>CAXAJV010000761.1:2625200-5025200 GCA_963969225.1 Xylocopa violacea
CATCCGAGATGTTAGGTTCACTTAGGTTAGGATATATAACGTAATAGACGTATATAATATCCTCACCGAGATGTACCGTCCGACACGACCGGGATTTTGTAAAACATTACCAGCGAGGGTCTAGATGGGTTAGGTCAGGTTATATTACGATATAGACGTATATAATGATCCCACCGAAAATTGGCGCCGACCCGCCAGGAATGTTGTGAAATACTACATCCGAGATGTTAGGTTCCCTTAGGTTAGGATATATAAATTTATAGACGTATATAATGTCCGCACCGAGACGTACGGGAAGACATGAACGGGATTCTGTGAAACATTACCAGCGAGGGTCTAGGTGGGTTAGGTTAGGTTATATTACGATATAGACGTATATAATGTCCCCACCGAGAAGTAGGGGCCGACCCGCCAGGAATATTGGAAAATACTACATCCGAGATGTTAGGTTCCCTTAGGTTAGGATATATAACGTTATAGACGTATATTATGTCCTCACCGAGATGTACGGGCCGACACGACCGGGATTTTGTAAAACATTACCAGCGAGGGTCTAGATGGGTTAGGTTAGGTTATATTACGATATAGACGTATATAATGTGCCCACCGAGAAGTAGGGGCGGACCCGCCAGGAAGGTTGGAAAATAATACATCCGAGATGTTAGGTTCTCTTAGGTTAGGGTATATAACGTTATAGACGTATATAATGTCCCCACCGAGATGTACGGGCCGACACGACCGGGATTTTGTAAAACATTACCAGCGATGGTCTAGATGGGTTCGGTTAGGTTATATTACGATATAGACGTATGTAATGTGCCCACCGAGAAGTATGGGCCGACCCGCCAGGAATGTTGGAAAATACTACATCCGAGATGTTAGGTTCCCTTAGGTTAGGATATATAACGTTATAGACTTATATAATGTCCTCACCGAGATGTACGGGCCGACACGACCGGGATTTTGTAAAACATTACCAACGAGGGTCTAGATGGGTTAGGTTAGGTTATATTACGATATAGACGTATATAATGTGCCCACCGAGAAGTAGGGGCCGACCCGCCAGGAATGTTGGAAAATACTACATCCGAGATGTTAGGTTCTCTCAGGTTAGGGTATATAACGTTATAGACGTATATAATGTCCCCACCGAGAAGTACGGGCCGACACGACCGGGATTTTGTAAAACATTACCAGCGATGGTCTAGATGGGTTCGGTTAGGTTATATTACGATATAGACGTATGTAATGTGCCCACCGAGAAGTATGGGCCGACCCGCCAGGAATGTTGGAAAATACTACATCCGAGATGTTAGGTTCCCTTAGGTTAGGATATATAAATTTATAGACGTATATAATGTCCGAACCGAGACGTACGGGAAGACATGAATGGGATTCTGTGAAACATTACCAGCGAGGGTCTAGGTGCGTTAGGTTAGGTTATATTACGATATAGACGTATATAATGTGCCCACCGAGAAGTAGGGGCCGACCCGCCAGGAATGTTGGAAAATACTACATCCGAGATGTTAGGTTCCCTTAGGTTAGGATATATAACGTTATAGACGTATATACTGTCCTCACCGAGATGTACGGGCCGCCACAACCGGGATTTTGTAAAACATTCCCAGCTAGGGGCTAGATGTGTACGTTAGGTTATATTACGTTATAGACGTATATAATGATCCCACCTAGAATTAGGGGCCGACCCGCCAGGAATGTTGGAAAATACTACATCCGAGATGTTAGGTTCTCTTAGGTTAGGGTATATATCGTTATAGACGTATATAATGTCCCCACCGAGAAGTACGGGCCGACACGACCGGGATTTTGTATAACATTACCAGCGAGGGTCTAGATGGATTCGGTTAGGTTATTTTACGATATAGACGTATGTAATGTGCCCACCGAGAAGTAGGGGCCGACCCGCCAGGAATATTGGAAAATACTACATCCGAGATGTTAGGTTCACTTAGGTTAGGATATATAACGTAATAGACGTATATAATATCCTCACCGAGATGTACGGTCCGACACGACCGGGATTTTGTAAAACATTACCAGCGAGGATCTAGATGGGTTAGGTCAGGTTATATTACGATATAGACGTATATAATGTGCCCACCGAGAAGTAGGGGCCGGCCCGCCAGGAATGTTGGAAAATACTACATCCGATATGTTAAGTTGCCTTAGGTCAGGATATATAACGTTATAGACGTATATAATATCCGCACCGAGACGTACGGGACGACACGAACGGGATTCTGTAAAACATTCCCAGCTAGGGGCTAGATGTGTTACGTTAGGTTATATTACATTATAGACATATATAATGATCCCACCGAGAATTGGCGCCGACCCGCCAGGAATGTTGTGAAATACTACATCGGGAGAGGTTAGGTTCCCTTAGGTTAGGATATATAAAATTATAGACGTATATAATGTCCGCACCGAGACGTACGGGAAGACATGAACGGGATTCTGTGAAACATTACCAGCGAGGGTCTAGGTGGGTTAGGTTAGGTTATATTACGATATAGACGTATATAATGACCCCACCGAGAAGTAGGGGCCGACCCGCCAGGAATGTTGGAAAATACTACATCCGCGATGTTATGTTCACTTAGGTTAGGATATATAACGTTATAGACGTATATAATGTCCTCACCGAGATGTACGGGCCGACACGACCGGGATTTTGTAAAACATTACCAGCGAGGGTCTAGATGGGTTAGGTTAGGTTATATAACGATATAGACGTATATAATGTGCCCACCAAGAAGTAGGGGCCCACCCGCCAGAAATGTTGGAAATTTCTACATCCGAGACGTTAAGTTGCCTTAGGTCAGGATATATAACGTTATAGACGTATATAATATCCGCACCGAGACGTACGGGACGACACGAACGGGATTCTGGAAAACATTCCCAGCTAGGGGCTAGATGTGTTACGTTAGGTTATATTACATTATAGACATATATAATGATCCCACCGAGAATTGGCGCCGACCCGCCAGGAATGTTGTGAAATACTACATCCGATATGTTAGGTTCCCTTAGGTTAGGATATATAAATTTATAGACGTATATAATGTCCGCACCGAGACGTACGGGAAGACATGAACGGGATTCTGTGAAACATTACCAGCCAGGGTCTAGGTGGGTTAGGTTAGGTTATATTACGATATAGACGTATATAATGTCCCCACCGAGAAGTAGGGGCCGACCCGCCAGGAATATTGGAAAATACTACATCCGAGATGTTAGGTTCACTTAGGTTAGGATATATAACGTAATAGACGTATATAATATCCTCACCGAGATGTACGGTCCGACACGACCGGGATTTTGTAAAACATTACCAGCGAGGGTCTAGATGGGTTAGGTCAGGTTATATTACGATATAGACGTATATAATGTGCCCACCGAGAAGTAGGGGCCGGCCCGCCAGGAATGTTGGAAAATACTACATCCGATATGTTAAGTTGCCTTAGGTCAGGATATATAACGTTATAGACGTATATAATATCCGCACCGAGACGTACGGGACGACACGAACGGGATTCTGTAAAACATTCCCAGCTAGGGGCTAGATGTGTTACGTTAGGTTATATTACATTATAGACATATATAATGATCCCACCGAGAATTGGCGCCGACCCGCCAGGAATGTTGTGAAATACTACATCGGGAGAGGTTAGGTTCCCTTAGGTTAGGATATATAAATTTATAGACGTATATAATGTCCGCACCGAGACGTACGGGAAGACATGAACGGGATTCTGTGAAACATTACCAGCCAGGGTCTAGGTGGGTTAGGTTAGGTTATATTACGATATAGACGTATATAATGTCCCCACCGAGAAGTAGGGGCCGACCCGCCAGGAATATTGGAAAATACTACATCCGAGATGTTAGGTTCACTTAGGTTAGGATATATAACGTAATAGACGTATATAATATCCTCACCGAGATGTACGGTCCGACACGACCGGGATTTTGTAAAACATTACCAGCGAGGGTCTAGATGGGTTAGGTCAGGTTATATTACGATATAGACGTATATAATGTGCCCACCGAGAAGTAGGGGCCGGCCCGCCAGGAATGTTGGAAAATACTACATCCGATATGTTAAGTTGCCTTAGGTCAGGATATATAACGTTATAGACGTATATAATATCCGCACCGAGACGTACGGGACGACACGAACGGGATTCTGTAAAACATTCCCAGCTAGGGGCTAGATGTGTTACGTTAGGTTATATTACATTATAGACATATATAATGATCCCACCGAGAATTGGCGCCGACCCGCCAGGAATGTTGTGAAATACTACATCGGGAGAGGTTAGGTTCCCTTAGGTTAGGATATATAAAATTATAGACGTATATAATGTCCGCACCGAGACGTACGGGAAGACATGAACGGGATTCTGTGAAACATTACCAGCGAGGGTCTAGGTGGGTTAGGTTAGGTTATATTACGATATAGACGTATATAATGTCCCCACCGAGAAGTAGGGGCCGACCCGCCAGGAATGTTGGAAAATACTACATCCGCGATGTTATGTTCACTTAGGTTAGGATATATAACGTTATAGACGTATATAATGTCCTCACCGAGATGTACGGTCCGACACGACCGGGATTATGTAAAACATTACCAGCGAGGGTCTAGATGGGTTAGGTTAGGTTATATTACGATATAGACGTATATAATGTGCCCACCTAGAAGTAGGGGCCGACCCGCCAGGAATGTTGGAAAATACTACATCCGAGATGTTAGGTTCCCTCAGGTTAGGATATAACGTTATAGACGTATATAATGTCCGCACCGAGACGTACGGGCCGACACGACCGGGATTTTGTAAAACATTACCAGCGAGGGTCTAGATGGGTTAGGTTAGGTTATATTACGATATAGACGTATATAATGTATCCACCGAGAAGTAGGGGCCCACCCGCCAGAAATGTTGGAAAATTCTACATCCGAGATGTTAAGTTGCCTTAGGTCAGGATATATAACGTTATAGACGTATATAATATCCGCACCGAGACGTACGGGACGACACGAACGTGATTCTGTAAAACATTCCCAGCTAGGGGCTAGATGTGTTACGTTAGGTTATATTACATTATAGACATATATAATGATCCCACCGAGAATTGGCGCCGACCCGCCAGGAATGTTGTGAAATACTACATCCGAGATGTTAGGTTCCCTTAGGTTAGGATATATAACGTTATAGACGCATATAATGTCCTCACCGAGATGTACGGTCCGACACGACCGGGATTTTGTAAAACATTACCAGCGAGGGTCTAGATGGGTTAGGTCAGGTTATATTACGATATAGACGTATATAATGTGCCCACCTAGAAGTAGGGGCCGAGCCGCCAGGAATGTTGGAAAATACTACATCCGAGATGTTAGGTTCCCTTAGGTTAGGATATATAAAATTATAGACGTATATAATGTCCGCACCGAGACGTACGGGAAGACATGAACGGGATTCTGTGAAACATTACCAGCGAGGGTCTAGGTGGGTTAGGTTAGGTTATATTACGATATAGACGTATATAATGACCCCACCGAGAAGTAGGGGCCGACCCGCCAGGAATGTTGGAAAATACTACATCCGCGATGTTATGTTCACTTAGGTTAGGATATATAACGTTATAGACGTATATAATGTCCTCACCGAGATGTACGGGCCGACACGACCGGGATTTTGTAAAACATTACCAGCGAGGGTCTAGATGGGTTAGGTTAGGTTATATAACGATATAGACGTATATAATGTGCCCACCAAGAAGTAGGGGCCCACCCGCCAGAAATGTTGGAAATTTCTACATCCGAGACGTTAAGTTGCCTTAGGTCAGGATATATAACGTTATAGACGTATATAATATCCGCACCGAGACGTACGGGACGACACGAACGGGATTCTGGAAAACATTCCCAGCTAGGGGCTAGATGTGTTACGTTAGGTTATATTACATTATAGACATATATAATGATCCCACCGAGAATTGGCGCCGACCCGCCAGGAATGTTGTGAAATACTACATCCGATATGTTAGGTTCCCTTAGGTTAGGATATATAAATTTATAGACGTATATAATGTCCGCACCGAGACGTACGGGAAGACATGAACGGGATTCTGTGAAACATTACCAGCCAGGGTCTAGGTGGGTTAGGTTAGGTTATATTACGATATAGACGTATATAATGTCCCCACCGAGAAGTAGGGGCCGACCCGCCAGGAATATTGGAAAATACTACATCCGAGATGTTAGGTTCACTTAGGTTAGGATATATAACGTAATAGACGTATATAATATCCTCACCGAGATGTACGGTCCGACACGACCGGGATTTTGTAAAACATTACCAGCGAGGGTCTAGATGGGTTAGGTCAGGTTATATTACGATATAGACGTATATAATGTGCCCACCGAGAAGTAGGGGCCGGCCCGCCAGGAATGTTGGAAAATACTACATCCGATATGTTAAGTTGCCTTAGGTCAGGATATATAACGTTATAGACGTATATAATATCCGCACCGAGACGTACGGGACGACACGAACGGGATTCTGTAAAACATTCCCAGCTAGGGGCTAGATGTGTTACGTTAGGTTATATTACATTATAGACATATATAATGATCCCACCGAGAATTGGCGCCGACCCGCCAGGAATGTTGTGAAATACTACATCCGATATGTTAGGTTCCCTTAGGTTAGGATATATAAATTTATAGACGTATATAATGTCCGCACCGAGACGTACGGGAAGACATGAACGGGATTCTGTGAAACATTACCAGCCAGGGTCTAGGTGGGTTAGGTTAGGTTATATTACGATATAGACGTATATAATGTCCCCACCGAGAAGTAGGGGCCGACCCGCCAGGAATATTGGAAAATACTACATCCGAGATGTTAGGTTCACTTAGGTTAGGATATATAACGTAATAGACGTATATAATATCCTCACCGAGATGTACGGTCCGACACGACCGGGATTTTGTAAAACATTACCAGCGAGGGTCTAGATGGGTTAGGTCAGGTTATATTACGATATAGACGTATATAATGTGCCCACCGAGAAGTAGGGGCCGGCCCGCCAGGAATGTTGGAAAATACTACATCCGATATGTTAAGTTGCCTTAGGTCAGGATATATAACGTTATAGACGTATATAATATCCGCACCGAGACGTACGGGACGACACGAACGGGATTCTGTAAAACATTCCCAGCTAGGGGCTAGATGTGTTACGTTAGGTTATATTACATTATAGACATATATAATGATCCCACCGAGAATTGGCGCCGACCCGCCAGGAATGTTGTGAAATACTACATCGGGAGAGGTTAGGTTCCCTTAGGTTAGGATATATAAAATTATAGACGTATATAATGTCCGCACCGAGACGTACGGGAAGACATGAACGGGATTCTGTGAAACATTACCAGCGAGGGTCTAGGTGGGTTAGGTTAGGTTATATTACGATATAGACGTATATAATGTCCCCACCGAGAAGTAGGGGCCGACCCGCCAGGAATGTTGGAAAATACTACATCCGCGATGTTATGTTCACTTAGGTTAGGATATATAACGTTATAGACGTATATAATGTCCTCACCGAGATGTACGGTCCGACACGACCGGGATTATGTAAAACATTACCAGCGAGGGTCTAGATGGGTTAGGTTAGGTTATATTACGATATAGACGTATATAATGTGCCCACCTAGAAGTAGGGGCCGACCCGCCAGGAATGTTGGAAAATACTACATCCGAGATGTTAGGTTCCCTCAGGTTAGGATATAACGTTATAGACGTATATAATGTCCGCACCGAGACGTACGGGCCGACACGACCGGGATTTTGTAAAACATTACCAGCGAGGGTCTAGATGGGTTAGGTTAGGTTATATTACGATATAGACGTATATAATGTATCCACCGAGAAGTAGGGGCCCACCCGCCAGAAATGTTGGAAAATTCTACATCCGAGATGTTAAGTTGCCTTAGGTCAGGATATATAACGTTATAGACGTATATAATATCCGCACCGAGACGTACGGGACGACACGAACGTGATTCTGTAAAACATTCCCAGCTAGGGGCTAGATGTGTTACGTTAGGTTATATTACATTATAGACATATATAATGATCCCACCGAGAATTGGCGCCGACCCGCCAGGAATGTTGTGAAATACTACATCCGAGATGTTAGGTTCCCTTAGGTTAGGATATATAACGTTATAGACGTATATAATGTCCTCACCGAGATGTACGGTCCGACACGACCGGGATTTTGTAAAACATTACCAGCGAGGGTCTAGATGGGTTAGGTCAGGTTATATTACGATATAGACGTATATAATGTGCCCACCTAGAAGTAGGGGCCGAGCCGCCAGGAATGTTGGAAAATACTACATCCGAGATGTTAGGTTCCCTCAGGTTAGGATATATAACGTTATAGACGTATATGAGGTCTCCACGGAAAAGTACGGGCCGACACGACCGGGATTTTGTAAAACATTACCAGCGAGGGTCTAGATGGGTTAGGTTAGGTTATATTACGATATAGACGTATATAATGTGCCCACCGAGAAGTAGGGGCCGACCCGCCAGGAATATTGGAAAATACTACATCCGAGATGTTAGGTTCACTTAGGTTAGGATATATAACGTAATAGACGTATATAATGTCCCCACCGAGAAGTACGGGCCGACACGACCGGGATTTTGTGTAACATTACCAGCGAGGGTCTAGATGGATTCGGTTAGGTTATTTTACGATATAGACGTATGTAATGTGCCCACCGAGAAGTAGGGGCCGACCCGCCAGGAATGTTGGAAAATACTACATCCGAGATGTTAGGTTCCCTTAGGTTAGGATATATAAATTTATAGATGTATATAATGTCCGCACCGAGACGTACGGGAAGACATGAACGGGATTCTGTGAAGCATTACCAGCGAGGGTCTAGGTGGGTTAGGTTAGGTTATATTACGTTACAGACGTATATAATGTTCCCACCGAGGAGTAGGGGCCGACCCGCCAGAAATGTTGGAAAATTCTACATCCGAGATGTTAAGTTGCCTTAGGTTAGGATATATAACGTTATAGACGTATATAATGTCCTCACCGAGATGTACGGGCCGACACGACCGGGATTTTGTAAAACATTACCAGCGAGGGTCTAGATGGGTTAGGTTAGGTTATATTACGATATAGACGTATATAATGTCCCCACCGAGAAGTAGGGGCCGACCCGCCAGGAATATTGGAAAATACTACATCCGAGATGTTAGGTTCACTTAGGTTAGGATATATAACGTAATAGACGTATATAATATCCTCACCGAGATGTACGGTCCGACACGACCGGGATTTTGTAAAACATTACCAGCGAGGGTCTAGATGGGTTAGGTCAGGTTATATTACGATATAGACGTATATAATGTGCCCACCGAGAAGTAGGGGCCGGCCCGCCAGGAATGTTGGAAAATACTACATCCGATATGTTAAGTTGCCTTAGGTCAGGATATATAACGTTATAGACGTATATAATATCCGCACCGAGACGTACGGGACGACACGAACGGGATTCTGTAAAACATTCCCAGCTAGGGGCTAGATGTGTTACGTTAGGTTATATTACATTATAGACATATATAATGATCCCACCGAGAATTGGCGCCGACCCGCCAGGAATGTTGTGAAATACTACATCGGGAGAGGTTAGGTTCCCTTAGGTTAGGATATATAAAATTATAGACGTATATAATGTCCGCACCGAGACGTACGGGAAGACATGAACGGGATTCTGTGAAACATTACCAGCGAGGGTCTAGGTGGGTTAGGTTAGGTTATATTACGATATAGACGTATATAATGTCCCCACCGAGAAGTAGGGGCCGACCCGCCAGGAATGTTGGAAAATACTACATCCGCGATGTTATGTTCACTTAGGTTAGGATATATAACGTTATAGACGTATATAATGTCCTCACCGAGATGTACGGTCCGACACGACCGGGATTATGTAAAACATTACCAGCGAGGGTCTAGATGGGTTAGGTTAGGTTATATTACGATATAGACGTATATAATGTGCCCACCTAGAAGTAGGGGCCGACCCGCCAGGAATGTTGTGAAATACTACATCGGGAGAGGTTAGGTTCCCTTAGGTTAGGATATATAAAATTATAGACGTATATAATGTCCGCACCGAGACGTACGGGAAGACATGAACGGGATTCTGTGAAACATTACCAGCGAGGGTCTAGGTGGGTTAGGTTAGGTTATATTACGATATAGACGTATATAATGTCCCCACCGAGAAGTAGGGGCCGACCCGCCAGGAATGTTGGAAAATACTACATCCGCGATGTTATGTTCACTTAGGTTAGGATATATAACGTTATAGACGTATATAATGTCCTCACCGAGATGTACGGTCCGACACGACCGGGATTATGTAAAACATTACCAGCGAGGGTCTAGATGGGTTAGGTTAGGTTATATTACGATATAGACGTATATAATGTGCCCACCTAGAAGTAGGGGCCGACCCGCCAGGAATGTTGGAAAATACTACATCCGAGATGTTAGGTTCCCTCAGGTTAGGATATAACGTTATAGACGTATATAATGTCCGCACCGAGACGTACGGGCCGACACGACCGGGATTTTGTAAAACATTACCAGCGAGGGTCTAGATGGGTTAGGTTAGGTTATATTACGATATAGACGTATATAATGTATCCACCGAGAAGTAGGGGCCCACCCGCCAGAAATGTTGGAAAATTCTACATCCGAGATGTTAAGTTGCCTTAGGTCAGGATATATAACGTTATAGACGTATATAATATCCGCACCGAGACGTACGGGACGACACGAACGTGATTCTGTAAAACATTCCCAGCTAGGGGCTAGATGTGTTACGTTAGGTTATATTACATTATAGACATATATAATGATCCCGCCGAGAATTGGCGCCGACCCGCCAGGAATGTTGTGAAATACTACATCCGAGATGTTAGGTTCCCTTAGGTTAGGATATGTAACGTTATAGACGTATATAATGTCCTCACCGAGATGTACGGTCCGACACGACCGGGATTTTGTAAAACATTACCAGCGAGGGTCTAGATGGGTTAGGTCAGGTTATATTACGATATAGACGTATATAATGTGCCCACCGAGAAGTAGGGGCCGACCCGCCAGGAATGTTGGAAAATACTACATCCGAGATGTTAGGTTCCCTCAGGTTAGGATATATAAAGTTATAGACGTATATGAGGTCCCCACGGAAAAGTACGGGCCGACACGACCGGGATTTTGTAAAACATTACCAGCGAGGGTCTAGATGGGTTAGGTTAGGTTATATTACGATATAGACGTATATAATGTGCCCACCTAGAAGTAGGGGCCGAGCCGCCAGGAATGTTGGAAAATACTACATCCGAGATGTTAGGTTCCCTCAGGTTAGGATATATAACGTTATAGACGTATATGAGGTCTCCACGGAAAAGTACGGGCCGACACGACCGGGATTTTGTAAAACATTACCAGCGAGGGTCTAGATGGGTTAGGTTAGGTTATATTACGATATAGACGTATATAATGTGCCCACCGAGAAGTAGGGGCCGACCCGCCAGGAATATTGGAAAATACTACATCCGAGATGTTAGGTTCACTTAGGTTAGGATATATAACGTAATAGACGTATATAATATCCTCACCGAGATGTACGGTCCGACACGACCGGGATTTTGTAAAACATTACCAGCGAGGATCTAGATGGGTTAGGTCAGGTTATATTACGATATAGACGTATATAATGTGCCCACCGAGAAGTAGGGGCCGGCCCGCCAGGAATGTTGGAAAATACTACATCCGATATGTTAAGTTGCCTTAGGTCAGGATATATAACGTTATAGACGTATATAATATCCGCACCGAGACGTACGGGACGACACGAACGGGATTCTGTAAAACATTCCCAGCTAGGGGCTAGATGTGTTACGTTAGGTTATATTACATTATAGACGTATATAATGATCCCACCTAGAATTAGGGGCCGACCCGCCAGGAATGTTGGAAAATACTACATCCGAGATGTTAGGTTCTCTTAGGTTAGGGTATATATCGTTATAGACGTATATAATGTCCCCACCGAGAAGTACGGGCCGACACGACCGGGATTTTGTATAACATTACCAGCGAGGGTCTAGATGGATTCGGTTAGGTTATTTTACGATATAGACGTATGTAATGTGCCCACCGAGAAGTAGGGGCCGACCCGCCAGGAATATTGGAAAATACTACATCCGAGATGTTAGGTTCACTTAGGTTAGGATATATAACGTAATAGACGTATATAATATCCTCACCGAGATGTACGGTCCGACACGACCGGGATTTTGTAAAACATTACCAGCGAGGATCTAGATGGGTTAGGTCAGGTTATATTACGATATAGACGTATATAATGTGCCCACCGAGAAGTAGGGGCCGGCCCGCCAGGAATGTTGGAAAATACTACATCCGATATGTTAAGTTGCCTTAGGTCAGGATATATAACGTTATAGACGTATATAATATCCGCACCGAGACGTACGGGACGACACGAACGGGATTCTGTAAAACATTCCCAGCTAGGGGCTAGATGTGTTACGTTAGGTTATATTACATTATAGACATATATAATGATCCCACCGAGAATTGGCGCCGACCCGCCAGGAATGTTGTGAAATACTACATCGGGAGAGGTTAGGTTCCCTTAGGTTAGGATATATAAAATTATAGACGTATATAATGTCCGCACCGAGACGTACGGGAAGACATGAACGGGATTCTGTGAAACATTACCAGCGAGGGTCTAGGTGGGTTAGGTTAGGTTATATTACGATATAGACGTATATAATGACCCCACCGAGAAGTAGGGGCCGACCCGCCAGGAATGTTGGAAAATACTACATCCGCGATGTTATGTTCACTTAGGTTAGGATATATAACGTTATAGACGTATATAATGTCCTCACCGAGATGTACGGGCCGACACGACGGGGATTTTGTAAAACATTACCAGCGAGGGTCTAGATGGGTTAGGTTAGGTTATATAACGATATAGACGTATATAATGTGCCCACCGAGAAGTAGGGGCCCACCCGCCAGAAATGTTGGAAATTTCTACATCCGAGACGTTAAGTTGCCTTAGGTCAGGATATATAACGTTATAGACGTATATAATATCCGCACCGAGACGTACGGGACGACACGAACGGGATTCTGGAAAACATTCCCAGCTAGGGGCTAGATGTGTTACGTTAGGTTATATTACATTATAGACATATATAATGATCCCACCGAGAATTGGCGCCGACCCGCCAGGAATGTTGTGAAATACTACATCCGATATGTTAGGTTCCCTTAGGTTAGGATATATAAATTTATAGACGTATATAATGTCCGCACCGAGACGTACGGGAAGACATGAACGGGATTCTGTGAAACATTACCAGCCAGGGTCTAGGTGGGTTAGGTTAGGTTATATTACGATATAGACGTATATAATGTCCCCACCGAGAAGTAGGGGCCGACCCGCCAGGAATATTGGAAAATACTACATCCGAGATGTTAGGTTCACTTAGGTTAGGATATATAACGTAATAGACGTATATAATATCCTCACCGAGATGTACGGTCCGACACGACCGGGATTTTGTAAAACATTACCAGCGAGGGTCTAGATGGGTTAGGTCAGGTTATATTACGATATAGACGTATATAATGTGCCCACCGAGAAGTAGGGGCCGGCCCGCCAGGAATGTTGGAAAATACTACATCCGATATGTTAAGTTGCCTTAGGTCAGGATATATAACGTTATAGACGTATATAATATCCGCACCGAGACGTACGGGACGACACGAACGGGATTCTGTAAAACATTCCCAGCTAGGGGCTAGATGTGTTACGTTAGGTTATATTACATTATAGACATATATAATGATCCCACCGAGAATTGGCGCCGACCCGCCAGGAATGTTGTGAAATACTACATCCGATATGTTAGGTTCCCTTAGGTTAGGATATATAAATTTATAGACGTATATAATGTCCGCACCGAGACGTACGGGAAGACATGAACGGGATTCTGTGAAACATTACCAGCCAGGGTCTAGGTGGGTTAGGTTAGGTTATATTACGATATAGACGTATATAATGTCCCCACCGAGAAGTAGGGGCCGACCCGCCAGGAATATTGGAAAATACTACATCCGAGATGTTAGGTTCACTTAGGTTAGGATATATAACGTAATAGACGTATATAATATCCTCACCGAGATGTACGGTCCGACACGACCGGGATTTTGTAAAACATTACCAGCGAGGGTCTAGATGGGTTAGGTCAGGTTATATTACGATATAGACGTATATAATGTGCCCACCGAGAAGTAGGGGCCGGCCCGCCAGGAATGTTGGAAAATACTACATCCGATATGTTAAGTTGCCTTAGGTCAGGATATATAACGTTATAGACGTATATAATATCCGCACCGAGACGTACGGGACGACACGAACGGGATTCTGTAAAACATTCCCAGCTAGGGGCTAGATGTGTTACGTTAGGTTATATTACATTATAGACATATATAATGATCCCACCGAGAATTGGCGCCGACCCGCCAGGAATGTTGTGAAATACTACATCCGAGATGTTAGGTTCCCTTAGGTTAGGATATATAACGTTATAGACGTATATAATGTCCTCACCGAGATGTACGGTCCGGCACGACCGGGATTTTGTAAAACATTACCAGCGAGGGTCTAGATGGGTTAGGTCAGGTTATATTACGATATAGACGTATATAATGTGCCCACCGAGAAGTAGGGGCCGACCCGCCAGGAATGTTGGAAAATACTACATCCGAGATGTTAGGTTCCCTCAGGTTAGGATATATAAAGTTATAGACGTATATGAGGTCCCCACGGAAAAGTACGGGCCGACACGACCGGGATTTTGTAAAACATTACCAGCGAGGGTCTAGATGGGTTAGGTTAGGTTATATTACGATATAGACGTATATAATGTGCCCACCTAGAAGTAGGGGCCGAGCCGCCAGGAATGTTGGAAAATACTACATCCGAGATGTTAGGTTCCCTCAGGTTAGGATATATAACGTTATAGACGTATATGAGGTCCCCACGGAAAAGTACGGGCCGACACGACCGGGATTTTGTAAAACATTACCAGCGAGGGTCTAGATGGGTTAGGTTAGGTTATATTACGATATAGACGTATATAATGTGCCCACCGAGAAGTAGGGGCCGACCCGCCAGGAATATTGGAAAATACTACATCCGAGATGTTAGGTTCACTTAGGTTAGGATATATAACGTAATAGACGTATATAATATCCTCACCGAGATGTACGGTCCGACACGACCGGGATTTTGTAAAACATTACCAGCGAGGATCTAGATGGGTTAGGTCAGGTTATATTACGATATAGACGTATATAATGTGCCCACCGAGAAGTAGGGGCCGGCCCGCCAGGAATGTTGGAAAATACTACATCCGATATGTTAAGTTGCCTTAGGTCAGGATATATAACGTTATAGACGTATATAATATCCGCACCGAGACGTACGGGACGACACGAACGGGATTCTGTAAAACATTCCCAGCTAGGGGCTAGATGTGTTACGTTAGGTTATATTACATTATAGACGTATATAATGATCCCACCTAGAATTAGGGGCCGACCCGCCAGGAATGTTGGAAAATACTACATCCGAGATGTTAGGTTCTCTTAGGTTAGGGTATATATCGTTATAGACGTATATAATGTCCCCACCGAGAAGTACGGGCCGACACGACCGGGATTTTGTATAACATTACCAGCGAGGGTCTAGATGGATTCGGTTAGGTTATTTTACGATATAGACGTATGTAATGTGCCCACCGAGAAGTAGGGGCCGACCCGCCAGGAATATTGGAAAATACTACATCCGAGATGTTAGGTTCACTTAGGTTAGGATATATAACGTAATAGACGTATATAATATCCTCACCGAGATGTACGGTCCGACACGACCGGGATTTTGTAAAACATTACCAGCGAGGATCTAGATGGGTTAGGTCAGGTTATATTACGATATAGACGTATATAATGTGCCCACCGAGAAGTAGGGGCCGGCCCGCCAGGAATGTTGGAAAATACTACATCCGATATGTTAAGTTGCCTTAGGTCAGGATATATAACGTTATAGACGTATATAATATCCGCACCGAGACGTACGGGACGACACGAACGGGATTCTGTAAAACATTCCCAGCTAGGGGCTAGATGTGTTACGTTAGGTTATATTACATTATAGACATATATAATGATCCCACCGAGAATTGGCGCCGACCCGCCAGGAATGTTGTGAAATACTACATCGGGAGAGGTTAGGTTCCCTTAGGTTAGGATATATAAAATTATAGACGTTATAATGTCCGCACCGAGACGTACGGGAAGACATGAACGGGATTCTGTGAAACATTACCAGCGAGGGTCTAGGTGGGTTAGGTTAGGTTATATTACGATATAGACGTATATAATGACCCCACCGAGAAGTAGGGGCCGACCCGCCAGGAATGTTGGAAAATACTACATCCGCGATGTTATGTTCACTTAGGTTAGGATATATAACGTTATAGACGTATATAATGTCCTCACCGAGATGTACGGGCCGACACGACCGGGATTTTGTAAAACATTACCAGCGAGGGTCTAGATGGGTTAGGTTAGGTTATATAACGATATAGACGTATATAATGTGCCCACCGAGAAGTAGGGGCCCACCCGCCAGAAATGTTGGAAATTTCTACATCCGAGACGTTAAGTTGCCTTAGGTCAGGATATATAACGTTATAGACGTATATAATATCCGCACCGAGACGTACGGGACGACACGAACGGGATTCTGGAAAACATTCCCAGCTAGGGGCTAGATGTGTTACGTTAGGTTATATTACATTATAGACATATATAATGATCCCACCGAGAATTGGCGCCGACCCGCCAGGAATGTTGTGAAATACTACATCCGATATGTTAGGTTCCCTTAGGTTAGGATATATAAATTTATAGACGTATATAATGTCCGCACCGAGACGTACGGGAAGACATGAACGGGATTCTGTGAAACATTACCAGCGAGGGTCTAGGTGGGTTAGGTTAGGTTATATTACGATATAGACGTATATAATGACCCCACCGAGAAGTAGGGGCCGACCCGCCAGGAATGTTGGAAAATACTACATCCGCGATGTTATGTTCACTTAGGTTAGGATATATAACGTAATAGACGTATATAATATCCTCACCGAGATGTACGGTCCGACACGACCGGGATTTTGTAAAACATTACCAGCGAGGGTCTAGATGGGTTAGGTCAGGTTATATTACGATATAGACGTATATAATGTGCCCACCGAGAAGTAGGGGCCGGCCCGCCAGGAATGTTGGAAAATACTACATCCGATATGTTAAGTTGCCTTAGGTCAGGATATATAACGTTATAGACGTATATAATATCCGCACCGAGACGTACGGGACGACACGAACGGGATTCTGTAAAACATTCCCAGCTAGGGGCTAGATGTGTTACGTTAGGTTATATTACATTATAGACATATATAATGATCCCACCGAGAATTGGCGCCGACCCGCCAGGAATGTTGTGAAATACTACATCGGGAGAGGTTAGGTTCCCTTAGGTTAGGATATATAAAATTATAGACGTATATAATTTCCGCACCGAGACGTACGGGAAGACATGAACGGGATTCTGTGAAACATTACCAGCGAGGGTCTAGGTGGGTTAGGTTAGGTTATATTACGATATAGACGTATATAATGTCCCCACCGAGAAGTAGGGGCCGACCCGCCAGGAATGTTGGAAAATACTACATCCGCGATGTTATGTTCACTTAGGTTAGGATATATAACGTTATAGACGTATATAATGTCCTCACCGAGATGTACGGTCCGACACGACCGGGATTATGTAAAACATTACCAGCGAGGGTCTAGATGGGTTAGGTTAGGTTATATTACGTTATAGACGTATATAATGTGCCCACCTAGAAGTAGGGGCCGACCCGCCAGGAATGTTGGAAAATACTACATCCGAGATGTTAGGTTCCCTCAGGTTAGGATATAACGTTATAGACGTATATAATGTCCGCACCGAGACGTACGGGCCGACACGACCGGGATTTTGTAAAACATTACCAGCGAGGGTCTAGATGGGTTAGGTTAGGTTATATTACGATATAGACGTATATAATGTATCCACCGAGAAGTAGGGGCCCACCCGCCAGAAATGTTGGAAAATTCTACATCCGAGATGTTAAGTTGCCTTAGGTCAGGATATATAACGTTATAGACGTATATAATATCGGCACCGAGACGTACGGGACGACACGAACGTGATTCTGTAAAACATTCCCAGCTAGGGGCTAGATGTGTTACGTTAGGTTATATTACATTATAGACATATATAATGATCCCACCGAGAATTGGCGCCGACCCGCCAGGAATGTTGTGAAATACTACATCCGAGATGTTAGGTTCCCTTAGGTTAGGATATATAACGTTATAGACGTATATAATGTCCTCACCGAGATGTACGGTCCGACACGACCGGGATTTTGTAAAACATTACCAGCGAGGGTCTAGATGGGTTAGGTCAGGTTATATTACGATATAGACGTATATAATGTGCCCACCGAGAAGTAGGGGCCGACCCGCCAGGAATGTTGGAAAATACTACATCCGAGATGTTAGGTTCCCTCAGGTTAGGATATATAAAGTTATAGACGTATATGAGGTCCCCACGGAAAAGTACGGGCCGACACGACCGGGATTTTGTAAAACATTACCAGCGAGGGTCTAGATGGGTTAGGTTAGGTTATATTACGATATAGACGTATATAATGTGCCCACCTAGAAGTAGGGGCCGAGCCGCCAGGAATGTTGGAAAATACTACATCCGAGATGTTAGGTTCCCTCAGGTTAGGATATATAACGTTATAGACGTATATGAGGTCCCCACGGAAAAGTACGGGCCGACACGACCGGGATTTTGTAAAACATTACCAGCGAGGGTCTAGATGGGTTAGGTTAGGTTATATTACGATATAGACGTATATAATGTGCCCACCTAGAAGTAGGGGCCGACCCGCCAGGAATGTTGGAAAATACTACATCCGAGATGTTAGGTTCCCTCAGGTTAGGATATATAACGTTATAAACATATATAATGTCCGCACCGAGACGTACGGGCCGACACGACCGGGATTTTGTAAAACATTACCAGCGAGGGTCTAGATGGGTTAGGTTAGGTTATATGACGATATAGACGTATATAATGTGCCCACCGAGAAGTAGGGGCCCACCCGCCAGAAATGTTGGAAAATTCTACATCCGAGATGTTAAGTTGCCTTAGGTCAGGATATATAACGTTATAGACGTATATAATATCCGCACCGAGACGTACGGGACGACACGAACGGGATTCTGTAAAACATTCCCAGCTCGGGGCTAGATGTGTTACGTTAGGTTATATTACATTATAGACATATATAGTGATCCCACCGAGAATTGGCGCCGCCCCGCCAGGAATGTTGTGAAATACTACATCCGAGATATTAGGTTCCCTTAGGTTAGGATATATAAATTTATAGACGTATATAATGTCCGCACCGAGACGTACGGGAAGACATGAACGGGATTCTGTGAAGCATTACCAGCGAGGGTCTAGGTGGGTTAGGTTAGGTTATATTACGATATAGACGTATATAATGTCCCCACCGAGAAGTAGGGGCCGACCCGCCAGGAATATTGGAAAATACTACATCCGAGATGTTAGGTTCCCTTAGGTTAGGATATATAACGTTATAGACGTATATAATGTCCTCACCGAGATGTACGGGCCGACACGACCGGGATTTTGTAAAACATTACCAACGAGGGTCTAGACGGGTTAGGTTAGGTTATATTACGATATAGACGTATATAATGTGCCCACCGAGAAGTAGGGGCCGACCCGCCAGGTATGTTGAAAAATACTACATCCGAGATGTTAGGTTCCCTTAGGTTAGGATATATAAATTTATAGACGTATATAATGTCCGCACCGAGACGTCCGGGAAGACATGAACGGGATTCTGTGAAACATTACCAGCGAGGGTCTAGGTGGGTTAGGTTAGGTTATATTACGTTATAGACGTATATAATGTTCCCACCGAGAATTAGGGGCCGACCCGCCAGAAATGTTGGAAAATACTACATCCGAGATGTTAGGTTCTCTTAGGTTAGGGTATATAACGTTATAGACGTATATAATGCCCTCACCGAGATGTACGGTCCGACACGACCGGGATTTTGTAAAACATTACCAACGAGGGTCTAGATGGGTTAGGTCAGGTTATATTACGATATAGACGTATATAATGTGCCCACCTAGAAGTAGGGGCCGACCCGCCAGGAATGTTGGAAAATACTACATCCGAGATGTTAGGTTCCCTCAGGTTAGGATATATAACGTTATAGACGTATATAATGTCCGCACCGAGACGTACGGGCCGACACGACCGGGATTTTGTAAAACATTACCAGCGAGGGTCTAGATGGGTTAGGTTAGGTTATATTACGTTATAGACGTATATAATGTTCCCACCGAGGAGTAGGGGCCGACCCGCCAGAAATGTTGGAAAATTCTACATCCGAGATGTTAAGTTGCCTTAGGTTAGGATATATAACGTTATAGACGTATATAATGTCCGCACCGAGACGTACGGAACGACACGAACGGGATTCTGTAAAACATTCCCAGCTAGGGGCTAGATGTGTTACGTTAGGTTATATTACGTTATAGACGTATATAATGATCCCACCGAGAAGTGGCGCCGACCCGCCAGGAATGTTGTGAAATACTACATCCGAGATGTTAGGTTCCCTTAGGTTAGGATATATAAATTTATAGACGTATATAATGTCCGCACCGAGATGTACGGGCCGACACGACCGGGATTTTGTAAAACATTACCAGCGAGGGTCTAGATGGGTTAGGTTATGTTATATTACGATATAGACGTATATAATGTGCCCACCTAGAAGTAGGGGCCGACCCGCCAGGAATGTTGGAAAATACTACATCCGTGATGTTAGGTTCCCTCAGGTTAGGATATATAACGTTATAGACGTATATAATGTCCGCACCGAGACGTACGGGCCGACACGACCGGGATTTTGTAAAACATTACCAGCGAGGGTCTAGATGGGTTAGGTTAGGTTATATTACGATATAGACGTATATAATGTGCCCACCGAGAAGTAGGGGCCCACCCGCCGGAAATGTTTGAAAATTCTACATCCGAGATGTTAAGTTGCCTTAGGTCAGGATATATAACGTTATAGACGTATATAATATCCGCACCGAGACGTACGGGACGACACGAACGGGATTCTGTAAAACATTCCCAGCTAGGGGCTAGATGTGTTACGTTAGGTTATATTACATTATAGACATATATAATGATCCCACCGAGAATTGGAGCCGACCCGCCAGGAATGTTGTGAAGTACTACATCCGAGATGTTAGGTTCCCTTAGGTTAGGATATATAACGTTATAGACGTATATAATGTCCTCACCGAGATGTACGGGCCGACACGACCGGGATTTTGAAAAACATTACCAACGAGGGTCTAGATGGGTTAGGTTAGGTTATACTACGATATAGACGTATATAATGTGCCCACCGAGAAGTAGGGGCCGACCCGACAGGAATGTTGGAAAATACTACATCCGAGATGTTAGGTTCCCTTAGGTTAGGATATATAACGTTATAGACGTATATAATGTCCTCACCGAGATGTACGGGCCGACACGACCGGGATTTTGTAAAACATTACCAACGAGGGTCTAGATGGGTTAGGTTAGGTTATATTACGATATAGACGTATATAATGATCCCACCGAGAATTGGCGCCGACCCGCCAGGAATGTTGTGAAATACTACATCCGAGATGTTAGGTTCCCTTAGGTTAGGATATATAAATTTATAGACGTATATAATGTCCGCACCGAGACGTACGGGAAGACATGAACGGGATTCTGTGAAACATTACCAGCGAGGGTCTAGGTGGGTTAGGTTAGGTTATATTACGATATAGATGTATATAATGTCCCCACCGAGAAGTAGGGGCCGACCCGCCAGGAATATTGGAAAATACTACATCCGAGATGTTAGGTTCCCTTAGGTTAGGATATATAACGTTATAGACGTATATAATGTCCTCACCGAGATGTACGGGCCGACATGACCGGGATTTTGTAAAACATTACCAACGAGTGTCTAGATGGGTTGGGTTAGGTTATATTACGATATAGACGTATATAATGTGCCCACCGAGAAGTAGGGGCCGACCCGCCAGGAATGTTGGAAAATACTACATCCGAGATGTTAGGTTCCCTTAGGTTAGGATATATAACGTTATAGCCGTATATAATGTCCTCACCGAGATGTACGGGCCGACGCGACCGGGATTTTGTAAAACATTACCAGCGAGGGTCTAGATGGGTTAGGTTAGGTTATATAACGATATAGACGTATATAATGTGCCCACCGAGAAGTAGGGGCCCACCCGCCAGAAATGTTGGAAAATTCTACATCCGAGATGTTAAGTTGCCTTAGGTCAGGATATATAACGTTATAGACGTATATAATATCCGCACCGAGACGTACGGGCCGACACGACCGGGATTCTGTAAAACATTCCCAGCTAGGGGCTAGATGTGTTACGTTAGGTTATATTACATTATAGACATATATAATGATCCCACCGAGAATTGGCGCCGACCCGCCAGGAATGTTGTGAAATACTACATCCGAGATGTTAGGTTCCCTTAGGTTAGGATATATAAATTTATAGACGTATATAATGTCCGCACGGAGACGTACGGGAAGACATGAATGGGATTCTGTGAAACATTACCAGCGAGGGTCTACGTGGGTTAGGTTAGGTTATATTACGATATAGACGTATATAATGTGCCCACCGAGAAGTAGGGGCCGACCCGCCAGGAATATTGGAAAATACTACATCCGAGATGTTAGGTTCCCTTAGGTTAGGATATATAACGTTGTAGACGTATATAATATCCTCACCGAGATGTACGGGCCGACACGACCGGGATTTTGTAAAACATTACCATCGAGGGTCTAGATGGGTTAGGTTAGGTTATATTACGATATAGACGTATATAATGTGCCCACCGAGAAGTAGGAGCCGACCCGCCGGGAATGTTGGAAAATACTACATCCGAGGTGTTAAGCTGCCTTAGGTTAGGATATATAAATTTATAGACGTATATAATGTCCGCACCGAGACGTACGGGAAGACATGAACGGGATTATGTGAAACATTACCAGCGAGGGTCTAGGTGGGTTAGGTTAGGTTATATTACGTTATAGGCGTATATAATGTTCCCACCGAGAAGTAGGGGCCGACCCGCCAGAAATGTTGGAAAATACTACATCCGAGATGTTAGGTTCCCTCAGGTTAGGATATATAACGTTATAGACGTATATGAGGTCCCCACGGAAAAGTACGGGCCGACACGACCGGGATTTTGTAAAACATTACCAGCGAGGGTCTAGATGGGTTAGGTTAGGTTATATTACGATATAGACGTATATAATGTGCCCACCTAGAAGTAGGGGCCGACCCGCCAGGAATGTTGGAAAATACTACATCCGAGATGTTATGTTCCCTCAAGTTAGGATATATAACGTTATAGACGTATATAATGTCCGCACCGAGACGTACGGGCCGACACGACCGGGATTTTGTAAAACATTACCAGCGAGGGTCTAGATGGGTTAGGATAGGTTATATTACGATATAGACGTATATAATGTGCCCACCGAGAAGTAGGGGCCCACCCGCCAGAAATGTTGGAAAATTCTACATCCGAGATGTTAAGTTGCCTTAGGTCAGGACATATGACGTTATAGACGTATATAATATCCGCACCGAGACGTACGGGACGACACGAACGGGATTCTGTAAAACATTCCCAGCTCGGGGCTAGATGTGTTACGTTAGGTTATATTACATTATAGACATATATAATGATCCCACCGAGAATTGGCGCCGACCCGCCAGGAATGTTGTGAAATACTGCATCCGAGATGTTAGGTTCCCTTAGGTTTGGATATATAAAATTATAGACGTATATAATGTCCGCACCGAGACGTACGGGAAGACATGAACGGGATTCTGTGAAACATTACCAGCGAGGGTCTAGGTGGGTTAGGTTAGGTTATATTACGATATAGACGTATATAATGTCCCCACCGAGAAGTAGGGGCCGACCCGCCAGGAATATTGCAAATACTACATCCGAGATGTTAGGTTCCCTTAGGTTAGGATATATAACGTTATAGACGTATATAATGTCCTCACCGAGATGTACGGGCCGACACGACCGGGATTTTGTAAAACATTACCAACGAGGGTCTAGATGGGTTAGGTTAGGTTATATTCGTATACTACATCCGAGATGTTAGGTTCCCTTAGGTTAGGATATATAACGTTACAGACGTATATAATGTCCTCACCGAGATGTACGGGCCGACACGACCGGGATTTTGTAAAACATTACCAACGAGGGTCTAGATGGGTTAGGTTAGGTTATATTACGATATAGACGTATATAATGTGCCCACCGAGAAGTAGGAGCCGACCCGCCAGGAATGTTGGAAAATACTACATCCGAGATGTTAAGCTGCCTTAGGTTAGGATATATAAATTTATAGACGTATATAATGTCCGCACCGAGACGTACGGGAAGACATGAACGGGATTATGTGAAACATTACCAGCGAGGGTCTAGGTGGGTTAGGTTAGGTTATATTACGTTATAGGCGTATATAATGTTCCCACCGAGAAGTAGGGGCCGACCCGCCAGAAATGTTGGAAAATACTACATCCGAGATGTTAGGTTCCCTCAGGTTAGGATATATAAAGTTATAGACGTATATGAGGTCCCCACGGAAAAGTACGGGCCGACACGACCGGGATTTTGTAAAACATTACCAGCGAGGGTCTAGATGGGTTAGGTTAGGTTATATTACGATATAGACGTATATAATGTGCCCACCTAGAAGTAGGGGCCGACCCGCCAGGAATGTTGGAAAATACTACATCCGAGATGTTAGGTTCCCTCAGGTTAGGATATATAACGTTATAGACGTATATAAGGTCCCCACGGAAAAGTACGGGCCGACACGACCGGGATTTTGTAAAACATTACCAGCGAGGGTCTAGATGGGTTAGGTTAGGTTATATTACGATATAGACGTATATAATGTGCCCACCTAGAAGTAGGGGCCGACCCGCCAGGAATGTTGGAAAATACTACATCCGAGATGTTAGGTTCCCTCAGGTTAGGATATATAACGTTATAGACGTATATAATGTCCGCACCGAGACGTACGGGCCGACACGACCGGGATTTTGTAAAACATTACCAGCGAGGGTCTAGATGGGTTAGGTTAGGTTATATTACGATATAGACGTATATAATGTGCCCACCGAGAAGGAGGGGCCCACCCGCCAGAAATGTTGGAAAATTCTACATCCGAGATGTTAAGTTGCCTTAGGTCAGGACATATAACGTTAGAGACGTATATAATATCCGCACCGAGACGTACGGGACGACACGAACGGGATTCTGTAAAACATTCCCAGCTCGGGGCTAGATGTGTTACGTTAGGTTATATTACATTATAGACATATATAATGATCCCACCGAGAATTGGCGCCGACCCGCCAGGTATGTTGTGAAATACTGCATCCGAGATGTTAGGTTCCCTTAGGTTTGGATATATAAATTTATAGACGTATATAATGTCCGCACCGAGACGTACGGGAAGACATGAACGGGATTATGTGAAACATTACCAGCGAGGGTCTAGGTGGGTTAGGTTAGGTTATATTACGTTATAGGCATATATAATGTTCCCACCGAGAAGTAGGGGCCGACCCGCCAGAAATGTTGGAAAATACTACATCCGAGATGTTAGGTTCCCTCAGGTTAGGATATATAAAGTTATAGACGTATATGAGGTCCCCACGGAAAAGTACGGGCCGACACGACCGGGATTTTGTAAAACATTACCAGCGAGGGTCTAGATGGGTTAGGTTAGGTTATATTACGATATAGACGTATATAATGTGCCCACCTAGAAGTAGGGGCCGACCCGCCAGGAATGTTGGAAAATACTACATCCGAGATGTTAGGTTCCCTCAGGTTAGGATATATAACGTTATAGACGTATATAATGTCCGCACCGAGACGTACGGGCCGACACGACCGGGATTTTGTAAAACATTACCAGCGAGGGTCTAGATGGGTTAGGTTAGGTTATATTACGATATAGACGTATATAATGTGCCCACCGAGAAGTAGGGGCCCACCCGCCAGAAATGTTGGAAAATTCTACATCCGAGATGTTAAGCTGCCTTAGGTTAGGATATATAAATTTATAGACGTATATAATGTCCGCACCGAGACGTACGGGAAGACATGAACGGGATTATGTGAAACATTACCAGCGAGGGTCTAGGTGGGTTAGGTTAGGTTATATTACGTTATAGGCGTATATAATGTTCCCACCGAGAAGTAGGGGCCGACCCGCCGGAAATGTTGGAGAATTCTACATCCGAGATGTTAGGTTGCCTTAGGTTAGGATATATAACGTTATAGACGTGTATAATGTCCGCACCGAGACGTACGGGACGACACGACCGGGATTCTGTAAAACATTCCCAGCTAGGGGCTAGATGTGTTACCTTAGGTTATATTACATTATAGACATATATAATGATCCCACCGAGAATTGGCGCCGACCCGCCAGGAATGTTGTGAAATACTACATCCGAGATGTTAGGTTCCCTTAGGTTAGGATATATAAATTTATAGACGTATATAATGTCCGCACCGAGACGTACGGGAAGACATGAACGGGATTCTGTGAAACATTACCAGCGAGGGTCTAGGTGGGTTAGGTTAGGTTATATTACGATATAGACGTATATAATGTCCCCACCGAGAAGTAGGGGCCGACCCGCCAGGAATATTGGAAAATACTACATCCGAGATGTTAGGTTCCCTTAGGTTAGGATATATAACGTTATAGACGTATATAATGTCCTCACCGAGATGTACGGGCCGACGCGACCGGGATTTTGTAAAACATTACCAACGAGGGTCTAGATGGCTTAGGTTAGGTTATATTCGTATACTACATCCGAGATGTTAGGTTCCCTTAGGTTAGGATATATAACGTTATAGACGTATATAATGTCCTCACCGAGACGTACGGGAAGACATGAACGGGATTATGTGAAACATTACCAGCGAGGGTCTAGGTGGGTTAGGTTAGGTTATATTACGTTATAGGCGTATATAATGTTCCCACCGAGAAGTAGGGGCCGACCCGCCAGAAATGTTGGAAAATACTACATCCGAGATGTTAGGTTCCCTCAGGTTAGGATATATAAAGTTATAGACGTATATGAGGTCCCCACGGAAAAGTACGGGCCGACACGACCGGGATTTTGTAAAACATTACCAGCGAGGGTCTAGATGGTTTAGGTTAGGTTATATTACGATATAGACGTATATAATGTGCCCACGGAGAAGTAGGGGCCCACACGCCAGAAATGTTGGAAAATTCTACATCCGAGATGTTAAGTTGCCTTAGGTCAGGATATATAACGTTATAGACGTATATAATATCCGCACCGAGACGTACGGGACGACACGAACGGGATTCTGTAAAACATTCCCAGCTAGGGGCTAGATGAGTTACGTTAGGTTATATTACATTATAGACATATATAATGATCCCACCGAGAATTGGCGCCGACCCGCCAGGAATGTTGTGAAATACTACATCCGAGATGTTAGGTTCCCTTAGGTTAGGATATATAAATTTATAGACGTATATAATGTCCGCACCGAGACGTACGGGAAGACATGAACGGGATTCTGTGAAACATTACCAGCGAGGGTCTAGGTGGGTTAGGTTAGGTTATATTACGATATAGACGTATATAATGTCCCCACCGAGAAGTAGGGGCCGACCCGCCAGGAATATTGGAAAATACTACATCCGAGATGTTAGGTTCCCTTAGGTTAGGATATATAACGTTATAGACGTATATAATGTCCTCACCGAGATGTACGGGCCGACGCGACCGGGATTTTGTAAAACATTACCAACGAGGGTCTAGATGGCTTAGGTTAGGTTATATTCGTATACTACGTCCGAGATGTTAGGTTCCCTTAGGTTAGGATATATAACGTTATAGACGTATATAATGTCCTCACCGAGACGTACGGGAAGACATGAACGGGATTATGTGAAACATTACCAGCGAGGGTCTAGGTGGGTTAGGTTAGGTTATATTACGTTATAGGCGTATATAATGTTCCCACCGAGAAGTAGGGGCCGACCCGCCAGAAATGTTGGAAAATACTACATCCGAGATGTTAGGTTCCCTCAGGTTAGGATATATAAAGTTATAGACGTATATGAGGTCCCCACGGAAAAGTACGGGCCGACACGACCGGGATTTTGTAAAACATTACCAGCGAGGGTCTAGATGGGTTAGGTTAGGTTATATTACGATATAGACGTATATAATGTGCCCACCTAGAAGTAGGGGCCGACCAGCCAGGAATGTTGGAAAATACTACATCCGAGATGTTAGGTTCCCTCAGGTTAGGATATATAACGTTATAGACGTATATAATGTCCTCACCGAGATGTACGGGCCGACACGACCGGGATTTTGTAAAACATTACCAACGAGGGTCTAGATGGGTTAGGTTAGGTTATATTACGATATAGACGTATATAATGTGCCCACCTAGAAGTAGGGGCCGACCCGCCAGGAATGTTGGAAAATACTACATCCGTGATGTTAGGTTCCCTCAGGTTAGGATATATAACGTTATAGACGTATATAATGTCCGCACCGAGACGTACGGGCCGACACGACCGGGATTTTGTAAAACATTACCAGCGAGGGTCTAGATGGGTTAGGTTAGGTTATATTACGATATAGACGTATATAATGTGCCCACCGAGAAGTAGGGGCCCACCCGCCGGAAATGTTTGAAAATTCTACATCCGAGATGTTAAGTTGCCTTAGGTCAGGATATATAACGTTATAGACGTATATAATATCCGCACCGAGACGTACGGGACGACACGAACGGGATTCTGTAAAACATTCCCAGCTAGGGGCTAGATGTGTTACGTTAGGTTATATTACATTATAGACATATATAATGATCCCACCGAGAATTGGAGCCGACCCGCCAGGAATGTTGTGAAGTACTACATCCGAGATGTTAGGTTCCCTTAGGTTAGGATATATAACGTTATAGACGTATATAATGTCCTCACCGAGATGTACGGGCCGACACGACCGGGATTTTGAAAAACATTACCAACGAGGGTCTAGATGGGTTAGGTTAGGTTATACTACGATATAGACGTATATAATGTGCCCACCGAGAAGTAGGGGCCGACCCGACAGGAATGTTGGAAAATACTACATCCGAGATGTTAGGTTCCCTTAGGTTAGGATATATAACGTTATAGACGTATATAATGTCCTCACCGAGATGTACGGGCCGACACGACCGGGATTTTGTAAAACATTACCAACGAGGGTCTAGATGGGTTAGGTTAGGTTATATTACGATATAGACGTATATAATGATCCCACCGAGAATTGGCGCCGACCCGCCAGGAATGTTGTGAAATACTACATCCGAGATGTTAGGTTCCCTTAGGTTAGGATATATAAATTTATAGACGTATATAATGTCCGCACCGAGACGTACGGGAAGACATGAACGGGATTCTGTGAAACATTACCAGCGAGGGTCTAGGTGGGTTAGGTTAGGTTATATTACGATATAGATGTATATAATGTCCCCACCGAGAAGTAGGGGCCGACCCGCCAGGAATATTGGAAAATACTACATCCGAGATGTTAGGTTCCCTTAGGTTAGGATATATAACGTTATAGACGTATATAATGTCCTCACCGAGATGTACGGGCCGACATGACCGGGATTTTGTAAAACATTACCAACGAGTGTCTAGATGGGTTGGGTTAGGTTATATTACGATATAGACGTATATAATGTGCCCACCGAGAAGTAGGGGCCGACCCGCCAGGAATGTTGGAAAATACTACATCCGAGATGTTAGGTTCCCTTAGGTTAGGATATATAACGTTATAGCCGTATATAATGTCCTCACCGAGATGTACGGGCCGACGCGACCGGGATTTTGTAAAACATTACCAGCGAGGGTCTAGATGGGTTAGGTTAGGTTATATAACGATATAGACGTATATAATGTGCCCACCGAGAAGTAGGGGCCCACCCGCCAGAAATGTTGGAAAATTCTACATCCGAGATGTTAAGTTGCCTTAGGTCAGGATATATAACGTTATAGACGTATATAATATCCGCACCGAGACGTACGGGCCGACACGACCGGGATTCTGTAAAACATTCCCAGCTAGGGGCTAGATGTGTTACGTTAGGTTATATTACATTATAGACATATATAATGATCCCACCGAGAATTGGCGCCGACCCGCCAGGAATGTTGTGAAATACTACATCCGAGATGTTAGGTTCCCTTAGGTTAGGATATATAAATTTATAGACGTATATAATGTCCGCACGGAGACGTACGGGAAGACATGAATGGGATTCTGTGAAACATTACCAGCGAGGGTCTACGTGGGTTAGGTTAGGTTATATTACGATATAGACGTATATAATGTGCCCACCGAGAAGTAGGGGCCGACCCGCCAGGAATATTGGAAAATACTACATCCGAGATGTTAGGTTCCCTTAGGTTAGGATATATAACGTTGTAGACGTATATAATATCCTCACCGAGATGTACGGGCCGACACGACCGGGATTTTGTAAAACATTACCATCGAGGGTCTAGATGGGTTAGGTTAGGTTATATTACGATATAGACGTATATAATGTGCCCACCGAGAAGTAGGAGCCGACCCGCCGGGAATGTTGGAAAATACTACATCCGAGGTGTTAAGCTGCCTTAGGTTAGGATATATAAATTTATAGACGTATATAATGTCCGCACCGAGACGTACGGGAAGACATGAACGGGATTATGTGAAACATTACCAGCGAGGGTCTAGGTGGGTTAGGTTAGGTTATATTACGTTATAGGCGTATATAATGTTCCCACCGAGAAGTAGGGGCCGACCCGCCAGAAATGTTGGAAAATACTACATCCGAGATGTTAGGTTCCCTCAGGTTAGGATATATAACGTTATAGACGTATATGAGGTCCCCACGGAAAAGTACGGGCCGACACGACCGGGATTTTGTAAAACATTACCAGCGAGGGTCTAGATGGGTTAGGTTAGGTTATATTACGATATAGACGTATATAATGTGCCCACCTAGAAGTAGGGGCCGACCCGCCAGGAATGTTGGAAAATACTACATCCGAGATGTTATGTTCCCTCAAGTTAGGATATATAACGTTATAGACGTATATAATGTCCGCACCGAGACGTACGGGCCGACACGACCGGGATTTTGTAAAACATTACCAGCGAGGGTCTAGATGGGTTAGGATAGGTTATATTACGATATAGACGTATATAATGTGCCCACCGAGAAGTAGGGGCCCACCCGCCAGAAATGTTGGAAAATTCTACATCCGAGATGTTAAGTTGCCTTAGGTCAGGACATATGACGTTATAGACGTATATAATATCCGCACCGAGACGTACGGGACGACACGAACGGGATTCTGTAAAACATTCCCAGCTCGGGGCTAGATGTGTTACGTTAGGTTATATTACATTATAGACATATATAATGATCCCACCGAGAATTGGCGCCGACCCGCCAGGAATGTTGTGAAATACTGCATCCGAGATGTTAGGTTCCCTTAGGTTTGGATATATAAAATTATAGACGTATATAATGTCCGCACCGAGACGTACGGGAAGACATGAACGGGATTCTGTGAAACATTACCAGCGAGGGTCTAGGTGGGTTAGGTTAGGTTATATTACGATATAGACGTATATAATGTCCCCACCGAGAAGTAGGGGCCGACCCGCCAGGAATATTGCAAATACTACATCCGAGATGTTAGGTTCCCTTAGGTTAGGATATATAACGTTATAGACGTATATAATGTCCTCACCGAGATGTACGGGCCGACACGACCGGGATTTTGTAAAACATTACCAACGAGGGTCTAGATGGGTTAGGTTAGGTTATATTCGTATACTACATCCGAGATGTTAGGTTCCCTTAGGTTAGGATATATAACGTTACAGACGTATATAATGTCCTCACCGAGATGTACGGGCCGACACGACCGGGATTTTGTAAAACATTACCAACGAGGGTCTAGATGGGTTAGGTTAGGTTATATTACGATATAGACGTATATAATGTGCCCACCGAGAAGTAGGAGCCGACCCGCCAGGAATGTTGGAAAATACTACATCCGAGATGTTAAGCTGCCTTAGGTTAGGATATATAAATTTATAGACGTATATAATGTCCGCACCGAGACGTACGGGAAGACATGAACGGGATTATGTGAAACATTACCAGCGAGGGTCTAGGTGGGTTAGGTTAGGTTATATTACGTTATAGGCGTATATAATGTTCCCACCGAGAAGTAGGGGCCGACCCGCCAGAAATGTTGGAAAATACTACATCCGAGATGTTAGGTTCCCTCAGGTTAGGATATATAAAGTTATAGACGTATATGAGGTCCCCACGGAAAAGTACGGGCCGACACGACCGGGATTTTGTAAAACATTACCAGCGAGGGTCTAGATGGGTTAGGTTAGGTTATATTACGATATAGACGTATATAATGTGCCCACCTAGAAGTAGGGGCCGACCCGCCAGGAATGTTGGAAAATACTACATCCGAGATGTTAGGTTCCCTCAGGTTAGGATATATAACGTTATAGACGTATATAAGGTCCCCACGGAAAAGTACGGGCCGACACGACCGGGATTTTGTAAAACATTACCAGCGAGGGTCTAGATGGGTTAGGTTAGGTTATATTACGATATAGACGTATATAATGTGCCCACCTAGAAGTAGGGGCCGACCCGCCAGGAATGTTGGAAAATACTACATCCGAGATGTTAGGTTCCCTCAGGTTAGGATATATAACGTTATAGACGTATATAATGTCCGCACCGAGACGTACGGGCCGACACGACCGGGATTTTGTAAAACATTACCAGCGAGGGTCTAGATGGGTTAGGTTAGGTTATATTACGATATAGACGTATATAATGTGCCCACCGAGAAGGAGGGGCCCACCCGCCAGAAATGTTGGAAAATTCTACATCCGAGATGTTAAGTTGCCTTAGGTCAGGACATATAACGTTAGAGACGTATATAATATCCGCACCGAGACGTACGGGACGACACGAACGGGATTCTGTAAAACATTCCCAGCTCGGGGCTAGATGTGTTACGTTAGGTTATATTACATTATAGACATATATAATGATCCCACCGAGAATTGGCGCCGACCCGCCAGGTATGTTGTGAAATACTGCATCCGAGATGTTAGGTTCCCTTAGGTTTGGATATATAAATTTATAGACGTATATAATGTCCGCACCGAGACGTACGGGAAGACATGAACGGGATTATGTGAAACATTACCAGCGAGGGTCTAGGTGGGTTAGGTTAGGTTATATTACGTTATAGGCATATATAATGTTCCCACCGAGAAGTAGGGGCCGACCCGCCAGAAATGTTGGAAAATACTACATCCGAGATGTTAGGTTCCCTCAGGTTAGGATATATAAAGTTATAGACGTATATGAGGTCCCCACGGAAAAGTACGGGCCGACACGACCGGGATTTTGTAAAACATTACCAGCGAGGGTCTAGATGGGTTAGGTTAGGTTATATTACGATATAGACGTATATAATGTGCCCACCTAGAAGTAGGGGCCGACCCGCCAGGAATGTTGGAAAATACTACATCCGAGATGTTAGGTTCCCTCAGGTTAGGATATATAACGTTATAGACGTATATAATGTCCGCACCGAGACGTACGGGCCGACACGACCGGGATTTTGTAAAACATTACCAGCGAGGGTCTAGATGGGTTAGGTTAGGTTATATTACGATATAGACGTATATAATGTGCCCACCGAGAAGTAGGGGCCCACCCGCCAGAAATGTTGGAAAATTCTACATCCGAGATGTTAAGCTGCCTTAGGTTAGGATATATAAATTTATAGACGTATATAATGTCCGCACCGAGACGTACGGGAAGACATGAACGGGATTATGTGAAACATTACCAGCGAGGGTCTAGGTGGGTTAGGTTAGGTTATATTACGTTATAGGCGTATATAATGTTCCCACCGAGAAGTAGGGGCCGACCCGCCGGAAATGTTGGAGAATTCTACATCCGAGATGTTAGGTTGCCTTAGGTTAGGATATATAACGTTATAGACGTGTATAATGTCCGCACCGAGACGTACGGGACGACACGACCGGGATTCTGTAAAACATTCCCAGCTAGGGGCTAGATGTGTTACCTTAGGTTATATTACATTATAGACATATATAATGATCCCACCGAGAATTGGCGCCGACCCGCCAGGAATGTTGTGAAATACTACATCCGAGATGTTAGGTTCCCTTAGGTTAGGATATATAAATTTATAGACGTATATAATGTCCGCACCGAGACGTACGGGAAGACATGAACGGGATTCTGTGAAACATTACCAGCGAGGGTCTAGGTGGGTTAGGTTAGGTTATATTACGATATAGACGTATATAATGTCCCCACCGAGAAGTAGGGGCCGACCCGCCAGGAATATTGGAAAATACTACATCCGAGATGTTAGGTTCCCTTAGGTTAGGATATATAACGTTATAGACGTATATAATGTCCTCACCGAGATGTACGGGCCGACGCGACCGGGATTTTGTAAAACATTACCAACGAGGGTCTAGATGGCTTAGGTTAGGTTATATTCGTATACTACATCCGAGATGTTAGGTTCCCTTAGGTTAGGATATATAACGTTATAGACGTATATAATGTCCTCACCGAGACGTACGGGAAGACATGAACGGGATTATGTGAAACATTACCAGCGAGGGTCTAGGTGGGTTAGGTTAGGTTATATTACGTTATAGGCGTATATAATGTTCCCACCGAGAAGTAGGGGCCGACCCGCCAGAAATGTTGGAAAATACTACATCCGAGATGTTAGGTTCCCTCAGGTTAGGATATATAAAGTTATAGACGTATATGAGGTCCCCACGGAAAAGTACGGGCCGACACGACCGGGATTTTGTAAAACATTACCAGCGAGGGTCTAGATGGTTTAGGTTAGGTTATATTACGATATAGACGTATATAATGTGCCCACGGAGAAGTAGGGGCCCACACGCCAGAAATGTTGGAAAATTCTACATCCGAGATGTTAAGTTGCCTTAGGTCAGGATATATAACGTTATAGACGTATATAATATCCGCACCGAGACGTACGGGACGACACGAACGGGATTCTGTAAAACATTCCCAGCTAGGGGCTAGATGAGTTACGTTAGGTTATATTACATTATAGACATATATAATGATCCCACCGAGAATTGGCGCCGACCCGCCAGGAATGTTGTGAAATACTACATCCGAGATGTTAGGTTCCCTTAGGTTAGGATATATAAATTTATAGACGTATATAATGTCCGCACCGAGACGTACGGGAAGACATGAACGGGATTCTGTGAAACATTACCAGCGAGGGTCTAGGTGGGTTAGGTTAGGTTATATTACGATATAGACGTATATAATGTCCCCACCGAGAAGTAGGGGCCGACCCGCCAGGAATATTGGAAAATACTACATCCGAGATGTTAGGCTCCCTTAGGTTAGGATATATAACGTTATAGACGTATATAATGTCCTCACCGAGATGTACGGTCCGACACGACCGGGATTTTGTAAAACATTACCAGCGAGGGTCTAGATGGGTTAGGTCAGGTTATATTACGATGTAGACGTATATAATGTGCCCACCGAGAAGTAGGGGCCGACCCGCCAGGAATGTTGGAAAATACTACATGCGAGATGTTAGGTTCCCTCAGGTTAGGATATATAAAGTTATAGACGTATATGAGGTCCCCACGGAAAAGTACGGGCCGACACGACCGGGATTTTGTAAAACATTACCAGCGAGGTTCTAGATGGGTTAGGTTAGGTTATATTACGATATAGACGTATATAATGTGCCCACCTAGAAGTAGGGGCCGACCCGCCAGGAATGTTGGAAAATACTACATCCGAGATGTTAGGTTCCCTCAGGTTAGGATATATAACGTTATAGACGTATATAATGTCCGCACCGAGACGTACGGGCCGACACGACCGGCATTTTGTAAAACATTACCAGCGAGGGTCTAGATGGGTTAGGTTAGGTTATATTACGATATAGACGTATATAATGTGCCCACCGAGAAGGAGGGGCCCACCCGCCAGAAATGTTGGAAAATTCTACATCCGAGATGTTAAGTTGCCTTAGGTCAGGACATATAACGTTAGAGACGTATATAATATCCGCACCGAGACGTACGGGACGACACGAACGGGATTCTGTAAAACATTCCCAGCTCGGGGCTAGATGTGTTACGTTAGGTTATATTACATTATAGACATATATAATGATCCCACCGAGAATTGGCGCCGACCCGCCAGGTATGTTGTGAAATACTGCATCCGAGATGTTAGGTTCCCTTAGGTTTGGATATATAAATTTATAGACGTATATAATGTCCGCACCGAGACGTACGGGAAGACATGAACGGGATTCTGTGAAACATTACTAGCGAGGGTCTAGGTGGGTTAGGTTAGGTTATATTACGATATAGACGTATATAATGTCCCCACCGAGAAGTAGGGGCCGACCCGCCAGGAATATTGGAAAATACTACATCCGAGATGTTAGGTTCCCTTAGGTTAGGATATATAACGTTATAGACGTATATAATGTCCTCACCGAGATGTACGGGCCGACGCGACCGGGATTTTGTAAAACATTACCAACGAGGGTCTAGATGGGTTAGGTTAGGTTATATTCGTATACTACATCCGAGATGTTAGGTTCCCTTAGGTTAGGATATATAACGTTATAGACGTATATAATGTCCTCACCGAGACGTACGGGAAGACATGAACGGGATTATGTGAAACATTACCAGCGAGGGTCTAGGTGGGTTAGGTTAGGTTATATTACGTTATAGGCATATATAATGTTCCCACCGAGAAGTAGGGGCCGACCCGCCAGAAATGTTGGAAAATACTACATCCGAGATGTTAGGTTCCCTCAGGTTAGGATATATAAAGTTATAGACGTATATGAGGTCCCCACGGAAAAGTACGGGCCGACACGACCGGGATTTTGTAAAACATTACCAGCGAGGGTCTAGATGGGTTAGGTTAGGTTATATTACGATATAGACGTATATAATGTGCCCACCTAGAAGTAGGGGCCGACCCGCCAGGAATGTTGGAAAATACTACATCCGAGATGTTAGGTTCCCTCAGGTTAGGATATATAACGTTATAGACGTATATAATGTCCGCACCGAGACGTACGGGCCGACACGACCGGGATTTTGTAAAACATTACCAGCGAGGGTCTAGATGGGTTAGGTTAGGTTATATTACGATATAGACGTATATAATGTGCCCACCGAGAAGTAGGGGCCCACCCGCCAGAAATGTTGGAAAATTCTACATCCGAGATGTTAAGCTGCCTTAGGTTAGGATATATAAATTTATAGACGTATATAATGTCCGCACCGAGACGTACGGGAAGACATGAACGGGATTATGTGAAACATTACCAGCGAGGGTCTAGGTGGGTTAGGTTAGGTTATATTACGTTATAGGCGTATATAATGTTCCCACCGAGAAGTAGGGGCCGACCCGCCGGAAATGTTGGAGAATTCTACATCCGAGATGTTAGGTTGCCTTAGGTTAGGATATATAACGTTATAGACGTGTATAATGTCCGCACCGAGACGTACGGGACGACACGACCGGGATTCTGTAAAACATTCCCAGCTAGGGGCTAGATGTGTTACCTTAGGTTATATTACATTATAGACATATATAATGATCCCACCGAGAATTGGCGCCGACCCGCCAGGAATGTTGTGAAATACTACATCCGAGATGTTAGGTTCCCTTAGGTTAGGATATATAAATTTATAGACGTATATAATGTCCGCACCGAGACGTACGGGAAGACATGAACGGGATTCTGTGAAACATTACCAGCGAGGGTCTAGGTGGGTTAGGTTAGGTTATATTACGATATAGACGTATATAATGTCCCCACCGAGAAGTAGGGGCCGACCCGCCAGGAATATTGGAAAATACTACATCCGAGATGTTAGGTTCCCTTAGGTTAGGATATATAACGTTATAGACGTATATAATGTCCTCACCGAGATGTACGGGCCGACGCGACCGGGATTTTGTAAAACATTACCAACGAGGGTCTAGATGGCTTAGGTTAGGTTATATTCGTATACTACATCCGAGATGTTAGGTTCCCTTAGGTTAGGATATATAACGTTATAGACGTATATAATGTCCTCACCGAGACGTACGGGAAGACATGAACGGGATTATGTGAAACATTACCAGCGAGGGTCTAGGTGGGTTAGGTTAGGTTATATTACGTTATAGGCGTATATAATGTTCCCACCGAGAAGTAGGGGCCGACCCGCCAGAAATGTTGGAAAATACTACATCCGAGATGTTAGGTTCCCTCAGGTTAGGATATATAAAGTTATAGACGTATATGAGGTCCCCACGGAAAAGTACGGGCCGACACGACCGGGATTTTGTAAAACATTACCAGCGAGGGTCTAGATGGGTTAGGTTAGGTTATATTACGATATAGACGTATATAATGTGCCCACCTAGAAGTAGGGGCCGACCAGCCAGGAATGTTGGAAAATACTACATCCGAGATGTTAGGTTCCCTCAGGTTAGGATATATAACGTTATAGACGTATATGAGGTCCCCACGGAAAAGTACGGGCCGACACGACCGGAATTTTGTAAAACATTACCAGCGAGGGTCTAGATGGTTTAGGTTAGGTTATATTACGATATAGACGTATATAATGTGCCCACGGAGAAGTAGGGGCCCACACGCCAGAAATGTTGGAAAATTCTACATCCGAGATGTTAAGTTGCCTTAGGTCAGGATATATAACGTTATAGACGTATATAATATCCGCACCGAGACGTACGGGACGACACGAACGGGATTCTGTAAAACATTCCCAGCTAGGGGCTAGATGAGTTACGTTAGGTTATATTACATTATAGACATATATAATGATCCCACCGAGAATTGGCGCCGACCCGCCAGGAATGTTGTGAAATACTACATCCGAGATGTTAGGTTCCCTTAGGTTAGGATATATAAATTTATAGACGTATATAATGTCCGCACCGAGACGTACGGGAAGACATGAACGGGATTCTGTGAAACATTACCAGCGAGGGTCTAGGTGGGTTAGGTTAGGTTATATTACGATATAGACGTATATAATGTCCCCACCGAGAAGTAGGGGCCGACCCGCCAGGAATATTGGAAAATACTACATCCGAGATGTTAGGCTCCCTTAGGTTAGGATATATAACGTTATAGACGTATATAATGTCCTCACCGAGATGTACGGTCCGACACGACCGGGATTTTGTAAAACATTACCAGCGAGGGTCTAGATGGGTTAGGTCAGGTTATATTACGATGTAGACGTATATAATGTGCCCACCGAGGAGTAGGGGCCGACCCGCCAGGAATGTTGGAAAATACTACATGCGAGATGTTAGGTTCCCTCAGGTTAGGATATATAAAGTTATAGACGTATATGAGGTCCCCACGGAAAAGTACGGGCCGACACGACCGGGATTTTGTAAAACATTACCAGCGAGGTTCTAGATGGGTTAGGTTAGGTTATATTACGATATAGACGTATATAATGTGCCCACCTAGAAGTAGGGGCCGACCCGCCAGGAATGTTGGAAAATACTACATCCGAGATGTTAGGTTCCCTCAGGTTAGGATATATAACGTTATAGACGTATATAATGTCCGCACCGAGACGTACGGGCCGACACGACCGGGATTTTGTAAAACATTACCAGCGAGGGTCTAGATGGGTTAGGTTAGGTTATATTACGATATAGACGTATATAATGTGCCCACCGAGAAGTAGGGGCCCACCCGCCAGAAATGTTTGAAAATTCTACATCCGAGATGTTAAGTTGCCTTAGGTCAGGATATATAACGTTATAGACGTATATAATATCCGCACCGAGACGTACGGGACGACACGAACGGGATTCTGTAAAACATTCCCAGCTAGGGGCTAGATGTGTTACGTTAGGTTATATTACATTATAGACATATATAATGATCCCACCGAGAATTGGAGCCGACCCGCCAGGAATGTTGTGAAATACTACATCCGAGATGTTAGGTTCCCTTAGGTTAGGATATATAAATTTATAGACGTATATAATGTCCGCACCGAGACGTACGGGAAGACATGAATGGGATTCTGTGAAACATTACCAGCGAGGGTCTAGGTGGGTTAGGTTAGGTTATATTACGATATAGACGTATATAATGTCCCCACCGAGAAGTAGGGGCCGACCCGCCAGGAATATTGGAAAATACTACATCCGAGATGTTAGGTTCCCTTAGGTTAGGATATATAACGTTGTAGACGTATATAATATCCTCACCGAGATGTACGGGCCGACACGACCGGGATTTTGTAAAACATTACCATCGAGGGTCTAGATGGGTTAGGTTAGGTTATATTACGATATAGACGTATATAATGTGCCCACCGAGAAGTAGGAGCCGACCCGCCAGGAATGTTGGAAAATACTACATCCGAGATGTTAAGCTGCCTTAGGTTAGGATATATAAATTTATAGACGTATATAATGTCCGCACCGAGACTTACGGGAAGACATGAACGGGATTATGTGAAACATTACCAGCGAGGGTCTAGGTGGGTTAGGTTAGGTTATATTACGTTATAGGCGTATATAATGTTCCCACCGAGAAGTAGGGGCCGACCCGCCAGAAATGTTGGAAAATACTACATCCGAGATGTTAGGTTCCCTCAGGTTAGGATATATAAAGTTATAGACGTATATGAGGTCCCCACGGAAAAGTACGGGCCGCCACAACCGGGATTTTGTAAAACATTCCCAGCTAGGGGCTAGATGTGTACGTTAGGTTATATTACGTTATAGACGTATATAATGATCCCACCTAGAATTAGGGGCCGACCCGCCAGGAATGTTGGAAAATACTACATCCGAGATGTTAGGTTCTCTTAGGTTAGGGTATATATCGTTATAGACGTATATAATTTCCCCACCGAGAAGTACGGGCCGACACGACCGGGATTTTGTATAACATTACCAGCGAGGATCTAGATGGATTCGGTTAGGTTATTTTACGATATAGACGTATGTAATGTGCCCACCGAGAAGTAGGGGCCGACCCGCCAGGAATGTTGGAAAATACTACATCCGAGATGTTAGGTTCCCTTAGGTTAGGATATATAAATTTATAGACGTATATAATGTCCGCACAGAGACGTACGGGAAGACATGAACGGGATTCTGTGAAGCATTACCAGCGAGGGTCTAGGTGGGTTAGGTTAGGTTATATTACGTTATAGACGTATATAATGTTCCCACCGAGAATTAGGGGCCGAACCGCCAGAAATGTTGGAAAATACTACATCCGAGATGTTAGGTTCTCTTAGGTTAGGGTATATAACGTTATAGACGTATATAATGTCCCCACCGAGAAGTACGGGCCGACACGACAGGGATTTTGTAAAACATTACCAACGAGGGTCTAGATGGGTTAGGTTAGGTTATATTACGATATAGACGTATATAATGTGCCCACCGAGAAGTAGGAGCCGACCCGCCAGGAATGTTGGAAAATACTACATCCGAGATGTTAAGCTGCCTTAGGTTAGGATATATAAATTTATAGACGTATATAATGTCCGCACCGAGACGTACGGGAAGACATGAACGGGATTCTGTGAAGCATTACCAGCGAGAGTCTAGGTGGGTTAGGTTAGGTTATATTACGTTATAGACGTATATAATGTTCCCACCGAGGAGTAGGGGCCGACCCGCCAGAAATGTTGGAAAATTCTACATCCGAGATGTTAAGTTGCCTTAGGTTAGGATATATAACGTTATAGACGTATATAATGTCCTCACCGAGATGTACGGGCCGACACGACCGGGATTTTGTAAAACATTACCAGCGAGGGTCTAGATGGGTTAGGTTAGGTTATATTACGATATAGACGTATATAATGTGCCCACCGAGAAGTAGGGGCCGACCCGCCAAGAATGTTGGAAAATACTACATCCGAGATGTTAGGTTCCCTTAGGTTAGGATATATAACGTTATAGACGTATATAATGTCCTCACAGAGATGTACGGGCGGACACGACCGGGATTTTGTAAAACATTACCAGCGAGGTTCTAGATGGGTTAGGTTAGGTTATATTACGATATAGACGTATATAATGTGCCCACCGAGAAGTAGGGGCCCACCCGCCAGAAATGTTTGAAAATTCTACATCCGAGATGTTAAGTTGCCTTAGGTCAGGATATATAACGTTATAGACGTATATAATATCCGCACCGAGACGTACGGGACGACACGAACGGGATTCTGTAAAACATTCCCAGCTAGGGGCTAGATGTGTTACGTTAGGTTATATTACATTATAGACATATATAATGATCCCACCGAGAATTGGCGCCGACCCGCCAGGAATGTTGTGAAATACTACATCCGAGATATTAGGTTCCCTTAGGTTAGGATATATAAATTTATAGACGTATATAATGTCCGCACCGAGACGTAGGGGAAGACATGAACGGGATTCTGTGAAACATTACCAGCGAGGGTCTAGGTGGGTTAGGTTAGGTTATATTACGATATAGACGTATATAATGTCCCCACCGAGAAGTAGGGGCCGACCCGCCAGGAATATTGGAAAATACTACATCCGAGATGTTAGGTTCCCTTAGGTTAGGATATATAACGTTATAGACGTATATAATGTCCTCACCGAGATGTACGGGCCGACACGACCGGGATTTTGTAAAACATTACCAACGAGGGTCTAGATGGGTTAGGTTAGGTTATATTACGATATAGACGTATATAATGATCCCACCGAGAATTGGCGCCGACCCGCCAGGAATGTTGTGAAATACTACATCCGAGATGTTAGGTTCCCTTAGGTTAGGATATATAAATTTATAGACGTATATAATGTCCGCACCGAGACGTACGGGAAGACATGAACGGGATTCTGTGAAACATTACCAGCGAGGGTCTAGGTGGGTTAGGTTAGGTTATATTACGATATAGATGTATATAATGTCCCCACCGAGAAGTAGGGGCCGACCCGCCAGGAATATTGGAAAATACTACATCCGAGATGTTAGGTTCCCTTAGGTTAGGATATATAACGTTATAGACGTATATAATGTCCTCACCGAGATGTACGGGCCGACATGACCGGGATTTTGTAAAACATTACCAACGAGTGTCTAGATGGGTTGGGTTAGGTTATATTACGATATAGACGTATATAATGTGCCCACCGAGAAGTAGGGGCCGACCCGCCAGGAATGTTGGAAAATACTACATCCGAGATGTTAGGTTCCCTTAGGTTAGGATATATAACGTTATAGCCGTATATAATGTCCTCACCGAGATGTACGGGCCGACACGACCGGGATTTTGTAAAACATTACCAGCGAGGGTCTAGATGGGTTAGGTTAGGTTATATAACGATATAGACGTATATAATGTGCCCACCGAGATGTAGGGGCCCACCCGCCAGAAATGTTGGAAAATTCTACATCCGAGATGTTAAGTTGCCTTAGGTCAGGATATATAACGTTATAGACGTATATAATATCCGCACCGTGACGTACGGGCCGACACGACCGGGATTCTGTAAAACATTCCCAGCTAGGGGCTAGATGTGTTACGTTAGGTTATATTACATTATAGACATATATAATGATCCCACCGAGAATTGGAGCCGACCCGCCAGGAATGTTGTGAAATACTACATCCGAGATGTTAGGTTCCCTTAGGTTAGGATATATAAATTTATAGACGTATATAATGTCCGCACCGAGACGTACGGGAAGACATGAATGGGATTCTGTGAAACATTACCAGCGAGGGTCTAGGTGGGTTAGGTTAGGTTATATTACGATATAGACGTATATAATGTCCCCACCGAGAAGTAGGGGCCGACCCGCCAGGAATATTGGAAAATACTACATCCGAGATGTTAGGTTCCCTTAGGTTAGGATATATAACGTTGTAGACGTATATAATATCCTCACCGAGATGTACGGGCCGACACGACCGGGATTTTGTAAAACATTACCATCGAGGGTCTAGATGGGTTAGGTTAGGTTATATTACGATATAGACGTATATAATGTGCCCACCGAGAAGTAGGAGCCGACCCGCCAGGAATGTTGGAAAATACTACATCCGAGATGTTAAGCTGCCTTAGGTTAGGATATATAAATTTATAGACGTATATAATGTCCGCACCGAGACTTACGGGAAGACATGAACGGGATTATGTGAAACATTACCAGCGAGGGTCTAGGTGGGTTAGGTTAGGTTATATTACGTTATAGGCGTATATAATGTTCCCACCGAGAAGTAGGGGCCGACCCGCCAGAAATGTTGGAAAATACTACATCCGAGATGTTAGGTTCCCTCAGGTTAGGATATATAAAGTTATAGACGTATATGAGGTCCCCACGGAAAAGTACGGGCCGCCACAACCGGGATTTTGTAAAACATTCCCAGCTAGGGGCTAGATGTGTACGTTAGGTTATATTACGTTATAGACGTATATAATGATCCCACCTAGAATTAGGGGCCGACCCGCCAGGAATGTTGGAAAATACTACATCCGAGATGTTAGGTTCTCTTAGGTTAGGGTATATATCGTTATAGACGTATATAATTTCCCCACCGAGAAGTACGGGCCGACACGACCGGGATTTTGTATAACATTACCAGCGAGGATCTAGATGGATTCGGTTATGTTATTTTACGATATAGACGTATGTAACGTGCCCACCGAGAAGTAGGGGCCGACCCGCCAGGAATGTTGGAAAATACTACATCCGAGATGTTAGGTTCCCTTAGGTTAGGATATATAAATTTATAGACGTATATAATGTCCGCACAGAGACGTACGGGAAGACATGAACGGGATTCTGTGAAGCATTACCAGCGAGAGGCTAGGTGGGTTAGGTTAGGTTATATTACGTTATAGACGTATATAATGTTCCCACCGAGAAGTAGGGGCCGACCCGCCAGAAATGTTGGAAAATTCTACATCCGAGATGTTAAGTTGCCTTAGGTTGGGATATATAAAGTTATAGACGTATATAATGTCCGCACCGAGACGTACGGGACGACACGAACGGGATTCTGTAAAACATTCCCAGCTAGGGGCTAGATGTGTTACGTTAGGTTATATTACGTTATAGACGTATATAATGATCCCACCGAGAAGTGGCGCCGACCCGCCAGGAATGTTGTGAAATACTACATCCGAGATGTTAGGTTCCCTTAGGTTAGGATATATAACGTTATAGACGTATATAATGTCCGCACCGAGACGTACGGGAAGACATGAACGGGATTCTGTGAAGCATTACCAGCGAGGGTCTAGGTGGGTTAGGTTAGGTTATATTACGTTATAGACGTATATAATGTTCCCACCGAGAATTAGGGGCCGAACCGCCAGAAATGTTGGAAAATACTACATCCGAGATGTTAGGTTCTCTTAGGTTAGGGTATATAACGTTATAGACGTATATAATGTCCCCACCGAGAAGTACGGGCCGACACGACAGGGATTTTGTAAAACATTACCAACGAGGGTCTAGATGGGTTAGGTTAGGTTATATTACGATATAGACGTATATAATGTGCCCACCGAGAAGTAGGAGCCGACCCGCCAGGAATGTTGGAAAATACTACATCCGAGATGTTAAGCTGCCTTAGGTTAGGATATATAAATTTATAGACGTATATAATGTCCGCACCGAGACGTACGGGAAGACATGAACGGGATTCTGTGAAGCATTACCAGCGAGAGTCTAGGTGGGTTAGGTTAGGTTATATTACGTTATAGACGTATATAATGTTCCCACCGAGGAGTAGGGGCCGACCCGCCAGAAATGTTGGAAAACTCTACATCCGAGATGTTAAGTTGCCTTAGGTTAGGATATATAACGTTATAGACGTATATAATGTCCTCACCGAGATGTACGGGCCGACACGACCGGGATTTTGTAAAACATTACCAGCGAGGGTCTAGATGGGTTAGGTTAGGTTATATTACGATATAGACGTATATAATGTGCCCACCGAGAAGTAGGGGCCGACCCGCCAAGAATGTTGGAAAATACTACATCCGAGATGTTAGGTTCCCTTAGGTTAGGATATATAACGTTATAGACGTATATAATGTCCTCACAGAGATGTACGGGCGGACACGACCGGGATTTTGTAAAACATTACCAGCGAGGGTCTAGATGGGTTAGGTTAGGTTATATTACGATATAGACGTATATAATGTGCCCACCGAGAAGTAGGGGCCCACCCGCCAGAAATGTTTGAAAATTCTACATCCGAGATGTTAAGTTGCCTTAGGTCAGGATATATAACGTTATAGACGTATATAATATCCGCACCGAGACGTACGGGACGACACGAACGGGATTCTGTAAAACATTCCCAGCTAGGGGCTAGATGTGTTACGTTAGGTTATATTACATTATAGACATATATAATGATCCCACCGAGAATTGGAGCCGACCCGCCAGGAATGTTGTGAAATACTACATCCGAGATGTTAGGTTCCCTCAGGTTAGGATATATAACGTTATAGACGTATATAATGTCCGCACCGAGACGTACGGGCCGACACGACCGGGATTTTGTAAAACATTCCCAGCTCGGGGCTAGATGTGTTATGTTAGGTTATATTACATTATAGACATATATAATGATCCCACCGAGAATTGGCGCCGACCCGCCAGGAATGTTGTGAAATACTACATCCGAGATATTAGGTTCCCTTAGGTTAGGATATATAAATTTATAGACGTATATAATGTCCGCACCGAGACGTAGGGGACGACATGAACGGGATTTTGTGAAACATTACCAGCGAGGGTCTAGGTGGGTTAGGTTAGGTTATATTACGATATAGACGTATATAATGTCCCCACCGAGAAGTAGGGGCCGACCCGCCAGGAATATTGGAAAATACTACATCCGAGATGTTAGATTCCCTTAGGTTAGGATATATAACGTTATAGACGTATATAATGTCCTCACCGAGATGTACGGGCCGACACGACCGGGATTTTGTAAAACATTACCAACGAGGGTCTAGATGGGTTAGGTTAGGTTATATTACGATATAGACGTATATAATGATCCCACCGAGAATTGGCGCCGACCCGCCAGGAATGTTGTGAAATACTACATCCGAGATGTTAGGTTCCCTTAGGTTAGGATATATAAATTTATAGACGTATATAATGTCCGCACCGAGACGTACGGGAAGACATGAACGGGATTCTGTGAAACATTACCAGCGAGGGTCTAGGTGGGTTAGGTTAGGTTATATTACGATATAGATGTATATAATGTCCCCACCGAGAAGTAGGGGCCGACCCGCCAGGAATATTGGAAAATACTACATCCGAGATGTTAGGTTCCCTTAGGTTAGGATATATAAATTTATAGACGTATATAATGTCCGCACCGAGACGTAGGGGACGACATGAACGGGATTTTGTGAAACATTACCAGCGAGGGTCTAGGTGGGTTAGGTTAGGTTATATTACGATATAGACGTATATAATGTCCCCACCGAGAAGTAGGGGCCGACCCGCCAGGAATATTGGAAAATACTACATCCGAGATGTTAGATTCCCTTAGGTTAGGATATATAACGTTATAGACGTATATAATGTCCTCACCGAGATGTACGGGCCGACACGACCGGGATTTTGTAAAACATTACCAACGAGGGTCTAGATGGGTTAGGTTAGGTTATATTACGATATAGACGTATATAATGATCCCACCGAGAATTGGCGCCGACCCGCCAGGAATGTTGTGAAATACTACATCCGAGATGTTAGGTTCCCTTAGGTTAGGATATATAAATTTATAGACGTATATAATGTCCGCACCGAGACGTACGGGAAGACATGAACGGGATTCTGTGAAACATTACCAGCGAGGGTCTAGGTGGGTTAGGTTAGGTTATATTACGATATAGATGTATATAATGTCCCCACCGAGAAGTAGGGGCCGACCCGCCAGGAATATTGGAAAATACTACATCCGAGATGTTAGGTTCCCTTAGGTTAGGATATATAACGTTATAGACGTATATAATGTCCTCACCGAGATGTACGGGCCGACATGACCGGGATTTTGTAAAACATTACCAACGAGTGTCTAGATGGGTTGGGTTAGGTTATATTACGATATAGACGTATATAATGTGCCCACCGAGAAGTAGGGGCCGACCCGCCAGGAATGTTGGAAAATACTACATCCGAGATGTTAGGTTCCCTTAGGTTAGGATATATAACGTTATAGCCGTATATAATGTCCTCACCGAGATGTACGGGCCGACACGACCGGGATTTTGTAAAACATTACCAGCGAGGGTCTAGATGGGTTAGGTTAGGTTATATAACGATATAGACGTATATAATGTGCCCACCGAGATGTAGGGGCCCACCCGCCAGAAATGTTGGAAAATTCTACATCCGAGATGTTAAGTTGCCTTAGGTCAGGATATATAACGTTATAGACGTATATAATATCCGCACCGAGACGTACGGGCCGACACGACCGGGATTCTGTAAAACATTCCCAGCTAGGGGCTAGATGTGTTACGTTAGGTTATATTACATTATAGACATATATAATGATCCCACCGAGAATTGGCGCCGACCCGCCAGGAATGTTGTGAAATACTACATCCGAGATGTTAGGTTCCCTTAGGTTAGGATATATAAATTTATAGACGTATATAATGTCCGCACCGAGACGTACGGGAAGACATGAATGGGATTCTGTGAAACATTACCAGCGAGGGTCTACGTGGGTTAGGTTAGGTTATATTACGATATAGACGTATATAATGTGCCCACCGAGAAGTAGGGGCCGACCCGCCAGGAATATTGGAAAATACTACATCCGAGATGTTAGGTTCCCTTAGGTTAGGATATATAACGTTACAGACGTATATAATGTCCTCACCGAGATGTACGGGCCGACACGACCGGGATTTTGTAAAACATTACCAACGAGGGTCTAGATGGGTTAGGTTAGGTTATATTACGATATAGACGTATATAATGTGCCCACCGAGAAGTAGGAGCCGACCCGCCAGGAATGTTGGAAAATACTACATCCGAGATGTTAAGCTGCCTTAGGTTAGGATATATAAATTTATAGACGTATATAATGTCCGCACCGAGACGTACGGGAAGACATGAACGGGATTCTGTGAAACATTACCAGCGAGGGTCTAGGTGGGTTAGGTTAGGTTATATTACGTTATAGGCGTATATAATGTGCCCACCTAGAAGTAGGGGCCGACCCGCCAGGAATGTTGGAAAATACTACATCCGAGATGTTAGGTTCCCTCAGGTTAGGATATATAACGTTATAGACGTATATAAGGTCCCCACGGAAAAGTACGGGCCGACACGACCGGGATTTTGTAAAACATTACCAGCGAGGGTCTAGATGGGTTAGGTTAGGTTATATTACGATATAGACGTATTTAGGATATATAACGTTATAGACGTATATAATGTCCGCACCGAGACGTACGGGCCGACACGACCGGGATTTTGTAAAACATTACCAGCGAGGGTCTAGATGGGTTAGGTTAGGTTATATTACGATATAGACGTATATAATGTGCCCACCGAGAAGTAGGGGCCCACCCGCCAGAAATGTTGGAAAATTCTACATCCGAGATGTTAAGTTGCCTTAGGTCAGGACATATAACGTTAGAGACGTATATAATATCCGCACCGAGACGTACGGGACGACACGAACGGGATTCTGTAAAACATTCCCAGCTCGGGGCTAGATGTGTTACGTTAGGTTATATTACATTATAGACATATATAATGATCCCACCGAGAATTGGCGCCGACCCGCCAGGTATGTTGTGAAATACTGCATCCGAGATGTTAGGTTCCCTTAGGTTTGGATATATAAATTTATAGACGTATATAATGTCCGCACCGAGACGTACGGGAAGACATGAACGGGATTCTGTGAAACATTACCAGCGAGGGTCTAGGTGGGTTAGGTTAGGTTATATTACGATATAGACGTATATAATGTCCCCACCGAGAAGTAGGGGCCGACCCGCCAGGAATATTGGAAAATACTACATCCGAGATGTTAGGTTCCCTTAGGTTAGGATATATAACGTTATAGACGTATATAATGTCCTCACCGAGATGTACGGGCCGACACGACCGGGATTTTGTAAAACATTACCAACGAGGGTCTAGATGGGTTAGGTTAGGTTATATTCGTATACTACATCCGAGATGTTAGGTTCCCTTAGGTTAGGATATATAACGTTATAGACGTATATAATGTCCTCACCGAGACGTACGGGAAGACATGAACGGGATTATGTGAAACATTACCAGCGAGGGTCTAGGTGGGTTAGGTTAGGTTATATTACGTTATAGGCGTATATAATGTTCCCACCGAGAAGTAGGGGCCGACCCGCCAGAAATGTTGGAAAATACTACATCCGAGATGTTAGGTTCCCTCAGGTTAGGATATATAAAGTTATAGACGTATATGAGGTCCCCACGGAAAAGTACGGGCCGACACGACCGGGATTTTGTAAAACATTACCAGCGAGGGTCTAGATGGGTTAGGTTAGGTTATATTACGATATAGACGTATATAATGTGCCCACCTAGAAGTAGGGGCCGACCCGCCAGGAATGTTGGAAAATACTACATCCGAGATGTTAGGTTCCCTCAGGTTAGGATATATAACGTTATAGACGTATATGAGGTCCCCACGGAAAAGTACGGGCCGACACGACCGGGATTTTGTAAAACATTACCAGCGAGGGTCTAGATGGTTTAGGTTAGGTTATATTACGATATAGACGTATATAATGTGCGCACCTAGAAGTAGGGGCCGACCCGCCAGGAATGTTGGAAAATACTACATCCGAGATGTTAGGTTCCCTCAGGTTAGGATATATAACGTTATAGACGTATATAATGTCCGCACCGAGACGTACGGGCCGACACGACCGGGATTTTGTAAAACATTACCAGCGAGGGTCTAGATGGGTTAGGTTAGGTTATATTACGATATAGACGTATATAATGTGCCCACCGAGAAGTAGGGGCCCACCCGCCAGAAATGTTGGAAAATTCTACATCCGAGATGTTAAGCTGCCTTAGGTTAGGATATATAAATTTATAGACGTATATAATGTCCGCACCGAGACGTACGGGAAGACATGAACGGGATTATGTGAAACATTACCAGCGAGGGTCTAGGTGGGTTAGGTTAGGTTATATTACGTTATAGGCGTATATAATGTTCCCACCGAGAAGTAGGGGCCGACCCGCCGGAAATGTTGGAGAATTCTACATCCGAGATGTTAGGTTGCCTTAGGTTAGGATATATAACGTTATAGACGTGTATAATGTCCGCACCGAGACGTACGGGACGACACGACCGGGATTCTGTAAAACATTCCCAGCTAGGGGCTAGATGTGTTACCTTAGGTTATATTACATTATAGACATATATAATGATCCCACCGAGAATTGGCGCCGACCCGCCAGGAATGTTGTGAAATACTACATCCGAGATGTTAGGTTCCCTTAGGTTAGGATATATAACGTTATAGACGTATATAATGTCCGCACCGAGACGTACGGGAGGACATGAACGGGATTCTGTGAAGCATTACCAGCGAGGGTCTAGGTGGGTTAGGTTAGGTTATATTACGTTATAGACGTATATAATGTTCCCACCGAGAATTAGGCGCCGAACCGCCAGAAATGTTGGAAAATACTACATCCGAGATGTTAGGTTCTCTTAGGTTAGGGTATATAACGTTATAGACGTATATAATGTCCCCACCGAGAAGTACGGGCCGACACGACAGGGATTTTGTAAAACATTACCAACGAGGGTCTAGATGGGTTAGGTTAGGTTATATTACGATATAGACGTATATAATGTGCCCACCGAGAAGTAGGAGCCGACCCGCCAGGAATGTTGGAAAATACTACATCCGAGATGTTAAGCTGCCTTAGGTTAGTATATATAAATTTATAGACGTATATAATGTCCGCACCGAGACGTACGGGAAGACATGAACGGGATTATGTGAAACATTACCAGCGAGGGTCTAGGTGGGTTAGGTTAGGTTATATTACGTTATAGGCGTATATAATGTTCCCACCGAGAAGTAGGGGCCGACCCGCCAGAAATGTTGGAAAATACTACATCCGAGATGTTAGGTTCTCTTAGGTTAGGGTATATATCGTTATAGACGTATATAATGTCCCCACCGAGAAGTACGGGCCGACACGACCGGGATTTTGTGTAACATTACCAGCGAGGGTCTAGATGGATTCGGTTAGGTTATTTTACGATATAGACGTATGTAATGTGCCCACCGAGAAGTAGGGGCCGACCCGCCAGGAATGTTGGAAAATACTACATCCGAGATGTTAGGTTCCCTTAGGTTAGGATATATAACGTTATAGCCGTATATAATGTCCTCACCGAGATGTACGGGCCGACACGACCGGGATTTTGTAAAACATTACCAGCGAGGGTCTAGATGGGTTAGGTTAGGTTATATAACGATATAGACGTATATAATGTGCCCACCGAGATGTAGGGGCCCACCCGCCAGAAATGTTGGAAAATTCTACATCCGAGATGTTAAGTTGCCTTAGGTCAGGATATATAACGTTATAGACGTATATAATATCCGCACCGAGACGTACGGGCCGACACGACCGGGATTCTGTAAAACATTCCCAGCTAGGGGCTAGATGTGTTACGTTAGGTTATATTACATTATAGACATATATAATGATCCCACCGAGAATTGGCGCCGACCCGCCAGGAATGTTGTGAAATACTACATCCGAGATGTTAGGTTCCCTTAGGTTAGGATATATAAATTTATAGACGTATATAATGTCCGCACCGAGACGTACGGGAAGACATGAATGGGATTCTGTGAAACATTACCAGCGAGGGTCTACGTGGGTTAGGTTAGGTTATATTACGATATAGACGTATATAATGTGCCCACCGAGAAGTAGGGGCCGACCCGCCAGGAATATTGGAAAATACTACATCCGAGATGTTAGGTTCCCTTAGGTTAGGATATATAACGTTACAGACGTATATAATGTCCTCACCGAGATGTACGGGCCGACACGACCGGGATTTTGTAAAACATTACCAACGAGGGTCTAGATGGGTTAGGTTAGGTTATATTACGATATAGACGTATATAATGTGCCCACCGAGAAGTAGGAGCCGACCCGCCAGGAATGTTGGAAAATACTACATCCGAGATGTTAAGCTGCCTTAGGTTAGGATATATAAATTTATAGACGTATATAATGTCCGCACCGAGACGTACGGGAAGACATGAACGGGATTCTGTGAAACATTACCAGCGAGGGTCTAGGTGGGTTAGGTTAGGTTATATTACGTTATAGGCGTATATAATGTGCCCACCTAGAAGTAGGGGCCGACCCGCCAGGAATGTTGGAAAATACTACATCCGAGATGTTAGGTTCCCTCAGGTTAGGATATATAACGTTATAGACGTATATAAGGTCCCCACGGAAAAGTACGGGCCGACACGACCGGGATTTTGTAAAACATTACCAGCGAGGGTCTAGATGGGTTAGGTTAGGTTATATTACGATATAGACGTATTTAGGATATATAACGTTATAGACGTATATAATGTCCGCACCGAGACGTACGGGCCGACACGACCGGGATTTTGTAAAACATTACCAGCGAGGGTCTAGATGGGTTAGGTTAGGTTATATTACGATATAGACGTATATAATGTGCCCACCGAGAAGTAGGGGCCCACCCGCCAGAAATGTTGGAAAATTCTACATCCGAGATGTTAAGTTGCCTTAGGTCAGGACATATAACGTTAGAGACGTATATAATATCCGCACCGAGACGTACGGGACGACACGAACGGGATTCTGTAAAACATTCCCAGCTCGGGGCTAGATGTGTTACGTTAGGTTATATTACATTATAGACATATATAATGATCCCACCGAGAATTGGCGCCGACCCGCCAGGTATGTTGTGAAATACTGCATCCGAGATGTTAGGTTCCCTTAGGTTTGGATATATAAATTTATAGACGTATATAATGTCCGCACCGAGACGTACGGGAAGACATGAACGGGATTCTGTGAAACATTACCAGCGAGGGTCTAGGTGGGTTAGGTTAGGTTATATTACGATATAGACGTATATAATGTCCCCACCGAGAAGTAGGGGCCGACCCGCCAGGAATATTGGAAAATACTACATCCGAGATGTTAGGTTCCCTTAGGTTAGGATATATAACGTTATAGACGTATATAATGTCCTCACCGAGATGTACGGGCCGACACGACCGGGATTTTGTAAAACATTACCAACGAGGGTCTAGATGGGTTAGGTTAGGTTATATTCGTATACTACATCCGAGATGTTAGGTTCCCTTAGGTTAGGATATATAACGTTATAGACGTATATAATGTCCTCACCGAGACGTACGGGAAGACATGAACGGGATTATGTGAAACATTACCAGCGAGGGTCTAGGTGGGTTAGGTTAGGTTATATTACGTTATAGGCGTATATAATGTTCCCACCGAGAAGTAGGGGCCGACCCGCCAGAAATGTTGGAAAATACTACATCCGAGATGTTAGGTTCCCTCAGGTTAGGATATATAAAGTTATAGACGTATATGAGGTCCCCACGGAAAAGTACGGGCCGACACGACCGGGATTTTGTAAAACATTACCAGCGAGGGTCTAGATGGGTTAGGTTAGGTTATATTACGATATAGACGTATATAATGTGCCCACCTAGAAGTAGGGGCCGACCCGCCAGGAATGTTGGAAAATACTACATCCGAGATGTTAGGTTCCCTCAGGTTAGGATATATAACGTTATAGACGTATATGAGGTCCCCACGGAAAAGTACGGGCCGACACGACCGGGATTTTGTAAAACATTACCAGCGAGGGTCTAGATGGTTTAGGTTAGGTTATATTACGATATAGACGTATATAATGTGCGCACCTAGAAGTAGGGGCCGACCCGCCAGGAATGTTGGAAAATACTACATCCGAGATGTTAGGTTCCCTCAGCTTAGGATATATAACGTTATAGACGTATATAATGTCCGCACCGAGACGTACGGGCCGACACGACCGGGATTTTGTAAAACATTACCAGCGAGGGTCTAGATGGGTTAGGTTAGGTTATATTACGATATAGACGTATATAATGTGCCCACCGAGAAGTAGGGGCCCACCCGCCAGAAATGTTGGAAAATTCTACATCCGAGATGTTAAGCTGCCTTAGGTTAGGATATATAAATTTATAGACGTATATAATGTCCGCACCGAGACGTACGGGAAGACATGAACGGGATTATGTGAAACATTACCAGCGAGGGTCTAGGTGGGTTAGGTTAGGTTATATTACGTTATAGGCGTATATAATGTTCCCACCGAGAAGTAGGGGCCGACCCGCCGGAAATGTTGGAGAATTCTACATCCGAGATGTTAGGTTGCCTTAGGTTAGGATATATAACGTTATAGACGTGTATAATGTCCGCACCGAGACGTACGGGACGACACGACCGGGATTCTGTAAAACATTCCCAGCTAGGGGCTAGATGTGTTACCTTAGGTTATATTACATTATAGACATATATAATGATCCCACCGAGAATTGGCGCCGACCCGCCAGGAATGTTGTGAAATACTACATCCGAGATGTTAGGTTCCCTTAGGTTAGGATATATAAATTTATAGACGTATATAATGTCCGCACCGAGACGTACGGGAAGACATGAATGGGATTCTGTGAAACATTACCAGCGAGGGTCTAGGTGGGTTAGGTTAGGTTATATTACGATATAGACGTATATAATGTCCCCACCGAGAAGTAGGGGCCGACCCGCCAGGAATGTTGGAAAATACTACATCCGAGATGTTAGGTTCTCTTAGGTTAGGGTATATATCGTTATAGACGTATATAATTTCCCCACCGAGAAGTACGGGCCGACACGACCGGGATTTTGTATAACATTACCAGCGAGGGTCTAGATGGATTCGGTTAGGTTATTTTACGATATAGACGTATGTAATGTGCCCACCGAGAAGTAGGGGCCGACCCGCCAGGAATGTTGGAAAATACTACATCCGAGATGTTAGGTTCCCTTAGGTTAGGATATATAAATTTATAGACGTATATAATGTCCGCACAGAGACGTACGGGAAGACATGAACGGGATTCTGTAAAACATTACCAGCGAGGGTCTAGGTGGGTTAGGTTAGGTTATATTACGTTATAGACGTATATAATGTTCCCACCGAGAAGTAGGGGCCGACCCGCCAGAAATGTTGGAAAATTCTACATCCGAGATGTTAAGTTGCCTTAGGTTGGGATATATAAAGTTATAGACGTATATAATGTCCGCACCGAGACGTACGGGACGACACGAACGGGATTCTGTAAAACATTCCCAGCTAGGGGCTAGATGTGTTACGTTAGGTTATATTACGTTATAGACGTATATAATGATCCCACCGAGAAGTGGCGCCGACCCGCCAGGAATGTTGTGAAATACTACATCCGAGATGTTAGGTTCCCTTAGGTTAGGATATATAACGTTATAGACGTATATAATGTCCGCACCGAGACGTACGGGAGGACATGAACGGGATTCTGTGAAGCATTACCAGCGAGGGTCTAGGTGGGTTAGGTTAGGTTATATTACGTTATAGACGTATATAATGTTCCCACCGAGAATTAGGGGCCGAACCGCCAGAAATGTTGGAAAATACTACATCCGAGATGTTAGGTTCTCTTAGGTTAGGGTATATAACGTTATAGACGTATATAATGTCCCCACCGAGAAGTACGGGCCGACACGACAGGGATTTTGTAAAACATTACCAACGAGGGTCTAGATGGGTTAGGTTAGGTTATATTACGATATAGACGTATATAATGTGCCCACCGAGAAGTAGGAGCCGACCCGCCAGGAATGTTGGAAAATACTACATCCGAGATGTTAGGTTCTCTTAGGTTAGGGTATATATCGTTATAGACGTATATAATGTCCCCACCGAGAAGTACGGGCCGACACGACCGGGATTTTGTGTAACATTACCAGCGAGGGTCTAGATGGATTCGGTTAGGTTATTTTACGATATAGACGTATGTAATGTGCCCACCGAGAAGTAGGGGCCGACCCGCCAGAAATGTTGGAAAATACTACATCCGAGATGTTAGGTTCCCTTAGGTTAGGATATATAAATTTATAGATATATATAATGTCCGCACCGAGACGTACGGGAAGACATGAACGGGATTCTGTGAAGCATTACCAGCGAGGGTCTAGGTGGGTTAGGTTAGGTTATATTACGTTACAGACGTATATAATGTTCCCACCGAGGAGTAGGGGCCGACCCGCCAGAAATGTTGGAAAATTCTACATCCGAGATGTTAAGTTGCCTTAGGTTAGGATATATAACGTTATAGACGTATATAATGTCCTCACCGAGATGTACGGGCCGACACGACCGGGATTTTGTAAAACATTACCAGCGAGGGTCTAGATGGGTTAGGTTAGGTTATATTACGATATAGACGTATATAATGTGCCCACCGAGAAGTAGGGGCCGACCCGCCAAGAATGTTGGAACATACTACATCCGAGATGTTAGGTTCCCTCAGCTTAGGATATATAACGTTATAGACGTATATAATGTCCGCACCGAGACGTACGGGCCGACACGACCGGGATTTTGTAAAACATTACCAGCGAGGGTCTAGATGGGTTAGGTTAGGTTATATTACGATATAGACGTATATAATGTGCCCACCGAGAAGTAGGGGCCCACCCGCCAGAAATGTTGGAAAATTCTACATCCGAGATGTTAAGCTGCCTTAGGTTAGGATATATAAATTTATAGACGTATATAATGTCCGCACCGAGACGTACGGGAAGACATGAACGGGATTATGTGAAACATTACCAGCGAGGGTCTAGGTGGGTTAGGTTAGGTTATATTACGTTATAGGCGTATATAATGTTCCCACCGAGAAGTAGGGGCCGACCCGCCGGAAATGTTGGAGAATTCTACATCCGAGATGTTAGGTTGCCTTAGGTTAGGATATATAACGTTATAGACGTGTATAATGTCCGCACCGAGACGTACGGGACGACACGACCGGGATTCTGTAAAACATTCCCAGCTAGGGGCTAGATGTGTTACCTTAGGTTATATTACATTATAGACATATATAATGATCCCACCGAGAATTGGCGCCGACCCGCCAGGAATGTTGTGAAATACTACATCCGAGATGTTAGGTTCCCTTAGGTTAGGATATATAAATTTATAGACGTATATAATGTCCGCACCGAGACGTACGGGAAGACATGAATGGGATTCTGTGAAACATTACCAGCGAGGGTCTAGGTGGGTTAGGTTAGGTTATATTACGATATAGACGTATATAATGTCCCCACCGAGAAGTAGGGGCCGACCCGCCAGGAATGTTGGAAAATACTACATCCGAGATGTTAGGTTCTCTTAGGTTAGGGTATATATCGTTATAGACGTATATAATTTCCCCACCGAGAAGTACGGGCCGACACGACCGGGATTTTGTATAACATTACCAGCGAGGGTCTAGATGGATTCGGTTAGGTTATTTTACGATATAGACGTATGTAATGTGCCCACCGAGAAGTAGGGGCCGACCCGCCAGGAATGTTGGAAAATACTACATCCGAGATGTTAGGTTCCCTTAGGTTAGGATATATAAATTTATAGACGTATATAATGTCCGCACAGAGACGTACGGGAAGACATGAACGGGATTCTGTAAAACATTACCAGCGAGGGTCTAGGTGGGTTAGGTTAGGTTATATTACGTTATAGACGTATATAATGTTCCCACCGAGAAGTAGGGGCCGACCCGCCAGAAATGTTGGAAAATTCTACATCCGAGATGTTAAGTTGCCTTAGGTTGGGATATATAAAGTTATAGACGTATATAATGTCCGCACCGAGACGTACGGGACGACACGAACGGGATTCTGTAAAACATTCCCAGCTAGGGGCTAGATGTGTTACGTTAGGTTATATTACGTTATAGACGTATATAATGATCCCACCGAGAAGTGGCGCCGACCCGCCAGGAATGTTGTGAAATACTACATCCGAGATGTTAGGTTCCCTTAGGTTAGGATATATAACGTTATAGACGTATATAATGTCCGCACCGAGACGTACGGGAGGACATGAACGGGATTCTGTGAAGCATTACCAGCGAGGGTCTAGGTGGGTTAGGTTAGGTTATATTACGTTATAGACGTATATAATGTTCCCACCGAGAATTAGGGGCCGAACCGCCAGAAATGTTGGAAAATACTACATCCGAGATGTTAGGTTCTCTTAGGTTAGGGTATATAACGTTATAGACGTATATAATGTCCCCACCGAGAAGTACGGGCCGACACGACAGGGATTTTGTAAAACATTACCAACGAGGGTCTAGATGGGTTAGGTTAGGTTATATTACGATATAGACGTATATAATGTGCCCACCGAGAAGTAGGAGCCGACCCGCCAGGAATGTTGGAAAATACTACATCCGAGATGTTAGGTTCTCTTAGGTTAGGGTATATATCGTTATAGACGTATATAATGTCCCCACCGAGAAGTACGGGCCGACACGACCGGGATTTTGTGTAACATTACCAGCGAGGGTCTAGATGGATTCGGTTAGGTTATTTTACGATATAGACGTATGTAATGTGCCCACCGAGAAGTAGGGGCCGACCCGCCAGAAATGTTGGAAAATACTACATCCGAGATGTTAGGTTCCCTTAGGTTAGGATATATAAATTTATAGATATATATAATGTCCGCACCGAGACGTACGGGAAGACATGAACGGGATTCTGTGAAGCATTACCAGCGAGGGTCTAGGTGGGTTAGGTTAGGTTATATTACGTTACAGACGTATATAATGTTCCCACCGAGGAGTAGGGGCCGACCCGCCAGAAATGTTGGAAAATTCTACATCCGAGATGTTAAGTTGCCTTAGGTTAGGATATATAACGTTATAGACGTATATAATGTCCTCACCGAGATGTACGGGCCGACACGACCGGGATTTTGTAAAACATTACCAGCGAGGGTCTAGATGGGTTAGGTTAGGTTATATTACGATATAGACGTATATAATGTGCCCACCGAGAAGTAGGGGCCGACCCGCCAAGAATGTTGGAACATACTACATCCGAGATGTTAGGTTCCCTTAGGTTAGGATATATAACGTTATAGACGTATATAATGTCCTCACAGAGATGTACGGGCCGACACGACCGGGATTTTGTAAAACATTACCAGCGAGGGTCTAGATGGGTTAGGTTAGGTTATATTACGATATAGACGTATATAATGTGCCCACCGAGAAGTAGGGGCCCACCCGCCAGAAATGTTGGAAAATTCTACATCCGAGATGTTAAGTTGCCTTAGGTCAGGATATATAACGTTATAGACGTATATAATATCCGCACCGAGACGTACGGGACGACACGAACGGGATTCTGTAAAACATTCCCAGCTAGGGGCTAGATGAGTTACGTTAGGTTATATTACATTATAGACATATATAATGATCCCACCGAGAATTGGCGCCGACCCGCCAGGAATGTTGTGAAATACTACATCCGAGATGTTAGGTTCCCTTAGGTTAGGATATATAAATTTATAGACGTATATAATGTCCGCACCGAGACGTACGGGAAGACATGAACGGGATTCTGTGAAACATTACCAGCGAGGGTCTAGGTGGGTTAGGTTAGGTTATATTACGATATAGACGTATATAATGTCCCCACCGAGAAGTAGGGGCCGACCCGCCAGGAATATTGGAAAATACTACATCCGAGATGTTAGGCTCCCTTAGGTTAGGATATATAACGTTATAGACGTATATAATGTCCTCACCGAGATGTACGGTCCGACACGACCGGGATTTTGTAAAACATTACCAGCGAGGGTCTAGATGGGTTAGGTCAGGTTATATTACGTTATAGACGTATATAATGTTCCCACCGAGGAGTAGGGGCCGACCCGCCAGAAATGTTGGAAAATTCTACATCCGAGATGTTAAGTTGCCTTAGGTTAGGATATATAACGTTATAGACGTATATAATGTCCGCACCGAGACGTACGGAACGACACGAACGGGATTCTGTAAAACATTCCCAGCTAGGGGCTAGATGTGTTACGTTAGGTTATATTACGTTATAGACGTATATAATGATCCCACCGAGAAGTGGCGCCGACCCGCCAGGAATGTTGTGAAATACTACATCCGAGATGTTAGGTTCCCTTAGGTTAGGATATATAACGTTATAGACGTATATAATGTCCTCACCGAGATGTACGGGCCGACACGACCGGGATTCTGTAAAACATTCCCAGCTAGGGGCTAGATGTGTTACGTTAGGTTATATTACGTTATAGACGTATATAATGATCCCACCGAGAAGTGGCGCCGACCCGCCAGGAATGTTGTGAAATACTACATCCGAGATGTTAGGTTCCCTTAGGTTAGGATATATAACGTTATAGACGTATATAATGTCCTCACCGAGATGTACGGGCCGACACGACCGGGATTTTGTGTAACATTACCAGCGAGGGTCTAGATGGATTCGGTTAGGTTATTTTACGATATAGACGTATGTAATGTGCCCACCGAGAAGTAGGGGCCGACCCGCCAGGAATGTTGGAAAATACTACATCCGAGATGTTAGGTTCCCTTAGGTTAGGATATATAAATTTATAGATGTATATAATGTCCGCACCGAGACGTACGGGAAGACATGAACGGGATTCTGTGAAGCATTACCAGCGAGGGTCTAGGTGGGTTAGGTTAGGTTATATTACGTTATAGACGTATATAATGTTCCTACCGAGAATTAGGGGCCGAACCGCCAGAAATGTTGGAAAATACTACATCCGAGATGCTAGGTTCTCTTAGGTTAGGGTATATAACGTTATAGACGTATATAATGTCCCCACCGAGAAGTACGGGCCGACACGACAGGGATTTTGTAAAACATTACCAGCGATGGTCTAGATGGGTTCGGTTAGGTTATATTACGATATAGACGTATGTAATGTGCCCACCGAGAAGTATGGGCCGACCCGCCAGGAATGTTGGAAAATACTACATCCGAGATGTTAGGTTCCCTTAGGTTAGGATATATAACGTTATAGACTTATATAATGTCCTCACCGAGATGTACGGGCCGACACGTCCGGGATTTTGTAAAACATTACCAACGAGGGTCTAGATGGGTTAGGTTAGGTTATATTACGATATAGACGTATATAATGTGCCCACCGAGAAGTAGGGGCCGACCCGCCAGGAATGTTGGAAAATACTACATCCGAGATGTTAGGTTCTCTTAGGTTAGGGTATATATCGTTATAGACGTATATAATGACCCCACCGAGAAGTACGGGCCGACACGACCGGGATTTTGTGTAACATTACCAGCGAGGGTCTAGATGGATTCGGTTAGGTTATTTTACGATATAGACGTATGTAATGTGCCCACCGAGAAGTAGGGGCCGACCCGCCAGGAATGTTGGAAAATACTACATCCGAGATGTTAGGTTCCCTTAGGTTAGGATATATAAATTTATAGATGTATATAATGTCCGCACCGAGACGTACGGGAAGACATGAACGGGATTCTGTGAAGCATTACCAGCGAGGGTCTAGATGGGTTAGGTCAGGTTATATTACGATATAGACGTATATAATGTGCCCACCGAGAAGTAGGGACCGACCCGCCAGGAATGTTGGAAAATACTACATGCGAGATGTTAGGTTCCCTCAGGTTAGGATATATAAAGTTATAGACGTATATGAGGTCCCCACGGAAAAGTACGGGCCGACACGACCGGGATTTTGTAAAACATTACCAGCGAGGGTCTAGATGGGTTAGGTTAGGTTATATTACGATATAGACGTATATAATGTGCCCACCGAGGAGTAGGGGCCGACCCGCCAGAAATGTTGGAAAATTCTACATCCGAGATGTTAAGTTGCCTTAGGTTAGGATATATAACGTTATAGACGTATATAATGTCCGCACCGAGACGTACGGAACGACACGAACGGGATTCTGTAAAACATTCCCAGCTAGGGGCTAGATGTGTTACGTTAGGTTATATTACGTTATAGACGTATATAATGTGCCCACCGAGAAGTAGGGTCCGACCCGCCAGGAATGTTGGAAAATACTACATCCGAGATGTTAGGTTGCCTTAGGTTAGGATATATAACGATATAGACATATATAATGACCATACGCAGAAGTACGGGCCGACACGACCGGGATTTTGTAAAACATTACCAGCGAGGGTCTAAATGGGTTAGGTTAGGTTATATTACGTTATAGACGTAAATAATGTTCCCACCGAGAAGTGGGGCCGACCCGCCAGGAATGTTGTGAAATACAACATTCGAGATGTTAGGTTGCCTTTGGTTAGGATATATAACGTTATAGACGTATATACTGTCCGGCTTCGAGACGTACGGGAAGACACGAACGGGATTCTGTGAAACATTACCAGCGAGGGTGTAGGTGGCTTAGGTTAGGTTATATTACGATATAGACGTATATACTGTGCCCACCGAGAAGTAGGGTCCGACCCGCCGGGAATGTTCGAAAATACTACATCCGAGATGTTAAGTTGCCTTTGGTTAGGATATATAACGTTATAGACGTATATAATATCCGCACCGAGACGCACGGGACGACACGACCGGGATACTGTAAAACATTACAAGCGAGAGGCTAGATGGGTTAGGTTAGGCTATACTACGTTATAAACGTATATAATGTTCCCACCGAGAAGTACGGGCCGACCCGCCAGGAATGTTGGAAAATACTACATTCGAGATGTTAAGTTGCCTTAGGTTAGGGTATATAAAATTATAGACGTATATAATGTCCCCACGGAAAAGTACGGGCCGACACGAGCGGGATTTTGTAAAACATTAACAGCGAGGGTCTAGTTGGGTTAGGTTAGGTTATATTACGATATAGACGTACATAATGTGCCCACCGAGAAGTAGGGTTCGACCCGCCAGGAATGTTGTGAAATACTACATCCGAGATGTTAGGTTGCCTTAGGTTAGGATATATAACTTTATAGACGTATATAATGTCCGGCTTCGAGACGTACGGGAAGACACGACCGGGATTTTGTAAAACATTACCAGCGAGGGTCTAGATGGGTTAGGTTAGGTTATATTACGATATAGACGTGTATAATGTGCCCACCGAGAAGTAGGGTCCGACCCGCCAGGAATGTTGGAAAATACTACATCCGAGATGTTAGGTTGCCTTAGGTTAGGATATATAACGATATAGACGTATATAATGCCCCCACACAGAAGTACGGGCCGACACGACCGGGATTTTGTAAAACATTACAAGCGAGGGGCTAGATGGGTTAGGTTAGGTTACACTACGTTATAAACGTATATAATGTTCCCACCGAGAAGTGGGGCCGACCAGCCAGGAATGTTGTGAAATACTACAACCGAGATGTTAGGTTCCCTTAGGTTAGGATGTATAACGTTATAGACGTATATAATGTCCCCACCGAGAAGTACGGGCCGACAAGACCGGGATTTTGTAAAACATTACCAGCGAGGGTCTAGATGGCTTTGGTTAGGTTATATTACGATATAGACGTATATAATGTGCCCACCGAGAAGTAGGGTCCGTCCCGCCAGGGATGTTGGAGAATACTACATTCGAGATGTTAAGTTGCCTTTGGTTAGGATGTATAACGTTATAGACGTATATAATGTCCGCACCGAGACGTACGGGACGACACGACCGGGATTCTGTAAAACATTCCCAGCTAGGGGCTAGATGGGTTTGGTTAGGTTATATTACGATATAGACGTATATAATGTTCCCACCGAGAATTGGCGTCGCCCCGCCAGGAATGTTGGAAAATACTACATCGGAGATGTTAAGTTGCCTTAGATTAGGATATATAAAATTATAGACGTATATAATGTCCCCACGGAAAAGTACGGGCCGACACGAGCGGGATTTTGTAAAACATTAACAGCGAGGGTCTAGTTGGGTTAGGTTAGGTTATATTACGATATAGACGTACATAATGTGCCCACCGAGAAGTAGGGGTCGACCCGCCAGGAATGTTGGAAAATACTACATCGGAGATGTTAAGTTGCCTTAGCTTAGGATATATATCGATATAGACGTATATAATATCCCCACGGAGAAGTACGGGCCGACACGACCGGGATTTTGTAAAACATTACCAGCGATGGTCTAGATTGGTTAAGTTAGGTTATATTACGATATAGACGTATATAATGTGCCCACCGAGAAGTAGGGTCCGACCCGCCAGGAATGTTGGAAAATACTACATCCGAGATGTTAGGTTGCCTTAGGTTAGGATATATAACGATATAGACATATATAATGACCATACGCAGAAGTACGGGCCGACACGACCGGGATTTTGTAAAACATTACCAGCGAGGGTCTAAATGGGTTAGGTTAGGTTATATTACGTTATAGACGTAAATAATGTTCCCACCGAGAAGTGGGGCCGACCCGCCAGGAATGTTGTGAAATACAACATTCGAGATGTTAGGTTGCCTTTGGTTAGGATATATAACGTTATAGACGTATATACTGTCCGGCTTCGAGACGTACGGGAAGACACGAACGGGATTCTGTGAAACATTACCAGCGAGGGTGTAGGTGGCTTAGGTTAGGTTATATTACGATATAGACGTATATACTGTGCCCACCGAGAAGTAGGGTCCGACCCGCCGGGAATGTTCGAAAATACTACATCCGAGATGTTAAGTTGCCTTTGGTTAGGATATATAACGTTATAGACGTATATAATGTCCGCACCGAGACGCACGGGACGACACGACCGGGATACTGTAAAACATTACAAGCGAGAGGCTAGATGGGTTAGGTTAGGCTATACTACGTTATAAACGTATATAATGTTCCCACCGAGAAGTACGGGCCGACCCGCCAGGAATGTTGGAAAATACTACATTCGAGATGTTAAGTTGCCTTAGGTTAGGGTATATAAACTTATAGACGTATATAATGTCCCCACGGAAAAGTACGGGCCGACACGAGCGGGATTTTGTAAAACATTAACAGCGAGGGTCTAGTTGGGTTAGGTTAGGTTATATTACGATATAGACGTACACAATGTGCCCACCGAGAAGTAGGGTTCGACCCGCCAGGAATGTTGTGAAATACTACATCCGAGATGTTAGGTTGCCTTAGGTTAGGATATATAACTTTATAGACGTATATAATGTCCGGCTTCGAGTCGTACGGGAAGACACGACCGGGATTTTGTAAAACATTACCAGCGAGGGTCTAGATGGGTTAGGTTAGGTTATATTACGATATAGACGTATATAATGTGCCCACCGAGAAGTAGGGTCCGACCCGCCAGGAATGTTGGAAAATACTACATCCGAGATGTTAGGTTGCCTTAGGTTAGGATATATAACGATATAGACGTATATAATGCCCCCACACAGAAGTACGGGCCGACACGACCGGGATTTTGTAAAACATTACAAGCGAGGGGCTAGATGGGTTAGGTTAGGTTACACTACGTTATAAACGTATATAATGTTCCCACCGAGAAGTGGGGCCGACCAGCCAGGAATGTTGTGAAATACTACAACCGAGATGTTAGGTTCCCTTAGGTTAGGATGTATAACGTTATAGACGTATATAATGTCCCCACCGAGAAGTACGGGCCGACAAGACCGGGATTTTGTAAAACATTACCAGCGAGGGTCTAGATGGGTTTGGTTAGGTTATATTACGATATAGACGTATATAATGTGCCCACCGAGAAGTAGGGTCCGTCCCGCCAGGGATGTTGGAGAATACTACATTCGAGATGTTAAGTTGCCTTTGGTTAGGATATATAACGTTATAGACGTATATAATGTCCGCACCGAGACGTACGGGACGACACGACCGGGATTCTGTAAAACATTCCCAGCTAGGGGCTAGATGGGTTTGGTTAGGTTATATTACGATATAGACGTATATAATGTTCCCACCGAGAATTGGCGTCGCCCCGCCAGGAATGTTGGAAAATACTACATCGGAGATGTTAAGTTGCCTTAGATTAGGATATATAAAATTATAGACGTATATAATGTCCCCACGGAAAAGTACGGGCCGACACGAGCGGGATTTTGTAAAACATTAACAGCGAGGGTCTAGTTGGGTTAGGTTAGGTTATATTACGATATAGACGTACATAATGTGCCCACCGAGAAGTAGGGGTCGACCCGCCAGGAATGTTGGAAAATACTACATCGGAGATGTTAAGTTGCCTTAGCTTAGGATATATATCGATATAGACGTATATAATATCCCCACGGAGAAGTACGGGCCGACACGACCGGGATTTTGTAAAACATTACCAGCGATGGTCTAGATTGGTTAGGTTAGGTTATATTACGATATAGACGTATATAATGTGCCCACCGAGAAGTAGGGTCCGACCCGCCAGGAATGTTGGAAAATACTACATCCGAGATGTTAGGTTGCCTTAGGTTAGGATATATAACGATATAGACATATATAATGACCATACGCAGAAGTACGGGCCGACACGACCGGGATTTTGTAAAACATTACCAGCGAGGGTCTAAATGGGTTAGGTTAGGTTATATTACGTTATAGACGTAAATAATGTTCCCACCGAGAAGTGGGGCCGACCCGCCAGGAATGTTGTGAAATACAACATTCGAGATGTTAGGTTGCCTTTGGTTAGGATATATAACGTTATAGACGTATATACTGTCCGGCTTCGAGACGTACGGGAAGACACGAACGGGATTCTGTGAAACATTACCAGCGAGGGTGTAGGTGGCTTAGGTTAGGTTATATTACGATATAGACGTATATACTGTGCCCACCGAGAAGTAGGGTCCGACCCGCCGGGAATGTTCGAAAATACTACATCCGAGATGTTAAGTTGCCTTTGGTTAGGATATATAACGTTATAGACGTATATAATGTCCGCACCGAGACGCACGGGACGACACGACCGGGATACTGTAAAACATTACAAGCGAGAGGCTAGATGGGTTAGGTTAGGCTCTACTACGTTATAAACGTATATAATGTTCCCACCGAGAAGTACGGGCCGACCCGCCAGGAATGTTGGAAAATACTACATTCGAGATGTTAAGTTGCCTTAGGTTAGGGTATATAAAATTATAGACGTATATAATGTCCCCACGGAAAAGTACGGGCCGACACGAGCGGGATTTTGTAAAACATTAACAGCGAGGGTCTAGTTGGGTTAGGTTAGGTTATATTACGATATAGACGTACATAATGTGCCCACCGAGAAGTAGGGTTCGACCCGCCAGGAATGTTGTGAAATACTACATCCGAGATGTTAGGTTGCCTTAGGTTAGGATATATAACTTTATAGACGTATATAATGTCCGGCTTCGAGACGTACGGGAAGACACGACCGGGATTTTGTAAAACATTACCAGCGAGGGTCTAGATGGGTTAGGTTAGGTTATATTACGATATAGACGTATATAATGTGCCCACCGAGAAGTAGGGTCCGACCCGCCAGGAATGTTGGAAAATACTACATCCGAGATGTTAGGTTGCCTTAGGTTAGGATATATAACGATATAGACGTATATAATGCCCCCACACAGAAGTACGGGCCGACACGACCGGGATTTTGTAAAACATTACCAGCGAGGGTCTAGATGGGTTAGGTTAGGTTATATTACGTTATACACGTAAATAATGTTCCCACCGAGAAGTGGGGCCGACCCGCCAGGAATGTTGTGAAATACAACATTCGAGATGTGAGGTTGCCCTTGGTTAGGATATATAACGTTATAGACGTATATAATGTCCGGCTTCGAGACGTACGGGAAGACACGAACGGGATTCTGTGAAACATTACCAGCGAGGGTGTAGGTGGCTTAGGTTAGGTTATATTACGATATGGACGTATATACTGTGCCCACCGAGAAGTAGGGTCCGACCCGCCAGGAATGTTCGAAAATACTACATCCGAGATGTTAAGTTGCCTTTGGTTAGGATATATAACGTTACAGACGTATATAATGTCCGCACCGAGACGCACGGGACGACACGACCGGGATACTGTAAAACATTACAAGCGAGGGGCTAGATGGGTTAGGTTAGGCTATACTACGTTATAAACGTATATAATGTTCCCACCGAGAAGTACGGGCCGACCCGCCAGGAATGTTGGAAAATACTATATTCGAGATGTTAAGTTGCCTTAGGTTAGGATATATAAAATTATAGACGTATATAATGTCCCCACGGAAAAGTACAGACCGACACGAACGGGATTTTGTAAAACATTAACAGCGAGGGTCTAGTTGGGTTAGGTTAGGTTATATTACGATATAGACGTACATAATGTGCCCACCGAGAAGTAGGGGTCGACCCGCCAGGAATGTTGGAAAATACTACATCCGAGATGTTAGGTTGCCTTAGGTTAGGATATATAACGATATAGACGCATATAATGTCCCCACCGAGAAGTACGGGCCGACACGACCGGGATTTTGTAAAACATTACCAGCGAGGTTCTATATGGGTTAGGTTAGATTATATTACGTTTTAGGCGTAAATAATGTTCCCACCGAGAAGTGGGGCCGACCCGCCAGGAATGTAGTGAAATACTACATCCGAGATGTTAGGTTCCCTTAGGTTAGGATATATAACGTTATAGACGTATATAATGTCCGCCCCGAGACGTACGAGACGACACGACCGGGATTCTGTAAAACATTACCGGCGAGGGTCTAGATGGGTTAGGTTAGGTTATATTACGATATAGATGTATATAATGTGCCCACCGAGAAGTAGGGGCCGACCCGCCAGGAATGTTGGAAAGTACTACATCCGAGATGTTAAGTTGCCTTAGGTTAGGATATATAAGATTATAGACGTATATAATGTCCCCACGGAAAAGTACGGGCCGACACGACTGGGATTTTGTAAAACATTACCAGCGAGGGGCTCGATGGGTTAGGTTAGGTTATATTACGTTATAAACGTATATAATGTTCCCGCCGAGAAGTGGGGCCGACCCGCCAGGAATGTTGTGAAATACTACATTCGAGATGTTAGGTTGCCTTAGGTTAGGATATGTAACTTTATAGACGTATATAATGCCCGGCTTCGAGACGTGCCGGAAGACAAGAACGGGATTCTGTGAAACATTACCAGCGAGGGTGTAGGTGGCCTAGGTTAGGTTATATTACGTTACAGACGTATATAATGTGCCCACCGAGAAGTAGGGGCCGACCAGCCAGGAATGTTGTGAAATACTACAACCGAGATGTTAGGTTCCCTTAGGTTAGGATGTATAACGTTATAGACGTATATAATGTCCCCACCGAGAAGTACGGGCCGACAAGACCGGGATTTTGTAAAACATTACCAGCGAGGGTCTAGATGGGTTTGGTTAGGTTATATTACGATATAGACGTATATAATGTGCCCACCGAGAAGTAGGGTCCGTCCCGCCAGGGATGTTGGAGAATACTACATTCGAGATGTTAAGTTGCCTTTGGTTAGGACATATAACGTTATAGACGTATATAATGTCCGCACCGAGACGTACGGGACGACACGACCGGGATTCTGTAAAACATTCCCAGCTAGGGGCTAGATGGGTTTGGTTAGGTTATATTACGATATAGACGTATATAATGTTCCCACCGAGAATTGGCGTCGCCCCGCCAGGAATGTTGCGAAATACTACATCCGAGATGTTAGGTTCCCTTAAGTTAGGATATATAACGTTACAGACGTAAATAATGTCCCCACCGAGAAGTACGGGCCGACACGACCGGGATTTTGTAAAACATTACCAGCGAGGGTCTAGGTGGGTTAGGTTAGGTTATATTACGATATAGACGTATATAATGTTCCCACCGAGAAGTAGCGGCCGCCCCGCCAGGAATGTTGGAAAATACTACATCGGAGATGTTAAGTTGCCTTAGGTTAGGATATATAAAATTATAGACGTATATAATGTCCCCACGGAAAAGTACGGGCCGACACGAGCGGGATTTTGTAAAACATTAACAGCGAGGGTCTAGTTGGGTTAGGTTAGGTTATATTACGATATAGACGTACATAATGTGCCCACCGAGAAGTAGGGGTCGACCCGCCAGGAATGTTGGAAAATACTACATCCGAGATGTTAGGTTGCCTTAGGTTAGGATATATAACTTTATAGACGTATATAATGTCCGGCTTCGAGACGTACGAGAAGACACGAACGGGATTCTGTGAAACATTACCAGCGAGGGTGTAGGTGGCTTAGGTTAGGTTATATTACGTTACAGACGTATATAATGTGCCCACCGAGAAGTAGGGGCCGACCCGCCAGGAATGTTGGAAAATACTACATCCAAGATGTTAGGTTCCCTTAGGTTAGGATATATAAAATTATAGACGTATAAAATGTCCCCACGGAAAAGTACGGGACGACACGACCGGGATTTTCGAAAACATTACCAGCGAGGGTCTAGATGGGTTAGTTTAGGTTATATTACGATATAGACGTATATAATGCGCCCACCGAGATGTAGGGTGCGACCCGCCAGGAATGTTGGAAAATACTACATCCGAGATGTTAGGTTGCCTTAGGTTAGGATATATAACGATATAGACGCATATAATGTCCCCACGGAGAAGTACGGGCCGACACGACCGGGATTTTGTAAAACATTACAAGCGAGGGGCTAGATGGGTTAGGTTAGGCTATACTACGTTATAAACGTATATAATGTTCCCACCGAGAAGTGGGGCCGACCAGCCGGGAATGTTGTGAAATACTACATCCGAGATGTTAAGTTGCCTTCGGTTAGGATATATAACGTTATAGAGGTATATAATGTCCGCACCGAGACGTACGGGACGACACGACCGGGATTCTGCATAACATTACAAGCGAGGGGCTAGATGGGTTAGGTTAGGTTATATTACGTTATAGACGTAAATAATGTTCCCACCGAGAAGTGGGGCCGACCCGCCAGGAATGTTGTGAAATACAACATTCGAGATGTTAGGTTGCCTTTGGTTAGGATATATAACGTTATAGACGTATATACTGTCCGCACCGAGACGTGCGGGACGACACGAACGGGATTCTGTGAAACATTACCAGCGAGGGTGTAGGTGGCTTAGGTTAGGTTATATTACGATATAGACGTATATACTGTGCCCACCGAGAAGTAGGGTCCGACCCGCCGGGAATGTTCGAAAATACTACATCCGAGATGTTAAGTTGCCTTTGGTTAGGATATATAACGTTATAGACGTATATAATGTCCGCACCGAGACGCACGGGACGACACGACCGGGATACTGTAAAACATTACAAGCGAGAGGCTAGATGGGTTAGGTTAGGCTATACTACGTTATAAACGTATATAATGTTCCCACCGAGAAGTACGGGCCGACCCGCCAGGAATGTTGGAAAATACTACATTCGAGATGTTAAGTTGCCTTAGGTTAGGGTATATAAACTTATAGACGTATATAATGTCCCCACGGAAAAGTACGGGCCGACACGAGCGGGATTTTGTAAAACATTAACAGCGAGGGTCTAGTTGGGTTAGGTTAGGTTATATTACGATATAGACGTACACAATGTGCCCACCGAGAAGTAGGGTTCGACCCGCCAGGAATGTTGTGAAATACTACATCCGAGATGTTAGGTTGCCTTAGGTTAGGATATATAACTTTATAGACGTATATAATGTCCGGCTTCGAGTCGTACGGGAAGACACGACCGGGATTTTGTAAAACATTACCAGCGAGGGTCTAGATGGGTTAGGTTAGGTTATATTACGATATAGACGTATATAATGTGCCCACCGAGAAGTAGGGTCCGACCCGCCAGGAATGTTGGAAAATACTACATCCGAGATGTTAGGTTGCCTTAGGTTAGGATATATAACGATATAGACGTATATAATGCCCCCACACAGAAGTACGGGCCGACACGACCGGGATTTTGTAAAACATTACCAGCGAGGGTCTAGATGGGTTAGGTTAGGTTATATTACGTTATACACGTAAATAATGTTCCCACCGAGAAGTGGGGCCGACCCGCCAGGAATGTTGTGAAATACAACATTCGAGATGTGAGGTTGCCCTTGGTTAGGATATATAACGTTATAGACGTATATAATGTCCGGCTTCGAGACGTACGGGAAGACACGAACGGGATTCTGTGAAACATTACCAGCGAGGGTGTAGGTGGCTTAGGTTAGGTTATATTACGATATGGACGTATATACTGTGCCCACCGAGAAGTAGGGTCCGACCCGCCAGGAATGTTCGAAAATACTACATCCGAGATGTTAAGTTGCCTTTGGTTAGGATATATAACGTTACAGACGTATATAATGTCCGCACCGAGACGCACGGGACGACACGACCGGGATACTGTAAAACATTACAAGCGAGGGGCTAGATGGGTTAGGTTAGGCTATACTACGTTATAAACGTATATAATGTTCCCACCGAGAAGTACGGGCCGACCCGCCAGGAATGTTGGAAAATACTATATTCGAGATGTTAAGTTGCCTTAGGTTAGGATATATAAAATTATAGACGTATATAATGTCCCCACGGAAAAGTACAGACCGACACGAACGGGATTTTGTAAAACATTAACAGCGAGGGTCTAGTTGGGTTAGGTTAGGTTATATTACGATATAGACGTACATAATGTGCCCACCGAGAAGTAGGGGTCGACCCGCCAGGAATGTTGGAAAATACTACATCCGAGATGTTAGGTTGCCTTAGGTTAGGATATATAACGATATAGACGCATATAATGTCCCCACCGAGAAGTACGGGCCGACACGACCGGGATTTTGTAAAACATTACCAGCGAGGTTCTATATGGGTTAGGTTAGATTATATTACGTTTTAGGCGTAAATAATGTTCCCACCGAGAAGTGGGGCCGACCCGCCAGGAATGTAGTGAAATACTACATCCGAGATGTTAGGTTCCCTTAGGTTAGGATATATAACGTTATAGACGTATATAATGTCCGCCCCGAGACGTACGAGACGACACGACCGGGATTCTGTAAAACATTACCGGCGAGGGTCTAGATGGGTTAGGTTAGGTTATATTACGATATAGATGTATATAATGTGCCCACCGAGAAGTAGGGGCCGACCCGCCAGGAATGTTGGAAAGTACTACATCCGAGATGTTAAGTTGCCTTAGGTTAGGATATATAAGATTATAGACGTATATAATGTCCCCACGGAAAAGTACGGGCCGACACGACTGGGATTTTGTAAAACATTACCAGCGAGGGGCTCGATGGGTTAGGTTAGGTTATATTACGTTATAAACGTATATAATGTTCCCGCCGAGAAGTGGGGCCGACCCGCCAGGAATGTTGTGAAATACTACATTCGAGATGTTAGGTTGCCTTAGGTTAGGATATGTAACTTTATAGACGTATATAATGCCCGGCTTCGAGACGTGCCGGAAGACAAGAACGGGATTCTGTGAAACATTACCAGCGAGGGTGTAGGTGGCTTAGGTTAGGTTATATTACGTTACAGACGTATATAATGTGCCCACCGAGAAGTAGGGGCCGACCAGCCAGGAATGTTGTGAAATACTACAACCGAGATGTTAGGTTCCCTTAGGTTAGGATGTATAACGTTATAGACGTATATAATGTCCCCACCGAGAAGTACGGGCCGACAAGACCGGGATTTTGTAAAACATTACCAGCGAGGGTCTAGATGGGTTTGGTTAGGTTATATTACGATATAGACGTATATAATGTGCCCACCGAGAAGTAGGGTCCGTCCCGCCAGGGATGTTGGAGAATACTACATTCGAGATGTTAAGTTGCCTTTGGTTAGGACATATAACGTTATAGACGTATATAATGTCCGCACCGAGACGTACGGGACGACACGACCGGGATTCTGTAAAACATTCCCAGCTAGGGGCTAGATGGGTTTGGTTAGGTTATATTACGATATAGACGTATATAATGTTCCCACCGAGAATTGGCGTCGCCCCGCCAGGAATGTTGCGAAATACTACATCCGAGATGTTAGGTTCCCTTAAGTTAGGATATATAACGTTACAGACGTAAATAATGTCCCCACCGAGAAGTACGGGCCGACACGACCGGGATTTTGTAAAACATTACCAGCGAGGGTCTAGGTGGGTTAGGTTAGGTTATATTACGATATAGACGTATATAATGTTCCCACCGAGAAGTAGCGGCCGCCCCGCCAGGAATGTTGGAAAATACTACATCGGAGATGTTAAGTTGCCTTAGGTTAGGATATATAAAATTATAGACGTATATAATGTCCCCACGGAAAAGTACGGGCCGACACGAGCGGGATTTTGTAAAACATTAACAGCGAGGGTCTAGTTGGGTTAGGTTAGGTTATATTACGATATAGACGTACATAATGTGCCCACCGAGAAGTAGGGGTCGACCCGCCAGGAATGTTGGAAAATACTACATCCGAGATGTTAGGTTGCCTTAGGTTAGGATATATAACTTTATAGACGTATATAATGTCCGGCTTCGAGACGTACGAGAAGACACGAACGGGATTCTGTGAAACATTACCAGCGAGGGTGTAGGTGGCTTAGGTTAGGTTATATTACGTTACAGACGTATATAATGTGCCCACCGAGAAGTAGGGGCCGACCCGCCAGGAATGTTGGAAAATACTACATCCAAGATGTTAGGTTCCCTTAGGTTAGGATATATAAAATTATAGACGTATAAAATGTCCCCACGGAAAAGTACGGGACGACACGACCGGGATTTTCGAAAACATTACCAGCGAGGGTCTAGATGGGTTAGTTTAGGTTATATTACGATATAGACGTATATAATGCGCCCACCGAGATGTAGGGTGCGACCCGCCAGGAATGTTGGAAAATACTACATCCGAGATGTTAGGTTGCCTTAGGTTAGGATATATAACGATATAGACGCATATAATGTCCCCACGGAGAAGTACGGGCCGACACGACCGGGATTTTGTAAAACATTACAAGCGAGGGGCTAGATGGGTTAGGTTAGGCTATACTACGTTATAAACGTATATAATGTTCCCACCGAGAAGTGGGGCCGACCAGCCGGGAATGTTGTGAAATACTACATCCGAGATGTTAAGTTGCCTTCGGTTAGGATATATAACGTTATAGAGGTATATAATGTCCGCACCGAGACGTACGGGACGACACGACCGGGATTCTGCATAACATTACAAGCGAGGGGCTAGATGGGTTAGGTTAGGTTATATTACGTTATAGACGTAAATAATGTTCCCACCGAGAAGTGGGGCCGACCCGCCAGGAATGTTGTGAAATACAACATTCGAGATGTTAGGTTGCCTTTGGTTAGGATATATAACGTTATAGACGTATATACTGTCCGCACCGAGACGTGCGGGACGACACGAACGGGATTCTGTGAAACATTACCAGCGAGGGTGTAGGTGGCTTAGGTTAGGTTATATTACGATATAGACGTATATACTGTGCCCACCGAGAAGTAGGGTCCGACCCGCCGGGAATGTTCGAAAATACTACATCCGAGATGTTAAGTTGCCTTTGGTTAGGATATATAACGTTATAGACGTATATAATGTCCGCACCGAGACGCACGGGACGACACGACCGGGATACTGTAAAACATTACAAGCGAGAGGCTAGATGGGTTAGGTTAGGCTATACTACGTTATAAACGTATATAATGTTCCCACCGAGAAGTACGGGCCGACCCGCCAGGAATGTTGGAAAATACTACATTCGAGATGTTAAGTTGCCTTAGGTTAGGGTATATAAACTTATAGACGTATATAATGTCCCCACGGAAAAGTACGGGCCGACACGAGCGGGATTTTGTAAAACATTAACAGCGAGGGTCTAGTTGGGTTAGGTTAGGTTATATTACGATATAGACGTACACAATGTGCCCACCGAGAAGTAGGGTTCGACCCGCCAGGAATGTTGTGAAATACTACATCCGAGATGTTAGGTTGCCTTAGGTTAGGATATATAACTTTATAGACGTATATAATGTCCGGCTTCGAGTCGTACGGGAAGACACGACCGGGATTTTGTAAAACATTACCAGCGAGGGTCTAGATGGGTTAGGTTAGGTTATATTACGATATAGACGTATATAATGTGCCCACCGAGAAGTAGGGTCCGACCCGCCAGGAATGTTGGAAAATACTACATCCGAGATGTTAGGTTGCCTTAGGTTAGGATATATAACGATATAGACGTATATAATGCCCCCACACAGAAGTACGGGCCGACACGACCGGGATTTTGTAAAACATTACAAGCGAGGGGCTAGATGGGTTAGGTTAGGTTATATTACGTTATACACGTAAATAATGTTCCCACCGAGAAGTGGGGCCGACCCGCCAGGAATGTTGTGAAATACAACATTCGAGATGTGAGGTTGCCCTTGGTTAGGATATATAACGTTATAGACGTATATAATGTCCGGCTTCGAGACGTACGGGAAGACACGAACGGGATTCTGTGAAACATTACCAGCGAGGGTGTAGGTGGCTTAGGTTAGGTTATATTACGATATGGACGTATATACTGTGCCCACCGAGAAGTAGGGTCCGACCCGCCAGGAATGTTCGAAAATACTACATCCGAGATGTTAAGTTGCCTTTGGTTAGGATATATAACGTTACAGACGTATATAATGTCCGCACCGAGACGCACGGGACGACACGACCGGGATACTGTAAAACATTACAAGCGAGGGGCTAGATGGGTTAGGTTAGGCTATACTACGTTATAAACGTATATAATGTTCCCACCGAGAAGTACGGGCCGACCCGCCAGGAATGTTGGAAAATACTATATTCGAGATGTTAAGTTGCCTTAGGTTAGGATATATAAAATTATAGACGTATATAATGTCCCCACGGAAAAGTACAGACCGACACGAACGGGATTTTGTAAAACATTAACAGCGAGGGTCTAGTTGGGTTAGGTTAGGTTATATTACGATATAGACGTACATAATGTGCCCACCGAGAAGTAGGGGTCGACCCGCCAGGAATGTTGGAAAATACTACATCCGAGATGTTAGGTTGCCTTAGGTTAGGATATATAACGATATAGACGCATATAATGTCCCCACCGAGAAGTACGGGCCGACACGACCGGGATTTTGTAAAACATTACCAGCGAGGTTCTATATGGGTTAGGTTAGATTATATTACGTTTTAGGCGTAAATAATGTTCCCACCGAGAAGTGGGGCCGACCCGCCAGGAATGTAGTGAAATACTACATCCGAGATGTTAGGTTCCCTTAGGTTAGGATATATAACGTTATAGACGTATATAATGTCCGCCCCGAGACGTACGAGACGACACGACCGGGATTCTGTAAAACATTACCGGCGAGGGTCTAGATGGGTTAGGTTAGGTTATATTACGATATAGATGTATATAATGTGCCCACCGAGAAGTAGGGGCCGACCCGCCAGGAATGTTGGAAAGTACTACATCCGAGATGTTAAGTTGCCTTAGGTTAGGATATATAAGATTATAGACGTATATAATGTCCCCACGGAAAAGTACGGGCCGACACGACTGGGATTTTGTAAAACATTACCAGCGAGGGGCTCGATGGGTTAGGTTAGGTTATATTACGTTATAAACGTATATAATGTTCCCGCCGAGAAGTGGGGCCGACCCGCCAGGAATGTTGTGAAATACTACATTCGAGATGTTAGGTTGCCTTAGGTTAGGATATGTAACTTTATAGACGTATATAATGCCCGGCTTCGAGACGTGCCGGAAGACAAGAACGGGATTCTGTGAAACATTACCAGCGAGGGTGTAGGTGGCTTAGGTTAGGTTATATTACGTTACAGACGTATATAATGTGCCCACCGAGAAGTAGGGGCCGACCAGCCAGGAATGTTGTGAAATACTACAACCGAGATGTTAGGTTCCCTTAGGTTAGGATGTATAACGTTATAGACGTATATAATGTCCCCACCGAGAAGTACGGGCCGACAAGACCGGGATTTTGTAAAACATTACCAGCGAGGGTCTAGATGGGTTTGGTTAGGTTATATTACGATATAGACGTATATAATGTGCCCACCGAGAAGTAGGGTCCGTCCCGCCAGGGATGTTGGAGAATACTACATTCGAGATGTTAAGTTGCCTTTGGTTAGGACATATAACGTTATAGACGTATATAATGTCCGCACCGAGACGTACGGGACGACACGACCGGGATTCTGTAAAACATTCCCAGCTAGGGGCTAGATGGGTTTGGTTAGGTTATATTACGATATAGACGTATATAATGTTCCCACCGAGAATTGGCGTCGCCCCGCCAGGAATGTTGCGAAATACTACATCCGAGATGTTAGGTTCCCTTAAGTTAGGATATATAACGTTACAGACGTAAATAATGTCCCCACCGAGAAGTACGGGCCGACACGACCGGGATTTTGTAAAACATTACCAGCGAGGGTCTAGGTGGGTTAGGTTAGGTTATATTACGATATAGACGTATATAATGTTCCCACCGAGAAGTAGCGGCCGCCCCGCCAGGAATGTTGGAAAATACTACATCGGAGATGTTAAGTTGCCTTAGGTTAGGATATATAAAATTATAGACGTATATAATGTCCCCACGGAAAAGTACGGGCCGACACGAGCGGGATTTTGTAAAACATTACCAGCGAGGGTCTAGATGGGTTAGGTTAGGTTATATTACGATATAGACGTATATAATGTGCCCACCGAGAAGTAGGGTCCGACCCGCCAGGAATGTTGGAAAATACTACATCCGAGATGTTAGGTTGCCTTAGGTTAGGATATATAACGATATAGACGTATATAATGCCCCCACACAGAAGTACGGGCCGACACGACCGGGATTTTGTAAAACATTACAAGCGAGGGGCTAGATGGGTTAGGTTAGGTTATATTACGTTATACACGTAAATAATGTTCCCACCGAGAAGTGGGGCCGACCCGCCAGGAATGTTGTGAAATACAACATTCGAGATGTGAGGTTGCCCTTGGTTAGGATATATAACGTTATAGACGTATATAATGTCCGGCTTCGAGACGTACGGGAAGACACGAACGGGATTCTGTGAAACATTACCAGCGAGGGTGTAGGTGGCTTAGGTTAGGTTATATTACGATATGGACGTATATACTGTGCCCACCGAGAAGTAGGGTCCGACCCGCCAGGAATGTTCGAAAATACTACATCCGAGATGTTAAGTTGCCTTTGGTTAGGATATATAACGTTACAGACGTATATAATGTCCGCACCGAGACGCACGGGACGACACGACCGGGATACTGTAAAACATTACAAGCGAGGGGCTAGATGGGTTAGGTTAGGCTATACTACGTTATAAACGTATATAATGTTCCCACCGAGAAGTACGGGCCGACCCGCCAGGAATGTTGGAAAATACTATATTCGAGATGTTAAGTTGCCTTAGGTTAGGATATATAAAATTATAGACGTATATAATGTCCCCACGGAAAAGTACAGACCGACACGAACGGGATTTTGTAAAACATTAACAGCGAGGGTCTAGTTGGGTTAGGTTAGGTTATATTACGATATAGACGTACATAATGTGCCCACCGAGAAGTAGGGGTCGACCCGCCAGGAATGTTGGAAAATACTACATCCGAGATGTTAGGTTGCCTTAGGTTAGGATATATAACGATATAGACGCATATAATGTCCCCACCGAGAAGTACGGGCCGACACGACCGGGATTTTGTAAAACATTACCAGCGAGGTTCTATATGGGTTAGGTTAGATTATATTACGTTTTAGGCGTAAATAATGTTCCCACCGAGAAGTGGGGCCGACCCGCCAGGAATGTAGTGAAATACTACATCCGAGATGTTAGGTTCCCTTAGGTTAGGATATATAACGTTATAGACGTATATAATGTCCGCCCCGAGACGTACGAGACGACACGACCGGGATTCTGTAAAACATTACCGGCGAGGGTCTAGATGGGTTAGGTTAGGTTATATTACGATATAGATGTATATAATGTGCCCACCGAGAAGTAGGGGCCGACCCGCCAGGAATGTTGGAAAGTACTACATCCGAGATGTTAAGTTGCCTTAGGTTAGGATATATAAGATTATAGACGTATATAATGTCCCCACGGAAAAGTACGGGCCGACACGACTGGGATTTTGTAAAACATTACCAGCGAGGGGCTCGATGGGTTAGGTTAGGTTATATTACGTTATAAACGTATATAATGTTCCCGCCGAGAAGTGGGGCCGACCCGCCAGGAATGTTGTGAAATACTACATTCGAGATGTTAGGTTGCCTTAGGTTAGGATATGTAACTTTATAGACGTATATAATGCCCGGCTTCGAGACGTGCCGGAAGACAAGAACGGGATTCTGTGAAACATTACCAGCGAGGGTGTAGGTGGCTTAGGTTAGGTTATATTACGTTACAGACGTATATAATGTGCCCACCGAGAAGTAGGGGCCGACCAGCCAGGAATGTTGTGAAATACTACAACCGAGATGTTAGGTTCCCTTAGGTTAGGATGTATAACGTTATAGACGTATATAATGTCCCCACCGAGAAGTACGGGCCGACAAGACCGGGATTTTGTAAAACATTACCAGCGAGGGTCTAGATGGGTTTGGTTAGGTTATATTACGATATAGACGTATATAATGTGCCCACCGAGAAGTAGGGTCCGTCCCGCCAGGGATGTTGGAGAATACTACATTCGAGATGTTAAGTTGCCTTTGGTTAGGACATATAACGTTATAGACGTATATAATGTCCGCACCGAGACGTACGGGACGACACGACCGGGATTCTGTAAAACATTCCCAGCTAGGGGCTAGATGGGTTTGGTTAGGTTATATTACGATATAGACGTATATAATGTTCCCACCGAGAATTGGCGTCGCCCCGCCAGGAATGTTGCGAAATACTACATCCGAGATGTTAGGTTCCCTTAAGTTAGGATATATAACGTTACAGACGTAAATAATGTCCCCACCGAGAAGTACGGGCCGACACGACCGGGATTTTGTAAAACATTACCAGCGAGGGTCTAGGTGGGTTAGGTTAGGTTATATTACGATATAGACGTATATAATGTTCCCACCGAGAAGTAGCGGCCGCCCCGCCAGGAATGTTGGAAAATACTACATCGGAGATGTTAAGTTGCCTTAGGTTAGGATATATAAAATTATAGACGTATATAATGTCCCCACGGAAAAGTACGGGCCGACACGAGCGGGATTTTGTAAAACATTAACAGCGAGGGTCTAGTTGGGTTAGGTTAGGTTATATTACGATATAGACGTACATAATGTGCCCACCGAGAAGTAGGGGTCGACCCGCCAGGAATGTTGGAAAATACTACATCCGAGATGTTAGGTTGCCTTAGGTTAGGATATATAACTTTATAGACGTATATAATGTCCGGCTTCGAGACGTACGAGAAGACACGAACGGGATTCTGTGAAACATTACCAGCGAGGGTGTAGGTGGCTTAGGTTAGGTTATATTACGTTACAGACGTATATAATGTGCCCACCGAGAAGTAGGGGCCGACCCGCCAGGAATGTTGGAAAATACTACATCCAAGATGTTAGGTTCCCTTAGGTTAGGATATATAAAATTATAGACGTATAAAATGTCCCCACGGAAAAGTACGGGACGACACGACCGGGATTTTCGAAAACATTACCAGCGAGGGTCTAGATGGGTTAGTTTAGGTTATATTACGATATAGACGTATATAATGCGCCCACCGAGATGTAGGGTGCGACCCGCCAGGAATGTTGGAAAATACTACATCCGAGATGTTAGGTTGCCTTAGGTTAGGATATATAACGATATAGACGCATATAATGTCCCCACGGAGAAGTACGGGCCGACACGACCGGGATTTTGTAAAACATTACAAGCGAGGGGCTAGATGGGTTAGGTTAGGCTATACTACGTTATAAACGTATATAATGTTCCCACCGAGAAGTGGGGCCGACCAGCCGGGAATGTTGTGAAATACTACATCCGAGATGTTAAGTTGCCTTCGGTTAGGATATATAACGTTATAGAGGTATATAATGTCCGCACCGAGACGTACGGGACGACACGACCGGGATTCTGCATAACATTACAAGCGAGGGGCTAGATGGGTTAGGTTAGGTTATATTACGTTATAGACGTAAATAATGTTCCCACCGAGAAGTGGGGCCGACCCGCCAGGAATGTTGTGAAATACAACATTCGAGATGTTAGGTTGCCTTTGGTTAGGATATATAACGTTATAGACGTATATACTGTCCGCACCGAGACGTGCGGGACGACACGAACGGGATTCTGTGAAACATTACCAGCGAGGGTGTAGGTGGCTTAGGTTAGGTTATATTACGATATAGACGTATATACTGTGCCCACCGAGAAGTAGGGTCCGACCCGCCGGGAATGTTCGAAAATACTACATCCGAGATGTTAAGTTGCCTTTGGTTAGGATATATAACGTTATAGACGTATATAATGTCCGCACCGAGACGCACGGGACGACACGACCGGGATACTGTAAAACATTACAAGCGAGAGGCTAGATGGGTTAGGTTAGGCTATACTACGTTATAAACGTATATAATGTTCCCACCGAGAAGTACGGGCCGACCCGCCAGGAATGTTGGAAAATACTACATTCGAGATGTTAAGTTGCCTTAGGTTAGGGTATATAAACTTATAGACGTATATAATGTCCCCACGGAAAAGTACGGGCCGACACGAGCGGGATTTTGTAAAACATTAACAGCGAGGGTCTAGTTGGGTTAGGTTAGGTTATATTACGATATAGACGTACACAATGTGCCCACCGAGAAGTAGGGTTCGACCCGCCAGGAATGTTGTGAAATACTACATCCGAGATGTTAGGTTGCCTTAGGTTAGGATATATAACTTTATAGACGTATATAATGTCCGGCTTCGAGTCGTACGGGAAGACACGACCGGGATTTTGTAAAACATTACCAGCGAGGGTCTAGATGGGTTAGGTTAGGTTATATTACGATATAGACGTATATAATGTGCCCACCGAGAAGTAGGGTCCGACCCGCCAGGAATGTTGGAAAATACTACATCCGAGATGTTAGGTTGCCTTAGGTTAGGATATATAACGATATAGACGTATATAATGCCCCCACACAGAAGTACGGGCCGACACGACCGGGATTTTGTAAAACATTACAAGCGAGGGGCTAGATGGGTTAGGTTAGGTTACACTACGTTATAAACGTATATAATGTTCCCACCGAGAAGTGGGGCCGACCAGCCAGGAATGTTGTGAAATACTACAACCGAGATGTTAGGTTCCCTTAGGTTAGGATGTATAACGTTATAGACGTATATAATGTCCCCACCGAGAAGTACGGGCCGACAAGACCGGGATTTTGTAAAACATTACCAGCGAGGGTCTAGATGGGTTTGGTTAGGTTATATTACGATATAGACGTATATAATGTGCCCACCGAGAAGTAGGGTCCGTCCCGCCAGGGATGTTGGAGAATACTACATTCGAGATGTTAAGTTGCCTTTGGTTAGGATATATAACGTTATAGACGTATATAATGTCCGCACCGAGACGTACGGGACGACACGACCGGGATTCTGTAAAACATTCCCAGCTAGGGGCTAGATGGGTTTGGTTAGGTTATATTACGATATAGACGTATATAATGTTCCCACCGAGAATTGGCGTCGCCCCGCCAGGAATGTTGGAAAATACTACATCGGAGATGTTAAGATGCCTTAGATTAGGATATATAAAATTATAGACGTATATAATGTCCCCACGGAAAAGTACGGGCCGACACGAGCGGGATTTTGTAAAACATTAACAGCGAGGGTCTAGTTGGGTTAGGTTAGGTTATATTACGATATAGACGTACATAATGTGCCCACCGAGAAGTAGGGGTCGACCCGCCAGGAATGTTGGAAAATACTACATCGGAGATGTTAAGTTGCCTTAGCTTAGGATATATATCGATATAGACGTATATAATATCCCCACGGAGAAGTACGGGCCGACACGACCGGGATTTTGTAAAACATTACCAGCGATGGTCTAGATTGGTTAGGTTAGGTTATATTACGATATAGACGTATATAATGTGCCCACCGAGAAGTAGGGTCCGACCCGCCAGGAATGTTGGAAAATACTACATCCGAGATGTTAGGTTGCCTTAGGTTAGGATATATAACGATATAGACATATATAATGACCATACGCAGAAGTACGGGCCGACACGACCGGGATTTTGTAAAACATTACCAGCGAGGGTCTAAATGGGTTAGGTTAGGTTATATTACGTTATAGACGTAAATAATGTTCCCACCGAGAAGTGGGGCCGACCCGCCAGGAATGTTGTGAAATACAACATTCGAGATGTTAGGTTGCCTTTGGTTAGGATATATAACGTTATAGACGTATATACTGTCCGGCTTCGAGACGTACGGGAAGACACGAACGGGATTCTGTGAAACATTACCAGCGAGGGTGTAGGTGGCTTAGGTTAGGTTATATTACGATATAGACGTATATACTGTGCCCACCGAGAAGTAGGGTCCGACCCGCCGGGAATGTTCGAAAATACTACATCCGAGATGTTAAGTTGCCTTTGGTTAGGATATATAACGTTATAGACGTATATAATGTCCGCACCGAGACGCACGGGACGACACGACCGGGATACTGTAAAACATTACAAGCGAGAGGCTAGATGGGTTAGGTTAGGCTATACTACGTTATAAACGTATATAATGTTCCCACCGAGAAGTACGGGCCGACCCGCCAGGAATGTTGGAAAATACTACATTCGAGATGTTAAGTTGCCTTAGGTTAGGGTATATAAAATTATAGACGTATATAATGTCCCCACGGAAAAGTACGGGCCGACACGAGCGGGATTTTGTAAAACATTAACAGCGAGGGTCTAGTTGGGTTAGGTTAGGTTATATTACGATATAGACGTACATAATGTGCCCACCGAGAAGTAGGGTTCGACCCGCCAGGAATGTTGTGAAATACTACATCCGAGATGTTAGGTTGCCTTAGGTTAGGATATATAACTTTATAGACGTATATAATGTCCGGCTTCGAGACGTACGGGAAGACACGACCGGGATTTTGTAAAACATTACCAGCGAGGGTCTAGATGGGTTAGGTTAGGTTATATTACGATATAGACGTATATAATGTGCCCACCGAGAAGTAGGGTCCGACCCGCCAGGAATGTTGGAAAATACTACATCCGAGATGTTAGGTTGCCTTAGGTTAGGATATATAACGATATAGACGTATATAATGCCCCCACACAGAAGTACGGGCCGACACGACCGGGATTTTGTAAAACATTACCAGCGAGGGTCTAGATGGGTTAGGTTAGGTTATATTACGTTATACACGTAAATAATGTTCCCACCGAGAAGTGGGGCCGACCCGCCAGGAATGTTGTGAAATACAACATTCGAGATGTGAGGTTGCCCTTGGTTAGGATATATAACGTTATAGACGTATATAATGTCCGGCTTCGAGACGTACGGGAAGACACGAACGGGATTCTGTGAAACATTACTAGCGAGGGTGTAGGTGGCTTAGGTTAGGTTATATTACGATATGGACGTATATACTGTGCCCACCGAGAAGTAGGGTCCGACCCGCCAGGAATGTTCGAAAATACTACATCCGAGATGTTAAGTTGCCTTTGGTTAGGATATATAACGTTACAGACGTATATAATGTCCGCACCGAGACGCACGGGACGACACGACCGGGATACTGTAAAACATTACAAGCGAGGGGCTAGATGGGTTAGGTTAGGCTATACTACGTTATAAACGTATATAATGTTCCCACCGAGAAGTACGGGCCGACCCGCCAGGAATGTTGGAAAATACTATATTCGAGATGTTAAGTTGCCTTAGGTTAGGATATATAAAATTATAGACGTATATAATGTCCCCACGGAAAAGTACAGACCGACACGAACGGGATTTTGTAAAACATTAACAGCGAGGGTCTAGTTGGGTTAGGTTAGGTTATATTACGATATAGACGTACATAATGTGCCCACCGAGAAGTAGGGGTCGACCCGCCAGGAATGTTGGAAAATACTACATCCGAGATGTTAGGTTGCCTTAGGTTAGGATATATAACGATATAGACGCATATAATGTCCCCACCGAGAAGTACGGGCCGACACGACCGGGATTTTGTAAAACATTACCAGCGAGGTTCTATATGGGTTAGGTTAGATTATATTACGTTTTAGGCGTAAATAATGTTCCCACCGAGAAGTGGGGCCGACCCGCCAGGAATGTAGTGAAATACTACATCCGAGATGTTAGGTTCCCTTAGGTTAGGATATATAACGTTATAGACGTATATAATGTCCGCCCCGAGACGTACGAGACGACACGACCGGGATTCTGTAAAACATTACCGGCGAGGGTCTAGATGGGTTAGGTTAGGTTATATTACGATATAGATGTATATAATGTGCCCACCGAGAAGTAGGGGCCGACCCGCCAGGAATGTTGGAAAGTACTACATCCGAGATGTTAGGTTCCCTTAGGTTAGGATGTATAACGTTATAGACGTATATAATGTCCCCACCGAGAAGTACGGGCCGACAAGACCGGGATTTTGTAAAACATTACCAGCGAGGGTCTAGATGGGTTTGGTTAGGTTATATTACGATATAGACGTATATAATGTGCCCACCGAGAAGTAGGGTCCGTCCCGCCAGGGATGTTGGAGAATACTACATTCGAGATGTTAAGTTGCCTTTGGTTAGGACATATAACGTTATAGACGTATATAATGTCCGCACCGAGACGTACGGGACGACACGACCGGGATTCTGTAAAACATTCCCAGCTAGGGGCTAGATGGGTTTGGTTAGGTTATATTACGATATAGACGTATATAATGTTCCCACCGAGAATTGGCGTCGCCCCGCCAGGAATGTTGCGAAATACTACATCCGAGATGTTAGGTTCCCTTAAGTTAGGATATATAACGTTACAGACGTAAATAATGTCCCCACCGAGAAGTACGGGCCGACACGACCGGGATTTTGTAAAACATTACCAGCGAGGGTCTAGGTGGGTTAGGTTAGGTTATATTACGATATAGACGTATATAATGTTCCCACCGAGAAGTAGCGGCCGCCCCGCCAGGAATGTTGGAAAATACTACATCGGAGATGTTAAGTTGCCTTAGGTTAGGATATATAAAATTATAGACGTATATAATGTCCCCACGGAAAAGTACGGGCCGACACGAGCGGGATTTTGTAAAACATTAACAGCGAGGGTCTAGTTGGGTTAGGTTAGGTTATATTACGATATAGACGTACATAATGTGCCCACCGAGAAGTAGGGGTCGACCCGCCAGGAATGTTGGAAAATACTACATCCGAGATGTTAGGTTGCCTTAGGTTAGGATATATAACTTTATAGACGTATATAATGTCCGGCTTCGAGACGTACGAGAAGACACGAACGGGATTCTGTGAAACATTACCAGCGAGGGTGTAGGTGGCTTAGGTTAGGTTATATTACGTTACAGACGTATATAATGTGCCCACCGAGAAGTAGGGGCCGACCCGCCAGGAATGTTGGAAAATACTACATCCAAGATGTTAGGTTCCCTTAGGTTAGGATATATAAAATTATAGACGTATAAAATGTCCCCACGGAAAAGTACGGGACGACACGACCGGGATTTTCGAAAACATTACCAGCGAGGGTCTAGATGGGTTAGTTTAGGTTATATTACGATATAGACGTATATAATGCGCCCACCGAGATGTAGGGTGCGACCCGCCAGGAATGTTGGAAAATACTACATCCGAGATGTTAGGTTGCCTTAGGTTAGGATATATAACGATATAGACGCATATAATGTCCCCACGGAGAAGTACGGGCCGACACGACCGGGATTTTGTAAAACATTACAAGCGAGGGGCTAGATGGGTTAGGTTAGGCTATACTACGTTATAAACGTATATAATGTTCCCACCGAGAAGTGGGGCCGACCAGCCGGGAATGTTGTGAAATACTACATCCGAGATGTTAAGTTGCCTTCGGTTAGGATATATAACGTTATAGAGGTATATAATGTCCGCACCGAGACGTACGGGACGACACGACCGGGATTCTGCATAACATTACAAGCGAGGGGCTAGATGGGTTAGGTTAGGTTATATTACGTTATAGACGTATATAATGTGCCCACCGAGAAGTAGGGGCCGACGCGCCAGGAATTTTGGAAAATACTACATCGGAGATGTTAAGTTGCCTTAGGTTAGGATATATAACGTTATAGACGTATATGATGTCCGCACCGAGACGTGCGGGACGACACGACCGGGATTCTGTAAAACATTACCAGCGAGGGTCTAGGTGGGTTAGGTTAGGTTATAATACGATATAGACGTATATAATGTTCCCACCGAGAAGTGTGGCCGACCAGCCAGGAATGTTGTGAAATACTACATCCGAGATGTTAGGTTCCCTTAGGTTAGGATATATAACGTTATAGACGTAAATAATGTTCCCACCGAGAAGTGGGGCCGACCCGCCAGGAATGTTGTGAAGTACTACATTCGAGATGTTAGGTTGCCTTAGGTTAGGATATATAAAATTATAGACGTATATAATGTCCGGCTTCGAGACGTACGGGAAGACACGAACGGGATTCTGTGAAACATTACCAGCGAGGGTGTAGGTGGCTTAGGTTAGGTTATATTACGTTATAGACGTATATAATGTGCCCACTGAGAAGTAGGGACCGACCCGCCAGGAATGTTGGAAAATACTACATCCGAGATGTTTGGTTCCCTTCGGTTAGGATATATAAAATTATAGACCTACAAAATGTCCCCACGGAAAAGTACGGGCCGATATGACCGGGATTTTCGAAAACATTACCAGGGAGGGTCTAGATGGGTTAGTTTAGGTTATATTACGATATAGACGTATATAATGCGCCCACCGAGATGTAGGGTGCGACCCGCCAGGAATGTTGGAAAATACTACATCCGAGATGTTAGGTTGCCTTAGGTTAGGATATATAACGATATAGACGCATATAATGTCCCCACGGAGAAGTACGGGCCGACACGACCGGGATTTTGTAAAACATTACCAGCGAGGTTCTATATGGGTTAGGTTAGGTTATATTACGTTGTAGACGTAAATAATGTTCCCACCGAGAAGTGGGGCCGACCCGCCAGGAATGTAGTGAAATACTACATCCGAGATGGTAGGTTCCCTTAGGTTAGGATATATAACGTTATAGACGTATATAATGTCCGCACCGAGACGTACGAGACGACACGACCGGGATTCTGTAAAACATTACCGGCGAGGGTGTAGGTGGCTTAGGTTAGGTTATATTACGTTACAGACGTATATAATATGTCCACCGAGAAGTAGGGGCCGACCCGCCAGGAATGTTGGAAAATACTACATCCGAGATGTTAGGTTCCCTTAGGTTAGGATATATAAAATTATAGACGTATAAAATGTCCCCACGGAAAGGTACGGGCCGACATGACCGCGATTTTGTAAAACATTACCAGCGAGGGTCTAGATGGGTTAGTTTAGGTTATATTAGGATATAGACGTATATAATGTGCCCACCGAGAAGTTGGGTCCGACCCGCCAGGAATGTTGGAAAATACTACATCCGAGATGTTAAGTTGCCTTTGTTTAGGATATATAACGTTATAGACGTGTATAATGTCCGCACCGAGACGCACGGAACGACACGACCGGGATACTGTAAAACATTACAAGCGAGGGGCTAGATGGGTTAGGTTAGGCTATACTACGTTATAAACGTATATAATGTTCCCACCGAGAAGTGGGGCCGACCAGCCGGGAATGTTGTGAAATACTACATCCGAGATGTTAAGTTGCCTTCGGTTAGGATATATAACGTTATAGACGTATATAATGTCCACACCGAGACGTACGGGACGACACGACCGGGATTTTGTAAAACATTACCAGCGAGGGTCTAGGTGGGTTAGGTTAGGTTATAATACGATATAGACGTATATAATGTTCCCACCGAGAAGTGGGGCCGACCAGCCAGGAATGTTGGAAAATACTACATCCGAGATGTTAGGTTCCCTTAGGTTAGGATATATAAAATTATAGACGTATAAAATGTTCCCACGGAAAAGTACGGGCCGACATGACCGCGATTTCGTAAAACATTACCAGCGAGGGTCTAGATGGGTTAGTTTAGGTTATATTACGATATAAACGTATATAATGTGCCCACCGAGAAGTTGGTTCCGACCCGCCAGGAATGTTGGAAAATACTACATCCGAGATGTTAAGTTGCCTTTGGTTAGGATATATAACGTTATAGACGTATATAATGTCCGCACCGAGGCGCACGGGACGACACGACCGGGATACTGTAAAACATTATAAGCGAGGGGCTAGATGGGTTAGGTTAGGCTATACTACGTTATAAACGTATATAATGTTCCCACCGAGAAGTGGGGCCGACCAGCCGGGAATGTTGTGAAATACTACATCCGAGATGTTAAGTTGCCTTCGGTTAGGATATATAACGTTATAGACGTATATAACGTCCCCACCGAGAAGTACGGGACGACACGACCGGGATTCTGCATAACTTTACAAGCGAGGGGCTAGATGGGTTAGGTTAGGTTATATTACGTTACAGACGTATATAATGTGCCCACCGTGAAGTAGGGGCCGACCCGCCAGGAATGTTGGAATATACTACATCCGAGATGTTAGGTTCCCTTAGGTTAGGATATATAAAATTATAGACGTATAAAATGTCCCCACGGAAGAGTACGGGCCGACATGACCGCGATTTTGTAAAACATTACCAGCGAGGGTCTAGATGGGTTAGTTTAGGTTATATTACGATATAGACGTATATAATGTGCCCACCGAGAAGTTGGGTCCGACCCGCCAGGAATGTTGGAAAATACTACATCCGAGATGTTAAGTTGCCTTCGGTTAGGATATATAACGTTATAGACGTATATAATGTCCCCACCGAGAAGTACGGGTCGACACGACCGGGATTCTGCATAACATTACAAGCGAGGGGCTAGATGGGTTAGGTTAGTTTATATTACGTTAAAGACGTATATAATGTGCCCACCGAGAAGTAGGGGCCGACGCGCCAGGAATTTTGGAAAATACTACATCGGAGATGTTAAGTTGCCTTAGGTTAGGATATATAACGTTATAGACGTATATGATGTCCGCACCGAGACGTGCGGGACGACACGACCGGGATTCTGCATAACATTACAAGCGAGGGGCTAGATGGGTTAGGTTAGGTTATATTACGTTATAGACGTATATAATGTGCCCACCGAGAAGTAGGGGCCGACGCGCCAGGAATTTTGGAAAATACTACATCGGAGATGTTAAGTTGCCTTAGGTTAGGATATATAACGTTATAGACGTATATGATGTCCGCACCGAGACGTGCGGGACGACACGACCGGGATTCTGTAAAACATTACCAGCGAGGGTCTAGGTGGGTTAGGTTAGGTTATAATACGATATAGACGTATATAATGTTCCCACCGAGAAGTGGGGCCGACCAGCCAGGAATGTTGTGAAATACTACATCCGAGATGTTAGGTTCCCTTAGGTTAGGATATATAACGTTATAGACGTAAATAATGTTCCCACCGAGAAGTGGGGCCGACCCGCCAGGAATGTTGTGAAGTACTACATTCGAGATGTTAGGTTGCCTTAGGTTAGGATATATAAAATTATAGACGTATATAATGTCCGGCTTCGAGACGTACGGGAAGACACGAACGGGATTCTGTGAAACATTACCAGCGAGGGTGTAGGTGGCTTAGGTTAGGTTATATTACGTTATAGACGTATATAATGTGCCCACTGAGAAGTAGGGACCGACCCGCCAGGAATGTTGGAAAATACTACATCCGAGATGTTTGGTTCCCTTCGGTTAGGATATATAAAATTATAGACCTACAAAATGTCCCCACGGAAAAGTACGGGCCGATATGACCGGGATTTTCGAAAACATTACCAGGGAGGGTCTAGATGGGTTAGTTTAGGTTATATTACGATATAGACGTATATAATGCGCCCACCGAGATGTAGGGTGCGACCCGCCAGGAATGTTGGAAAATACTACATCCGAGATGTTAGGTTGCCTTAGGTTAGGATATATAACGATATAGACGCATATAATGTCCCCACGGAGAAGTACGGGCCGACACGACCGGGATTTTGTAAAACATTACCAGCGAGGTTCTATATGGGTTAGGTTAGGTTATATTACGTTGTAGACGTAAATAATGTTCCCACCGAGAAGTGGGGCCGACCCGCCAGGAATGTAGTGAAATACTACATCCGAGATGGTAGGTTCCCTTAGGTTAGGATATATAACGTTATAGACGTATATAATGTCCGCACCGAGACGTACGAGACGACACGACCGGGATTCTGTAAAACATTACCGGCGAGGGTGTAGGTGGCTTAGGTTAGGTTATAATACGATATAGACGTATATAATGTTCCCACCGAGAAGTGGGGCCGACCAGCCAGGAATGTTGGAAAATACTACATCCGAGATGTTAGGTTCCCTTAGGTTAGGATATATAAAATTATAGACGTATAAAATGTTCCCACGGAAAAGTACGGGCCGACATGACCGCGATTTCGTAAAACATTACCAGCGAGGGTCTAGATGGGTTAGTTTAGGTTATATTACGATATAAACGTATATAATGTGCCCACCGAGAAGTTGGTTCCGACCCGCCAGGAATGTTGGAAAATACTACATCCGAGATGTTAAGTTGCCTTTGGTTAGGATATATAACGTTATAGACGTATATAATGTCCGCACCGAGGCGCACGGGACGACACGACCGGGATACTGTAAAACATTATAAGCGAGGGGCTAGATGGGTTAGGTTAGGCTATACTACGTTATAAACGTATATAATGTTCCCACCGAGAAGTGGGGCCGACCAGCCGGGAATGTTGTGAAATACTACATCCGAGATGTTAAGTTGCCTTCGGTTAGGATATATAACGTTATAGACGTATATAACGTCCCCACCGAGAAGTACGGGACGACACGACCGGGATTCTGCATAACTTTACAAGCGAGGGGCTAGATGGGTTAGGTTAGGTTATATTACGTTACAGACGTATATAATGTGCCCACCGTGAAGTAGGGGCCGACCCGCCAGGAATGTTGGAATATACTACATCCGAGATGTTAGGTTCCCTTAGGTTAGGATATATAAAATTATAGACGTATAAAATGTCCCCACGGAAGAGTACGGGCCGACATGACCGCGATTTTGTAAAACATTACCAGCGAGGGTCTAGATGGGTTAGTTTAGGTTATATTACGATATAGACGTATATAATGTGCCCACCGAGAAGTTGGGTCCGACCCGCCAGGAATGTTGGAAAATACTACATCCGAGATGTTAAGTTGCCTTCGGTTAGGATATATAACGTTATAGACGTATATAATGTCCCCACCGAGAAGTACGGGTCGACACGACCGGGATTCTGCATAACATTACAAGCGAGGGGCTAGATGGGTTAGGTTAGTTTATATTACGTTAAAGACGTATATAATGTGCCCACCGAGAAGTAGGGGCCGACGCGCCAGGAATTTTGGAAAATACTACATCGGAGATGTTAAGTTGCCTTAGGTTAGGATATATAACGTTATAGACGTATATGATGTCCGCACCGAGACGTGCGGGACGACACGACCGGGATTCTGCATAACATTACAAGCGAGGGGCTAGATGGGTTAGGTTAGGTTATATTACGTTATAGACGTATATAATGTGCCCACCGAGAAGTAGGGGCCGACGCGCCAGGAATTTTGGAAAATACTACATCGGAGATGTTAAGTTGCCTTAGGTTAGGATATATAACGTTATAGACGTATATGATGTCCGCACCGAGACGTGCGGGACGACACGACCGGGATTCTGTAAAACATTACCAGCGAGGGTCTAGGTGGGTTAGGTTAGGTTATAATACGATATAGACGTATATAATGTTCCCACCGAGAAGTGGGGCCGACCAGCCAGGAATGTTGTGAAATACTACATCCGAGATGTTAGGTTCCCTTAGGTTAGGATATATAACGTTATAGACGTAAATAATGTTCCCACCGAGAAGTGGGGCCGACCCGCCAGGAATGTTGTGAAGTACTGCATTCGAGATGTTAGGTTGCCTTAGGTTAGGATATATAAAATTATAGACGTATATAATGTCCGGCTTCGAGACGTACGGGAAGACACGAACGGGATTCTGTGAAACATTACCAGCGAGGGTGTAGGTGGCTTAGGTTAGGTTATATTACGTTACAGACGTATATAATGTGCCCACCGAGAAGTAGGGGCCGACCCGCCAGGAATGTTGGAAAATACTACATCCGAGATGTTAGGTTCCCTTCGGTTAGGATATATAAAATTATAGACGTATAAAATGTCCCCACGGAAAAGTACGGGCCGATATGACCGGGATTTTCGAAAACATTACCAGCGAGGGTCTAGATGGGTTAGTTTAGGTTATATTACGATATAGACGTATATAATGCGCCCACCGAGAAGTAGGGTCCGACCCGCCAGGAATGTTGGAAAATACTACATCCGAGATGTTAGGTTGCCTTAGGTTAGGATATATAATGATATAGACGCATATAATGTCCCCAAGGAGAAGTACGGGCCGACACGACCGGGATTTTGTAAAACATTACCAGCGAGGTTCTATATGGGTTAGGTTAGGTTATATTACGTTATAGACGTAAATAATGTTCCCACCGAGAAGTGGGGCCGACCCGCCAGGAATGTAGTGAAATACTACATCCGATATGTTAGGTTCCCTTAGGTTAGGATATATAACGTTATAGACGTATATAATGTCCGCACCGAGACGTACGAGACGACACGACCGGGATTCTGTAAAACACTCCCAGCTAGGGGCTAGATGGGTTTGGTTAGGTTATATTACGATATAGACGTATATAATGTTCCCACCGAGAAGTAGCGGCCGCCCCGCCAGGAATGTTGGAAAATACTACATTCGAGATGTTAAGTTGCCTTTGGTTAGGATATATAACGTTATAGACGTATATAATGTCCGCACCGAGACGTACGGGACGACACGACCGGGATTCTGCAAAACATTACAAGCGAGGGTCTAGATGGGTTAGGTTAGGTTATATTACGATATAGACGTATATAATGTTCCCACCGAGAAGTGGGTCCGACCAGCCAGGAATATTGTGAAATACTACATCCGAGATGTTAGGTTCCCTTAGGTTAGGATATATAACGTTATAGACGTATATAATGTCCGCTTCGAGACGTACGGGAAGACACGAACGGGATTCTGTGAAACATTACCAGCGAGGGTGTAGGTGGCTTAGGTTAGGTTATATTACGTTACAGACGTATATAATGTGCCCACCGAGAAGTAGGGGCCGACCCGCCAGGAATGTTGGAAAATACTACATTCGAGATGTTATGTTGCCTTAGGTTAGGATATATAAAATTATAGACACATATAATGTCCCCACGGAAAAGTACGGGCCGACACGACCGGGATTTTGTAAAACATTAACAGCGAGGGTCTAGATGGGTTAGGTTAGGTTATATTACGATATAGACGTATATAATGTGCCCACCGAGAAGTTGGGTCCGACCCGCCAGGGATGTTGGAAAATACTACATTCGAGATGTTAAGTTGCCTTTGGTTAGGATATATAACGTTATAGACGTATATAATGTCCGCACCGAGACGTACGGGACGACACGACCGGGATTCTGTAAAACATTCCCAGCTAGGGGCTAGATGGGTTTGGTTAGGTTATATTACGATAGAGACATATATAATGTTCCCACCGAGAAGTAGGGGCCGCCCCGCCAGGAATGTTGGAAAATACTACATCCGAGATGTTAGGTTCCCTTAGGTTAGGATATATAAAATTATAGACGTATAAAATGTCCCCACGGAAAAGTATGGGCCGACGTGACCGGGATTTTGTAAAACATTAACAGCGAGGGTCTAGATGGGTTAGGTTAGGTTATATTACGATATAGACGTATATAATGTGCCCACCGAGAAGTAGGGTCCGACCCGCCAGGGATGTTGGAAAATACTACATTCGAGATGTTAAGTTGCCTTTGGTTAGGATATATAAAGTTATAGACGTATATAATGTCCGCACCGAGACGTACGGGAAGACACGACCGGGATTCTGTAAAACATTCCCAGCTAGGGGCTAGATGGGTTTGGTTAGGTTATATAACGATATAGACATATATAATGTTCCCACCGAGAAGTGGGGGCCGCCCCGCCAGGAATGTTGGAAAATACTACATCCGAGATGTTAGGTTCCCTTAGGTTAGGATATATAAAATTATAGACGTATAAAATGTCCCCACGGAAAAGTATGGGCCGACGTGACCGGGATTTTGTAAAACATTACCAGCGAGGGTCTAGATGGGTTAGTTTAGGTTATATTACGATATAGACGTATATAATGTGCCCACCGAGAAGCTGATTCCGACCCGCCAGGAATGTTGGAAAATACTACATCCGAGATGTTAAGTTGCCTTTGGTTAGGATATATAACGTTATAGACGTATATAATGTCCGCACCGAGACGTACGAGAGGACACGACCGAGATTCTGTAAAACATTACCAGCGAGGGTCTAGATGGGTTAGGTTAGGTTATATTACGATATAGACGTATATAATGTTCCCATCGAGAAGTGGGGCCGACCAGCCAGGAATATTGTGAAATACTACATCCGAGATGTTAGGTTCCCTTAGGTTAGGATATATAACGTTATAGACGTATATAATGTCCGCACCGAGACGTACGAGACGACACGACCGAGATTCTGTAAAACATTACCAGCGAGGGTCTAGATGGGTTAGTTTAGGTTATATTACGATATAGACGTATATAATGTGCCCACCGAGAAGTTGGGTCCGACCCGCCAGGAATGTTGGAAAATACTACATCCGAGATGTTAAGTTGCCTTCGGTTAGGATATATAACGTTATAGACGTATATAATGTCCCCACCGAGAAGTACGGGTCGACACGACCGGGATTCTGTAAAACATTACCAGCGAGGGTCTAGATGGGTTAGGTTAGGTTATATTACGATATAGACGTATATAATGTTCCCACCGAGAAGTGGGGCCGACCAGCCAGGAATGTTGTGAAATACTACATACGAGATGTTAGGTTGCCTTAGGTTAGGATATATAACGTTATAGACGTATATAATGTCCGCTTCGAGACGTACGGGAAGACACGAACGGGATTCTGTGAAACATTACCAGCGAGGGTGTAGGTGGCTTAGGTTAGGTTATATTACGTTACAGACGTATATAATGTGCCCACCGAGAAGTAGGGGCCGACCCGCCAGGAATGTTGGAAAATACTACATTCGAGATGTTATGTTGCCTTAGGTTAGGATATATAAAATTATAGACACATATAATGTCCCCACGGAAAAGTACGGGCCGACACGACCGGGATTTTGTAAAACATTAACAGCGAGGGTCTAGATGGGGTAGGTTAGGTTATATTACGATATAGACGTATATAATGTGCCCACCGAGAAGTTGGGTCCGACCCGCCAGGGATGTTGGAAACTACTACATTCGAGATGTTAAGTTGCCTTTGGTTAGGATATATAACGTTATAGACGTATATAATGTCCGCACCGAGACGTACGGGACGACACGACCGGGATTCTGTAAAACATTCCCAGCTAGGGGCTAGATGGGTTTGGTTAGGTTATATTACGATATAGACATATATAATGTTCCCACCGAGAAGTAGGGGCCGCCCCGCCAGGAATGTTGGAAAATACTACATCCGAGATGTTAGGTTCCCTTAGGTTAGGATATATAAAATTATAGACGTATAAAATGTCCCCACGGAAAAGTATGGGCCGACGTGTCCGGGATTTTGTAAAACATTAACAGCGAGGGTCTAGATGGGTTAGGTTAGGTTATATTACGATATAGACGTATATAATGTGCCCACCGAGAAGTAGGGTCCGACCCGCCAGGGATGTTGGAAAATACTACATTCGAGATGTTAAGTTGCCTTTGGTTAGGATATATAACGTTATAGACGTATATAATGTCCGCACCGAGACGTACGGGAAGACACGACCGGGATTCTGTAAAACATTCCCAGCTAGGGGCTAGATGGGTTTGGTTAGGTTATATTACGATATAGACATATATAATGTTCCCACCGAGAAGTAGGGGCCGCCCCGCCAGGAATGTTGGAAAATACTACATCCGAGATGTTAGGTTCCCTTAGGTTAGGATATATAAAATTATAGACGTATAAAATGTCCCCACGGAAAAGTATGGGCCGACGTGACCGGGATTTTGTAAAACATTACCAGCGAGGGTCTAGATGGGTTAGTTTAGGTTATATTACGATATAGACGTATATAATGTGCCCACCGAGAAGCTGATTCCGACCCGCCAGGAATGTTGGAAAATACTACATCCGAGATGTTAAGTTGCCTTTGGTTAGGATATATAATGTTATAGACGTAAATAATGTCCGCACCGAGACGTACGAGACGACACGACCGGGATTCTGTAAAACATTACCAGCGAGGGTCTAGATGGGTTAGGTTAGGTTATATTACGATATAGACGTATATAATGTTCCCACCGAGAAGTGGGGCCGACCAGCCAGGAATGTTGTGAAATACTACATACGAGATGTTAGGTTGCCTTAGGTTAGGATATGTAACTTTATAGACGTATATAATGTCCGGCTTCGAGACGTACGGGAAGACACGAACGGGATTCTGTGAAACATTACCAGCGAGGGTGTAGGTGGCTTAGGTTAGGTTATATTACGTTACAGACGTATATAATGTGCCCACCGAGAAGTAGGGGCCGACCCGCCAGGAATGTTGGAAAATACTACATCCGAGATATTAGGTTCCCTTAGGTTAGGATATATAAAATTATAGACGTATAAAATGTCCCCACGGAAAAGTACGGGCCGACATGACCGGGATTTTGTAAAACATTACCAGCGAGGGTCTAGATGGGTTAGTTTAGGTTATATTACGATATAGACGTATATAATATGCCCACCGAGAAGTTGGGTCGGACCCGCCAGGAATGTTGGAAAATACTACATCCGAGATGTTAAGTTGCCTTTGGTTAGGATATATAACGTTATAGACGTATATAATGTCCGCACCGAGACGTACGAGAGGACACGACCGAGATTCTGTAAAACATTACCAGCGAGGGTCTAGATGGGTTAGGTTAGGTTATATTACGATATAGACGTATATAATGTTCCCATCGAGAAGTGGGGCCGACCAGCCAGGAATATTGTGAAATACTACATCCGAGATGTTAGGTTCCCTTAGGTTAGGATATATAACGTTATAGACGTATATAATGTCCGCACCGAGACGTACGAGACGACACGACCGAGATTCTGTAAAACATTACCAGCGAGGGTCTAGATGGGTTAGGTTAGGTTATATTACGATATAGACGTATATAATGTTCCAACCGAGAAGTGGTGCCGACCAGCCAGGAATATTGTGAAATACTACATCCGAGATGTTAGGTTCCCTTAGGTTAGGATATATAACGTTATAGATGTATATAATGTCCGCACCGAGACGTACGAGACGACACGACCGAGATTCTGTAAAACATTACCAGTGAGGGTCTAGATGGGTTAGGTTAGGTTATATTACGATATAGACGTATATAATGTGCCCACCGAGAAGTAGGGGCCGACCCGCCAGGAATGTTGGAAAATACTACATTCGAGATGTTATGTTGCCTTAGGTTAGGATATATAAAATTATAGACACATATAATGTCCCCACGGAAAAGTACGGGCCGACACGACCGGGATTTTGTAAAACATTAACAGCGAGGGTCTAGATGGGTTAGGTTAGGTTATATTACGATATAGACGTATATAATGTGCCCACCGAGAAGTAGGGTCCGACCCGCCAGGGATGTTGGAAACTACTACATTCGAGATGTTAAGTTGCCTTTGGTTAGGATATATAACGTTATAGACGTATATAATGTCCGCACCGAGACGTACGGGACGACACGACCGGGATTCTGTAAAACATTCCCAGCTAGGGGCTAGATGGGTTTGGTTAGGTTATATTACGTTATAGACGTATATAATGTTCCCACCGAGAATTGGCGCCGCCCCGCCAGGAATGTTGTGAAATAGTACATCCAAGATGTTAGGTTCCCTTAGGTTAGGATATATAACGTTATAGACGTAAATAATGTCCCCACCGAGAAGTGCGGGCCGACACGACCGGGATTCTGTAAAACATTACCAGCTAGGGGCTAGATGTGTTAGGGTAGGTTATATTACGATATAGACGTATATAATGTGCCTACCGAGAAGTAGGGGCCGACCCGCCAGGAATGTTGGAAAATACTACATCCGAGATGTTAGGTTCCCTTACGTTAGGGTATATAACGTTATAGACGTATATAATGTCCGCACCGACACGTACGGGACGACACGATCGGGATTCTGTAAAACATTCCCAGCTAGGGGCTAGATGGGTTAGGTTAAGTTATATTACGTTATAGACGTATATAATGTTCCCACCGAGAATTGGCGCCGACCCGCCAGGAATGATGTGAAATACTACATCCGAGATGTTAGGTTCCCTTAGGTTAGGATATACAACGTTATAGACGTATATAATGTCCGCACCGAGACGTACGAGACGACACGGCCGGGATTCTGTAAAACATTCCCAGCTAGGGTCTAGATGTGTTAGATTAGGATATATTACGTTATAGACGTATATAATGTTCCCACCGAGAATTGGCGCCGACCCGCCAGGAATGTTGTGAAATACTACATCCGAGATATTAGGTTCTCTTAGGTTAGGATATATAACGTTATAGACGTATATAATGTCCCCACCGAGAAGTACGGGCCGACACGACCGGGATTCTGTAAAACATTACAAGCGAGGGGCTAGATGGGTTAGGTTAGGTTATATTACGTTACAGACGTATATAATGTTCCCACCGAGAATTGGCGCCGACCCGCCAGGAATGTTGTGAAATACTACATTCGAGATGTTAGGTTGCCTTAGGTTAGGATATATAACGTTATAGACGTATATAATGTCCGCACCGTGACGTACGGGACGACACGACCGGGATTCCGTAAAACATTCCCAGCTAGGGGCTAGATGTGTTAGGGTAGGTTATATTACGGTATGGACGTATATAATGTGCCTACCGAGAAGTAGGGGCCGACCCGCCAGGAATGTTGGAAAATACTACATCCGAGATGTTAGGTTCCCTTAGGTTAGGGTATATAACGTTATAGACGTAGATAATGTCCCCACGGCAAAGTACGGGCCGACACGACCGGAATTTTGTAAAACATTACCATCGAGGGTCTAGATGTGTTAGGTTAGGTTATATTACAATATGGACGTATATAATGTGCCCACCGAGAAGTAGGGGCCGCCCCGCCAGGAATGTTGGAAAATACTACATCCGAGATGTTAGGTTCCCTTAGGTTAGGATATATAACGTTATAGACGTATATAATGTCCCCACGCCAAAGAACGGGCCGACACGACCGGGATTTTGTAAAACATTACCAGCGAGTGTCTAGATGGGTTAGGTTAGGTTACGTTACGATATGGACGTATATAATGATCCCACCGAGAATTGGCGCCGACCCGAAAGGAATGTTGTGAAATACGACAAGCGAGATGTTAGTTTCCCTCAGGTTAGGATATATAAAGTTATAGACGTATATAATGTCCCCACGGAAAAGTACGGGCCGACACGACCGGGATTTTGTAAAACATTACCAGCGAGGGTCTAGATGGGTTAGGTTAGGTTATATTACGATATAGACGTATATAATGCGCCCACCGGGAAGTAGGGGCCGACCCGCCAGGAATGCTGGGAAATACTACATCCGAGATGTTCGGTTCCCTCAGGTTAGGATATATAACGTTATAGACGTATATGACGTCCCCACGGAAAAGTACGGGCCGACACGACCGGGATTTTGTAAAACGTTACCAGCGAGGGTCTAGATGGGTTAGGTTAGGTTATATTACGATATAGACTTATATAATGTGCCCACCGAGAAGTAGGGGCCGACCCGCCAGGAATGTTGGAAAATACTACATCCGAGATGTTAGGCTCCCTTAGGTTAGGATATATAACGTTATAGACTTATATCATGTCCCCACGGCAAAGGACGGGCCGACACTCCCGGAATTTTGTAAAACATTACCAGCGAGGGTCTAGATGGGTTAGGTTAGTTTATATTGCGATATGGACGTATATAATGTGCCCACCGAGAAGTAGGGGCCGACCCGCCAGGAATGTTGGAAAATACTACATCCGAGATGTTAGGTTCCCTCAGGTTAGGATACATAAAGTTATAGACGTATATAATGTCCCCACGGAAAAGTACGGGCAGACACGACCGGGATTTTGTAAAACATTACCAGCGAGGGTCTAGATGGGTTAGGTTAGGTTATGTTACAATATGGACGTATATAATGTGCCCACCGAGAAGTAGGGGCCGACCCGCCAGGAATGTTGGAAAATACTACATCCGAGATGTTAGGTTCCCTTAGGTTAGGATATATAACGTTATAGACGTATATAATGTCCCCACGCCAAAGAACGGGCCGACAAGACCGGGATTTTGTAAAACATTACCAGCGAGTGTCTAGATGGGTTAGGTTAGGTTACATTACGATATGGACGTATATAATGTGCCCACCGAGAAGTACGGGCCGACACGACCGGCATTTTGTAAACCATTACCAGCGAGGGTCTAGATGGGTTAGGTTAGGTTATATTACGATATAGACGTATATAATGATCCCACCGAGAATTGGCGCCGACCCGAAAGGAATGTTGTGAAATACGACATCCGAGATGTTAGGTTCCCTCAGGTTAGGATATGTAAAGTTATAGACGTATATAATGTCCCCACGGAAAAGTACGGGCCGACACGACCGGGATTTTGTAAAACATTACCAGCGAGGGTCTAGATGGGTTAGGTTAGGTTATATTACGATATAGACGTATATAATGCGCCCACCGGGAAGTAGGGGCCGACCAGCCAGGAATGTTGGAAAATACTACATCCGAGATGTTAGGTTCCCTCAGGTTAGGATACATAAAGTTATAGACGTATATAATGTCCCCACGGAAAAGTACGGGCAGACACGACCGGGATTTTGTAAAACATTACCAGCGAGGTTCTAGATGGGATAGGTTAGGTTATATTACGATATAGACGTATATAATGTGCCCACCGAAAAGTAGGGGCCGACCCGCCAGGAATGTTGGAAAATACTACATCCGAGATGTTAGGCTCCCTTAGGTTAGGATATATAACGTTATAGACTTATATCATGTCCCCACGGCAAAGGACGGGCCGACACGCCCGGAATTTTGTAAAACATTACCAGCGAGGGTCTAGATGGGTTAGGTTAGTTTATATTGCGATATGGACGTATATAATGTGCCCACCGAGAAGTAGGGGCCGACCCGCCAGGAATGTTGGAAAATACTACATCCGAGATGTTAGGTTCCCTTAGGTTAAGATATATAACGTTATAGACGTATATAATGTCCTCACCGAGATGTACGGGCCGACACGACCGGGATTTTGAACAACATTACCAGCGTGGGTCTAGATGGGTTAGGTTAGGTTATATTACGATATAGACGTGTATAATGTGCCCACCGAGAAGTAGGGGCCGACCCGCCAGGAATGTTGGAAAATACTACATCCGAGATGTTAGGTTCCCTTTGGTTAGGATATGTAACGTTATAGACTTATATAATGTCCCCACGGCAAAGTACGGGCACACACGACCGGAATTTTGTAAAACATTACCACCGAGGGTCTACATGGGTTAGGTTAGGTTATATTACGATATGGACTAATATAATGTGCCCACCGAGAAGTAGGGGCCGACCCGCCAGGAATGTTGGAAAATACTGCATCCGAGAAGTTAATTTCCCTTAGGTTAGGATATATAACGTTATAGACGTATATAATGTCCCCACGGAAAAGTACGGGCCGACACGACCGGGATTTTGTAAAACATTACCAGCGAGGGTCTAGATAGGTTAGGTTAAGTTATATTACGATATAGACGTATATAATGTGCCCACCGAGAAGTAGGGGCCGACCCGCCAGGAATGTTGGAAAATACTACATCCGAGATGTTAGGTTCCCTTTGGTTAGGATATGTAACGTTATAGACTTATATAATGGCCCCACGTCAAAGTACGGGCACACACGACCGGAATTTTGTAAAACATTACCAGCGAGGGTCTACATGGGTTAGGTTAGGTTATATTACGATATAGACGTACATAATGTTCCCACCGAGAAGTGGGGCCGACCAGCCAGGAATGTTGTGAAATACTACATACGAGATGTTAGGTTGCCTTAGGTTAGGATATGTATCTTTATAGACGTATGTAATGTCCGGCTTCGAGACGTACGGGAAGACATGAACGGGATTCTGTGAAACATTACCAGCGAGGGTGTAGGTGGCTTAGGTTAGGTTATATTACGTTACAGACGTATATAATGTACCCACCGAGAAGTAGGGGCCGACCCGCCAGGAATGTTGGAAAATACTACATCCGAGATATTAGGTTCCCTTAGGTTAGGATATATAAAATTATAGACGTATAAAATGTCCCCACGGAAAAGTACGGGCCGACATGACCGGGATTTTGTAAAACATTACCAGCGAGGGTCTAGATGGGTTAGTTTAGGTTATATTACGATATAGACGTATATAATATGCCCACCGAGAAGTTGGGTCGGACCCGCCAGGAATGTTGGAAAATACTACATCCGAGATGTTAAGTTGCCTTTGGTTAGGATATATAACGTTATGGACGTATATAATGTCCGCACCGAGACGTACGAGAGGACACGACCGAGATTCTGTAAAACATTACCAGCGAGGGTCTAGATGGGTTAGGTTAGGTTATATTACGATATAGACGTATATAATGTTCCAACCGAGAAGTGGGGCCGACCAGCCAGGAATATTGTGAAATACTACATCCGAGATGTTAGGTTCCCTTAGGTTAGGATATATAACGTTATAGACGTATATAATGTCCGCACCGAGACGTACGAGACGACACGACCGGGATTCTGTAAAACATTACCAGCGAGGGTCTAGATGGGTTAGGTTAGGTTATATTACGATATAGACGTATATAATGTTCCCACCGAGAAGTGGGGCCGACCAGCCAGGAATGTTGTGAAATACTACATACGAGATGTTAGGTTGCCTTAGGTTAGGATATGTAACTTTATAGACGTATATAATGTCCGGCTTCGAGACGTACGGGAAGACACGAACGGGATTCTGTGAAACATTACCAGCGAGGGTGTAGGTGGCTTAGGTTAGGTTATATTACGTTACAGACGTATATAATGTGCCCACCGAGAAGTAGGGGCCGACCCGCCAGGAATGTTGGAAAATACTACATCCGAGATATTAGGTTCCCTTAGGTTAGGATATATAAAATTATAGACGTATAAAATGTCCCCACGGAAAAGTACGGGCCGACATGACCGGGATTTTGTAAAACATTACCAGCGAGGGTCTAGATGGGTTAGTTTAGGTTATATTACGATATAGACGTATATAATATGCCCACCGAGAAGTTGGGTCGGACCCGCCAGGAATGTTGGAAAATACTACATCCGAGATGTTAAGTTGCCTTTGGTTAGGATATATAACGTTATGGACGTATATAATGTCCGCACCGAGACGTACGAGAGGACACGACCGAGATTCTGTAAAACATTACCAGCGAGGGTCTAGATGGGTTAGGTTAGGTTATATTACGATATAGACGTATATAATGTTCCAACCGAGAAGTGGGGCCGACCAGCCAGGAATGTTGTGAAATACTACATCCGAGATATTAGGTTCCCTTAGGTTAGGATATATAACGTTATAGACGTATATAATGTCCGCACCGAGACGTACGAGACGACACGACCGAGATTCTGTAAAACATTACCAGTGAGGGTCTAGATGGGTTAGGTTAGGTTATATTACGATATAGACGCATATAATGTGCCCACCGAGAAGTAGGGGCCGACCCGCCAGGAATGTTGGAAAATACTACATTCGAGATGTTATGTTGCCTTAGGTTAGGATATATAAAATTATAGACACATATAATGTCCCCACGGAAAAGTACGGGCCGACACGACCGGGATTTTGTAAAACATTAACAGCGAGGGTCTAGATGGGTTAGGTTAGGTTATATTACGATATAGACGTATATAATGTGCCCACCGAGAAGTAGGGTCCGACCCGCCAGGGATGTTGGAAAATACTACATTCGAGATGTTAAGTTGCCTTTGGTTAGGATATATAACGTTATAGACGTATATAATGTCCGCACCGAGACGTACGGGACGACACGACCGGGATTCTGTAAAACATTCCCAGCTAGGGGCTAGATGGGTTTGGTTAGGTTATATTACGATATAGACAAATATAATGTTCCCACCGAGAAGTAGGGGCCGCCCCGCCAGGAATGTTGGAAAATACTACATCCGAGATGTTAGGTTCCCTTAGGTTAGGATATATAAAATTATAGACGTATAAAATGTCCCCACGGAAAAGTATGGGCCGACGTGACCGGGATTTTGTAAAACATTACCAGCGAGGGTCTAGATGGGTTAGGTTAGGTTATATTACGATATAGACGTATATAATGTTCCAACCGAGAAGTGGTGCCGACCAGCCAGGAATATTGTGAAATACTACATCCGAGATGTTAGGTTCCCTTAGGTTAGGATATACAACGTTATAGACGTATATAATGTCCGCACCGAGACGTACGAGACGACACGGCCGGGATTCTGTAAAACATTCCCAGCTAGGGTCTAGATGTGTTAGATTAGGATATATTACGTTATAGACGTATATAATGTTCCCACCGAGAATTGGCGCCGACCCGCCAGGAATGTTGTGAAATACTACATCCGAGATATTAGGTTCTCTTAGGTTAGGATATATAACGTTATAGACGTATATAATGTCCCCACCGAGAAGTACGGGCCGACACGACCGGGATTCTGTAAAACATTACAAGCGAGGGGCTAGATGGGTTAGGTTAGGTTATATTACGTTACAGACGTATATAATGTTCCCACCGAGAATTGGCGCCGACCAGCCAGGAATGTTGTGAAATACTACATCCGAGATATTAGGTTCCCTTAGGTTAGGATATATAACGTTATAGACGTATATAATGTCCGCACCGAGACGTACGAGACGACACGACCGAGATTCTGTAAAACATTACCAGTGAGGGTCTAGATGGGTTAGGTTAGGTTATATTACGATATAGACGCATATAATGTGCCCACCGAGAAGTAGGGGCCGACCCGCCAGGAATGTTGGAAAATACTACATTCGAGATGTTATGTTGCCTTAGGTTAGGATATATAAAATTATAGACACATATAATGTCCCCACGGAAAAGTACGGGCCGACACGACCGGGATTTTGTAAAACATTAACAGCGAGGGTCTAGATGGGTTAGGTTAGGTTATATTACGATATAGACGTATATAATGTGCCCACCGAGAAGTAGGGTCCGACCCGCCAGGGATGTTGGAAAATACTACATTCGAGATGTTAAGTTATCTTTGGTTAGGATATATAACGTTATAGACGTATATAATGTCCGCACCGAGACGTACGGGACGACACGACCGGGATTCTGTAAAACATTCCCAGCTAGGGGCTAGATGGGTTTGGTTAGGTTATATTACGATATAGACAAATATAATGTTCCCACCGAGAAGTAGGGGCCGCCCCGCCAGGAATGTTGGAAAATACTACATCCGAGATGTTAGGTTCCCTTAGGTTAGGATATATAAAATTATAGACGTATAAAATGTCCCCACGGAAAAGTATGGGCCGACGTGACCGGGATTTTGTAAAACATTACCAGCGAGGGTCTAGATGGGTTAGTTTAGGTTATATTACGATATAGACGTATATAATGTGCCCACCGAGAAGTTGATTCCGACCCGCCAGGAATGTTGGAAAATACTACATCCGAGATGTTAAGTTGCCTTTGGTTAGGATATATAACGTTATAGACGTATATAATGTCCGCACCGAGACGTACGAGACGACACGACCGGGATTCTGTAAAACATTACCAGCGAGGGTCTAGATGGGTTAGGTTAGGTTATATTACGATATAGACGTATATAATGTTCCCACCGAGAAGTGGGGCCGACCAGCCAGGAATGTTGTGAAATACTACATACGAGATGTTAGGTTGCCTTAGGTTAGGATATGTAACTTTATAGACGTATATAATGTCCGGCTTCGAGACGTACGGGAAGACACGAACGGGATTCTGTGAAACATTACCAGCGAGGGTGTAGGTGGCTTAGGTTAGGTTATATTACGTTACAGACGTATATAATGTGCCCACCGAGAAGTAGGGGCCGACCCGCCAGGAATGTTGGAAAATACTACATCCGAGATATTAGGTTCCCTTAGGTTAGGATATATAAAATTATAGACGTATAAAATGTCCCCACGGAAAAGTACGGGCCGACATGACCGGGATTTTGTAAAACATAACCAGCGAGGGTCTAGATGGGTTAGGTTAGGTTATATTACGATATAGACGTATATAATGTTCCCATCGAGAAGTGGGGCCGACCAGCCAGGACTATTGTGAAATACTACATCCGAGATGTTAGGTTCCCTTAGGTTAGGATATATAACGTTATAGACGTATATAATGTCCGCACCGAGACGTACGAGACGACACGACCGAGATTCTGTAAAACATTACCAGCGAGGGTCTAGATGGGTTAGGTTAGGTTATATTACGATATAGACGTATATAATGTTCCAACCGAGAAGTGGTGCCGACCAGCCAGGAATATTGTGAAATACTACATCCGAGATGTTAGGTTCCCTTAGGTTAGGATATACAACGTTATAGACGTATATAATGTCCGCACCGAGACGTACGAGACGACACGGCCGGGATTCTGTAAAACATTCCCAGCTAGGGTCTAGATGTGTTAGATTAGGATATATTACGTTATAGACGTATATAATGTTCCCACCGAGAATTGGCGCCGACCCGCCAGGAATGTTGTGAAATACTACATCCGAGATATTAGGTTCTCTTAGGTTAGGATATATAACGTTATAGACGTATATAATGTCCCCACCGAGAAGTACGGGCCGACACGACCGGGATTCTGTAAAACATTACAAGCGAGGGGCTAGATGGGTTAGGTTAGGTTATATTACGTTACAGACGTATATAATGTTCCCACCGAGAATTGGCGCCGACCCGCCAGGAATGTTGTGAAATACTACATCCGAGATGTTAGGTTACCTTAGGTTAGGATATATAACGTTATAGACGTATATAATGTCCGCACCGAGACGTACGGGACGACACGATCGGGATTCTGTAAAACATTCCCAGCTAGGGGCTAGATGGGTTAGGTTAAGTTATATTACGTTATAGACGTATATAATGTTCCCACCGAGCAGTGGGGCCGACCCGCCAGGAATGTTGTGAAATACTACATTCGAGATGTTAGGTTGCCTTAGGTTAGGATATATAACGTTATAGACGTATATAATGTCCGCACCGAGACGTACGAGACGACACGACCGAGATTCTGTAAAACATTACCAGCGAGGGTCTAGATGGGTTAGGTTAGGTTATATTACGATATAGACGTATATAATGTTCCAACCGAGAAGTGGTGCCGACCAGCCAGGAATATTGTGAAATACTACATCAGAGATGTTAGGTTCCCTTAGGTTAGGATATACAACGTTATAGACGTATATAATGTCCGCACCGAGACGTACGAGACGACACGGCCGGGATTCTGTAAAACATTCCCAGCTAGGGTCTAGATGTGTTAGATTAGGATATATTACGTTATAGACGTATATAATGTTCCCACCGAGAATTGGCGCCGACCCGCCAGGAATGTTGTGAAATACTACATCCGAGATATTAGGTTCTCTTAGGTTAGGATATATAACGTTATAGACGTATATAATGTCCCCACCGAGAAGTACGGGCCGACACGACCGGGATTCTGTAAAACATTACAAGCGAGGGGCTAGATGGGTTAGGTTAGGTTATATTACGTTACAGACGTATATAATGTTCCCACCGAGAATTGGCGCCGACCCGCCAGGAATGTTGTGAAATACTACATCCGAGATGTTAGGTTACCTTAGGTTAGGATATATAACGTTATAGACGTATATAATGTCCGCACCGAGACGTACGGGACGACACGACCGGGATTCTGTAAAACATTCCCAGCTAGGCGCTAGATGTGTTAGGGTAGGTTATATTACGATATAGACGTATATAATGTGCCTACCGAGAAGTAGGGGCCGACCCGCCAGGAATGTTGGAAAATACTACATCCGGGATGTTAGGTTCCCTTAGGTTAGGGTATATAACGTTATAGACGTATATAATGTCCGCACCGAGACGTACGGGTCGACACGATCGGGATTCTGTAAAACATTCCCAGCTAGGGGCTAGATGGGTTAGGTTAAGTTATATTACGTTATAGACGTATATAATGTTCCCACCGAGCAGTGGGGCCGACCCGCCAGGAATGTTGTGAAATACTACATTCGAGATGTTAGGTTGCCTTAGGTTAGGATATATAACGTTGTAGACGTATATAATGTCCGCACCGTGACGTACGGGACGACACGACCGGGATTCCGTAAAACATTCCCAGCTAGGGGCTAGATGTGTTAGGGTAGGTTATATTACGGTATAGACGTATATAATGTGCCTACCGAGAAGTAGGGGCCGACCCGCCAGGAATGTTGGAAAATACTACATCCGAGATGTTAGGTTCCCTTAGGTTAGGATATATAACGTTATAGACGTATATAATGTCCCCACGCCAAAGAACGGGCCGACACGACCGGGATTTTGTAAAACATTACCAGCGAGTGTCTAGATGGTTTAGGTTAGGTTACGTTACGATATGGACGTATATAATGATCCCACCGAGAATTGGCGCCGACCCGAAAGGAATGTTGTGAAATACGACATCCGAGATGTTAGGTTCCCTCAGGTTAGGATATATAAAGTTATAGACGTATATAATGTCCCCACGTCAAAGTACGGGCACACACGACCGGAATTTTGTAAAACATTACCAGCGAGGGTCTACATGTGTTAGGTTAGGTTATATTACGATATGGACTAATATAATGTGCCCACCGAGAAGTAGGGGCGGACCCGCCAGGAATGTTGGAAAATACTGCATCCGAGAAGTTAGGTTCCCTTAGGTTAGGATATATAACGTTACAGACGTATATAATGTCCCCACGGAAAAGTACGGGCCGACACGACCGGGATTTTGTAAAACATTACCAGCGAGGGTCTAGATGGGTTAGGTTAGGTTATGTTACAATATGGACGTATATAATGTGCCCACCGAGAAGTAGGGGCCGACCCGCCAGGAATGTTGGAAAATACTACATCCGAGATGTTAGGTTCCCTTAGGTTAGGATATATAACGTTATAGACGTATATAATGTCCCCACGCCAAAGAACGGGCCGACAAGACCGGGATTTTGTAAAACATTACCAGCGAGTGTCTAGATGGGTTAGGTTCGGTTACATTACGATATGGACGTATATAATGTGCCCACCGAGAAGTACGGGCCGACACGACCGGCATTTTGTAAAACATTACCAGCGAGGGTCTAGATGGGTTAGGTTAGGTTATATTACGATATAGACGTATATAATGATCCCACCGAGAATTGGCGCCGACCCGAAAGGAATGTTGTGAAATACGACATCCGAGATGTTAGGTTCCCTCAGGTTAGGATATATAAAGTTATAGACGTATATAATGTCCCCACGGAAAAGTACGGGCCGACACGACTGGGATTTTGTAAAACATTACCAGCGAGGGTCTAGATGGGTTAGGTTAGGTTATATTACGATATAGACGTATATAATGCGTCCACCGGGAAGTAGGGGCCGACCAGCCAGGAATGTTGGAAAATACTACATCCGAGATGTTAGGTTCCCTCAGGTTAGGATATATAAAGTTATAGACGTATATAATGTCCCCACGGAAAAGTACGGGCAGACACGACCGGGATTTTGTAAAACATTACCAGCGAGGGTCTAGATGGGATAGGTTAGGTTATATTACGATATAGACGTATATAATGTGCCCACCGAAAAGTAGGGGCCGACCCGCCAGGAATGTTGGAAAATACTACATCCGAGAATTTAGGTTCCCTTAGGTTAGGATATATAAATTTATAGACGTATATAATGTCCGCACCGAGACGTACGGGAAGACATGAACGGGATTCTGTGAAACATTACCAGCGAGGGTCTAGGTGGGTTAGGTTAGGTTATATTACGTTATAGACGTATATAATGTGCCCACCGAGAAGTATGAGCCGACCCGCCAGGAATGCTGGAAAATACTACATCCGAGATTTTCGGTTCCCTCAGGTTAGGATATATAAAGTTATAGACGTATATGACGTCCCCACGGAAAAGTACGGGCCGACACGACCGGGATTTTGTAAAACATTACCAGCGAGGGTCTAGATGGGTTAGGTTAGGTTATATTACGATATAGACTTATATAATGTGCCCACCGAGAAGTAGGGGCCGACCCGCCAGGAATGTTGGAAAATACTACATCCGAGATGTTAGGCTCCCTTAGGTTAGGATATATAACGTTATAGACTTATATCATGTCCCCACGGCAAAGGACGGGCCGACACGCCCGGAATTTTGTAAAACATTACCAGCGAGGGTCTAGATGGGTTAGGTTAGTTTATATTGCGATATGGACGTATATAATGTGCCCACCGAGAAGTAGGGGCCGACCCGCCAGGAATGTTGGAAAATACTACATCCGAGATGTTAGGTTCCCTTAGGTTAAGATATATAACGTTATAGACGTATATAATGTCCTCACCGAGATGTACGGGCCGACACGACCGGGATTTTGAACAACATTACCAGCGTGGGTCTAGATGGGTTAGGTTAGGTTATATTACGATATAGACGTGTATAATGTGCCCACCGAGAAGTAGGGGCCGACCCGTCAGGAATGTTGGAAAATACTACATCCGAGATGTTAGGTTCCCTTTGGTTAGGATATGTAACGTTATAGACTTATATAATGTCCCCACGGCAAAGTACGGGCACACACGACCGGAATTTTGTAAAACATTACCACCGAGGGTCTACATGGGTTAGGTTAGGTTATATTACGATATGGACTAATATAATGTGCCCACCGAGAAGTAGGGGCCGACCCGCCAGGAATGTTGGAAAATACTGCATCCGAGAAGTTAATTTCCCTTAGGTTAGGATATATAACGTTATAGACGTATATAATGTCCCCACGGAAAAGTACGGGCCGACACGACCGGGATTTTGTAAAACATTACCAGCGAGGGTCTAGATGGGTTAGGTTAAGTTATATTACGATATAGACGTATATAATGTGCCCACCGAGAAGTAGGGGCCGACCCGCCAGGAATGTTGGAAAATACTACATCCGAGATGTTAGGTTCCCTTTGGTTAGGATATGTAACGTTATAGACTTATATAATGGCCCCACGTCAAAGTACGGGCACACACGACCGGAATTTTGTAAAACATTACCAGCGAGGGTCTACATGGGTTAGGTTAGGTTATATTACGATATGGACTAATATAATGTGCCCACCGAGAAGTAGGGGCGGACCCGCCAGGAATGTTGGAAAATACTGCATCCGAAAAGTTAGGTTCCCTTAGGTTAGGATATATAACGTTATAGACGTATATAATGTCCCCACGGAAAAGTACGGGCCGACACGACCGGGATTTTGTAAAACATTACCAGCGAGGGTCTAGATGGGTTAGGTTAGGTTATATTACGTTATAGACGTATATAATGTGCCCACCGAGAAGTAGGGGCCGACCCGCCAGGAATGTTGGAAAATACTACATCCGAGGTGGTAGGTTCCCTTAGGTTAAGATATATAACCTTATAGACGTAGATAATGTCCCCACGGCAAAGTACGGGCCGACACGACCGGAATTTTGTAAAACATTACCAGCGAGGGTCTAGATGGGTTAGGTTAGGTTATATTACAATATGGACGTATATAATGTGCCCACCGAGAAGTAGGGGCCGACCCGAAAGGAATGTTGTGAAATACGACATCCGAGATGTTAGGTTCCCTCAGGTTAGGATATATAAAGTTATAGACGTATATAATGTCCCCACGGAAAAGTACGGGCCGACACGACTGGGATTTTGTAAAACATTACCAGCGAGGGTCTAGATGGGTTAGGTTAGGTTATATTACGATATAGACGTATATAATGCGTCCACCGGGAAGTAGAGGCCGACCAGCCAGGAATGTTGGAAAATACTACATCCGAGATGTTAGGTTCCCTCAGGTTAGGATATATAAAGTTATAGACGTATATAATGTCCCCACGGAAAAGTACGGGCAGACACGACCGGGATTTTGTAAAACATTACCAGCGAGGGTCTAGATGGGATAGGTTAGGTTATATTACGATATAGACGTATATAATGTGCCCACCGAAAAGTAGGGGCCGACCCGCCAGGAATGTTGGAAAATACTACATCCGAGAATTTAGGTTCCCTTAGGTTAGGATATATAAATTTATAGACGTATATAATGTCCGCACCGAGACGTACGGGAAGACATGAACGGGATTCTGTGAAACATTACCAGCGAGGGTCTAGGTGGGTTAGGTTAGGTTATATTACGTTATAGACGTATATAATGTGCCCACCGAGAAGTATGAGCCGACCCGCCAGGAATGCTGGAAAATACTACATCCGAGATGTTCGGTTCCCTCAGGTTAGGAATGTAAAGTTATAGACGTATATGACGTCCCCACGGAAAAGTACGGGCCGACACGACCGGGATTTTGTAAAACATTACCAGCGAGGGTCTAGATGGGTTAGGTTAGGTTATATTACGATATAGACTTATATAATGTGCCCACCGAGAAGTAGGGGCCGAACCGCCAGGAATGTTGGAAAATACTACATCCGAGATGTTAGGCTCCCTTAGGTTAGGATATATAACGTTATAGACTTATATCATGTCCCCACGGCAAAGGACGGGCCGACACGCCCGGAATTTTGTAAAACATTACCAGCGAGGGTCTAGATGGGTTAGGTTAGTTTATATTGCGATATGGACGTATATAATGTGCCCACCGAGAAGTAGGGGCCGACCCGCCAGGAATGTTGGAAAATACTACATCCGAGATGTTAGGTTCCCTTTGGTTAGGATATGTAACGTTATAGACTTATATAATGTCCCCACGGCAAAGTACGGGCACACACGACCGGAATTTTGTAAAACATTACCACCGAGGGTCTACATGGGTTAGGTTAGGTTATATTACGATATGGACTAATATAATGTTCCCACCGAGAAGTAGGGGCCGACCCGCCAGGAATGTTGGAAAATACTGCATCCGAGAAGTTAATTTCCCTTAGGTTAGGATATATAACGTTATAGACGTATATAATGTCCCCACGGAAAAGTACGGGCCGACACGACCGGGATTTTGTAAAACATTACCAGCGAGGGTCTAGATGGGTTAGGTTAAGTTATATTACGATATAGACGTATATAATGTGCCCACCGAGAAGTAGGGGCCGACCCGCCAGGAATGTTGGAAAATACTACATCCGAGATGTTAAGTTCCCTTTGGTTAGGATATGTAACGTTATAGACTTATATAATGGCCCCACGTCAAAGTACGGGCACACACGACCGGAATTTTGTAAAACATTACCAGCGAGGGTCTACATGGGTTAGGTTAGGTTATATTACGATATAGACGTACCTAATGTTCCCACCGAGAAGTGGGGCCGACCAGCCAGGAATGTTGTGAAATACTACATACGAGATGTTAGGTTGCCTTAGGTTAGGATATGTAACTTTATAGACGTATATAATGTCCGGCTTCGAGACGTACGGGAAGACATGAACGGGATTCTGTGAAACATTACCAGCGAGGGTGTAGGTGGCTTAGGTTAGGTTATATTACGTTACAGACGTATATAATGTGCCCACCGAGAAGTAGGGGCCGACCCGCCAGGAATGTTGGAAAATACTACATCCGAGATATTAGGTTCCCTTAGGTTAGGATATATAAAATTATAGACGTATAAAATGTCCCCACGGAAAAGTACGGGCCGACATGACCGGGATTGTGTAAAACATTACCAGCGAGGGTCTAGATGGGTTAGGTTAGGTTATATTACGATATAGACGTATATAATGCGCCCACCGGGAAGTAGGGGCCGACCCGCCAGGAATGCTGGAAAATACTACATCCGAGATGTTCGGTTCCCTCAGGTTAGGATATATAAAGTTATAGACGTATATGACGTCCCCACGGAAAAGTACGGGCCGACACAACCGGGATTTTGTAAAACATTACAAGCGAGGGGCTAGATGGGTTAGGTTAGGTTATATTACGTTACAGACGTATATAATGTTCCCACCGAGAATTGGCGCCGACCCGCCAGGAATGTTGTGAAATACTACATCCGAGATGTTAGGTTACCTTAGGTTAGGATATATAACGTTATAGACGTATATAATGTCCGCACCGAGACGTACGGGACGACACGACCGGGATTCTGTAAAACATTCCCAGCTAGGCGCTAGATGTGTTAGGGTAGGTTATATTACGATATAGACGTATATAATGTGCCTACCGAGAAGTAGGGGCCGACCCGCCAGGAATGTTGGAAAATACTACATCCGAGATGTTAGGTTCCCTTAGGTTAGGGTATATAACGTTATAGACGTATATAATGTCCGCACCGAGACGTACGGGACGACACGATCGGGATTCTGTAAAACATTCCCAGCTAGGGGCTAGATGGGTTAGGGTAAGTTATATTACGTTATAGACGTATATAATGTTCCCACCGAGCAGTGGGGCCGACCCGCCAGGAATGTTGTGAAATACTACATTCGAGATGTTAGGTTGCCTTAGGTTAGGATATATAACGTTATAGACGTATATAATGTCCGCACCGTGACGTACGGGACGACACGACCGGGATTCCGTAAAACATTCCCAGCTAGGGGCTAGATGTGTTAGGGTAGGTTATATTACGGTATAGACGTATATAATGTGCCCACCGAGAAGTAGGGGCCGACCCGCCAGGAATGTTGGAAAATACTACATCCGAGATGTTAGGTTCCCTTAGGTTAGGGTATATAACGTTATAGACGTAGATAATGTCCCCACGGCAAAGTACGGGCCGACACGACCGGAATTTTGTAAAACATTACCAGCGAGTGTCTAGATGGGTTAGGTTAGGTTACGTTACGATATGGAGGTATATAATGATCCCACCGAGAAGTAGGGGCCGACCCGCCAGGAATGTTGGAAAATACTACATCCGAGGTGGTAGGTTCCCTTAGGTTAAGATATATAACCTTATAGACGTAGATAATGTCCCCACGGAAAAGTACGGGCCGACACGACTGGGATTTTGTAAAACATTACCAGCGAGGGTCTAGATGGGTTAGGTTAGGTTATATTACGATATAGACGTATATAATGCGTCCACCGGGAAGTAGGGGCCGACCAGCCAGGAATGTTGGAAAATACTACATCCGAGATGTTAGGTTCCCTCAGGTTAGGATATATAAAGTTATAGACGTATATAATGTCCCCACGGAAAAGTACGGGCAGACACGACCGGGATTTTGTAAAACATTACCAGCGAGGGTCTAGATGGGATAGGTTAGGTTATATTACGATATAGACGTATATAATGTGCCCACCGAAAAGTAGGGGCCGACCCGCCAGGAATGTTGGAAAATACTACATCCGAGAATTTAGGTTCCCTTAGGTTAGGATATATAAATTTATAGACGTATATAATGTCCGCACCGAGACGTACGGGAAGACATGAACGGGATTCTGTGAAACATTACCAGCGAGGGTCTAGGTGGGCTAGGTTAGGTTATATTACGTTATAGACGTATATAATGTGCCCACCGAGAAGTATGAGCCGACCCGCCAGGAATGCTGGAAAATACTACATCCGAGATGTTCGGTTCCCTCAGGTTAGGAATGTAAAGTTATAGACGTATATGACGTCCCCACGGAAAAGTACGGGCCGACACGACCGGGATTTTGTAAAACATTACCAGCGAGGGTCTAGATGGGTTAGGTTAGGTTATATTACGATATAGACTTATATAATGTGCCCACCGAGAAGTAGGGGCCGAACCGCCAGGAATGTTGGAAAATACTACATCCGAGATGTTAGGCTCCCTTAGGTTAGGATATATAACGTTATAGACTTATATCATGTCCCCACGGCAAAGGACGGGCCGACACGCCCGGAATTTTGTAAAACATTACCAGCGAGGGTCTAGATGGGTTAGGTTAGTTTATATTGCGATATGGACGTATATAATGTGCCCACCGAGAAGTAGGGGCCGACCCGCCAGGAATGTTGGAAAATACTACATCCGAGATGTTAGGTTCCCTTTGGTTAGGATATGTAACGTTATAGACTTATATAATGTCCCCACGGCAAAGTACGGGCACACACGACCGGAATTTTGTAAAACATTACCACCGAGGGTCTACATGGGTTAGGTTAGGTTATATTACGATATGGAGTAATATAATGTTCCCACCGAGAAGTAGGGGCCGACCCGCCAGGAATGTTGGAAAATACTGCATCCGAGAAGTTAATTTCCCTTAGGTTAGGATATATAACGTTATAGACGTATATAATGTCCCCACGGAAAAGTACGGGCCGACACGACCGGGATTTTGTAAAACATTACCAGCGAGGGTCTAGATGGGTTAGGTTAAGTTATATTACGATATAGACGTATATAATGTGCCCACCGAGAAGTAGGGGCCGACCCGCCAGGAATGTTGGAAAATACTACATCCGAGATGTTAAGTTCCCTTTGGTTAGGATATGTAACGTTATAGACTTATATAATGGCCCCACGTCAAAGTACGGGCACACACGACCGGAATTTTGTAAAACATTACCAGCGAGGGTCTACATGGGTTAGGTTAGGTTATATTACGATATAGACGTACCTAATGTTCCCACCGAGAAGTGGGGCCGACCAGCCAGGAATGTTGTGAAATACTACATACGAGATGTTAGGTTGCCTTAGGTTCGGATATGTAACTTTATAGACGTATATAATGTCCGGCTTCGAGACGTACGGGAAGACATGAACGGGATTCTGTGAAACATTACCAGCGAGGGTGTAGGTGGCTTAGGTTAGGTTATATTACGTTACAGACGTATATAATGTGCCCACCGAGAAGTAGGGGCCGACCCGCCAGGAATGTTGGAAAATACTACATCCGAGATATTAGGTTCCCTTAGGTTAGGATATATAAAATTATAGACGTATAAAATGTCCCCACGGAAAAGTACGGGCCGACATGACCGGGATTTTGTAAAACATTACCAGCGAGGGTCTAGATGGGTTAGGTTAGGTTATATTACGATATAGACGTATATAATGCGCCCACCGGGAAGTAGGGGCCGACCCGCCAGGAATGCTGGAAAATAGTACATCCGAGATGTTCGGTTCCCTCAGGTTAGGATATATAAAGTTATAGACGTATATGACGTCCCCACGGAAAAGTACGGGCCGACACAACCGGGATTTTGTAAAACATTACAAGCGAGGGGCTAGATGGGTTAGGTTAGGTTATATTACGTTACAGACGTATATAATGTTCCCACCGAGAATTGGCGCCGACCCGCCAGGAATGTTGTGAAATACTACATCCGAGATGTTAGGTTACCTTAGGTTAGGATATATAACGTTATAGACGTATATAATGTCCGCACCGAGACGTACGGGACGACACGACCGGGATTCTGTAAAACATTCCCAGCTAGGCGCTAGATGTGTTAGGGTAGGTTATATTACGATATAGACGTATATAATGTGCCTACCGAGAAGTAGGGGCCGACCGGCCAGGAATGTTGGAAAATACTACATCCGAGATGTTAGGTTCCCTTAGGTTAGGGTATATAACGTTATAGACGTATATAATGTCCGCACCGAGACGTACGGGACGACACGATCGGGATTCTGTAAAACATTCCCAGCTAGGGGCTAGATGGGTTAGGTTAAGTTATATTACCTTATAGACGTATATAATGTTCCCACCGAGCAGTGGGGCCGACCCGCCAGGAATGTTGTGAAATACTACATTCGAGATGTTAGGTTGCCTTAGGTTAGGATATATAACGTTATAGACGTATATAATGTCCGCACCGTGACGTACGGGACGACACGACCGGGATTCCGTAAAACATTCCCAGCTAGGGGCTAGATGTGTTAGGGTAGGTTATATTACGGTATAGACGTATATAATGTGCCTACCGAGAAGTAGGGGCCGACCCGCCAGGAATGTTGGAAAATACTACATCCGAGATGTTAGGTTCCCTTAGGTTAGGGTATATAACGTTATAGACGTAGATAATGTCCCCACGGCAAAGTACGGGCCGACACGACCGGAATTTTGTAAAACATTACCATCGAGGGTCTAGATGGGTTAGGTTAGGTTATATTACAATATGGACGTATGTAATGTGCCCACCGAGAAGTAGGGGCCGCCCCGCCAGGAATGTTGGAAAATACTACATCCGAGATGTTAGGTTCCCTTAGGTTAGGATATATAACGTTATAGACGTATATAATGTCCCCACGCCAAAGAACGGGCCGACACGACCGGGATTTTGTAAAACATTACCAGCGAGTGTCTAGATGGGTTAGGTTAGGTTACGTTACGATATGGACGTATATAATGATCCCACCGAGAAGTAGGGGCCGACCCGCCAGGAATGTTGGAAAATACTACATCCGAGGTGGTAGGTTCCCTTAGGTTAAGATATATAACCTTATAGACGTAGATAATGTCCCCACGGCAAAGTACGGGCCGACACGACCGGAATTTTGTAAAACATTACCAGCGAGGGTCTAGATGGGTTAGGTTAGGTTATATTACAATATGGACGTATATAATGTGCCCACCGAGAAGTAGGGGCCGACCCGCCAGGAATGTTGGAAAATACTACATCCGAGATTTTAGGTTCCCTTAGGTTAGGATATATAACGTTATAGACGTATATAATGTCCCCACGCCAAAGAACGGGCCGACAAGACCGGGATTTTGTAAAACATTACCAGCGAGTGTCTAGATGGGTTAGGTTAGGTTACATTACGATATGGACGTATATAATGTGCCCACCGAGAAGTACGGGCCGACACGACCGGCATTTTGTAAAACATTACCAGCGAGGGTCTAGATGGGTTAGGTTAGGTTATATTACGATATAGACGTATATAATGATCCCACCGAGAATTGGCGCCGACCCGAAAGGAATGTTGTGAAATACGACATCCGTGATGTTAGGTTCCCTCAGGTTAGGATATATAAAGTTATAGACGTATATAATGTCCCCACGGAAAAGTACGGGCCGACACGACTGGGATTTTGTAAAACATTACCAGCGAGGGTCTAGATGGGTTAGGTTAGGTTATATTACGATATAGACGTATATAATGCGTCCACCGGGAAGTAGGGGCCGACCAGCCAGGAATGTTGGAAAATACTACATCCGAGATGTTAGGTTCCCTCAGGTTAGGATATATAAAGTTATAGACGTATATAATGTCCCCACGGAAAAGTACGGGCAGACACGACCGGGATTTTGTAAAACATTACCAGCGAGGGTCTAGATGGGATAGGTTAGGTTATATTACGATATAGACGTATATAATGTGCCCACCGAAAAGTAGGGGCCGACCCGCCAGGAATGTTGGAAAATACTACATCCGAGAATTTAGGTTCCCTTAGGTTAGGATATATAAATTTATAGACGTATATAATGTCCGCACCGAGACGTACGGGAAGACATGAACGGGATTCTGTGAAACATTACCAGCGAGGGTCTAGGTGGGTTAGGTTAGGTTATATTACGTTATAGACGTATATAATGTGCCCACCGAGAAGTATGAGCCGACCCGCCAGGAATGCTGGAAAATACTACATCCGAGATGTTCGGTTCCCTCAGGTTAGGAATGTAAAGTTATAGACGTATATGACGTCCCCACGGAAAAGTACGGGCCGACACGACCGGGATTTTGTAAAACATTACCAGCGAGGGTCTAGATGGGTTAGGTTAGGTTATATTACGATATAGACTTATATAATGTGCCCACCGAGAAGTAGGGGCCGACCCGCCAGGAATGTTGGAAAATACTACATCCGAGATGTTAGGCTCCCTTAGGTTAGGATATATAACGTTATAGACCTATATCATGTCCCCACGGCAAAGGACGGGCCGACACGCCCGGAATTTTGTAAAACATTACCAGCGAGGGTCTAGATGGGTTAGGTTAGTTTATATTGCGATATGGACGTATATAATGTGCCCACCGAGAAGTAGGGGCGGACCCGCCAGGAATGTTGGAAAATACTGCATCCGAGAAGTTAGGTTCCCTTAGGTTAGGATATATAACGTTATAGACGTATATAATGTCCCCACGGAAAAGTACGGGCCGACACGACCGGAATTTTGTAAAACATTACCAGCGAGGGTCTAGATGGGTTAGGTTAGGTTATGTTACAATATGGACGTATATAATGTGCCCACCGAGAAGTAGGGGCCGACCCGCCAGGAATGTTGGAAAATACTACATCCGAGGTGGTAGGTTCCCTTAGGTTAAGATATATAACCTTATAGACGTAGATAATGTCCCCACGGCAAAGTACGGGCCGACACGACCGGAATTTTGTAAAACATTACCAGCGAGGGTCTAGATGGGTTAGGTTAGGTTATATTACAATATGGACGTATATAATGTGCCCACCGAGAAGTAGGGGCCGACCCGCCAGGAATGTTGGAAAATACTACATCCGAGATGTTAGGTTCCCTTAGGTTAGGATATATAACGTTATAGACGTATATAATGTCCCCACGCCAAAGAACGGGCCGACAAGACCGGGATTTTGTAAAACATTACCAGCGAGTGTCTAGATGGGTTAGGTTAGGTTACATTACGATATGGACGTATATAATGTGCCCACCGAGAAGTACGGGCCGACACGACCGGCATTTTGTAAAACATTACCAGCGAGGGTCTAGATGGGTTAGGTTAGGTTATATTACGATATAGACGTATATAATGATCCCACCGAGAATTGGCGCCGACCCGAAAGGAATGTTGTGAAATACGACATCCGAGATGTTAGGTTCCCTCAGGTTAGGATATATAAAGTTATAGACGTATATAATGTCCCCACGGAAAAGTACGGGCCGACACGACTGGGATTTTGTAAAACATTACCAGCGAGGGTCTAGATGGGTTAGGTTAGGTTATATTACGATATAGACGTATATAATGCGTCCACCGGGAAGTAGGGGCCGACCAGCCAGGAATGTTGGAAAATACTACATCCGAGATGTTAGGTTCCCTCAGGTTAGGATATATAAAGTTATAGACGTATATAATGTCCCCACGGAAAAGTACGGGCAGACACGACCGGGATTTTGTAAAACATTACCAGCGAGGGTCTAGATGGGATAGGTTAGGTTATATTACGATATAGACGTATATAATGTGCCCACCGAAAAGTAGGGGCCGACCCGCCAGGAATGTTGGAAAATACTACATCCGAGAATTTAGGTTCCCTTAGGTTAGGATATATAAATTTATAGACGTATATAATGTCCGCACCGAGACGTACGGGAAGACATGAACGGGATTCTGTGAAACATTACCAGCGAGGGTCTAGGTGGGCTAGGTTAGGTTATATTACGTTATAGACGTATATAATGTGCCCACCGAGAAGTATGAGCCGACCCGCCAGGAATGCTGGAAAATACTACATCCGAGATGTTCGGTTCCCTCAGGTTAGGAATGTAAAGTTATAGACGTATATGACGTCCCCACGGAAAAGTACGGGCCGACACGACCGGGATTTTGTAAAACATTACCAGCGAGGGTCTAGATGGGTTAGGTTAGGTTATATTACGATATAGACTTATATAATGTGCCCACCGAGAAGTAGGGGCCGAACCGCCAGGAATGTTGGAAAATACTACATCCGAGATGTTAGGCTCCCTTAGGTTAGGATATATAACGTTATAGACTTATATCATGTCCCCACGGCAAAGGACGGGCCGACACGCCCGGAATTTTGTAAAACATTACCAGCGAGGGTCTAGATGGGTTAGGTTAGTTTATATTGCGATATGGACGTATATAATGTGCCCACCGAGAAGTAGGGGCCGACCCGCCAGGAATGTTGGAAAATACTACATCCGAGATGTTAGGTTCCCTTTGGTTAGGATATGTAACGTTATAGACTTATATAATGTCCCCACGGCAAAGTACGGGCACACACGACCGGAATTTTGTAAAACATTACCACCGAGGGTCTACATGGGTTAGGTTAGGTTATATTACGATATGGAGTAATATAATGTTCCCACCGAGAAGTAGGGGCCGACCCGCCAGGAATGTTGGAAAATACTGCATCCGAGAAGTTAATTTCCCTTAGGTTAGGATATATAACGTTATAGACGTATATAATGTCCCCACGGAAAAGTACGGGCCGACACGACCGGGATTTTGTAAAACATTACCAGCGAGGGTCTAGATGGGTTAGGTTAAGTTATATTACGATATAGACGTATATAATGTGCCCACCGAGAAGTAGGGGCCGACCCGCCAGGAATGTTGGAAAATACTACATCCGAGATGTTAAGTTCCCTTTGGTTAGGATATGTAACGTTATAGACTTATATAATGGCCCCACGTCAAAGTACGGGCACACACGACCGGAATTTTGTAAAACATTACCAGCGAGGGTCTACATGGGTTAGGTTAGGTTATATTACGATATAGACGTACCTAATGTTCCCACCGAGAAGTGGGGCCGACCAGCCAGGAATGTTGTGAAATACTACATACGAGATGTTAGGTTGCCTTAGGTTCGGATATGTAACTTTATAGACGTATATAATGTCCGGCTTCGAGACGTACGGGAAGACATGAACGGGATTCTGTGAAACATTACCAGCGAGGGTGTAGGTGGCTTAGGTTAGGTTATATTACGTTACAGACGTATATAATGTGCCCACCGAGAAGTAGGGGCCGACCCGCCAGGAATGTTGGAAAATACTACATCCGAGATATTAGGTTCCCTTAGGTTAGGATATATAAAATTATAGACGTATAAAATGTCCCCACGGAAAAGTACGGGCCGACATGACCGGGATTTTGTAAAACATTACCAGCGAGGGTCTAGATGGGTTAGGTTAGGTTATATTACGATATAGACGTATATAATGCGCCCACCGGGAAGTAGGGGCCGACCCGCCAGGAATGCTGGAAAATAGTACATCCGAGATGTTCGGTTCCCTCAGGTTAGGATATATAAAGTTATAGACGTATATGACGTCCCCACGGAAAAGTACGGGCCGACACAACCGGGATTTTGTAAAACATTACAAGCGAGGGGCTAGATGGGTTAGGTTAGGTTATATTACGTTACAGACGTATATAATGTTCCCACCGAGAATTGGCGCCGACCCGCCAGGAATGTTGTGAAATACTACATCCGAGATGTTAGGTTACCTTAGGTTAGGATATATAACGTTATAGACGTATATAATGTCCGCACCGAGACGTACGGGACGACACGACCGGGATTCTGTAAAACATTCCCAGCTAGGCGCTAGATGTGTTAGGGTAGGTTATATTACGATATAGACGTATATAATGTGCCTACCGAGAAGTAGGGGCCGACCGGCCAGGAATGTTGGAAAATACTACATCCGAGATGTTAGGTTCCCTTAGGTTAGGGTATATAACGTTATAGACGTATATAATGTCCGCACCGAGACGTACGGGACGACACGATCGGGATTCTGTAAAACATTCCCAGCTAGGGGCTAGATGGGTTAGGTTAAGTTATATTACGTTATAGACGTATATAATGTTCCCACCGAGCAGTGGGGCCGACCCGCCAGGAATGTTGTGAAATACTACATTCGAGATGTTAGGTTGCCTTAGGTTAGGATATATAACGTTATAGACGTATATAATGTCCGCACCGTGACGTACGGGACGACACGACCGGGATTCCGTAAAACATTCCCAGCTAGGGGCTAGATGTGTTAGGGTAGGTTATATTACGGTATAGACGTATATAATGTGCCTACCGAGAAGTAGGGGCCGACCCGCCAGGAATGTTGGAAAATACTACATCCGAGATGTTAGGTTCCCTTAGGTTAGGGTATATAACGTTATAGACGTAGATAATGTCCCCACGGCAAAGTACGGGCCGACACGACCGGAATTTTGTAAAACATTACCATCGAGGGTCTAGATGGGTTAGGTTAGGTTATATTACAATATGGACGTATATAATGTGCCCACCGAGAAGTAGGGGCCGCCCCGCCAGGAATGTTGGAAAATACTACATCCGAGATGTTAGGTTCCCTTAGGTTAGGATATATAACGTTATAGACGTATATAATGTCCCCACGCCAAAGAACGGGCCGACACGACCGGGATTTTGTAAAACATTACCAGCGAGTGTCTAGATGGGTTAGGTTAGGTTACGTTACGATATGGACGTATATAATGATCCCACCGAGAAGTAGGGGCCGACCCGCCAGGAATGTTGGAAAATACTACATCCGAGGTGGTAGGTTCCCTTAGGTTAAGATATATAACCTTATAGACGTAGATAATGTCCCCACGGCAAAGTACGGGCCGACACGACCGGAATTTTGTAAAACATTACCAGCGAGGGTCTAGATGGGTTAGGTTAGGTTATATTACAATATGGACGTATATAATGTGCCCACCGAGAAGTAGGGGCCGACCCGCCAGGAATGTTGGAAAATACTACATCCGAGATTTTAGGTTCCCTTAGGTTAGGATATATAACGTTATAGACGTATATAATGTCCCCACGCCAAAGAACGGGCCGACAAGACCGGGATTTTGTAAAACATTACCAGCGAGTGTCTAGATGGGTTAGGTTAGGTTACATTACGATATGGACGTATATAATGTGCCCACCGAGAAGTACGGGCCGACACGACCGGCATTTTGTAAAACATTACCAGCGAGGGTCTAGATGGGTTAGGTTAGGTTATATTACGATATAGACGTATATAATGATCCCACCGAGAATTGGCGCCGACCCGAAAGGAATGTTGTGAAATACGACATCCGTGATGTTAGGTTCCCTCAGGTTAGGATATATAAAGTTATAGACGTATATAATGTCCCCACGGAAAAGTACGGGCCGACACGACTGGGATTTTGTAAAACATTACCAGCGAGGGTCTAGATGGGTTAGGTTAGGTTATATTACGATATAGACGTATATAATGCGTCCACCGGGAAGTAGGGGCCGACCAGCCAGGAATGTTGGAAAATACTACATCCGAGATGTTAGGTTCCCTCAGGTTAGGATATATAAAGTTATAGACGTATATAATGTCCCCACGGAAAAGTACGGGCAGACACGACCGGGATTTTGTAAAACATTACCAGCGAGGGTCTAGATGGGATAGGTTAGGTTATATTACGATATAGACGTATATAATGTGCCCACCGAAAAGTAGGGGCCGACCCGCCAGGAATGTTGGAAAATACTACATCCGAGAATTTAGGTTCCCTTAGGTTAGGATATATAAATTTATAGACGTATATAATGTCCGCACCGAGACGTACGGGAAGACATGAACGGGATTCTGTGAAACATTACCAGCGAGGGTCTAGGTGGGTTAGGTTAGGTTATATTACGTTATAGACGTATATAATGTGCCCACCGAGAAGTATGAGCCGACCCGCCAGGAATGCTGGAAAATACTACATCCGAGATGTTCGGTTCCCTCAGGTTAGGAATGTAAAGTTATAGACGTATATGACGTCCCCACGGAAAAGTACGGGCCGACACGACCGGGATTTTGTAAAACATTACCAGCGAGGGTCTAGATGGGTTAGGTTAGGTTATATTACGATATAGACTTATATAATGTGCCCACCGAGAAGTAGGGGCCGACCCGCCAGGAATGTTGGAAAATACTACATCCGAGATGTTAGGCTCCCTTAGGTTAGGATATATAACGTTATAGACCTATATCATGTCCCCACGGCAAAGGACGGGCCGACACGCCCGGAATTTTGTAAAACATTACCAGCGAGGGTCTAGATGGGTTAGGTTAGTTTATATTGCGATATGGACGTATATAATGTGCCCACCGAGAAGTAGGGGCCGACCCGCCAGGAATGTTGGAAAATAATACATCCGAGATGTTAGGTTCCCTTTGGTTAGGATATGTAACGTTATAGACTTATATAATGTCCCCACGGCAAAGTACGGGCACACACGACCGGAATTTTGTAAAACATTACCACCGAGGGTCTACATGTGTTAGGTTAGGTTATATTACGATATGGACTAATATAATGTGCCCACCGAGAAGTAGGGGCGGACCCGCCAGGAATGTTGGAAAATACTGCATCCGAGAAGTTAGGTTCCCTTAGGTTAGGATATATAACGTTATAGACGTATATAATGTCCCCACGGAAAAGTACGGGCCGACACGACCGGAATTTTGTAAAACATTACCAGCGAGGGTCTAGATGGGTTAGGTTAGGTTATGTTACAATATGGACGTATATAATGTGCCCACCGAGAAGTAGGGGCCGACCCGCCAGGAATGTTGGAAAATACTACATCCGAGATGTTAGGTTCCCTCAGGTTAGGATACATAAAGTTATAGACGTATATAATGTCCCCACCGAGAAGTACGGGCCGACAAGACCGGCATTTTGTAAAACATTACCAGCGAGGGTCTAGATGGGTTAGGTTAGGTTATATTACGATATAGACGTATATAATGATCCCACCGAGAATTGGCGCCGACCCGAAAGGAATGTTGTGAAATACGACATCCGAGATGTTAGGTTCCCTCAGGTTAGGATATATAAAGTTATAGACGTATATAATGTCCCCACGGAAAAGTACGGGCCGACACGACCGGGATTTTGTAAAACATTACCAGCGAGGGTCTAGATGGGTTAGGTTAGGTTATATTACGATATAGACGTATATAATGCGCCCACCGGGAAGTAGGGGCCGACCAGCCAGGAATGTTGGAAAATACTACATCCGAGATGTTAGGTTCCCTCAGGTTAGGATACATAAAGTTATAGACGTATATAATGTCCCCACGGAAAAGTACGGGCAGACACGACCGGGATTTTGTAAAACATTACCAGCGAGGTTCTAGATGGGATAGGTTAGGTTATATTACGATATAGACGTATATAATGTGCCCACCGAGAAGTAGGGGCCGAACCGCCAGGAATGTTGGAAAATACTACATCCGAGATGTTAGGCTCCCTTAGGTTAGGATATATAACGTTATAGACTTATATCATGTCCCCACGGCAAAGGACGGGCCGACACGCCCGGAATTTTGTAAAACATTACCAGCGAGGGTCTAGATGGGTTAGGTTAGTTTATATTGCGATATGGACGTATATAATGTGCCCACCGAGAAGTAGGGGCCGACCCGCCAGGAATGTTGGAAAATACTACATCCGAGATGTTAGGTTCCCTTTGGTTAGGATATGTAACGTTATAGACTTATATAATGTCCCCACGGCAAAGTACGGGCACACACGACCGGAATTTTGTAAAACATTACCACCGAGGGTCTACATGGGTTAGGTTAGGTTATATTACGATATGGAGTAATATAATGTTCCCACCGAGAAGTAGGGGCCGACCCGCCAGGAATGTTGGAAAATACTGCATCCGAGAAGTTAATTTCCCTTAGGTTAGGATATATAACGTTATAGACGTATATAATGTCCCCACGGAAAAGTACGGGCCGACACGACCGGGATTTTGTAAAACATTACCAGCGAGGGTCTAGATGGGTTAGGTTAAGTTATATTACGATATAGACGTATATAATGTGCCCACCGAGAAGTAGGGGCCGACCCGCCAGGAATGTTGGAAAATACTACATCCGAGATGTTAAGTTCCCTTTGGTTAGGATATGTAACGTTATAGACTTATATAATGGCCCCACGTCAAAGTACGGGCACACACGACCGGAATTTTGTAAAACATTACCAGCGAGGGTCTACATGGGTTAGGTTAGGTTATATTACGATATAGACGTACCTAATGTTCCCACCGAGAAGTGGGGCCGACCAGCCAGGAATGTTGTGAAATACTACATACGAGATGTTAGGTTGCCTTAGGTTCGGATATGTAACTTTATAGACGTATATAATGTCCGGCTTCGAGACGTACGGGAAGACATGAACGGGATTCTGTGAAACATTACCAGCGAGGGTGTAGGTGGCTTAGGTTAGGTTATATTACGTTACAGACGTATATAATGTGCCCACCGAGAAGTAGGGGCCGACCCGCCAGGAATGTTGGAAAATACTACATCCGAGATATTAGGTTCCCTTAGGTTAGGATATATAAAATTATAGACGTATAAAATGTCCCCACGGAAAAGTACGGGCCGACATGACCGGGATTTTGTAAAACATTACCAGCGAGGGTCTAGATGGGTTAGGTTAGGTTATATTACGATATAGACGTATATAATGCGCCCACCGGGAAGTAGGGGCCGACCCGCCAGGAATGCTGGAAAATAGTACATCCGAGATGTTCGGTTCCCTCAGGTTAGGATATATAAAGTTATAGACGTATATGACGTCCCCACGGAAAAGTACGGGCCGACACAACCGGGATTTTGTAAAACATTACAAGCGAGGGGCTAGATGGGTTAGGTTAGGTTATATTACGTTACAGACGTATATAATGTTCCCACCGAGAATTGGCGCCGACCCGCCAGGAATGTTGTGAAATACTACATCCGAGATGTTAGGTTACCTTAGGTTAGGATATATAACGTTATAGACGTATATAATGTCCGCACCGAGACGTACGGGACGACACGACCGGGATTCTGTAAAACATTCCCAGCTAGGCGCTAGATGTGTTAGGGTAGGTTATATTACGATATAGACGTATATAATGTGCCTACCGAGAAGTAGGGGCCGACCGGCCAGGAATGTTGGAAAATACTACATCCGAGATGTTAGGTTCCCTTAGGTTAGGGTATATAACGTTATAGACGTATATAATGTCCGCACCGAGACGTACGGGACGACACGATCGGGATTCTGTAAAACATTCCCAGCTAGGGGCTAGATGGGTTAGGTTAAGTTATATTACGTTATAGACGTATATAATGTTCCCACCGAGCAGTGGGGCCGACCCGCCAGGAATGTTGTGAAATACTACATTCGAGATGTTAGGTTGCCTTAGGTTAGGATATATAACGTTATAGACGTATATAATGTCCGCACCGTGACGTACGGGACGACACGACCGGGATTCCGTAAAACATTCCCAGCTAGGGGCTAGATGTGTTAGGGTAGGTTATATTACGGTATAGACGTATATAATGTGCCTACCGAGAAGTAGGGGCCGACCCGCCAGGAATGTTGGAAAATACTACATCCGAGATGTTAGGTTCCCTTAGGTTAGGGTATATAACGTTATAGACGTAGATAATGTCCCCACGGCAAAGTACGGGCCGACACGACCGGAATTTTGTAAAACATTACCATCGAGGGTCTAGATGGGTTAGGTTAGGTTATATTACAATATGGACGTATATAATGTGCCCACCGAGAAGTAGGGGCCGCCCCGCCAGGAATGTTGGAAAATACTACATCCGAGATGTTAGGTTCCCTTAGGTTAGGATATATAACGTTATAGACGTATATAATGTCCCCACGCCAAAGAACGGGCCGACACGACCGGGATTTTGTAAAACATTACCAGCGAGTGTCTAGATGGGTTAGGTTAGGTTACGTTACGATATGGACGTATATAATGATCCCACCGAGAAGTAGGGGCCGACCCGCCAGGAATGTTGGAAAATACTACATCCGAGGTGGTAGGTTCCCTTAGGTTAAGATATATAACCTTATAGACGTAGATAATGTCCCCACGGCAAAGTACGGGCCGACACGACCGGAATTTTGTAAAACATTACCAGCGAGGGTCTAGATGGGTTAGGTTAGGTTATATTACAATATGGACGTATATAATGTGCCCACCGAGAAGTAGGGGCCGACCCGCCAGGAATGTTGGAAAATACTACATCCGAGATTTTAGGTTCCCTTAGGTTAGGATATATAACGTTATAGACGTATATAATGTCCCCACGCCAAAGAACGGGCCGACAAGACCGGGATTTTGTAAAACATTACCAGCGAGTGTCTAGATGGGTTAGGTTAGGTTACATTACGATATGGACGTATATAATGTGCCCACCGAGAAGTACGGGCCGACACGACCGGCATTTTGTAAAACATTACCAGCGAGGGTCTAGATGGGTTAGGTTAGGTTATATTACGATATAGACGTATATAATGATCCCACCGAGAATTGGCGCCGACCCGAAAGGAATGTTGTGAAATACGACATCCGTGATGTTAGGTTCCCTCAGGTTAGGATATATAAAGTTATAGACGTATATAATGTCCCCACGGAAAAGTACGGGCCGACACGACTGGGATTTTGTAAAACATTACCAGCGAGGGTCTAGATGGGTTAGGTTAGGTTATATTACGATATAGACGTATATAATGCGTCCACCGGGAAGTAGGGGCCGACCAGCCAGGAATGTTGGAAAATACTACATCCGAGATGTTAGGTTCCCTCAGGTTAGGATATATAAAGTTATAGACGTATATAATGTCCCCACGGAAAAGTACGGGCAGACACGACCGGGATTTTGTAAAACATTACCAGCGAGGGTCTAGATGGGATAGGTTAGGTTATATTACGATATAGACGTATATAATGTGCCCACCGAAAAGTAGGGGCCGACCCGCCAGGAATGTTGGAAAATACTACATCCGAGAATTTAGGTTCCCTTAGGTTAGGATATATAAATTTATAGACGTATATAATGTCCGCACCGAGACGTACGGGAAGACATGAACGGGATTCTGTGAAACATTACCAGCGAGGGTCTAGGTGGGTTAGGTTAGGTTATATTACGTTATAGACGTATATAATGTGCCCACCGAGAAGTATGAGCCGACCCGCCAGGAATGCTGGAAAATACTACATCCGAGATGTTCGGTTCCCTCAGGTTAGGAATGTAAAGTTATAGACGTATATGACGTCCCCACGGAAAAGTACGGGCCGACACGACCGGGATTTTGTAAAACATTACCAGCGAGGGTCTAGATGGGTTAGGTTAGGTTATATTACGATATAGACTTATATAATGTGCCCACCGAGAAGTAGGGGCCGACCCGCCAGGAATGTTGGAAAATACTACATCCGAGATGTTAGGCTCCCTTAGGTTAGGATATATAACGTTATAGACCTATATCATGTCCCCACGGCAAAGGACGGGCCGACACGCCCGGAATTTTGTAAAACATTACCAGCGAGGGTCTAGATGGGTTAGGTTAGTTTATATTGCGATATGGACGTATATAATGTGCCCACCGAGAAGTAGGGGCCGACCCGCCAGGAATGTTGGAAAATAATACATCCGAGATGTTAGGTTCCCTTTGGTTAGGATATGTAACGTTATAGACTTATATAATGTCCCCACGGCAAAGTACGGGCACACACGACCGGAATTTTGTAAAACATTACCACCGAGGGTCTACATGTGTTAGGTTAGGTTATATTACGATATGGACTAATATAATGTGCCCACCGAGAAGTAGGGGCGGACCCGCCAGGAATGTTGGAAAATACTGCATCCGAGAAGTTAGGTTCCCTTAGGTTAGGATATATAACGTTATAGACGTATATAATGTCCCCACGGAAAAGTACGGGCCGACACGACCGGAATTTTGTAAAACATTACCAGCGAGGGTCTAGATGGGTTAGGTTAGGTTATGTTACAATATGGACGTATATAATGTGCCCACCGAGAAGTAGGGGCCGACCCGCCAGGAATGTTGGAAAATACTACATCCGAGATGTTAGGTTCCCTCAGGTTAGGATACATAAAGTTATAGACGTATATAATGTCCCCACCGAGAAGTACGGGCCGACAAGACCGGCATTTTGTAAAACATTACCAGCGAGGGTCTAGATGGGTTAGGTTAGGTTATATTACGATATAGACGTATATAATGATCCCACCGAGAATTGGCGCCGACCCGAAAGGAATGTTGTGAAATACGACATCCGAGATGTTAGGTTCCCTCAGGTTAGGATATATAAAGTTATAGACGTATATAATGTCCCCACGGAAAAGTACGGGCCGACACGACCGGGATTTTGTAAAACATTACCAGCGAGGGTCTAGATGGGTTAGGTTAGGTTATATTACGATATAGACGTATATAATGCGCCCACCGGGAAGTAGGGGCCGACCAGCCAGGAATGTTGGAAAATACTACATCCGAGATGTTAGGTTCCCTCAGGTTAGGATACATAAAGTTATAGACGTATATAATGTCCCCACGGAAAAGTACGGGCAGACACGACCGGGATTTTGTAAAACATTACCAGCGAGGTTCTAGATGGGATAGGTTAGGTTATATTACGATATAGACGTATATAATGTGCCCACCGAAAAGTAGGGGCCGACCCGCCAGGAATGTTGGAAAATACTACATCCGAGAATTTAGGTTCCCTTAGGTTAGGATATATAAATTTATAGACGTATATAATGTCCGCACCGAGACGTACGGGAAGACATGAACGGGATTCTGTGAAACATTACCAGCGAGGGTCTAGGTGGGTTAGGTTAGGTTATATTACGTTATAGACGTATATAATGTGCCCACCGAGAAGTATGAGCCGACCCGCCAGGAATGCTGGAAAATACTACATCCGAGATTTTCGGTTCCCTCAGGTTAGGATATATAAAGTTATAGACGTATATGACGTCCCCACGGAAAAGTACGGGCCGACACGACCGGGATTTTGTAAAACATTACCAGCGAGGGTCTAGATGGGTTAGGTTAGGTTATATTACGATATAGGCTTATATAATGTGCCCACCGAGAAGTAGGGGCCGACCCGCCAGGAATGTTGGAAAATACTACATCCGAGATGTTAGGCTCCCTTAGGTTAGGATATATAACGTTATAGACTTATATCATGTCCCCACGGCAAAGGACGGGCCGACACGCCCGGAATTTTGTAAAACATTACCAGCGAGGGTCTAGATGGGTTAGGTTAGTTTATATTGCGATATGGACGTATATAATGTGCCCACCGAGAAGTAGGGGCCGACCCGCCAGGAATGTTGGAAAATACTACATCCGAGATGTTAGGTTCCCTTAGGTTAAGATATATAACGTTATAGACGTATATAATGTCCTCACCGAGATGTACGGGCCGACACGACCGGGATTTTGAACAACATTACCAGCGTGGGTCTAGATGGGTTAGGTTAGGTTATATTACGATATAGACGTGTATAATGTGCCCACCGAGAAGTAGGGGCCGACCCGCCAGGAATGTTGGAAAATACTACATCCGAGGTGTTAGGTTCCCTTTGGTTAGGATATGTAACGTTATAGACTTATATAATGTCCCCACGGCAAAGTACGGGCACACACGACCGGAATTTTGTAAAACATTACCACCGAGGGTCTACATGGGTTAGGTTAGGTTATATTACGATATGGACTAATATAATGTGCCCACCGAGAAGTAGGGGCCGACCCGCCAGGAATGTTGGAAAATACTGCATCCGAGAAGTTAATTTCCCTTAGGTTAGGATATATAACGTTATAGACGTATATAATGTCCCCACGGAAAAGTACGGGCCGACACGACCGGGATTTTGTAAAACATTACCAGCGAGGGTCTAGATGGGTTAGGTTAAGTTATATTACGATATAGACGTATATAATGTGCCCACCGAGAAGTAGGGGCCGACCCGCCAGGAATGTTGGAAAATACTACATCCGAGATGTTAGGTTCCTTTTGGTTAGGATATGTAACGTTATAGACTTATATAATGGCCCCACCTCAAAGTACGGGCACACACGACCGGAATTTTGTAAAACATTACCAGCGAGGGTCTACATGGGTTAGGTTAGGTTATATTACGATATGGACTAATATAATGTGCCCACCGAGAAGTAGGGGCGGACCCGCCAGGAATGTTGGAAAATACTGCATCCGAGAAGTTAGGTTCCCTTAGGTTAGGATATATAACGTTATAGACGTATATAATGTCCCCACGGAAAAGTACGGGCCGACACGACCGGGATTTTGTAAAACATTACCAGCGAGGGTCTAGATGGGTTAGGTTAGGTTATATTACGTTATAGACGTATATAATGTGCCCACCGAGAAGTAGGGGCCGACCCGCCAGGAATGTTGGAAAATACTACATCCGAGGTGGTAGGTTCCCTTAGGTTAAGATATATAACGTTATAGACGTAGATAATGTCCCCACGGCAAAGTACGGGCCGACACGACCGGAATCTTGTAAAACATTACCAGCGAGGGTCTAGATGGGTTAGGTTAGGTTATATTACAATATGGACGTATATAATGTGCCCACCGAGAAGTAGGGGCCGACCCGCCAGGAATGTTGGAAAATACTACATCCGAGGTGGTAGGTTCCCTTAGGTTAAGATATATAACGTTATAGACGTAGATAATGTCCCCACGGCAAAGTACGGGCCGACACGACCGGAATCTTGTAAAACATTACCAGCGAGGGTCTAGATGGGTTAGGTTAGGTTATATTACAATATGGACGTATATAATGTGCCCACCGAGAAGTAGGGGCCGACCCGCCAGGAATGTTGGAAAATACTACATCCGAGATGTTAGGTTCCCTTAGGTTAGGATATATAACGTTATAGACGTATATAATGTCCCCACGCCAAAGAACGGGCCGACACGACCGGGATTTTGTAAAACATTACCAGCGAGTGTCTAGATGGGTTAGGTTAGGTTATATTACGATATAGACGTATATAATGATCCCACCGAGAATTGGCGCCGACCCGAAAGGAATGTTGTGAAATACGACATCCGAGATATTAGGTTCCCTCAGGTTAGGATATATAAAGTTATAGACGTATATAATGTCCCCACGGAAAAGTACGGGCCGACACGACTGGGATTTTGTAAAACATTACCAGCGAGGGTCTAGATGGGTTAGGTTAGGTTATATTACGATATAGACGTATATAATGCGTCCACCGGGAAGTAGGGGCCGACCAGCCAGGAATGTTGGAAAATACTACATCCGAGATGTTAGGTTCCCTCAGGTTAGGATATATAAAGTTATAGACGTATATAATGTCCCCACAGAAAAGTACGGGCAGACACGACCGGGATTTTGTAAAACATTACCAGCGAGGGACTAGATGGGATAGGTTAGGTTATATTACGATATAGACGTATATAATGTGCCCACCGAAAAGTAGGGGCCGACCCGCCAGGAATGTTGGAAAATACTACATCCGAGAATTTAGGTTCCCTTAGGTTAGGATATATAAATTTATAGACGTATATAATGTCCGCACCGAGACGTACGGGAAGACATGAACGGGATTCTGTGAAACATTACCAGCGAGGGTCTAGGTGGGTTAGGTTAGGTTATATTACGTTATAGACGTATATAATGTGCCCACCGAGAAGTATGAGCCGACCCGCCAGGAATGCTGGAAAATACTACATCCGAGATTTTCGGTTCCCTCAGGTTAGGATATATAAAGTTATAGACGTATATGACGTCCCCACGGAAAAGTACGGGCCGACACGACCGGGATTTTGTAAAACATTACCAGCGAGGGTCTAGATGGGTTAGGTTAGGTTATATTACGATATAGACTTATATAATGTGCCCACCGAGAAGTAGGGGCCGACCCGCCAGGAATGTTGGAAAATACTACATCCGAGATGTTAGGCTCCCTTAGGTTAGGATATATAACGTTATAGACTTATATCATGTCCCCACGGCAAAGGACGGGCCGACACGCCCGGAATTTTGTAAAACATTACCAGCGAGGGTCTAGATGGGTTAGGTTAGTTTATATTGCGATATGGACGTATATAATGTGCCCACCGAGAAGTAGGGGCCGACCCGCCAGGAATGTTGGAAAATACTACATCCGAGATGTTAGGTTCGCTTAGGTTAAGATATATAACGTTATAGACGTATATAATGTCCTCACCGAGATGTACGGGCCGACACGACCGGGATTTTGAACAACATTACCAGCGTGGGTCTAGATGGGTTAGGTTAGGTTATATTACGATATAGACGTGTATAATGTGCCCACCGAGAAGTAGGGGCCGACCCGCCAGGAATGTTGGAAAATACTACATCCGAGATGTTAGGTTCCCTTTGGTTAGGATATGTAACGTTATAGACTTATATAATGTCCCCACGGCAAAGTACGGGCACACACGACCGGAATTTTGTAAAACATTACCACCGAGGGTCTACATGGGTTAGGTTAGGTTATATTACGATATGGACTAATATAATGTGCCCACCGAGAAGTAGGGGCCGACCCGCCAGGAATGTTGGAAAATACTGCATCCGAGAAGTTAATTTCCCTTAGGTTAGGATATATAACGTTATAGACGTATATAATGTCCCCACGGAAAAGTACGGGCCGACACGACCGGGATTTTGTAAAACATTACCAGCGAGGGTCTAGATGGGTTAGGTTAAGTTATATTACGATATAGACGTATATAATGTGCCCACCGAGAAGTAGGGGCCGACCCGCCAGGAATGTTGGAAAATACTACATCCGAGATGTTAGGTTCCCTTTGGTTAGGATATGTAACGTTATAGACTTATATAATGGCCCCACGTCAAAGTACGGGCACACACGACCGGAATTTTGTAAAACATTACCAGCGAGGGTCTACATGGGTTAGGTTAGGTTATATTACGATATGGACTAATATAATGTGCCCACCGAGAAGTAGGGGCGGACCCGCCAGGAATGTTGGAAAATACTGCATCCGAGAAGTTAGGTTCCCTTAGGTTAGGATATATAACGTTATAGACGTATATAATGTCCCCACGGAAAAGTACGGGCCGACACGACCGGGATTTTGTAAAACATTACCAGCGAGGGTCTAGATGGGTTAGGTTAGGTTATATTACGTTATAGACGTATATAATGTGCCCACCGAGAAGTAGGGGCCGACCCGCCAGGAATGTTGGAAAATACTACATCCGAGGTGGTAGGTTCCCTTAGGTTAAGATATATAACGTTATAGACGTAGATAATGTCCCCACGGCAAAGTACGGGCCGACACGACCGGAATCTTGTAAAACATTACCAGCGAGGGTCTAGATGGGTTAGGTTAGGTTATATTACAATATGGACGTATATAATGTGCCCACCGAGAAGTAGGGGCCGACCCGCCAGGAATGTTGGAAAATACTACATCCGAGATGTTAGGTTCCCTTAGGTTAGGATATATAACGTTATAGACGTATATAATGTCCCCACGCCAAAGAACGGGCCGACAAGACCGGGATTTTGTAAAACATTACCAGCGAGTGTCTAGATGGGTTAGGTTAGGTTACATTACGATATGGACGTATATAATGTGCCCACCGAGAAGTACGGGCCGACACGACCGGCATTTTGTAAAACATTACCAGCGAGGGTCTAGATGGGTTAGGTTAGGTTATATTACGATATAGACGTATATAATGATCCCACCGAGAATTGGCGCCGACCCGAAAGGAATGTTGTGAAATACGACATCCGAGATGTTAGGTTCCCTCAGGTTAGGATATATAAAGTTATAGACGTATATAATGTCCCCACGGAAAAGTACGGGCCGACACGACTGGGATTTTGTAAAACATTACCAGCGAGGGTCTAGATGGGTTAGGTTAGGTTATATTACGATATAGACGTATATAATGCGTCCACCGGGAAGTAGGGGCCGACCAGCCAGGAATGTTGGAAAATACTACATCCGAGATGTTAGGTTCCCTCAGGTTAGGATATATAAAGTTATAGACGTATATAATGTCCCCACGGAAAAGTACGGGCAGACACGACCGGGATTTTGTAAAACATTACCAGCGAGGGTCTAGATGGGATAGGTTAGGTTATATTACGATATAGACGTATATAATGTGCCCACCGAAAAGTAGGGGCCGACCCGCCAGGAATGTTGGAAAATACTACATCCGAGAATTTAGGTTCCCTTAGGTTAGGATATATAAATTTATAGACGTATATAATGTCCGCACCGAGACGTACGGGAAGACATGAACGGGATTCTGTGAAACATTACCAGCGAGGGTCTAGGTGGGTTAGGTTAGGTTATATTACGTTATAGACGTATATAATGTGCCCACCGAGAAGTATGAGCCGACCCGCCAGGAATGCTGGAAAATACTACATCCGAGATTTTCGGTTCCCTCAGGTTAGGATATATAAAGTTATAGACGTATATGACGTCCCCACGGAAAAGTACGGGCCGACACGACCGGGATTTTGTAAAACATTACCAGCGAGGGTCTAGATGGGTTAGGTTAGGTTATATTACGTTATAGACGTATATAATGTGCCCACCGAGAAGTAGGGGCCGACCCGCCAGGAATGTTGGAAAATACTACATCCGAGGTGGTAGGTTCCCTTAGGTTAAGATATATAACGTTATAGACGTAGATAATGTCCCCACGGCAAAGTACGGGCCGACACGACCGGAATCTTGTAAAACATTACCAGCGAGGGTCTAGATGGGTTAGGTTAGGTTATATTACAATATGGACGTATATAATGTGCCCACCGAGAAGTAGGGGCCGACCCGCCAGGAATGTTGGAAAATACTACATCCGAGATGTTAGGTTCCCTTAGGTTAGGATATATAACGTTATAGACGTATATAATGTCCCCACGCCAAAGAACGGGCCGACAAGACCGGGATTTTGTAAAACATTACCAGCGAGTGTCTAGATGGGTTAGGTTAGGTTACATTACGATATGGACGTATATAATGTGCCCACCGAGAAGTACGGGCCGACACGACCGGCATTTTGTAAAACATTACCAGCGAGGGTCTAGATGGGTTAGGTTAGGTTATATTACGATATAGACGTATATAATGATCCCACCGAGAATTGGCGCCGACCCGAAAGGAATGTTGTGAAATACGACATCCGAGATGTTAGGTTCCCTCAGGTTAGGATATATAAAGTTATAGACGTATATAATGTCCCCACGGAAAAGTACGGGCCGACACGACTGGGATTTTGTAAAACATTACCAGCGAGGGTCTAGATGGGTTAGGTTAGGTTATATTACGATATAGACGTATATAATGCGTCCACCGGGAAGTAGGGGCCGACCAGCCAGGAATGTTGGAAAATACTACATCCGAGATGTTAGGTTCCCTCAGGTTAGGATATATAAAGTTATAGACGTATATAATGTCCCCACGGAAAAGTACGGGCAGACACGACCGGGATTTTGTAAAACATTACCAGCGAGGGTCTAGATGGGATAGGTTAGGTTATATTACGATATAGACGTATATAATGTGCCCACCGAAAAGTAGGGGCCGACCCGCCAGGAATGTTGGAAAATACTACATCCGAGAATTTAGGTTCCCTTAGGTTAGGATATATAAATTTATAGACGTATATAATGTCCGCACCGAGACGTACGGGAAGACATGAACGGGATTCTGTGAAACATTACCAGCGAGGGTCTAGGTGGGTTAGGTTAGGTTATATTACGTTATAGACGTATATAATGTGCCCACCGAGAAGTATGAGCCGACCCGCCAGGAATGCTGGAAAATACTACATCCGAGATTTTCGGTTCCCTCAGGTTAGGATATATAAAGTTATAGACGTATATGACGTCCCCACGGAAAAGTACGGGCCGACACGACCGGGATTTTGTAAAACATTACCAGCGAGGGTCTAGATGGGTTAGGTTAGGTTATATTACGATATAGACTTATATAATGTGCCCACCGAGAAGTAGGGGCCGACCCGCCAGGAATGTTGGAAAATACTACATCCGAGATGTTAGGCTCCCTTAGGTTAGGATATATAACGTTATAGACTTATATCATGTCCCCACGGCAAAGGACGGGCCGACACGCCCGGAATTTTGTAAAACATTACCAGCGAGGGTCTAGATGGGTTAGGTTAGTTTATATTGCGATATGGACGTATATAATGTGCCCACCGAGAAGTAGGGGCCGACCCGCCAGGAATGTTGGAAAATACTACATCCGAGATGTTAGGTTCCCTTAGGTTAAGATATATAACGTTATAGACGTATATAATGTCCTCACCGAGATGTACGGGCCGACACGACCGGGATTTTGAACAACATTACCAGCGTGGGTCTAGATGGGTTAGGTTAGGTTATATTACGATATAGACGTGTATAATGTGCCCACCGAGAAGTAGGGGCCGACCCGCCAGGAATGTTGGAAAATACTACATCCGAGATGTTAGGTTCCCTTTGGTTAGGATATGTAACGTTATAGACTTATATAATGTCCCCACGGCAAAGTACGGGCACACACGACCGGAATTTTGTAAAACATTACCACCGAGGGTCTACATGGGTTAGGTTAGGTTATATTACGATATGGACTAATATAGTGTGCCCACCGAGAAGTAGGGGCCGACCCGCCAGGAATGTTGGAAAATACTGCATCCGAGAAGTTAATTTCCCTTAGGTTAGGATATATAACGTTATAGACGTATATAATGTCCCCACGGAAAAGTACGGGCCGACACGACCGGGATTTTGTAAAACATTACCAGCGAGGGTCTAGATGGGTTAGGTTAGGTTATATTACGATATAGACGTATATAATGATCCCACCGAGAATTGGCGCCGACCCGAAAGGAATGTTGTGAAATACGACATCCGAGATGTTAGGTTCCCTCAGGTTAGGATATATAAAGTTATAGACGTATATAATGTCCCCACGGAAAAGTACGGGCCGACACGACTGGGATTTTGTAAAACATTACCAGCGAGGGTCTAGATGGGTTAGGTTAGGTTATATTACGATATAGACGTATATAATGCGTCCACCGGGAAGTAGGGGCCGACCAGCCAGGAATGTTGGAAAATACTACATCCGAGATGTTAGGTTCCCTCAGGTTAGGATATATAAAGTTATAGACGTATATAATGTCCCCACGGAAAAGTACGGGCAGACACGACCGGGATTTTGTAAAACATTACCAGCGAGGGTCTAGATGGGATAGGTTAGGTTATATTACGATATAGACGTATATAATGTGCCCACCGAAAAGTAGGGGCCGACCCGCCAGGAATGTTGGAAAATACTACGTCCCCACGCCAAAGAACGGGCCGACAAGACCGGGATTTTGTAAAACATTACCAGCGAGTGTCTAGATGGGTTAGGTTATGTTACATTACGATATGGACGTATATAATGTGCCCACCGAGAAGTACGGGCCGACACGACCGGCATTTTGTAAAACATTACCAGCGAGGGTCTAGATGGGTTAGGTTAGGTTATATTACGATATAGACGTATATAATGATCCCACCGAGAATTGGCGCCGACCCGAAAGGAATGTTGTGAAATACGACATCCGAGATGTTAGGTTCCCTCAGGTTAGGATATATAAAGTTATAGACGTATATAATGTCCCCACGGAAAAGTACGGGCCGACACGACTGGGATTTTGTAAAACATTACCAGCGAGGGTCTAGATGGGTTAGGTTAGGTTATATTACGATATAGACGTATATAATGCGTCCACCGGGAAGTAGGGGCCGACCAGCCAGGAATGTTGGAAAATACTACATCCGAGATGTTAGGTTCCCTCAGGTTAGGATATATAAAGTTATAGACGTATATAATGTCCCCACGGAAAAGTACGGGCAGACACGACCGGGATTTTGTAAAACATTACCAGCGAGGGTCTAGATGGGTTAGGTTAGGTTATATTACGATATAGACGTATATAATGTTCCCATCGAGAAGTGGGGCCGACCAGCCAGGAATATTGTGAAATACTACATCCGAGATGTTAGGTTCCCTTAGGTTAGGATATATAACGTTATAGACGTATATAATGTCCGCACCGAGACGTACGAGACGACACGACCGAGATTCTGTAAAACATTACCAGCGAGGGTCTAGATGGGTTAGGTTAGGTTATATTACGATATAGACGTATATAATGTTCCAACCGAGAAGTGGTGCCGACCAGGCAGGAATATTGTGAAATACTACATCCGAGATGTTAGGTTCCCTTAGGTTAGGATATATAACGTTATAGACGTATATAATGTCCGCACCGATACGTACGAGACGACACGACCGAGATTCTGTAAAACATTACCAGTGAGGGTCTAGATGGGTTAGGTTAGGTTATATTACGATATAGACGTATATAATGTGCCCACCGAGAAGTAGGGGCCGACCCGCCAGGAATGTTGGAAAATACTACATTCGAGATGTTATGTTGCCTTAGGTTAGGATATATAAAATTATAGACACATATAATGTCCCCACGGAAAAGTACGGGCCGACACGACCGGGATTTTGTAAAACATTAACAGCGAGGGTCTAGATGGGTTAGGTTAGGTTATATTACGATATAGACGTATATAATGTGCCCACCGAGAAGTAGGGTCCGACCCGCCAGGGATGTTGGAAAATACTACATTCGAGATGTTAAGTTGCCTTTGGTTAGGATATATAACGTTATAGACGTATATAATGTCCGCACCGAGACGTACGGGACGACACGACCGGGATTCTGTAAAACATTCCCAGCTAGGGGCTAGATGGGTTTGGTTAGGTTATATTACGTTATAGACGTATATAATGTTCCCACCGAGAATTGGCGCCGCCCCGCCAGGAATGTTGTGAAATAGTACATCCAAGATGTTAGGTTCCCTTAGGTTAGGATATATAACGTTATAGACGTAAATAATGTCCCCACCGAGAAGTGCGGGCCGACACGACCGGGATTTTGTAAAACATTACCAGCTAGGGGCTAGATGTGTTAGGGTAGGTTATATTACGATATAGACGTATATAATGTGCCTACCGAGAAGTAGGGGCCGACCCGCCAGGAATGTTGGAAAATACTACATCCGAGATGTTAGGTTCCCTTACGTTAGGGTATATAACGTTATAGACGTATATAATGTCCGCACCGACACGTACGGGACGACACGATCGGGATTCTGTAAAACATTCCCAGCTAGGGGCTAGATGGGTTAGGTTAAGTTATATTACGTTATAGACGTATATAATGTTCCCACCGAGCAGTGGGGCCGACCCGCCAGGAATGTTGTGAAATACTACATTCGAGATGTTAGGTTGCCTTAGGTTAGGATATATAACGTTATAGACGTATATAATGTCCGCACCGTGACGTACGGGACGACACGACCGGGATTCCGTAAAACATTCCCAGCTAGGGGCTAGATGTGTTAGGGTAGGTTATATCACGGTATAGACGTATATAATGTGCCTACCGAGAAGTACGGGCCGACCCGCCAGGAATGTTGGAAAATACTACATCCGAGATGTTAGGTTCCCTTAGGTTAGGGTATATAACGTTATAGACGTAGATAATGTCCCCACGGCAAAGTACGGGCCGACACGACCGGGATTTTGTAAAACATTACCAGCGAGTGTCTAGATGGGTTAGGCTAGGTTACGTTACGATATGGACGTATATAATGATCCCACCGAGAATTGGCGCCGACCCGAAAGGAATGTTGTGAAATACGACATCCGAGATGTTAGGTTCCCTCAGGTTAGGATATATAAAGTTATAGACGTATATAATGTCCCCACGGAAAAGTACGGGCCGACACGACCGGGATTTTGTAAAACATTACCAGCGAGGGTCTAGATGGGTTAGGTTAGGTTATATTACGATATAGACGTATATAATGCGCCCACCGGGAAGTAGGGGCCGACCCGCCAGGAATGCTGGAAAATACTACATCCGAGATGTTAGGTTCCCTCAGGTTAGGATATATAAAGTTATAGACGTATATAATGTCCCCACGGAAAAGTACGGGCAGACACGACCGGGATTTTGTAAAACATTACCAGCGAGGGTCTAGATGGGGTAGGTTAGGTTATATTACGATATAGACGTATATAATGTGCCCACCGAAAAGTAGGGGCCGACCCGCCAGGAATGTTGGAAAATACTACATCCGAGAATTTAGGTTCCCTTAGGTTAGGATATATAAATTTATAGACGTATATAATGTCCGCACCGAGACGTACGGGAAGACATGAACGGGATTCTGTGAAACATTACCAGCGAGGGTCTAGGTGGGTTAGGTTAGGTTATATTACGTTATAGACGTATATAATGTGCCCACCGAGAAGTATGAGCCGACCCGCCAGGAATGCTGGAAAATACTACATCCGAGATGTTCGGTTCCCTCAGGTTAGGAATGTAAAGTTATAGACGTATATGACGTCCCCACGGAAAAGTACGGGCCGACACGACCGGGATTTTGTAAAACATTACCAGCGAGGGTCTAGATGGGTTAGGTTAGGTTATATTACGATATAGACTTATATAATGTGCCCACCGAGAAGTAGGGGCCGAACCGCCAGGAATGTTGGAAAATACTACATCCGAGATGTTAGGCTCCCTTAGGTTAGGATATATAACGTTATAGACTTATATCATGTCCCCACGGCAAAGGACGGGCCGACACGCCCGGAATTTTGTAAAACATTACCAGCGAGGGTCTAGATGGGTTAGGTTAAGTTATATTACGATATAGACGTATATAATGTGCCCACCGAGAAGTAGGGGCCGACCCGCCAGGAATGTTGGAAAATACTACATCCGAGATGTTAGGTTCCCTTTGGTTAGGATATGTAACGTTATAGACTTATATAATGGCCCCACGTCAAAGTACGGGCACACACGACCGGAATTTTGTAAAACATTACCAGCGAGGGTCTACATGGGTTAGGTTAGGTTATATTACGATATAGACGTACCTAATGTTCCCACCGAGAAGTGGGGCCGACCAGCCAGGAATGTTGTGAAATACTACATACGAGATGTTAGGTTGCCTTAGGTTAGGATATGTAACTTTATAGACGTATATAATGTCCGGCTTCGAGACGTACGGGAAGACATGAACGGGATTCTGTGAAACATTACCAGCGAGGGTGTAGGTGGCTTAGGTTAGGTTATATTACGTTACAGACGTATATAATGTGCCCACCGAGAAGTAGGGGCCGACCCGCCAGGAATGTTGGAAAATACTACATCCGAGATATTAGGTTCCCTTAGGTTAGGATATATAAAATTATAGACGTATAAAATGTCCCCACGGAAAAGTACGGGCCGACATGACCGGGATTTTGTAAAACATTACCAGCGAGGGTCTAGATGGGTTAGTTTAGGTTATATTACGATATAGACGTATATAATATGCCCACCGAGAAGTTGGGTCGGACCCGCCAGGAATGTTGGAAAATACTACATCCGAGATGTTAAGTTGCCTTTGGTTAGGATATATAACGTTATGGACGTATATAATGTCCTCACCGAGACGTACGAGAGGACACGACCGAGATTCTGTAAAACATTACCAGTGAGGGTCTAGATGGGTTAGGTTAGGTTATATTACGATATAGACGCATATAATGTGCCCACCGAGAAGTAGGGGCCGACCCGCCAGGAATGTTGGAAAATACTACATTCGAGATGTTATGTTGCCTTAGGTTAGGATATATAAAATTATAGACACATATAATGTCCCCACGGAAAAGTACGGGCCGACACGACCGGGATTTTGTAAAACATTAACAGCGAGGGTCTAGATGGGTTAGGTTAGGTTATATTACGATATAGACGTATATAATGTGCCCACCGAGAAGTAGGGTCCGACCCGCCAGGGATGTTGGAAAATACTACATTCGAGATGTTAAGTTGCCTTTGGTTAGGATATATAACGTTATAGACGTATATAATGTCCGCACCGAGACGTACGGGACGACACGACCGGGATTCTGTAAAACATTCCCAACTAGGGGCTAGATGGGTTTGGTTAGGTTATATTACGATATAGACAAATATAATGTTCCCACCGAGAAGTAGGGGCCGCCCCGCCAGGAATGTTGGAAAATACTACATCCGAGATGTTAGGTTCCCTTAGGTTAGGATATATAAAATTATAGACGTATAAAATGTCCCCACGGAAAAGTATGGGCCGACGTGACCGGGATTTTGTAAAACATTACCAGCGAGGGTCTAGATGGGTTAGTTTAGGTTATATTACGATATAGACGTATATAATGTGCCCACCGAGAAGTTGATTCCGACCCGCCAGGAATGTTGGAAAATACTACATCCGAGATGTTAAGTTGCCTTTGGTTAGGATATGTAACGTTATAGACGTATATAATGTCCGCACCGAGACGTACGAGACGACACGACCGGGATTCTGTAAAACATTACCAGCGAGGGTCTAGATGGGTTAGGTTAGGTTATATTACGATATAGACGTATATAATGTTCCCACCGAGAAGTGGGGCCGACCAGCCAGAAATGTTGTGAAATACTACATACGAGATGTTAGGTTGCCTTAGGTTAGGATATGTAACTTTATAGACGTATATAATGTCCGGCTTCGAGACGTACGGGAAGACACGAACGGGATTCTGTGAAACATTACCAGCGAGGGTGTAGGTGGCTTAGGTTAGGTTATATTACGTTACAGACGTATATAATGTGCCCACCGAGAAGTAGGGGCCGACCCGCCAGGAATGTTGGAAAATACTACATCTGAGATATTAGGTTCCCTTAGGTTAGGATATATAAAATTATAGACGTATAAAATGTCCCCACGGAAAAGTACGGGCCGACATGACCGGGATTTTGTAAAACATTACCAGCGAGGGTCTAGATGGGTTAGTTTAGGTTATATTACGATATAGACGTATATAATATGCCCACCGAGAAGTTGGGTCGGACCCGCCAGGAATGTTGGAAAATACTACATCCGAGATGTTAAGTTGCCTTTGGTTAGGATATATAACGTTATAGACGTATATAATGTCCGCACCGAGACGTACGAGAGGACACGACCGAGATTCTGTAAAACATTACCAGCGAGGGTCTAGATGGGTTAGGTTAGGTTATATTACGATATAGACGTATATAATGTTCCCATCGAGAAGTGGGGCCGACCAGCCAGGAATATTGTGAAATACTACATCCGAGATGTTAGGTTCCCTTAGGTTAGGATATATAACGTTATAGACGTATATAATGTCCGCACCGAGACGTACGAGACGACACGACCGAGATTCTGTAAAACATTACCAGCGAGGGTCTAGATGGGTTAGGTTAGGTTATATTACGATATAGACGTATATAATGTTCCAACCGAGAAGTGGTGCCGACCAGCCAGGAATATTGTGAAATACTACATCCGAGATGTTAGGTTCCCTTAGGTTAGGATATATAACGTTATAGACGTATATAATGTCCCCACGGAAAAGTACGGGCAGACACGACCGGGATTTTGTAAAACATTACCAGCGAGGGTCTAGATGGGATAGGTTAGGTTATATTACGATATAGACGTATATAATGTGCCCACCGAAAAGTAGGGGCCGACCCGCCAGGAATGTTGGAAAATACTACATCCGAGAATTTAGGTTCCCTTAGGTTAGGATATATAAATTTATAGACGTATATAATGTCCGCACCGAGACGTACGGGAAGACATGAACGGGATTCTGTGAAACATTACCAGCGAGGGTCTAGGTGGGTTAGGTTAGGTTATATTACGTTATAGACGTATATAATGTGCCCACCGAGAAGTATGAGCCGACTCGCCAGGAATGCTGGAAAATACTACATCCGAGATTTTCGGTTCCCTCAGGTTAGGATATATAAAGTTATAGACGTATATGACGTCCCCACGGAAAAGTACGGGCCGACACGACCGGGATTTTGTAAAACATTACCAGCGAGGGTCTAGATGGGTTAGGTTAGGTTATATTACGATATAGACTTATATAATGTGCCCACCGAGAAGTAGGGGCCGACCCGCCAGGAATGTTGGAAAATACTACATCCGAGATGTTAGGCTCCCTTAGGTTAGGATATATAACGTTATAGACTTATATCATGTCCCCACGGCAAAGGACGGGCCGACACGCCCGGAATTTTGTAAAACATTACCAGCGAGGGTCTAGATGGGTTAGGTTAGTTTATATTGCGATATGGACGTATATAATGTGCCCACCGAGAAGTAGGGGCCGACCCGCCAGGAATGTTGGAAAATACTACATCCGAGATGTTAGGTTCCCTTAGGTTAAGATATATAACGTTATAGACGTATATAATGTCCTCACCGAGATGTACGGGCCGACACGACCGGGATTTTGAACAACATTACCAGCGTGGGTCTAGATGGGTTAGGTTAGGTTATATTACGATATAGACGTGTATAATGTGCCCACCGAGAAGTAGGGGCCGACCCGCCAGGAATGTTGGAAAATACTACATCCGAGATGTTAGGTTCCCTTTGGTTAGGATATGTAACGTTATAGACTTATATAATGTCCCCACGGCAAAGTACGGGCACACACGACCGGAATTTTGTAAAACATTACCACCGAGGGTCTACATGGGTTAGGTTAGGTTATATTACGATATGGACTAATATAATGTGCCCACCGAGAAGTAGGGGCCGACCCGCCAGGAATGTTGGAAAATACTGCATCCGAGAAGTTAATTTCCCTTAGGTTAGGATATATAACGTTATAGACGTATATAATGTCCCCACGGAAAAGTACGGGCCGACACGACCGGGATTTTGTAAAACATTACCAGCGAGGGTCTAGATGGGTTAGGTTAAGTTATATTACGATATAGACGTATATAATGTGCCCACCGAGAAGTAGGGGCCGACCCGCCAGGAATGTTGGAAAATACTACATCCGAGATGTTAGGTTCCCTTTGGTTAGGATATGTAACGTTATAGACTTATATAATGGCCCCACGTCAAAGTACGGGCACACACGACCGGAATTTTGTAAAACATTACCAGCGAGGGTCTACATGGGTTAGGTTAGGTTATATTACGATATGGACTAATATAATGTGCCCACCGAGAAGTAGGGGCGGACCCGCCAGGAATGTTGGAAAATACTGCATCCGAGAAGTTAGGTTCCCTTAGGTTAGGATATATAACGTTATAGACGTATATAATGTCCCCACGGAAAAGTACGGGCCGACACGACCGGGATTTTGTAAAACATTACCAGCGAGGGTCTAGATGGGTTAGGTTAGGTTATATTACGTTATAGACGTATATAATGTGCCCACCGAGAAGTAGGGGCCGACCCGCCAGGAGTGTTGGAAAATACTACATCCGAGGTGGTAGGTTCCCTTAGGTTAAGATATATAACGTTATAGACGTAGATAATGTCCCCACGGCAAAGTACGGGCCGACACGACCGGAATCTTGTAAAACATTACCAGCGAGGGTCTAGATGGGTTAGGTTAGGTTATATTACAATATGGACGTATATAATGTGCCCACCGAGAAGTAGGGGCCGACCCGCCAGGAATGTTGGAAAATACTACATCCGAGATGTTAGGTTCCCTTAGGTTAGGATATATAACGTTATAGACGTATATAATGTCCCCACGCCAAAGAACGGGCCGACAAGACCGGGATTTTGTAAAACATTACCAGCGAGTGTCTAGATGGGTTAGGTTAGGTTACATTACGATATGGACGTATATAATGTGCCCACCGAGAAGTACGGGCCGACACGACCGGCATTTTGTAAAACATTACCAGCGAGGGTCTAGATGGGTTAGGTTAGGTTATATTACGATATAGACGTATATAATGATCCCACCGAGAATTGGCGCCGACCCGAAAGGAATGTTGTGAAATACGACATCCGAGATGTTAGGTTCCCTCAGGTTAGGATATATAAAGTTATAGACGTATATAATGTCCCCACGGAAAAGTACGGGCCGACACGACTGGGATTTTGTAAAACATTACCAGCGAGGGTCTAGATGGGTTAGGTTAGGTTATATTACGATATAGACGTATATAATGCGTCCACCGGGAAGTAGGGGCCGACCAGCCAGGAATGTTGGAAAATACTACATCCGAGATGTTAGGTTCCCTCAGGTTAGGATATATAAAGTTATAGACGTATATAATGTCCCCACGGAAAAGTACGGGCAGACACGACCGGGATTTTGTAAAACATTACCTGCGAGGGTCTAGATGGGATAGGTTAGGTTATATTACGATATAGACGTATATAATGTGCCCACCGAAAAGTAGGGGCCGACCCGCCAGGAATGTTGGAAAATACTACGTCCCCACGCCAAAGAACGGGCCGACAAGACCGGGATTTTGTAAAACATTACCAGCGAGTGTCTAGATGGGTTAGGTTAGGTTACATTACGATATGGACGTATATAATGTGCCCACCGAGAAGTACGGGCCGACACGACCGGCATTTTGTAAAACATTACCAGCGAGGGTCTAGATGGGTTAGGTTAGGTTATATTACGATATAGACGTATATAATGATCCCACCGAGAATTGGCGCCGACCCGAAAGGAATGTTGTGAAATACGACATCCGAGATGTTAGGTTCCCTCAGGTTAGGATATATAAAGTTATAGACGTATATAATGTCCCCACGGAAAAGTACGGGCCGACACGACTGGGATTTTGTAAAACATTACCAGCGAGGGTCTAGATGGGTTAGGTTAGGTTATATTACGATATAGACGTATATAATGCGTCCACCGGGAAGTAGGGGCCGACCAGCCAGGAATGTTGGAAAATACTACATCCGAGATGTTAGGTTCCCTCAGGTTAGGATATATAAAGTTATAGACGTATATAATGTCCCCACGGAAAAGTACGGGCAGACACGACCGGGATTTTGTAAAACATTACCAGCGAGGGTCAAGATGGGATAGGTTAGGTTATATTACGATATAGACGTATATAATGTGCCCACCGAAAAGTAGGGGCCGACCCGCCAGGAATGTTGGAAAATACTACATCCGAGAATTTAGGTTCCCTTAGGTTAGGATATATAAATTTATAGACGTATATAATGTCCGCACCGAGACGTACGGGAAGACATGAACGGGATTCTGTGAAACATTACCAGCGAGGGTCTAGGTGGGTTAGGTTAGGTTATATTACGTTATAGACGTATATAATGTGCCCACCGAGAAGTATGAGCCGACCCGCCAGGAATGCTGGAAAATACTACATCCGAGATGTTCGGTTCCCTCAGGTTAGGAATGTAAAGTTATAGACGTATATGACGTCCCCACGGAAAAGTACGGGCCGACACGACCGGGATTTTGTAAAACATTACCAGCGAGGGTCTAGATGGGTTAGGTTAGGTTATATTACGATATAGACTTATATAATGTGCCCACCGAGAAGTAGGGGCCGAACCGCCAGGAATGTTGGAAAATACTACATCCGAGATGTTAGGCTCCCTTAGGTTAGGATATATAACGATATAGACTTATATCATGTCCCCACGGCAAAGGACGGGCCGACACGCCCGGAATTTTGTAAAACATTACCAGCGAGGGTCTAGATGGGTTAGGTTAGTTTATATTGCGATATGGACGTATATAATGTGCCCACCGAGAAGTAGGGGCCGACCCGCCAGGAATGTTGGAAAATACTACATCCGAGATGTTAGGTTCCCTTTGGTTAGGATATGTAACGTTATAGACTTATATAATGTCCCCACGGCAAAGTACGGGCACACGCGACCGGAATTTTGTAAAACATTACCACCGAGGGTCTACATGGGTTAGGTTAGGTTATATTACGATATGGACTAATATAATGTTCCCACCGAGAAGTAGGGGCCGACCCGCCAGGAATGTTGGAAAATACTGCATCCGAGAAGTTAATTTCCCTTAGGTTAGGATATATAACGTTATAGACGTATATAATGTCCCCACGGAAAAGTACGGGCCGACACGACCGGGATTTTGTAAAACATTACCAGCGAGGGTCTAGATGGGTTAGGTTAAGTTATATTACGATATAGACGTATATAATGTGCCCACCGAGAAGTAGGGGCCGACCCGCCAGGAATGTTGGAAAATACTACATCCGAGATGTTAGGTTCCCTTTGGTTAGGATATGTAACGTTATAGACTTATATAATGGCCCCACGTCAAAGTACGGGCACACACGACCGGAATTTTGTAAAACATTACCAGCGAGGGTCTACATGGGTTAGGTTAGGTTATATTACGATATAGACGTACCTAATGTTCCCACCGAGAAGTGGGGCCGACCAGCCAGGAATGTTGTGAAATACTACATACGAGATGTTAGGTTGCCTTAGGTTAGGATATGTAACTTTATAGACGTATATAATGTCCGGCTTCGAGACGTACGGGAAGACATGAACGGGATTCTGTGAAACATTACCAGCGAGGGTGTAGGTGGCTTAGGTTAGGTTATATTACGTTACAGACGTATATAATGTGCCCACCGAGAAGTAGGGGCCGACCCGCCAGGAATGTTGGAAAATACTACATCCGAGATATTAGGTTCCCTTAGGTTAGGATATATAAAATTATAGACGTATAAAATGTCCCCACGGAAAAGTACGGGCCGACATGACCGGGATTTTGTAAAGCATTACCAGCGAGGGTCTAGATGGGTTAGTTTAGGTTATATTACGATATAGACGTATATAATATGCCCACCGAGAAGTTGGGTCGGACCCGCCAGGAATGTTGGAAAATACTACATCCGAGATGTTAAGTTGCCTTTGGTTAGGATATATAACGTTATGGACATATATAATGTCCGCACCGAGACGTACGAGAGGACACGACCGAGATTCTGTAAAACATTACCAGTGAGGGTCTAGATGGGTTAGGTTAGGTTATATTACGATATAGACGTATATAATGTTCCCACCGAGAAGTGGGGCCGACCAGCCAGGAATGTTGTGAAATACTACATACGAGATGTTAGGTTGCCTTAGGTTAGGATATGTAACTTTATAGACGTATATAATGTCCGGCTTCGAGACGTACGGGAAGACACGAACGGGATTCTGTGAAACATTACCAGCGAGGGTGTAGGTGGCTTAGGTTAGGTTATATTACGTTGCAGACGTATATAATGTGCCCACCGAGAAGTAGGGGCCGACCCGCCAGGAATGTTGGAAAATACTACATCCGAGATATTAGGTTCCCTTAGGTTAGGATATATAAAATTATAGACGTATAAAATGTCCCCACGGAAAAGTACGGGCCGACATGACCGGGATTTTGTAAAACATTACCAGCGAGGGTCTAGATGGGTTAGTTTAGGTTATATTACGATATAGACGTATATAATATGCCCACCGAGAAGTTGGGTCGGACCCGCCAGGAATGTTGGAAAATACTACATCCGAGATGTTAAGTTGCCTTTGGTTAGGATATATAACGTTATAGACGTATATAATGTCCGCACCGAGACGTACGAGAGGACACGACCGAGATTCTGTAAAACATTACCAGCGAGGGTCTAGATGGGTTAGGTTAGGTTATATTACGATATAGACGTATATAATGTTCCCATCGAGAAGTGGGGCCGACCAGCCAGGAATATTGTGAAATACTACATCCGAGATGTTAGGTTCCCTTAGGTTAGGATATATAACGTTATAGACGTATATAATGTCCGCACCGAGACGTACGAGACGACACGACCGAGATTCTGTAAAACATTACCAGCGAGGGTCTAGATGGGTTAGGTTAGGTTATATTACGATATAGACGTATATAATGTTCCAACCGAGAAGTGGTGCCGACCAGCCAGGAATATTGTGAAATACTACATCCGAGATGTTAGGTTCCCTTAGGTTAGGATATATAACGTTATAGACGTATATAATGTCCGCACCGATACGTACGAGACGACACGACCGAGATTCTGTAAAACATTACCAGTGAGGATCTAGATGGGTTAGGTTAGGTTATATTACGATATAGACGTATATAATGTGCCCACCGAGAAGTAGGGGCCGACCCGCCAGGAATGTTGGAAAATACTACATTCGAGATGTTATGTTGCCTTAGGTTAGGATATATAAAATTATAGACACATATAATGTCCCCACGGAAAAGTACGGGCCGACACGACCGGGATTTTGTAAAACATTAACAGCGAGGGTCTAGATGGGTTAGGTTAGGTTATATTACGATATAGACGTATATAATGTGCCCACCGAGAAGTAGGGTCCGACCCGCCAGGGATGTTGGAAAATACTACATTCGAGATGTTAAGTTGCCTTTGGTTAGGATATATAACGTTATAGACGTATATAATGTCCGCACCGAGACGTACGGGACGACACGACCGGGATTCTGTAAAACATTCCCAGCTAGGGGCTAGATGGGTTTGGTTAGGTTATATTACGTTATAGACGTATATAATGTTCCCACCGAGAATTGGCGCCGCCCCGCCAGGAATGTTGTGAAATAGTACATCCAAGATGTTAGGTTCCCTTAGGTTAGGATATATAACGTTATAGACGTAAATAATGTCCCCACGGCAAAGTACGGGCCGACACGACCGGGATTTTGTAAAACATTACCAGCGAGTGTCTAGATGGGTTAGGTTAGGTTACGTTACGATATGGACGTATATAATGATCCCACCGAGAATTGGCGCCGACCCGAAAGGAATGTTGTGAAATACGACATCCGAGATGTTAGGTTCCCTCAGGTTAGGATATATAAAGTTATAGACGTATATAATGTCCCCACGGAAAAGTACGGGCCGACACGACCGGGATTTTGTAAAACATTACCAGCGAGGGTCTAGATGGGTTAGGTTAGGTTATATTACGATATAGACGTATATAATGCGCCCACCGGGAAGTAGGGGCCGACCCGCCAGGAATGCTGGAAAATACTACATCCGAGATGTTAGGTTCCCTCAGGTTAGGATATATAAAGTTATAGACGTATATAATGTCCCCACGGAAAAGTACGGGCAGACACGACCGGGATTTTGTAAAACATTACCAGCGAGGGTCTAGATGGGGTAGGTTAGGTTATATTACGATATAGACGTATATAATGTGCCCACCGAAAAGTAGGGGCCGACCCGCCAGGAATGTTGGAAAATACTACATCCGAGAATTTAGGTTCCCTTAGGTTAGGATATATAAATTTATAGACGTATATAATGTCCGCACCGAGACGTACGGGAAGACATGAACGGGATTCTGTGAAACATTACCAGCGAGGGTCTAGGTTGGTTAGGTTAGGTTATATTACGTTATAGACGTATATAATGTGCCCACCGAGAAGTATGAGCCGACCCGCCAGGAATGCTGGAAAATACTACATCCGAGATGTTCGGTTCCCTCAGGTTAGGAATGTAAAGTTATAGACGTATATGACGTCCCCACGGAAAAGTACGGGCCGACACGACCGGGATTTTGTAAAACATTACCAGCGAGGGTCTAGATGGGTTAGGTTAGGTTATATTACGATATAGACTTATATAATGTGCCCACCGAGAAGTAGGGGCCGAACCGCCAGGAATGTTGGAAAATACTACATCCGAGATGTTAGGCTCCCTTAGGTTAGGATATATAACGTTATAGACTTATATCATGTCCCCACGGCAAAGGACGGGCCGACACGCCCGGAATTTTGTAAAACATTACCAGCGAGGGTCTAGATGGGTTAGGTTAAGTTATATTACGATATAGACGTATATAATGTGCCCACCGAGAAGTAGGGGCCGACCCGCCAGGAATGTTGGAAAATACTACATCCGAGATGTTAGGTTCCCTTTGGTTAGGATATGTAACGTTATAGACTTATATAATGGCCCCACGTCAAAGTACGGGCACACACGACCGGAATTTTGTAAAACATTACCAGCGAGGGTCTACATGGGTTAGGTTAGGTTATATTACGATATAGACGTACCTAATGTTCCCACCGAGAAGTGGGGCCGACCAGCCAGGAATGTTGTGAAATACTACATACGAGATGTTAGGTTGCCTTAGGTTAGGATATGTAACTTTATAGACGTATATAATGTCCGGCTTCGAGACGTACGGGAAGACATGAACGGGATTCTGTGAAACATTACCAGCGAGGGTGTAGGTGGCTTAGGTTAGGTTATATTACGTTACAGACGTATATAATGTGCCCACCGAGAAGTAGGGGCCGACCCGCCAGGAATGTTGGAAAATACTACATCCGAGATATTAGGTTCCCTTAGGTTAGGATATATAAAATTATAGACGTATAAAATGTCCCCACGGAAAAGTACGGGCCGACATGACCGGGATTTTGTAAAACATTACCAGCGAGGGTCTAGATGGGTTAGTTTAGGTTATATTACGATATAGACGTATATAATATGCCCACCGAGAAGTTGGGTCGGACCCGCCAGGAATGTTGGAAAATACTACATCCGAGATGTTAAGTTGCCTTTGGTTAGGATATATAACGTTATGGACGTATATAATGTCCTCACCGAGACGTACGAGAGGACACGACCGAGATTCTGTAAAACATTACCAGTGAGGGTCTAGATGGGTTAGGTTAGGTTATATTACGATATAGACGCATATAATGTGCCCACCGAGAAGTAGGGGCCAACCCGCCAGGAATGTTGGAAAATACTACATTCGAGATGTTATGTTGCCTTAGGTTAGGATATATAAAATTATAGACACATATAATGTCCCCACGGAAAAGTACGGGCCGACACGACCGGGATTTTGTAAAACATTAACAGCGAGGGTCTAGATGGGTTAGGTTAGGTTATATTACGATATAGACGTATATAATGTGCCCACCGAGAAGTAGGGTCCGACCCGCCAGGGATGTTGGAAAATACTACATTCGAGATGTTAAGTTGCCTTTGGTTAGGATATATAACGTTATAGACGTATATAATGTCCGCACCGAGACGTACGGGACGACACGACCGGGATTCTGTAAAACATTCCCAACTAGGGGCTAGATGGGTTTGGTTAGGTTATATTACGATATAGACAAATATAATGTTCCCACCGAGAAGTAGGGGCCGCCCCGCCAGGAATGTTGGAAAATACTACATCCGAGATGTTAGGTTCCCTTAGGTTAGGATATATAAAATTATAGACGTATAAAATGTCCCCACGGAAAAGTATGGGCCGACGTGACCGGGATTTTGTAAAACATTACCAGCGAGGGTCTAGATGGGTTAGTTTAGGTTATATTACGATATAGACGTATATAATGTGCCCACCGAGAAGTTGATTCCGACCCGCCAGGAATGTTGGAAAATACTACATCCGAGATGTTAAGTTGCCTTTGGTTAGGATATATAACGTTATAGACGTATATAATGTCCGCACCGAGACGTACGAGACGACACGACCGGGATTCTGTAAAACATTACCAGCGAGGGTCTAGATGGGTTAGGTTAGGTTATATTACGATATAGACGTATATAATGTTCCCACCGAGAAGTGGGGCCGACCAGCCAGAAATGTTGTGAAATACTACATACGAGATGTTAGGTTGCCTTAGGTTAGGATATGTAACTTTATAGACGTATATAATGTCCGGCTTCGAGACGTACGGGAAGACACGAACGGGATTCTGTGAAACATTACCAGCGAGGGTGTAGGTGGCTTAGGTTAGGTTATATTACGTTACAGACGTATATAATGTGCCCACCGAGAAGTAGGGGCCGACCCGCCAGGAATGTTGGAAAATACTACATCCGAGATATTAGGTTCCCTTAGGTTAGGATATATAAAATTATAGACGTATCAAATGTCCCCACGGAAAAGTACGGGCCGACATGACCGGGATTTTGTAAAACATTACCAGCGAGGGTCTAGATGGGTTAGTTTAGGTTATATTACGATATAGACGTATATAATATGCCCACCGAGAAGTTGGGTCGGACCCGCCAGGAATGTTGGAAAATACTACATCCGAGATGTTAAGTTGCCTTTGGTTAGGATATATAACGTTATAGACGTATATAATGTCCGCACCGAGACGTACGAGAGGACACGACCGAGATTCTGTAAAACATTACCAGCGAGGGTCTAGATGGGTTAGGTTAGGTTATATTACGATATAGACGTATATAATGTTCCCATCGAGAAGTGGGGCCGACCAGCCAGGAATATTGTGAAATACTACATCCGAGATGTTAGGTTCCCTTAGGTTAGGATATATAACGTTATAGACGTATATAATGTCCGCACCGAGACGTACGAGACGACACGACCGAGATTCTGTAAAACATTACCAGCGAGGGTCTAGATGGGTTAGGTTAGGTTATATTACGATATAGACGTATATAATGTTCCAACCGAGAAGTGGTGCCGACCAGCCAGGAATATTGTGAAATACTACATCCGAGATGTTAGGTTCCCTTAGGTTAGGATATATAACGTTATAGACGTATATAATGTCCGCACCGATACGTACGAGACGACACGACCGAGATTCTGTAAAACATTACCAGTGAGGGTCTAGATGGGTTAGGTTAGGTTATATTGCGATATAGACGTATATAATGTGCCCACCGAGAAGTAGGGGCCGACCCGCCAGGAATGTTGGAAAATACTACATTCGAGATGTTATGTTGCCTTAGGTTAGGATATATAAAATTATAGACACATATAATGTCCCCACGGAAAAGTACGGGCCGACACGACCGGGATTTTGTAAAACATTAACAGCGAGGCTCTAGATGGGTTAGGTTAGGTTATATTACGATATAGACGTATATAATGTGCCCACCGAGAAGTAGGGTCCGACCCGCCAGGGATGTTGGAAAATACTACATTCGAGATGTTAAGTTGCCTTTGGTTAGGATATATAACGTTATAGACGTATATAATGTCCGCACCGAGACGTACGGGACGACACGACCGGGATTCTGTAAAACATTCCCAGCTAGGGGCTAGATGGTTTTGGTTAGGTTATATTACGTTATAGACGTATATAATGTTCCCACCGAGAATTGGCGCCGCCCCGCCAGGAATGTTGTGAAATAGTACATCCAAGATGTTAGGTTCCCTTAGGTTAGGATATATAACGTTATAGACGTATATAATGTCCGCACCGAGACGTACGGGACGACACGACCGGGATTCTGTAAAACATTCCCAACTAGGGGCTAGATGGGTTTGGTTAGGTTATATTACGATATAGACAAATATAATGTTCCCACCGAGAAGTAGGGGCCGCCCCGCCAGGAATGTTGGAAAATACTACATCCGAGATGTTAGGTTCCCTTAGGTTAGGATATATAAAATTATAGACGTATAAAATGTCCCCACGGAAAAGTATGGGCCGACGTGACCGGGATTTTGTAAAACATTACCAGCGAGGGTCTAGATGGGTTAGTTTAGGTTATATTACGATATAGACGTATATAATGTGCCCACCGAGAAGTTGATTCCGACCCGCCAGGAATGTTGGAAAATACTACATCCGAGATGTTAAGTTGCCTTTGGTTAGGATATATAACGTTATAGACGTATATAATGTCCGCACCGAGACGTACGAGACGACACGACCGGGATTCTGTAAAACATTACCAGCGAGGGTCTAGATGGGTTAGGTTAGGTTATATTACGATATAGACGTATATAATGTTCCCACCGAGAAGTGGGGCCGACCAGCCAGAAATGTTGTGAAATACTACATACGAGATGTTAGGTTGCCTTAGGTTAGGATATGTAACTTTATAGACGTATATAATGTCCGGCTTCGAGACGTACGGGAAGACACGAACGGGATTCTGTGAAACATTACCAGCGAGGGTGTAGGTGGCTTAGGTTAGGTTATATTACGTTACAGACGTATATAATGTGCCCACCGAGAAGTAGGGGCCGACCCGCCAGGAATGTTGGAAAATACTACATCCGAGATATTAGGTTCCCTTAGGTTAGGATATATAAAATTATAGACGTATCAAATGTCCCCACGGAAAAGTACGGGCCGACATGACCGGGATTTTGTAAAACATTACCAGCGAGGGTCTAGATGGGTTAGTTTAGGTTATATTACGATATAGACGTATATAATATGCCCACCGAGAAGTTGGGTCGGACCCGCCAGGAATGTTGGAAAATACTACATCCGAGATGTTAAGTTGCCTTTGGTTAGGATATATAACGTTATAGACGTATATAATGTCCGCACCGAGACGTACGAGAGGACACGACCGAGATTCTGTAAAACATTACCAGCGAGGGTCTAGATGGGTTAGGTTAGGTTATATTACGATATAGACGTATATAATGTTCCCATCGAGAAGTGGGGCCGACCAGCCAGGAATATTGTGAAATACTACATCCGAGATGTTAGGTTCCCTTAGGTTAGGATATATAACGTTATAGACGTATATAATGTCCGCACCGAGACGTACGAGACGACACGACCGAGATTCTGTAAAACATTACCAGCGAGGGTCTAGATGGGTTAGGTTAGGTTATATTACGATATAGACGTATATAATGTTCCAACCGAGAAGTGGTGCCGACCAGCCAGGAATATTGTGAAATACTACATCCGAGATGTTAGGTTCCCTTAGGTTAGGATATATAACGTTATAGACGTATATAATGTCCGCACCGATACGTACGAGACGACACGACCGAGATTCTGTAAAACATTACCAGTGAGGGTCTAGATGGGTTAGGTTAGGTTATATTACGATATAGACGTATATAATGTGCCCACCGAGAAGTAGGGTCCGACCCGCCAGGGATGTTGGAAAATACTACATTCGAGATGTTAAGTTGCCTTTGGTTAGGATATATAACGTTATAGACGTATATAATGTCCGCACCGAGACGTACGGGACGACACGACCGGGATTCTGTAAAACATTCCCAGCTAGGGGCTAGATGGTTTTGGTTAGGTTATATTACGTTATAGACGTATATAATGTTCCCACCGAGAATTGGCGCCGCCCCGCCAGGAATGTTGTGAAATAGTACATCCAAGATGTTAGGTTCCCTTAGGTTAGGATATATAACGTTATAGACGTATATAATGTCCGCACCGTGACGTACGGGACGACACGCCCGGGATTCCGTAAAACATTCCCAGCTAGGGGCTAGATGTGTTAGGGTAGGTTATATCACGGTATAGACGTATATAATGTGCCTACCGAGAAGTAGGGGCCGACCCGCCAGGAATGTTGGAAAATACTACATCCGAGATGTTAGGTTCCCTTAGGTTAGGGTATATAACGTTATAGACGTAGATAATGTCCCCACGGCAAAGTACGGGCCGACACGACCGGAATTTTGTAAAACATTACCATCGAGGGTCTAGATGGGTTAGGTTAGGTTATATTACAATATGGGCGTATATAATGTGCCCACCGAGAAGTAGGGGCCGCCCCGCCAGGAATGTTGGAAAATACTACATCCGAGATGTTAGGTTCCCTTAGGTTAGGATATATAACGTTATAGACGTATATAATGTCCCCACGCCAAAGAACGGGCCGACACGACCGGGATTTTGTAAAACATTACCAGCGAGTGTCTAGATGGGTTAGGTTAGGTTACGTTACGATATGGACGTATATAATGATCCCACCGAGAATTGGCGCCGACCCGAAAGGAATGTTGTGAAATACGACATCCGAGATGTTAGGTACCCTCAGGTTAGGATATATAAAGTTATAGACGTATATAATGTCCCCACGGAAAAGTACGGGCCGACACGACCGGGATTTTGTAAAACATTACCAGCGAGGGTCTAGATGGGTTAGGTTAGGTTATATTACGATATAGACGTATATAATGCGCCCACCGGGAAGTAGGGGCCGACCCGCCAGGAATGCTGGAAAATACTACATCCGAGATGTTCGGTTCCCTCAGGTTAGGATATATAAAGTTATAGACGTATATGACGTCCCCACGGAAAAGTACGGGCCGACACGACCGGGATTTTGTAAAACGTTACCAGCGAGGGTCTAGATGGGTTAGGTTAGGTTATATTACGATATAGACTTATATAATGTGCCCACCGAGAAGTAGGGGCCGACCCGCCAGGAATGTTGGAAAATACTACATCCGAGATGTTAGGTTCCCTTAGGTTAGGATATATAACGTTATAGACGTATATAATGTCCCCACGCCAAAGAACGGGCCGACAAGACCGGGATTTTGTAAAACATTACCAGCGAGGTTCTAGATGGGATAGGTTAGGTTATATTACGATATAGACGTATATAATGTGCCCACCGAAAAGTAGGGGCCGACCCGCCAGGAATGTTGGAAAATACTACATCCGAGAATTTAGGTTCCCTTAGGTTAGGATATATAAATTTATAGACGTAGATAATGTCCCCACGGCAAAGTACGGGCCGACACGACCGGAATTTTGTAAAACATTACCATCGAGGGTCTAGATGGGTTAGGTTAGGTTATATTACAATATGGGCGTATATAATGTGCCCACCGAGAAGTAGGGGCCGCCCCGCCAGGAATGTTGGAAAATACTACATCCGAGATGTTAGGTTCCCTTAGGTTAGGATATATAACGTTATAGACGTATATAATGTCCCCACGCCAAAGAACGGGCCGACACGACCGGGATTTTGTAAAACATTACCAGCGAGTGTCTAGATGGGTTAGGTTAGGTTACGTTACGATATGGACGTATATAATGATCCCACCGAGAATTGGCGCCGACCCGAAAGGAATGTTGTGAAATACGACATCCGAGATGTTAGGTACCCTCAGGTTAGGATATATAAAGTTATAGACGTATATAATGTCCCCACGGAAAAGTACGGGCCGACACGACCGGGATTTTGTAAAACATTACCAGCGAGGGTCTAGATGGGTTAGGTTAGGTTATATTACGATATAGACGTATATAATGCGCCCACCGGGAAGTAGGGGCCGACCCGCCAGGAATGCTGGAAAATACTACATCCGAGATGTTCGGTTCCCTCAGGTTAGGATATATAAAGTTATAGACGTATATGACGTCCCCAAGGAAAAGTACGGGCCGACACGACCGGGATTTTGTAAAACGTTACCAGCGAGGGTCTAGATGGGTTAGGTTAGGTTATATTACGATATAGACTTATATAATGTGCCCACCGAGAAGTAGGGGCCGACCCGCCAGGAATGTTGGAAAATACTACATCCGAGATGTTAGGTTCCCTTAGGTTAGGATATATAACGTTATAGACGTATATAATGTCCCCACGCCAAAGAACGGGCCGACAAGACCGGGATTTTGTAAAACATTACCAGCGAGTGTCTAGATGGGTTAGGTTAGGTTACATTACGATATGGACGTATATAATGCGCCCACCGGGAAGTAGGGGCCGACCAGCCAGGAATGTTGGAAAATACTACATCCGAGATGTTAGGTTCCCTCAGGTTAGGATACATAAAGTTATAGACGTATATAATGTCCCCACGGAAAAGTACGGGCAAACACGACCGGGATTTTGTAAAACATTACCAGCGAGGTTCTAGATGGGATAGGTTAGGTTATATTACGATATAGACGTATATAATGTGCCCACCGAAAAGTAGGGGCCGACCCGCCAGGAATGTTGGAAAATACTACATCCGAGAATTTAGGTTCCCTTAGGTTAGGATATATAAATTTATAGACGTATATAATGTCCGCACCGAGACGTACGGGAAGACATGAACGGGATTCTGTGAAACATTACCAGCGAGGGTCTAGGTGGGTTAGGTTAGGTTATATTACGATATAGACTTATATAATGTGCCCACCGAGAAGTAGGGGCCGACCCGCCAGGAATGTTGGAAAATACTACATCCGAGATGTTAGGCTCCCTTAGGTTAGGATATATAACGTTATAGACTTATATCATGTCCCCACGGCAAAGGACTGGCCGACACGCCCGGAATTTTGTAAAACATTACCAGCGAGGGTCTAGATGGGTTAGGTTAGTTTATATTGCGATACGGACGTATATAATGTGCCCACCGAGAAGTAGGGGCCGACCCGCCAGGAATGTTGGAAAATACTACATCCGAGATGTTAGGTTCCCTTAGGTTAAGATATATAACGTTATAGACGTATATAATGTCCTCACCGAGATGTACGGGCCGACACGACCGGGATTTTGAACAACATTACCAGCGTGGGTCTAGATGGGTTAGGTTAGGTTATATTACGATATAGACGTGTATAATGTGGCCACCGAGAAGTAGGGGCCGACCCGCCAGGAATGTTGGAAAATACTACATCCGAGATGTTAGGTTCCCTTTGGTTAGGACATGTAACGTTATAGACTTATATAATGTCCCCACGGCAAAGTACGGGCACACACGACCGGAATTTTGTAAAACATTACCACCGAGGGTCTACATGGGTTAGGTTAGGTTATATTACGATATGGACTAATATAATGTGCCCACCGAGAAGTAGGGGCCGACCCGCCAGGAATGTTGGAAAATACTACATCCGAGATGTTAGGTTCCCTTAGGTTAGGATATATAACGTTATAGACGTATATAATGTCCCCACGCCAAAGAACGGGCCGACACGACCGGGATTTTGTAAAACATTACCAGCGAGTGTCTAGATGGGTTAGGTTAGGTTATATTACGATATAGACGTATATAATGCGCCCACCGGGAAGTAGGGGCCGACCAGCCAGGAATGTTGGAAAATACTACATCCGAGATGTTAGGTTCCCTCAGGTTAGGATACATAAAGTTATAGACGTATATAATGTCCCCACGGAAAAGTACGGGCAAACACGACCGGGATTTTGTAAAACATTACCAGCGAGGGTCTAGATGGGTTAGGTTAGGTTATATTACGATATAGACGTATATAATGCGCCCACCGGGAAGTAGGGGCCGACCCGCCAGGAATGCTGGAAAATACTACATCCGAGAATTTAGGTTCCCTTAGGTTAGGATATATAAATTTATAGACGTATATAATGTCCGCACCGAGACGTACGGGAAGACATGAACGGGATTCTGTGAAACATTACCAGCGAGGGTCTAGGTGGGTTAGGTTAGGTTATATTACGATATAGACTTATATAATGTGCCCACCGAGAAGTAGGGGCCGACCCGCCAGGAATGTTGGAAAATACTACATCCGAGATGTTAGGCTCCCTTAGGTTAGGATATATAACGTTATAGACTTATATCATGTCCCCACGGCAAAGGACTGGCCGACACGCCCGGAATTTTGTAAAACATTACCAGCGAGGGTCTAGATGGGTTAGGTTAGTTTATATTGCGATATGGACGTATATAATGTGCCCACCGAGAAGTAGGGGCCGACCCGCCAGGAATGTTGGAAAATACTACATCCGAGATGTTAGGTTCCCTTAGGTTAAGATATATAACGTTATAGACGTATATAATGTCCTCACCGAGATGTACGGGCCGACACGACCGGGATTTTGAACAACATTACCAGCGTGGGTCTAGATGGGTTAGGTTAGGTTATATTACGATATAGACGTGTATAATGTGGCCACCGAGAAGTAGGGGCCGAGCCGCCAGGAATGTTGGAAAATACTACATCCGAGATGTTAGGTTCCCTTTGGTTAGGATATGTAACGTTATAGACTTATATAATGTCCCCACGGCAAAGTACGGGCACACACGACCGGAATTTTGTAAAACATTACCACCGAGGGTCTACATGGGTTAGGTTAGGTTATATTACGATATGGACTAATATAATGTGCCCACCGAGAAGTAGGGGCCGACCCGCCAGGAATGTTGGAAAATACTGCATCCGAGAAGTTAATTTCCCTTAGGTTAGGATATATAACGTTATAGACGTATATAATGTCCCCACGGAAAAGTACGGGCCGACACGACCGGGATTTTGTAAAACATTACCAGCGAGGGTCTAGATGGGTTAGGTTAAGTTATATTACGATATAGACTTATATAATGTGCCCACCGAGAAGTAGGGGCCGAACCGCCAGGAATGTTGGAAAATACTACATCCGAGATGTTAGGCTCCCTTAGGTTAGGATATATAACGTTATAGACTTATATCATGTCCCCACGGCAAAGGACGGGCCGACACGCCCGGAATTTTGTAAAACATTACCAGCGAGGGTCTAGATGGGTTAGGTTAGTTTATATTGCGATATGGACGTATATAATGTGCCCACCGAGAAGTAGGGGCCGACCCGCCAGGAATGTTGGAAAATACTACATCCGAGATGTTAGGTTCCCTTAGGTTAAGATATATAACGTTATAGACGTATATAATGTCCTCACCGAGATGTACGGGCCGACACGACCGGGATTTTGGAAAACATTACGAGCGAGTGTCTAGATGGGTTAGGTTAGGTTATATTACGATATAGACTTATATAATGTGCCCACCGAGAAGTAGGGGCCGACCCGCCAGGAATGTTGGAAAATACTACATCCGAGATGTTAGGCTCCCTTAGGTTAGGATATATAACGTTATAGACTTATATCATGTCCCCACGGCAAAGGACGGGCCGACACGCCCGGAATTTTGTAAAACATTACCAGCGATGGTCTAGGTGGGTTAGGTTAGGTTATATTACGTTATAGACGTATATAATGTGCCCACCGAGAAGTAGGGGCCGACCCGCCAGGAATGTTGGAAAATACTACATCCGAGGTGTTAGGTTCCCTTAGGTTAGGATATATAACGTTATAGACGTAGATAATATCCCCACGGCAAAGTACGGGCCGACACGACCGGAATTTTGAAAAACATTACCAGCGAGGGTCTAGATGGGTTAGGTTAGGTTATATTACAATATGGACGTATATAATGTGCCCACCGAGAAGTAGGGGCCGACCCGCCAGGAATGTTGGAAAATACTACATCCGAGATGTTAGGTTCCCTTAGGTTAGTATATATAACGTTATAGACGTATATAATGTCCCCACGCCAAAGAACGGGCCGACAAGACCGGGATTTTGTAAAACATTACCAGCGAGTGTCTAGATGGGTTAGGTTAGGTTACATTACGATATGGACGTATATAATGTGCCCACCGAGAAGTACGGGCCGACACGACCGGCATTTTGTAAAACATTACCAGCGAGGGTCTAGATGGGTTAGGTTAGGTTATATTACGATATAGACGTATATAATGATCCCACCGAGAATTGGCGCCGACCCGAAAGGAATGTTGTGAAATACGACATCCGAGATGTTAGGTTCCCTCAGGTTAGGATATATAAAGTTATAGACGTATATAATGTCCCCACGGAAAAGTACGGGCCGACACGACCGGGATTTTGTAAAACATTACCAGCGAGGTTCTAGATGGGTTAGGTTAGTTTATATTACGATATAGACGTATATAATGCGCCCACCGGGAAGTAGGGGCCGACCAGCCAGGAATGTTGCAAAATACTACATCAGAGATGTTAGGTTCCCTCAGGTTAGGATATATAAAGTTATAGACGTATATGACGTCCCCACGGAAAAGTACGGGCCGACACGACCGGGATTTTGTAAAACATTACCAGCGAGGGTCTAGATGGGTTATGTTAGGTTATATTACGATATAGACGTGTATAATGTGCCCACCGAGAAGTAGGGGCCGACCCGCCAGGAATGTTGGAAAATACTACATCCGAGATGTTAGGTTCCCTTTGGTTAGAATATGTAACGTTATAGACTTATATAATGTCCCCACGGCAAAGTACGGGCACACACGACCGGAATTTTGTAAAACATTACCAGCGAGGGTCTAGATGGGTTAGGTTAGGTTATATTACGATATAGACGTGTATAATGTGCCCACCGAGAAGTAGGGGCCGACCCGCCAGGAATGTTGGAAAATACTACATCCGAGATGTTAGGTACCCTTTGGTTAGGATATGTCACGTTATAGACTTATATAAAGTCCCCACGGCAAAGTACGGGCACACACGACCGGAATTTTGTAAAACATTACCAGCGAGGGTCTACATGGGTTAGGTTAGGTTATATTACGATATGGACTAATATAATGTGCCCACCGAGAAGTAGGGGCCGACCCGCCAGGAATGTTGGAAAATACTGCATCCGAGAAGTTAGGTTCCCTTAGCTTAGGATATATAACGTTATAGACGTATATAATGTCCCCACGGAAAAGTACGTGCCGACACGACCGGAATTTTGAAAAACATTACCAGCGAGGGTCTAGATGGGTTAGGTTAGGTTATATTACAATATGGACGTATATAATGTGCCCACCGAGAAGTAGGGGCCGACCCGCCAGGAATGTTGGAAAATACTACATCCGAGATGTTAGGTTCCCTTAGGTTAGGATATATAACGTTATAGACGTATATAATGTCCCCACGCCAAAGAACGGGCCGACAAGACCGGGATTTTGTAAAACATTACCAGCGAGTGTCTAGATGGGTTAGGTTAGGTTACATTACGATATGGACGTATATAATGTGCCCACCGAGAAGTACGGGCCGACACGACCCGCATTTTGTAAAACATTACCAGCGAGGGTCTAGATGGGTTAGGTTAGGTTATATTACGATATAGACGTATATAATGATCCCACCGAGAATTGGCGCCGACCCGAAAGGAATGTTGTGAAATACGACATCCGAGATGTTAGGTTCCCTCAGGTTAGGATATATAAAGTTATAGACGTATATAATGTCCCCACGGAAAAGTACGGGCCGACACGACCGGGATTTTGTAAAACATTACCAGCGAGGTTCTAGATGGGTTAGGTTAGGTTATATTACGATATAGACGTATATAATGCGCCCACCGGGAAGTAGGGGCCGACCAGCCAGGAATGTTGCAAAATACTACATCAGAGATGTTAGGTTCCCTCAGGTTAGGATATATAAAGTTATAGACGTATATAATGTCCCCACGGAAACGTACGGGCAGACACGACCGGGATTTTGTAAAACATTACCAGCGAGGGTCTAGATGGGATTGGTTAGGTTATATTACGATATAGACGTATATAATGTGCCCACCGAAAAGTAGGGGCCGACCCGCCAGGAATGTTGGAAAATACTACATCCGAGAATTTAGGTTCCCTTAGGTTAGGATATATAAATTTATAGACGTATATAATGTCCGCACCGAGACGTACGGGAAGACATGAACGGGATTCTGTGAAACATTACCAGCGAGGGTCTAGGTGGGTTAGGTTAGGTTATATTACGTTATAGACGTATATAATGTGCCCACCGAGAAGTATGAGCCGACCCTCCAGGAATGCTGGAAAATACTACATCCGAGATGTTCGGTTCCCTCAGGTTAGGATATATAAAGTTATAGACGTATATGACGTCCCCACGGAAAAGTGCGGGCCGACACGACCGGGATTTTGTAAAACATTACCAGCGAGGGTCTAGATGGGTTAGGTTAGGTTATATTACGATATAGACGTGTATAATGTGCCCACCGAGAAGTAGGGGCCGACCCGCCAGGAATGTTGGAAAATACTACATCCGAGATGTTAGGTTCCCTTTGGTTAGGATATATAACGTTAAAGACGTATATAATTTCCCCACCGAGAAGTACGGGCCGACACGACCGGGATTTTGTAAAACATTACCGGCGAGGGTCTAGATGGGTTAGGTTAAGTTATATTACGATATAGACGTATATAATGTGCCCACTGAGAAGTAGGGGCCGGCCCGCCAGGAATGTTGGAAAATACTACATCCGAGATGTTAGGTTCCCTTAGGTTAGGATACATAACGTTATAGACGTATATAATGTCCCCACCGAGATGTACGGGTAGACACGACCGGGATATTGTAAAACATTACCAGCGAGGGTCTAGATGGGTTAGGTTAGGTTATATTACGATATAGACGTGTATAATGTGCCCACCGAGAAGTAGGGGCCGACCCGCCAGGAATGTTGGAAAATACTGCATCCGAGAAGTTAGGTTCCCTTAGGTTAGGATATATAACGTTATAGACTTATATAATGTCCCCACGGCAAAGTACGGGCACACACGACCGGAATTTTGTAAAACATTACCAGCGAGGGTCTAGATGGGTTAGGTTAGGTTATATTACGATATAGACGTATATAATGCGTCCACCGGGAAGTAGGGGCCGACCAGCCAGGAATGTTGGAAAATACTACATCCGAGATGTTAGGTTCCTTCAGGTTAGGATATATAAAGTTATAGACGTATATAATGTCCCCACGGAAAAGTACGGGCAGACACGACCGGGATTTTGTAAAACATTACCAGCGAGGGTCTAGATGGGATAGGTTAGGTTATATTACGATATAGACGTATATAATGTGCCCACCGAAAAGTAGGGGCCGACCCGCCAGGAATGTTGGAAAATACTACATCCGAGAATTTAGGTTCCCTTAGGTTAGGATATATAAATTTATAGACGTATATAATGTCCGCACCGAGACGTACGGGAAGACATGAACGGGATTCTGTGAAACATTACCAGCGAGGGTCTAGGTGGGTTAGGTTAGGTTATATTACGTTATAGACGTATATAATGTGCCCACCGAGAAGTATGAGCCGACCCGCCAGGAATGCTGGAAAATACTACATCCGAGATGTTCGGTTCACTCAGGTTAGGATATATAAAGTTATAGACGTATATGACGTCCCCACGGAAAAGTACGGGCCGACACGACCGGGATTTTGTAAAACATTACCAGCGAGGGTCTAGATGGGTTAGGTTAGGTTATATTACGATATAGACTTATATAATGTGCCCACCGAGAAGTAGGGGCCGACCCGCCAGGAATGTTGGAAAATACTGCATCCGAGAAGTTAATTTCCCTTAGGTTAGGATATATAACGTTATAGACGTATATAATGTCCCCACGGAAAAGTACGGGCCGACACGACCGGGATTTTGTAAAACATTACCAGCGAGGGTCTAGATGGGTTAGGTTAAGTTATATTGCGATATAGACGTATATAATGTGCCCATCGAGAAGTAGGGGCCGACCCGACAGAAATGTCGGGAAATTCTACATCCGAGATGTTAGGTTCCCTTAGGTTAGGATATATAACGTTATAGACGTATATAATGTCCCCACCGAGAAGTACGGGCCGACACGACCGGGATTTTGTAAAACACTACCAGCGAGGGTCTAGATGGGTTAGGTTAGGTTATATTACGATATAGACGTATATAATGTGCCCACCGAGAAGTAGGGGCCGGCCCGCCAGGAATGTTGGAAAATACTACATCCGAGAAGTTAGGTTCCCTTAGGTTAGGATATATAACGTTAAAGACGTATATAATTTCCCCACCGAGAAGTACGGGCCGACACGACCGGGATTTTGTAAAACATTACCGGCGAGGGTCTAGATGGGTTAGGTTAAGTTATATTACGATATAGACGTATATAATGTGCCCACTGAGAAGTAGGGGCCGGCCCGCCAGGAATGTTGGAAAATACTACATCCGAGATGTTAGGTTCCCTTAGGTTAGGATACATAACGTTATAGACGTATATAATGTCCCCACCGAGATGTACGGGTAGACACGACCGGGATATTGTAAAACATTACCAGCGAGGGTCTAGATGGGTTAGGTTAGGTCATATTACGATATAGACGTATATAATGTGCCCACCAAGAAGTAGGGGCCGACCCGCCAGGAATGTTGGAAAATACTACATCCGAGATGTTAATTTGCCTTAGGTTAGGATATATCGTTATAGACGTATATAATATCCGCACCGAGACGTACGGGACGACACGAACGGGATTCTGTGAAACATTACCAGCGATGGTCTAGGTGGGTTAGGTTAGGTTATATTACGTTATAGACGTATATAATGTGCCCACCGAGAAGTACGGGCCGACACGACCGGCATTTTGTAAAACATTACCAGCGAGGGTCTAGATGGGTTAGGTTAGGTTATATTACGATATAGACGTATATAATGATCCCACAGAGAATTGGCGCCGACCCGAAAGGAATGTTGGAAAATACTACATCGGAGATGTTAGGTTCCCTCAGGTTAGGATATATAAAGTTATAGACCTATATAATGTCCCCAAGGAAAAGTACGGGCAGACACGACCGGGATTTTTTAAAACATTACCAGCGGGGGTCTAGATGGGTTAGGTTAGGTTATATTACGATATAGACGTATATAATGTGCACACCGAAAAGTAGGGGCCGACCCGCCAGGAATGTTGGAAAATACTACATCCGAGAATTTAGGTTCCCTTAGGGTAGGATATATAAATTTATAGACGTATATAATGTCCGCACCGAGATGTACGGGCCGACACGACCGGGATTTTGAAAAACATTACCAGCGAGGGTCTAGATGGGTTAGGTTAGGTTATATTACGATATAGACGTGTATAATGTGCCCACCGAGAAGTAGGGGCCGACCCGCCAGGAATGTTGGAAAATACTACATCCGAGATGTTAGGTTCCCTTTGGTTAGGATATGTAACGTTATAGACTTATATAATGTCCCCACGGCAAAGTACGGGCACACACGACCGGAATTTTGTAAAACATTACCAGCGAGGGTCTACATGGGTTAGGTTAGGTTATATTACGATATGGACTAATATAATGTGCCCACCGAGAAGTAGGGGCCGACCCGCCAGGAATGTTGGAAAATACTGCATCCGAGAAGTTAGGTTCCCTTAGGTTAGGATATATAACGTTATAGACTTATATAATGTCCCCACGGCAAAGTACGGGCACACACGACCGGAATTTTGTAAAACATTACCAGCGAGGGTCTAGATGGGTTAGGTTAGGTTATATTACGATATAGACGTATATAATGCGTCCACCGGGAAGTAGGGGCCGACCAGCCAGGAATGTTGGAAAATACTACATCCGAGATGTTAGGTTCCTTCAGGTTAGGATATATAAAGTTATAGACGTATATAATGTCCCCACGGAAAAGTACGGGCAGACACGACCGGGATTTTGTAAAACATTACCAGCGAGGGTCTAGATGGGATAGGTTAGGTTATATTACGATATAGACGTATATAATGTGCCCACCGAAAAGTAGGGGCCGACCCGCCAGGAATGTTGGAAAATACTACATCCGAGAATTTAGGTTCCCTTAGGTTAGGATATATAAATTTATAGACGTATATAATGTCCGCACCGAGACGTACGGGAAGACATGAACGGGATTCTGTGAAACATTACCAGCGAGGGTCTAGGTGGGTTAGGTTAGGTTATATTACGTTATAGACGTATATAATGTGCCCACCGAGAAGTATGAGCCGACCCGCCAGGAATGCTGGAAAATACTACATCCGAGATGTTCGGTTCCCTCAGGTTAGGATATATAAAGTTATAGACGTATATGACGTCCCCACGGCAAAGTACGGGCACACACGACCGGAATTTTGTAAAACATTACCAGCGAGGGTCTACATGGGTTAGGTTAGGTTATATTACGATATGGACTAATATAATGTGCCCACCGAGAAGTAGGGGCCGACCCGCCAGGAATGTTGGAAAATACTGCATCCGAGAAGTTAATTTCCCTTAGGTTAGGATATATAACGTTATAGACGTATATAATGTCCCCACGGAAAAGTACGGGCCGACACGACCGGGATTTTGTAAAACATTACCGGCGAGGGTCTAGATGGGTTAGGTTAAGTTATATTACGATATAGACGTATATAATGTGCCCACTGAGAAGTAGGGGCCGGCCCGCCAGGAATGTTGGAAAATACTACATCCGAGATGTTAGGTTCCCTTAGGTTAGGATACATAACGTTATAGACGTATATAATGTCCCCACCGAGATGTACGGGTAGACACGACCGGGATATTGTAAAACATTACCAGCGAGGGTCTAGATGGGTTAGGTTAGGTCATATTACGATATAGACGTATATAATGTGCCCACCAAGAAGTAGGGGCCGACCCGCCAGGAATGTTGGAAAATACTACATCCGAGATGTTAATTTGCCTTAGGTTAGGATATATCGTTATAGACGTATATAATATCCGCACCGAGACGTACGGGACGACACGAACGGGATTCTGTGAAACATTACCAGCGATGGTCTAGGTGGGTTAGGTTAGGTTATATTACGTTATAGACGTATATAATGTGCCCACCGAGAAGTACGGGCCGACACGACCGGCATTTTGTAAAACATTACCAGCGAGGGTCTAGATGGGTTAGGTTAGGTTATATTACGATATAGACGTATATAATGATCCCACCGAGAATTGGCGCCGACCCGAAAGGAATGTTGGAAAATACTACATCGGAGATGTTAGGTTCCCTCAGGTTAGGATATATAAAGTTATAGACCTATATAATGTCCCCAAGGAAAAGTACGGGCAGACACGACCGGGATTTTTTAAAACATTACCAGCGGGGGTCTAGATGGGTTAGGTTAGGTTATATTACGATATAGACGTATATAATGTGCACACCGAAAAGTAGGGGCCGACCCGCCAGGAATGTTGGAAAATACTACATCCGAGAATTTAGGTTCCCTTAGGGTAGGATATATAAATTTATAGACGTATATAATGTCCGCACCGAGATGTACGGGCCGACACGACCGGGATTTTGAAAAACATTACCAGCGAGGGTCTAGATGGGTTAGGTTAGGTTATATTACGATATAGACGTGTATAATGTGCCCACCGAGAAGTAGGGGCCGACCCGCCAGGAATGTTGGAAAATACTACATCCGAGATGTTAGGTTCCCTTTGGTTAGGATATGTAACGTTATAGACTTATATAATGTCCCCACGGCAAAGTACGGGCACACACGACCGGAATTTTGTAAAACATTACCAGCGAGGGTCTACATGGGTTAGGTTAGGTTATATTACGATATGGACTAATATAATGTGCCCACCGAGAAGTAGGGGCCGACCCGCCAGGAATGTTGGAAAATACTGCATCCGAGAAGTTAGGTTCCCTTAGGTTAGGATATATAACGTTATAGACTTATATAATGTCCCCACGGCAAAGTACGGGCACACACGACCGGAATTTTGTAAAACATTACCAGCGAGGGTCTAGATGGGTTAGGTTAGGTTATATTACGATATAGACGTATATAATGCGTCCACCGGGAAGTAGGGGCCGACCAGCCAGGAATGTTGGAAAATACTACATCCGAGATGTTAGGTTCCTTCAGGTTAGGATATATAAAGTTATAGACGTATATAATGTCCCCACGGAAAAGTACGGGCAGACACGACCGGGATTTTGTAAAACATTACCAGCGAGGGTCTAGATGGGATAGGTTAGGTTATATTACGATATAGACGTATATAATGTGCCCACCGAAAAGTAGGGGCCGACCCGCCAGGAATGTTGGAAAATACTACATCCGAGAATTTAGGTTCCCTTAGGTTAGGATATATAAATTTATAGACGTATATAATGTCCGCACCGAGACGTACGGGAAGACATGAACGGGATTCTGTGAAACATTACCAGCGAGGGTCTAGGTGGGTTAGGTTAGGTTATATTACGTTATAGACGTATATAATGTGCCCACCGAGAAGTATGAGCCGACCCGCCAGGAATGCTGGAAAATACTACATCCGAGATGTTCGGTTCCCTCAGGTTAGGATATATAAAGTTATAGACGTATATGACGTCCCCACGGCAAAGTACGGGCACACACGACCGGAATTTTGTAAAACATTACCAGCGAGGGTCTACATGGGTTAGGTTAGGTTATATTACGATATGGACTAATATAATGTGCCCACCGAGAAGTAGGGGCCGACCCGCCAGGAATGTTGGAAAATACTGCATCCGAGAAGTTAATTTCCCTTAGGTTAGGATATATAACGTTATAGACGTATATAATGTCCCCACGGAAAAGTACGGGCCGACACGACCGGGATTTTGTAAAACATTACCGGCGAGGGTCTAGATGGGTTAGGTTAAGTTATATTACGATATAGACGTATATAATGTGCCCACTGAGAAGTAGGGGCCGGCCCGCCAGGAATGTTGGAAAATACTACATCCGAGATGTTAGGTTCCCTTAGGTTAGGATACATAACGTTATAGACGTATATAATGTCCCCACCGAGATGTACGGGTAGACACGACCGGGATATTGTAAAACATTACCAGCGAGGGTCTAGATGGGTTAGGTTAGGTCATATTACGATATAGACGTATATAATGTGCCCACCAAGAAGTAGGGGCCGACCCGCCAGGAATGTTGGAAAATACTACATCCGAGATGTTAATTTGCCTTAGGTTAGGATATATCGTTATAGACGTATATAATATCCGCACCGAGACGTACGGGACGACACGAACGGGATTCTGTGAAACATTACCAGCGATGGTCTAGGTGGGTTAGGTTAGGTTATATTACGTTATAGACGTATATAATGTGCCCACCGAGAAGTACGGGCCGACACGACCGGCATTTTGTAAAACATTACCAGCGAGGGTCTAGATGGGTTAGGTTAGGTTATATTACGATATAGACGTATATAATGATCCCACCGAGAATTGGCGCCGACCCGAAAGGAATGTTGGAAAATACTACATCGGAGATGTTAGGTTCCCTCAGGTTAGGATATATAAAGTTATAGACCTATATAATGTCCCCAAGGAAAAGTACGGGCAGACACGACCGGGATTTTTTAAAACATTACCAGCGGGGGTCTAGATGGGTTAGGTTAGGTTATATTACGATATAGACGTATATAATGTGCACACCGAAAAGTAGGGGCCGACCCGCCAGGAATGTTGGAAAATACTACATCCGAGAATTTAGGTTCCCTTAGGGTAGGATATATAAATTTATAGACGTATATAATGTCCGCACCGAGATGTACGGGCCGACACGACCGGGATTTTGAAAAACATTACCAGCGAGGGTCTAGATGGGTTAGGTTAGGTTATATTACGATATAGACGTGTATAATGTGCCCACCGAGAAGTAGGGGCCGACCCGCCAGGAATGTTGGAAAATACTACATCCGAGATGTTAGGTTCCCTTTGGTTAGGATATGTAACGTTATAGACTTATATAATGTCCCCACGGCAAAGTACGGGCACACACGACCGGAATTTTGTAAAACATTACCAGCGAGGGTCTACATGGGTTAGGTTAGGTTATATTACGATATGGACTAATATAATGTGCCCACCGAGAAGTAGGGGCCGACCCGCCAGGAATGTTGGAAAATACTGCATCCGAGAAGTTAGGTTCCCTTAGGTTAGGATATATAACGTTATAGACTTATATAATGTCCCCACGGCAAAGTACGGGCACACACGACCGGAATTTTGTAAAACATTACCAGCGAGGGTCTAGATGGGTTAGGTTAGGTTATATTACGATATAGACGTATATAATGCGTCCACCGGGAAGTAGGGGCCGACCAGCCAGGAATGTTGGAAAATACTACATCCGAGATGTTAGGTTCCTTCAGGTTAGGATATATAAAGTTATAGACGTATATAATGTCCCCACGGAAAAGTACGGGCAGACACGACCGGGATTTTGTAAAACATTACCAGCGAGGGTCTAGATGGGATAGGTTAGGTTATATTACGATATAGACGTATATAATGTGCCCACCGAAAAGTAGGGGCCGACCCGCCAGGAATGTTGGAAAATACTACATCCGAGAATTTAGGTTCCCTTAGGTTAGGATATATAAATTTATAGACGTATATAATGTCCGCACCGAGACGTACGGGAAGACATGAACGGGATTCTGTGAAACATTACCAGCGAGGGTCTAGGTGGGTTAGGTTAGGTTATATTACGTTATAGACGTATATAATGTGCCCACCGAGAAGTATGAGCCGACCCGCCAGGAATGCTGGAAAATACTACATCCGAGATGTTCGGTTCCCTCAGGTTAGGATATATAAAGTTATAGACGTATATGACGTCCCCACGGAAAAGTACGGGCCGACACGACCGGGATTTTGTAAAACATTACCAGCGAGGGTCTAGATGGGTTAGGTTAGGTTATATTACGATATAGACTTATATAATGTGCCCACCGAGAAGTAGGGGCCGACCCGCCAGGAATGTTGGAAAATACTACATCCGAGATGTTAGGTTCCCTCAGGTTAGGATATATAAAGTTATAGACCTATATAATGTCCCCAAGGAAAAGTACGGGCAGACACGACCGGGATTTTTTAAAACATTACCAGCGGGGGTCTAGATGGGTTAGGTTAGGTTATATTGCGATATAGACGTATATAATGTGCCCATCGAGAAGTAGGGGCCGACCCGACAGAAATGTTGGGAAATTCTACATCCGAGATGTTAGGTTCCCTTAGGTTAGGATATATAACGTTATAGACGTATATAATGTCCCCACCGAGAAGTACGGGCCGACACGACCGGGATTTTGTAAAACACTACCAGCGAGGGTCTAGATGGGTTAGGTTAGGTTATATTACGATATAGACGTATATAATGTGCCCACCGAGAAGTAGGGGCCGACCCGCCAGGAATGTTGGAAAATACTACATCCGAGATGTTAGGTTCCCTTAGGTTAGGATATATAACGTTATAGACGTATATAATGTCCCCACACCAAAGAACGGGCCGACAAGACCGGGATTTTGTAAAACATTACCAGCGAGTGTCTAGATGGGTTAGGTTAGGTTACATTACGATATGGACGTATATAATGTGCCCACCGAGAAGTACGGGCCGACACGACCGGCATTTTGTAAAACATTACCAGCGAGGGTCTAGATGGGTTAGGTTAGGTTATATTACGATATAGACGTATATAATGATTCCACCGAGAATTGGCGCCGACCCGAAAGGAATGTTGTGAAATACGACATCCGAGATGTTAGGTTCCCTCAGGTTAGGATATATAAAGTTATAGACGTATATAATGTCCCCACGGAAAAGTACGGGCCGACACGACCGGGATTTTGTAAAACATTACCAGCGAGGTTCTAGATGGGTTAGGTTAGGTTATATTACGATATAGACGTATATAATGCGCCCACCGGGAAGTAGGGGCCGACCAGCCAGGAATGTTGGAAAATACTACATCCGAGATGTTAGGTTCCCTCAGGTTAGGATATATAAAGTTATAGACGTATATAATGTCCCCACGGAAAAGTACGGGCAGACACGACCGGGATTTTGTAAAACATTACCAGCGAGGGTCTAGATGGGATAGGTTAGGTTATATTACGATATAGACGTATATAATGTGCCCAACGAAAAGTAGGGGCCGACCCGCCAGGAATGTTGGAAAATACTACATCCGAGAATTTAGGTTCCCTTAGGTTAGGATATATAAATTTATAGACGTATATAATGTGCGCACCGAGACGTACGGGAAGACATGAACGGGATTCTGTGAAACATTACCAGCGAGGGTCTAGGTGGGTTAGGTTAGATTATATTACGTTATAGACGTATATAATGTGCCCACCGAGAAGTATGAGCCGACCCTCCAGGAATGCTGGAAAATACTACATCCGAGATGTTCGGTTCCCTCAGGTTAGGATATATAATGTTATAGACGTATATGACGTCCCCACGGAAAAGTACGGGCCGACACGACCGGGATTTTGTAAAACATTACCAGCGAGGGTCTAGATGGGTTAGGTTAGGTTATATTACGATATAGACGTGTATAATGTGCCCACCGAGAAGTAGGGGCCGACCCGCCAGGAATGTTGGAAAATACTACATCCGAGATGTTAGGTTCCCTTTGGTTAGAATATGTAACGTTATAGACTTATATAATGTCCGCACGGCAAAGTACGGGCACACACGACCGGAATTTTGTAAAACATTACCAGCGAGGGTCTACATGGGTTAGGTTAGGTTATATTACGATATGGACTAATATAATGTGCCCACCGAGAAGTAGGGGCCGACCCGCCAGGAATGTTGGAAAATACTGCATCCGAGAAGTTAATTTCCCTTAGGTTAGGATATATAACGTTATAGACGTATATAATGTCCCCACGGAAAAGTACGGGCCGACACGACCGGGATTTTGTAAAACATTACCAGCGAGGGTCTAGATGGGTTAGGTTAAGTTATATTGCGATATAGACGTATATAATGTGCCCATCGAGAAGTAGGGGCCGACCCGACAGAAATGTCGGGAAATTCTACATCCGAGATGTTAGGTTCCCTTAGGTTAGGATATATAACGTTATAGACGTATATAATGTCCCCACCGAGAAGTACGGGCCGACACGACCGGGATTTTGTAAAACACTACCAGCGAGGGTCTAGATGGGTTAGGTTAGGTTATATTACGATATAGACGTATATAATGTGCCCACCGAGAAGTAGGGGCCGGCCCGCCAGGAATGTTGGAAAATACTACATCCGAGAAGTTAGGTTCCCTTAGGTTAGGATATATAACGTTAAAGACGTATATAATTTCCCCACCGAGAAGTACGGGCCGACACGACCGGGATTTTGTAAAACATTACCGGCGAGGGTCTAGATGGGTTAGGTTAAGTTATATTACGATATAGACGTATATAATGTGCCCACTGAGAAGTAGGGGCCGGCCCGCCAGGAATGTTGGAAAATACTACATCCGAGATGTTAGGTTCCCTTAGGTTAGGATACATAACGTTATAGACGTATATAATGTCCCCACCGAGATGTACGGGTAGACACGACCGGGATATTGTAAAACATTACCAGCGAGGGTCTAGATGGGTTAGGTTAGGTCATATTACGATATAGACGTATATAATGTGCCCACCAAGAAGTAGGGGCCGACCCGCCAGGAATGTTGGAAAATACTACATCCGAGATGTTAATTTGCCTTAGGTTAGGATATATCGTTATAGACGTATATAATATCCGCACCGAGACGTACGGGACGACACGAACGGGATTCTGTGAAACATTACCAGCGATGGTCTAGGTGGGTTAGGTTAGGTTATATTACGTTATAGACGTATATAATGTGCCCACCGAGAAGTACGGGCCGACACGACCGGCATTTTGTAAAACATTACCAGCGAGGGTCTAGATGGGTTAGGTTAGGTTATATTACGATATAGACGTATATAATGATCCCACCGAGAATTGGCGCCGACCCGAAAGGAATGTTGGAAAATACTACATCGGAGATGTTAGGTTCCCTCAGGTTAGGATATATAAAGTTATAGACCTATATAATGTCCCCAAGGAAAAGTACGGGCAGACACGACCGGGATTTTTTAAAACATTACCAGCGGGGGTCTAGATGGGTTAGGTTAGGAGATATTACGATATAGACGTATATAATGTGCACACCGAAAAGTAGGGGCCGACCCGCCAGGAATGTTGGAAAATACTACATCCGAGAATTTAGGTTCCCTTAGGGTAGGATATATAAAATTTTAGACGTATATAATGTCCGCACCGAGATGTACGGGCCGACACGACCGGGATTTTGAAAAACATTACCAGCGAGGGTCTAGATGGGATAGGTTAGGTTATATTACGATATAGACGTGTATAATGTGCCCACCGAGAAGTAGGGGCCGACCCGCCAGGAATGTTGGAAAATACTACATCCGAGATGTTAGGTTCCCTTTGGTTAGGATATGTAACGTTATAGACTTATATAATGTCCCCACGGCAAAGTACGGGCACACACGACCGGAATTTTGTAAAACATTACCAGCGAGGGTCTACATGGGTTAGGTTAGGTTATATTACGATATGGACTAATATAATGTGCCCACCGAGAAGTAGGGGCCGACCCGCCAGGAATGTTGGAAAATACTGCATCCGAGAAGTTAGGTTCCCTTTGGTTAGGATATATAACGTTATAGACTTATATAATGTCCCCACGGCAAAGTACGGGCACACACGACCGGAATTTTGTAAAACATTACCAGCGAGGGTCTAGATGGGTTAGGTTAGGTTATATTACGATATGGACGTATATAATGCGTCCACCGGGAAGTAGGGGCCGACCAGCCAGGAATGTTGGAAAATACTACATCCGAGATGTTAGGTTCCTTCAGGTTAGGATATATAAAGTTATAGACGTATATAATGTCCCCACGGAAAAGTACGGGCAGACACGACCGGGATTTTGTAAAACATTACCAGCGAGGGTCTAGATGGGATAGGTTAGGTTATATTACGATATAGACGTATATAATGTGCCCACCGAAAAGTAGGGGCCGACCCGCCAGGAATGTTGGAAAATACTACATCCGAGAATTTAGGTTCCCTTAGGTTAGGATATATAAATTTATAGACGTATATAATGTCCGCACCGAGACGTACGGGAAGACATGAACGGGATTCTGTGAAACATTACCAGCGAGGGTCTAGGTGGGTTAGGTTAGGTTATATTACGATATAGACGTATATAATGTGCCCACCGAGAAGTAGGGGCCGACCCGCCAGGAATGTTGGAAAATACTACATCCGAGATGTTAGGTTCCCTTAGGTTAGGATATATAACGTTATAGACGTATATAATGTCCCCACACCAAAGAACGGGCCGACAAGACCGGGATTTTGTAAAACATTACCAGCGAGTGTCTAGATGGGTTAGGTTAGGTTACATTACGATATGGACGTATATAATGTGCCCACCGAGAAGTACGGGCCGACACGACCGGCATTTTGTAAAACATTACCAGCGAGGGTCTAGATGGGTTAGGTTAGGTTATATTACGATATAGACGTATATAATGATTCCACCGAGAATTGGCGCCGACCCGAAAGGAATGTTGTGAAATACGACATCCGAGATGTTAGGTTCCCTCAGGTTAGGATATATAAAGTTATAGACGTATATAATGTCCCCACGGAAAAGTACGGGCCGACACGACCGGGATTTTGTAAAACATTACCAGCGAGGTTCTAGATGGGTTAGGTTAGGTTATATTACGATATAGACGTATATAATGCGCCCACCGGGAAGTAGGGGCCGACCAGCCAGGAATGTTGGAAAATACTACATCCGAGATGTTAGGTTCCCTCAGGTTAGGATATATAAAGTTATAGACGTATATAATGTCCCCACGGAAAAGTACGGGCAGACACGACCGGGATTTTGTAAAACATTACCAGCGAGGGTCTAGATGGGATAGGTTAGGTTATATTACGATATAGACGTATATAATGTGCCCAACGAAAAGTAGGGGCCGACCCGCCAGGAATGTTGGAAAATACTACATCCGAGAATTTAGGTTCCCTTAGGTTAGGATATATAAATTTATAGACGTATATAATGTCCGCACCGAGACGTACGGGAAGACATGAACGGGATTCTGTGAAACATTACCAGCGAGGGTCTAGGTGGGTTAGGTTAGGTTATATTACGTTATAGACGTATATAATGTGCCCACCGAGAAGTATGAGCCGACCCTCCAGGAATGCTGGAAAATACTACATCCGAGATGTTCGGTTCCCTCAGGTTAGGATATATAAAGTTATAGACGTATATGACGTCCCCACGGAAAAGTACGGGCCGACACGACCGGGATTTTGTAAAACATTACCAGCGAGGGTCTAGATGGGTTAGGTTAGGTTATATTACGATATAGACGTGTATAATGTGCCCACCGAGAAGTAGGGGCCGACCCGCCAGGAATGTTGGAAAATACTACATCCGAGATGTTAGGTTCCCTTTGGTTAGAATATGTAACGTTATAGACTTATATAATGTCCGCACGGCAAAGTACGGGCACACACGACCGGAATTTTGTAAAACATTACCAGCGAGGGTCTACATGGGTTAGGTTAGGTTATATTACGATATGGACTAATATAATGTGCCCACCGAGAAGTAGGGGCCGACCCGCCAGGAATGTTGGAAAATACTGCATCCGAGAAGTTAATTTCCCTTAGGTTAGGATATATAACGTTATAGACGTATATAATGTCCCCACGGAAAAGTACGGGCCGACACGACCGGGATTTTGTAAAACATTACCAGCGAGGGTCTAGATGGGTTAGGTTAAGTTATATTGCGATATAGACGTATATAATGTGCCCATCGAGAAGTAGGGGCCGACCCGACAGAAATGTCGGGAAATTCTACATCCGAGATGTTAGGTTCCCTTAGGTTAGGATATATAACGTTATAGACGTATATAATGTCCCCACCGAGAAGTACGGGCCGACACGACCGGGATTTTGTAAAACACTACCAGCGAGGGTCTAGATGGGTTAGGTTAGGTTATATTACGATATAGACGTATATAATGTGCCCACCGAGAAGTAGGGGCCGGCCCGCCAGGAATGTTGGAAAATACTACATCCGAGAAGTTAGGTTCCCTTAGGTTAGGATATATAACGTTAAAGACGTATATAATTTCCCCACCGAGAAGTACGGGCCGACACGACCGGGATTTTGTAAAACATTACCGGCGAGGGTCTAGATGGGTTAGGTTAAGTTATATTACGATATAGACGTATATAATGTGCCCACTGAGAAGTAGGGGCCGGCCCGCCAGGAATGTTGGAAAATACTACATCCGAGATGTTAGGTTCCCTTAGGTTAGGATACATAACGTTATAGACGTATATAATGTCCCCACCGAGATGTACGGGTAGACACGACCGGGATATTGCAAAACATTACCAGCGAGGGTCTAGATGGGTTAGGTTAGGTCATATTACGATATAGACGTAAATAATGTGCCCACCAAGAAGTAGGGGCCGACCCGCCAGGAATGTTGGAAAATACTACATCCGAGATGTTAATTTGCCTTAGGTTAGGATATATCGTTATAGACGTATATAATATCCGCACCGAGACGTACGGGACGACACGAACGGGATTCTGTGAAACATTACCAGCGATGGTCTAGGTGGGTTAGGTTAGGTTATATTACGTTATAGACGTATATAATGTGCCCACCGAGAAGTACGGGCCGACACGACCGGCATTTTGTAAAACATTACCAGCGAGGGTCTAGATGGGTTAGGTTAGGTTATATTACGATATAGACGTATATAATGATCCCACCGAGAATTGGCGCCGACCCGAAAGGAATGTTGGAAAATACTACATCGGAGATGTTAGGTTCCCTCAGGTTAGGATATATAAAGTTATAGACCTATATAATGTCCCCAAGGAAAAGTACGGGCAGACACGACCGGGATTTTTTAAAACATTACCAGCGGGGGTCTAGATGGGTTAGGTTAGGAGATATTACGATATAGACGTATATAATGTGCACACCGAAAAGTAGGGGCCGACCAGCCAGGAATGTTGGAAAATACTACATCCGAGATGTTAGGTTCCCTTTGGTTAGGATATGTAACGTTATAGACTTATATAATGTCCCCACGGCAAAGTACGGGCACAAACGACCGGAATTTTGTAAAACATTACCAGCGAGGGTCTACATGGGTTAGGTTAGGTTATATTACGATATGGACTAATATAGTGTGCCCATCGAGAAGTAGGGGCCGACCCGACAGAAGTGTTGGGAAATTCTACATCCGAGAAGTTAGGTTCCCTTAGGTTAGGATATATAACGTTATAGACGTATATAATGTCCCCACCGAGAAGTACGGGCCGACACGACCGGGATTTTGTAAAACACTACCAGCGAGGGTCTAGATGGGTTAGGTTAGGTTATATTACGATATAGACGTATATAATGTGCCCACCGAGAAGTAGGGGCCGGCCCGCCAGGAATGTTGGAAAATACTACATCCGAGAAGTTAGGTTCCCTTAGGTTAGGATATATAACGTTAAAGACGTATATAATTTCCCCACCGAGAAGTACGGGCCGACACGACCGGGATTTTGTAAAACATTACCGGCGAGGGTCTAGATGGGTTAGGTTAAGTTATATTACGATATAGAGGTATATAATGTGCCCACCGAGAAGTAGGGGCCGGCCCGCCAGGAATGTTGGAAAATACTACATCCGAGATGTTAGGTTCCCTTAGGTTAGGATACATAACGTTATAGACGTATATAATGTCCCCACCGAGATGTACGGGTAGACACGACCGGGATATTGTAAAACATTACCAGCGAGGGTCTAGATGGGTGAGGTTAGTTCATATTACGATATAGACGTATATAATGTGCCCACCGAGAAGTAGGGGCCGACCCGCCAGGAATGTTGGAAAATACTACACCCGAGGTGTTAGGTTCCCTTAGGTTAGGATATATAACGTTATAGACGTAGATAATGTCCCCACGGCAAAGTACGGGCCGACACGACCGGAATTTTGTAAAACATTACCAGCGAGGGTCTAGATGGGTTAGGTTAGGTTATATTACAATATGGACGTATATAATGTGCCCACCGAGAAGTACGGGCCGACACGACCGGCATTTTGTAAAACATTACCAGCGAGGGTCCAGATGGGTTAGGTTAGGTTATATTACGATATAGACGTATATAATGATCCCACCGAGAATTGGCGCCGACCCGAAAGGAATGTTGGAAGATACTACATCCGAAATGTTAGGTTCCCTCAGGTTAGGATATATAAAGTTAAAGACCTATATAATGTCCCCACGGAAAAGTACGGGCAGACACGACCGGGGTTTTGTAAAACATTACCAGCGAGGGTCTAGATGGGATAGGTTAGGTTATATTACGATATAGACGTATATAATGTGCCCACCGAAAAGTAGGGGCCGACCCGCCAGGAATGTTGGAAAATACTACATCCGAGAATTTAGGTTCCCTTAGGTTAGGATATATAAAGTTATAGACGTATATGACGTCCCCACGGAAAAGTACGGGCCGACACGACCGGGATTTTGTAAAACATTACTAGCGAGGGTCTAGATGGGTTAGGTTATGTTAAATTACGATATAGACTTATATAATGTGCCCACCGAGAAGTAGGGGCCGACCCGCCAGGAATGTTGGAAAATACTACATCCGAGATGTTAGGCTCCCTTAGGTTAGGATATATAACGTTATAGACTTATATCATGTACCCACGGCAAAGGACGGGCCGACACGCCCGGAATTTTGTAAAACATTACCAGCGAGGGTCTAGATGGGTTAGGTTAGTTTATATTGCGATATGGACGTATATAATGTGCCCACCGAGAAGTAGGGGCCGACCCGCCAGGAATGTTGGAAAATACTACATCCGAGATGTTAGGTTCCCTTAGGTTAGGATATATAACGTTATAGACGTATATAATGTCCCCACCGAGAAGTACGGGCCGACACGACCGGGATTTTGTAAAACACTACCAGCGAGGGTCTAGATGGGTTAGGTTAGGTTATATTACGATATAGACGTATATAATGTGCCCACCGAGAAGTATGAGCCGACCCGCCAGGAATGTTGGAAAATACTACATCCGAGATGTTAGGTTCCCTCAGGTTAGGATATATAAAGTTATAGACGTATATGACGTCCCCACGGAAAAGTACGGGCCGACACGACCGGGATTTTGTAAAACATTACCAGCGAGGGTCTAGATGGGTTAGGTTAGGTTAAATTACGACATAGACTTATATAATGTGCCCACCGAGAAGTAGGGGCCGACCCGCCAGGAATGTTGGAAAATACTACATCCGAGATGTTAGGCTCCCTTAGGTTAGGATATATAACGTTATAGACTTATATCATGTCCCCACGGCAAAGGACGGGCCGACACGCCCGGAATTTTGTAAAACATTACCAGCGAGGGTCTAGATGGGTTAGGTTAGTTTATATTGCGATATGGACTAATATAATGTGCCCACCGAGAAGTAGGGGCCGACCCACCAGGAATGTTGGAAAATACTACATCCGAGATGTTAAGTTGCCTTAGGTTAGGATATATCGTTATAGACGTATATAATATCCGCACCGAGACGTACGGGACGACACGAACGGGATTCTGTGAAACATTACCAGCGATGGTCTAGGTGGGTTAGGTTATGTTATATTACGTTATAGACGTATATAATGTGCCCACCGAGAAGTAGGGGCCGACCCGCCAGGAATGTTGGAAAATACTACATCCGAGGTGTTAGGTTCCCTTAGGTTAGGATATATAACGTTATAGACGTAGATAATGTGCCCACGGCAAAGTACGGGCCGACACGACCGGAATTTTGTAAAACATTACCAGCGAGGGTCTAGATGGGATAGGTTAGGTTATATTACGATATAGACGTATATAATGTGCCCACCGAGAAGTATGAGCCGACCCGCCAGGAATGTTGGAAAATACTACATCCGAGATGTTAGGTTCCCTCAGGTTAGGATATATAAAGTTATAGACGTATATGACGTCCCCACGGAAAAGTACGGGCCGACACGACCGGGATTTTGTAAAACATTACCAGCGAGGTTCTAGATGGGTTAGGTTAGTTTATATTGCGATATGGACGTATATAATGTGCCCACCGAGAAGTAGGGGCCGACCCGCCAGGAATGTTGGAAAATACTACATCCGAGATGTTAGGTTCCCTTAGGTTAAGATATATAACGTTATAGACGTATATAATGTCCTCACCGAGATGTACGGGCCGACACGACCGGGATTTTGAAAAACATTACCAGCGAGGGTCTAGATGGGTTAGGTTAGGTTATATTACGATATAGACGTGTATAATGTGCCCACCGAGAAGTAGGGGCCGACCCGCCAGGAATGTTGGAAAATACTACATCCGAGATGTTAGGTTCCCTTTGGTTAGGATATGTAACGTTATAGACTTATATAATGTCCCCACGGCAAAGTACGGGCACAAACGACCGGAATTTTGTAAAACATTACCAGCGAGGGTCTACATGGGTTAGGTTAGGTTATATTACGATATGGACTAATATAGTGTGTCCATCGAGAAGTAGGGGCCGACCCGACAGAAGTGTTGGGAAATTCTACATCCGAGATGTTAGGTTCCCTTAGGTTAGGATATATAACGTTATAGACGTATATAATGTCCCCACCGAGAAGTACGGGCCGACACGACCGGGATTTTGTAAAACACTACCAGCGAGGGTCTAGATGGGTTAGGTTAGGTTATATTACGATATAGACGTATATAATGTGCCCACCGAGAAGTAGGGGCCGACCCGCCAGGAATGTTGGAAAATACTACATCCGAGAAGTTAGGTTCCCTTAGGTTAGGATATATAACGATAAAGACGTATATAATTTCCCCACCGAGAAGTACGGGCCGACACGACCGGGATTTTGTAAAACATTATCGGCGAGGGTCTAGATGGGTTAGGTTAAGTTATATTACGATATAGACGTATATAATGTGCCCACCGAGAAGTAGGGGCCGGCCCGCCAGGAATGTTGGAAAATACTACATCCGAGATGTTAGGTTCCCTTAGGTTAGGATACATAAAGTTATAGACGTATATAATGTCCCCACCGAGATGTACGGGTAGACACGACCGGGATATTGTAAAACATTACCAGCGAGGGTCTAGATGGGTTAGGTTAGGTCATATTACGATATAGACGTATATAATGTGCCCACCGAGAAGTAGGGGCCGACCCGCCAGGAATGTTGGAAAATATTACATCCGAGATGTTAAGTTGTGTTAGGTTAGGATATATCGTTATAGACGTATATAATATCCGCACCGAGACGTACGGGACGACACGAACGGGATTCTGTGAAACATTACCAGCGATGGTCTAGGTGGGTTAGGTTAGGTTATATTACGTTATAGACGTATATAATGTGCCCACCGAGAAGTAGGGGCCGACCCGCCAGGAATGTTGGAAAATACTACACCCGAGATGTTAGGTTCCCTTAGGTTAGAATATATAACGTTATAGACGTAGATAATGTCCCCACGGCAAAGTACGGGCCGACACGACCGGAATTTTGTAAAACATTACCAGCGAGGGTCTAGATGGGTTAGGTTAGGTTATATTACAATATGGACGTATATAATGTGCCCACCGAGAAGTACGGGCCGACACGACCGGCATTTTGTAAAACATTACCAGCGAGGGTCCAGATGGGTTAGGTTAGGTTATATTACGATATAGACGTATATAATGATCCCACCGAGAATTGGCGCCGACCCGAAAGGAATGTTGGAAAATACTACATCCGAAATGTTAGGTTCCCTCAGGTTAGGATATATAAAGTTAAAGACCTATATAATGTCCCCACGGAAAAGTACGGGCAGACACGACCGGGGTTTTGTAAAACATTACCAGCGAGGGTCTAGATGGGATAGGTTAGGTTATATTACGATATAGACGTATATAATGTGCCCACCGAAAAGTAGGGGCCGACCCGCCAGGAATGTTGGAAAATACTACATCCGAGAATTTAGGTTCCCTTAGGTTAGGATATATAAAGTTATAGACGTATATGACGTCCCCACGGAAAAGTACGGGCCGACACGACCGGAATTTTGTAAAACATTACCAGCGAGGGTCTAGATGGGTTAGGTTAGTTTATATTGCGATATGGACGTATATAATGTGCCCACCGAGAAGTAGGGGCCGGCCCGCCAGGAATGTTGGAAAATACTACATCCGAGATGTTAGGTTCCCTTAGGTTAGGATATATAACGTTATAGACGTAGATAATGTCCCCACGGAAAAGTACGGGCAGACACGACCGGGATTTTGTAAAACACTACCAGCGAGGGTCTAGATGGGTTAGGTTAGGTTATATTACGATATAGACGTATATAATGTGCCCACCGAGAAGTAGGGGCCGACCCGCCAGGAATGTTGGAAAATACTACATCCGAGAAGTTAGGTTCCCTTAGGTTAGGATATATAACGTTAAAGACGTATATAATTTCCCCACCGAGAAGTACGGGCCGACACGACCGGGATTTTGTAAAACATTACCGGCGAGGGTCTAGATGGGTTAGGTTAAGTTATATTACGATATAGAGGTATATAATGTGCCCACCGAGAAGTAGGGGCCGGCCCGCCAGGAATGTTGGAAAATACTACATCCGAGATGTTAGGTTCCCTTAGGTTAGGATACATAACGTTATAGACGTATATAATGTCCCCACCGAGATGTACGGGTAGACACGACCGGGATATTGTAAAACATTACCAGCGAGGGTCTAGATGGGTGAGGTTAGGTCATATTACGATATAGACGTATATAATGTGCCCACCGAGAAGTAGGGGCCGACCCGCCAGGAATGTTGGAAAATACTACACCCGAGGTGTTAGGTTCCCTTAGGTTAGGATATATAACGTTATAGACGTAGATAATGTCCCCACGGCAAAGTACGGGCCGACACGACCGGAATTTTGTAAAACATTACCAGCGAGGGTCTAGATGGGTTAGGTTAGGTTATATTACAATATGGACGTATATAATGTGCCCACCGAGAAGTACGGGCCGACACGACCGGCATTTTGTAAAACATTACCAGCGAGGGTCCAGATGGGTTAGGTTAGGTTATATTACGATATAGACGTATATAATGATCCCACCGAGAATTGGCGCCGACCCGAAAGGAATGTTGGAAGATACTACATCCGAAATGTTAGGTTCCCTCAGGTTAGGATATATAAAGTTAAAGACCTATATAATGTCCCCACGGAAAAGTACGGGCAGACACGACCGGGGTTTTGTAAAACATTACCAGCGAGGGTCTAGATGGGATAGGTTAGGTTATATTACGATATAGACGTATATAATGTGCCCACCGAAAAGTAGGGGCCGACCCGCCAGGAATGTTGGAAAATACTACATCCGAGAATTTAGGTTCCCTTAGGTTAGGATATATAAAGTTATAGACGTATATGACGTCCCCACGGAAAAGTACGGGCCGACACGACCGGGATTTTGTAAAACATTACTAGCGAGGGTCTAGATGGGTTAGGTTATGTTAAATTACGATATAGACTTATATAATGTGCCCACCGAGAAGTAGGGGCCGACCCGCCAGGAATGTTGGAAAATACTACATCCGAGATGTTAGGCTCCCTTAGGTTAGGATATATAACGTTATAGACTTATATCATGTACCCACGGCAAAGGACGGGCCGACACGCCCGGAATTTTGTAAAACATTACCAGCGAGGGTCTAGATGGGTTAGGTTAGTTTATATTGCGATATGGACGTATATAATGTGCCCACCGAGAAGTAGGGGCCGACCCGCCAGGAATGTTGGAAAATACTACATCCGAGATGTTAGGTTCCCTTAGGTTAGGATATATAACGTTATAGACGTATATAATGTCCCCACCGAGAAGTACGGGCCGACACGACCGGGATTTTGTAAAACACTACCAGCGAGGGTCTAGATGGGTTAGGTTAGGTTATATTACGATATAGACGTATATAATGTGCCCACCGAGAAGTATGAGCCGACCCGCCAGGAATGTTGGAAAATACTACATCCGAGATGTTAGGTTCCCTCAGGTTAGGATATATAAAGTTATAGACGTATATGACGTCCCCACGGAAAAGTACGGGCCGACACGACCGGGATTTTGTAAAACATTACCAGCGAGGGTCTAGATGGGTTAGGTTAGGTTAAATTACGACATAGACTTATATAATGTGCCCACCGAGAAGTAGGGGCCGACCCGCCAGGAATGTTGGAAAATACTACATCCGAGATGTTAGGCTCCCTTAGGTTAGGATATATAACGTTATAGACTTATATCATGTCCCCACGGCAAAGGACGGGCCGACACGCCCGGAATTTTGTAAAACATTACCAGCGAGGGTCTAGATGGGTTAGGTTAGTTTATATTGCGATATGGACTAATATAATGTGCCCACCGAGAAGTAGGGGCCGACCCACCAGGAATGTTGGAAAATACTACATCCGAGATGTTAAGTTGCCTTAGGTTAGGATATATCGTTATAGACGTATATAATATCCGCACCGAGACGTACGGGACGACACGAACGGGATTCTGTGAAACATTACCAGCGATGGTCTAGGTGGGTTAGGTTATGTTATATTACGTTATAGACGTATATAATGTGCCCACCGAGAAGTAGGGGCCGACCCGCCAGGAATGTTGGAAAATACTACATCCGAGGTGTTAGGTTCCCTTAGGTTAGGATATATAACGTTATAGACGTAGATAATGTGCCCACGGCAAAGTACGGGCCGACACGACCGGAATTTTGTAAAACATTACCAGCGAGGGTCCAGATGGGATAGGTTAGGTTATATTACGATATAGACGTATATAATGTGCCCACCGAGAAGTATGAGCCGACCCGCCAGGAATGTTGGAAAATACTACATCCGAGATGTTAGGTTCCCTCAGGTTAGGATATATAAAGTTATAGACGTATATGACGTCCCCACGGAAAAGTACGGGCCGACACGACCGGGATTTTGTAAAACATTACCAGCGAGGTTCTAGATGGGTTAGGTTAGTTTATATTGCGATATGGACGTATATAATGTGCCCACCGAGAAGTAGGGGCCGACCCGCCAGGAATGTTGGAAAATACTACATCCGAGATGTTAGGTTCCCTTAGGTTAAGATATATAACGTTATAGACGTATATAATGTCCTCACCGAGATGTACGGGCCGACACGACCGGGATTTTGAAAAACATTACCAGCGCGGGTCTAGATGGGTTAGGTTAGGTTATATTACGATATAGACGTGTATAATGTGCCCACCGAGAAGTAGGGGCCGACCCGCCAGGAATGTTGGAAAATACTACATCCGAGATGTTAGGCTCCCTTAGGTTAGGATATATAACGTTATAGACTTATATCATGTACCCACGGCAAAGGACGGGCCGACACGCCCGGAATTTTGTAAAACATTACCAGCGAGGGTCTAGATGGGTTAGGTTAGTTTATATTGCGATATGGACGTATATAATGTGCCCACCGAGAAGTAGGGGCCGACCCGCCAGGAATGTTGGAAAATACTACATCCGAGATGTTAGGTTCCCTTAGGTTAGGATATATAACGTTATAGACGTATATAATGTCCCCACCGAGAAGTACGGGCCGACACGACCGGGATTTTGTAAAACACTACCAGCGAGGGTCTAGATGGGTTAGGTTAGGTTATATTACGATATAGACGTATATAATGTGCCCACCGAGAAGTATGAGCCGACCCGCCAGGAATGTTGGAAAATACTACATCCGAGATGTTAGGTTCCCTCAGGTTAGGATATATAAAGTTATAGACGTATATGACGTCCCCACGGAAAAGTACGGGCCGACACGACCGGGATTTTGTAAAACATTACCAGCGAGGGTCTAGATGGGTTAGGTTAGGTTAAATTACGACATAGACTTATATAATGTGCCCACCGAGAAGTAGGGGCCGACCCGCCAGGAATGTTGGAAAATACTACATCCGAGATGTTAGGCTCCCTTAGGTTAGGATATATAACGTTATAGACTTATATCATGTCCCCACGGCAAAGGACGGGCCGACACGCCCGGAATTTTGTAAAACATTACCAGCGAGGGTCTAGATGGGTTAGGTTAGTTTATATTGCGATATGGACTAATATAATGTGCCCACCGAGAAGTAGGGGCCGACCCACCAGGAATGTTGGAAAATACTACATCCGAGATGTTAAGTTGCCTTAGGTTAGGATATATCGTTATAGACGTATATAATATCCGCACCGAGACGTACGGGACGACACGAACGGGATTCTGTGAAACATTACCAGCGATGGTCTAGGTGGGTTAGGTTATGTTATATTACGTTATAGACGTATATAATGTGCCCACCGAGAAGTAGGGGCCGACCCGCCAGGAATGTTGGAAAATACTACATCCGAGGTGTTAGGTTCCCTTAGGTTAGGATATATAACGTTATAGACGTAGATAATGTGCCCACGGCAAAGTACGGGCCGACACGACCGGAATTTTGTAAAACATTACCAGCGAGGGTCCAGATGGGATAGGTTAGGTTATATTACGATATAGACGTATATAATGTGCCCACCGAGAAGTATGAGCCGACCCGCCAGGAATGTTGGAAAATACTACATCCGAGATGTTAGGTTCCCTCAGGTTAGGATATATAAAGTTATAGACGTATATGACGTCCCCACGGAAAAGTACGGGCCGACACGACCGGGATTTTGTAAAACATTACCAGCGAGGTTCTAGATGGGTTAGGTTAGTTTATATTGCGATATGGACGTATATAATGTGCCCACCGAGAAGTAGGGGCCGACCCGCCAGGAATGTTGGAAAATACTACATCCGAGATGTTAGGTTCCCTTAGGTTAAGATATATAACGTTATAGACGTATATAATGTCCTCACCGAGATGTACGGGCCGACACGACCGGGATTTTGAAAAACATTACCAGCGAGGGTCTAGATGGGTTAGGTTAGGTTATATTACGATATAGACGTGTATAATGTGCCCACCGAGAAGTAGGGGCCGACCCGCCAGGAATGTTGGAAAATACTACATCCGAGATGTTAGGTTCCCTTTGGTTAGGATATGTAACGTTATAGACTTATATAATGTCCCCACGGCAAAGTACGGGCACAAACGACCGGAATTTTGTAAAACATTACCAGCGAGGGTCTACATGGGTTAGGTTAGGTTATATTACGATATGGACTAATATAGTGTGTCCATCGAGAAGTAGGGGCCGACCCGACAGAAGTGTTGGGAAATTCTACATCCGAGATGTTAGGTTCCCTTAGGTTAGGATATATAACGTTATAGACGTATATAATGTCCCCACCGAGAAGTACGGGCCGACACGACCGGGATTTTGTAAAACACTACCAGCGAGGGTCTAGATGGGTTAGGTTAGGTTATATTACGATATAGACGTATATAATGTGCCCACCGAGAAGTAGGGGCCGACCCGCCAGGAATGTTGGAAAATACTACATCCGAGAAGTTAGGTTCCCTTAGGTTAGGATATATAACGTTAAAGACGTATATAATTTCCCCACCGAGAAGTACGGGCCGACACGACCGGGATTTTGTAAAACATTATCGGCGAGGGTCTAGATGGGTTAGGTTAAGTTATATTACGATATAGACGTATATAATGTGCCCACCGAGAAGTAGGGGCCGGCCCGCCAGGAATGTTGGAAAATACTACATCCGAGATGTTAGGTTCCCTTAGGTTAGGATACATAAAGTTATAGACGTATATAATGTCCCCACCGAGATGTACGGGTAGACACGACCGGGATATTGTAAAACATTACCAGCGAGGGTCTAGATGGGTTAGGTTAGGTCATATTACGATATAGACGTATATAATGTGCCCACCGAGAAGTAGGGGCCGACCCGCCAGGAATGTTGGAAAATACTACATCCGAGATGTTAAGTTGTGTTAGGTTAGGATATATCGTTATAGACGTATATAATATCCGCACCGAGACGTACGGGACGACACGAACGGGATTCTGTGAAACATTACCAGCGATGGTCTAGGTGGGTTAGGTTAGGTTATATTACGTTATAGACGTATATAATGTGCCCACCGAGAAGTAGGGGCCGACCCGCCAGGAATGTTGGAAAATACTACACCCGAGATGTTAGGTTCCCTTAGGTTAGAATATATAACGTTATAGACGTAGATAATGTCCCCACGGCAAAGTACGGGCCGACACGACCGGAATTTTGTAAAACATTACCAGCGAGGGTCTAGATGGGTTAGGTTAGGTTATATTACAATATGGACGTATATAATGTGCCCACCGAGAAGTACGGGCCGACACGACCGGCATTTTGTAAAACATTACCAGCGAGGGTCCAGATGGGTTAGGTTAGGTTATATTACGATATAGACGTATATAATGATCCCACCGAGAATTGGCGCCGACCCGAAAGGAATGTTGGAAAATACTACATCCGAAATGTTAGGTTCCCTCAGGTTAGGATATATAAAGTTAAAGACCTATATAATGTCCCCACGGAAAAGTACGGGCAGACACGACCGGGGTTTTGTAAAACATTACCAGCGAGGGTCTAGATGGGATAGGTTAGGTTATATTACGATATAGACGTATATAATGTGCCCACCGAAAAGTAGGGGCCGACCCGCCAGGAATGTTGGAAAATACTACATCCGAGAATTTAGGTTCCCTTAGGTTAGGATATATAAAGTTATAGACGTATATGACGTCCCCACGGAAAAGTACGGGCCGACACGACCGGAATTTTGTAAAACATTACCAGCGAGGGTCTAGATGGGTTAGGTTAGTTTATATTGCGATATGGACGTATATAATGTGCCCACCGAGAAGTAGGGGCCGACCCGCCAGGAATGTTGGAAAATACTACATCCGAGATGTTAGGTTCCCTTAGGTTAGGATATATAACGTTATAGACGTATATAATGTCCCCACCGAGAAGTACGGGCCGACACGACCGGGATTTTGTAAAACACTACCAGCGAGGGTCTAGATGGGTTAGGTTAGGTTATATTACGATATAGACGTATATAATGTGCCCACCGAGAAGTATGAGCCGACCCGCCAGGAATGTTGGAAAATACTACATCCGAGATGTTAGGTTCCCTCAGGTTAGGATATATAAAGTTATAGACGTATATGACGTCCCCACGGAAAAGTACGGGCCGACACGACCGGGATTTTGTAAAACATTACCAGCGAGGGTCTAGATGGGTTAGGTTAGGTTAAATTACGATATAGACTTATATAATGTGCCCACCGAGAAGTAGGGGCCGACCCGCCAGGAATGTTGGAAAATACTACATCCGAGATGTTAGGCTCCCTTAGGTTAGGATATATAACGTTATAGACTTATATCATGTCCCCACGGCAAAGGACGGGCCGACACGCCCGGAATTTTGTAAAACATTACCAGCGAGGGTCTAGATGGGTTAGGTTAGTTTATATTGCGATATGGACTAATATAATGTGCCCACCGAGAAGTAGGGGCCGACCCGCCAGGAATGTTGGAAAATACTACATCCGAGGTGTTAGGTTCCCTTAGGTTAGGATATATCGTTATAGACGTATATAATATCCGCACCGAGACGTACGGGACGACACGAACGGGATTCTGTGAAACATTACCAACGATGGTCTAGGTGGGTTAGGTTATGTTATATTACGTTATAGACGTATATAATGTGCCCACCGAGAAGTAGGGGCCGACCCGCCAGGAATGTTGGAAAATACTACATCCGAGGTGTTAGGTTCCCTTAGGTTAGGATATATAACGTTATAGACGTAGATAATGTGCCCACGGCAAAGTACGGGCCGACACGACCGGAATTTTGTAAAACATTACCAGCGAGGGTCTAGATGGGATAGGTTAGGTTATATTACGATATAGACGTATATAATGTGCCCACCGAGAAGTATGAGCCGACCCGCCAGGAATGTTGGAAAATACTACATCCGAGATGTTAGGTTCCCTCAGGTTAGGATATATAAAGTTATAGACGTATATGACGTCCCCACGGAAAAGTACGGGCCGACACGACCGGGATTTTGTAAAACATTACCAGCGAGGTTCTAGATGGGTTAGGTTAGTTTATATTGCGATATGGACGTATATAATGTGCCCACCGAGAAGTAGGGGCCGACCCGCCAGGAATGTTGGAAAATACTACATCCGAGATGTTAGGTTCCCTTAGGTTAAGATATATAACGTTATAGACGTATATAATGTCCTCACCGAGATGTACGGGCCGACACGACCGGGATTTTGAAAAACATTACCAGCGAGGGTCTAGATGGGTTAGGTTAGGTTATATTACGATATAGACGTGTATAATGTGCCCACCGAGAAGTAGGGGCCGACCCGCCAGGAATGTTGGAAAATACTACATCCGAGATGTTAGGTTCCCTTTGGTTAGGATATGTAACGTTATAGACTTATATAATGTCCCCACGGCAAAGTACGGGCACAAACGACTGGAATTTTGTAAAACATTACCAGCGAGGGTCTACATGGGTTAGGTTAGGTTATATTACGATATGGACTAATATAGTGTGTCCATCGAGAAGTAGGGGCCGACCCGACAGAAGTGTTGGGAAATTCTACATCCGAGATGTTAGGTTCCCTTAGGTTAGGATATATAACGTTATAGACGTATATAATGTCCCCACCGAGAAGTACGGGCCGACACGACCGGGATTTTGTAAAACACTACCAGCGAGGGTCTAGATGGGTTAGGTTAGGTTATATTACGATATAGACGTATATAATGTGCCCACCGAGAAGTAGGGGCCGACCCGCCAGGAATGTTGGAAAATACTACATCCGAGAAGTTAGGTTCCCTTAGGTTAGGATATATAACGTTAAAGACGTATATAATTTCCCCACCGAGAAGTACGGGCCGACACGACCGGGATTTTGTAAAACATTATCGGCGAGGGTCTAGATGGGTTAGGTTAAGTTATATTACGATATAGACGTATATAATGTGCCCACCGAGAAGTAGGGGCCGGCCCGCCAGGAATGTTGGAAAATACTACATCCGAGATGTTAGGCTCCCTTAGGTTAGGATATATAACGTTATAGACTTATATCATGTCCCCACGGCAAAGGACGGGCCGACACGCCCGGAATTTTGTAAAACATTACCAGCGAGGGTCTAGATGGGTTAGGTTAGTTTATATTGCGATATGGACTAATATAATGTGCCCACCGAGAAGTAGGGGCCGACCCACCAGGAATGTTGGAAAATACTACATCCGAGATGTTAAGTTGCCTTAGGTTAGGATATATCGTTATAGACGTATATAATATCCGCACCGAGACGTACGGGACGACACGAACGGGATTCTGTGAAACATTACCAACGATGGTCTAGGTGGGTTAGGTTATGTTATATTACGTTATAGACGTATATAATGTGCCCACCGAGAAGTAGGGGCCGACCCGCCAGGAATGTTGGAAAATACTACATCCGAGGTGTTAGGTTCCCTTAGGTTAGGATATATAACGTTATAGACGTAGATAATGTGCCCACGGCAAAGTACGGGCCGACACGACCGGAATTTTGTAAAACATTACCAGCGAGGGTCTAGATGGGATAGGTTAGGTTATATTACGATATAGACGTATATAATGTGCCCACCGAGAAGTATGAGCCGACCCGCCAGGAATGTTGGAAAATACTACATCCGAGATGTTAGGTTCCCTCAGGTTAGGATATATAAAGTTATAGACGTATATGACGTCCCCACGGAAAAGTACGGGCCGACACGACCGGGATTTTGTAAAACATTACCAGCGAGGTTCTAGATGGGTTAGGTTAGTTTATATTGCGATATGGACGTATATAATGTGCCCACCGAGAAGTAGGGGCCGACCCGCCAGGAATGTTGGAAAATACTACATCCGAGATGTTAGGTTCCCTTAGGTTAAGATATATAACGTTATAGACGTATATAATGTCCTCACCGAGATGTACGGGCCGACACGACCGGGATTTTGAAAAACATTACCAGCGAGGGTCTAGATGGGTTAGGTTAGGTTATATTACGATATAGACGTGTATAATGTGCCCACCGAGAAGTAGGGGCCGAACCGCCAGGAATGTTGGAAAATACTACATCCGAGATGTTAGGTTCCCTTTGGTTAGGATATGTAACGTTATAGACTTATATAATGTCCCCACGGCAAAGTACGGGCACAAACGACCGGAATTTTGTAAAACATTACCAGCGAGGGTCTACATGGCTTAGGTTAGGTTATATTACGATATGGACTAATATAGTGTGTCCATCGAGAAGTAGGGGCCGACCCGACAGAAGTGTTGGGAAATTCTACATCCGAGATGTTAGGTTCCCTTAGGTTAGGATATATAACGTTATAGACGTATATAATGTCCCCACCGAGAAGTACGGGCCGACACGACCGGGATTTTGTAAAACACTACCAGCGAGGGTCTAGATGGGTTAGGTTAGGTTATATTACGATATAGACGTATATAATGTGCCCACCGAAAAGTAGGGGCCGACCCGCCAGGAATGTTGGAAAATACTACATCCGAGAATTTAGGTTCCCTTACGTTAGGATATATAAAGTTATAGACGTATATGACGTCCCCACGGAAAAGTACGGGCCGACACGACCGGAATTTTGTAAAACATTACCAGCGAGGGTCTAGATGGGTTAGGTTAGTTTATATTGCGATATGGACGTATATAATGTGCCCACCGAGAAGTAGGGGCCGACCCGCCAGGAATGTTGGAAAATACTACATCCGAGATGTTAGGTTCCCTTAGGTTAGGATATATAACGTTATAGACGTATATAATGTCCCCACCGAGAAGTACGGGCCGACACGACCGGGATTTTGTAAAACACTACCAGCGAGGGTCTAGATGGGTTAGGTTAGGTTATATTACGATATAGACGTATATAATGTGCCCACCGAGAAGTATGAGCCGACCCGCCAGGAATGTTGGAAAATACTACATCCGAGATGTTAGGTTCCCTCAGGTTAGGATATATAAAGTTATAGACGTATATGACGTCCCCACGGAAAAGTACGGGCCGACACGACCGGGATTTTGTAAAACATTACCAGCGAGGGTCTAGATGGGTTAGGTTAGGTTAAATTACGATATAGACTTATATAATGTGCCCACCGAGAAGTAGGGGCCGACCCGCCAGGAATGTTGGAAAATACTACATCCGAGATGTTAGGCTCCCTTAGGTTAGGATATATAACGTTATAGACTTATATCATGTCCCCACGGCAAAGGACGGGCCGACACGCCCGGAATTTTGTAAAACATTACCAGCGAGGGTCTAGATGGGTTAGGTTAGTTTATATTGCGATATGGACTAATATAATGTGCCCACCGAGAAGTAGGGGCCGACCCGCCAGGAATGTTGGAAAATACTACATCCGAGGTGTTAGGTTCCCTTAGGTTAGGATATATCGTTATAGACGTATATAATATCCGCACCGAGACGTACGGGACGACACGAACGGGATTCTGTGAAACATTACCAACGATGGTCTAGGTGGGTTAGGTTATGTTATATTACGTTATAGACGTATATAATGTGCCCACCGAGAAGTAGGGGCCGACCCGCCAGGAATGTTGGAAAATACTACATCCGAGGTGTTAGGTTCCCTTAGGTTAGGATATATAACGTTATAGACGTAGATAATGTGCCCACGGCAAAGTACGGGCCGACACGACCGGAATTTTGTAAAACATTACCAGCGAGGGTCTAGATGGGATAGGTTAGGTTATATTACGATATAGACGTATATAATGTGCCCACCGAGAAGTATGAGCCGACCCGCCAGGAATGTTGGAAAATACTACATCCGAGATGTTAGGTTCCCTCAGGTTAGGATATATAAAGTTATAGACGTATATGACGTCCCCACGGAAAAGTACGGGCCGACACGACCGGGATTTTGTAAAACATTACCAGCGAGGTTCTAGATGGGTTAGGTTAGTTTATATTGCGATATGGACGTATATAATGTGCCCACCGAGAAGTAGGGGCCGACCCGCCAGGAATGTTGGAAAATACTACATCCGAGATGTTAGGTTCCCTTAGGTTAAGATATATAACGTTATAGACGTATATAATGTCCTCACCGAGATGTACGGGCCGACACGACCGGGATTTTGAAAAACATTACCAGCGAGGGTCTAGATGGGTTAGGTTAGGTTATATTACGATATAGACGTGTATAATGTGCCCACCGAGAAGTAGGGGCCGACCCGCCAGGAATGTTGGAAAATACTACATCCGAGATGTTAGGTTCCCTTTGGTTAGGATATGTAACGTTATAGACTTATATAATGTCCCCACGGCAAAGTACGGGCACAAACGACTGGAATTTTGTAAAACATTACCAGCGAGGGTCTACATGGGTTAGGTTAGGTTATATTACGATATGGACTAATATAGTGTGTCCATCGAGAAGTAGGGGCCGACCCGACAGAAGTGTTGGGAAATTCTACATCCGAGATGTTAGGTTCCCTTAGGTTAGGATATATAACGTTATAGACGTATATAATGTCCCCACCGAGAAGTACGGGCCGACACGACCGGGATTTTGTAAAACACTACCAGCGAGGGTCTAGATGGGTTAGGTTAGGTTATATTACGATATAGACGTATATAATGTGCCCACCGAGAAGTAGGGGCCGACCCGCCAGGAATGTTGGAAAATACTACATCCGAGAAGTTAGGTTCCCTTAGGTTAGGATATATAACGTTAAAGACGTATATAATTTCCCCACCGAGAAGTACGGGCCGACACGACCGGGATTTTGTAAAACATTATCGGCGAGGGTCTAGATGGGTTAGGTTAAGTTATATTACGATATAGACGTATATAATGTGCCCACCGAGAAGTAGGGGCCGGCCCGCCAGGAATGTTGGAAAATACTACATCCGAGATGTTAGGCTCCCTTAGGTTAGGATATATAACGTTATAGACTTATATCATGTCCCCACGGCAAAGGACGGGCCGACACGCCCGGAATTTTGTAAAACATTACCAGCGAGGGTCTAGATGGGTTAGGTTAGTTTATATTGCGATATGGACTAATATAATGTGCCCACCGAGAAGTAGGGGCCGACCCACCAGGAATGTTGGAAAATACTACATCCGAGATGTTAAGTTGCCTTAGGTTAGGATATATCGTTATAGACGTATATAATATCCGCACCGAGACGTACGGGACGACACGAACGGGATTCTGTGAAACATTACCAACGATGGTCTAGGTGGGTTAGGTTATGTTATATTACGTTATAGACGTATATAATGTGCCCACCGAGAAGTAGGGGCCGACCCGCCAGGAATGTTGGAAAATACTACATCCGAGGTGTTAGGTTCCCTTAGGTTAGGATATATAACGTTATAGACGTAGATAATGTGCCCACGGCAAAGTACGGGCCGACACGACCGGAATTTTGTAAAACATTACCAGCGAGGGTCTAGATGGGATAGGTTAGGTTATATTACGATATAGACGTATATAATGTGCCCACCGAGAAGTATGAGCCGACCCGCCAGGAATGTTGGAAAATACTACATCCGAGATGTTAGGTTCCCTCAGGTTAGGATATATAAAGTTATAGACGTATATGACGTCCCCACGGAAAAGTACGGGCCGACACGACCGGGATTTTGTAAAACATTACCAGCGAGGTTCTAGATGGGTTAGGTTAGTTTATATTGCGATATGGACGTATATAATGTGCCCACCGAGAAGTAGGGGCCGACCCGCCAGGAATGTTGGAAAATACTACATCCGAGATGTTAGGTTCCCTTAGGTTAAGATATATAACGTTATAGACGTATATAATGTCCTCACCGAGATGTACGGGCCGACACGACCGGGATTTTGAAAAACATTACCAGCGAGGGTCTAGATGGGTTAGGTTAGGTTATATTACGATATAGACGTGTATAATGTGCCCACCGAGAAGTAGGGGCCGAACCGCCAGGAATGTTGGAAAATACTACATCCGAGATGTTAGGTTCCCTTTGGTTAGGATATGTAACGTTATAGACTTATATAATGTCCCCACGGCAAAGTACGGGCACAAACGACCGGAATTTTGTAAAACATTACCAGCGAGGGTCTACATGGCTTAGGTTAGGTTATATTACGATATGGACTAATATAGTGTGTCCATCGAGAAGTAGGGGCCGACCCGACAGAAGTGTTGGGAAATTCTACATCCGAGATGTTAGGTTCCCTTAGGTTAGGATATATAACGTTATAGACGTATATAATGTCCCCACCGAGAAGTACGGGCCGACACGACCGGGATTTTGTAAAACACTACCAGCGAGGGTCTAGATGGGTTAGGTTAGGTTATATTACGATATAGACGTATATAATGTGCCCACCGAAAAGTAGGGGCCGACCCGCCAGGAATGTTGGAAAATACTACATCCGAGAATTTAGGTTCCCTTACGTTAGGATATATAAAGTTATAGACGTATATGACGTCCCCACGGAAAAGTACGGGCCGACACGACCGGGATTTTGTAAAACATTACTAGCGAGGGTCTAGATGGGTTAGGTTATGTTAAATTACGATATAGACTTATATAATGTGCCCACCGAGAAGTAGGGGCCGACCCGCCAGGAATGTTGGAAAATACTACATCCGAGATGTTAGGCTCCCTTAGGTTAGGATATATAACGTTATAGACTTATATCATGTACCCACGGCAAAGGACGGGCCGACACGCCCGGAATTTTGTAAAACATTACCAGCGAGGGTCTAGATGGGTTAGGTTAGTTTATATTGCGATATGGACGTATATAATGTGCCCACCGAGAAGTAGGGGCCGACCCGCCAGGAATGTTGGAAAATACTACATCCGAGATGTTAGGTTCCCTTAGGTTAGGATATATAACGTTATAGACGTATATAATGTCCCCACCGAGAAGTACGGGCCGACACGACCGGGATTTTGTAAAACACTACCAGCGAGGGTCTAGATGGGTTAGGTTAGGTTATATTACGATATAGACGTATATAATGTGCCCACCGAGAAGTATGAGCCGACCCGCCAGGAATGTTGGAAAATACTACATCCGAGATGTTAGGTTCCCTCAGGTTAGGATATATAAAGTTATAGACGTATATGACGTCCCCACGGAAAAGTACGGGCCGACACGACCGGGATTTTGTAAAACATTACCAGCGAGGGTCTAGATGGGTTAGGTTAGGTTAAATTACGATATAGACTTATATAATGTGCCCACCGAGAAGTAGGGGCCGACCCGCCAGGAATGTTGGAAAATACTACATCCGAGATGTTAGGCTCCCTTAGGTTAGGATATATAACGTTATAGACTTATATCATGTCCCCACGGCAAAGGACGGGCCGACACGCCCGGAATTTTGTAAAACATTACCAGCGAGGGTCTAGATGGGTTAGGTTAGTTTATATTGCGATATGGACTAATATAATGTGCCCACCGAGAAGTAGGGGCCGACCCACCAGGAATGTTGGAAAATACTACATCCGAGATGTTAAGTTGCCTTAGGTTAGGATATATCGTTATAGACGTATATAATATCCGCACCGAGACGTACGGGACGACACGAACGGGATTCTGTGAAACATTACCAACGATGGTCTAGGTGGGTTAGGTTATGTTATATTACGTTATAGACGTATATAATGTGCCCACCGAGAAGTAGGGGCCGACCCGCCAGGAATGTTGGAAAATACTACATCCGAGGTGTTAGGTTCCCTTAGGTTAGGATATATAACGTTATAGACGTAGATAATGTGCCCACGGCAAAGTACGGGCCGACACGACCGGAATTTTGTAAAACATTACCAGCGAGGGTCTAGATGGGATAGGTTAGGTTATATTACGATATAGACGTATATAATGTGCCCACCGAGAAGTATGAGCCGACCCGCCAGGAATGTTGGAAAATACTACATCCGAGATGTTAGGTTCCCTCAGGTTAGGATATATAAAGTTATAGACGTATATGACGTCCCCACGGAAAAGTACGGGCCGACACGACCGGGATTTTGTAAAACATTACCAGCGAGATTCTAGATGGGTTAGGTTAGTTTATATTGCGATATGGACGTATATAATGTGCCCACCGAGAAGTAGGGGCCGACCCGCCAGGAATGTTGGAAAATACTACATCCGAGATGTTAGGTTCCCTTAGGTTAAGATATATAACGTTATAGACGTATATAATGTCCTCACCGAGATGTACGGGCCGACACGACCGGGATTTTGAAAAACATTACCAGCGAGGGTCTAGATGGGTTAGGTTAGGTTATATTACGATATGGACTAATATAGTGTGTCCATCGAGAAGTAGGGGCCGACCCGACAGAAGTGTTGGGAAATTCTACATCCGAGATGTTAGGTTCCCTTAGGTTAGGATATATAACGTTATAGACGTATATAATGTCCCCACCGAGAAGTACGGGCCGACACGACCGGGATTTTGTAAAGCACTACCAGCGAGGGTCTAGATGGGTTAGGTTAGGTTATATTACGATATAGACGTATATAATGTGCCCACCGAGAAGTAGGGGCCGACCCGCCAGGAATGTTGGAAAATACTACATCCGAGAAGTTAGGTTCCCTTAGGTTAGGATATATAACGTTAAAGACGTGTATAATTTCCCCACCGAGAAGTACGGGCCGACACGACCGGGATTTTGTAAAACATTATCGGCGAGGGTCTAGATGGGTTAGGTTAAGTTATATTACGATATAGACGTATATAATGTGCCCACCGAGAAGTAGGGGCCGGCCCGCCAGGAATGTTGGAAAATACTACATCCGAGATGTTAGGTTCCCTTAGGTTAGGATACATAAAGTTATAGACGTATATAATGTCCCCACCGAGATGTACGGGTAGACACGACCGGGATATTGTAAAACATTACCAGCGAGGGTCTAGATGGGTTAGGTTAGGTCATATTACGATATAGACGTATATAATGTGCCCACCGAGAAGTAGGGGCCGACCCGCCAGGAATGTTGGAAAATACTACATCCGAGATGTTAAGTTGCGTTAGGTTAGGATATATCGTTATAGACGTATATAATATCCGCACCGAGACGTACGGGACGACACGAACGGGATTCTGTGAAACATTACCAGCGATGGTCTAGGTGGGTTAGGTTAGGTTATATTACGTTATAGACGTATATAATGTGCCCACCGAGAAGTAGGGGCCGACCCGCCAGGAATGTTGGAAAATACTACGCCCGAGATGTTAGGTTCCCTTAGGTTAGAATATATAACGTTATAGACGTAGATAATGTCCCCACGGCAAAGTACGGGCCGACACGACCGGAATTTTGTAAAACATTACCAGCGAGGGTCTAGATGGGTTAGGTTAGGTTATATTACAATATGGACGTATATAATGTGCCCACCGAGAAGTACGGGCCGACACGACCGGCATTTTGTAAAACATTACCAGCGAGGGTCCAGATGGGTTAGGTTAGGTTATATTACGATATAGACGTATATAATGATCCCACCGAGAATTGGCGCCGACCCGAAAGGAATGTTGGAAAATACTACATCCGAAATGTTAGGTTCCCTCAGGTTAGGATATATAAAGTTAAAGACCTATATAATGTCCCCACGGAAAAGTACGGGCAGACACGACCGGGGTTTTGTAAAACATTACCAGCGAGGGTCTAGATGGGATAGGTTAGGTTATATTACGATATAGACGTATATAATGTGCCCACCGAAAAGTAGGGGCCGACCCGCCAGGAATGTTGGAAAATACTACATCCGAGAATTTAGGTTCCCTTAGGTTAGGATATATAAAGTTATAGACGTATATGACGTCCCCACGGAAAAGTACGGGCCGACACGACCGGAATTTTGTAAAACATTACCAGCGAGGGTCTAGATGGGTTAGGTTAGTTTATATTGCGATATGGACGTATATAGTGTGCCCACCGAGAAGTAGGGGCCGACCCGCCAGGAATGTTGGAAAATACTACATCCGAGATGTTAGGTTCCCTTAGGTTAGGATATATAACGTTATAGACGTATATAATGTCCCCACCGAGAAGTACGGGCCGACACGACCGGGATTTTGTAAAACACTACCAGCGAGGGTCTAGATGGGTTAGGTTAGGTTATATTACGATATAGACGTATATAATGTGCCCACCGAGAAGTATGAGCCGACCCGCCAGGAATGTTGGAAAATACTACATCCGAGATGTTAGGTTCCCTCAGGTTAGGATATATAAAGTTATAGACGTATATGACGTCCCCACGGAAAAGTACGGGCCGACACGACCGGGATTTTGTAAAACATTACCAGCGAGGGTCTAGATGGGTTAGGTTAGGTTAAATTACGATATAGACTTATATAATGTGCCCACCGAGAAGTAGGGGCCGACCCGCCAGGAATGTTGGAAAATACTACATCCGAGATGTTAGGCTCCCTTAGGTTAGGATATATAACGTTATAGACTTATATCATGTCCCCATGGCAAAGGACGGGCCGACACGCCCGGAATTTTGTAAAACATTACCAGCGAGGGTCTAGATGGGTTAGGTTAGTTTATATTGCGATATGGACTAATATAATGTGCCCACCGAGAAGTAGGGGCCGACCCGCCAGGAATGTTGGAAAATACTACATCCGAGGTGTTAGGTTCCCTTAGGTTAGGATATATAACGTTATAGACGTAGATAATGTGCCCACGGCAAAGTACGGGCCGACACGACCGGAATTTTGTAAAACATTACCAGCGAGGGTCTAGATGGGATAGGTTAGGTTATATTACGATATAGACGTATATAATGTGCCCACCGAGAAGTATGAGCCGACCCGCCAGGAATGTTGGAAAATACTACATCCGAGATGTTAGGTTCCCTCAGGTTAGGATATATAAAGTTATAGACGTATATGACGTCCCCACGGAAAAGTACGGGCCGACACGACCGGGATTTTGTAAAACATTACCAGCGAGGTTCTAGATGGGTTAGGTTAGTTTATATTGCGATATGGACGTATATAATGTGCCCACCGAGAAGTAGGGGCCGACCCGCCAGGAATGTTGGAAAATACTACATCCGAGATGTTAGGTTCCCTTAGGTTAAGATATATAACGTTATAGACGTATATAATGTCCTCACCGAGATGTACGGGCCGACACGACCGGGATTTTGAAAAACATTACCAGCGAGGGTCTAGATGGGTTAGGTTAGGTTATATTACGATATAGACGTGTATAATGTGCCCACCGAGAAGTAGGGGCCGACCCGCCAGGAATGTTGGAAAATACTACATCCGAGATGTTATGTTCCCTTTGGTTAGGATATGTAACGTTATAGACTTATATAATGTCCCCACGGCAAAGTACGGGCACAAACGACCGGAATTTTGTAAAACATTACCAGCGAGGGTCTACATGGGTTAGGTTAGGTTATATTACGATATGGACTAATATAGTGTGTCCATCGAGAAGTAGGGGCCGACCCGACAGAAGTGTTGGGAAATTCTACATCCGAGATGTTAGGTTCCCTTAGGTTAGGATATATAACGTTATAGACGTATATAATGTCCCCACCGAGATGTACGGGCCGACACGACCGGGATTTTGTAAAACACTACCAGCGAGGGTCTAGATGGGTTAGGTTAGGTTATATTACGATATAGACGTATATAATGTGCCCACCGAGAAGTAGGGGCCGACCCGCCAGGAATGTTGGAAAATACTACATCCGAGAAGTTAGGTTCCCTTAGGTTAGGATATATAACGTTAAAGACGTATATAATTTCCCCACCGAGAAGTACGGGCCGACTCGACCGGGATTTTGTAAAACATTATCGGCGAGGGTCTAGATGGGTTAGGTTAAGTTATATTACGATATAGACGTATATAATGTGCCCACCGAGAAGTAGGGGCCGGCCCGCCAGGAATGTTGGAAAATACTACATCCGAGATGTTAGGCTCCCTTAGGTTAGGATATATAACGTTATAGACTTATATCATGTCCCCACGGCAAAGGACGGGCCGACACGCCCGGAATTTTGTAAAACATTACCAGCGAGGGTCTAGATGGGTTAGGTTAGTTTATATTGCGATATGGACTAATATAATGTGCCCACCGAGAAGTAGGGGCCGACCCACCAGGAATGTTGGAAAGTACTACATCCGAGATGTTAAGTTGCCTTAGGTTAGGATATATCGTTATAGACGTATATAATATCCGCACCGAGACGTACGGGACGACACGAACGGGATTCTGTGAAACATTACCAACGATGGTCTAGGTGGGTTAGGTTATGTTATATTACGTTATAGACGTATATAATGTGCCCACCGAGAAGTCGGGGCCGACCCGCCAGGAATGTTGGAAAATACTACATCCGAGGTGTTAGGTTCCCTTAGGTTAGGATATATAACGTTATAGACGTAGATAATGTGCCCACGGCAAAGTACGGGCCGACACGACCGGAATTTTGTAAAACATTACCAGCGAGGGTCTAGATGGGATAGGTTAGGTTATATTACGATATAGACGTATATAATGTGCCCACCGAGAAGTATGAGCCGACCCGCCAGGAATGTTGGAAAATACTACATCCGAGATGTTAGGTTCCCTCAGGTTAGGATATATAAAGTTATAGACGTATATGACGTCCCCACGGAAAAGTACGGGCCGACACGACCGGGATTTTGTAAAACATTACCAGCGAGGTTCTAGATGGGTTAGGTTAGTTTATATTGCGATATGGACGTATATAATGTGCCCACCGAGAAGTAGGGGCCGACCCGCCAGGAATGTTGGAAAATACTACATCCGAGATGTTAGGTTCCCTTAGGTTAAGATATATAACGTTATAGACGTATATAATGTCCTCACCGAGATGTACGGGCCGACACGACCGGGATTTTGAAAAACATTACCAGCGAGGGTCTAGATGGGTTAGGTTAGGTTATATTACGATATAGACGTGTATAATGTGCCCACCGAGAAGTAGGGGCCGACCCGCCAGGAATGTTGGAAAATACTACATCCGAGATGTTAGGTTCCCTTTGGTTAGGATATGTAACGTTATAGACTTATATAATGTCCCCACGGCAAAGTACGGGCACAAACGACCGGAATTTTGTAAAACATTACCAGCGAGGGTCTACATGGGTTAGGTTAGGTTATATTACGATATGGACTAATATAGTGTGTCCATCGAGAAGTAGGGGCCGACCCGACAGAAGTGTTGGGAAATTCTACATCCGAGATGTTAGGTTCCCTTAGGTTAGGATATATAACGTTATAGACGTATATAATGTCCCCACCGAGAAGTACGGGCCGACACGACCGGGATTTTGTAAAACACTACCAGCGAGGGTCTAGATGGGTTAGGTTAGGTTATATTACGATATAGACGTATATAATGTGCCCACCGAGAAGTAGGGGCCGACCCGCCAGGAATGTTGGAAAATACTACATCCGAGAAGTTAGGTTCCCTTAGGTTAGGATATATAACGTTAAAGACGTATATAATTTCCCCACCGAGAAGTACGGGCCGACACGACCGGGATTTTGTAAAACATTATCGGCGAGGGTCTAGATGGGTTAGGTTAAGTTATATTACGATATAGACGTATATAATGTGCCCACCGAGAAGTAGGGGCCGGCCCGCCAGGAATGTTGGAAAATACTACATCCGAGATGTTAGGTTCCCTTAGGTTAGGATACATAAAGTTATAGACGTATATAATGTCCCCACCGAGATGTACGGGTAGACACGACCGGGATATTGTAAAACATTACCAGCGAGGGTCTAGATGGGTTAGGTTAGGTCATATTACGATATAGACGTATATAATGTGCCCACCGAGAAGTAGGGGCCGACCCGCCAGGAATGTTGGAAAATACTACATCCGAGATGTTAAGTTGCGTTAGGTTAGGATATATCGTTATAGACGTATATAATATCCGCACCGAGACGTACGGGACGACACGAACGGGATTCTGTGAAACATTACCAGCGATGGTCTAGGTGGGTTAGGTTAGGTTATATTACGTTATAGACGTATATAATGTGCCCACCGAGAAGTAGGGGCCGACCCGCCAGGAATGTTGGAAAATACTACACCCGAGATGTTAGGTTCCCTTAGGTTAGAATATATAACGTTATAGACGTAGATAATGTCCCCACGGCAAAGTACGGGCCGACACGACCGGAATTTTGTAAAACATTACCAGCGAGGGTCTAGATGGGTTAGGTTAGGTTATATTACAATATGGACGTATATAATGTGCCCACCGAGAAGTACGGGCCGACACGACCGGCATTTTGTAAAACATTACCAGCGAGGGTCCAGATGGGTTAGGTTAGGTTATATTACGATATAGACGTATATAATGATCCCACCGAGAATTGGCGCCGACCCGAAAGGAATGTTGGAAAATACTACATCCGAAATGTTAGGTTCCCTCAGGTTAGGATATATAAAGTTAAAGACCTATATAATGTCCCCACGGAAAAGTACGGGCAGACACGACCGGGGTTTTGTAAAACATTACCAGCGAGGGTCTAGATGGGATAGGTTAGGTTATATTACGATATAGACGTATATAATGTGCCCACCGAAAAGTAGGGGCCGACCCGCCAGGAATGTTGGAAAATACTACATCCGAGAATTTAGGTTCCCTTAGGTTAGGATATATAAAGTTATAGACGTATATGACGTCCCCACGGAAAAGTACGGGCCGACACGACCGGGATTTTGTAAAACATTACCAGCGAGGGTCTAGATGGGTTAGGTTAGGTTAAATTACGATATAGACTTATATAATGTGCCCACCGAGAAGTAGGGGCCGACCCGCCAGGAATGTTGGAAAATACTACATCCGAGATGTTAGGCTCCCTTAGGTTAGGATATATAACGTTATAGACTTATATCATGTACCCACGGCAAAGGACGGGCCGACACGCCCGGAATTTTGTAAAACATTACCAGCGAGGGTCTAGATGGGTTAGGTTAGTTTATATTGCGATATGGACGTATATAATGTGCCCACCGAGAAGTAGGGGCCGACCCGCCAGGAATGTTCGAAAATACTACATCCGAGATGTTAGGTTCCCTTAGGTTAGGATATATAACGTTATAGACGTATATAATGTCCCCACCGAGAAGTACGGGCCGACACGACCGGGATTTTGTAAAACACTACCAGCGAGGGTCTAGATGGGTTAGGTTAGGTTATATTACGATATAGACGTATATAATGTGCCCACCGAGAAGTATGAGCCGACCCGCCAGGAATGTTGGAAAATACTACATCCGAGATGTTAGGTTCCCTCAGGTTAGGATATATAAAGTTATAGACGTATATGACGTCCCCACGGAAAAGTACGGGCCGACACGACCGGGATTTTGTAAAACATTACCAGCGAGGGTCTAGATGGGTTAGGTTAGGTTAAATTACGATATAGACTTATATAATGTGCCCACCGAGAAGTAGGGGCCGACCCGCCAGGAATGTTGGAAAATACTACATCCGAGATGTTAGGCTCCCTTAGGTTAGGATATATAACGTTATAGACTTATATCATGTCCCCACGGCAAAGGACGGGCCGACACGCCCGGAATTTTGTAAAACATTACCAGCGAGGGTCTAGATGGGTTAGGTTAGTTTATATTGCGATATGGACTAATATAATGTGCCCACCGAGAAGTAGGGGCCGACCCGCCAGGAATGTTGGAAAATACTACATCCGAGATGTTAGGTTCCCTTAGGTTAGGATATATAACGTTATAGACGTATATAATGTCCCCATCGAGAAGTACGGGCCGACACGACCGGGATTTTGTAAAACATTACCAGCGAGGGTCTAGAGGGGTTAGGTTAGGTTATATTACGATATAGACGTATATAATGTGCCCACCGAGAAGTAGGGTCCGACCCGCCAGGAATGTTGGAAAATACCGCATCCGAGATGTTAGGTTCCCTTAGGTTAGGATATATAGCGTTATAGACGTATATAATGTCCCCACGGCAAAGTACGGGCCGACACGACCGGAACTTTGTAAAACATTACCAGCGTGGGTCTAGATGGGATAGGTTAGGTTATATTACGATATAGACGTATATAATGTGCCCACCGAGAAGTATGAGCCGACCCGCCAGGAATGTTGGAAAATACTACATCCGAGATGTTAGGTTCCCTCAGGTTAGGATATATAAAGTTATAGACCTATATGACGTCCCCACGGAAAAGTACGGGCCGACACGACCGGGATTTTGTAAAACATTACCAGCGAGGTTCTAGATGGGTTAGGTTAGTTTATATTGCGATATGGACGTATATAATGTGCCCACCGAGAAGTAGGGGCCGACCCGCCAGGAATGTTGGAAAATACTACACCCGAGATGTTAGGTTCCCTTAGGTTAGAATATATAACGTTATAGACGTAGATAATGTCCCCACGGCAAAGTACGGGCCGACACGACCGGAATTTTGTAAAACATTACCAGCGAGGGTCTAGATGGGTTAGGTTAGGTTATATTACAATATGGACGTATATAATGTGCCCACCGAGAAGTACGGGCCGACACGACCGGCATTTTGTAAAACATTACCAGCGAGGGTCTAGATGGGTTAGGTTAGGTTATATTACGATATAGACGTATATAATGATCCCACCGAGAATTGGCGCCGACCCGAAAGGAATGTTGGAAAATACTACATCCGAGATGTTAGGTTCCCTCAGGTTAGGATATATAAAGTTAAAGACCTATATAATGTCCCCACGGAAAAGTACGGGCAGACACGACCGGGGTTTTGTAAAACATTACCAGCGAGTGTCTAGATGGGATAGGTTAGGTTAAATTACGATATAGACTTATATAATGTGCCCACCGAGAAGTAGGGGCCGACCCGCCAGGAATGTTGGAAAATACTACATCCGAGATGTTAGGCTCCCTTAGGTTAGGATATATAACGTTATAGACTTATATCATGTCCCCACGGCAAAGGACGGGCCGACACGCCCGGAATTTTGTAAAACATTACCAGCGAGGGTCTAGATGGGTTAGGTTAGTTTATATTGCGATATGGACTAATATAATGTGCCCACCGAGAAGTAGGGGCCGACCCGCCAGGAATGTTGGAAAATACTACATCCGAGATGTTAAGTTGCCTTAGGTTAGGATATATCGTTATAGACGTATATAATATCCGCACCGAGACGTACGGGACGACACGAACGGGATTCTGTGAAACATTACCAACGATGGTCTAGGTGGGTTAGGTTAGGTTATATTACGTTATAGACGTATATAATGTGCCCACCGAGAAGTAGGGGCCGACCCGCCAGGAATGTTGGAAAATACTACATCCGAGGTGTTAGGTTCCCTTAGGTTAGGATATATAACGTTATAGACGTAGATAATGTGCCCACGGCAAAGTACGGGCCGACACGACCGGAATTTTGTAAAACATTACCAGCGAGGGTCTAGATGGGATAGGTTAGGTTATATTACGATATAGACGTATATAATGTGCCCACCGAGAAGTATGAGCCGACCCGCCAGGAATGTTGGAAAATACTACATCCGAGATGTTAGGTTCCCTCAGGTTAGGATATATAAAGTTATAGACGTATATGACGTCCCCACGGAAAAGTGCGGGCCGACACGACCGGGATTTTGTAAAACATTACCAGCGAGGTTCTAGATGGGTTAGGTTAGTTTATATTGCGATATGGACGTATATAATGTGCCCACCGAGAAGTAGGGGCCGACCCGCCAGGAATGTTGGAAAATACTACATCCGAGATGTTAAGTTGCCTTAGGTTAGGATATATCGTTATAGACGTATATAATATCCGCACCGAGACGTACGGGACGACACGAACGGGATTCTGTGAAACATTACCAGCGAGGGTCTAGATGGGTTAGGTTAGGTTATATTACAATATGGACGTATATCATGTGCCCACCGAGAAGTAGGGGCCGACCCGCCAGGAATGTTGGAAAATACTACATCCGAGATGTTAGGTTCCCTTAGGTTAGGATATATAACGTTATAGACGTATATAATGTCCCCACGCCAAAGAACGGGCCGACACGACCGGGATTTTGTAAAACATTACCAGCGAGTGTCTAGATGGGTTAGGTTAGGTTACATTACGATATGGACGTATATAATGTGCCCACCGAGAAGTACGGGCCGACACGACCGGCATTTTGTAAATATTACCAGCGAGGGTCTAGATGGGTTAGGTTAGGTTATATTACGATATAGACGTATATAATGATCCCACCGAGAATTGGCGCCGACCCGAAAGGAATGTTGTGAAATACGACATCCGAGATGTGAGGTTCCCTCAGGTTAGGATATATAAAGTTATAGACGTATATAATGTCCCCACGGAAAAGTACGGGCCGACACGACCGGGATTTTGTAAAACATTACCTGCGAGGGTCTAGATGGGTTAGGTTAGTTTATATTGCGGTATGGACGTATATAATGTGCCCACCTAGAAGTAGGGGCCGACCCGCCAGGAATGGTGGAAAATACTACATCCGAGATGTTAGGTTCCCTTAGGTTAGGATATATAACGTTATAGACGTATATAATGTCCCCATCGAGAAGTACGGGCCGACACGACCGGGATTTTGTAAAACATTACCAGCGAGGGTCTAGATGGGTTAGGTTAGGTTATATTACGATATAGACGTATATAATGTGCCCACCGAGAAGTAGGGTCCGACCCGCCAGGAATGTTGGAAAATACCGCATCCGAGATGTTAGGTTCCCTTAGGTTAGGATATATAGCGTTATAGACGTATATAATGTCCCCACGGCAAAGTACGGGCCGACACGACCGGAACTTTGTAAAACATTACCAGCGAGGGTCTACATGGGTTAGGTTAGGTTATATTACGATATGGACTAATATAATGTGCCCACCGAGAAGTAGGGGCCGACCCGCCAGGAATGTTGGAAAATACTACATCCGAGATGTTAGGCTACCTTAGGTTAGGATATATAACGTTATAGACTTATATCATGTCCCCACGGCAAAGTACGGGCCGACACGCCCGGAATTTAGTAAAACATTACCAGCGAGGGTCTAGATGGGTTAGGTTAGTTTATATTGCGATATGGACGTATATAATGTGCCCACCGAGAAGTAGGGGCCGACCCGCCAGGAATGGTGGAAAATACTACACACGAGATGTTAGGTTCCCTTAGGTTAGGATATATAACGTTATAGACGTATATAATGTCCCCATCGAGAAGTACGGGCCGACACGACCGGGATTTTGTAAAACATTACCAGCGAGGGTCTAGATGGGTTAGGTTAGGTTATATTACAATATGGACGTATATAATGTGCCCACCAAGAAGTAGGGGCCGACCCGCCAGGAATGTTGGAAAATACTACATCCGAGGTGTTAGGTTCCCTTAGGTTAGGATATATAACGTTATAGACGTATATAATGTCCCCACGCCAAAGAACGGGCCGACACGACCGGGATTTTGTAAAACATTACCAGCGAGTGTCTAGATGGGTTAGGTTAGGTTACATTACGATATGGACGTATATAATGTGCCCACCGAGAAGTACGGGCCGACACGACCGGCATTTTGTAAATATTACCAGCGAGGGTCTAGATGGGTTAGGTTAGGTTATATTACGATATAGACGTATATAATGATCCCACCGAGAATTGGCGCCGACCCGAAAGGAATGTTGTGAAATACGACATCCGAGATGTGAGGTTCCCTCAGGTTAGGATATATAAAGTTATAGACGTATATAATGTCCCCACGGAAAAGTACGGGCCGACACGACCGGGATTTTGTAAAACATTACCTGCGAGGGTCTAGATGGGTTAGGTTAGTTTATATTGCGGTATGGACGTATATAATGTGCCCACCTAGAAGTAGGGGCCGACCCGCCAGGAATGGTGGAAAATACTACATCCGAGATGTTAGGTTCCCTTAGGTTAGGATATATAACGTTATAGACGTATATAATGTCCCCATCGAGAAGTACGGGCCGACACGACCGGGATTTTGTAAAACATTACCAGCGAGGGTCTAGATGGGTTAGGTTAGGTTATATTACGATATAGACGTATATAATGTGCCCACCGAGAAGTAGGGTCCGACCCGCCAGGAATGTTGGAAAATACCGCATCCGAGATGTTAGGTTCCCTTAGGTTAGGATATATAGCGTTATAGACGTATATAATGTCCCCACGGCAAAGTACGGGCCGACACGACCGGAACTTTGTAAAACATTACCAGCGAGGGTCTACATGGGTTAGGTTAGGTTATATTACGATATGGACTAATATAATGTGCCCACCGAGAAGTAGGGGCCGACCCGCCAGGAATGTTGGAAAATACTACATCCGAGATGTTAGGCTACCTTAGGTTAGGATATATAACGTTATAGACTTATATCATGTCCCCACGGCAAAGTACGGGCCGACACGCCCGGAATTTAGTAAAACATTACCAGCGAGGGTCTAGATGGGTTAGGTTAGTTTATATTGCGATATGGACGTATATAATGTGCCCACCGAGAAGTAGGGGCCGACCCGCCAGGAATGGTGGAAAATACTACACACGAGATGTTAGGTTCCCTTAGGTTAGGATATATAACGTTATAGACGTATATAATGTCCCCATCGAGAAGTACGGGCCGACACGACCGGGATTTTGTAAAACATTACCAGCGAGGGTCTAGATGGGTTAGGTTAGGTTATATTACAATATGGACGTATATAATGTGCCCACCAAGAAGTAGGGGCCGACCCGCCAGGAATGTTGGAAAATACTACATCCGAGGTGTTAGGTTCCCTTAGGTTAGGATATATAACGTTATAGACGTATATAATGTCCCCACGCCAAAGAACGGGCCGACACGACCGGGATTTTGTAAAACATTACCAGCGAGTGTCTAGATGGGTTAGGTTAGGTTACATTACGATATGGACGTATATAATGTGCCCACCGAGAAGTACGGGCCGACACGACCGGCATTTTGTAAATATTACCAGCGAGGGTCTAGATGGGTTAGGTTAGGTTATATTACGATATAGACGTATATAATGATCCCACCGAGAATTGGCGCCGACCCGAAAGGAATGTTGTGAAATACGACATCCGAGATGTGAGGTTCCCTCAGGTTAGGATATATAAAGTTATAGACGTATATAATGTCCCCACGGAAAAGTACGGGCCGACACGACCGGGATTTTGTAAAACATTACCTGCGAGGGTCTAGATGGGTTAGGTTAGTTTATATTGCGGTATGGACGTATATAATGTGCCCACCTAGAAGTAGGGGCCGACCCGCCAGGAATGGTGGAAAATACTACATCCGAGATGTTAGGTTCCCTTAGGTTAGGATATATAACGTTATAGACGTATATAATGTCCCCATCGAGAAGTACGGGCCGACACGACCGGGATTTTGTAAAACATTACCAGCGAGGGTCTAGATGGGTTAGGTTAGGTTATATTACGATATAGACGTATATAATGTGCCCACCGAGAAGTAGGGTCCGACCCGCCAGGAATGTTGGAAAATACCGCATCCGAGATGTTAGGTTCCCTTAGGTTAGGATATATAGCGTTATAGACGTATATAATGTCCCCACGGCAAAGTACGGGCCGACACGACCGGAACTTTGTAAAACATTACCAGCGAGGGTCTACATGGGTTAGGTTAGGTTATATTACGATATGGACTAATATAATGTGCCCACCGAGAAGTAGGGGCCGACCCGCCAGGAATGTTGGAAAATACTACATCCGAGATGTTAGGCTACCTTAGGTTAGGATATATAACGTTATAGACTTATATCATGTCCCCACGGCAAAGTACGGGCCGACACGCCCGGAATTTAGTAAAACATTACCAGCGAGGGTCTAGATGGGTTAGGTTAGTTTATATTGCGATATGGACGTATATAATGTGCCCACCGAGAAGTAGGGGCCGACCCGCCAGGAATGGTGGAAAATACTACACACGAGATGTTAGGTTCCCTTAGGTTAGGATATATAACGTTATAGACGTATATAATGTCCCCATCGAGAAGTACGGGCCGACACGACCGGGATTTTGTAAAACATTACCAGCGAGGGTCTAGATGGGTTAGGTTAGGTTATATTACAATATGGACGTATATAATGTGCCCACCAAGAAGTAGGGGCCGACCCGCCAGGAATGTTGGAAAATACTACATCCGAGGTGTTAGGTTCCCTTAGGTTAGGATATATAACGTTATAGACGTATATAATGTCCCCACGCCAAAGAACGGGCCGACACGACCGGGATTTTGTAAAACATTACCAGCGAGTGTCTAGATGGGTTAGGTTAGGTTACATTACGATATGGACGTATATAATGTGCCCACCGAGAAGTACGGGCCGACACGACCGGCATTTTGTAAAACATTACCAGCGAGGGTCTGGATGGGTTAGGTTAGGTTATATTACGATATAGACGTATATAATGATCCCACCGAGAATTGGCGCCGACCCGAAAGGAATGTTGTGAAATACGACATCCGAGATGTTAGGTTCCCTCAGGTTAGGATATATAAAGTTATAGACGTATATAATGTCCCCACGGCAAAGTACGGGCACACACGACCGGAATTTTGTAAAACATTAACAGCGAGGGTCTAGATGGGTTAGGTTAGTTTATATTGCGATATGGACGTATATAATGTGCCCACCTAGAAGTAGGGGCCGACCCGCCAGGAATGTTGGAAAATACTACATCCGAGATGTTAGGCTCCCTTAGGTTAGGATATATAACGTTATAGACTTATATCATGTCCCCACGGCAAAGTACGGTCCGACACGCCCGGAATTTTGTAAAACATTACCAGCGAGGGTCTAGATGGGTTAGGTTAGTTTATATTGCGATATGGACGTATATAATGTGCCCACCGAGAAGTAGGGGCCGACCCGCCAGGAATGGTGGAAAATACTACACACGAGATGTTAGGTTCCCTTAGGTTAGGATATATAACGTTATAGACGTATATAATGTCCCCATCGAGAAGTACGGGCCGACACGACCGGGATTTTGTAAAACATTACCAGCGAGGGTCTAGATGGGTTAGGTTAGGTTATATTACAATATGGACGTATATAATGTGCCCACCAAGAAGTAGGGGCCGACCCGCCAGGAATGTTGGAAAATACTACATCCGAGGTGTTAGGTTCCCTTAGGTTAGGATATATAACGTTATAGACGTATATAATGTCCCCACGCCAAAGAACGGGCCGACACGACCGGGATTTTGTAAAACATTACCAGCGAGTGTCTAGATGGGTTAGGTTAGGTTACATTACGATATGGACGTATATAATGTGCCCACCGAGAAGTACGGGCCGACACGACCGGCATTTTGTAAAACATTACCAGCGAGGGTCTGGATGGGTTAGGTTAGGTTATATTACGATATAGACGTATATAATGATCCCACCGAGAATTGGCGCCGACCCGAAAGGAATGTTGTGAAATACGACATCCGAGATGTTAGGTTCCCTCAGGTTAGGATATATAAAGTTATAGACGTATATAATGTCCCCACGGCAAAGTACGGGCACACACGACCGGAATTTTGTAAAACATTAACAGCGAGGGTCTAGATGGGTTAGGTTAGTTTATATTGCGATATGGACGTATATAATGTGCCCACCTAGAAGTAGGGGCCGACCCGCCAGGAATGTTGGAAAATACTACATCCGAGATGTTAGGCTCCCTTAGGTTAGGATATATAACGTTATAGACTTATATCATGTCCCCACGGCAAAGTACGGTCCGACACGCCCGGAATTTTGTAAAACATTACCAGCGAGGGTCTAGATGGGTTAGGTTAGTTTATATTGCGATATGGACGTATATAATGTGCCCACCGAGAAGTAGGGGCCGACCCGCCAGGAATGTTGGAAAATACTACATCCGAGATGTTAGGTTCCCTTAGGTTAAGATATATAACGTTATAGACGTATGTAATGTCCTCACCGAGATGTACGGGCCGACACGACCGGGATTTTGTAAAACATTACCAGCGAGGGTCTAGATGGGTTAGGTTAGGTTATATTACAATATGGACGTATATAATGTGCCCACCGAGAAGTAGGGGCCGTCCCGGCAGGAATGTTGGAAAATACTACATCCGAGATGTTAGGTTCCCTTAGGTTAGGATATATAACGTTATAGACGTATATAATGTCCCCACGCCAAAGAACGGGCCGACACGACCGGGATTTTGTAAAACATTACCAGCGAGTGTCTAGATGGTTTAGGTTAGGTTACATTACGATATGGACGTATATAATGTGCCCACCGAGAAGTACGGGCCGACACGACCGGCATTTTGTAAAATATTACCAGCGAGGGTCTAGATGGGTTAGGTTAGGTTATATTACGATATAGACGTATAAAATGATCCCACCGACAATTGGCGCCGACCCGAAAGGAATGTTGTGAAATACGACATCCGAGATGTTAGGTTCCCTCAGGTTAGGATATATAAAGTTATAGACGTATATAATGTCCCCACGGAAAAGTACGAGACGACACGACCGGGATTCTGTAAAACATTACCAGCGAGGGTCTAGATGGGTTAGGTTAGGTTATATTACGATATAGACGTATATAATGTGCCCACCGAGAAGTAGGGGCCGACCCGCCAGGAATGTTGGAAAATACTACATCCGAGAAGCTAGGTTCCCTTAGGTTAGGATATATAACGTTAAAGACGTATATAATTTCCCCACCGAGAAGTACGGTCCGACACGACCGGGATTTTGTAAAACATTACCGGCGAGGGTCTAGATGGGTTAGGTTAGGTTATATTACGATATAGACGTATATAATGTGCCCACCGAGAAGTAGGGGCCGACCCGCCAGGAATGTTGGAAAATACTACATCCGAGAAGCTAGGTTCCCTTAGGTTAGGATATATAACGTTAAAGACGTATATAATTTCCCCACCGAGAAGTACGGTCCGACACGACCGGGATTTTGTAAAACATTACCGGCGAGGGTCTAGATGGGTTAGGTTAGGTTATATTACGATATAGACGTATATAATGTGCCTACCGAGAAGTAGGGGCCGACCCGCCAGGAATGTTGGAAAATACTACATCCGAGATGTTAGGTTCCCTTAGGTTAGGATATGTAACGTTATAGACTTATATAATGTCCCCACGGCAAAGTACGGGCCGACACGACCGGGATTTTGTAAAACATTACCAGCGAGGGTCTAGATGCGTTAGGTTAGTTTATATTGCGATATGGACGTATATAATGTGCCCACCGAGAAGTAGGGTCCGACCCGCCAGGAATGTTGGAAAATACCGCATCCGAGATGTTAGGTTCCCTTAGGTTAGGATATATAGCGTTATAGACGTATATAATGTCCCCACGGCAAAGTACGGGCCGACACGACCGGAACTTTGTAAAACATTACCAGCGAGGGTCTACATGGGTTAGGTTAGGTTATATTACGATATGGACTAATATAATGTGCCCACCGAGAAGTAGGGGCCGACCCGCCAGGAATGTTGGAAAATACTACATCCGAGATGTTAGGCTCCCTTAGGTTAGGATATATAACGTTATAGACTTATATCATGTCCCCACGGCAAAGTACGGGCCGACACGCCCGGAATTTAGTAAAACATTACCAGCGAGGGTCTAGATGGGTTAGGTTAGTTTATATTGCGATATTGACGTATATATTGTGCCCACCGAGAAGTAGGGGCCGACCCGCCAGGAATGTTGGAAAATACTACATCCGAGATGTTAGGTTCCCTTAGGTTAAGATATATAACGTTATAGACGTATATAATGTCCTCACCGAGATGTACGGGCCGACACGACCGGGATTTTGTAAAACATTACCAGCGAGGGTCTACATGGGTTAGGTTAGGTTATATTACGATATAGACGTATATAATGTGCCCACCGAGAAGTAGGGGAGGACCCGCCAGGAATGTTGGAAAATACTACATCCGAGATGTTAGGTTCCCTTAGGTTAGGATATGTAACGTTATAGACTTATATAATGTCCCCACGGCAAAGTACGGGCACACACCACCCGAATTTTGTAAAACATTAACAGCGAGGGTCTAGATGGGTTAGGTTAGTTTATATTGCGATATGGACGTATATAATGTGCCCACCTAGAAGTAGGGGCCGACCCGCCAGGAATGGTGGAAAATACTACACACGAGATGTTAGGTTCCCTTAGGTTAGGATATATAAAGTTATAGACGTATATAATGTCCCCATCGAGAAGTACGGGCCGACACGACCGGGATTTTGTAAAACATTACCAGCGAGGGTCTAGATGGGTTAGGTTAGGTTATATTACGATATAGACGTATATAATGTGCCCACCGAGAAGTAGGGTCCGACCCGCCAGGAATGTTGGAAAATACCGCATCCGAGATGTTAGGTTCCCTTAGGTTAGGATATATAGCGTTATAGACGTATATAATGTCCCCACGGCAAAGTACGGGCCGACACGACCGGAACTTTGTAAAACATTACCAGCGAGGGTCTACATGGGTTAGGTTAGGTTATATTACGATATGGACTAATATAATGTGCCCACCGAGAAGTAGGGGCCGACCCGCCAGGAATGTTGGAAAATACTACATCCGAGATGTTAGGCTCCCTTAGGTTAGGATATATAACGTTATAGACTTATATCATGTCCCCACGGCAAAGTACGGGCCGACACGCCCGGAATTTAGTAAAACATTACCAGCGAGGGTCTAGATGGGTTAGGTTAGTTTATATTGCGATATGGACGTATATAATGTGCCCACCGAGAAGTAGGGGCCGACCCGCCAGGAATGTTGGAAAATACTACATCCGAGGTGTTAGGTTCCCTTAGGTTAAGATATATAACGTTATAGACGTATATAATGTCCTCACCGAGATGTACTGGCCGACACGACCGGGATTTTGTAAAACATTACCAGCGAGGGTCTACATGGGTTAGGTTAGGTTATATTACGATATAGACGTATATAATGTGCCCACCGAGAAGTAGGGGCCGGCCCAGCAGGAATGTTGGAAAATACTACATCCGAGATGTTAGGTTCCCTCAGGTTAGGATATATAAAGTTATAGACGTATATGACGTCCCCACGGAAAAGTACGGGCCGACACGACCGGGATTTTGTAAAACATTACCAGCGAGGGTCTAGATGGGTTAGGTTAGGTTATATTACGATATAGACTTATATAATGTGCCCACCGAGAAGTAGGGGCCAACCCGCCAGGAATGTTGGAAAATACTACATCCGAGATGTTAGGCTCCCTTAGGTTAGGATATATAACGTTATAGACTTATATCATGTCCCCACGGCAAAGTGCGGGCCGACACGCCCGGAATTTAGTAAAACATTACCAGCGAGGGTCTAGATGGGTTAGGTTAGTTTATATTGCGATATGGACGTATATAATGTGCCCACCGAGAAGTAGGGGCCGACCCGCCAGGAATGTTGGAAAATACTACATCCGAGATGTTAGGTTCCCTTAGGTTAAGATATATAACGTTATAGACGTATATAATGTCCTCACCGAGATGTACGGGCCGACACGACCGGGATTTTGTAAAACATTACCAGCGAGGGTCTACATGGGTTAGGTTAGGTTATATTACGATATAGACGTATATAATGTGCCCACCGAGAAGTAGGGTCCGACCCGCCAGGAATGTTGGAAAATACCGCATCCGAGATGTTAGGTTCCCTTAGGTTAGGATATATAGCGTTATAGACGTATATATTGTCCCCACGGCAAAGTACGGGCCGACACGACCGGAACTTTGTAAAACATTACCAGCGAGGGTCTACATGGGGTAGGTTAGGTTATATTACGATATGGACTAATATAATGTGCCCACCGAGAAGTAGGGGCCGACCCGCCAGGAATGTTGGAAAATACTACATCCGAGATATTAGGCTCCCTTAGGTTAGGATATTTAACGTTATAGACTTATATCATGTCCCCACGGCAAAGTACGGGCCGACACGCCCGGAATTTAGTAAAACATTACCAGCGAGGGTCTAGATGGGTTAGGTTAGTTTATATTGCGATATGGACGTATATAATGTGCCCACCGAGAAGTAGGGGCCGACCCGCCAGGAATGTTGGAAAATACTACATCCGAGGTGTTAGGTTCCCTTAGGTTAGGATATATAACGTTATAGACGTATATAATGTCCCCACGCCAAAGAACGGGCCGACACGACCGGGATTTTGTAAAACATTACCAGCGAGTGTCTAGATGGGTTAGGTTAGGTTACATTACGATATGGACGTATATAATGTGCCCACCGAGAAGTACGGGCCGACACGACCGGCATTTTGTAAAACATTACCAGCGAGGGTCTGGATGGGTTAGGTTAGGTTATATTACGATATAGACGTATATAATGATCCCACCGAGAATTGGCGCCGACCCGAAAGGAATGTTGTGAAATACGACATCCGAGATGTTAGGTTCCCTCAGGTTAGGATATATAAAGTTATAGACGTATATAATGTCCCCACGGCAAAGTACGGGCACACACGACCGGAATTTTGTAAAACATTAACAGCGAGGGTCTAGATGGGTTAGGTTAGTTTATATTGCGATATGGACGTATATAATGTGCCCACCTAGAAGTAGGGGCCGACCCGCCAGGAATGTTGGAAAATACTACATCCGAGATGTTAGGCTCCCTTAGGTTAGGATATATAACGTTATAGACTTATATCATGTCCCCACGGCAAAGTACGGTCCGACACGCCCGGAATTTTGTAAAACATTACCAGCGAGGGTCTAGATGGGTTAGGTTAGTTTATATTGCGATATGGACGTATATAATGTGCCCACCGAGAAGTAGGGGCCGACCCGCCAGGAATGTTGGAAAATACTACATCCGAGATGTTAGGTTCCCTTAGGTTAAGATATATAACGTTATAGACGTATGTAATGTCCTCACCGAGATGTACGGGCCGACACGACCGGGATTTTGTAAAACATTACCAGCGAGGGTCTAGATGGGTTAGGTTAGGTTATATTACAATATGGACGTATATAATGTGCCCACCGAGAAGTAGGGGCCGTCCCGGCAGGAATGTTGGAAAATACTACATCCGAGATGTTAGGTTCCCTTAGGTTAGGATATATAACGTTATAGACGTATATAATGTCCCCACGCCAAAGAACGGGCCGACACGACCGGGATTTTGTAAAACATTACCAGCGAGTGTCTAGATGGTTTAGGTTAGGTTACATTACGATATGGACGTATATAATGTGCCCACCGAGAAGTACGGGCCGACACGACCGGCATTTTGTAAAATATTACCAGCGAGGGTCTAGATGGGTTAGGTTAGGTTATATTACGATATAGACGTATAAAATGATCCCACCGACAATTGGCGCCGACCCGAAAGGAATGTTGTGAAATACGACATCCGAGATGTTAGGTTCCCTCAGGTTAGGATATATAAAGTTATAGACGTATATAATGTCCCCACGGAAAAGTACGAGACGACACGACCGGGATTCTGTAAAACATTACCAGCGAGGGTCTAGATGGGTTAGGTTAGGTTATATTACGATATAGACGTATATAATGTGCCCACCGAGAAGTAGGGGCCGACCCGCCAGGAATGTTGGAAAATACTACATCCGAGAAGCTAGGTTCCCTTAGGTTAGGATATATAACGTTAAAGACGTATATAATTTCCCCACCGAGAAGTACGGTCCGACACGACCGGGATTTTGTAAAACATTACCGGCGAGGGTCTAGATGGGTTAGGTTAGGTTATATTACGATATAGACGTATATAATGTGCCCACCGAGAAGTAGGGGCCGACCCGCCAGGAATGTTGGAAAATACTACATCCGAGAAGCTAGGTTCCCTTAGGTTAGGATATATAACGTTAAAGACGTATATAATTTCCCCACCGAGAAGTACGGTCCGACACGACCGGGATTTTGTAAAACATTACCGGCGAGGGTCTAGATGGGTTAGGTTAGGTTATATTACGATATAGACGTATATAATGTGCCTACCGAGAAGTAGGGGCCGACCCGCCAGGAATGTTGGAAAATACTACATCCGAGATGTTAGGTTCCCTTAGGTTAGGATATGTAACGTTATAGACTTATATAATGTCCCCACGGCAAAGTACGGGCCGACACGACCGGGATTTTGTAAAACATTACCAGCGAGGGTCTAGATGCGTTAGGTTAGTTTATATTGCGATATGGACGTATATAATGTGCCCACCGAGAAGTAGGGTCCGACCCGCCAGGAATGTTGGAAAATACCGCATCCGAGATGTTAGGTTCCCTTAGGTTAGGATATATAGCGTTATAGACGTATATAATGTCCCCACGGCAAAGTACGGGCCGACACGACCGGAACTTTGTAAAACATTACCAGCGAGGGTCTACATGGGTTAGGTTAGGTTATATTACGATATGGACTAATATAATGTGCCCACCGAGAAGTAGGGGCCGACCCGCCAGGAATGTTGGAAAATACTACATCCGAGATGTTAGGCTCCCTTAGGTTAGGATATATAACGTTATAGACTTATATCATGTCCCCACGGCAAAGTACGGGCCGACACGCCCGGAATTTAGTAAAACATTACCAGCGAGGGTCTAGATGGGTTAGGTTAGTTTATATTGCGATATTGACGTATATATTGTGCCCACCGAGAAGTAGGGGCCGACCCGCCAGGAATGTTGGAAAATACTACATCCGAGATGTTAGGTTCCCTTAGGTTAAGATATATAACGTTATAGACGTATATAATGTCCTCACCGAGATGTACGGGCCGACACGACCGGGATTTTGTAAAACATTACCAGCGAGGGTCTACATGGGTTAGGTTAGGTTATATTACGATATAGACGTATATAATGTGCCCACCGAGAAGTAGGGGAGGACCCGCCAGGAATGTTGGAAAATACTACATCCGAGATGTTAGGTTCCCTTAGGTTAGGATATGTAACGTTATAGACTTATATAATGTCCCCACGGCAAAGTACGGGCACACACGACCGGAATTTTGTAAAACATTAACAGCGAGGGTCTAGATGGGTTAGGTTAGTTTATATTGCGATATGGACGTATATAATGTGCCCACCTAGAAGTAGGGGCCGACCCGCCAGGAATGGTGGAAAATACTACACACGAGATGTTAGGTTCCCTTAGGTTAGGATATATAAAGTTATAGACGTATATAATGTCCCCATCGAGAAGTACGGGCCGACACGACCGGGATTTTGTAAAACATTACCAGCGAGGGTCTAGATGGGTTAGGTTAGGTTATATTACGATATAGACGTATATAATGTGCCCACCGAGAAGTAGGGTCCGACCCGCCAGGAATGTTGGAAAATACCGCATCCGAGATGTTAGGTTCCCTTAGGTTAGGATATATAGCGTTATAGACGTATATAATGTCCCCACGGCAAAGTACGGGCCGACACGACCGGAACTTTGTAAAACATTACCAGCGAGGGTCTACATGGGTTAGGTTAGGTTATATTACGATATGGACTAATATAATGTGCCCACCGAGAAGTAGGGGCCGACCCGCCAGGAATGTTGGAAAATACTACATCCGAGATGTTAGGCTCCCTTAGGTTAGGATATATAACGTTATAGACTTATATCATGTCCCCACGGCAAAGTACGGGCCGACACGCCCGGAATTTAGTAAAACATTACCAGCGAGGGTCTAGATGGGTTAGGTTAGTTTATATTGCGATATGGACGTATATAATGTGCCCACCGAGAAGTAGGGGCCGACCCGCCAGGAATGTTGGAAAATACTACATCCGAGGTGTTAGGTTCCCTTAGGTTAAGATATATAACGTTATAGACGTATATAATGTCCTCACCGAGATGTACTGGCCGACACGACCGGGATTTTGTAAAACATTACCAGCGAGGGTCTACATGGGTTAGGTTAGGTTATATTACGATATAGACGTATATAATGTGCCCACCGAGAAGTAGGGGCCGGCCCAGCAGGAATGTTGGAAAATACTACATCCGAGATGTTAGGTTCCCTCAGGTTAGGATATATAAAGTTATAGACGTATATGACGTCCCCACGGAAAAGTACGGGCCGACACGACCGGGATTTTGTAAAACATTACCAGCGAGGGTCTAGATGGGTTAGGTTAGGTTATATTACGATATAGACTTATATAATGTGCCCACCGAGAAGTAGGGGCCAACCCGCCAGGAATGTTGGAAAATACTACATCCGAGATGTTAGGCTCCCTTAGGTTAGGATATATAACGTTATAGACTTATATCATGTCCCCACGGCAAAGTGCGGGCCGACACGCCCGGAATTTAGTAAAACATTACCAGCGAGGGTCTAGATGGGTTAGGTTAGTTTATATTGCGATATGGACGTATATAATGTGCCCACCGAGAAGTAGGGGCCGACCCGCCAGGAATGTTGGAAAATACTACATCCGAGATGTTAGGTTCCCTTAGGTTAAGATATATAACGTTATAGACGTATATAATGTCCTCACCGAGATGTACGGGCCGACACGACCGGGATTTTGTAAAACATTACCAGCGAGGGTCTACATGGGTTAGGTTAGGTTATATTACGATATAGACGTATATAATGTGCCCACCGAGAAGTAGGGTCCGACCCGCCAGGAATGTTGGAAAATACCGCATCCGAGATGTTAGGTTCCCTTAGGTTAGGATATATAGCGTTATAGACGTATATATTGTCCCCACGGCAAAGTACGGGCCGACACGACCGGAACTTTGTAAAACATTACCAGCGAGGGTCTACATGGGGTAGGTTAGGTTATATTACGATATGGACTAATATAATGTGCCCACCGAGAAGTAGGGGCCGACCCGCCAGGAATGTTGGAAAATACTACATCCGAGATATTAGGCTCCCTTAGGTTAGGATATTTAACGTTATAGACTTATATCATGTCCCCACGGCAAAGTACGGGCCGACACGCCCGGAATTTAGTAAAACATTACCAGCGAGGGTCTAGATGGGTTAGGTTAGTTTATATTGCGATATGGACGTATATAATGTGCCCACCGAGAAGTAGGGGCCGACCCGCCAGGAATGTTGGAAAATACTACATCCGAGGTGTTAGGTTCCCTTAGGTTAGGATATATAACGTTATAGACGTATATAATGTCCCCACGCCAAAGAACGGGCCGACACGACCGGGATTTTGTAAAACATTACCAGCGAGTGTCTAGATGGGTTAGGTTAGGTTACATTACGATATGGACGTATATAATGTGCCCACCGAGAAGTACGGGCCGACACGACCGGCATTTTGTAAAACATTACCAGCGAGGGTCTGGATGGGTTAGGTTAGGTTATATTACGATATAGACGTATATAATGATCCCACCGAGAATTGGCGCCGACCCGAAAGGAATGTTGTGAAATACGACATCCGAGATGTTAGGTTCCCTCAGGTTAGGATATATAAAGTTATAGACGTATATAATGTCCCCACGGCAAAGTACGGGCACACACGACCGGAATTTTGTAAAACATTAACAGCGAGGGTCTAGATGGGTTAGGTTAGTTTATATTGCGATATGGACGTATATAATGTGCCCACCTAGAAGTAGGGGCCGACCCGCCAGGAATGTTGGAAAATACTACATCCGAGATGTTAGGCTCCCTTAGGTTAGGATATATAACGTTATAGACTTATATCATGTCCCCACGGCAAAGTACGGTCCGACACGCCCGGAATTTTGTAAAACATTACCAGCGAGGGTCTAGATGGGTTAGGTTAGTTTATATTGCGATATGGACGTATATAATGTGCCCACCGAGAAGTAGGGGCCGACCCGCCAGGAATGTTGGAAAATACTACATCCGAGATGTTAGGTTCCCTTAGGTTAAGATATATAACGTTATAGACGTATGTAATGTCCTCACCGAGATGTACGGGCCGACACGACCGGGATTTTGTAAAACATTACCAGCGAGGGTCTAGATGGGTTAGGTTAGGTTATATTACAATATGGACGTATATAATGTGCCCACCGAGAAGTAGGGGCCGTCCCGGCAGGAATGTTGGAAAATACTACATCCGAGATGTTAGGTTCCCTTAGGTTAGGATATATAACGTTATAGACGTATATAATGTCCCCACGCCAAAGAACGGGCCGACACGACCGGGATTTTGTAAAACATTACCAGCGAGTGTCTAGATGGTTTAGGTTAGGTTACATTACGATATGGACGTATATAATGTGCCCACCGAGAAGTACGGGCCGACACGACCGGCATTTTGTAAAATATTACCAGCGAGGGTCTAGATGGGTTAGGTTAGGTTATATTACGATATAGACGTATAAAATGATCCCACCGACAATTGGCGCCGACCCGAAAGGAATGTTGTGAAATACGACATCCGAGATGTTAGGTTCCCTCAGGTTAGGATATATAAAGTTATAGACGTATATAATGTCCCCACGGAAAAGTACGAGACGACACGACCGGGATTCTGTAAAACATTACCAGCGAGGGTCTAGATGGGTTAGGTTAGGTTATATTACGATATAGACGTATATAATGTGCCCACCGAGAAGTAGGGGCCGACCCGCCAGGAATGTTGGAAAATACTACATCCGAGAAGCTAGGTTCCCTTAGGTTAGGATATATAACGTTAAAGACGTATATAATTTCCCCACCGAGAAGTACGGTCCGACACGACCGGGATTTTGTAAAACATTACCGGCGAGGGTCTAGATGGGTTAGGTTAGGTTATATTACGATATAGACGTATATAATGTGCCCACCGAGAAGTAGGGGCCGACCCGCCAGGAATGTTGGAAAATACTACATCCGAGAAGCTAGGTTCCCTTAGGTTAGGATATATAACGTTAAAGACGTATATAATTTCCCCACCGAGAAGTACGGTCCGACACGACCGGGATTTTGTAAAACATTACCGGCGAGGGTCTAGATGGGTTAGGTTAGGTTATATTACGATATAGACGTATATAATGTGCCTACCGAGAAGTAGGGGCCGACCCGCCAGGAATGTTGGAAAATACTACATCCGAGATGTTAGGTTCCCTTAGGTTAGGATATGTAACGTTATAGACTTATATAATGTCCCCACGGCAAAGTACGGGCCGACACGACCGGGATTTTGTAAAACATTACCAGCGAGGGTCTAGATGCGTTAGGTTAGTTTATATTGCGATATGGACGTATATAATGTGCCCACCGAGAAGTAGGGTCCGACCCGCCAGGAATGTTGGAAAATACCGCATCCGAGATGTTAGGTTCCCTTAGGTTAGGATATATAGCGTTATAGACGTATATAATGTCCCCACGGCAAAGTACGGGCCGACACGACCGGAACTTTGTAAAACATTACCAGCGAGGGTCTACATGGGTTAGGTTAGGTTATATTACGATATGGACTAATATAATGTGCCCACCGAGAAGTAGGGGCCGACCCGCCAGGAATGTTGGAAAATACTACATCCGAGATGTTAGGCTCCCTTAGGTTAGGATATATAACGTTATAGACTTATATCATGTCCCCACGGCAAAGTACGGGCCGACACGCCCGGAATTTAGTAAAACATTACCAGCGAGGGTCTAGATGGGTTAGGTTAGTTTATATTGCGATATTGACGTATATATTGTGCCCACCGAGAAGTAGGGGCCGACCCGCCAGGAATGTTGGAAAATACTACATCCGAGATGTTAGGTTCCCTTAGGTTAAGATATATAACGTTATAGACGTATATAATGTCCTCACCGAGATGTACGGGCCGACACGACCGGGATTTTGTAAAACATTACCAGCGAGGGTCTACATGGGTTAGGTTAGGTTATATTACGATATAGACGTATATAATGTGCCCACCGAGAAGTAGGGGAGGACCCGCCAGGAATGTTGGAAAATACTACATCCGAGATGTTAGGTTCCCTTAGGTTAGGATATGTAACGTTATAGACTTATATAATGTCCCCACGGCAAAGTACGGGCACACACGACCGGAATTTTGTAAAACATTAACAGCGAGGGTCTAGATGGGTTAGGTTAGTTTATATTGCGATATGGACGTATATAATGTGCCCACCTAGAAGTAGGGGCCGACCCGCCAGGAATGGTGGAAAATACTACACACGAGATGTTAGGTTCCCTTAGGTTAGGATATATAAAGTTATAGACGTATATAATGTCCCCATCGAGAAGTACGGGCCGACACGACCGGGATTTTGTAAAACATTACCAGCGAGGGTCTAGATGGGTTAGGTTAGGTTATATTACGATATAGACGTATATAATGTGCCCACCGAGAAGTAGGGTCCGACCCGCCAGGAATGTTGGAAAATACCGCATCCGAGATGTTAGGTTCCCTTAGGTTAGGATATATAGCGTTATAGACGTATATAATGTCCCCACGGCAAAGTACGGGCCGACACGACCGGAACTTTGTAAAACATTACCAGCGAGGGTCTACATGGGTTAGGTTAGGTTATATTACGATATGGACTAATATAATGTGCCCACCGAGAAGTAGGGGCCGACCCGCCAGGAATGTTGGAAAATACTACATCCGAGATGTTAGGCTCCCTTAGGTTAGGATATATAACGTTATAGACTTATATCATGTCCCCACGGCAAAGTACGGGCCGACACGCCCGGAATTTAGTAAAACATTACCAGCGAGGGTCTAGATGGGTTAGGTTAGTTTATATTGCGATATGGACGTATATAATGTGCCCACCGAGAAGTAGGGGCCGACCCGCCAGGAATGTTGGAAAATACTACATCCGAGGTGTTAGGTTCCCTTAGGTTAAGATATATAACGTTATAGACGTATATAATGTCCTCACCGAGATGTACTGGCCGACACGACCGGGATTTTGTAAAACATTACCAGCGAGGGTCTACATGGGTTAGGTTAGGACTCTGAGATAGCGCGTCGTATATAATGTGCCCACCGAGAAGTAGGGGCCGGCCCAGCAGGAATGTTGGAAAATACTACATCCGAGATGTTAGGTTCCCTCAGGTTAGGATATATAAAGTTATAGACGTATATGACGTCCCCACGGAAAAGTACGGGCCGACACGACCGGGATTTTGTAAAACATTACCAGCGAGGGTCTAGATGGGTTAGGTTAGGTTATATTACGATATAGACTTATATAATGTGCCCACCGAGAAGTAGGGGCCAACCCGCCAGGAATGTTGGAAAATACTACATCCGAGATGTTAGGCTCCCTTAGGTTAGGATATATAACGTTATAGACTTATATCATGTCCCCACGGCAAAGTGCGGGCCGACACGCCCGGAATTTAGTAAAACATTACCAGCGAGGGTCTAGATGGGTTAGGTTAGTTTATATTGCGATATGGACGTATATAATGTGCCCACCGAGAAGTAGGGGCCGACCCGCCAGGAATGTTGGAAAATACTACATCCGAGATGTTAGGTTCCCTTAGGTTAAGATATATAACGTTATAGACGTATATAATGTCCTCACCGAGATGTACGGGCCGACACGACCGGGATTTTGTAAAACATTACCAGCGAGGGTCTACATGGGTTAGGTTAGGTTATATTACGATATAGACGTATATAATGTGCCCACCGAGAAGTAGGGTCCGACCCGCCAGGAATGTTGGAAAATACCGCATCCGAGATGTTAGGTTCCCTTAGGTTAGGATATATAGCGTTATAGACGTATATATTGTCCCCACGGCAAAGTACGGGCCGACACGACCGGAACTTTGTAAAACATTACCAGCGAGGGTCTACATGGGGTAGGTTAGGTTATATTACGATATGGACTAATATAATGTGCCCACCGAGAAGTAGGGGCCGACCCGCCAGGAATGTTGGAAAATACTACATCCGAGATGTTAGGCTCCCTTAGGTTAGGATATTTAACGTTATAGACTTATATCATGTCCCCACGGCAAAGTACGGGCCGACACGCCCGGAATTTAGTAAAACATTACCAGCGAGGGTCTAGATGGGTTAGGTTAGTTTATATTGCGATATGGACGTATATAATGTGCCCACCGAGAAGTAGGGGCCGACCCGCCAGGAATGTTGGAAAATACTACATCCGAGATGTTAGTTTCCCTTAGGTTAATATATATAACGTTATAGACGTATATAATGTCCTCACCGAGATGTACGGGCCGACACGACCGGGATTTTGTAAAACATTACCAGCGAGGGTCTACATGGGTTAGGTTAGGTTATATTACGATATAGACGTATATAATGTGCCCACCGAGAAGTAGGGGAGGACCCGCCAGGAATGTTGGAAAATACTACATCCGAGATGTTAGGTTCCCTTAGGTTAGGTTAGTTTATATTGCGATATGGACGTATATAATGTGCCCACCGAGAAGTAGGGGCCGACCCGCCAGGAATGTTGGAAAATACTACATCCGAGATGTTAGTTTCCCTTAGGTTAATATATATAACGTTATAGACGTATATAATGTCCTCACCGAGATGTACGGGCCGACACGACCGGGATTTTGTAAAACATTACCAGCGAGGGTCTACATGGGTTAGGTTAGGTTATATTACGATATAGACGTATATAATGTGCCCACCGAGAAGTAGGGGAGGACCCGCCAGGAATGTTGGAAAATACTACATCCGAGATGTTAGGTTCCCTTAGGTTAGGATATGTAACGTTATAGACTTATATAATGTCCCCACGGCAAAGTACGGGCACACACGACCGGAATTTTGTAAAACATTAACAGCGAGGGTCTAGATGGGTTAGGTTAGTTTATATTGCGATATGGACGTATATAATGTGCCCACCAAGAAGTAGGGGCCGACCCGCCAGGAATGTTGGAAAATACTACATCCGAGGTGTTAGGTTCCCTTAGGTTAGGATATATAACGTTATAGACGTATATAATGTCCCCACGCCAAAGAACGGGCCGACACGACCGGGATTTTGTAAAACATTACCAGCGAGTGTCTAGATGGGTTAGGTTAGGTTACATTACGATATGGACGTATATAATGTGCCCACCGAGAAGTACGGGCCGACACGACCGGCATTTTGTAAAATATTACCAGCGAGGGTCTAGATGGGTTAGGTTATGTTATATTACGATATAGACGTATAAAATGATCCCACCGAGAATTGGCGCCGACCCGAAAGGAATGTTGTGAAATACGACATCCGAGATGTTAGGTTCCCTCAGGTTAGGATATATAAAGTTATAGACGTATATAATGTCCCCACGGAAAAGTACGACACGACACGACCGGGATTCTGTAAAACATTACCAGCGAGGGTCTAGATGGGTTAGGTTAGGTTATATTACGATATAGACGTATATAATGTGCCCACCGAGAAGTAGGGGCCGACCCGCCAGGAATGTTGGAAAATACTACATCCGAGAAGCTAGGTTCCCTTAGGTTAGGATATATAACGTTAAAGACGTATATAATTTCCCCACCGAGAAGTACGGTCCGACACGACCGTGATTTTGTAAAACATTACCGGCGAGGGTCTACATGGGTTAGGTTAGGTTATATTACGATATAGACGTATATAATGTGCCTACCGAGAAGTAGGGGCCGACCCGCCAGGAATGTTGGAAAATACTACATCCGAGATGTTAGGTTCCCTTAGGTTAGGATACATAACGTTATAGACGTATATAATGTCCCCACGGCAAAGTACGGGCCGACACGACCGGAACTTTGTAAAACATTACCAGCGAGGGTCTAGATGGGTTAGGTTAGGTTATATTACGATATGGACGTATATAATGTGCCCACCGAGAAGTAGGGGCCGACCCGCCAGGAATGTTGGAAAATACTACATCCGAGATGTTAGGTTCCCTCAGGTTAGGATATATAAAGTTATAGACGTATATAATGTCCCCACGGGAAAGTACGGGCACACACGACCGGAATTTTGTAAAACATTAACAGCGAGGGTCTAGATGGGTTAGGTTAGTTTATATTGCGATATGGACGTATATAATGTGCCCACCGAGAAGTAGGGGCCGACCCGCCAGGAATGTTGGAAAATACTACATCCGAGATGTTAGGTTCCCTTAGGTTAGGATATATAAAGTTATAGACGTATATAATGTCCCCACGGAAAAGTACGAGACGACACGACCGGGATTCTGTAAAACATTACCAGCGAGGGTCTAGATGGGTTAGGTTAGGTTATATTACGATATAGACGTATATAATGTGCCCACCGAGAAGTAGGGGCCGACCCGCCAGGAATGTTGGAAAATACTACATCCGAGAAGCTAGGTTCCCTTAGGTTAGGATATATAACGTTAAAGACGTATATAATTTCCCCACCGAGAAGTACGGTCCGACACGACCGGGATTTTGTAAAACATTACCGGCGAGGGTCTAGATGGGTTAGGTTAAGTTATATTACGATATAGACGTATATAATGTGCCCACCGAGAAGTAGGGGCCGACCCGCCAGGAATGTTGGAAAATACTACATCCGAGAAGCTAGGTTCCCTTAGGTTAGGATATATAACGTTAAAGACGTATATAATTTCCCCACCGAGAAGTACGGTCCGACACGACCGGGATTTTGTAAAACATTACCGGCGAGGGTCTAGATGGGTTAGGTTAGGTTATATTACGATATAGACGTATATAATGTGCCTACCGAGAAGTAGGGGCCGACCCGCCAGGAATGTTGGAAAATACTACATCCGAGATGTTAGGTTCCCTTAGGTTAGGATATGTAACGTTATAGACTTATATAATGTCCCCACGGCAAAGTACGGGCCGACACGACCGGGATTTTGTAAAACATTACCAGCGAGGGTCTAGATGCGTTAGGTTAGTTTATATTGCGATATGGACGTATATAATGTGCCCACCGAGAAGTAGGGTCCGACCCGCCAGGAATGTTGGAAAATACCGCATCCGAGATGTTAGGTTCCCTTAGGTTAGGATATATAGCGTTATAGACGTATATAATGTCCCCACGGCAAAGTACGGGCCGACACGACCGGAACTTTGTAAAACATTACCAGCGAGGGTCTACATGGGTTAGGTTAGGTTATATTACGATATGGACTAATATAATGTGCCCACCGAGAAGTAGGGGCCGACCCGCCAGGAATGTTGGAAAATACTACATCCGAGATGTTAGGCTCCCTTAGGTTAGGATATATAACGTTATAGACTTATATCATGTCCCCACGGCAAAGTACGGGCCGACACGCCCGGAATTTAGTAAAACATTACCAGCGAGGGTCTAGATGGGTTAGGTTAGTTTATATTGCGATATTGACGTATATATTGTGCCCACCGAGAAGTAGGGGCCGACCCGCCAGGAATGTTGGAAAATACTACATCCGAGATGTTAGGTTCCCTTAGGTTAAGATATATAACGTTATAGACGTATATAATGTCCTCACCGAGATGTACGGGCCGACACGACCGGGATTTTGTAAAACATTACCAGCGAGGGTCTACATGGGTTAGGTTAGTTTATATTACGATATAGACGTATATAATGTGCCCACCGAGAAGTAGGGGAGGACCCGCCAGGAATGTTGGAAAATACTACATCCGAGATGTTAGGTTCCCTTAGGTTAGGATATGTAACGTTATAGACTTATATAATGTCCCCACGGCAAAGTACGGGCACACACGACCGGAATTTTGTAAAACATTAACAGCGAGGGTCTAGATGGGTTAGGTTAGTTTATATTGCGATATGGACGTATATAATGTGCCCACCTAGAAGTAGGGGCCGACCCGCCAGGAATGGTGGAAAATACTACACACGAGATGTTAGGTTCCCTTAGGTTAGGATATATAAAGTTATAGACGTATATAATGTCCCCATCGAGAAGTACGGGCCGACACGACCGGGATTTTGTAAAACATTACCAGCGAGGGTCTAGATGGGTTAGGTTAGGTTATATTACGATATAGACGTATATAATGTGCCCACCGAGAAGTAGGGTCCGACCCGCCAGGAATGTTGGAAAATACCGCATCCGAGATGTTAGGTTCCCTTAGGTTAGGATATATAGCGTTATAGACGTATATAATGTCCCCACGGCAAAGTACGGGCCGACACGACCGGAACTTTGTAAAACATTACCAGCGAGGGTCTACATGGGTTAGGTTAGGTTATATTACGATATGGACTAATATAATGTGCCCACCGAGAAGTAGGGGCCGACCCGCCAGGAATGTTGGAAAATACTACATCCGAGATGTTAGGCTCCCTTAGGTTAGGATATATAACGTTATAGACTTATATCATGTCCCCACGGCAAAGTACGGGCCGACACGCCCGGAATTTAGTAAAACATTACCAGCGAGGGTCTAGATGGGTTAGGTTAGTTTATATTGCGATATGGACGTATATAATGTGCCCACCGAGAAGTAGGGGCCGACCCGCCAGGAATGTTGGAAAATACTACATCCGAGGTGTTAGGTTCCCTTAGGTTAAGATATATAACGTTATAGACGTATATAATGTCCTCACCGAGATGTACTGGCCGACACGACCGGGATTTTGTAAAACATTACCAGCGAGGGTCTACATGGGTTAGGTTAGGTTATATTACGATATAGACGTATATAATGTGCCCACCGAGAAGTAGGGGCCGGCCCAGCAGGAATGTTGGAAAATACTACATCCGAGATGTTAGGTTCCCTCAGGTTAGGATATATAAAGTTATAGACGTATATGACGTCCCCACGGAAAAGTACGGGCCGACACGACCGGGATTTTGTAAAACATTACCAGCGAGGGTCTAGATGGGTTAGGTTAGGTTATATTACGATATAGACTTATATAATGTGCCCACCGAGAAGTAGGGGCCAACCCGCCAGGAATGTTGGAAAATACTACATCCGAGATGTTAGGCTCCCTTAGGTTAGGATATATAACGTTATAGACTTATATCATGTCCCCACGGCAAAGTGCGGGCCGACACGCCCGGAATTTAGTAAAACATTACCAGCGAGGGTCTAGATGGGTTAGGTTAGTTTATATTGCGATATGGACGTATATAATGTGCCCACCGAGAAGTAGGGGCCGACCCGCCAGGAATGTTGGAAAATACTACATCCGAGATGTTAGGTTCCCTTAGGTTAAGATATATAACGTTATAGACGTATATAATGTCCTCACCGAGATGTACGGGCCGACACGACCGGGATTTTGTAAAACATTACCAGCGAGGGTCTACATGGGTTAGGTTAGGTTATATTACGATATAGACGTATATAATGTGCCCACCGAGAAGTAGGGTCCGACCCGCCAGGAATGTTGGAAAATACCGCATCCGAGATGTTAGGTTCCCTTAGGTTAGGATATATAGCGTTATAGACGTATATATTGTCCCCACGGCAAAGTACGGGCCGACACGACCGGAACTTTGTAAAACATTACCAGCGAGGGTCTACATGGGGTAGGTTAGGTTATATTACGATATGGACTAATATAATGTGCCCACCGAGAAGTAGGGGCCGACCCGCCAGGAATGTTGGAAAATACTACATCCGAGATGTTAGGCTCCCTTAGGTTAGGATATTTAACGTTATAGACTTATATCATGTCCCCACGGCAAAGTACGGGCCGACACGCCCGGAATTTAGTAAAACATTACCAGCGAGGGTCTAGATGGGTTAGGTTAGTTTATATTGCGATATGGACGTATATAATGTGCCCACCGAGAAGTAGGGGCCGACCCGCCAGGAATGTTGGAAAATACTACATCCGAGATGTTAGTTTCCCTTAGGTTAATATATATAACGTTATAGACGTATATAATGTCCTCACCGAGATGTACGGGCCGACACGACCGGGATTTTGTAAAACATTACCAGCGAGGGTCTACATGGGTTAGGTTAGGTTATATTACGATATAGACGTATATAATGTGCCCACCGAGAAGTAGGGGAGGACCCGCCAGGAATGTTGGAAAATACTACATCCGAGATGTTAGGTTCCCTTAGGTTAGGTTAGTTTATATTGCGATATGGACGTATATAATGTGCCCACCGAGAAGTAGGGGCCGACCCGCCAGGAATGTTGGAAAATACTACATCCGAGATGTTAGTTTCCCTTAGGTTAATATATATAACGTTATAGACGTATATAATGTCCTCACCGAGATGTACGGGCCGACACGACCGGGATTTTGTAAAACATTACCAGCGAGGGTCTACATGGGTTAGGTTAGGTTATATTACGATATAGACGTATATAATGTGCCCACCGAGAAGTAGGGGAGGACCCGCCAGGAATGTTGGAAAATACTACATCCGAGATGTTAGGTTCCCTTAGGTTAGGATATGTAACGTTATAGACTTATATAATGTCCCCACGGCAAAGTACGGGCACACACGACCGGAATTTTGTAAAACATTAACAGCGAGGGTCTAGATGGGTTAGGTTAGTTTATATTGCGATATGGACGTATATAATGTGCCCACCAAGAAGTAGGGGCCGACCCGCCAGGAATGTTGGAAAATACTACATCCGAGGTGTTAGGTTCCCTTAGGTTAGGATATATAACGTTATAGACGTATATAATGTCCCCACGCCAAAGAACGGGCCGACACGACCGGGATTTTGTAAAACATTACCAGCGAGTGTCTAGATGGGTTAGGTTAGGTTACATTACGATATGGACGTATATAATGTGCCCACCGAGAAGTACGGGCCGACACGACCGGCATTTTGTAAAATATTACCAGCGAGGGTCTAGATGGGTTAGGTTATGTTATATTACGATATAGACGTATAAAATGATCCCACCGAGAAGTAGGGGCCGACCCGCCAGGAATGTTGGAAAATACTACATCCGAGATGTTAGGTTCCCTTAGGTTAGGATATGTAACGTTATAGACTTATATAATGTCCCCACGGCAAAGTACGGGCACACACGACCGGAATTTTGTAAAACATTAACAGCGAGGGTCTAGATGGGTTAGGTTAGTTTATATTGCGATATGGACGTATATAATGTGCCCACCTAGAAGTAGGGGCCGACCCGCCAGGATTGGTGGAATATACTACATCCGAGATGTTAGGTTCCCTTAGGTTAGGATACATAACGTTATAGACGTATATAATGTCCCCACGGCAAAGTACGGGCCGACACGACCGGAACTTTGTAAAACATTACCAGCGAGGGTCTACATGGGTTAGGTTAGGTTATATTACGATATGGACGTATATAATGTGCCCACCGAGAAGTAGGGGCCGACCCGCCAGGAATGTTGGAAAATACTACATCCGAGAAGTTAGGTTCCCTTAGGTTAGGATATATAACGTTAAAGACGTATATAATTTCCCCACCGAGAAGTACGGGCCGACACGACCGGGATTTTGTAAAACATTACCGGCGAGGGTCTAGATGGGTTAGGTTAGGTTATATTACGATATAGACGTATATAATGTGCCCACCGAGAAGTAGGGGCCGGCCCGCCAGGAATGTTGGAAAATACTACATCCGAGATGTTAGGTTCCCTCAGGTTAGGATATATAAAGTTATAGACGTATATAATGTCCCCACGGGAAAGTACGGGCACACACGACCGGAATTTTGTAAAACATTAACAGCGAGGGTCTAGATGGGTTAGGTTAGTTTATATTGCGATATGGACGTATATAATGTGCCCACCGAGAAGTAGGGGCCGACCCGCCAGGAATGTTGGAAAATACTACATCCGAGATGTTAGGTTCCCTTAGGTTAAGATATATAACGTTATAGACGTATGTAATGTCCTCACCGATATGTACGGGCCGACACGACCGGGATTTTGTAAAACATTACCAGCGAGGGTCTAGATGGGTTAGGTTAGGTTATATTACAATATGGACGTATATAATGTGCCCACCGAGAAGTAGGGGCCGTCCCGCCAGGAATGTTGGAAAATACTACATCCGAGATGTTAGGTTCCCTTAGGTTAGGATATATAACGTTATAGACGTATATAATGTCCCCACGCCAAAGAACGGGCCGACACGACCGGGATTTTGTAAAACATTACCAGCGAGTGTCTAGATGGTTTAGGTTAGGTTACATTACGATATGGACGTATATAATGTGCCCACCGAGAAGTACGGGCCGACACGACCGGCATTTTGTAAAATATTACCAGCGAGGGTCTAGATGGGTTAGGTTAGGTTATATTACGATATAGACGTATAAAATGATCCCACCGAGAATTGGCGCCGACCCGAAAGGAATGTTGTGAAATACGACATCCGAGATGTTAGGTTCCCTCAGGTTAGGATATATAAAGTTATAGACGTATATAATGTCCCCACGGAAAAGTACGACACGACACGACCGGGATTCTGTAAAACATTACCAGCGAGGGTCTAGATGGGTTAGGTTAGGTTATATTACGATATAGACGTATATAATGTGCCCACCGAGAAGTAGGGGCCGACCCGCCAGGAATGTTGGAAAATACTACATCCGAGAAGCTAGGTTCCCTTAGGTTAGGATATGTAACGTTATAGACTTATATAATGTCCCCACGGCAAAGTACGGGCACACACGACCGGGATTTTGTAAAACATTACCAGCGAGGGTCTACATGGGTTAGGTTAGGTTATATTACGATATAGACGTATATAATGTGCCCACCGAGAAGTAGGGGCCGGCCCAGCAGGAATGTTGGAAAATACTACATCCGAGATGTTAGGTTCCCTCAGGTTAGGATATATAAAGTTATAGACGTATATGACGTCCCCACGGAAAAGTACGGCCCGACACGACCGGGATTTTGTAAAACATTACCAGCGAGGGTCTAGATGGGTTAGGTTAGGTTATATTACGATATAGACTTATATAATGTGCCCACCGAGAAGTAGGGGCCAACCCGCCAGGAATGTTGGAAAATACTACATCCGAGATGTTAGGCTCCCTTAGGTTAGGATATATAACGTTATAGACTTATATCATGTCCCCACGGCACAGTGCGGGCCGACACGCCCGGAATTTAGTAAAACATTACCAGCGAGGGTCTAGATGGGTTAGGTTAGTTTATATTGCGATATGGACGTATATAATGTGCCCACCGAGAAGTAGGGGCCGACCCGCCAGGAATGTTGGAAAATACTACATCCGAGATGTTAGGTTCCCTTAGGTTAAGATATATAACGTTATAGACGTATATAATGTCCTCACCGAGATGTACGGGCCGACACGACCGGGATTTTGTACAACATTACCAGCGAGGGTCTACATGGGTTAGGTTAGGTTATATTACGATATAGACGTATATAATGTGCCCACCGAGAAGTAGGGTCCGACCCGCCAGGAATGTTGGAAAATACCGCATCCGAGATGTTAGGTTCCCTTAGGTTAGGATATATAGCGTTATAGACGTATATAATGTCCCCACGGCAAAGTACGGGCCGACACGACCGGAACTTTGTAAAACATTACCAGCGAGGGTCTACATGGGGTAGGTTAGGTTATATTACGATATGGACTAATATAATGTGCCCACCGAGAAGTAGGGGCCGACCCGCCAGGAATGTTGGAAAATACTACATCCGAGATGTTAGGCTCCCTTAGGTTAGGATATTTAACGTTATAAACTTATATCATGTCCCCACGGCAAAGTACGGGCCGACACGCCCGGAATTTAGTAAAACATTACCAGCGAGGGTCTAGATGGGTTAGGTTAGTTTATATTGCGATATGGACGTATATAATGTGCCCACCGAGAAGTAGGGGCCGACCCGCCAGGAATGTTGGAAAATACTACATCCGAGATGTTAGTTTCCCTTAGGTTAATATATATAACGTTATAGACGTATATAATGTCCTCACCGAGATGTACGGGCCGACACGACCGGGATTTTGTAAAACATTACCAGCGAGGGTCTACATGGGTTAGGTTAGGTTATATTACGATATAGACGTATATAATGTGCCCACCGAGAAGTAGGGGAGGACCCGCCAGGAATGTTGGAAAATACTACATCCGAGATGTTAGGTTCCCTTAGGTTAGGTTAGTTTATATTGCGATATGGACGTATATAATGTGCTCACCGAGAAGTAGGGGCCGACCCGCCAGGAATGTTGGAAAATACTACATCCGAGATGTTAGTTTCCCTTAGGTTAATATATATAACGTTATAGACGTATATAATGTCCTCACCGAGATGTACGGGCCGACACGACCGGGATTTTGTAAAACATTACCAGCGAGGGTCTACATGGGTTAGGTTAGGTTATATTACGATATAGACGTATATAATGTGCCCACCGAGAAGTAGGGGAGGACCCGCCAGGAATGTTGGAAAATACTACATCCGAGATGTTAGGTTCCCTTAGGTTAGGATATGTAACGTTATAGACTTATATAATGTCCCCACGGCAAAGTACGGGCACACACGACCGGAATTTTGTAAAACATTAACAGCGAGGGTCTAGATGGGTTAGGTTAGTTTATATTGCGATATGGACGTATATAATGTGCCCACCAAGAAGTAGGGGCCGACCCGCCAGGAATGTTGGAAAATCCTACATCCGAGGTGTTCGGTTCCCTTAGGTTAGGATATATAACGTTATAGACGTATATAATGTCCCCACGCCAAAGAACGGGCCGACACGACCGGGATTTTGTAAAACATTACCAGCGAGTGTCTAGATGGGTTAGGTTAGGTTACATTACGATATGGACGTATATAATGTGCCCACCGAGAAGTACGGGCCGACACGACCGGCATTTTGTAAAATATTACCAGCGAGGGTCTAGATGGGTTAGGTTATGTTATATTACGATATAGACGTATAAAATGATCCCACCGAGAATTGGCGCCGACCCGAAAGGAATGTTGTGAAATACGACATCCGAGATGTTAGGTTCCCTCAGGTTAGGATATATAAAGTTATAGACGTATATAATGTCCCCACGGAAAAGTACGACACGACACGACCGGGATTCTGTAAAACATTACCAGCGAGGGTCTAGATGGGTTAGGTTCGGTTATATTGCGATATAGACGTATATAATGTGCCCACCGAGAAGTACGGGCCGACACGACCGGCATTTTGTAAAACATTACCAGCGAGGGTCTGGATGGGTTAGGTTAGGTTATATTACGATATAGACGTATATAATGATCCCACCGAGAATTGGAGCCGACCCGAAAGGAATGTTGTGAAATACGACATCCGAGATGTTAGGTTCCCTCAGGTTAGGATATATAAAGTTATAGACGTATATAATGTCCCCACGGGAAAGTACGGGCACACACGACCGGAATTTTGTAAAACATTAACAGCGAGGGTCTAGATGGGTTAGGTTAGTTTATATTGCGATATGGACGTATATAATGTGCCCACCTAGAAGTAGGGGCCGACCCGCCAGGAATGTTGGAAAATACTACATCCGAGATGTTAGGCTCCCTTAGGTTAGGATATATAACGTTATAGACTTATATCATGTCCCCACGGCAAAGTACGGGCCGACACGCCCGGAATTTTGTAAAACATTACCAGCGAGGGTCTAGATGGGTTAGGTTAGTTTATATTGCGATATGGACGTATATAATGTGCCCACCGAGAAGTAGGGGCCGACCCGCCAGGAATGTTGGAAAATACTACATCCGAGATGTTAGGTTCCCTTAGGTTAAGATATATAACGTTATAGACGTATGTAATGTCCTCACCGAGATGTACGGGCCGACACGACCGGGATTTTGTAAAACATTACCAGCGAGGGTCTAGATGGGTTAGGTTAGGTTATATTACAATATGGACGTATATAATGTGCCCACCGAGAAGTAGGGGCCGTCCCGCCAGGAATGTTGGAAAATACTACATCCGAGATGTTAGGTTCCCTTAGGTTAGGATATATAACGTTATAGACGTATATAATGTCCCCACGCCAAAGAACGGGCCGACACGACCGGGATTTTGTAAAACATTACCAGCGAGTGTCTAGATGGTTTAGGTTAGGTTACATTACGATATGGACGTATATAATGTGCCCACCGAGAAGTACGGGCCGACACGACCGGCATTTTGTAAAATATTACCAGCGAGGGTCTAGATGGGTTAGGTTATGTTATATTACGATATAGACGTATAAAATGATCCCACCGAGAATTGGCGCCGACCCGAAAGGAATGTTGTGAAATACGCCATCCGAGATGTTAGGTTCCCTCAGGTTAGGATATATAAAGTTATAGACGTATATAATGTCCCCACGGAAAAGTACGACACAACACGACCGGGATTCTGTAAAACATTACCAGCGAGGGTCTAGATGGGTTAGGTTAGGTTATATTACGATATAGACGTATATAATGTGGCCACCGAGAAGTAGGGGCCGACCCGCCAGGAATGTTGGAAAATACTACATCTGAGAAGCTAGGTTCCCTTAGGTTAGGATATATAACGTTAAAGACGTATATAATTTCCCCACCGAGAAGTACGGTCCGACACGACCGTGATTTTGTAAAACATTACCGGCGAGGGTCTAGATGGGTTAGGTTAGGTTATATTACGATATAGACGTATATAATGTGCCTACCGAGAAGTAGGGGCCGACCCGCCAGGAATGTTGGAAAATACTACATCCGAGATGTTAGGTTCCCTTAGGTTAGGATATGTAACGTTATAGACTTATATAATGTCCCCACGGCAAAGTACGGGCACACACGACCGGAATTTTGTAAAACATTAACAGCGAGGGTCTAGATGTGTTAGGTTAGTTTATATTGCGATATGGACGTATATAATGTGCCCACCTAGAAGTAGGGGCCGACCCGCCAGGATTGGTGGAAAATACTACATCCGAGATGTTAGGTTCCCTTAGGTTAGGATATATAACGTTATAGACGTATATAATGTCCCCATCGAGAAGTACGGGCCGACACGACCGGGATTTTGTAAAACATTACCAGCGAGGGTCTAGATGGGTTAGGTTAGGTTATATTACGATATAGACGTATATAATGTGCCCACCGAGAAGTAGGGGCCGACCCGCCAGGAATGTTGGAAAATACTACATCCGAGATGTTAGGTTCCCTTAGGTTAGGATACATAACGTTATAGACGTATATAATGTCCCCACGGCAAAGTACGGGCCGACACGACCGGAACTTTGTAAAACATTACCAGCGAGGGTCTACATGGGTTAGGTTAGGTTATATTACGATATGGACTAATATAATGTGCCCACCGAGAAGTAGGGGCCGACCCGCCAGGAATGTTGGAAAATACTACATCCGAGAAGTTAGGTTCCCTTAGGTTAGGATATATAACGTTAAAGACGTATATAATTTCCCCACCGAGAAGTACGGGCCGACACGACCGGGATTTTGTAAAACATTACCGGCGAGGGTCTAGATGGGTTAGGTTAGGTTATATTACGATATAGACGTATATAATGTGCCCACCGAGAAGTAGGGGCCGGCCCGCCAGGAATGTTGGAAAATACTACATCCGAGATGTTAGGTTCCCTCAGGTTAGGATATATAAAGTTATAGACGTATATAATGTCCCCACGGGAAAGTACGGGCACACACGACCGGAATTTTGTAAAACATTAACAGCGAGGGTCTAGATGGGTTAGGTTAGTTTATATTGCCATATGGACGTATATAATGTGCCCACCTAGAAGTAGGGGCCGACCCGCCAGGAATGTTGGAAAATACTACATCCGAGATGTTAGGCTCCCTTAGGTTAGGATATATAACGTTATAGACTTATATCATGTCCCCACGGCAAAGTACGGGCCGACACGCCCGGAATTTTGTAAAACATTACCAGCGAGGGTCTAGATGGGTTAGGTTAGTTTATATTGCGATATGGACGTATATAATGTGCCCACCGAGAAGTAGGGGCCGACCCGCCAGGAATGTTGGAAAATACTACATCCGAGATGTTAGGTTCCCTTAGGTTAAGATATATAACGTTATAAACGTATGTAATGTCCTCACCGATATGTACGGGCCGACACGACCGGGATTTTGTAAAACATTACCAGCGAGGTTCTAGATGGGTTAGGTTAGGTTATATTACAATATGGACGTAAATAATGTGCCCACCGAGAAGTAGGGGCCGTCCCGCCAGGAATGTTGGAAAATACTACATCCGAGATGTTAGGTTCCCTTAGGTTAGGATATATAACGTTATAGACGTATATAATGTCCCCACGCCAAAGAACGGGCCGACACGACCGGGATTTTGTAAAACATTACCAGCGAGTGTCTAGATGGTTTAGGTTAGGTTACATTACGATATGGACGTATATAATGTGCCCACCGAGAAGTACGGGCCGACACGACCGGCATTTTGTACAATATTACCAGCGAGGGTCTAGATGGGTTAGGTTAGGTTATATTACGATATAGACGTATAAAATGATCCCACCGAGAATTGGCGCCGACCCGAAAGGAATGTTGTGAAATACGACATCCGAGATGTTAGGTTCCCTCAGGTTAGGATATATAAAGTTATAGACGTATATAATGTCCCCACGGAAAAGTACGACACGACACGACCGGGATTCTGTAAAACATTACCAGCGAGGGTCTAGATGGGTTAGGTTAGGTTATATTACGATATAGACGTATATAATGTGCCCACCGAGAAGTAGGGGCCGACCCGCCAGGAATGTTGGAAAATACTACATCCGAGAAGCTAGGTTCCCTTAGGTTAGGATATATAACGTTAAAGACGTATATAATTTCCCCACCGAGAAGTACGGTCCGACACGACCGGGATTTTGAAAAACATTACCGGCGAGGGTCTAGATGGGTTAGGTTAGGTTATATTACGATATAGACGTATATAATGTGCCTACCGAGAAGTAGGGGCCGACCCGCCAGGAATGTTGGAAAATACTACATCCGAGATGTTAGGTTCCCTTAGGTTAGGATATGTAACGTTATAGACTTATATAATGTCCCCACGGCAAAGTACGGGCACACACGACCGGAATTTTGTAAAACATTAACAGCGAGGGTCTAGATGGGTTAGGTTAGTTTATATTGCGATATGGACGTATATAATGTGCCCACCGAGAAGTAGGGGCCGACCCGCCAGGAATGTTGGAAAATACTACATCCGAGATGTTAGGTTCCCTTAGGTTAAGATATATAACGTTATAGACGTATGTAATGTCCTCACCGAGATGTACGGGCCGACACGACCGGGATTTTGTAAAACATTACCAGCGAGGGTCTAGATGGGTTAGGTTAGGTTATATTACAATATGGACGTATATAATGTGCCCACCGAGAAGTAGGGGCCGTCCCGCCAGGAATGTTGGAAAATACTACATCCGAGATGTTAGGTTCCCTTAGGTTAGGATATATAACGTTATAGACGTATATAATGTCCCCACGCCAAAGAACGGGCCGACACGACCGGGATTTTGTAAAACATTACCAGCGAGTGTCTAGATGGTTTAGGTTAGGTTACATTACGATATGGACGTATATAATGTGCCCACCGAGAAGTACGGGCCGACACGACCGGCATTTTGTAAAATATTACCAGCGAGGGTCTAGATGGGTTAGGTTAGGTTATATTACGATATAGACGTATAAAATGATCCCACCGAGAATTGGCGCCGACCCGAAAGGAATGTTGTGAAATACGACATCCGAGATGTTAGGTTCCCTTAGGTTAGGATATGTAACGTTATAGACTTATATAATGTCCCCACGGCAAAGTACGGGCACACACGACCGGAATTTTGTAAAACATTAACAGCGAGGGTCTAGATGGGTTAGGTTAGTTTATATTGCGATATGGACGTATATAATGTGCCCACCTAGAAGTAGGGGCCGACCCGCCAGGATTGGTGGAAAATACTACATCCGAGATGTTAGGTTCCCTTAGGATAGGATATATAACGTTATAGACGTATATAATGTCCCCATCGAGAAGTACGGGCCGACACGACCGGGATTTTGTAAAACATTACCAGCGAGGGTCTAGATGGGTTAGGTTAGGTTATATTACGATATAGACGTATATAATGTGCCCACCGAGAAGTAGGGGCCGACCCGCCAGGAATGTTGGAAAATACTACATCCGAGATGTTAGGTTCCCTTAGGTTAGGATACATAACGTTATAGACGTATATAATGTCCCCACGGCAAAGTACGGGCCGACACGACCGGAACTTTGTAAAACATTACCAGCGAGGGTCTACATGGGTTAGGTTAGGTTATATTACGATATGGACTAATATAATGTGCCCACCGAGAAGTAGGGGCCGACCCGCCAGGAATGTTGGAAAATACTACATCCGAGAAGTTAGGTTCCCTTAGGTTAGGATATATAACGTTAAAGACGTATATAATTTCCCCACCGAGAAGTACGGGCCGACACGACCGGGATTTTGTAAAACATTACCGGCGAGGGTCTAGATGGGTTAGGTTAGGTTATATTACGATATAGACGTATATAATGTGCCCACCGAGAAGTAGGGGCCGGCCCGCCAGGAATGTTGGAAAATACTACATCCGAGATGTTAGGTTCCCTCAGGTTAGGATATATAAAGTTATAGACGTATATAATGTCCCCACGGGAAAGTACGGGCACACACGACCGGAATTTTGTAAAACATTAACAGCGAGGGTCTAGATGGGTTAGGTTAGTTTATATTGCCATATGGACGTATATAATGTGCCCACCTAGAAGTAGGGGCCGACCCGCCAGGAATGTTGGAAAATACTACATCCGAGATGTTAGGCTCCCTTAGGTTAGGATATATAACGTTATAGACTTATATCATGTCCCCACGGCAAAGTACGGGCCGACACGCCCGGAATTTTGTAAAACATTACCAGCGAGGGTCTAGATGGGTTAGGTTAGTTTATATTGCGATATGGACGTATATAATGTGCCCACCGAGAAGTAGGGGCCGACCCGCCAGGAATGTTGGAAAATACTACATCCGAGATGTTAGGTTCCCTTAGGTTAAGATATATAACGTTATAAACGTATGTAATGTCCTCACCGATATGTACGGGCCGACACGACCGGGATTTTGTAAAACATTACCAGCGAGGTTCTAGATGGGTTAGGTTAGGTTATATTACAATATGGACGTAAATAATGTGCCCACCGAGAAGTAGGGGCCGTCCCGCCAGGAATGTTGGAAAATACTACATCCGAGATGTTAGGTTCCCTTAGGTTAGGATATATAACGTTATAGACGTATATAATGTCCCCACGCCAAAGAACGGGCCGACACGACCGGGATTTTGTAAAACATTACCAGCGAGTGTCTAGATGGTTTAGGTTAGGTTACATTACGATATGGACGTATATAATGTGCCCACCGAGAAGTACGGGCCGACACGACCGGCATTTTGTACAATATTACCAGCGAGGGTCTAGATGGGTTAGGTTAGGTTATATTACGATATAGACGTATAAAATGATCCCACCGAGAATTGGCGCCGACCCGAAAGGAATGTTGTGAAATACGACATCCGAGATGTTAGGTTCCCTCAGGTTAGGATATATAAAGTTATAGACGTATATAATGTCCCCACGGAAAAGTACGACACGACACGACCGGGATTCTGTAAAACATTACCAGCGAGGGTCTAGATGGGTTAGGTTAGGTTATATTACGATATAGACGTATATAATGTGCCCACCGAGAAGTAGGGGCCGACCCGCCAGGAATGTTGGAAAATACTACATCCGAGAAGCTAGGTTCCCTTAGGTTAGGATATATAACGTTAAAGACGTATATAATTTCCCCACCGAGAAGTACGGTCCGACACGACCGGGATTTTGAAAAACATTACCGGCGAGGGTCTAGATGGGTTAGGTTAGGTTATATTACGATATAGACGTATATAATGTGCCTACCGAGAAGTAGGGGCCGACCCGCCAGGAATGTTGGAAAATACTACATCCGAGATGTTAGGTTCCCTTAGGTTAGGATATGTAACGTTATAGACTTATATAATGTCCCCACGGCAAAGTACGGGCACACACGACCGGAATTTTGTAAAACATTAACAGCGAGGGTCTAGATGGGTTAGGTTAGTTTATATTGCGATATGGACGTATATAATGTGCCCACCGAGAAGTAGGGGCCGACCCGCCAGGAATGTTGGAAAATACTACATCCGAGATGTTAGGTTCCCTTAGGTTAAGATATATAACGTTATAGACGTATGTAATGTCCTCACCGAGATGTACGGGCCGACACGACCGGGATTTTGTAAAACATTACCAGCGAGGGTCTAGATGGGTTAGGTTAGGTTATATTACAATATGGACGTATATAATGTGCCCACCGAGAAGTAGGGGCCGTCCCGCCAGGAATGTTGGAAAATACTACATCCGAGATGTTAGGTTCCCTTAGGTTAGGATATATAACGTTATAGACGTATATAATGTCCCCACGCCAAAGAACGGGCCGACACGACCGGGATTTTGTAAAACATTACCAGCGAGTGTCTAGATGGTTTAGGTTAGGTTACATTACGATATGGACGTATATAATGTGCCCACCGAGAAGTACGGGCCGACACGACCGGCATTTTGTAAAATATTACCAGCGAGGGTCTAGATGGGTTAGGTTAGGTTATATTACGATATAGACGTATAAAATGATCCCACCGAGAATTGGCGCCGACCCGAAAGGAATGTTGTGAAATACGACATCCGAGATGTTAGGTTCCCTTAGGTTAGGATATGTAACGTTATAGACTTATATAATGTCCCCACGGCAAAGTACGGGCACACACGACCGGAATTTTGTAAAACATTAACAGCGAGGGTCTAGATGGGTTAGGTTAGTTTATATTGCGATATGGACGTATATAATGTGCCCACCTAGAAGTAGGGGCCGACCCGCCAGGATTGGTGGAAAATACTACATCCGAGATGTTAGGTTCCCTTAGGATAGGATATATAACGTTATAGACGTATATAATGTCCCCATCGAGAAGTACGGGCCGACACGACCGGGATTTTGTAAAACATTACCAGCGAGGGTCTAGATGGGTTAGGTTAGGTTATATTACGATATAGACGTATATAATGTGCCCACCGAGAAGTAGGGGCCGACCCGCCAGGAATGTTGGAAAATACTACATCCGAGATGTTAGGTTCCCTTAGGTTAGGATACATAACGTTATAGACGTATATAATGTCCCCACGGCAAAGTACGGGCCGACACGACCGGAACTTTGTAAAACATTACCAGCGAGGGTCTACATGGGTTAGGTTAGGTTATATTACGATATGGACTAATATAATGTGCCCACCGAGAAGTAGGGGCCGACCCGCCAGGAATGTTGGAAAATACTACATCCGAGAAGTTAGGTTCCCTTAGGTTAGGATATATAACGTTAAAGACGTATATAATTTCCCCACCGAGAAGTACGGGCCGACACGACCGGGATTTTGTAAAACATTACCGGCGAGGGTCTAGATGGGTTAGGTTAGGTTATATTACGATATAGACGTATATAATGTGCCCACCGAGAAGTAGGGGCCGGCCCGCCAGGAATGTTGGAAAATACTACATCCGAGATGTTAGGTTCCCTCAGGTTAGGATATATAAAGTTATAGACGTATATAATGTCCCCATGGGAAAGTACGGGCACACACGACCGGAATTTTGTAAAACATTAACAGCGAGGGTCTAGATGGGTTAGGTTAGTTTATATTGCCATATGGACGTATATAATGTGCCCACCTAGAAGTAGGGGCCGACCCGCCAGGAATGTTGGAAAATACTACATCCGAGATGTTAGGCTCCCTTAGGTTAGGATATATAACGTTATAGACTTATATCATGTCCCCACGGCAAAGTACGGGCCGACACGCCCGGAATTTTGTAAAACATTACCAGCGAGGGTCTAGATGGGTTAGGTTAGTTTATATTGCGATATGGACGTATATAATGTGCCCACCGAGAAGTAGGGGCCGACCCGCCAGGAATGTTGGAAAATACTACATCCGAGATGTTAGGTTCCCTTAGGTTAAGATATATAACGTTATAAACGTATGTAATGTCCTCACCGATATGTACGGGCCGACACGACCGGGATTTTGTAAAACATTACCAGCGAGGTTCTAGATGGGTTAGGTTAGGTTATATTACAATATGGACGTAAATAATGTGCCCACCGAGAAGTAGGGGCCGTCCCGCCAGGAATGTTGGAAAATACTACATCCGAGATGTTAGGTTCCCTTAGGTTAGGATATATAACGTTATAGACGTATATAATGTCCCCACGCCAAAGAACGGGCCGACACGACCGGGATTTTGTAAAACATTACCAGCGAGTGTCTAGATGGTTTAGGTTAGGTTACATTACGATATGGACGTATATAATGTGCCCACCGAGAAGTACGGGCCGACACGACCGGCATTTTGTACAATATTACCAGCGAGGGTCTAGATGGGTTAGGTTAGGTTATATTACGATATAGACGTATAAAATGATCCCACCGAGAATTGGCGCCGACCCGAAAGGAATGTTGTGAAATACGACATCCGAGATGTTAGGTTCCCTCAGGTTAATATATATAAAGTTATAGACGTATATAATGTCCCCACGGAAAAGTACGACACGACACGACCGGGATTCTGTAAAACATTACCAGCGAGGGTCTAGATGGGTTAGGTTAGGTTATATTACGATATAGACGTATATAATGTGCCCACCGAGAAGTAGGGGCCGACCCGCCAGGAATGTTGGAAAATACTACATCCGAGAAGCTAGGTTCCCTTAGGTTAGGATATATAACGTTAAAGACGTATATAATTTCCCCACCGAGAAGTACGGTCCGACACGACCGGGATTTTGAAAAACATTACCGGCGAGGGTCTAGATGGGTTAGGTTAGGTTATATTACGATATAGACGTATATAATGTGCCTACCGAGAAGTAGGGGCCGACCCGCCAGGAATGTTGGAAAATACTACATCCGAGATGTTAGGTTCCCTTAGGTTAGGATATGTAACGTTATAGACTTATATAATGTCCCCACGGCAAAGTACGGGCACACACGACCGGAATTTTGTAAAACATTAACAGCGAGGGTCTAGATGGGTTAGGTTAGTTTATATTGCGATATGGACGTATATAATGTGCCCACCGAGAAGTAGGGGCCGACCCGCCAGGAATGTTGGAAAATACTACATCCGAGATGTTAGGTTCCCTTAGGTTAAGATATATAACGTTATAGACGTATGTAATGTCCTCACCGAGATGTACGGGCCGACACGACCGGGATTTTGTAAAACATTACCAGCGAGGGTCTAGATGGGTTAGGTTAGGTTATATTACAATATGGACGTATATAATGTGCCCACCGAGAAGTAGGGGCCGTCCCGCCAGGAATGTTGGAAAATACTACATCCGAGATGTTAGGTTCCCTTAGGTTAGGATATATAACGTTATAGACGTATATAATGTCCCCACGCCAAAGAACGGGCCGACACGACCGGGATTTTGTAAAACATTACCAGCGAGTGTCTAGATGGTTTAGGTTAGGTTACATTACGATATGGACGTATATAATGTGCCCACCGAGAAGTACGGGCCGACACGACCGGCATTTTGTAAAATATTACCAGCGAGGGTCTAGATGGGTTAGGTTAGGTTATATTACGATATAGACGTATAAAATGATCCCACCGAGAATTGGCGCCGACCCGAAAGGAATGTTGTGAAATACAACATCCGAGATGTTAGGTTCCCTTAGGTTAGGATATGTAACGTTATAGACTTATATAATGTCCCCACGGCAAAGTACGGGCACACACGACCGGAATTTTGTAAAACATTAACAGCGAGGGTCTAGATGGGTTAGGTTAGTTTATATTGCGATATGGACGTATATAATGTGCCCACCTAGAAGTAGGGGCCGACCCGCCAGGATTGGTGGAAAATACTACATCCGAGATGTTAGGTTCCCTTAGGATAGGATATATAACGTTATAGACGTATATAATGTCCCCATCGAGAAGTACGGGCCGACACGACCGGGATTTTGTAAAACATTACCAGCGAGGGTCTAGATGGGTTAGGTTAGGTTATATTACGATATAGACGTATATAATGTGCCCACCGAGAAGTAGGGGCCGACCCATCAGGAATGTTGGAAAATACTACATCCGAGATGTTAGGTTCCCTTAGGTTAGGATACATAACGTTATAGACGTATATAATGTCCCCACGGCAAAGTACGGGCCGACACGACCGGAACTTTGTAAAACATTACCAGCGAGGGTCTACATGGGTTAGGTTAGGTTATATTACGATATGGACTAATATAATGTGCCCACCGAGAAGTAGGGGCCGACCCGCCAGGAATGTTGGAAAATACTACATCCGAGATGTTAGGTTCCCTCAGGTTAGGATATATAAAGTTATAGACGTATATGACGTCCCCACGGAAAAGTACGGGCCGACACGACCGGGATTTTGTAAAACATTACCAGCGAGGGTCTAGATGGGTTAGGTTAGGTTATATTACGATATAGACTTATATAATGTGCCCACCGAGAAGTAGGGGCCAACCCGCCAGGAATGTTGGAAAATACTACATCCGAGATGTTAGGCTGCCTTAGGTTAGGATATATAACGTTATAGACTTATATCATGTCCCCACGGCAAAGTACGGGCCGACACGCCCGGAATTTAGTAAAACATTACCAGCGAGGGTCTAGATGGGTTAGGTTAGTTTATATTGCGATATGGACGTATATAATGTGCCCACCGAGAAGTAGGGGCCGACCCGCCAAGGAATGTTGGAAAATACTACATCCGAGATGTTAGGTTCCCTTAGGTTAAGATATATAACGTTATAGACGTATATAATGTCCTCACCGAGATGTACGGGCCGACACGACCGGGATTTTGTAAAACATTACCAGCGAGGGTCTACATGGGTTAGGTTAGGTTATATTACGATATAGACGTATATAATGTGCCCACCGAGAAGTAGGGGAGGACCCGCCAGGAATGTTGGAAAATACTACATCCGAGATGTTAGGTTCCCTTAGGTTAGGATATGTAACGTTATAGACTTATATAATGTCCCCACGGCAAAGTACGGGCACACACGACCGGAATTTTGTAAAACATTAACAGCGAGGGTCTAGATGGGTTAGGTTAGTTTATATTGCGATATGGACGTATATAATGTGCCCACCTAGAAGTAGGGGCCGACCCGCCAGGAATGGTGGAAAATACTACACACGAGATGTTAGGTTCCCTTAGGTTAGGATATATAACGTTATAGACGTATATAATGTCCCCATCGAGAAGTACGGGCCGACACGACCGGGATTTTGTAAAACATTACCAGCGAGGGTCTAGATGGGTTAGGTTAGGTTATATTACAATATGGACGTATATAATGTGCCCACCAAGAAGTAGGGGCCGACCCGCCAGGAATGTTGGAAAATACTACATCCGAGGTGTTAGGTTCCCTTAGGTTAGGATATATAACGTTATAGACGTATATAATGTCCCCACGCCAAAGAACGGGCCGACACGACCGGGATTTTGTAAAACATTACCAGCGAGTGTCTAGATGGGTTAGGTTAGGTTACATTACGATATGGACGTATATAATGTGCCCACCGAGAAGTACGGGCCGACACGACCGGCATTTTGTAAAACATTACCAGCGAGGGTCTGGATGGGTTAGGTTAGGTTATATTACGATATAGACGTATATAATGATCCCACGGAGAATTGGCGCCGACCCGAAAGGAATGTTGTGAAATACGACATCCGAGATGTTAGGTTCCCTCAGGTTAGGATATATAAAGTTATAGACGTATATAATGTCCCCACGGAAAAGTACGGGCCGACACGACCGGGATTTTGTAAAACATTACCAGCGAGGATCTAGATGGGTTAGGTTAGGTTATATTACGATATAGACGTATATAATGCGCCCACCGGGAAGTAGGGGCCGACCAGCCAGGAATGTTGGAAAATACTACATCCGAGATGTTAGGTTCCCTCAGGTTAGGATATATAACGTTATAGACGTATATAATGTCCCCACGCCAAAGAACGGGCCGACACGACCGGGATTTTGTAAAACATTACCAGCGAGTGTCTAGATGGGTTAGGTTAGGTTACATTACGATATGGACGTATATAATGTGCCCACCGAGAAGTACGGGCCGACACGACCGGCATTTTGTAAATATTACCAGCGAGGGTCTAGATGGGCTAGGTTAGGTTATATTACGATATAGACGTATATAATGATCCCACCGAGAATTGGCGCCGACCCGAAAGGAATTTTGTGAAATACGACATCCGAGATGTTAGGTTCCCTCAGGTTAGGATATATAAAGTTATAGACGTATATAATGTCCCCACGGAAAAGTACGGGCCGACACGACCGGGATTTTGTAAAACATTACCAGCGAGGGTCTAGATGGGTTAGGTTAGGTTATATTACGATATAGACGTATATAATGCGCCCACCGGGAAGTAGGGGCCGACCAGCCAGGAATGTTGGAAAATACTACATCCGAGATGTTAGGTTCCCTCAGGTTAGGATATATAAAGTTATAGACGTATATAATGTCCCCACGGAAAAATACGGGCAGACACGACCGGGATTTTGTAAAACATTACCAGCGAGGGTCTAGATGGGATAGGTTAGGTTATATTACGATATGGACTAATATAATGTGCCCACCGAGAAGTAGGGGCCGACCCGCCAGGAATGTTGGAAAATACTACATCCGAGAAGCTAGGTTCCCTTAGGTTAGGATATATAACGTTAAAGACGTATATAATTTCCCCACCGAGAAGTACGGGCCGACACGACCGGGATTTTGTAAAACATTACCGGCGAGGGTCTAGATGGGTTAGGTTAGGTTATATTACGATATAGACGTATATAATGTGCCCACCGAGAAGTAGAGGCCGACCCGCCAGGAATGTTGGAAAATACTACATCCGAGATGTTAGGTTCCCTTAGGTTAAGATATATAACGTTATAGACGTATATAATGTCCTCACCGAGATGTACGGGCCGACACGACCGGGATTTTGTAAAACATTACCAGCGAGTGTCTACATGGGTTAGGTTAGGTTATATTACGATATAGACGTATATAATGTGCCCACCGAGAAGTAGGGGCCGACCCGCCAGGAATGTTGGAAAATACTACATCCGAGATGTTAGGCTCCCTTAGGTTAGGATATATAACGTTATAGACTTATATCATGTCCCCACGGCAAAGTAGGGGCCGACACGCCCGGAATTTAGTAAAACATTACCAGCGAGGGTCTAGATGGGTTAGGTTAGTTTATATTGCGATATGGACGTATATAATGTGCCCACCGAGAAGTAGGGGCGGACCCGCCAGGAATGTTGGAAAATACTACATCTGAGATGTTAGGTTCCCTTAGGTTAAGATATATAACGTTATAGACGTATATAATGTCCTCACCGAGATGTACGGGCCGACACGACCGGGATTTTGTAAAACATTACCAGCGAGGGTCTACATGGGTTAGGTTAGGTTATATTACGATATAGACGTATATAATGTGCCCACCGAGAAGTAGGGGAGGACCCGCCGGGAATGTTGGAAAATACTACATCCGAGATGTTAGGTTCCCTTAGGTTAGGATATGTAACGTTATAGACTTATATAATGTCCCCACGGCAAAGTACGGGCACACACGACCGGAATTTTGTAAAACATTAACAGCGAGGGTCTAGATGGGTTAGGTTAGTTTATATTGCGATATGGACGTATATAATGTGCCCACCTAGAAGTAGGGGCCGACCCGCCAGGAATGGTGGAAAATACTACATCCGAGAGGTTAGGTTCCCTTAGGTTAGGATATATAACGTTATAGACGTATATAATGTCCCCATCGAGAAGTACGGGCCGACACGACCGGGATTTTGTAAAACATTACCAGCGAGGGTCTAGATGGGTTAGGTTAGGTTATATTACAATATGGACGTATATAATGTGCCCACCAAGAAGTAGGGGCCGACCCGCCAGGAATGTTGGAAAATACTAGATCCGAGATGTTAGGTTCCCTTAGGTTAGGATATGTAACGTTATAGACTTATATAATGTCCCCACGGCAAAGTACGGGCACACACGACCGGAATTTTGTAAAACATTACCAGCGAGTGTCTAGATGGTTTAGGTTAGGTTACATTACGATATGGACGTATATAATGTGCCCACCGAGAAGTACGGGCCGACACGACCGGCATTTTGTACAATATTACCAGCGAGGGTCTAGATGGGTTAGGTTAGGTTATATTACGATATAGACGTATAAAATGATCCCACCGAGAATTGGCGCCGACCCGAAAGGAATGTTGTGAAATACGACATCCGAGATGTTAGGTTCCCTCAGGTTAGGATATATAAAGTTATAGACGTATATAATGTCCCCACGGAAAAGTACGACACGACACGACCGGGATTCTGTAAAACATTACCAGCGAGGGTCTAGGTGGGTTAGGTTAGGTTATATTACGTTATAGACGTATATAATGTTCCCACCGAGAAGCAGGGACCGACCCGCCAGGAATGTTGGAAAATACTACATCCGAGATGTTAGGTTCACTTAGGTTAGGATATATAAATTAATAGACGTATATAATGTCCGCACCGAGACGTACGGGAAGACATGAACGGGATTATGTGAAACATTACCAGCGAGGGTCTAGGTGGGTTAGGTTAGGTTATATTACGTTATAGACGTATATAATGTTCCCACCGTGAAGTAGGGACCGACCCGCCAGGAATGATGGAAAATACTACATCCGAGATGTTAGGTTCACTTAGGTTAGGACATATAACGTTATAGACGTATATAATGTCCGCACCGAGACGTACGGGACGACACGACCGGGATTCTGTAAAACATTCCCAGCTAGGGGCTAGATGTGTTAGGTTAGTTTATATTACGTTATAGACGTATATAATGATCCCACCGAGCAGTAGGGGCCGACCCGCCAGGAATGTTGGAAAATACTACATCCGAGATGTTAGGTTCCCTTAGGTTAGGATATATAAAATTATAGACGTATATAATGTCCGCACCGAGACGTACGGGCCGACACGACCGGGATTTTGTAAAACATTACCAGCGAGGGTCTAGATGGCTTAGGTTAGGTTATATTACGATATAGACGTATATAATGTGCCCACCGAGGAGTAGGAGCCGACTCGCCAGGAATGTTGGAAAATACTACATCCGAGATGTTAAGTTGCCTTAGGTTAGGATATATAAATTTATAGACGTATTTAATGTCCGCACCGAGACGTACGGGCCGACACGACTGGGATTTTGTAAAACATTACCAGCGAGGGTCTAGATTGGTTAGGTTAGGTTATATTACGATTTAGACGTATATAATGTGCCCACCGAGAAGTAGGGGCCGACCCGCCAGGAATGTTGGAAAATACTACATCCGAGATGTTAGGTTCCCTCAGGATAGGATATATAAAGTTATAGACGTATATGAGGTCCCCACGGAAAAGTACGGACCGACACGACCGGGATTTTGTAAAACATTACCAGCGAGGGTCTAGATGGGTTAGGTTAGATTATATTACGTTATAGACGTATATAATGATCCCACCGAGAAGTAGGGGCCGACCCGCCAGGAATGTTGGAAAATACTACATCCGAGATGTTAGGTTCCCTTAGGTTAGGATATATAACGTTATAGACGTATATAATGTCCTCACCGACATGTACGGGCCGACACGACCGGGATTTTGTAAAACATTACCAGCGAGGGTCTAGATGGCTTAGGTTAGGTTATATTACGATATAGACGTATATAATGTGCCCACCGAGATGTAGGGGCCGACCCGCCAGGAATGTTGGAAAATACTACATCCGAGATGTTAGGTTCCCTTAGGTTAGGATATATAAATTAATAGACGTATATAATGTCCGCACCGAGACGTACGGGAAGACATGAACGGGATTCTGTGAAACATTACCAGCGAGGGTCTAGATGGGTTCGGTTAGGTTATATTACGATATAGACTTATATAATGTGCCCACCGAGAAGTAGGGGCCGACCCGCCAGGAATGTTGGAAAATACTACATCCGAGATGTTAGGTTTACTTAGGTTAGGATATATAACGTTATAGACGTATATAATGTCCTCACCGAGATGTACGGTCCGACACGACCGGGATTTTGTATAACATTACCAGCGAGGGTCTGGATGGGTTAAGTCAGGTTATATTACGATATAGACGTATATAATGTGCCCACCTAGAAGTAGGGGCCGACCCGCCAGGAATGTTGGAAAATACTACATCCGAGATGTTAGGTTCTCTTAGGTTAGGGTATATAACGTTATAGACGTATATAATGTCTCCACCGAGAAGTACGGGCAGACACGACCGGGATTTTGTAAAACATTACCAGCGAGGGTCTAGATGGGTTAGGTTAGGTTATATTACGATATAAACGTATATAATGTGCCCACCGAGAAGTAGGAGCCGACTCGCCAGGAATGTTGGAAAATACTACATCCGAGATGTTAAGTTGCCTTAGGCTAGGATATATAAATTTATAGACGTATTTAATGTCCGCACCGAGACGTACGGGAAGACATGAACGGGATTATGTGAAACATTACCAGCGAGGGTCTAGGTGGGTTAGGTTAGGTTATATTACGTTATAGACGTATATAATGTTCCCACCGAGAAGCAGGGACCGACCCGCCAGGAATGTTGGAAAATACTACATCCGAGATGTTAGGTTCACTTAGGTTAGGACATATAACGTTATAGACGTATATAATGTCCGCACCGAGACGTACGGGACGACACGACCGGGATTCTGTAAAACATTCCCAGCTAGGGGCTAGATGTGTTAGGTTAGTTTATATTACGTTATAGACGTATATAATGATCCCACCGAGCAGTAGGGGCCGACCCGCCAGGAATGTTGGAAAATACTACATCCGAGATGTTAGGTTCCCTTAGGTTAGGATATATAACTTTATAGACGTATATAATGTCCGCACCGAGACGTACGGGACGACACGAACGGGATTCTGTAAAACATTCCCAGCTAGGGGCTAGATGTGTTACGTTAGGTTATATTACGTTATAGACGTATATAATGATCCCACCGAGAATTGGCGCCGACGCGCCAGGAATGCTGTGAAATACTACATCCGAGATGTTAGGTTCCCTTAGGTTAGGATATATAAATTTATAGACGTATATAATGTCCGCACCGAGACCTACGGGAAGACATGAACGGGATTCTGTGAAACATTACCAGCGTGGGTCTAGGTGGGTTAGGTTAGGTTATATTACGTTATAGACGTATATATTGTTCCCACCGAGAAGTAGGGGCCGACCCGCCAGAAATGTTGGAAAATTCTACATCCGAGATGTTAAGTTGCCTTAGGTTAGGATATATAAATTTATAGACGTATATAATGTCCGCACCGAGACGTACGGGCCGACACGACCGGGATTTTGTAAAACATTACCAGCGAGGGTCTAGATGGCTTAGGTTAGGTTATATTACGATATAGACGTATATAATGTGCCCACCGAGAAGTAGGGGCCGACCCGCCAGGAATGTTGGAAAATACTACATCCGAGATGTTAAGTTGCCTTAGGTTAGGATATATAAATTGATAGACGTATATAATGTCCGCACCGAGACGTACGGGAAGACATGAACGGGATTCTGTGAAACATTACCAGCGAGGGTCTAGGTGGGTTAGGTTAGGTTATATTACGTTATAGACGTATATAATGTTCCAACCGAGAAGTAGGGGCCGACCCGCCAGGAATGTTGGAAAATACCACATCCGAGATGTTAGGTTCCCTCAGGATAGGATATATAAAGTAATAGACGTATATGAGGTCCCCAAGGAAAAGTACGGACCGACACGACCGGGATTTTGTAAAACGTTACCAGCGAGGGTCTAGATGGGTTAGGTTAGGTTATATTACGATATAAACGTATATAATGTGCCCACCGAGGAGTAGGAGCCGACTCGCCAGGAATGTTGGAAAATACTACATCCGAGATGTTAAGTTGCCTTAGGTTAGGATATATAAATTTATAGACGTATTTAATGTCCGCACCGAGACGTACGGGCCGACACGACCGGGATTTTGTAAAACATTACCAGCGAGGGTCTAGATGGGTTAGGTTAGGTTATATTACGATATAGACGTATATACTGTGCCCACCTAGAAGTAGGGGCCGACCCGCCAGGAATGTTGGAAAATACTACATCCGAGATGTTAGGTTCACTTAGGTTAGGACATATAACGTTATAGACGCATATAATGTCCGCACCGAGACGTACGGGATGACACGACCGGGATTCTGTAAAACATTCCCAGCTAGGGGCTAGATGTGTTAGGTTAGTTTATATTACGTTATAGACGTATATAATGTTCCCACCGAGAAGTAGGGGCCGACCCGCCAGAAATGTTGGAAAATTCTACATCCGAGATGTTAAGTTGCCTTAGGTTAGGATATATAAATTTATAGACGTATATAATATCCGCACCGAGACGTACGGGCCGACACGACCGGGATTTTGTAAAACATTACCAGCGAGGGTCTAGATGGGTTAGGTTAGGTTATATTACGATATAGACGTATATAGTGTGCCCACCGAGAAGTAGGGGCCGACCCGCCAGGAGTGTTGGAAAATACTACATCCGAGATGTTAGGTTCCCTTAGGTTAGGATATATAAATTTATAGACGTATATAATGTCCGCACCGAGACGTACAGGAAGACAGGAACGGGATTCTGTGAAACATTACCAGCGAGGGTCTAGGTGGGTTAGGTTAGGTTATATTACGTTATAGACGTATATAATGTTCCCACCGAGAAGTAGGGGCCGACCCGCCAGAAATGTTGGAAAATTCTACATCCGAGATGTTAAGTTGCCTTAGGTTAGGATATATAACGTTATAGACGTATATAATGTCCGCACCGAGACGTACGGGACGACACGACCGGGATTCTGTAAAACATTCCCAGCTAGGGGCTAGATGTGTTAGGTTAGGTTATATTACGTTATAGACGTATATAATGTTCCCACCGAGAAGTAGGGACCGACCCGCCAGGAATGTTGGAAAATACTACATCCGAGATGTTAGGTTCACTTAGGTTAGGACATATAACGTTATAGACGTATATAATGTCCGCACCGAGACGTACGGGACGACACGACCGGGATTCTGTAAAACATTCCCAGCTAGGGGCTAGATGTGTTAGGTTAGGTTATATTACGTTATAGACGTATATAATGTTCCCACCGAGAAGTAGGGACCGACCCGCCAGGAATGTTGGAAAATACTACATCCGAGATGTTAGGTTCACTTAGGTTAGGACATATAACGTTATAGACGTATATAATGTCCGCACCGAGACGTACGGGCCGACACGACCGGGATTTTGTAAAACATTACCAGCGAGGGTCTAGATGGGTTAGGTTAGGTTATATTACGATATAGACGTATATAATGTGCCCACCGAGAAGTAGGAGCCGACCCGCCAGAAATGTTGGAAAATTCTACATCCGAGAAGTTAAGTTGCCTTAGGTTAGGATATATAAATTTATAGACGTATATAATGTCCGCACCGAGACGTACGGGCCGACACGACCGGGATTTTGTAAAACATTAGCAGCGAGGGTCTAGATGGCTTAGGTTAGGTTATATTACGATATAGACGTATATAATGTGCCCACCGAGAAGTAAGGGCCGACCCGCCAGGAATGTTGGAAAATACTACATCCGAGATGTTAAGTTGCCTTAGGTTAGGATATATAAATTGATAGACGTATATAATGTCCGCACCGAGACGTACGGGCCGACACGACCGGGATTTTGTAAAACATTACCAGCGGGGGTCTAGATGGGTTAGGTTAGGTTATATTTCGATATAGACGTATATAGTGTGCCCACCGAGAAGTAGGGGCCGACCCGCCAGGAATGTTGGAAAATACTACATCCGAGATGTTAGGTTCCCTTAGGTTAGGATATATAAATTTATAGACGTATATAATGTACGCACCGAGACGTACGGGCCGACACGACCGGGATTTTGTAAAACATTACCAGCGAGGGTCTAGATGGGTTAGGTTAGGTTATATTACGTTATGGACGTGTATAATGATCCCAGCGGGAAGTAGGGGCCGACCCGCCAGGAATGTTGGAAAATACTACATCCGAGATGTTAGGTTCCCTCAGGATAGGATATATAAAGTTATAGACGTATATGAGGTCCCCACGGAAAAGTACGGACCGACACGACCGGGATTTTGTAAAACATTACCAGCGAGGGTCTAGATGGGTTAGGTTAGATTATATTACGTTATAGACGTATATAATGATCCCACCGAGAAGTAGGGGCCGACCCGCCAGGAATGTTGGAAAATACTACATCCGAGATGTTAGGTTCCCTTAGGTTAGGATATATAACGTTATAGACGTATATAATGTCCTCACCGACATGTACGGGCCGACACGACCGGGATTTTGTAAAACATTACCAGCGAGGGTCTAGATGGCTTAGGTTAGGTTATATTACGATATAGACGTATATAATGTGCCCACCGAGATGTAGGGGCCGACCCGCCAGGAATGTTGGAAAATACTACATCCGAGATGTTAGGTTCCCTTAGGTTAGGATATATAAATTAATAGACGTATATAATGTCCGCACCGAGACGTACGGGAAGACATGAACGGGATTCTGTGAAACATTACCAGCGAGGGTCTAGATGGGTTCGGTTAGGTTATATTACGATATAGACTTATATAATGTGCCCACCGAGAAGTAGGGGCCGACCCGCCAGGAATGTTGGAAAATACTACATCCGAGATGTTAGGTTTACTTAGGTTAGGATATATAACGTTATAGACGTATATAATGTCCGCACCGAGACGTACGGGACGACACGACCGGGATTCTGTAAAACATTCCCAGCTAGGGGCTAGATGTGTTAGGTTAGTTTATATTACGTTATAGACGTATATAATGATCCCACCGAGCAGTAGGGGCCGACCCGCCAGGAATGTTGGAAAATACTACATCCGAGATGTTAGGTTCCCTTAGGTTAGGATATATAACTTTATAGACGTATATAATGTCCGCACCGAGACGTACGGGACGACACGAACGGGATTCTGTAAAACATTCCCAGCTAGGGGCTAGATGTGTTACGTTAGGTTATATTACGTTATAGACGTATATAATGATCCCACCGAGAATTGGCGCCGACGCGCCAGGAATGCTGTGAAATACTACATCCGAGATGTTAGGTTCCCTTAGGTTAGGATATATAAATTTATAGACGTATATAATGTCCGCACCGAGACCTACGGGAAGACATGAACGGGATTCTGTGAAACATTACCAGCGTGGGTCTAGGTGGGTTAGGTTAGGTTATATTACGTTATAGACGTATATATTGTTCCCACCGAGAAGTAGGGGCCGACCCGCCAGAAATGTTGGAAAATTCTACATCCGAGATGTTAAGTTGCCTTAGGTTAGGATATATAAATTTATAGACGTATATAATGTCCGCACCGAGACGTACGGGCCGACACGACCGGGATTTTGTAAAACATTACCAGCGAGGGTCTAGATGGCTTAGGTTAGGTTATATTACGATATAGACGTATATAATGTGCCCACCGAGAAGTAGGGGCCGACCCGCCAGGAATGTTGAAAAATACTACATCCGAGATGTTAAGTTGCCTTAGGTTAGGATATATAGATTGATAGACGTATATAATGTCCGCACCGAGACGTACGGGAAGACATGAACGGGATTCTGTGAAACATTACCAGCGAGGGTCTAGGTGGGTTAGGTTAGGTTATATTACGTTATAGACGTATATAATGTTCCCACCGAGAAGTAGGGGCCGACCCGCCAGAAATGTTGGAAAATACTACATCCGAGATGTTAGGTTCCCTTAGGTTAGGATATATAAATTAATAGACGTATATAATGTCCGCACCGAGACGTACGGGAAGACATGAACGGGATTATGTGAAACATTACCAGCGAGGGTCTAGGTGGGTTAGGTTAGGTTATATTACGTTATAGACGTATATAATGTTCCCACCGTGAAGTAGGGACCGACCCGCCAGGAATGATGGAAAATACTACATCCGAGATGTTAGGTTCACTTAGGTTAGGACATATAACGTTATAGACGTATATAATGTCCGCACCGAGACGTACGGGACGACACGACCGGGATTCTGTAAAACATTCCCAGCTAGGGGCTAGATGTGTTAGGTTAGTTTATATTACGTTATAGACGTATATAATGATCCCACCGAGCAGTAGGGGCCGACCCGCCAGGAATGTTGGAAAATACTACATCCGAGATGTTAGGTTCCCTTAGGTTAGGATATATAAAATTATAGACGTATATAATGTCCGCACCGAGACGTACGGGCCGACACGACCGGGATTTTGTAAAACATTACCAGCGAGGGTCTAGATGGCTTAGGTTAGGTTATATTACGATATAGACGTATATAATGTGCCCACCGAGAAGTAGGGGCCGACCCGCCAGGAATGTTGAAAAATACTACATCCGAGATGTTAAGTTGCCTTAGGTTAGGATATATAGATTGATAGACGTATATAATGTCCGCACCGAGACGTACGGGAAGACATGAACGGGATTCTGTGAAACATTACCAGCGAGGGTCTAGGTGGGTTAGGTTAGGTTATATTACGTTATAGACGTATATAATGTTCCCACCGAGAAGTAGGGGCCGACCCGCCAGAAATGTTGGAAAATACTACATCCGAGATGTTAGGTTCCCTTAGGTTAGGATATATAAATTAATAGACGTATATAATGTCCGCACCGAGACGTACGGGAAGACATGAACGGGATTATGTGAAACATTACCAGCGAGGGTCTAGGTGGGTTAGGTTAGGTTATATTACGTTATAGACGTATATAATGTTCCCACCGTGAAGTAGGGACCGACCCGCCAGGAATGATGGAAAATACTACATCCGAGATGTTAGGTTCACTTAGGTTAGGACATATAACGTTATAGACGTATATAATGTCCGCACCGAGACGTACGGGACGACACGACCGGGATTCTGTAAAACATTCCCAGCTAGGGGCTAGATGTGTTAGGTTAGTTTATATTACGTTATAGACGTATATAATGATCCCACCGAGCAGTAGGGGCCGACCCGCCAGGAATGTTGGAAAATACTACATCCGAGATGTTAGGTTCCCTTAGGTTAGGATATATAAAATTATAGACGTATATAATGTCCGCACCGAGACGTACGGGCCGACACGACCGGGATTTTGTAAAACATTACCAGCGAGGGTCTAGATGGCTTAGGTTAGGTTATATTACGATATAGACGTATATAATGTGCCCACCGAGGAGTAGGAGCCGACTCGCCAGGAATGTTGGAAAATACTACATCCGAGATGTTAAGTTGCCTTAGGTTAGGATATATAAATTTATAGACGTATTTAATGTCCGCACCGAGACGTACGGGCCGACACGACTGGGATTTTGTAAAACATTACCAGCGAGGGTCTAGATTGGTTAGGTTAGGTTATATTACGATTTAGACGTATATAATGTGCCCACCGAGAAGTAGGGGCCGACCCGCCAGGAATGTTGGAAAATACTACATCCGAGATGTTAGGTTCCCTCAGGATAGGATATATAAAGTTATAGACGTATATGAGGTCCCCACGGAAAAGTACGGACCGACACGACCGGGATTTTGTAAAACATTACCAGCGAGGGTCTAGATGGGTTAGGTTAGATTATATTACGTTATAGACGTATATAATGATCCCACCGAGAAGTAGGGGCCGACCCGCCAGGAATGTTGGAAAATACTACATCCGAGATGTTAGGTTCCCTTAGGTTAGGATATATAACGTTATAGACGTATATAATGTCCTCACCGACATGTACGGGCCGACACGACCGGGATTTTGTAAAACATTACCAGCGAGGGTCTAGATGGCTTAGGTTAGGTTATATTACGATATAGACGTATATAATGTGCCCACCGAGATGTAGGGGCCGACCCGCCAGGAATGTTGGAAAATACTACATCCGAGATGTTAGGTTCCCTTAGGTTAGGATATATAAATTAATAGACGTATATAATGTCCGCACCGAGACGTACGGGAAGACATGAACGGGATTCTGTGAAACATTACCAGCGAGGGTCTAGATGGGTTCGGTTAGGTTATATTACGATATAGACTTATATAATGTGCCCACCGAGAAGTAGGGGCCGACCCGCCAGGAATGTTGGAAAATACTACATCCGAGATGTTAGGTTTACTTAGGTTAGGATATATAACGTTATAGACGTATATAATGTCCTCACCGAGATGTACGGTCCGACACGACCGGGATTTTGTATAACATTACCAGCGAGGGTCTAGATGGTTTAGGTTAGGTTACATTACGATATGGACGTATATAATGTGCCCACCGAGAAGTACGGGCCGACACGACCGGCATTTTGTAAAATATTACCAGCGAGGGTCTAGATGGGTTAGGTTAGGTTATATTACGATATAGACGTATAAAATGATCCCACCGAGAATTGGCGCCGACCCGAAAGGAATGTTGTGAAATACGACATCCGAGATGTTAGGTTCCCTTAGGTTAGGATATGTAACGTTATAGACTTATATAATGTCCCCACGGCAAAGTACGGGCACACACGACCGGAATTTTGTAAAACATTAACAGCGAGGGTCTAGATGGGTTAGGTTAGTTTATATTGCGATATGGACGTATATAATGTGCCCACCTAGAAGTAGGGGCCGACCCGCCAGGATTGGTGGAAAATACTACATCCGAGATGTTAGGTTCCCTTAGGATAGGATATATAACGTTATAGACGTATATAATGTCCCCATCGAGAAGTACGGGCCGACACGACCGGGATTTTGTAAAACATTACCAGCGAGGGTCTAGATGGGTTAGGTTAGGTTATATTACGATATAGACGTATATAATGTGCCCACCGAGAAGTAGGGGCCGACCCATCAGGAATGTTGGAAAATACTACATCCGAGATGTTAGGTTCCCTTAGGTTAGGATACATAACGTTATAGACGTATATAATGTCCCCACGGCAAAGTACGGGCCGACACGACCGGAACTTTGTAAAACATTACCAGCGAGGGTCTACATGGGTTAGGTTAGGTTATATTACGATATGGACTAATATAATGTGCCCACCGAGAAGTAGGGGCCGACCCGCCAGGAATGTTGGAAAATACTACATCCGAGATGTTAGGTTCCCTCAGGTTAGGATATATAAAGTTATAGACGTATATGACGTCCCCACGGAAAAGTACGGGCCGACACGACCGGGATTTTGTAAAACATTACCAGCGAGGGTCTAGATGGGTTAGGTTAGGTTATATTACGATATAGACTTATATAATGTGCCCACCGAGAAGTAGGGGCCAACCCGCCAGGAATGTTGGAAAATACTACATCCGAGATGTTAGGCTGCCTTAGGTTAGGATATATAACGTTATAGACTTATATCATGTCCCCACGGCAAAGTACGGGCCGACACGCCCGGAATTTAGTAAAACATTACCAGCGAGGGTCTAGATGGGTTAGGTTAGTTTATATTGCGATATGGACGTATATAATGTGCCCACCGAGAAGTAGGGGCCGACCCGCCAAGGAATGTTGGAAAATACTACATCCGAGATGTTAGGTTCCCTTAGGTTAAGATATATAACGTTATAGACGTATATAATGTCCTCACCGAGATGTACGGGCCGACACGACCGGGATTTTGTAAAACATTACCAGCGAGGGTCTACATGGGTTAGGTTAGGTTATATTACGATATAGACGTATATAATGTGCCCACCGAGAAGTAGGGGAGGACCCGCCAGGAATGTTGGAAAATACTACATCCGAGATGTTAGGTTCCCTTAGGTTAGGATATGTAACGTTATAGACTTATATAATGTCCCCACGGCAAAGTACGGGCACACACGACCGGAATTTTGTAAAACATTAACAGCGAGGGTCTAGATGGGTTAGGTTAGTTTATATTGCGATATGGACGTATATAATGTGCCCACCTAGAAGTAGGGGCCGACCCGCCAGGAATGGTGGAAAATACTACACACGAGATGTTAGGTTCCCTTAGGTTAGGATATATAACGTTATAGACGTATATAATGTCCCCATCGAGAAGTACGGGCCGACACGACCGGGATTTTGTAAAACATTACCAGCGAGGGTCTAGATGGGTTAGGTTAGGTTATATTACAATATGGACGTATATAATGTGCCCACCAAGAAGTAGGGGCCGACCCGCCAGGAATGTTGGAAAATACTACATCCGAGGTGTTAGGTTCCCTTAGGTTAGGATATATAACGTTATAGACGTATATAATGTCCCCACGCCAAAGAACGGGCCGACACGACCGGGATTTTGTAAAACATTACCAGCGAGTGTCTAGATGGGTTAGGTTAGGTTACATTACGATATGGACGTATATAATGTGCCCACCGAGAAGTACGGGCCGACACGACCGGCATTTTGTAAAACATTACCAGCGAGGGTCTGGATGGGTTAGGTTAGGTTATATTACGATATAGACGTATATAATGATCCCACGGAGAATTGGCGCCGACCCGAAAGGAATGTTGTGAAATACGACATCCGAGATGTTAGGTTCCCTCAGGTTAGGATATATAAAGTTATAGACGTATATAATGTCCCCACGGAAAAGTACGGGCCGACACGACCGGGATTTTGTAAAACATTACCAGCGAGGATCTAGATGGGTTAGGTTAGGTTATATTACGATATAGACGTATATAATGCGCCCACCGGGAAGTAGGGGCCGACCAGCCAGGAATGTTGGAAAATACTACATCCGAGATGTTAGGTTCCCTCAGGTTAGGATATATAACGTTATAGACGTATATAATGTCCCCACGCCAAAGAACGGGCCGACACGACCGGGATTTTGTAAAACATTACCAGCGAGTGTCTAGATGGGTTAGGTTAGGTTACATTACGATATGGACGTATATAATGTGCCCACCGAGAAGTACGGGCCGACACGACCGGCATTTTGTAAATATTACCAGCGAGGGTCTAGATGGGCTAGGTTAGGTTATATTACGATATAGACGTATATAATGATCCCACCGAGAATTGGCGCCGACCCGAAAGGAATTTTGTGAAATACGACATCCGAGATGTTAGGTTCCCTCAGGTTAGGATATATAAAGTTATAGACGTATATAATGTCCCCACGGAAAAGTACGGGCCGACACGACCGGGATTTTGTAAAACATTACCAGCGAGGGTCTAGATGGGTTAGGTTAGGTTATATTACGATATAGACGTATATAATGCGCCCACCGGGAAGTAGGGGCCGACCAGCCAGGAATGTTGGAAAATACTACATCCGAGATGTTAGGTTCCCTCAGGTTAGGATATATAAAGTTATAGACGTATATAATGTCCCCACGGAAAAATACGGGCAGACACGACCGGGATTTTGTAAAACATTACCAGCGAGGGTCTAGATGGGATAGGTTAGGTTATATTACGATATGGACTAATATAATGTGCCCACCGAGAAGTAGGGGCCGACCCGCCAGGAATGTTGGAAAATACTACATCCGAGAAGCTAGGTTCCCTTAGGTTAGGATATATAACGTTAAAGACGTATATAATTTCCCCACCGAGAAGTACGGGCCGACACGACCGGGATTTTGTAAAACATTACCGGCGAGGGTCTAGATGGGTTAGGTTAGGTTATATTACGATATAGACGTATATAATGTGCCCACCGAGAAGTAGAGGCCGACCCGCCAGGAATGTTGGAAAATACTACATCCGAGATGTTAGGTTCCCTTAGGTTAAGATATATAACGTTATAGACGTATATAATGTCCTCACCGAGATGTACGGGCCGACACGACCGGGATTTTGTAAAACATTACCAGCGAGTGTCTACATGGGTTAGGTTAGGTTATATTACGATATAGACGTATATAATGTGCCCACCGAGAAGTAGGGGCCGACCCGCCAGGAATGTTGGAAAATACTACATCCGAGATGTTAGGCTCCCTTAGGTTAGGATATATAACGTTATAGACTTATATCATGTCCCCACGGCAAAGTAGGGGCCGACACGCCCGGAATTTAGTAAAACATTACCAGCGAGGGTCTAGATGGGTTAGGTTAGTTTATATTGCGATATGGACGTATATAATGTGCCCACCGAGAAGTAGGGGCGGACCCGCCAGGAATGTTGGAAAATACTACATCTGAGATGTTAGGTTCCCTTAGGTTAAGATATATAACGTTATAGACGTATATAATGTCCTCACCGAGATGTACGGGCCGACACGACCGGGATTTTGTAAAACATTACCAGCGAGGGTCTACATGGGTTAGGTTAGGTTATATTACGATATAGACGTATATAATGTGCCCACCGAGAAGTAGGGGAGGACCCGCCAGGAATGTTGGAAAATACTACATCCGAGATGTTAGGTTCCCTTAGGTTAGGATATGTAACGTTATAGACTTATATAATGTCCCCACGGCAAAGTACGGGCACACACGACCGGAATTTTGTAAAACATTAACAGCGAGGGTCTAGATGGGTTAGGTTAGTTTATATTGCGATATGGACGTATATAATGTGCCCACCTAGAAGTAGGGGCCGACCCGCCAGGAATGGTGGAAAATACTACATCCGAGAGGTTAGGTTCCCTTAGGTTAGGATATATAACGTTATAGACGTATATAATGTCCCCATCGAGAAGTACGGGCCGACACGACCGGGATTTTGTAAAACATTACCAGCGAGGGTCTAGATGGGTTAGGTTAGGTTATATTACAATATGGACGTATATAATGTGCCCACCAAGAAGTAGGGGCCGACCCGCCAGGAATGTTGGAAAATACTAGATCCGAGATGTTAGGTTCCCTTAGGTTAGGATATGTAACGTTATAGACTTATATAATGTCCCCACGGCAAAGTACGGGCACACACGACCGGAATTTTGTAAAACATTAACAGCGAGGGTCTAGATGGGTTAGGTTAGTTTATATTGCGATATGGACGTATATAATGTGCCCACCTAGAAGTAGGGGCCGACCCGCCAGGAATGGTGGAAAATACTACATCCGAGAGGTTAGGTTCCCTTAGGTTAGGATATATAACGTTATAGACGTATATAATGTCCCCATCGAGAAGTACGGGCCGACACGACCGGGATTTTGTAAAACATTACCAGCGAGGGTCTAGATGGGTTAGGTTAGGTTATATTACAATATGGACGTATATAATGTGCCCACCAAGAAGTAGGGGCCGACCCGCCAGGAATGTTGGAAAATACTACATCCGAGATGTTAGGTTCCCTTAGGTTAGGATATGTAACGTTATAGACTTATATAATGTCCCCACGGCAAAGTACGGACACACACGACCGGAATTTTGTAAAACATTACCAGCGAGGGTCTACATGGGTTAGGTTAGGTTATATTACGATATGGACTAATATAATGTGCCCACCGAGAAGTAGGGGCCGACCCGCCAGGAATGTTGGAAAATACTACATCCGAGAAGTTAGGTTCCCTTAGGTTAGGATATATAACGTTAAAGACGTATATAATTTCCCCACCGAGAAGTACGGGCCGACACGACCGGGATTTTGTAAAACATTACCGGCGAGGGTCTAGATGGGTTAGGTTAGGTTATATTACGATATAGACGTATATAATGTGCCCACCGAGAAGTAGAGGCCGACCCGCCAGGAATGTTGGAAAATACTACATCCGAGATGTTAGGTTCCCTTAAGTTAAGATATATAACGTTATAGACGTATATAATGTCCTCACCGAGATGTACGGGCCGACACGACCGGGATTTTGTAAAACATTACCAGCGAGGGTCTACATGGGTTAGGTTAGGTTATATTACGATATAGACGTATATAATGTGCCCACCGAGAAGTAGGGGCCGACCCGCCAGGAATGTTGGAAAATACTACATCCGAGATGTCAGGTTCCCTTGGGTTAGGATAAATAACGTTATAGACGTATATAATGTCCCCACGGCAAAGTACGGGCCGACACGACCGGAATTTTGTAAAACATTACCCGGGAGGGTCTAAATGGGTTAGGTTAGGTTATATTACGATATGCACGTATATAATGTGCCCACCTAGAAGTAGGGGCCGACCCGCCAGGAATGGTGGAAAATACTACATCCGAGATGTTAGGTTCCCTTAGGTTAGGATATATAACGTTATAGACGTATACAATGTCCCCACGGCAAAGTACGGGCACACACGACCGGAATTTTGTAAAACATTAACAGCGAGGGTCTAGATGGGTTAGGTTAGTTTATATTGCGATATGGACGTATATAATGTGCCCACCTAGAAGTAGGGGCCGACCCGCCAGGAATGGTGGAAAATACTACATCCGAGATGTTAGGTTCCCTTAGGTTAGGATATATAACGTTATAGACGTATATAATGTCCCCATCGAGAAGTACGGGCCGACACGACCGGGATTTTGTAAAACATTACCAGCGAGGGTCTAGATGGGTTAGGTTAGGTTATATTACAATATGGACGTATATAATGTGCCCACCGAGAAGTAGGGGCCGACCCGCCAGGAGTGTTGGAAAATACTACAACCGAGATGTTAGGTTCCCTTAGGTTAGGATATATAACGTTATAGACGTATATAATGTCCCCACGCCAAAGAACGGGCCGACACGACCGGGATTTTGTAAAACATTACCAGCGAGTGTCTAGATGGGTTAGGTTAGGTTACATTAAGATATGGACGTATATAATGTGCCCACCGAGAAGTACGGGCCGACCCGCCAGGAATGTTGGAAAATACTACATCCTAGATGTTAGGTTCCCTTAGGTTAGGATATGTAACGTTATAGACTTATATAATGTCCCCACGGTAAAGTACGGACACACACGACCGGAATTTTGTAAAACATTACCAGCGAGGGTCTACATGGGTTAGGTTAGGTTATATTACAATATGGACGTATATAATGTGCCCACCGAGAAGTAGAGGCCGACCCGCCAGGAATGTTGGAAAATACTACATCCGAGATGTTAGGTTCCCTTAGGTTAAGATATATAACGTTATAGACGTATATAATGTCCTCACCGAGATGTACGGGCCGACACGACCGGGATTTTGTAAAACATTACCAGCGAGGGTCTACATGGGTTAGGTTAGGTTATATTACGATATAGACGTATATAATGTGCCCACCGAGAAGTAGGGGCCGACCCGCCAGGAATGTTGGAAAATACTACATCCGAGATGTCAGGTTCCCTTGGGTTAGGATAAATAACGTTATAGACGTATATAATGTCCCCACGGCAAAGTACGGGCCGACACGACCGGAATTTTGTAAAACATTACCCGCGAGGGTCTAAATGGGTTAGGTTAGGTTATATTACGATATGCACGTATATAATGTGCCCACCTAGAAGTAGGGGCCGACCCGCCAGGAATGGTGGAAAATACTACATCCGAGATGTTAGGTTCCCTTAGGTTAGGATATATAACGTTATAGACGTATACAATGTCCCCATCGAGAAGTACGGGCCGACACGACCTGGATTTTGTAAAACATTACCAGCGAGGGTCTAGATGGGTTAGGTTAGGTTATATTACGATATAGACGTATATAATGTGCCCACCGAGAAGTAGGGGCCGACCCGCCAGGAATGTTGGAAAATACTACATCCGAGATGTTATGTTCCCTTAGGTTAGGATATATAACGTTATAGACGTATATAATGTCCCCACGGCAAAGTACGGGCCGACACGACCGGAACTTTGTAAAACATTACCAGCGAGGGTCTACATGGGTTAGGTTAGGTTATATTACGATATGGACTAATATAATGTGCCCACCGAGAAGTAGGGGCCGACCCGCCAGGAATGTTGGAAAATACTACATCCGAGATGTTAGGTTCCCTCAGGTTACGATATATAAAGTTATAGACGTATATAATGTCCCCACGGTAAAGTACGGGCCGACACGACCGGAATTTTGTAAAACATTATCAGCGAGGGTCTAAATGGGTTAGGTTAGGTTATATTACGTTATAGACGTATATAATGATCCCACCGAGAATTGGCGCCGAAACGCCAGGAATGTTGGAAAATACTACATCCGAGATGTTAAGCTGCCTTAGGTTAGGATATATAACGTTATAGACGTATATAATGTCCCCACCGAGAAGTACGGGCAGACACGACCGGGATTTTGTAAAACATTACCAGCGAGGTTCTAAATGGGTTAGGTTAGGTTATATTGCGATATAGACGTATATAATGTGCCCACCGAGAAGTAGGGGAGGACCCGCCAGGAATGTTGGAAAATACTACATCCGAGATGTTAGGTTCCCTTAGGTTAGGATATGTAACGTTATAGACTTATATAATGTCCCCACGGCAAAGTACGGGCACACACGACCGGAATTTTGTAAAACATTAACAGCGAGGGTCTAGATGGGTTAGGTTAGTTTATATTGCGATATGGACGTATATAATGTGCCCACCTAGAAGTAGGGGCCGACCCGCCAGGAATGGTGGAAAATACTACATCCGAGATGTTAGGTTCCCTTAGGTTAGGATATATAACGTTATAGACGTATATAATGTCCCCATCGAGAAGTACGGGCCGACACGACCGGGATTTTGTAAAACATTACCAGCGAGGGTCTAGATGGGTTAGGTTAGGTTATATTACAATATGGACGTATATAATGTGCCCACCGAGAAGTAGGGGCCGACCCGCCAGGAATGTTGGAAAATACTACATCCGAGATTTTAGGTTCCCTTAGGTTAGGATATATAACGTTATAGACGTATATAATGTCCCCACGCCAAAGAACGGGCCGACACGACCGGGATTTTGTAAAACATTACCAGCGAGTGTCTAGATGGGTTAGGTTAGGTTACATTAAGATATGGACGTATATAATGTGCCCACCGAGAAGTACGGGCCGACCCGCCAGGAATGTTGGAAAATACTACATCCGAGATGTTAGGTTCCCTTAGGTTAGGATATATAACGTTAAAGACGTATGTAATTTCCCCACCGAGAAGTACGGGCCGACACGACCGGGATTTTGTAAAACATTACCGGCGAGGGTCTAGATGGGTTAGGTTAGTTTATATTGCGATATGGACGTATATAATGTGCCCACCTAGAAGTAGGGGCCGACCCGCCAGGAATGGTGGAAAATACTACATCCGAGAGGTTAGGTTCCCTTAGGTTAGGATATATAACGTTATAGACGTATATAATGTCCCCATCGAGAAGTACGGGCCGACACGACCGGGATTTTGTAAAACATTACCAGCGAGGGTCTAGATGGGTTAGGTTAGGTTATATTACGTTATAGACGTATATAATGATCCCACCGAGAATTGGCGCCGAAACGCCAGGAATGTTGGAAAATACTACATCCGAGATGTTAAGCTGCCTTAGGTTAGGATATATAACGTTATAGACGTATATAATGTCCCCACCGAGAAGTACGGGCAGACACGACCGGGATTTTGTAAAACATTACCAGCGAGGTTCTAAATGGGTTAGGTTAGGTTATATTGCGATATAGACGTATATAATGTGCCCACCGAGAAGTAGGGGAGGACCCGCCAGGAATGTTGGAAAATACTACATCCGAGATGTCAGGTTCCCTTGGGTTAGGATAAATAACGTTATAGACGTATATAATGTCCCCACGGCAAAGTACGGGCCGACACGACCGGAATTTTGTAAAACATTACCCGCGAGGGTCTAAATGGGTTAGGTTAGGTTATATTACGATATGCACGTATATAATGTGCCCACCTAGAAGTAGGGGCCGACCCGCCAGGAATGGTGGAAAATACTACATCCGAGATGTTAGGTTCCCTTAGGTTAGGATATATAACGTTATAGACGTATACAATGTCCCCATCGAGAAGTACGGGCCGACACGACCGGGATTTTGTAAAACATTACCAGCGAGGGTCTAGATGGGTTAGGTTAGGTTATATTACGATATAGACGTATATAATGTGCCCACCGAGAAGTAGGGGCCGACCCGCCAGGAATGTTGGAAAATACTACATCCGAGATGTTATGTTCCCTTAGGTTAGGATATATAACGTTATAGACGTATATAATGTCCCCACGGCAAAGTACGGGCCGACACGACCGGAACTTTGTAAAACATTACCAGCGAGGGTCTACATGGGTTAGGTTAGGTTATATTACGATATGGACTAATATAATGTGCCCACCGAGAAGTAGGGGCCGACCCGCCAGGAATGTTGGAAAATACTACATCCGAGATGTTAGGTTCCCTCAGGTTACGATATATAAAGTTATAGACGTATATCATGTCCCCACGGTAAAGTACGGGCCGACACGACCGGAATTTTGTAAAACATTACCAGCGAGGGTCTAAATGGGTTACGTTAGGTTATATTACGTTATAGACGTATATAATGATCCCACCGAGAATTGGCGCCGAAACGCCAGGAATGTTGGAAAATACTACATCCGAGATGTTAAGCTGCCTTAGGTTAGGATATATAACGTTATAGACGTATATAATGTCCCCACCGAGAAGTACGGGCAGACACGACCGGGATTTTGTAAAACATTACCAGCGAGGTTCTAAATGGGTTAGGTTAGGTTATATTGCGATATAGACGTATATAATGTGCCCACCGAGAAGTAGGGGAGGACCCGCCAGGAATGTTGGAAAATACTACATCCGAGATGTTAGGTTCCCTTAGGTTAGGATATGTAACGTTATAGACTTATATAATGTCCCCACGGCAAAGTACGGGCACACACGACCGGAATTTTGTAAAACATTAACAGCGAGGGTCTAGATGGGTTAGGTTAGTTTATATTGCGATATGGACGTATATAATGTGCCCACCTAGAAGTAGGGGCCGACCCGCCAGGAATGGTGGAAAATACTACATCCGAGATGTTAGGTTCCCTTAGGTTAGGATATATAACGTTATAGACGTATATAATGTCCCCATCGAGAAGTACGGGCCGACACGACCGGGATTTTGTAAAACATTACCAGCGAGGGTCTAGATGGGTTAGGTTAGGTTATATTACAATATGGACGTATATAATGTGCCCACCGAGAAGTAGGGGCCGACCCGCCAGGAATGTTGGAAAATACTACATCCGAGATGTTAGGTTCCCTTAGGTTAGGATATATAACGTTATAGACGTATATAATGTCCCCACGCCAAAGAACGGGCCGACACGACCGGGATTTTGTAAAACATTACCAGCGAGTGTCTAGATGGGTTAGGTTAGGTTACATTAAGATATGGACGTATATAATGTGCCCACCGAGAAGTACGGGCCGACCCGCCAGGAATGTTGGAAAATACTACATCCGAGATGTTAGGTTCCCTTAGGTTAGGATATATAACGTTATAGACGTATATAATGTCCCCACCGAGGTGTACGGGTAGACACGACCGGGATATTGTAAAACATTACCAGCGGGGGTCTAGATGGGTTAGGTTAGGGCATATTACGATATAGACGTATATAATGTGCCCACCGAGAAGTAGGGGCCGACCCGCCAGGAATGTTGGAAAATACTACATCCGAGATGTTAGGTTCCCTCAGGTTAGGATATATAACGTTATAGACGTATATAATGTCCCCACGCCAAAGAACGGGCTGACACGAACGGGATTTTGTAAAACATTACCAGCGAGTGTCTAGATGGGTTAGGTTAGGTTACATTACGATATGGACGTATATAATGTGCCCACCGAGAAGTACGGGCCGACACGACCGGCATTTTGTAAATATTACCAGCGAGGGTCTAGATGGATTAGGTTAGGTTATATTACGATATAGACGTATATAATGATCCCACCGAGAATTGGCGCCGACCCGAAAGGAATGTTGTGAAATACGACATCCGAGATGTTAGGTTCCCTCAGGTTAGGATATATAAAATTATAGACGTATATAATGTCCCCACGGAAAAGTACGGGCCGACACGACCGCGATTTTGTAAAACATTACCAGCGAGGGTCTAGATGGGTTAGGTTAGGTTATATTACGATATAGACGTATATAATGCGCCCACCGGGAAGTAGGGGCCGACCAGCCAGGAATGTTGGAAAATACTACATCCGAGATGTTAGGTTCCCTTAGGTTAGGATATATAACGTTATAGACGTATATAATGTCCCCATCGAGAAGTACGGGCCGACACGACCGGGATTTTGTAAAACATTACCAGCGAGGGTCTAGATGGGTTAGGTTAGGTTATATTACGATATAGACGTATATAATGTGCCCACCGAGAAGTAGGGGCCGACCCGCCAGGAATGTTGGAAAATACTACATCCGAGATGTTAGGTTCCCTTAGGTTAGGATATGTAACGTTATAGACTTATATAATGTCCTCACCGAGATGTACGGGCCGACACGACCGGGATTTTGTAAAACATTACCAGCGAGGGTCTACATGGGTTAGGTTAGGTTATATTACGATATAGACGTATATAATGTGCCCACCGAGAAGTAGGGGAGGACCCGCCAGGAATGTTGGAAAATACTACATCCGAGATGTTAGGTTCCCTTAGGTTAGGATATGTAACGTTATAGACTTATATAATGTCCCCACGGCAAAGTACGGGCACACACGACCGGAATTTTGTAACACATTAACAGCGAGGGTCTAGATGGGTTAGGTTAGTTTATATTGCGATATGGACCTATAAAATGTGCCCACCTAGAAGTAGGGGCCGACCCGCCAGGAATGGTGGAAAATACTACATCCGAGATGTTAGGTTCCCTTAGGTTAGGATATATAACGTTATAGACGTATATAATGTCCCCATCGAGTAGTACGGGCCGACACGACCGGGATTTTGTAAAACATTACCAGCGAGGGTCTAGATGGGTTAGGTTAGGTTATATTACAATATGGACGTATATAATGTGCCCACCAAGAAGTAGGGGCCGACCCACCAGGAATGTTGGAAAATACTACATCCGAGATGTTAGGTTCCCTTAGGTTAGGATATATAACGTTAAAGACGTATATAATTTCCCCACCGAGAAGTACGGGCCGACACGACCGGGATTTTGTAAAACATTACCGGCGAGGGTCTAGATGGGTTAGGTTAAGTTATATTACGATATAGACGTATATAATGTGCCCACCGAGAAGTAGGGGCCGGCCCGCCAGGAATGTTGGAAAATACTACATCCGAGATGTTAGGTTCCCTTAGGTTAGGATATATAACGTTATAGACGTATATAATGTCCCCACCGAGATGCACGGGTAGATACGACCGGGATATTGTAAAACATTACCAGCGAGGGTCTAGATGGGTTAGGTTAGGTCATATTACGATATAGACGTATATAATGTGCCCACCGAGAAGTAGGGGCCGACCAGCCAGGAATGTTGGAAAATACTACATCCGAGATGTTAGGTTCCCTTAGGTTAGTATATATAACGTTATAGACGTATATAATGTCCCCATCGAGAAGTACGGGCCGACACGACCGGGATTTTGTAAAACATTACCAGCGAGGGTCTAGATGGGTTAGGTTAGGTTATATTACGATATAGACGTATATAATGTGCCCACCGAGAAGTAGGGGCCGACCCGCCAGGAATGTTGGAAAATACTACATCCGAGATGTTAGGTTCCTTTAGTTTCGGATATATAACGTTATAGACGTATATAATGTCCTCACCGAGATGTACGGGCCGACACGAACGGCATTTTGTAAAACATTACCAGCGAGCGTCTAGATGGGTTAGGTCAGGTTATATTACGATATAGACGTATATAATGTGCCCACCGAGAAGTAGGGGCCGAGCCGCCAGGAATGTTGGAAAATACTACATCCGAGATGTTAGGTTCCCTCAGGTTAGGATATATAAAGTTATAGACGTATATGAGGTCCCCACGGAAAAGTACGGGCCGACACGACCGGGATTTTGTAAAACATTACCAGCGAGGGTCTAGATGGGTTAGGTTAGGTTATATTACGATATAGACGTATATAATGTGCCGACCTAGAAGTAGGGGCCGACCCGCCAGGAATGTTGGAAAGTACTACATCCGAGATGTTAGGTTCCCTTAGGTTAGGATATATAACGTTATAGACTTATATAATGTCCTCACCGAGATGTACGGGCCGACACGACCGGGATTTTGTAAAACATTACCAGCGAGGGTCTAGATGGGTTAGGTTAGGTTATATTACGATATGGACGTATATAATGTGCCCACCGAGAAGTAGGGGCCGACCCGCCAGGAATGTTGGAAAATACTACATCCGAGATGTTAGGTTCCCTTAGGTTAGGATATATAACGTTATAGACGTATATAATGTCCTCACCGAGATGTACGGGCCGACACAACCGGGATTTTGTAAAACAATCCCAGCTAGGGGCTAGATGTGTTACGTTAGGTTATATTACGTTATAGACGTATATAATGATCCCACCTGGAAGTAGGGGCCGACCCGCCAGGAATGTTGGAAAATACTACATCCGAGATGTTAGGTTCACTTAGGTTAGGATATATAACGTTATAGACGTATATAATGTCCTCACCGAGATGTACGGGCCGACACGACCGGGATTTTGTAAAACATTACCGGCGAGGGTCTAGATGGGTTAGGTTAAGTTATATTACGATATAGACGTATATAATGTGCCCACCGAGAAGTAGGGGCCGGCCCGCCAGGAATGTTGGAAAATACTACATCCGAGATGTTAGGTTCCCTTAGGTTAGGATATATAACGTTATAGACGTATATAATGTCCCCACCGAGATGCACGGGTAGATACGACCGGGATATTGTAAAACATTACCAGCGAGGGTCTAGATGGGTTAGGTTAGGTCATATTACGATATAGACGTATATAATGTGCCCACCGAGAAGTAGGGGCCGACCAGCCAGGAATGTTGGAAAATACTACATCCGAGATGTTAGGTTCCCTTAGGTTAGTATATATAACGTTATAGACGTATATAATGTCCCCATCGAGAAGTACGGGCCGACACGACCGGGATTTTGTAAAACATTACCAGCGAGGGTCTAGATGGGTTAGGTTAGGTTATATTACGATATAGACGTATATAATGTGCCCACCGAGAAGTAGGGGCCGACCCGCCAGGAATGTTGGAAAATACTACATCCGAGATGTTAGGTTCCTTTAGTTTCGGATATATAACGTTATAGACGTATATAATGTCCTCACCGAGATGTACGGGCCGACACGAACGGCATTTTGTAAAACATTACCAGCGAGCGTCTAGATGGGTTAGGTCAGGTTATATTACGATATAGACGTATATAATGTGCCCACCGAGAAGTAGGGGCCGAGCCGCCAGGAATGTTGGAAAATACTACATCCGAGATGTTAGGTTCCCTCAGGTTAGGATATATAAAGTTATAGACGTATATGAGGTCCCCACGGAAAAGTACGGGCCGACACGACCGGGATTTTGTAAAACATTACCAGCGAGGGTCTACATGGGTTAGGTTAGGTTATATTACGATATAGACGTATATAATGTGCCCACCGAGAAGTAGGGGAGGACCTGCCAGGAATGTTGGAAAATACTACATCCGAGATGTTAGGTTCCCTTAGGTTAGGATATGTAACGTTATAGACTTATATAATGTCCCCACGGCAAAGTACGGGCACACACGACCGGAATTTTGTAACACATTAACAGCGAGGGTCTAGATGGGTTAGGTTAGTTTATATTGCGATATGGACCTATATAATGTGCCCACCTAGAAGTAGGGGCCGACCCGCCAGGAATGGTGGAAAATACTACATCCGAGATGTTAGGTTCCCTTAGGTTAGGATATATAACGTTATAGACGTATATAATGTCCCCATCGAGTAGTACGGGCCGACACGACCGGGATTTTGTAAAACATTACCAGCGAGGGTCTAGATGGGTTAGGTTAGGTTATATTACAATATGGACGTATATAATGTGCCCACCAAGAAGTAGGGGCCGACCCACCAGGAATGTTGGAAAATACTACATCCGAGATGTTAGGTTCCCTTAGGTTAGGATATATAACGTTAAAGACGTATATAATTTCCCCACCGAGAAGTACGGGCCGACACGACCGGGATTTTGTAAAACATTACCGGCGAGGGTCTAGATGGGTTAGGTTAAGTTATATTACGATATAGACGTATATAATGTGCCCACCGAGAAGTAGGGGCCGGCCCGCCAGGAATGTTGGAAAATACTACATCCGAGATGTTAGGTTCCCTTAGGTTAGGATATATAACGTTATAGACGTATATAATGTCCCCACCGAGATGCACGGGTAGATACGACCGGGATATTGTAAAACATTACCAGCGAGGGTCTAGATGGGTTAGGTTAGGTCATATTACGATATAGACGTATATAATGTGCCCACCGAGAAGTAGGGGCCGACCAGCCAGGAATGTTGGAAAATACTACATCCGAGATGTTAGGTTCCCTTAGGTTAGTATATATAACGTTATAGACGTATATAATGTCCCCATCGAGAAGTACGGGCCGACACGACCGGGATTTTGTAAAACATTACCAGCGAGGGTCTAGATGGGTTAGGTTAGGTTATATTACGATATAGACGTATATAATGTGCCCACCGAGAAGTAGGGGCCGACCCGCCAGGAATGTTGGAAAATACTACATCCGAGATGTTAGGTTCCTTTAGTTTCGGATATATAACGTTATAGACGTATATAATGTCCTCACCGAGATGTACGGGCCGACACGAACGGCATTTTGTAAAACATTACCAGCGAGCGTCTAGATGGGTTAGGTCAGGTTATATTACGATATGGACGTATATAATGTGCCCACCGAGAAGTAGGGGCCGACCCGCCAGGAATGTTGGAAAATACTACATCCGAGATGTTAGGTTCCCTTAGGTTAGGATATATAACGTTATAGACGTATATAATGTCCTCACCGAGATGTACGGGCCGACACAACCGGGATTTTGTAAAACAATCCCAGCTAGGGGCTAGATGTGTTACGTTAGGTTATATTACGTTATAGACGTATATAATGATCCCACCTGGAAGTAGGGGCCGACCCGCCAGGAATGTTGGAAAATACTACATCCGAGATGTTAGGTTCACTTAGGTTAGGATATATAACGTTATAGACGTATATAATGTCCTCACCGAGATGTACGGGCCGACACGACCGGGATTTTGTAAAACATTACCAGCGAGGGTCTAGATGGGTTAGGTTAGGTTATATTACGATATAGACGTATATAATGTGCCCACCGAGAAGTAGGAGCCGACCCGCCAGGAATGTTGGAAAATACTACATCCGAGATGTAATGTTGCCTTAGGTTAGGATATATAACGTTATAGACGTATATAATGTCCGCACCGAGACGTACGGGACGACACGACCGGGATTCTGTAAAACATTCCCAGCTAGGGGCTAGATGTGTTAGGTTAGGTTATATTACGTTTTAGACGTATATAATGATCCCACCGAGAAGTAGGGGCCGACCCGCCAGGAATGTTGGAAAGTACTACATCCGAGATGTTAGGTTCCCTCAGGTTAGGATATATAACGTTATAGACGTATATAATGTCCGCACCGAGACGTACGGGCCGACACGACCGGGATTTTGTAAAACATTACCAGCGAGGGTCTAGATGGCTTAGGTTAGGTTATATTACGATATAGACGTATATAATGTGCCCACCGAGAAGTAGGGGCCCACCCGCCAGAAATGTTGGAAAATTCTACATCCGAGATGTTAAGTTGCCTTAGGTCAGGATATATAACGTTATAGACGTATATAATACCCGCACCGAGACGTACGGGACGACACGAACGGGATTCTGTAAAACATTACCGGCGAGGGTCTAGATGGGTTAGGTTAAGTTATATTACGATATAGACGTATATAATGTGCCCACCGAGAAGTAGGGGCCGGCCCGCCAGGAATGTTGGAAAATACTACATCCGAGATGTTAGGTTCCCTTAGGTTAGGATATATAACGTTATAGACGTATATAATGTCCCCACCGAGATGCACGGGTAGATACGACCGGGATATTGTAAAACATTACCAGCGAGGGTCTAGATGGGTTAGGTTAGGTCATATTACGATATAGACGTATATAATGTGCCCACCGAGAAGTAGGGGCCGACCAGCCAGGAATGTTGGAAAATACTACATCCGAGATGTTAGGTTCCCTTAGGTTAGTATATATAACGTTATAGACGTATATAATGTCCCCATCGAGAAGTACGGGCCGACACGACCGGGATTTTGTAAAACATTACCAGCGAGGGTCTAGATGGGTTAGGTTAGGTTATATTACGATATAGACGTATATATTGTGCCCACCGAGAAGTAGGGGCCGACCCGCCAGGAATGTTGGAAAATACTACATCCGAGATGTTAGGTTCCCTCAGGTTAGGATATATAACGTTATAGACGTATATAATGTCCCCACGCCAAAGAACGGGCTGACACGAACGGGATTTTGTAAAACATTACCAGCGAGTGTCTAGATGGGTTAGGTTAGGTTACATTACGATATGGACGTATATAATGTGCCCACCGAGAAGTACGGGCCGACACGACCGGCATTTTGTAAATATTACCAGCGAGGGTCTAGATGGATTAGGTTAGGTTATATTACGATATAGACGTATATAATGATCCCACCGAGAATTGGCGCCGACCCGAAAGGAATGTTGTGAAATACGACATCCGAGATGTTAGGTTCCCTCAGGTTAGGATATATAAAATTATAGACGTATATAATGTCCCCACGGAAAAGTACGGGCCGACACGACCGCGATTTTGTAAAACATTACCAGCGAGGGTCTAGATGGGTTAGGTTAGGTTATATTACGATATAGACGTATATAATGCGCCCACCGGGAAGTAGGGGCCGACCAGCCAGGAATGTTGGAAAATACTACATCCGAGATGTTAGGTTCCCTTAGGTTAGGATATATAACGTTATAGACGTATATAATGTCCCCATCGAGAAGTACGGGCCGACACGACCGGGATTTTGTAAAACATTACCAGCGAGGGTCTAGATGGGTTAGGTTAGGTTATATTACGATATAGACGTATATAATGTGCCCACCGAGAAGTAGGGGCCGACCCGCCAGGAATGTTGGAAAATACTACATCCGAGATGTTAGGTTCCCTTAGGTTAGGATATGTAACGTTATAGACTTATATAATGTCCTCACCGAGATGTACGGGCCGACACGACCGGGATTTTGTAAAACATTACCAACGAGGGTCTACATGGGTTAGGTTAGGTTATATTACGATTTAGACGTATATAATGTGCCCACCGAGAAGTAGGGGAATACCCGCCAGGAATGTTGGAAAATACTACATCCGAGATGTTAGGTTCCCTTAGGTTAGGATATGTAACGTTATAGACTTATATAATGTCCCCACGGCAAAGTACGGGCACACACGACCGGAATTTTGTAACACATTAACAGCGAGGGTCTAGATGGGTTAGGTTAGTTTATATTGCGATATGGACCTATAAAATGTGCCCACCTAGAAGTAGGGGCCGACCCGCCAGGAATGGTGGAAAATACTACATCCGAGATGTTAGGTTCCCTTAGGTTAGGATATATAACGTTATAGACGTATATAATGTCCCCATCGAGTAGTACGGGCCGACACGACCGGGATTTTGTAAAACATTACCAGCGAGGGTCTAGATGGGTTAGGTTAGGTTATATTACAATCTGGACGTATATAATGTGCCCACCAAGAAGTAGGGGCCGACCCACCAGGAATGTTGGAAAATACTACATCCGAGATGTTAGGTTCCCTTAGGTTAGGATATATAACGTTAAAGACGTATATAATTTCCCCACCGAGAAGTACGGGCCGACACGACCGGGATTTTGTAAAACATTACCGGCGAGGGTCTAGATGGGTTAGGTTAAGTTATATTACGATATAGACGTATATAATGTGCCCACCGAGAAGTAGGGGCCGGCCCGCCAGGAATGTTGGAAAATACTACATCCGAGATGTTAGGTTCCCTTAGGTTAGGATATATAACGTTATAGACGTATATAATGTCCCCACCGAGATGCACGGGTAGATACGACCGGGATATTGTAAAACATTACCAGCGAGGGTCTAGATGGGTTAGGTTAGGTCATATTACGATATAGACGTATATAATGTGCCCACCGAGAAGTAGGGGCCGACCAGCCAGGAATGTTGGAAAATACTACATCCGAGATGTTAGGTTCCCTTAGGTTAGTATATATAACGTTATAGACGTATATAATGTCCCCATCGAGAAGTACGGGCCGACACGACCGGGATTTTGTAAAACATTACCAGCGAGGGTCTAGATGGGTTAGGTTAGGTTATATTACGATATAGACGTATATAATGTGCCCACCGAGAAGTAGGGGCCGACCCGCCAGGAATGTTGGAAAATACTACATCCGAGATGTTAGGTTCCTTTAGTTTCGGATATATAACGTTATAGACGTATATAATGTCCTCACCGAGATGTACGGGCCGACACGAACGGCATTTTGTAAAACATTACCAGCGAGCGTCTAGATGGGTTAGGTCAGGTTATATTACGATATAGACGTATATAATGTGCCCACCGAGAAGTAGGGGCCGAGCCACCAGGAATGTTGGAAAATACTACATCCGAGATGTTAGGTTCCCTCAGGTTAGGATATATAAAGTTATAGACGTATATGAGGTCCCCACGGAAAAGTACGGGCCGACACGACCGGGATTTTGTAAAACATTACCAGCGAGGGTCTACATGGGTTAGGTTAGGTTATATTACGATATAGACGTATATAATGTGCCCACCGAGAAGTAGGGGAGGACCCGCTAGGAATGTTGGAAAATACTACATCCGAGATGTTAGGTTCCCTTAGGTTAGGATATGTAACGTTATAGACTTATATAATGTCCCCACGGCAAAGTACGGGCACACACGACCGGAATTTTGTAACACATTAACAGCGAGGGTCTAGATGGGTTAGGTTAGTTTATATTGCGATATGGACCTATATAATGTGCCCACCTAGAAGTAGGGGCCGACCCGCCAGGAATGGTGGAAAATACTACATCCGAGATGTTAGGTTCCCTTAGGTTAGGATATATAACGTTATAGACGTATATAATGTCCCCATCGAGTAGTACGGGCCGACACGACCGGGATTTTGTAAAACATTACCAGCGAGGGTCTAGATGGGTTAGGTTAGGTTATATTACAATATGGACGTATATAATGTGCCCACCAAGAAGTAGGGGCCGACCCACCAGGAATGTTGGAAAATACTACATCCGAGATGTTAGGTTCCCTTAGGTTAGGATATATAACGTTAAAGACGTATATAATTTCCCCACCGAGAAGTACGGGCCGACACGACCGGGATTTTGTAAAACATTACCGGCGAGGGTCTAGATGGGTTAGGTTAAGTTATATTACGATATAGACGTATATAATGTGCCCACCGAGAAGTAGGGGCCGGCCCGCCAGGAATGTTGGAAAATACTACATCCGAGATGTTAGGTTCCCTTAGGTTAGGATATATAACGTTATAGACGTATATAATGTCCCCACCGAGATGCACGGGTAGATACGACCGGGATATTGTAAAACATTACCAGCGAGGGTCTAGATGGGTTAGGTTAGGTCATATTACGATATAGACGTATATAATGTGCCCACCGAGAAGTAGGGGCCGACCAGCCAGGAATGTTGGAAAATACTACATCCGAGATGTTAGGTTCCCTTAGGTTAGTATATATAACGTTATAGACGTATATAATGACCCCATCGAGAAGTACGGGCCGACACGACCGGGATTTTGTAAAACATTACCAGCGAGGGTCTAGATGGGTTAGGTTAGGTTATATTACGATATAGACGTATATAATGTGCCCACCGAGAAGTAGGGGCCGACCCGCCAGGAATGTTGGAAAATACTACATCCGAGATGTTAGGTTCCTTTAGGTTCGGATATATAACGTTATAGACGTATATAATGTCCTCACCGAGATGTACGGGCCGACACGAACGGCATTTTGTAAAACATTACCAGCGAGCGTCTAGATGGGTTAGGTCAGGTTATATTACGATATAGACGTATATAATGTGCCCACCGAGAAGTAGGGGCCGAGCCGCCAGGAATGTTGGAAAATACTACATCCGAGATGTTAGGTTCCCTCAGGTTAGGATATATAAAGTTATAGACGTATATGAGGTCCCCACGGAAAAGTACGGGCCGACACGACCGGGATTTTGTAAAACATTACCAGCGAGGGTCTAGATGGGTTAGGTTAGGTTATATTACGATATAGACGTATATAATGTGCCGACCTAGAAGTAGGGGCCGACCCGCCAGGAATGTTGGAAAGTACTACATCCGAGATGTTAGGTTCCCTTAGGTTAGGATATATAACGTTATAGACTTATATAATGTCCTCACCGAGATGTACGGGCCGACACGACCGGGATTTTGTAAAACATTACCAGCGAGGGTCTAGATGGGTTAGGTTAGGTTATATTACGATATGGACGTATATAATGTGCCCACCGAGAAGTAGGGGCCGACCCGCCAGGAATGTTGGAAAATACTACATCCGAGATGTTAGGTTCCCTTAGGTTAGGATATATAACGTTATAGACGTATATAATGTCCTCACCGAGATGTACGGGCCGACACAACCGGGATTTTGTAAAACAATCCCAGCTAGGGGCTAGATGTGTTACGTTAGGTTATATTACGTTATAGACGTATATAATGATCCCACCTGGAAGTAGGGGCCGACCCGCCAGGAATGTTGGAAAATACTACATCCGAGATGTTAGGTTCACTTAGGTTAGGATATATAACGTTATAGACGTATATAATGTCCTCACCGAGATGTACGGGCCGACACGACCGGGATTTTGTAAAACATTACCAGCGAGGGTCTAGATGGGTTAGGTTAGGTTATATTACGATATAGACGTATATAATGTGCCCACCGAGAAGTAGGAGCCGACCCGCCAGGAATGTTGGAAAATACTACATCCGAGATGTAATGTTGCCTTAGGTTAGGATATATAACGTTATAGACGTATATAATGTCCGCACCGAGACGTACGGGACGACACGACCGGGATTCTGTAAAACATTCCCAGCTAGGGGCTAGATGTGTTAGGTTAGGTTATATTACGTTTTAGACGTATATAATGATCCCACCGAGAAGTAGGGGCCGACCCGCCAGGAATGTTGGAAAATACTACATCCGAGATGTTAGGTTCCTTTAGGTTCGGATATATAACGTTATAGACGTATATAATGTCCTCACCGAGATGTACGGGCCGGCACGAACGGCATTTTGTAAAACATTACCAGCGAGCGTCTAGATGGGTTAGGTCAGGTTATATTACGATATAGACGTATATAATGTGCCCACCGAGAAGTAGGGGCCGAGCCGCCAGGAATGTTGGAAAATACTACATCCGAGATGTTAGGTTCCCTCAGGTTAGGATATATAAAGTTATAGACGTATATGAGGTCCCCACGGAAAAGTACGGGCCGACACGACCGGGATTTTGTAAAACATTACCAGCGAGGGTCTAGATGAGTTAGGTTAGGTTATATAACGTTATAGACGTATATAATGTCCTCACCGAGATGTACGGGCCGACACAACCGGGATTTTGTAAAACAATCCCAGCTAGGGGCTAGATGTGTTACATTAGGTTATATTACGTTATAGACGTATATAATGATCCCACCTGGAAGTAGGGGCCGACCCGCCAGGAATGTTGGAAAATACTACATCCGAGATGTTAGGTTCACTTAGGTTAGGATATATAACGTTATAGACGTATATAATGTCCTCACCGAGATGTACGGGCCGACACGACCGGGATTTTGTAAAACATTACCAGCGAGGGTCTAGATGGGTTAGGTTAGGTTATATTACGATATAGACGTATATAATGTGCCCACCGAGAAGTAGGAGCCGACCCGCCAGGAATGTTGGAAAATACTACATCCGAGATGTAATGTTGCCTTAGGTTAGGATATATAACGTTATAGACGTATATAATGTCCGCACCGAGACGTACGGGACGACACGACCGGGATTCTGTAAAACATTCCCAGCTAGGGGCTAGATGTGTTAGGTTAGGTTATATTACGTTTTAGACGTATATAATGATCCCACCGAGAAGTAGGGGCCGACCCGCCAGGAATGTTGGAAAATACTACATCCGAGATGTTAGGTTCCTTTAGGTTCGGATATATAACGTTATAGACGTATATAATGTCCTCACCGAGATGTACGGGCCGACACGAACGGGATTTTGTAAAACATTACCAGCGAGCGTCTAGATGGGTTAGGTCAGGTTATATTACGATATAGACGTATATAATGTGCCCACCGAGAAGTAGGGGCCGAGCCGCCAGGAATGTTGGAAAATACTACATCCGAGATGTTAGGTTCCCTCAGGTTAGGATATATAAAGTTATAGACGTATATGAGGTCCCCACGGAAAAGTACGGGCCGACACGACCGGGATTTTGTAAAACATTACCAGCGAGGGTCTAGATGGGTTAGGTTAGGTTATATTACGATATAGACGTATATAATGTGCCGACCTAGAAGTAGGGGCCGACCCGCCAGGAATGTTGGAAAGTACTACATCCGAGATGTTAGGTTCCCTCAGGTTAGGATATATAACGTTATAGACGTATATAATGTCCGCACCGAGACGTACGGGCCGACACGACCGGGATTTTGTAAAACATTACCAGCGAGGGTCTAGATGGCTTAGGTTAGGTTATATTACGATATAGACGTATATAATGTGCCCACCGAGAAGTAGGGGCCCACCCGCCAGAAATGTTGGAAAATTCTACATCCGAGATGTTAAGTTGCCTTAGGTCAGGATATATAACGTTATAGACGTATATAATACCCGCACCGAGACGTACGGGACGACACGAACGGGATTCTGTAAAACATTACCGGCGAGGGTCTAGATGGGTTAGGTTAAGTTATATTACGATATAGACGTATATAATGTGCCCACCGAGAAGTAGGGGCCGGCCCGCCAGGAATGTTGGAAAATACTACATCCGAGATGTTAGGTTCCCTTAGGTTAGGATATATAACGTTATAGACGTATATAATGTCCCCACCGAGATGCACGGGTAGATACGACCGGGATATTGTAAAACATTACCAGCGAGGGTCTAGATGGGTTAGGTTAGGTCATATTACGATATAGACGTATATAATGTGCCCACCGAGAAGTAGGGGCCGACCAGCCAGGAATGTTGGAAAATACTACATCCGAGATGTTAGGTTCCCTTAGGTTAGTATATATAACGTTATAGACGTATATAATGTCCCCATCGAGAAGTACGGGCCGACACGACCGGGATTTTGTAAAACATTACCAGCGAGGGTCTAGATGGGTTAGGTTAGGTTATATTACGATATAGACGTATATAATGTGCCCACCGAGAAGTAGGGGCCGACCCGCCAGGAATGTTGGAAAATACTACATCCGAGATGTTAGGTTCCTTTAGGTTCGGATATATAACGTTATAGACGTATATAATGTCCTCACCGAGATGTACGGGCCGACACGAACGGCATTTTGTAAAACATTACCAGCGAGCGTCTAGATGGGTTAGGTCAGGTTATATTACGATATAGACGTATATAATGTGCCCACCGAGAAGTAGGGGCCGAGCCGCCAGGAATGTTGGAAAATACTACATCCGAGATGTTAGGTTCCCTCAGGTTAGGATATATAAAGTTATAGACGTATATGAGGTCCCCACGGAAAAGTACGGGCCGACACGACCGGGATTTTGTAAAACATTACCAGCGAGGGTCTAGATGGGTTAGGTTAGGTTATATTACGATATAGACGTATATAATGTGCCGACCTAGAAGTAGGGGCCGACCCGCCAGGAATGTTGGAAAGTACTACATCCGAGATGTTAGGTTCCCTTAGGTTAGGATATATAACGTTATAGACTTATATAATGTCCTCACCGAGATGTACGGGCCGACACGACCGGGATTTTGTAAAACATTACCAGCGAGGGTCTAGATGGGTTAGGTTAGGTTATATTACGATATGGACGTATATAATGTGCCCACCGAGAAGTAGGGGCCGACCCGCCAGGAATGTTGGAAAATACTACATCCGAGATGTTAGGTTCCCTTAGGTTAGGATATATAACGTTATAGACGTATATAATGTCCTCACCGAGATGTACGGGCCGACACAACCGGGATTTTGTAAAACAATCCCAGCTAGGGGCTAGATGTGTTACGTTAGGTTATATTACGTTATAGACGTATATAATGATCCCACCTGGAAGTAGGGGCCGACCCGCCAGGAATGTTGGAAAATACTACATCCGAGATGTTAGGTTCACTTAGGTTAGGATATATAACGTTATAGACGTATATAATGTCCTCACCGAGATGTACGGGCCGACACGACCGGGATTTTGTAAAACATTACCAGCGAGGGTCTAGATGGGTTAGGTTAGGTTATATTACGATATAGACGTATATAATGTGCCCACCGAGAAGTAGGAGCCGACCCGCCAGGAATGTTGGAAAATACTACATCCGAGATGTAATGTTGCCTTAGGTTAGGATATATAACGTTATAGACGTATATAATGTCCGCACCGAGACGTACGGGACGACACGACCGGGATTCTGTAAAACATTCCCAGCTAGGGGCTAGATGTGTTAGGTTAGGTTATATTACGTTTTAGACGTATATAATGATCCCACCGAGAAGTAGGGGCCGACCCGCCAGGAATGTTGGAAAATACTACATCCGAGATGTTAGGTTCTCTTAGGTTAGGGTATATAACGTTATAGACGTATATAATGTCCCCACCGAGAAGTACGGGCAGACACGACCGGGATTTCGTAAAACATTACCAGCGAGGGTCTAGATGGGTTAGGTTAGGTTATATTACGATATAGACGTATATAATGTGCCCACCGAGAAGTAGCGGCCGGCCCGCCAGGAATGTTGGAAAATACTACATCCGAGATGTTAGGTTCCCTCAGGTTAGGATATATAAAGTTATAGACGTATATGACGTCCCCACGGAAAAGTACGGGCCGACACGACCGGGATTTTGTAAAACATTACCAGCGAGGGTCTACATGGGTTAGGTTAGGTTATATTACGATATAGACGTATATAATGTGCCCACCGAGAAGTAGGGGAGGACCCGCCAGGAATGTTGGAAAATACTACATCCGAGATGTTAGGTTCCCTTAGGTTAGGATATGTAACGTTATAGACTTATATAATGTCCCCACGGCAAAGTACGGGCACACACGACCGGAATTTTGTAACACATTAACAGCGAGGGTCTAGATGGGTTAGGTTAGTTTATATTGCGATATGGACCTATATAATGTGCCCACCTAGAAGTAGGGGCCGACCCGCCAGGAATGGTGGAAAATACTACATCCGAGATGTTAGGTTCCCTTAGGTTAGGATATATAACGTTATAGACGTATATAATGTCCCCATCGAGAAGTACGGGCCGACACGACCGGGATTTTGTAAAACATTACCAGCGAGGGTCTAGATGGGTTAGGTTAGGTTATATTACAATATGGACGTATATAATGTGCCCACCAAGAAGTAGGGGCCGACCCACCAGAAATGTTGGAAAATACTACATCCGAGATGTTAGGTTCCCTTAGGTTAGGATATATAACGTTAAAGACGTATATAATTTCCCCACCGAGAAGTACGGGCCGACACGACCGGGATTTTGTAAAACATTACCGGCGAGGGTCTAGATGGGTTAGGTTAAGTTATATTACGATATAGACGTATATAATGTGCCCACCGAGAAGTAGGGGCCGGCCCGCCAGGAATGTTGGAAAATACTACATCCGAGATGTTAGGTTCCCTTAGGTTAGGATATATAACGTTATAGACGTATATAATGTCCCCACCGAGATGCACGGGTAGATACGACCGGGATATTGTAAAACATTACCAGCGAGGGTCTAGATGGGTTAGGTTAGGTCATATTACGATATAGACGTATATAATGTGCCCACCGAGAAGTAGGGGCCGACCAGCCAGGAATGTTGCAAAATACTACATCCGAGATGTTAGGTTCCCTTAGGTTAGTATATATAACGTTATAGACGTATATAATGTCCCCATCGAGAAGTACGGGCCGACACGACCGGGATTTTGTAAAACATTACCAGCGAGGGTCTAGATGGGTTAGGTTAGGTTATATTACGATATAGACGTATATATTGTGCCCACCGAGAAGTAGGGGCCGACCCGCCAGGAATGTTGGAAAATACTACATCCGAGATGTTAGGTTCCCTTAGGTTAGGATATATAACGTTATAGACGTATATAATGTCCCCACGGCAAAGTACGGGCCGACACGACCGGAACGTTGTAAAACATTACCAGCGAGGGTCTACATGGGTTAGGTTATGTTATATTACGACATGGACTAATATAATGTGCCCACCGAGAAGTAGGGGCCGACCCGCCAGGAATGTTGGAAAATACTACATCCGAGAAGCTAGGTTCCCTTAGGTTAGGATATATAACGTTAAAGACGTATATAATTTCCCCACCGAGAAGTACGGGCCGACACGACCGGGATTTTGTAAAACATTACCAGCGAGGATCTAGATGGGTTAGGTTAGGTCATATTACGATATAGACGTATATAATGTGCCCACCGAGAAGTAGGGGCCGACCCGCCAGGTATGTTGGAAAATACTACATCCGAGATGTTAGGTTCCCTTAGGTTAGGATATATAACGTTATAGACGTATATAATGTCCCCACGCCAAAGAACGGGCCGACACGACCGGGATTTTGTAAAACATTACCAGCGAGTGTCTAGATGGGTTAGGTTAGGTTACATTACGATATGGACGTATATAATGTGCCCACCGAGAAGTACGGGCCGACACGACCGGCATTTTGTAAAACATTACCAGCGAGGGTCTGGATGGGTTAGGTTAGGTTATATTACGATATAGACGTATATAATGATCCCACCGAGAATTGGCGCCGACCCGAAAGGAATGTTGTGAAATACTACATCCGAGATGTTAGGTTCCCTCAGGTTAGGATATATAAAGTTATAGACGTATATAATGTCCCCACGGAAAAGTACGGGCCGACACGACCGGGATTTTGTAAAACATTACCAGCGAGGGTCTAGATGGGTTAGGTTAGGTTATATTACGATATAGACGTATATAATGTGCCGACCTAGAAGTAGGGGCCGACCCGCCAGGAATGTTGGAAAGTACTACATCCGAGATGTTAGGTTCCCTCAGGTTAGGATATATAACGTTATAGACGTATATAATGTCCGCACCGAGACGTACGGGCCGACACGACCGGGATTTTGTAAAACATTACCAGCGAGGGTCTAGATGGCTTAGGTTAGGTTATATTACGATATAGACGTATATAATGTGCCCACCGAGAAGTAGGGGCCCACCCGCCAGAAATGTTGGAAAATTCTACATCCGAGATGTTAAGTTGCCTTAGGTCAGGATATATAACGTTATAGACGTATATAATACCCGCACCGAGACGTACGGGACGACACGAACGGGATTCTGTAAAACATTACCGGCGAGGGTCTAGATGGGTTAGGTTAAGTTATATTACGATATAGACGTATATAATGTGCCCACCGAGAAGTAGGGGCCGGCCCGCCAGGAATGTTGGAAAATACTACATCCGAGATGTTAGGTTCCCTTAGGTTAGGATATATAACGTTATAGACGTATATAATGTCCCCACCGAGATGCACGGGTAGATACGACCGGGATATTGTAAAACATTACCAGCGAGGGTCTAGATGGGTTAGGTTAGGTCATATTACGATATAGACGTATATAATGTGCCCACCGAGAAGTAGGGGCCGACCAGCCAGGAATGTTGGAAAATACTACATCCGAGATGTTAGGTTCCCTTAGGTTAGTATATATAACGTTATAGACGTATATAATGTCCCCATCGAGAAGTACGGGCCGACACGACCGGGATTTTGTAAAACATTACCAGCGAGGGTCTAGATGGGTTAGGTTAGGTTATATTACGATATAGACGTATATAATGTGCCCACCGAGAAGTAGGGGCCGACCCGCCAGGAATGTTGGAAAATACTACATCCGAGATGTTAGGTTCCTTTAGGTTCGGATATATAACGTTATAGACGTATATAATGTCCTCACCGAGATGTACGGGCCGACACGAACGGCATTTTGTAAAACATTACCAGCGAGCGTCTAGATGGGTTAGGTCAGGTTATATTACGATATAGACGTATATAATGTGCCCACCGAGAAGTAGGGGCCGAGCCGCCAGGAATGTTGGAAAATACTACATCCGAGATGTTAGGTTCCCTCAGGTTAGGATATATAAAGTTATAGACGTATATGAGGTCCCCACGGAAAAGTACGGGCCGACACGACCGGGATTTTGTAAAACATTACCAGCGAGGGTCTAGATGGGTTAGGTTAGGTTATATTACGATATAGACGTATATAATGTGCCGACCTAGAAGTAGGGGCCGACCCGCCAGGAATGTTGGAAAGTACTACATCCGAGATGTTAGGTTCCCTTAGGTTAGGATATATAACGTTATAGACTTATATAATGTCCTCACCGAGATGTACGGGCCGACACGACCGGGATTTTGTAAAACATTACCAGCGAGGGTCTAGATGGGTTAGGTTAGGTTATATTACGATATGGACGTATATAATGTGCCCACCGAGAAGTAGGGGAGGACCCGCCAGGAATGTTGGAAAATACTACATCCGAGATGTTAGGTTCCCTTAGGTTAGGATATATAACGTTATAGACGTATATAATGTCCTCACCGAGATGTACGGGCCGACACAACCGGGATTTTGTAAAACAATCCCAGCTAGGGGCTAGATGTGTTACGTTAGGTTATATTACGTTATAGACGTATATAATGATCCCACCTGGAAGTAGGGGCCGACCCGCCAGGAATGTTGGAAAATACTACATCCGAGATGTTAGGTTCACTTAGGTTAGGATATATAACGTTATAGACGTATATAATGTCCTCACCGAGATGTACGGGCCGACACGACCGGGATTTTGTAAAACATTACCAGCGAGGGTCTAGATGGGTTAGGTTAGGTTATATTACGATATAGACGTATATAATGTGCCCACCGAGAAGTAGGAGCCGACCCGCCAGGAATGTTGGAAAATACTACATCCGAGATGTAATGTTGCCTTAGGTTAGGATATATAACGTTATAGACGTATATAATGTCCGCACCGAGACGTACGGGACGACACGACCGGGATTCTGTAAAACATTCCCAGCTAGGGGCTAGATGTGTTAGGTTAGGTTATATTACGTTTTAGACGTATATAATGATCCCACCGAGAAGTAGGGGCCGACCCGCCAGGAATGTTGGAAAATACTACATCCGAGATGTTAGGTTCTCTTAGGTTAGGGTATATAACGTTATAGACGTATATAATGTCCCCACCGAGAAGTACGGGCAGACACGACCGGGATTTCGTAAAACATTACCAGCGAGGGTCTAGATGGGTTAGGTTAGGTTATATTACGATATAGACGTATATAATGTGCCCACCGAGAAGTAGCGGCCGGCCCGCCAGGAATGTTGGAAAATACTACATCCGAGATGTTAGGTTCCCTCAGGTTAGGATATATAAAGTTATAGACGTATATGACGTCCCCACGGAAAAGTACGGGCCGACACGACCGGGATTTTGTAAAACATTACCAGCGAGGGTCTACATGGGTTAGGTTAGGTTATATTACGATATAGACGTATATAATGTGCCCACCGAGAAGTAGGGGAGGACCCGCCAGGAATGTTGGAAAATACTACATCCGAGATGTTAGGTTCCCTTAGGTTAGGATATGTAACGTTATAGACTTATATAATGTCCCCACGGCAAAGTACGGGCACACACGACCGGAATTTTGTAACACATTAACAGCGAGGGTCTAGATGGGTTAGGTTAGTTTATATTGCGATATGGACCTATATAATGTGCCCACCTAGAAGTAGGGGCCGACCCGCCAGGAATGGTGGAAAATACTACATCCGAGATGTTAGGTTCCCTTAGGTTAGGATATATAACGTTATAGACGTATATAATGTCCCCATCGAGAAGTACGGGCCGACACGACCGGGATTTTGTAAAACATTACCAGCGAGGGTCTAGATGGGTTAGGTTAGGTTATATTACAATATGGACGTATATAATGTGCCCACCAAGAAGTAGGGGCCGACCCACCAGAAATGTTGGAAAATACTACATCCGAGATGTTAGGTTCCCTTAGGTTAGGATATATAACGTTAAAGACGTATATAATTTCCCCACCGAGAAGTACGGGCCGACACGACCGGGATTTTGTAAAACATTACCGGCGAGGGTCTAGATGGGTTAGGTTAAGTTATATTACGATATAGACGTATATAATGTGCCCACCGAGAAGTAGGGGCCGGCCCGCCAGGAATGTTGGAAAATACTACATCCGAGATGTTAGGTTCCCTTAGGTTAGGATATATAACGTTATAGACGTATATAATGTCCCCACCGAGATGCACGGGTAGATACGACCGGGATATTGTAAAACATTACCAGCGAGGGTCTAGATGGGTTAGGTTAGGTCATATTACGATATAGACGTATATAATGTGCCCACCGAGAAGTAGGGGCCGACCAGCCAGGAATGTTGCAAAATACTACATCCGAGATGTTAGGTTCCCTTAGGTTAGTATATATAACGTTATAGACGTATATAATGTCCCCATCGAGAAGTACGGGCCGACACGACCGGGATTTTGTAAAACATTACCAGCGAGGGTCTAGATGGGTTAGGTTAGGTTATATTACGATATAGACGTATATATTGTGCCCACCGAGAAGTAGGGGCCGACCCGCCAGGAATGTTGGAAAATACTACATCCGAGATGTTAGGTTCCCTTAGGTTAGGATATATAACGTTATAGACGTATATAATGTCCCCACGGCAAAGTACGGGCCGACACGACCGGAACGTTGTAAAACATTACCAGCGAGGGTCTACATGGGTTAGGTTATGTTATATTACGACATGGACTAATATAATGTGCCCACCGAGAAGTAGGGGCCGACCCGCCAGGAATGTTGGAAAATACTACATCCGAGAAGCTAGGTTCCCTTAGGTTAGGATATATAACGTTAAAGACGTATATAATTTCCCCACCGAGAAGTACGGGCCGACACGACCGGGATTTTGTAAAACATTACCGGCGAGGGTCTAGATGGGTTAGGTTAGGTTATATTATGATATAGACGTATATAATGTGCCCACCGAGAAGTAGGGGCCGGCCCGCCAGGAATGTTGGAAAATACTACATCCGAGATGTTAGGTTCCCTCAGGTTAGGATATATAAAGTTATAGACGTATATGACGTCCCCACGGAAAGTACGGGCCGACACGACCGGGATTTTGTAAAACATTACCAGCGAGGGTCTACATGGGTTAGGTTAGGTTATATTACGATATGGACTAATATAATGTGCCCACCGAGAAGTAGGGGCCGACCCGCCAGGAATGTTGGAAAATACTACATCCGAGAAGTTAGGTTCCCTTAGGTTAGGATATATAACGTTAAAGACGTATATAATTTCCCCACCGAGAAGTACGGGCCGACACGACCGGGATTTTGTAAAACATTACCAGCGAGGGTCTAGATGGGTTAGGTTAGTTTATATTGCGATATGGACGTATATAATGTGCCCACCGAGAAGTAGGGGCCGACCCGCCAGGAATGTTGGAAAATACTACATCCGAGATGTTAGGTTCCCTTAGGTTAAGATATATAACGTTATAGACGTATATAATGTCCTCACCGAGATGTACGGGCCGACACGACCGGGATTTTGTAAAACATTACCAGCGAGGGTCTACATGGGTTAGGTTAGGTTATATTACGATATAGACGTATATAATGTGCCCACCGAGAAGTAGGGGCCGACCCGCCAGGAATGTTGGAAAATACTACATCCGAGATTTCAGGTTCCCTTGGGTTAGGATATATAACGTTATAGACGTATATAATGTCCCCACGGCAAAGTACGGGCCGACACGACCGGAATTTTGTAAAACATTACCCGCGAGGGTCTAAATGGGTTAGGTTAGGTTATATTACGATATGCACGTATATAATGTGCCCACCTAGAAGTAGGGGCCGACCCGCCAGGAATGGTGGAAAATACTACATCCGAGATGTTAGGTTCCCTTATGTTAGGATATATAACGTTATAGACGTATACAATGTCCCCATCGAGAAGTACGGGCCGACACGACCGGGATTTTGTAAAACATTACCAGCGAGGGTCTAGATGGGTTAGGTTAGGTTATATTACGATATAGACGTATATAATGTGCCCACCGAGAAGTAGGGGCCGACCCGCCAGGAATGTTGGAAAATACTACATCCGAGATGTTATGTTCCCTTAGGTTAGGATATATAACGTTATAGACGTATATAATGTCCCCACGGCAAAGTACGGGCCGACACGACCGGAACTTTGTAAAACATTACCAGCGAGGGTCTACATGGGTTAGGTTAGGTTATATTACGATATGGACTAATATAATGTGCCCACCGAGAAGTAGGGGCCGACCCGCCAGGAATGTTGGAAAATACCACATCCGAGATGTTAGGTTCCCTTAGGTTAGGATATATAACGTTATAGACGTATATAATGTCCCCACGGCAAAGTACGGGCCGACACGACCGGAACTTTGTAAAACATTACCAGCGAGGGTCTACATGGGTTAGGTTAGGTTATATTACGATATGGACTAATATAATGTGCCCACCGAGAAGTAGGGGCCGACCCGCCAGGAATGTTGGAAAATACTACATCCGAGATGTTAGGCTCCCTTAGGTTAGGATATATGACGTTATAGACGTATATCATGTCCCCACGGCAAAGTACGGGCCGACACGCCCGGAATTTAGTAAAACATTACCAGGGAGGGTCTAGATGGGTTAGGTTAGTTTATATTGCGATATGGACGTATATAATGTGCCCACCGAGAAGTAGGGGCCGACCCGCCAGGAATGTTGGAAAATACTACATCCGAGATGTTAGGTTCCCTTAGGTTAGGATATGTAACGTTATAGACTTATATAATGTCCCCACGGCAAAGTACGGACACACACGACCGGAATTTTGTAAAACATTACCAGCGAGGGTCTACATGGGTTAGGTTAGGTTATATTACGATATGGACTAATATAATGTGCCCACCGAGAAGTAGGGGCCGACCCGCCAGGAATGTTGGAAAATACTACATCCGAGAAGTTAGGTTCCCTTAGGTTAGGATATATAACGTTAAAGACGTATATAATTTCCCCACCGAGAAGTACGGGCCGACACGACCGGGATTTTGTAAAACATTACCGGCGAGGGTCTAGATGGATTAGGTTAAGTTATATTACGATATAGACGTATATAATGTGCCCACCGAGAAGTAGGGGCCGGCCCGCCAGGAATGTTGGAAAATACTACATCCGAGATGTTAGGCTCCCTTAGGTTAGGATAAATAACATTATAGACGTATATAATGTCCCCACGCCAAAGAAGGGGCCGACACGACCGGGATTTTGTAAAACATTACCAGCGAGTGTCTAGATGGGTTAGGTTAGGTTACATTACGATATGGACGTATATAATGTGCCCACCGAGAAGTAGGGGCCGACCTGCCAGGAATGTTGGAAAATACTACATCCGAGAAGTTAGGTTCCCTTAGGTTAGGATATATAACGTTAAAGACGTATATAATTTCCCCACCGAGAAGTACGGGCCGACACGACCGGGATTTTGTAAAACATTACCGGCGAGGGTCTAGATTGGTTAGGTTAGGTTATATTACGATATAGACGTATATAATGTACCCACCGAGAAGTAGGGGCCGACCCGCAAGGAATGTTGGAAAATACTACATCCGAGATGTTAGGTTCCCTTAGGTTAGGATATGTAACGTTATAGACTTATATAATGTCCCCACGGCAAAGTACGGGCACACACGACCGGAATTTTGTAAAACATTAACAGCGAGGGTCTAGATGGGTTAGGTTAGTTTATATTGCGATGTGGACGAATATAATGTGCCCACCTAGAAGTAGGGGCCGACTCGCAAGGAATGGTGGAAAATACTACATCCGAGATGTTAGGTTCCCTTAGGTTAGGATATATAACGTTATAGACGTATATAATGTCCCCATCGAGAAGTACGGGCCGACACGACTGGGATTTTGTAAAACATTACCAGCGAGGGTCTAGATGGGTTAGGTTAGGTTATATTACGATATAGACGTATATAATGTGCCCACCGAGAAGTAGGGGCCGACCCGCCAGGAATGTTGGAAAATACTACATCCGAGATGTTAGGCTCCCTTAGGTTAGGATAAATAACGTCATAGACGTATATAATGTCCCCACGCCAAAGAACGGGCCGACACGACCGGGATTTTGTAAAACATTACCAGCGAGTGTCTAGATGGGTTAGGTTAGGTTACATTACGATATGGACGTATATAATGTGCCCACCGAGAAGTAGGGGCCGACCCGTCAGGAATGTTGGAAAATACTACATCCGAGATGTTAAGTTGCCTTAGGTTAGGATATATGGTTATAGACGTATATAATATCCGCACCGAGACGTACGGGACGACACGAACGGGATTCTGTGAAACATTACCAGCGATGGTCTAGGTGGGTTAGGTTAGGTTATATTACGTTATAGACGTATATAATGTGCCCACCGAGAAGTAGGGGCCGACCCGCCAGGAATGTTGGAAAATACTACATCCGAGGTGTTAGGTTCCCTTAGGTTAGGATATATAACGTTATAGACGTAGATAATGTCCCCACGGCAAAGTACGGGCCGACACGACCGGAATTTTGTAAAACATTACCAGCGAGGGTCTAGATGGGTTAGGTTAGGTTATATTACAATATGGACGTATATAATGTGCCCACCGAGAAGTAGGGGCCGACCCGCCAGGAATGTTGGAAAATACTACATCCGAGATGTTAGGTTCCCTTAGGTTAGGATATATAACGCTATAGACGTATATAATGTCCCCACGCCAAAGAACGGGCCGACTTGACCGGGATTTTGTAAAACATTACCAGCGAGTGTCTAGATGGGTTAGGTTAGGTTACATTACGATATGGACGTATATAATGATCCCACCGAGAAGTAGGGGCCGGCCCGCCAGGAATGTTGGAAAATACTACATCCGAGAAGTTAGGTTCCCTTAGGTTAGGATATATAACGTTAAAGACGTATATAATTTCCCCACCGAGAAGTACGGGCCGACACGACCGGGATTTTGTAAAACATTATCGGCGAGGGTCTAGATTGGTTAGGTTAGTTTATATTGCGATATGGACGTATATAATGTGCCCACCTAGAAGTAGGGGCCGACTCGCAAGGAATGGTGGAAAATACTACATCCGAGATGTTAGGTTCCCTTAGGTTAGGATATATAACGTTATAGACGTATATAATGTCCCCATCGAGAAGTACGGGCCGACACGACTGGGATTTTGTAAAACATTACCAGCGAGGGTCTAGATGGGTTAGGTTAGGTTATATTACGATATAGACGTATATAATGTGCCCACCGAGAAGTAGGGGCCGACCGGCCAGGAATGTTGGAAAATACTACATCCGAGATGTTAGGTTCCCTTAGGTTAGGATATGTAACGTTATAGACTTATATAATGTCCCCACGGCAAAGTACGGGCCGACACGACCGGAACTTTGTAAAACATTACCAGCGAGGGTCTACATGGGTTAGGTTAGGTTATATTACGATATGGACTAATATAATGTGCCCACCGAGAAGTAGGGGCCGACCCGCCAGGAATGTTGGAAAATACTACATCCGAGAAGTTAGGTTCCCTTAGGTTAGGATATATAACGTTAAAGACGTATATAATTTCCCCACCGAGAAGTACGGGCCGACACGAACGGGATTCTGTGAAACATTACTAGCGATGGTCTAGGTGGGTTAGGTTAGGTTATATTACGTTATAGACGTATATAATGTGCCCACCGAGAAGTAGGGGCCGACCCGTCAGGAATGTTGGAAAATACTACATCCGAGGTGTTAGGTTCCCTTAGGTTAGGATATATAACGTTATAGACGTATATAATGTCCCCACGCCAAAGAACGGGCCGACATGACCGGGATTATGTAAAACATTACCAGCGAGTGTCTAGATGGGTTAGGTTAGGTTACATTACGATATGGACGTATATAATGATCCCACCGAGAATTGGCGCCGACCCGAAAGGAATGTTGTGAAATACGACATCCGAGATGTTAGGTTCCCTCAGGTTAGGATATATAAAGTTATAGACGTATATAATGTCCCCACGGAAAAGTACGGGCAGACACGACCGGGATTTTGTAAAACATTACCAGCGAGGGTCTAGATGGGATAGGTTAGGTAATATTACGATATGGACTAATATAATGTGCCCACCGAGATGTAGGGGCCGACCCGCCAGGAATGTTGGAAAATACTACATCCGAGAAGTTAGGTTCCCTTAGGTTAGGATATATAACGTTAAAGACGTATATAATTTCCCCACCGAGAAGTACGGGCCGACACGACCGGGATTTTGTAAAACATTACCGGCGAGGGTCTAGATGGGTTAGGTTAGGTTATATTACGATATAGACGTATATAATGTGCCCACCGAGAAGTAGGGGCCGACCCGCCAGGAATGTTGGAAAATACTACATCCGAGGTGTTAGGTTCCCTTAGGTTAGGATATATAACGTTAAAGACGTATATAATTTTGCCACCGAGAAGTACGGGCCGACACGACCGGAATTTTGTAAAACATTACCAGCGAAGGTCTACATGGGTTAGGTTAGGTTATACTACGATATGGACTAATATAATGTGCCCACCGAGAAGTAGGGGCCGACCCGCCAGGAATGTTGGAAAATACTACATCCGAGATGTTAGGTTCCCTTAGGTTAGGATATATAACGTTATAGACGTATATAATGTCCCCACGGCAAAGTACGGGCCGACACGACCCGAACTTTGTAAAACATTACCAGCGAGGGTCTACATGGGTTAGGTTAGGTTATATTACGATATGGACTAATATAATGTGCCCACCGAGAAGTAGGGGCCGACCCGCCAGGAATGTTGGAAAATACTACATCCGAGAAGTTAGGTTCCCTTAGGTTAGGATACATAACGTTAAAGACGTATATAATTTCCCCACCGAGAAGTACGGGCCGACACGACCGGGATTTTGTAAAACATTACCGGCGAGTGTCTAGATGGGTTAGGTTAAGTTATATTACGATATAGACGAATATAATGTGCCCACCGAGAAGTAGGGCCCGGCCCGCCAGGAATGTTGGAAAATACTACATCCGCGATGTTAGGTTCCCTTAGGTTAGGATATATAACTATGTAGACGTATATAATGTCCCCACCGAGAAGTACGGGCCGACACGACCGGGATTTTGTAAAACACTACCAGCGAGGGTCTAGATGGGTTAGGTTAGGTTATGTTACGATATAGACTTATATAGTGTGCCCACCGAGAAGTAGGGGCCGACCCGCCAGGAATGTTGGAAAATACTACATCCGAGATGTTAGGTTCCCTTAGGTTAGGATATATAACGTTATAGACGTATATAATGTCCCCACGGCAAAGTACGGGCCGACACGACCTGGATTTTGTAAAACATTACCAGCGAGGGTCTAGATGTGTTAGGTTAGGTTATATTACGATATGGACGTATATAATGTGCCCACCGAGAAGTAGGGGCCGACCCGCCAGGAATGTTGGAAAATATTACATCCGAGATGTCAGGTTCCCTTGGGTTAGGATATATAACGTTATAGACGTATATAATGTCCCCACGGCAAAGTACGGGCCGACACGACCAGAATTTTGTAAAACATTACCCGCGAGGGTCTAAATGGGTTAGGTTAGGTTATATTACAATATGGACGTATATAATGTGCCCACCGAGAAGTACGGGCCGACACGACCGGGATTTTGTAACACATTACCAGCGAGGGTCTAGGTGTGTTAGGTTAGGTTATATTACGTTATAGACGTATATAATGTTCCCACCGAGAAGTAGGGGCCGACCCTCCAGAAATGTTGGAAAATTCTACATCCGAGATGTTAAGTTGCCTTAGGTTAGGATATATAACGTTATAGACGTATATAATGTCCGCACCGAGACGTACAGGAAGGCATGAACGGGATTCTGTGAAACAATACCAGCGAGGGTCTAGGTGGGTTAGGTTAGGTTATATTACGTTATAGACGTATATAATGTCCCCACCGAGAAGTACGGGCCGACACGACCGGGATTTTGTAAAACACTACCAGCGAGGGTCTAGATGGGTTAGGTTAGGTTATATTACGATATAGACGTATATAGTGTGCCCACCGAGAAGTAGGGGCCGACCCGCCAGGAATGTTGGAAAATACTACATCCGAGATCTTAGGTTCCCTTACGTTAGGATATATAAATTTATAAACGTATATAATGTCCGCACCGAGACGTACAGGCCGACACGACCGGGATTTTGTAAAACACTACAAGCGAGGGTCTAGATGGGTTAGGTTAGGTTATATTACGATATAGACGTATATAGTGTGCCCACCGAGAAGTACGGGCCGACACGACTGGGATTTTGTAACACATTACCAGCGAGGGTCTAGGTGGGTTAGGTTAGGTTATATTACGTTATAGACGTATATAATGTTCCCACCGAGAAGTAGGGGCCGACCCGCCAGGAATGTTGGAAAATACTACATCCGAGATGTTAGGTTCCCTTACGTTAGGATATATAAATTTATAAACGTATATAATGTCCGCACCGAGACGTACGGGAAGACATGAACGGGATTCTGTGAAACAATACCAGCGAGGGTCTAGGTGGGTTAGGTTAGGTTATATTACGTTATAGACGTATATAATGATCCCACCGAGAAGTAGGGGCCGACCCGCCATGAATGTTGGAAAATACTACATACGAGATGTTGGGTTCCCTTAGGTTAGGATATATAACGTTATAGACGTATATAATGCCCACACCGAGAAGTACGGGCAGACGCGAACGTGATTTTCTAAAACATTGCCAGCGAAGGTCTAGATGGGTTAGGTTAGGTTATATTACGATATAGACGTATATAATGTGCCCACCGAGAAGTACGGGCCGACACGACTGGGATTTTGTAACACATTACCAGCGAGGGTCTAGGTGGGTTAGGTTAGGTTATATTACGTTATAGACGTATATAATGTTCCCACCGAGAAGTAGGGGCCGACCCGCCAGGAATGTTCAAAAATACTACATCCGAGATGTTAGGTTCCCTTAGGTTAGAATATATAAATTTATAGACGTATATAATGTCCGCACCGAGACGTACAGGAAGACATGAACGGGATTCTGTGAAACAATACCAGCGAGGGTCTAGGTGGGTTAGGTTAGGTTATATTACGTTATAGACGTATATAATGATCCCACCGAGAAGTAGGGGCCGACCCGCCAGGAATGTTGGAAAATACTACATACGAGATGTTAGGTTTCCTTAGGTTAGGATATATAACGTTATAGACGTATATAATGTCCCCACGGCAAAGTACGGGCCGACACGACCTGGATTTTGTAAAACATTACCAGCGAGGGTGCAGATGGGTTAGGTTAGGTTATATTACGACATAGACGTATATAATGTGCCCACCGAGAAGTAGGGGCCGACCCGCCAGGAATGTTGCAAAATACTACATCCGAGATGTTAGGTTCCCTTAGGTTAGTATATATAACGTTATAGACGTATATAATGTCCCCACCGAGAAGTACGGGCAGACACGACCGGGATTTTGTAAAACATTACCAGCGAGGGTCTAGATGGGTTAGGTTAGGTTATATTACGATATAGACGTATATAGTGTGCCCACCGAGAAGTAGGGACCGACCCGCCAGGAATGTTGGAAAATACTACATCCGAGATGTTAGGTTCCCTTAGGTTAGAATATATAAATTTATAGACGTATATAATGTCCGCACCGAGACGTACAGGAAGACATGAACGGGATTCTGGGAAACAATACCAGCGAGGGTCTAGGTGGGTTAGGTTAGGTTATATTACGTTATAGACGTATATAATGATCCCACCGAGAAGTAGGGGCCGACCCGCCAGGAATGTTGGAAAATACTACATCCGAGATGTTAGGTTCCCTTAGGTTAGGATATGTAACGTTATAGACTTATATAATGTCCCCACGGCAAAGTACGGGCACACACGACCGGAATTTTGTAAAACATTAACAGCGAGGGTCTAGATGGGTTAGGTTAGTTTATATTGCGATGTGGACGAATATAATGTGCCCACCTAGAAGTAGGGGCCGACTCGCAAGGAATGGTGGAAAATACTACATCCGAGATGTTAGGTTCCCTTAGGTTAGGATATATAACGTTATAGACGTATATAATGTCCCCATCGAGAAGTACGGGCCGACACGACTGGGATTTTGTAAAACATTACCAGCGAGGGTCTAGATGGGTTAGGTTAGGTTATATTACGATATAGACGTATATAATGTGCCCACCGAGAAGTAGGGGCCGACCCGCCAGGAATGTTGGAAAATACTACATCCGAGATGTTAGGTTCCCTTAAGTTAGGATATGTAACGTTATAGACTTATATAATGTCACCACGGCAAAGTACGGGCCCACACGACCGGAATTTTGTAAAACATTACCAGCGAGGGTCTACATGGGTTAGGTTAGGTTATATTACGATATGGACTAATATAATGTGCCCACCGAGAAGTAGGGGCCGACCCGCCAGGAATGTTGGAAAATACTACATCCGAGAAGTTAGGTTCCCTTAGGTCAGGATATATAACGATAAAGACGTATATAATTTCCCCACCGAGAAGTACGGGCCGACACGACCGGGATTTTGTAAAACATTACCGGCGAGGGTCTAGATGGGTTAGGTTAAGTTATATTACGATATAGACGAATATAATGTGCCCACCGAGAAGTAGGGCCCGGCCCGCCAGGAATGTTGGAAAATACTACATCCGAGAAGTTAGGTTCCCTTAGGTCAGGATATATAACGATAAAGACGTATATAATTTCCCCACCGAGAAGTACGGGCCGACACGACCGGGATTTTGTAAAACATTACCGGCGAGGGTCTAGATGGGTTAGGTTAAGTTATATTACGATATAGACGAATATAATGTGCCCACCGAGAAGTAGGGCCCGGCCCGCCACGAATGTTGGAAAATACTACATCCGAGATGTTAAGTTGCCTTAGGTTAGGATATATCGTTATACACGTATATAATATCCGCACCGAGACGTACGGGACGACACGAACGGGATTCTGTGAAACATTACCAGCGATGGTCTAGGTGGGTTAGGTTAGGATATATTACGTTATAGACGTATATAATGTGCCCACCGAGAAGTAGGGGCCGACCCGCCAGGAATGTTGGAAAATACTACATCCGAGGGGTTAGGTTCCCTTAGGTTAGGATATATAACGTTAAAGACGTATATAATTTTGCCACCGAGAAGTACGGGCCGACACGACCGGAATTTTGTAAAACATTACCAGCGAAGGTCTACATGGGTTAGGTTAGGTTATACTACGATATGGACTAATATAATGTGCCCACCGAGAAGTAGGGGCCGACCCGCCAGGAATGTTGGAAAATACTACATCCGAGATGTTAGGTTCCCTTAGGTTAGGATATATAACGTTATAGACGTATATAATGTCCCCACGGCAAAGTACGGGCCGACACGACCCGAACTTTGTAAAACATTACCAGCGAGGGTCTACATGGGTTAGGTTAGGTTATATTACGATATGGACTAATATAATGTGCCCACCGAGAAGTAGGGGCCGACCCGCCAGGAATGTTGGAAAATACTACATCCGAGAAGTTAGGTTCCCTTAGGTTAGGATACATAACGTTAAAGACGTATATAATTTCCCCACCGAGAAGTACGGGCCGACACGACCGGGATTTTGTAAAACATTACCGGCGAGTGTCTAGATGGGTTAGGTTAAGTTATATTACGATATAGACGAATATAATGTGCCCACCGAGAAGTAGGGCCCGGCCCGCCAGGAATGTTGGAAAATACTACATCCGCGATGTTAGGTTCCCTTAGGTTAGGATATATAACTTTGTAGACGTATATAATGTCCCCACCGAGAAGTACGGGCCGACACGACCGGGATTTTGTAAAACACTACCAGCGAGGGTCTAGATGGGTTAGGTTAGGTTATGTTACGATATAGACTTATATAGTGTGCCCACCGAGAAGTAGGGGCCGACCCGCCAGGAATGTTGGAAAATACTACATCCGAGATGTTAGGTTCCCTTAGGTTAGGATATATAACGTTATAGACGTATATAATGTCCCCACGGCAAAGTACGGGCCGACACGACCTGGATTTTGTAAAACATTACCAGCGAGGGTCTAGATGTGTTAGGTTAGGTTCTATTACGATATGGACGTATATAATGTGCCCACCGAGAAGTAGGGGCCGACCCGCCAGGAATGTTGGAAAATATTACATCCGAGATGTCAGGTTCCCTTGGGTTAGGATATATAACGTTATAGACGTATATAATGTCCCCACGGCAAAGTACGGGCCGACACGACCAGAATTTTGTAAAACATTACCCGCGAGGGTCTAAATGGGTTAGGTTAGGTTATATTACGATATGGACGTATATAATGTGCCCACCGAGAAGTACGGGCCGACACGACCGGGATTTTGTAACACATTACCAGCGAGGGTCTAGGTGTGTTAGGTTAGGTTATATTACGTTATAGACGTATATAATGTTCCCACCGAGAAGTAGGGGCCGACCCTCCAGAAATGTTGGAAAATTCCACATCCGAGATGTTAAGTTGCCTTAGGTTAGGATATATAACGTTATAGACGTATATAATGTCCGCACCGAGACGTACAGGAAGGCATGAACGGGATTCTGTGAAACAATACCAGCGAGGGTCTAGGTGGGTTAGGTTAGGTTATATTACGTTATAGACGTATATAATGTCCCCACCGAGAAGTACGGGCCGACACGACCGGGATTTTGTAAAACACTACCAGCGAGGGTCTAGATAGGTTAGGTTAGGTTATATTACGATATAGACGTATATAGTGTGCCCACCGAGAAGTAGGGGCCGACCCGCCAGGAATGTTGGAAAATACTACATCCGAGATCTTAGGTTCCCTTACGTTAGGATATATAAATTTATAAACGTATATAATGTCCGCACCGAGACGTACAGGCCGACACGACCGGGATTTTGTAAAACACTACAAGCGAGGGTCTAGATGGGTTAGGTTAGGTTATATTACGATATAGACGTATATAGTGTGCCCACCGAGAAGTACGGGCCGACACGACTGGGATTTTGTAACACATTACCAGCGAGGGTCTAGGTGGGTTAGGTTAGGTTATACTACGTTATAGACGTATATAATGTTCCCACCGAGAAGTAGGGGCCGACCCGCCAGGAATGTTGGAAAATACTACATCCGAGATGTTAGGTTCCCTTACGTTAGGATATATAAATTTATAAACGTATATAATGTCCGCACCGAGACGTACGGGAAGACATGAACGGGATTCTGTGAAACAATACCAGCGAGGGTCTAGGTGGGTTAGGTTAGGTTATATTACGTTATAGACGTATATAATGATCCCACCGAGAAGTAGGGGCCGACCCGCCAGGAATGTTGGAAAATACTACATACGAGATGTTGGGTTCCCTTAGGTTAGGATATATAACGTTATAGACGTATATAATGTCCCCACGGCAAAGTACAGGCCGACACGACCTGGATTTTGTAAAACATTACCAGCGAGGGTGCAGATGGGTTAGGTTAGGTTATATTACGACATAGACGTATATAATGTGCCCACCGAGAAGTAGGGGCCGACCCGCCAGGAATGTTGGAAAATACTACATCCGAGATGTTAGGTTCCCTTAGGTTAGTATATATAACGTTATAGACGTATATAATGTCCCCACCGAGAAGTACGGGCAGACACGACCGGGATTTTGTAAAACATTACCAGCGAGGGTCTAGATGGGTTAGGTTAGGTTATATTACGATATAGACGTATATAGTGTGCCCACCGAGAAGTAGGGACCGACCCGCCAGGAATGTTGGAAAATACTACATCCGAGATGTTAGGTTCCCTTAGGTTAGAATATATAAATTTATAGACGTATATAATGTCCGCACCGAGACGTACAGGAAGACATGAACGGGATTCTGGGAAACAATACCAGCGAGGGTCTAGGTGGGTTAGGTTAGGTTATATTACGTTATAGACGTATATAATGATCCCACCGAGAAGTAGGGGCCGACCCGCCAGGAATGTTGGAAAATACTACATACGAGATGTTAGGTTCCCTTAGGTTAGGATATATAACGTTATAGACGTATATAATGTCCCCACCGGGAAGTACGGGCAGACGCGAACGGGATTTTGTGAAGCATTACCAGCGAAGGTCTAGATGGGTTAGGTTAGGTTATATTACGATATAGACGTATATAATGTGCCCACCGAGAAGTAGGGGCCGACCCGCCAGGAATGTTGGAAAATACTACATCCGAGATGTTAAGTTCCCTAAGGTTAGGATATATAAATTTATAGACGTATATAATGTCCGCACCGAGACGTACAGGCAGACTTCAACGGGATTCTGTGAAACATTACCAGCGAGGGTCTAGGTGGGTTAGGTTAGGTTATATTACGTTATAGACGTATATAATGATCCCACCGAGAAGTAGGGGCCGACCCGCCAGGAATGTTGGAAAATACTACATCCGAGATGTTAGGTTCCCTTAGGTTAGGATATATAACGTTATAGACGTATATAATGTCCCCACGGCAAAGTACGGGCCGACACGACCTGGATTTTGTAAAACATTACCAGCGAGGTTCTAGATGGGTTATGTTAGGTTATATTACGATATAGACGTATATAATGTGCCCACCGAGAAGTAGGGGCCGACCCGCCAGGAATGTTGGAAAACACTACATCCGAGATGTTAGGTTCCCTTAGGTTAGTATATATAACGTTATAGACGTATATAATGTCCCCACCGAGAAGTACGGGCAGACACGCCCGGGATTTTGTAAAACATTACCAGCGAGGGTCTAGGTGGGTTAGGTTAGGTTATATTACGTTATAGACGTATATAATGTTCCCACCGAGAAGTAGGGGCCGACCCGCCTGGAATGTTGGAAAATACTACATCCGAGATGTTAGGTTCCCTTAGGTTAGGATATATAACGTTATAGACGTATATAATGTCCCCACGGCAAAGTACGGGCCGACACAACCGTGATTTTGTAAAACATTACCAGCGAGGGTCTAGATGGGTTAGGTTTGGTTATATTACGATATAGACGTATATAATGTGCCCACCGAGAAGTAGGGGCCGACCCGCCAGGAATGTTGGAAAATACTACATCCGAGATGTTAGGTTCCCTTAGGTTAGTATATATAACATTATAGACGTATATAATGTACCCACCGAGAAGTACGGGCAGACACGACCGGGATTTTGTAAAACATTACCAGCGACGGTCTAGATGGGTTAGGTTAGGTTATATTACGATATAGACGTATATAGTGTGCCCACCGAGAAGTAGGGGCCGACTCGCCAGGAATGTTGGAAAATACTACATCCGAGATGTTAGGTTCCCTTACGTTAGGATATATAAATTTATAAACGTATATAATGGCCGCACCGAGACATACGGGACGACACGACCGGGATTCTGTAAAACATTCCCAGCTAGGGGCTAGATGTGTTAGGTTAAGTTATATTACGATATGGACGTATATAATGTGCCCACCGAGAAGTAGGGGCCGACCTGCCAGGAATGTTGGAAAATACTACATCCGAGATGTTAGGTTCCCTTAGGTTACGATATATAACGTTATAGACGTACATAAGGCCCCAACCGAGAAGTACGGGTCGACACGACCGGGATTTTGTAAAACATTACAAGCGAGGGTCTAGGTGGGTTAGGTTAGGTTATATTACGATATAGACGTATATAATGTGCCCACCGAGAAGTAGGGGCCGACCCGCCAGGAATGTTGGAAAATACTACATCCGAGATGTTGTTCCCTAAGGTTAGGATATATAAATTTATAGACGTATATAATGTCCGCACCGAGACGTACAGGAAGACATCAACGGGATTCTGTGAAACATTCACCAGCGAGGGTCTAGGTGGGTTAGGTTAGGTTATATTACGTTATAGACGTATATAGTGATCCCACCGAGAAGTAGGGGCCGACTCGCCAGGAATGTTGGAAAATACTACATCCGAGATGTTAGGTTCCCTTACGTTAGGATATATAAATTTATAAACGTATATAATGGCCGCACCGAGACATACGGGACGACACGACCGGGATTCTGTAAAACATTCCCAGCTAGGGGCTAGATGTGTTAGGTTAGGTTATATTACGATATGGACGTATATAATGTGCCCACCGAGAAGTAGGGGCCGACCTGCCAGGAATGTTGGAAAATACTACATCCGAGATGTTAGGTTCCCTTAGTTTACGATATATAACGTTATAGACGTACATAAGGCCCCAACCGAGAAGTACGGGTCGACACGACCGGGATTTTGTAAAACATTACAAGCGAGGGTCTAGGTGGGTTAGGTTAGGTTATATTACGATATAGGCGTATATAATGTGCCCACCGAGAAGTAGGGGCCGACCCGCCAGGAATGTTGGAAAATACTACATCCGAGATGTTAAGTTCCCTAAGGTTAGGATATATAAATTTATAGACGTATATAATGTCCGCACCGAGACGTACAGGAAGACATCAACGGGATTCTGTGAAACATTACCAGCGAGGGTCTAGGTGGGTTAGGTTAGGTTATATTACGTTATAGACGTATATTGTGATCCCACCTAGAAGTAGGGGCCGACCCGCCAGGAATGTTGGAAAATACTACATCCGAGATGTTAGGTTCCCTTAGGTTAGGATATATAACGTTATAGACGTATATAATGTCCCCACGGCAAAGTACGGGCCGACACGACCTGGATTTTGTAAAACATTACCAGCGAGGGTCTAGATGGGTTATGTTAGGTTATATTACGATATAGACGTATATAATGTGCCCACCGAGAAGTAGGGGCCGACCCGCCAGGAATGTTGGAAAATACTACATCCGAGATGTTAGGTTCCCTTAGGTTAGGATATATAACGTTATATACGTATATAATGTCCCCACCGAGAAGTACGGGCCGACACGACCGGGATTTTGTAAAACACTACCAGCGAGGGTCTAGATGGGTTAGGTTAGGTTATATTACGATATAGACTTATATAGTGTGCCCACCGAGAAGTAGGGGCCGACCCACCAGGAATGTTGGAAAATACTACATCCGAGATGTTAGGTTCCCTTACGTTAGGATATATAAATTTATAAACGTATATAATGGCCGCACCGAGACATACGGGACGACACGACCGGGATTCTGTAAAACATTCCCAGCTAGGGGCTAGATGTGTTAGGTTAGGTTATATTACGATATGGACGTATATAATGTGCCCACCGAGAAGTAGGGGCCGACCCGCCAGAAATGTTGGAAAATTCTACATCCGAGATGATAGGTTCCCTTAGGTTAGTATATATCACGTTATAGACGTACATAATGCCCCAACCGAGAAGTACGGGTCGACACGACCGGGATTTTGTAAAACATTACCAGCGACGGTCTAGATGGGTTAGGTAAGGTTATATTACGATATAGACGTTTATAATGTGCCCACCGAGAAGTAGGGGCCGACCCGCCAGGAATGTTGGAAAATACTACATCCGAGATGTCAGGTTCCCTTGGGTTAGGCTATACAACGTTATAGACGTATATAATGTCCCCACGGCAAAGTACGGGCCAACACGACCGGGATTTTGTAAAACATTACCAGCGAGGTTCTAGATGGGTTAGGTTAGGTTATATTACGATATAGACGTATATAGTGTGCCCACCGAGAAGTAGGGGACGACCCGCCAGGAATGTTGGAAAATACTACATCCGAGATGTTAGGTTCCCTTACGTTAGGATATATAACGTTATAGACGTATATAATGTCCGCACCGAGACATACGGGACGACACGACCGGGATTCTGTAAAACATTCCCAGCTAGGGGCTAGATGTGTTAGGTTAGGTTATATTACGATATGGACGTATATAATGTGCCCACCGAGAAGTAGGGGCCGACCCGCCAGGAATGTGGGAAAATACTACATCCGAGATGTTAGGTTCCCTTAGGTTAGTATATATAACGTTATAGACGTATATAATGTCCCCACCGAGAAGTACGGGCAGACACGACCGGGATTTTGTAAAACATTACCAGCGACGGTCTAGATGGGTTAGGTAAGGTTATATTACGATATAGACGTATATAGTGTGCCCACCGAGAAGTAGGGGCCGACCCGCCAGGAATGGTGGAAAATACTACATCCGAGATGTTAGGTTCCCTTAGGTTAGGATATATAAATTTATAGACGTATATAATGGCCGCACCGAGACATACGGGACGACACGACCGGGATTCTGTAAAACATTCCCAGCTAGGGGCTAGATGTGTTAGGTTAGGTTATATTACGATATGGACGTATATAATGTGCCCACCGAGAAGTAGGGGCCGACCCGCCAGAAATGTTGGAAAATTCTACATCCGAGATGATAGGTTCCCTTAGGTTAGTATATATAACGTTATAGACGTACATAATGTCCCAACCGAGAAGTACGGGTCGACACGACCGGGATTTTGTAAAACATTACCAGCGACGGTCTAGATGGGTTAGGTAAGGTTATTACGATATAGACGTTTATAATGTGCCCACCGAGAAGTAGGGGCCGACCCACCAGGAATGTTGGAAAATACTACATCCGAGATGTTAGGTTCCCTTACGTTAGGATATATAAATTTATAAACGTATATAATGGCCGCACCGAGACATACGGGACGACACGACCGGGATTCTGTAAAACATTCCCAGCTAGGGGCTAGATGTGTTAGGTTAGGTTATATTACGATATGGACGTATATAATGTGCCCACCGAGAAGTAGGGGCCGACCTGCCAGGAATGTTGTAAAATACTACACCCGAGATGTTAGGTTCCCTTAGGTTACGATATATAACGTTATAGACGTACATAAGGCCCCAACCGAGAAGTACGGGTCGACACGACCGGGATTTTGTAAAACATTACCAGCGAGGGTCTAGGTGGGTTAGGTTAGGTTATATTACGTTATAGACGTATATAATGTTCCCACCGAGAAGTAGGGGCCGACCCGCCAGAAATGTTGGAAAATTCTACATGCGAGATGTTAAGTTGCCTTAGGTTAGGATACATAACGTTATAGACGTATATAATTTCCGCACCGAGACGTACGGAACGACACGACGGGGATTCTGTAAAACATTCCCAGCTAGGGGCTAGATGTGTTAGGTTAGGTTATATTACGTTATAGACGTATATAATGATCCCACCGAGAAGTAGGGGCCGACCCGCCAGGAATGTTGGAAAATACTACATCCGAGATGTCAGGTTCCCTTGGGTTAGGATATACAACGTTATAGACGTATATAATGTCCCCACGGCAAAGTACGGGCCGACACGACCTGGATTTTGTAAAACATTACCAGCGAGGGTCTAGATGGGTTAGGTTAGGTTATATTACGATATAGACGTATATAATGTGCCCACCGAGAAGTAGGGGCCGACCCGCCAGGAATGTTGGAAAATACTACATTCGAGATGTTAGGTTCCCTTAGGTTAGTATATATAACGTTATAGACGTATATAATGTCCCCACCGAGAAGTACGGGCAGACACGACCGGGATTTTGTAAAACATTACCAGCGAGGGTCTAGATGGGTTAGGCTAGGTTATATTACGATATAGACGTATATAGTGTGCCCACCGAGAAGTAGGGGACGACCCGCCAGGAATGTTGGAAAATACTACATCCGAGATGTTAGGTTCCCTTACGTTAGGATATATAACGTTATAGACGTATATAATGTCCGCACCGAGACATACGGGACGACACGACCGGGATTCTGCAAAACATTCCCAGCTAGGGGCTAGATGTGTTAGGTTAGGTTATATTACGATATGGACGTATATAATGTGCCCACCGAGAAGTAGGGGCCGACCCGCCAGGAATGTGGGAAAATACTACATCCGAGATGTTAGGTTCCCTTAGGTTAGTATATATAACGTTATAGACGTATATAATGTCCCCACCGAGAAGTACGGGCAGACACGACCGGGATTTTGTAAAACATTACCAGCGACGGTCTAGATGGGTTAGGTAAGGTTATATTACGATATAGACGTATATAATGTGCCCACCGAGAAGTAGGGGCCGACCCGCCAGGAATGTTGAAAAATACTACATCCGAGATGTCAGGTTCCCTTAGGTTAGGATATATAAATTTATAAACGTATATAATGTCCGCACCGAGACATACGGGACGACACGACCGGGATTCTGTAAAACATTCCCAGCTAGGGGCTAGATGTGTTAGGTTAGGTTATATTACGATATGGACGTATATAATGTGCCCACCGAGAAGTAGGGGCCGACCTGCCAGGAATGTTGTAAAATACTACACCCGAGATGTTAGGTTCCCTTAGGTTACGATATATAACGTTATAGACGTACATAAGGCCCCAACCGAGAAGTACGGGTCGACACGACCGGGATTTTGTAAAACATTACCAGCGAGGGTCTAGGTGGGTTAGGTTAGGTTATATTACGTTATAGACGTATATAATGTTCCCACCGAGAAGTAGGGGCCGACCCGCCAGAAATGTTGGAAAATTCTACATGCGAGATGTTAAGTTGCCTTAGGTTAGGATACATAACGTTATAGACGTATACAATTTCCGCACCGAGACGTACGGAACGACACGACGGGGATTCTGTAAAACATTCCCAGCTAGGGGCTAGATGTGTTAGGTTAGGTTATATTACGTTATAGACGTATATAATGATCCCACCGAGAAGTAGGGGCCGACCCGCCAGGAATGTTGGAAAATACTACATCCGAGATGTCAGGTTCCCTTGGGTTAGGATATACAACGTTATAGACGTATATAATGTCCCCACGGCAAAGTACGGGCCGACACGACCTGGATTTTGTAAAACATTACCAGCGAGGGTCTAGATGGGTTAGGTTAGGTTATATTACGATATAGACGTATATAATGTGCCCACCGAGAAGTAGGGGCCGACCCGCCAGGAATGTTGGAAAATACTACATTCGAGATGTTAGGTTCCCTTAGGTTAGTATATATAACGTTATAGACGTATATAATGTCCCCACCGAGAAGTACGGGCAGACACGACCGGGATTTTGTAAAACATTACCAGCGAGGGTCTAGATGGGTTAGGCTAGGTTATATTACGATATAGACGTATATAGTGTGCCCACCGAGAAGTAGGGGCCGACCCGCCAGGAATGTTGGAAAATACTACATCCGAGATGTTAGGTTCCCTTAGGTTAGGATATATAAATTTATAGACGTATATAATGGCCGCACCGAGACATACGGGACGACACGACCGGGATTCTGTAAAACATTCCCAGCTAGGGGCTAGATGTGTTAGGTTAGGTTATATTACGATATGGACGTATATAATGTGCCCACCGAGAAGTAGGGGCCGACCTGCCAGGAATGTTGTAAAATACTACACCCGAGATGTTAGGTTCCCTTAGGTTACGATATATAACGTTATAGACGTACATAAGGCCCCAACCGAGAAGTACGGGTCGACACGACCGGGATTTTGTAAAACATTACCAGCGAGGGTCTAGATGGGTTAGGCTAGGTTATATTACGATATAGACGTATATAGTGTGCCCACCGAGAAGTAGGGGCCGACCCGCCAGGAATGTTGGAAAATACTACATCCGAGATGTTAGGTTCCCTTACGTTAGGATATATAACGTTATAGACGTATATAATTTCCGCACCGAGACGTACGGAACGACACGACGGGGATTCTGTAAAACATTCCCAGCTAGGGGCTAGATGTGTTAGGTTAGGTTATATTACGTTATAGACGTATATAATGATCCCACCGAGAAGTAGGGGCCGACCCGCCAGGAATGTTGGAAAATACTACATCCGAGATGTCAGGTTCCCTTGGGTTAGGATATACAACGTTATAGACGTATATAATGTCCCCACGGCAAAGTACGGGCCAACACGACCGGGATTTTGTAAAACATTACCAGCGAGGTTCTAGATGGGTTAGGTTAGGTTATATTACGATATAGACGTATATAGTGTGCCCACCGAGAAGTAGGGGACGACCCGCCAGGAATGTTGGAAAATACTACATCCGAGATGTTAGGTTCCCTTACGTTAGGATACATAACGTTATAGACGTATATAATGTCCGCACCGAGACATACGGGACGACACGACCGGGATTCTGTAAAACATTCCCAGCTAGGGGCTAGATGTGTTAGGTTAGGTTATATTACGATATGGACGTATATAATGTGCCCACCGAGAAGTAGGGGCCGACCCGCCAGGAATGTGGGAAAATACTACATCCGAGATGTTAGGTTCCCTTAGGTTAGTATATATAACGTTATAGACGTATATAATGTCCCCACCGAGAAGTACGGGCAGACACGACCGGGATTTTGTAAAACATTACCAGCGACGGTCTAGATGGGTTAGGTAAGGTTATATTACGATATAGACGTATATAATGTGCCCACCGAGAAGTAGGGGCCGACCCGCCAGGAATGTTGAAAAATACTACATCCGAGATGTCAGGTTCCCTTAGGTTAGGATATATAAATTTATAAACGTATATAATGTCCGCACCGAGACATACGGGACGACACGACCGGGATTCTGTAAAACATTCCCAGCTAGGGGCTAGATGTGTTAGGTTAGGTTATATTACGATATGGACGTATATAATGTGCCCACCGAGAAGTAGGGGCCGACCTGCCAGGAATGTTGTAAAATACTACACCCGAGATGTTAGGTTCCCTTAGGTTACGATATATAACGTTATAGACGTACATAAGGCCCCAACCGAGAAGTACGGGTCGACACGACCGGGATTTTGTAAAACATTACCAGCGAGGGTCTAGGTGGGTTAGGTTAGGTTATATTACGTTATAGACGTATATAATGTTCCCACCGAGAAGTAGGGGCCGACCCGCCAGAAATGTTGGAAAATTCTACATGCGAGATGTTAAGTTGCCTTAGGTTAGGATACATAACGTTATAGACGTATATAATTTCCGCACCGAGACGTACGGAACGACACGACGGGGATTCTGTAAAACATTCCCAGCTAGGGGCTAGATGTGTTAGGTTAGGTTATATTACGTTATAGACGTATATAATGATCCCACCGAGAAGTAGGGGCCGACCCGCCAGGAATGTTGGAAAATACTACATCCGAGATGTTAGGTTCCCTTAGGTTAGGATATATAACGTTATAGACGTATATAATGTCCCCACGGCAAAGTACGGGCCGACACGATCTGGATTTTGTAAAACATTACCAGCGAGGGTCTAGATGGGTTAGGTTAGGTTATATTACGATATAGACGTATATAATGTGCCCACCGAGAAGTAGGGGCCGACCCGCCAGGAATGTTGGAAAATACTACATTCGAGATGTTAGGTTCCCTTAGGTTAGTATATATAACGTTATAGACGTATATAATGTCCCCACCGAGAAGTACGGGCAGACACGACCGGGATTTTGTAAAACATTACCAGCGAGGGTCTAGATGGGTTAGGTTAGGTTATATTACGATATAGACGTATATAGTGTGCCCACCGAGAAGTAGGGGCCGACCCGCCAGGAATGTTGGAAAATACTACATCCGAGATGTTAGGTTCCCTTAGGTTAGGATATATAAATTTATAGACGTATATAATGTCCGCACCGAGACGTACAGGAAGACATGAACGGGATTCTGTGAAACAATACCAGGGAGGGTCTAGGTGGGTTAGGTTAGGTTATATTACGTTATAGACGTATATAATGATCCCACGGAGAAGTAGGGGCCGACCCGCCAGGAATGTTGGAAAATGCTACATACGAGATGTTAAGTTCCCTTAGGTTAGGATATATAACGTTATAGACGTATATAATGTCCCCACCGAGAAGTACGGGCAGACGCGAACGGGATTTTGTAAAACATTACCAGCGAAGGTCTAGATGGGTTAGGTTAGGTTATATTACGATATAGACGTATATAATGTGCCCACCGAGAAGTAGGGGCCGACCCGCCAGGAATGTTGGAAAATACTACATCCGAGATGTTAGGTTTCCTTAGGTTAGGATATATAACGTTATAGACGTATATAATGTCCCCACCGAGAAGTACGTGCAGACAAGATAGGGATTTTGTAAAACATTACCAGCGAGGGTCTAGATGGGTTAGGTTAGGTTATATTACGATATAGACGTATATAATGTGCCAACCGAGAAGTAGGGGCCGACTCGCCAGGAATGTTGGAAAATACTACATCCGAGATGTTAGGTTCCCTTACGTTAGGATATATAAATTTATAAACGTATATAATGTCCGCACCGAGACGTACGGGAAGGCATGAACGGGATTCTGTGAAACATTACCAGCGAGGGTCTAGGTGGGTTAGGTTAGGTTATATTACGATATGGACGTATATAATGTGCCCACCGAGAAGTACGGGCCGACAAGACTGGTATCTTGTAACACATTACCAGCGAGGCTCTAGGTGGGTTAGGTTAGGTTATATTACGTTATAGACGTATATAATGATCCCACCGAGAAGTAGGGGCCGACCCGCCTGGAATGTTGGAAAATACTACATCCGAGATGTTAGGTTCCCTTAGGTTAGGATATATAACGTTATAGACCTATATAATGTCCCCACGGCAAAGTACGGGCCGACACGACCGGGATTTTGTAAATCATTACCAGGGAGGTTCTAGATGGGTTAGGTTAGGTTATATTACGATATAGACGTATATAATGTCCCCACCGAGAAGTACGGGCCGACACGACCGGGATTTTGTAAAATACTACCAGCGAGGGTCTAGATGGGTTAGGTTAGGTTATATTACGATATAGACTTATATAGTGTGCCCACCGAGAAGTAGGGGCCGACCCGCCAGGAATGTTGGAAAATACTACATCCGAGATGTTAGGTTCCCTTACGTTAGGATATATAAATTTATAATCGTATATAATGGCCGCACCGAGACATACGGGACGACACGTCCGGGATTTTGTAAAACATTCCCAGCTAGGGGCTAGATGTGTTAGGTTAGGTTATATTACGATATGGACGTATATAATGTGCCCACCGAGAAGTAGGGGCCGACCTGCCAGGAATGTTGGAAAATACTACATCCGAGATGTTAGGTTCCCTTAGGTTACGAGATATAACGTTATAGACGTACATAAGGCCCCAACCGAGAAGTACGGGTCGACACGACCGGGATTTTGTAAAACATTACAAGCGAGGGTCTAGGTGGGTTAGGTTAGGTTATATTACGTTATAGACGTATATAATGTTCCCACCGAGAAGTAGGGGCCGACCCGCCAGAAATGTTGGAAAATTCTACATCCGAGATGTTAGGTTCCCTTAGGTTAGTATATATAACGTTATAGACGTACATAATGTCCCAACCGAGAAGTACGGGTCGACACGACCGGGATTTTGTAAAACATTACCAGCGACGGTCTAGATGGGTTAGGTAAGGTTATATTACGATATAGACGTTTATAATGTGCCCACCGAGAAGTAGGGGCCGACCCGCCAGGAATGTTGGAAAATACTACATCCGAGATGTCAGGTTCCCTTGGGTTAGGCTATACAACGTTATAGACGTATATAATGTCCCCACGGCAAAGTACGGGCCAACACGACCGGGATTTTGTAAAACATTACCAGCGAGGTTCTAGATGGGTTAGGTTAGGTTATATTACGATATAGACGTATATAGTGTGCCCACCGAGAAGTAGGGGACGACCCGCCAGGAATGTTGTAAAATACTACATCCGAGATGTTAGGTTCCCTTAGGTTACGATATATAACGTTATAGACGTACATAAGGCCCCAACCGAGAAGTACGGGTCGACACGACCGGGATTTTGTAAAACATTACCAGCGAGGGTCTAGGTGGGTTAGGTTAGGTTATATTACGTTATAGACGTATATAATGTTCCCACCGAGAAGTAGGGGCCGACCCGCCAGAAATGTTGGAAAATTCTACATGCGAGATGTTAAGTTGCCTTAGGTTAGGATACATAACGTTATAGACGTATATAATTTCCGCACCGAGACGTACGGAACGACACGACGGGGATTCTGTAAAACATTCCCAGCTAGGGGCTAGATGTGTTAGGTTAGGTTATATTACGTTATAGACGTATATAATGATCCCACCGAGAAGTAGGGGCCGACCCGCCAGGAATGTTGGAAAATACTACATCCGAGATGTCAGGTTCCCTTGGGTTAGGATATACAACGTTATAGACGTATATAATGTCCCCACGGCAAAGTACGGGCCGACACGACCTGGATTTTGTAAAACATTACCAGCGAGGGTCTAGATGGGTTAGGTTAGGTTATATTACGATATAGACGTATATAATGTGCCCACCGAGAAGTAGGGGCCGACCCGCCAGGAATGTTGGAAAATACTACATTCGAGATGTTAGGTTCCCTTAGGTTAGTATATATAACGTTATAGACGTATATAATGTCCCCACCGAGAAGTACGGGCAGACACGACCGGGATTTTGTAAAACATTACCAGCGAGGGTCTAGATGGGTTAGGCTAGGTTATATTACGATATAGACGTATATAGTGTGCCCACCGAGAAGTAGGGGACGACCCGCCAGGAATGTTGGAAAATACTACATCCGAGATGTTAGGTTCCCTTACGTTAGGATATATAACGTTATAGACGTATATAATGTCCGCACCGAGACATACGGGACGACACGACCGGGATTCTGTAAAACATTCCCAGCTAGGGGCTAGATGTGTTAGGTTAGGTTATATTACGATATGGACGTATATAATGTGCCCACCGAGAAGTAGGGGCCGACCCGCCAGGAATGTGGGAAAATACTACATCCGAGATGTTAGGTTCCCTTAGGTTAGTATATATAACGTTATAGACGTATATAATGTCCCCACCGAGAAGTACGGGCAGACACGACCGGGATTTTGTAAAACATTACCAGCGACGGTCTAGATGGGTTAGGTAAGGTTATATTACGATATAGACGTATATAATGTGCCCACCGAGAAGTAGGGGCCGACCCGCCAGGAATGTTGAAAAATACTACATCCGAGATGTCAGGTTCCCTTAGGTTAGGATATATAAATTTATAAACGTATATAATGTCCGCACCGAGACATACGGGACGACACGACCGGGATTCTGTAAAACATTCCCAGCTAGGGGCTAGATGTGTTAGGTTAGGTTATATTACGATATGGACGTATATAATGTGCCCACCGAGAAGTAGGGGCCGACCTGCCAGGAATGTTGTAAAATACTACACCCGAGATGTTAGGTTCCCTTAGGTTACGATATATAACGTTATAGACGTACATAAGGCCCCAACCGAGAAGTACGGGTCGACACGACCGGGATTTTGTAAAACATTACCAGCGAGGGTCTAGGTGGGTTAGGTTAGGTTATATTACGTTATAGACGTATATAATGTTCCCACCGAGAAGTAGGGGCCGACCCGCCAGAAATGTTGGAAAATTCTACATGCGAGATGTTAAGTTGCCTTAGGTTAGGATACATAACGTTATAGACGTATACAATTTCCGCACCGAGACGTACGGAACGACACGACGGGGATTCTGTAAAACATTCCCAGCTAGGGGCTAGATGTGTTAGGTTAGGTTATATTACGTTATAGACGTATATAATGATCCCACCGAGAAGTAGGGGCCGACCCGCCAGGAATGTTGGAAAATACTACATCCGAGATGTCAGGTTCCCTTGGGTTAGGATATACAACGTTATAGACGTATATAATGTCCCCACGGCAAAGTACGGGCCGACACGACCTGGATTTTGTAAAACATTACCAGCGAGGGTCTAGATGGGTTAGGTTAGGTTATATTACGATATAGACGTATATAATGTGCCCACCGAGAAGTAGGGGCCGACCCGCCAGGAATGTTGGAAAATACTACATTCGAGATGTTAGGTTCCCTTAGGTTAGTATATATAACGTTATAGACGTATATAATGTCCCCACCGAGAAGTACGGGCAGACACGACCGGGATTTTGTAAAACATTACCAGCGAGGGTCTAGATGGGTTAGGCTAGGTTATATTACGATATAGACGTATATAGTGTGCCCACCGAGAAGTAGGGGCCGACCCGCCAGGAATGTTGGAAAATACTACATCCGAGATGTTAGGTTCCCTTACGTTAGGATATATAACGTTATAGACGTATATAATTTCCGCACCGAGACGTACGGAACGACACGACGGGGATTCTGTAAAACATTCCCAGCTAGGGGCTAGATGTGTTAGGTTAGGTTATATTACGTTATAGACGTATATAATGATCCCACCGAGAAGTAGGGGCCGACCCGCCAGGAATGTTGGAAAATACTACATCCGAGATGTCAGGTTCCCTTGGGTTAGGATATACAACGTTATAGACGTATATAATGTCCCCACGGCAAAGTACGGGCCAACACGACCGGGATTTTGTAAAACATTACCAGCGAGGTTCTAGATGGGTTAGGTTAGGTTATATTACGATATAGACGTATATAGTGTGCCCACCGAGAAGTAGGGGACGACCCGCCAGGAATGTTGGAAAATACTACATCCGAGATGTTAGGTTCCCTTACGTTAGGATACATAACGTTATAGACGTATATAATGTCCGCACCGAGACATACGGGACGACACGACCGGGATTCTGTAAAACATTCCCAGCTAGGGGCTAGATGTGTTAGGTTAGGTTATATTACGATATGGACGTATATAATGTGCCCACCGAGAAGTAGGGGCCGACCTGCCAGGAATGTTGTAAAATACTACACCCGAGATGTTAGGTTCCCTTAGGTTACGATATATAACGTTATAGACGTACATAAGGCCCCAACCGAGAAGTACGGGTCGACACGACCGGGATTTTGTAAAACATTACCAGCGAGGGTCTAGGTGGGTTAGGTTAGGTTATATTACGTTATAGACGTATATAATGTTCCCACCGAGAAGTAGGGGCCGACCCGCCAGAAATGTTGGAAAATTCTACATGCGAGATGTTAAGTTGCCTTAGGTTAGGATACATAACGTTATAGACGTATACAATTTCCGCACCGAGACGTACGGAACGACACGACGGGGATTCTGTAAAACATTCCCAGCTAGGGGCTAGATGTGTTAGGTTAGGTTATATTACGTTATAGACGTATATAATGATCCCACCGAGAAGTAGGGGCCGACCCGCCAGGAATGTTGGAAAATACTACATCCGAGATGTCAGGTTCCCTTGGGTTAGGATATACAACGTTATAGACGTATATAATGTCCCCACGGCAAAGTACGGGCCGACACGACCTGGATTTTGTAAAACATTACCAGCGAGGGTCTAGATGGGTTAGGTTAGGTTATATTACGATATAGACGTATATAATGTGCCCACCGAGAAGTAGGGGCCGACCCGCCAGGAATGTTGGAAAATACTACATTCGAGATGTTAGGTTCCCTTAGGTTAGTATATATAACGTTATAGACGTATATAATGTCCCCACCGAGAAGTACGGGCAGACACGACCGGGATTTTGTAAAACATTACCAGCGAGGGTCTAGATGGGTTAGGCTAGGTTATATTACGATATAGACGTATATAGTGTGCCCACCGAGAAGTAGGGGCCGACCCGCCAGGAATGTTGGAAAATACTACATCCGAGATGTTAGGTTCCCTTAGGTTAGGATATATAAATTTATAGACGTATATAATGGCCGCACCGAGACATACGGGACGACACGACCGGGATTCTGTAAAACATTCCCAGCTAGGGGCTAGATGTGTTAGGTTAGGTTATATTACGATATGGACGTATATAATGTGCCCACCGAGAAGTAGGGGCCGACCTGCCAGGAATGTTGTAAAATACTACACCCGAGATGTTAGGTTCCCTTAGGTTACGATATATAACGTTATAGACGTACATAAGGCCCCAACCGAGAAGTACGGGTCGACACGACCGGGATTTTGTAAAACATTACCAGCGAGGGTCTAGATGGGTTAGGCTAGGTTATATTACGATATAGACGTATATAGTGTGCCCACCGAGAAGTAGGGGCCGACCCGCCAGGAATGTTGGAAAATACTACATCCGAGATGTTAGGTTCCCTTACGTTAGGATATATAACGTTATAGACGTATATAATTTCCGCACCGAGACGTACGGAACGACACGACGGGGATTCTGTAAAACATTCCCAGCTAGGGGCTAGATGTGTTAGGTTAGGTTATATTACGTTATAGACGTATATAATGATCCCACCGAGAAGTAGGGGCCGACCCGCCAGGAATGTTGGAAAATACTACATCCGAGATGTCAGGTTCCCTTGGGTTAGGATATACAACGTTATAGACGTATATAATGTCCCCACGGCAAAGTACGGGCCAACACGACCGGGATTTTGTAAAACATTACCAGCGAGGTTCTAGATGGGTTAGGTTAGGTTATATTACGATATAGACGTATATAGTGTGCCCACCGAGAAGTAGGGGACGACCCGCCAGGAATGTTGGAAAATACTACATCCGAGATGTTAGGTTCCCTTACGTTAGGATACATAACGTTATAGACGTATATAATGTCCGCACCGAGACATACGGGACGACACGACCGGGATTCTGTAAAACATTCCCAGCTAGGGGCTAGATGTGTTAGGTTAGGTTATATTACGATATGGACGTATATAATGTGCCCACCGAGAAGTAGGGGCCGACCCGCCAGGAATGTGGGAAAATACTACATCCGAGATGTTAGGTTCCCTTAGGTTAGTATATATAACGTTATAGACGTATATAATGTCCCCACCGAGAAGTACGGGCAGACACGACCGGGATTTTGTAAAACATTACCAGCGACGGTCTAGATGGGTTAGGTAAGGTTATATTACGATATAGACGTATATAATGTGCCCACCGAGAAGTAGGGGCCGACCCGCCAGGAATGTTGAAAAATACTACATCCGAGATGTCAGGTTCCCTTAGGTTAGGATATATAAATTTATAAACGTATATAATGTCCGCACCGAGACATACGGGACGACACGACCGGGATTCTGTAAAACATTCCCAGCTAGGGGCTAGATGTGTTAGGTTAGGTTATATTACGTTATAGACGTATATAATGATCCCACCGAGAAGTAGGGGCCGACCCGCCAGGAATGTTGGAAAATACTACATCCGAGATGTTAGGTTCCCTTAGGTTAGGATATATAACGTTATAGACGTATATAATGTCCCCACGGCAAAGTACGGGCCGACACGATCTGGATTTTGTAAAACATTACCAGCGAGGGTCTAGATGGGTTAGGTTAGGTTATATTACGATATAGACGTATATAATGTGCCCACCGAGAAGTAGGGGCCGACCCGCCAGGAATGTTGGAAAATACTACATTCGAGATGTTAGGTTCCCTTAGGTTAGTATATATAACGTTATAGACGTATATAATGTCCCCACCGAGAAGTACGGGCAGACACGACCGGGATTTTGTAAAACATTACCAGCGAGGGTCTAGATGGGTTAGGTTAGGTTATATTACGATATAGACGTATATAGTGTGCCCACCGAGAAGTAGGGGCCGACCCGCCAGGAATGTTGGAAAATACTACATCCGAGATGTTAGGTTCCCTTAGGTTAGGATATATAAATTTATAGACGTATATAATGTCCGCACCGAGACGTACAGGAAGACATGAACGGGATTCTGTGAAACAATACCAGGGAGGGTCTAGGTGGGTTAGGTTAGGTTATATTACGTTATAGACGTATATAATGATCCCACGGAGAAGTAGGGGCCGACCCGCCAGGAATGTTGGAAAATGCTACATACGAGATGTTAAGTTCCCTTAGGTTAGGATATATAACGTTATAGACGTATATAATGTCCCCACCGAGAAGTACGGGCAGACGCGAACGGGATTTTGTAAAACATTACCAGCGAAGGTCTAGATGGGTTAGGTTAGGTTATATTACGATATAGACGTATATAATGTGCCCACCGAGAAGTAGGGGCCGACCCGCCAGGAATGTTGGAAAATACTACATCCGAGATGTTAGGTTTCCTTAGGTTAGGATATATAACGTTATAGACGTATATAATGTCCCCACCGAGAAGTACGTGCAGACAAGATAGGGATTTTGTAAAACATTACCAGCGAGGGTCTAGATGGGTTAGGTTAGGTTATATTACGATATAGACGTATATAATGTGCCAACCGAGAAGTAGGGGCCGACTCGCCAGGAATGTTGGAAAATACTACATCCGAGATGTTAGGTTCCCTTACGTTAGGATATATAAATTTATAAACGTATATAATGTCCGCACCGAGACGTACGGGAAGGCATGAACGGGATTCTGTGAAACATTACCAGCGAGGGTCTAGGTGGGTTAGGTTAGGTTATATTACGATATGGACGTATATAATGTGCCCACCGAGAAGTACGGGCCGACAAGACTGGTATCTTGTAACACATTACCAGCGAGGCTCTAGGTGGGTTAGGTTAGGTTATATTACGTTATAGACGTATATAATGATCCCACCGAGAAGTAGGGGCCGACCCGCCTGGAATGTTGGAAAATACTACATCCGAGATGTTAGGTTCCCTTAGGTTAGGATATATAACGTTATAGACCTATATAATGTCCCCACGGCAAAGTACGGGCCGACACGACCGGGATTTTGTAAATCATTACCAGGGAGGTTCTAGATGGGTTAGGTTAGGTTATATTACGATATAGACGTATATAATGTCCCCACCGAGAAGTACGGGCCGACACGACCGGGATTTTGTAAAATACTACCAGCGAGGGTCTAGATGGGTTAGGTTAGGTTATATTACGATATAGACTTATATAGTGTGCCCACCGAGAAGTAGGGGCCGACCCGCCAGGAATGTTGGAAAATACTACATCCGAGATGTTAGGTTCCCTTACGTTAGGATATATAAATTTATAATCGTATATAATGGCCGCACCGAGACATACGGGACGACACGTCCGGGATTTTGTAAAACATTCCCAGCTAGGGGCTAGATGTGTTAGGTTAGGTTATATTACGATATGGACGTATATAATGTGCCCACCGAGAAGTAGGGGCCGACCTGCCAGGAATGTTGGAAAATACTACATCCGAGATGTTAGGTTCCCTTAGGTTACGAGATATAACGTTATAGACGTACATAAGGCCCCAACCGAGAAGTACGGGTCGACACGACCGGGATTTTGTAAAACATTACAAGCGAGGGTCTAGGTGGGTTAGGTTAGGTTATATTACGTTATAGACGTATATAATGTTCCCACCGAGAAGTAGGGGCCGACCCGCCAGAAATGTTGGAAAATTCTACATCCGAGATGTTAGGTTCCCTTAGGTTAGTATATATAACGTTATAGACGTACATAATGTCCCAACCGAGAAGTACGGGTCGACACGACCGGGATTTTGTAAAACATTACCAGCGACGGTCTAGATGGGTTAGGTAAGGTTATATTACGATATAGACGTTTATAATGTGCCCACCGAGAAGTAGGGGCCGACCCGCCACGAATGTTGGAAAATACTACATCCGAGATGTCAGGTTCCCTTGGGTTAGGCTATACAACGTTATAGACGTATATAATGTCCCCACGGCAAAGTACGGGCCAACACGACCGGGATTTTGTAAAACATTACCAGCGAGGTTCTAGATGGGTTAGGTTAGGTTATATTACGATATAGACGTATATAGTGTGCCCACCGAGAAGTAGGGGACGACCCGCCAGGAATGTTGGAAAATACTACATCCGAGATGTTAGGTTCCCTTACGTTAGGATACATAACGTTATAGACGTATATAATGTCCGCACCGAGTCATACGGGACGACACGACCGGGATTCTGTAAAACATTCCCAGCTAGGGGCTAGATGTGTTAGGTTAGGTTATATTACGATATGGACGTATATAATGTGCCCACCGAGAAGTAGGGGCCGACCTGCCAGGAATGTTGTAAAATACTACACCCGAGATGTTAGGTTCCCTTAGGTTACGATATATAACGTTATAGACGTACATAAGGCCCCAACCGAGAAGTACGGGTCGACACGACCGGGATTTTGTAAAACATTACCAGCGAGGGTCTAGGTGGGTTAGGTTAGGTTATATTACGTTATAGACGTATATAATGTTCCCACCGAGAAGTAGGGGCCGACCCGCCAGAAATGTTGGAAAATTCTACATGCGAGATGTTAAGTTGCCTTAGGTTAGGATACATAACGTTATAGACGTATATAATTTCCGCACCGAGACGTACGGAACGACACGACGGGGATTCTGTAAAACATTCCCAGCTAGGGGCTAGATGTGTTAGGTTAGGTTATATTACGTTATAGACGTATATAATGATCCCACCGAGAAGTTGGGGCCGACCCGCCTGGAATGTTGGAAAATACTACATCCGAGATGTTAGGTTCCCTTAGGTTAGGATATATAACGTTATAGACGTATATAATGTCCCCACGGCAAAGTACGGGCCGACACGATCTGGATTTTGTAAAACATTACCAGCGAGGGTCTAGATGGGTTAGGTTAGGTTATATTACGATATAGACGTATATAATGTGCCCACCGAGAAGTAGGGGCCGACCCGCCAGGAATGTTGGAAAATACTACATCCGAGATGTTAGGTTCCCTTACGTTAGGATATATAAATTTATAAACGTATATAATGGCCGCACCGAGACATACGGGACGACACGACCGGGATTCTGTAAAACATTCCCAGCTAGGGTCTAGATGTGTTAGGTTAGGTTATGTTACGATATGGACGTATATAATGTGCCCACCGAGAAGTAGGGGCCGACCCGCCAGGAATGTTGAAAAATACTACATCCGAGATGTCAGGTTCCCATGGGTTAGGATATATAACGTTATAGACGTATATAATGTCCCCACGGCAAAGTACGGGCCGACACGACCCGAATTTTGTAAAACATTACCCGCGAGGGTCTAAATGGGATACGTTCGGTTATATTACGATATGGACGTATATAATGTGCCCACCGAGAAGTACGGGCCGACACGACCGGGATTTTGTAACACATTACCAGCGAGGTTCTAGGTGGGTTAGGTTAGGTTATATTACGTTATAGACGTATATAATGTTCCCACCGAGAAGTAGGGGCCGACCCGCCAGGAATGTTGGAAAATACTACATCCGAGATGTCAGGTTCCCTTGGGTTAGGCTATACAACGTTATAGACGTATATAATGTCCCCACGGCAAAGTACGGGCCAACACGACCGGGATTTTGTAAAACATTACCAGCGAGGTTCTAGATGGGTTAGGTTAGGTTATATTACGATATAGACGTATATAGTGTGCCCACCGAGAAGTAGGGGACGACCCGCCAGGAATGTTGGAAAATACTACATCCGAGATGTTAGGTTCCCTTACGTTAGGATACATAACGTTATAGACGTATATAATGTCCGCACCGAGACATACGGGACGACACGACCGGGATTCTGTAAAACATTCCCAGCTAGGGGCTAGATGTGTTAGGTTAGGTTATATTACGATATGGACGTATATAATGTGCCCACCGAGAAGTAGGGGCCGACCTGCCAGGAATGTTGTAAAATACTACACCCGAGATGTTAGGTTCCCTTAGGTTACGATATATAACGTTATAGACGTACATAAGGCCCCAACCGAGAAGTACGGGTCGACACGACCGGGATTTTGTAAAACATTACCAGCGAGGGTCTAGGTGGGTTAGGTTAGGTTATATTACGTTATAGACGTATATAATGTTCCCACCGAGAAGTAGGGGCCGACCCGCCAGAAATGTTGGAAAATTCTACATGCGAGATGTTAAGTTGCCTTAGGTTAGGATACATAACGTTATAGACGTATATAATTTCCGCACCGAGACGTACGGAACGACACGACGGGGATTCTGTAAAACATTCCCAGCTAGGGGCTAGATGTGTTAGGTTAGGTTATATTACGTTATAGACGTATATAATGATCCCACCGAGAAGTTGGGGCCGACCCGCCTGGAATGTTGGAAAATACTACATCCGAGATGTTAGGTTCCCTTAGGTTAGGATATATAACGTTATAGACGTATATAATGTCCCCACGGCAAAGTACGGGCCGACACGACCCGAATTTTGTAAAACATTACCCGCGAGGGTCTAAATGGGATACGTTCGGTTATATTACGATATGGACGTATATAATGTGCCCACCGAGAAGTACGGGCCGACACGACCGGGATTTTGTAACACATTACCAGCGAGGTTCTAGGTGGGTTAGGTTAGGTTATATTACGTTATAGACGTATATAATGTTCCCACCGAGAAGTAGGGGCCGACCCGCCAGGAATGTTGGAAAATACTACATCCGAGATGTCAGGTTCCCTTGGGTTAGGCTATACAACGTTATAGACGTATATAATGTCCCCACGGCAAAGTACGGGCCAACACGACCGGGATTTTGTAAAACATTACCAGCGAGGTTCTAGATGGGTTAGGTTAGGTTATATTACGATATAGACGTATATAGTGTGCCCACCGAGAAGTAGGGGACGACCCGCCAGGAATGTTGGAAAATACTACATCCGAGATGTTAGGTTCCCTTACGTTAGGATACATAACGTTATAGACGTATATAATGTCCGCACCGAGACATACGGGACGACACGACCGGGATTCTGTAAAACATTCCCAGCTAGGGGCTAGATGTGTTAGGTTAGGTTATATTACGATATGGACGTATATAATGTGCCCACCGAGAAGTAGGGGCCGACCTGCCAGGAATGTTGTAAAATACTACACCCGAGATGTTAGGTTCCCTTAGGTTACGATATATAACGTTATAGACGTACATAAGGCCCCAACCGAGAAGTACGGGTCGACACGACCGGGATTTTGTAAAACATTACCAGCGAGGGTCTAGGTGGGTTAGGTTAGGTTATATTACGTTATAGACGTATATAATGTTCCCACCGAGAAGTAGGGGCCGACCCGCCAGAAATGTTGGAAAATTCTACATGCGAGATGTTAAGTTGCCTTAGGTTAGGATACATAACGTTATAGACGTATATAATTTCCGCACCGAGACGTACGGAACGACACGACGGGGATTCTGTAAAACATTCCCAGCTAGGGGCTAGATGTGTTAGGTTAGGTTATATTACGTTATAGACGTATATAATGATCCCACCGAGAAGTTGGGGCCGACCCGCCTGGAATGTTGGAAAATACTACATCCGAGATGTTAGGTTCCCTTAGGTTAGGATATATAACGTTATAGACGTATATAATGTCCCCACGGCAAAGTACGGGCCGATACGATCTGGATTTTGTAAAACATTACCAGCGAGGGTCTAGATGGGTTAGGTTAGGTTATATTACGATATAGACGTATATAATGTGCCCACCGAGAAGTAGGGGCCGACCCGCCAGGAATGTTGGAAAATACTACATCCGAGATGTTAGGTTCCCTTACGTTAGGATATATAAATTTATAAACGTATATAATGGCCGCACCGAGACATACGGGACGACACGACCGGGATTCTGTAAAACATTCCCAGCTAGGGTCTAGATGTGTTAGGTTAGGTTATGTTACGATATGGACGTATATAATGTGCCCACCGAGAAGTAGGGGCCGACCCGCCAGGAATGTTGAAAAATACTACATCCGAGATGTCAGGTTCCCATGGGTTAGGATATATAACGTTATAGACGTATATAATGTCCGCACGGCAAAGTACGGGCCGACACGACCCGAATTTTGTAAAACATTACCCGCGAGGGTCTAAATGGGATACGTTCGGTTATATTACGATATGGGCGTATATAATGTGCCCACCGAGAAGTACGGGCCGACACGACCGGGATTTTGTAACACATTACCAGCGAGGTTCTAGGTGGGTTAGGTTAGGTTATATTACGTTATAGACGTATATAATGTTCCCACCGAGAAGTAGGGGCCGACCCGCCAGGAATGTTGGAAAATACTACATCCGAGATGTCAGGTTCCCTTGGGTTAGGATATATAAAGTTATAGACGTATATAATGTCCCCATCGAGAAGTACGGGCCGACACGACCTGGATTTTGTAAAACATTACCAGCGAGGGTCTAGATGGGTTAGGTTAGGTTATATTACGATATAGACGTATATAATGTGCCCACCGAGAAGTAGGGGCCGACCCGCCAGGAATGTTGGAAAATACTACATTCAAGATGTTAGGTTCCCTTAGGTTAGTATATATAACGTTATAGACGTATATAATGTCCCCACCGAGAAGTACGGGCAGACACGACCGGGATTTTGTAAAACATTACCAGCGAGGGTCTAGATGGGTTAGGTTAGGTTATATTACGATATAGACGTATATAGTGTGCCCACCGAGAAGTAGGGGCCGACCCGCCAGGAATGTTGGAAAATACTACATCCGAGATGTTAGGTTCCCTTAGGTTAGGATATATAAATTTATAGACGTATATAATGTCCGCACCGAGACGTACAGGAAGACATGAACGGGATTCTGTGAAACAATACCAGCGAGGGTCTAGGTGGGTTAGGTTAGGTTATATTACGTTATAGACGTATATAATGATCCCACGGAGAAGTAGGGGCCGACCCGCCAGGAATGTTGGAAAATGCTACATACGAGATGTTAAGTTCCCTTAGGTTAGGATATATAACGTTATAGACGTATATAATGTCCCCACCGAGAAGTACGGGCAGACGCGAACGGGATTTTGTAAAACATTACCAGCGAAGGTCTAGATGGGTTAGGTTAGGTTATATTACGATATAGACGTATATAATGTGCCCACCGAGAAGTAGGGGCCGACCCGCCAGGAATGTTGGAAAATACTACATCCGAGATGTGAGGTTTCCTTAGGTTAGGATATATAACGTTATAGACGTATATAATGTCCCCACCGAGAAGTACGTGCAGACAAGATAGGGATTTTGTAAAGCATTACCAGCGAGGGTCTAGATGGGTTAGGTTAGGTTATATTACGATATAGACGTATATAATGTGCCAACCGAGAAGTAGGGGCCGACTCGCCAGGAATGTTGGAAAATACTACATCCGAGATGTTAGGTTCCCTTACGTTAGGATATATAAATTTATAAACGTATATAATGGCCGCACCGAGACATACGGGACGACACGACCGGGATTCTGTAAAACATTCCCAGCTAGGGTCTAGATGTGTTAGGTTAGGTTATGTTACGATATGGACGTATATAATGTGCCCACCGAGAAGTAGGGGCCGACCCGCCAGGAATGTTGGAAAATACTACATCCGAGATGTCAGGTTCCCTTGGGTTAGGCTATACAACGTTATAGACGTATATAATGTCCCCACGGCAAAGTACGGGCCAACACGACCGGGATTTTGTAAAACATTACCAGCGAGGTTCTAGATGGGTTAGGTTAGGTTATATTACGATATAGACGTATATAGTGTGCCCACCGAGAAGTAGGGGACGACCCGCCAGGAATGTTGGAAAATACTACATCCGAGATGTTAGGATCCCTTACGTTAGGATACATAACGTTATAGACGTATATAATGTCCGCACCGAGACATACGGGACGACACGACCGGGATTCTGTAAAACATTCCCAGCTAGGGGCTAGATGTGTTAGGTTAGGTTATATTACGATATGGACGTATATAATGTGCCCACCGAGAAGTAGGGGCCGACCCGCCAGGAATGTGGGAAAATACTACATCCGAGATGTTAGGTTCCCTTAGGTTAGTATATATAACGTTATAGACGTATATAATGTCCCCACCGAGAAGTACGGGCAGACACGACCGGGATTTTGTAAAACATTACCAGCGACGGTCTAGATGGGTTAGGTAAGGTTATATTACGATATAGACGTATATAAGGTGCCCACCGAGAAGTAGGGGCCGACCCGCCAGGAATGTTGAAAAATACTACATCCGAGATGTCAGGTTCCCTTAGGTTAGGATATATAAATTTATAAACGTATATAATGTCCGCACCGAGACATACGGGACGACACGACCGGGATTCTGTAAAACATTCCCAGCTAGGGGCTAGATGTGTTAGGTTAGGTTATATTACGATATGGACGTATATAATGTGCCCACCGAGAAGTAGGGGCCGACCTGCCAGGAATGTTGTAAAATACTACACCCGAGATGTTAGGTTCCCTTAGGTTACGATATATAACGTTATAGACGTACATAAGGCCCCAACCGAGAAGTACGGGTCGACACGACCGGGATTTTGTAAAACATTACCAGCGAGGGTCTAGGTGGGTTAGGTTAGGTTATATTACGTTATAGACGTATATAATGATCCCACCGAGAAGTTGGGGCCGACCCGCCTGGAATGTTGGAAAATACTACATCCGAGATGTTAGGTTCCCTTAGGTTAGGATATATAACGTTATAGACGTATATAATGTCCCCACGGCAAAGTACGGGCCGACACGATCTGGATTTTGTAAAACATTACCAGCGAGGGTCTAGATGGGTTAGGTTAGGTTATATTACGATATAGACGTATATAATGTGCCCACCGAGAAGTAGGGGCCGACCCGCCAGGAATGTTGGAAAATACTACATCCGAGATGTTAGGTTCCCTTACGTTAGGATATATAAATTTATAAACGTATATAATGGCCGCACCGAGACATACGGGACGACACGACCGGGATTCTGTAAAACATTCCCAGCTAGGGTCTAGATGTGTTAGGTTAGGTTATGTTACGATATGGACGTATATAATGTGCCCACCGAGAAGTAGGGGCCGACCCGCCAGGAATGTTGAAAAATACTACATCCGAGATGTCAGGTTCCCATGGGTTAGGATATATAACGTTATAGACGTATATAATGTCCCCACGGCAAAGTACGGGCCGACACGACCCGAATTTTGTAAAACATTACCCGCGAGGGTCTAAATGGGATACGTTCGGTTATATTACGATATGGACGTATATAATGTGCCCACCGAGAAGTACGGGCCGACACGACCGGGATTTTGTAACACATTACCAGCGAGGTTCTAGGTGGGTTAGGTTAGGTTATATTACGTTATAGACGTATATAATGTTCCCACCGAGAAGTAGGGGCCGACCCGCCAGGAATGTTGGAAAATACTACATCCGAGATGTCAGGTTCCCTTGGGTTAGGATATACAACGTTATAGACGTATATAATGTCCCCACGGCAAAGTACGGGCCGACACGACCTGGATTTTGTAAAACATTACCAGCGAGGGTCTAGATGGGTTAGGTTAGGTTATATTACGATATAGACGTATATAATGTGCCCACCGAGAAGTAGGGGCCGACCCGCCAGGAATGTTGGAAAATACTACATTCAAGATGTTAGGTTCCCTTAGGTTAGTATATATAACGTTATAGACGTATATAATGTCCCCACCGAGAAGTACGGGCAGACACGACCGGGATTTTGTAAAACATTACCAGCGAGGGTCTAGATGGGTTAGGTTAGGTTATATTACGATATAGACGTATATAGTGTGCCCACCGAGAAGTAGGGGCCGACCCGCCAGGAATGTTGGAAAATACTACATCCGAGATGTTAGGTTCCCTTAGGTTAGGATATATAAATTTATAGACGTATATAATGTCCGCACCGAGACGTACAGGAAGACATGAACGGGATTCTGTGAAACAATACCAGCGAGGGTCTAGGTGGGTTAGGTTAGGTTATATTACGTTATAGACGTATATAATGATCCCACGGAGAAGTAGGGGCCGACCCGCCAGGAATGTTGGAAAATGCTACATACGAGATGTTAAGTTCCCTTAGGTTAGGATATATAACGTTATAGACGTATATAATGTCCCCACCGAGAAGTACGGGCAGACGCGAACGGGATTTTGTAAAACATTACCAGCGAAGGTCTAGATGGGTTAGGTTAGGTTATATTACGATATAGACGTATATAATGTGCCCACCGAGAAGTAGGGGCCGACCCGCCAGGAATGTTGGAAAATACTACATCCGAGATGTGAGGTTTCCTTAGGTTAGGATATATAACGTTATAGACGTATATAATGTCCCCACCGAGAAGTACGTGCAGACAAGATAGGGATTTTGTAAAGCATTACCAGCGAGGGTCTAGATGGGTTAGGTTAGGTTATATTACGATATAGACGTATATAATGTGCCAACCGAGAAGTAGGGGCCGACTCGCCAGGAATGTTGGAAAATACTACATCCGAGATGTTAGGTTCCCTTACGTTAGGATATATAAATTTATAAACGTATATAATGGCCGCACCGAGACATACGGGACGACACGACCGGGATTCTGTAAAACATTCCCAGCTAGGGTCTAGATGTGTTAGGTTAGGTTATGTTACGATATGGACGTATATAATTTGCCCACCGAGAAGTAGGGGCCGACCCGCCAGGAATGTTGAAAAATACTACATCCGAGACGTCAGGTTCCCATGGGTTAGGATATATAACGTTATAGACGTATATAATGTCCCCACGGCAAAGTACGGGCCGACACGACCCGAATTTTGTAAAACATTACCCGCGAGGGTCTAAATGGGATACGTTCGGTTATATTACGATATGGACGTATATAATGTGCCCACCGAGAAGTACGGGCCGACACGACCGGGATTTTGTAACACATTACCAGCGAGGTTCTAGGTGGGTTAGGTTAGGTTATATTACGTTATAGACGTATATAATGTTCCCACCGAGAAGTAGGGGCCGACCCGCCAGGAATGTTGGAAAATACTACATCCGAGATGTCAGGTTCCCTTGGGTTAGGATATACAACGTTATAGACGTATATAATGTCCCCACGGCAAAGTACGGGCCGACACGACCTGGATTTTGTAAAACATTACCAGCGAGGGTCTAGATGGGTTAGGTTAGGTTATATTACGATATAGACGTATATAATGTGCCCACCGAGAAGTAGGGGCCGACCCGCCAGGAATGTTGGAAAATACTACATTCAAGATGTTAGGTTCCCTTAGGTTAGTATATATAACGTTATAGACGTATATAATGTCCCCACCGAGAAGTACGGGCAGACACGACCGGGATTTTGTAAAACATTACCAGCGAGGGTCTAGATGGGTTAGGTTAGGTTATATTACGATATAGACGTATATAGTGTGCCCACCGAGAAGTAGGGGCCGACCCGCCAGGAATGTTGGAAAATACTACATCCGAGATGTTAGGTTCCCTTAGGTTAGGATATATAAATTTATAGACGTATATAATGTCCGCACCGAGACGTACAGGAAGACATGAACGGGATTCTGTGAAACAATACCAGCGAGGGTCTAGGTGGGTTAGGTTAGGTTATATTACGTTATAGACGTATATAATGATCCCACGGAGAAGTAGGGGCCGACCCGCCAGGAATGTTGGAAAATGCTACATACGAGATGTTAAGTTCCCTTAGGTTAGGATATATAACGTTATAGACGTATATAATGTCCCCACCGAGAAGTACGGGCAGACGCGAACGGGATTTTGTAAAACATTACCAGCGAAGGTCTAGATGGGTTAGGTTAGGTTATATTACGATATAGACGTATATAATGTGCCCACCGAGAAGTAGGGGCCGACCCGCCAGGAATGTTGGAAAATACTACATCCGAGATGTGAGGTTTCCTTAGGTTAGGATATATAACGTTATAGACGTATATAATGTCCCCACCGAGAAGTACGTGCAGACAAGGTAGGGATTTTGTAAAGCATTACCAGCGAGGGTCTAGATGGGTTAGGTTAGGTTATATTACGATATAGACGTATATAATGTGCCAACCGAGAAGTAGGGGCCGACTCGCCAGGAATGTTGGAAAATACTACATCCGAGATGTTAGGTTCCCTTACGTTAGGATATATAAATTTATAAACGTATATAATGTCCGCACCGAGACGTACGGGAAGACATGAACGGGATTCTGTGAAACATTACCAGCGAGGGTCTAGGTGGGTTAGGTTAGGTTATATTACGATATGGACGTATATAATGTGCCCACCGAGAAGTACGGGCCGACACGACTGGTATCTTGTAACACATTACCAGCGAGGGTCTAGGTGGGTTAGGTTAGGTTATATTACGTTATAGACGTATATAATGTTCCCACCGAGAAGTAGGGGCCGACCCGCCAGAAATGTTGGAAAATTCTACATCCGAGATGTTAAGTTGCCTTAGGTTAGGATATATAACGTTATAGACGTATATAATGTCCCCACCGAGAAGTACGGGCAGACGCGAACGGGATTTTGTAAAACATTACCAGCGAAGGTCTAGATGGGTTAGGTTAGGTTATATTACGATATAGACGTATATAATGTGCCCACCGAGAAGTAGGGGCCGACCCGCCAGGAATGTTGGAAAATACTACATCCGAGATGTGAGGTTTCCTTAGGTTAGGATATATAACGTTATAGACGTATATAATGTCCCCACCGAGAAGTACGTGCAGACAAGATAGGGATTTTGTAAAGCATTACCAGCGAGGGTCTAGATGGGTTAGGTTAGGTTATATTACGATATAGACGTATATAATGTGCCAACCGAGAAGTAGGGGCCGACTCGCCAGGAATGTTGGAAAATACTACATCCGAGATGTTAGGTTCCCTTACGTTAGGATATATAAATTTATAAACGTATATAATGGCCGCACCGAGACATACGGGACGACACGACCGGGATTCTGTAAAACATTCCCAGCTAGGGTCTAGATGTGTTAGGTTAGGTTATGTTACGATATGGACGTATATAATTTGCCCACCGAGAAGTAGGGGCCGACCCGCCAGGAATGTTGAAAAATACTACATCCGAGACGTCAGGTTCCCATGGGTTAGGATATATAACGTTATAGACGTATATAATGTCCCCACGGCAAAGTACGGGCCGACACGACCCGAATTTTGTAAAACATTACCCGCGAGGGTCTAAATGGGATACGTTCGGTTATATTACGATATGGACGTATATAATGTGCCCACCGAGAAGTACGGGCCGACACGACCGGGATTTTGTAACACATTACCAGCGAGGTTCTAGGTGGGTTAGGTTAGGTTATATTACGTTATAGACGTATATAATGTTCCCACCGAGAAGTAGGGGCCGACCCGCCAGGAATGTTGGAAAATACTACATCCGAGATGTCAGGTTCCCTTGGGTTAGGATATACAACGTTATAGACGTATATAATGTCCCCACGGCAAAGTACGGGCCGACACGACCTGGATTTTGTAAAACATTACCAGCGAGGGTCTAGATGGGTTAGGTTAGGTTATATTACGATATAGACGTATATAATGTGCCCACCGAGAAGTAGGGGCCGACCCGCCAGGAATGTTGGAAAATACTACATTCAAGATTTTAGGTTCCCTTAGGTTAGTATATATAACGTTATAGACGTATATAATGTCCCCACCGAGAAGTACGGGCAGACACGACCGGGATTTTGTAAAACATTACCAGCGAGGGTCTAGATGGGTTAGGTTAGGTTATATTACGATATAGACGTATATAGTGTGCCCACCGAGAAGTAGGGGCCGACCCGCCAGGAATGTTGGAAAATACTACATCCGAGATGTTAGGTTCCCTTAGGTTAGGATATATAAATTTATAGACGTATATAATGTCCGCACCGAGACGTACAGGAAGACATGAACGGGATTCTGTGAAACAATACCAGCGAGGGTCTAGGTGGGTTAGGTTAGGTTATATTACGTTATAGACGTATATAATGATCCCACGGAGAAGTAGGGGCCGACCCGCCAGGAATGTTGGAAAATGCTACATACGAGATGTTAAGTTCCCTTAGGTTAGGATATATAACGTTATAGACGTATATAATGTCCCCACCGAGAAGTACGGGCAGACGCGAACGGGATTTTGTAAAACATTACCAGCGAAGGTCTAGATGGGTTAGGTTAGGTTATATTACGATATAGACGTATATAATGTGCCCACCGAGAAGTAGGGGCCGACCCGCCAGGAATGTTGGAAAATACTACATCCGAGATGTGAGGTTTCCTTAGGTTAGGATATATAACGTTATAGACGTATATAATGTCCCCACCGAGAAGTACGTGCAGACAAGGTAGGGATTTTGTAAAGCATTACCAGCGAGGGTCTAGATGGGTTAGGTTAGGTTATATTACGATATAGACGTATATAATGTGCCAACCGAGAAGTAGGGGCCGACTCGCCAGGAATGTTGGAAAATACTACATCCGAGATGTTAGGTTCCCTTACGTTAGGATATATAAATTTATAAACGTATATAATGTCCGCACCGAGACGTACGGGAAGACATGACCGGGATTCTGTGAAACATTACCAGCGAGGGTCTAGGTGGGTTAGGTTAGGTTATATTACGATATGGACGTATATAATGTGCCCACCGAGAAGTACGGGCCGACACGACTGGTATCTTGTAACACATTACCAGCGAGGGTCTAGGTGGGTTAGGTTAGGTTATATTACGTTATAGACGTATATAATGTTCCCACCGAGAAGTAGGGGCCGACCCGCCAGAAATGTTGGAAAATTCTACATCCGAGATGTTAAGTTGCCTTAGGTTAGGATATATAACGTTATAGACGTATATAATGTCCCCACCGAGAAGTACGGGCAGACACGACCGGGATTTTGTAAAACATTACCAGCGAGGGTCTAGGTGGGTTAGGTTAGGTTATATTACGTTATAGACGTATATAATGATCCCACCGAGAAGTAGGGGCCGACCCGCCTGGAATGTTGGAAAATACTACATCCGAGATGTTAGGTTCCCTTAGGTTAGGATATATAACGTTATAGACCTATATAATGTCCCCACGGCAAAGTACGGGCCGACACGACCGGGATTTTGTAAATCATTACCAGCGAGGTTCTAGATGGGTTAGGTTAGGTTATATTACGATATAGACGTATATAGTGTGCCCACCGGGCAGTAGGGGCCGACCCGCCAGGAATGTTGGAAAATACTACATCCGAGATGTTAGGTTCCCTTAGGTTAGGATATATAACGTTATAGACGTATATAATGTCCCCACCGAGAAGTACGGGCCGACACGACCGGGATTTTGTAAAACACTACCAGCGAGGGTCTAGATGGGTTAGGTTAGGTTATATTACGATATAGACTTATATAGTGTGCCCACCGAGAAGTAGGGGCCGACCCGCCAGGAATGTTGGAAAATACTACATCCGAGATGTTAGGTTCCCTTACGTTAGGATATATAAATTTATAAACGTATATAATGGCCGCACCGAGACATACGGGACGACACGACCGGGATTCTGTAAAACATTCCCAGCGAGGGTCTAGGTGGGTTAGGTTAGGTTATATTACGTTATAGACGTATATAATGATCCCACCGAGAAGTAGGGGCCGACCCGCCAGGAATGTTGGAAAATAATACATCCGAGATGTTAGGTTCCCTTAGGATAGGATATATAAATTTATAGACGTATATAATGTCCGCACCGATACGTCCGGGAAGACATGAACGGGATTCTGTGAAACATTACCAGCGAGGGTCTAGGTGGGTTAGGTTAGGTTATATTACGTTATAGACGTATATTATGTTCCCACCGAGAAGTAGGGGCCGACCCGAAAGAAATGTTGGGAAATTCTACATCCGAGATGTTAGGTTCCCTTAGGTTAGGATATATAATGTTATAGACGTATATAATGTCCCCACCGAGAAGTACAGGCCGACACGACCGGGATTTTGTAAAACACTACAAGCGAGGGTCTAGATGGGTTAGGTTAGGTTATATTACGATATAGACGTATATAGTGTGCCCACCGAGAAGTAGGGGCCGACCCGCCAGGAATGTTGGAAAATACTACATCCGAGATGTTAGGTTCCCTTACGTTAGGATATATAAATTTATAAACGTATATAATGTCCGCACCGAGACGTACGGGAAGACATGAACGGGATTCTGTGAAACATTACCAGCGAGGGTCTAGGTTGGTTAGGTTAGGTTATATTACGATATGGACGTATATAATGTGCCCACCGAGAAGTACGGGCCGACACGACTGGGATTTTTTAACACATTACCAGCGAGGGTCTAGGTGGGTTAGGTTAGGTTATATTACGTTATAGACGTATATAATGTTCCCACCGAGAAGTAGGGGCCGACCTGCCAGGAATGTTGGAAAATACTACATCCGAGATGTTAGGTTCCCTTAGGTTACGATATATAACGTTATAGACGTACATAAGGCCCCAACCGAGAAGTACGGGTCGACACGACCGGGATTTTGTAAAACATTACCAGCGAGGGTCTAGGTGGGTTAGGTTAGGTTATATTACGTTTTAGACGTATATAATGTTCCCACCGAGAAGTAGGGGCCGACCCGCCAGAAATGTTGGAAAATTCTACATCCGAGATGTTAAGTGGCCTTAGGTTAGGATATATAACGTTATAGACGTATATAATTTCCGCACCGAGACGTACGGAACGACACGACGGGGATTCTGTAAAACATTCCCAGCTAGGGGCTAGATATGTTAGGTTAGGTTATATTACGTTATAGACGTATATAATGATCCCACCGAGAAGTAGGGGCCGACCCGCCTGGAATGTAGGAAAATACTACATCCGAGATTTTAGGTTCCCTTAGGTTAGGATATATAACGTTATAGACGTATATAATGTCCCCACCGAGAAGTACGGGCAGACGCGAACGGGATTTTGTAAAACATTACCAGCGAAGGTCAAGATGGGTTAGGTTAGGTTATATTACGATATAGACGTATATAATGTGCCCACCGAGAAGTAGGGGCCGACCCGCCAGGAATGTTGGAAAATACTACATCCGAGATGTTAAGTTCCCTAAGGTTAGGATATATAAATTTATAGACGTATATAATGTCCGCACCGAGACGTACGGGAAGACATCAACGGGATTCTGTGAAACATTACCAGCGAGGGTCTAGGTGGGTTAGGTTAGGTTATATTACGTTATAGACGTATATAATGTTCCCACCGTGAAGTAGGGGCCGACCCGCCTGGAATGTTGGAAAATAATACATCCGAGATGTTAGGTTCCCTTAGGTTAGTATATATAACGTTATAGACGTATATAATGTCCCCACGGCAAAGTACGGGCCGACACGACCGGGATTTTGTAAAACATTACCAGCGAGGGTCTAGATGGGTTAGCTTAGGTTATATTACGATATAGACGTATATAATGTGCCCACCGAGAAGTAGGGGCCGACCCGCCAGGAATGTTGGAAAATACTACATCCGAGATGTTAGGTTCCCTTAGGTTAGGATATATAAATTTATAGACGTATATAATGTCCCCACCGAGAAGTACGGGCAGACACGACCGGGATTTTGTAAAACATTACCAGCGAGGGTCTAGATGGGTTAGGTTAGGTTATATTACGATATAGACGTATATAGTGTACCCACCGAGAAGTAGGGGCCGACCCGCCAGGAATGTTGGAAAATAATACATCCGAGATGTTAGGTTCCCTTACGTTAGGATATATAAATTTATAAACGTATATAATGTCCGCACCGAGACGCACGGGAAGACATGAACGGGATTCTGTGAAACATTACCAGCGAGGGTCTAGGTTGGTTAGGTTAGGTTATATTACGATATGGACGTATATAATGTGCCCACCGAGAAGCACGGGCCGACACGACTGGGATTTTGTAACACACTACCAGCGAGGTTCTAGGTGGGTTAGGTTAGGTTATATTACGTTATAGACGTATATAATGTTACCACCGAGAAGTAGGGGCCGACCTGCCAGGAATGTTTGAAAATACTACATCCGAGACGTTAGGTTCCCTTAGGTTACGATATATAACGTTATAGACGTACATAAGGCCCCAACCGAGAAGTACGGGTCGACACGACCGGGATTTTGTAAAACATTACCAGCGAGGGTCTAGGTGGGTTAGGTTAGGTTATATTACGTTATAGACGTATATAATGTGCCCACCGAGAAGTAGGGGCCGACCCGCCAGGAATGTTGGAAAATACTACATCCGAGATGTTAGGTTCCCTTAGGTTAGTATATATAACGTTATAGACGTATATAATGTCCCCACGGCAAAGTACGGGCCGACACGAACGGGATTTTGTAAAACATTACCAGCGAGGGTCTAGATGGGTTAGGTTAGGTTATATTACGATATAGACGTATATAGTGTGCCCACCGAGAAGTAGGGGCCGACCCGCCAGGAATGTTGGAAAATACTACATCCGAGATGTTATGTTCCCTTAGGTTAGAATATATAAATTTATAGACGTATATAATGTCCGCACCGAGACGTACAGGAGGACATGAACGGGATTCTGTGAAACAATACCAGCGAGGGTCTAGGTGGGTTAGGTTAGGTTATATTACGTTATAGACGTATATAATGATCCCACCGAGAAGTAGGGGCCGACCCGCCAGGAATGTTGGAAAATACTACATACGAGATGTTAGGTTCCCTTAGGTTAGGATATATAACGTTATAGACGTATATAATGTCCCCACCGAGAAGTACGGGCAGACGCGAACGGGATTTTGTAAAACATTACCAGCGAAGGTCTAGATGGGTTAGGTTAGGTTATATTACGATATAGACGTATATAATGTGCCCACCGAGAAGTAGGGGCCGACCCGCCAGGAATGTTGGAAAATACTACATCCGAGATGTTAGGTTCCCTTAGGTTAGTATATATAACGTTATAGACGTATATAGTGTCCCCACCGAAAAGTACGGGCAGACACGACCGGGATTTTGTAAAACATTACCAGCGAGGGTCTAGATGGGTTAGGTTAGGTTATATTACGATATAGACGTATATAGTGTACCCACCGAGAAGTAGGGGCCGACCCGCCAGGAATGTTGGAAAATACTACATCCGAGATGTTAGGTTCCCTTAGGTTAGGATATATAAATTTATAGACGTATATAATGTCCACACAGAGACGTACAGGAAGACATGAACGGGATTCTGTGAAACAATACCAGCGAGGGTCTAGGTGCTTTAGGTTAGGTTATATTACGTTATAGACGTATATAATGATCACACCGAGAAGTAGGGGCCGACCCGCCAGGAATGTTGGAAAATACTACATCCGAGATGTTAGGTTCCCTTAGGTTAGTATATATAACGTTATAGACGTATATAATGTCCCCACCGAGAAGTACGGGCAGACACGACCGGGATTTTGTAAAACATTACCAGCGACGGTCTAGATGGGATAGGTAAGGTTATATTACGATATAGACGTATATAATGTGCCCACCGAGAAGTAGGGGCCGACCCGCCAGGAATGTTGAAAAATACTACATCCGAGATGTCAGGTTCCCTTAGGTTAGGATATATAAATTTATAAACGTATATAATGTCCGCACCGAGACATACGGGACGACACGACCGGGATTCTGTAAAACATTCCCAGCTAGGGGCTAGATGTGTTAGGTTAGGTTATATTACGATATGGACGTATATAGTGTGCACACCGAGAAGTAGGGGCCGACCTGCCAGGAATGTTGGAAAATACTACATCCGAGATGTTAAGTTCCCTTAGGTTACGATATATAACGTTATAGACGTACATAAGGCCCCAACCGAGAAGTACGGGTCGACACGACCGGGATTTTGTAAAACATTACCAGCGAGGGTCTAGGTGGGTTAGGTTAGGTTATATTACGTTATAGACGTATATAATGATCCCACCGAGAAGTAGGGGCCGACCCGCCAGAAATGTTGGAAAATTCTACATCCGAGATGTTAAGTTCCCTAAGGTTAGGATATATAAATTTATAGACGTATATAATGTCCGCACCGAGACGTACAGGAAGACATCAACGGGATTCTGTGAAACATTACCAGCGAGGGTCTAGGTGGGTTAGGTTAGGTTATATTACGTTATAGACGTATATAATGATCCCACCGAGAAGTAGGGGCCGACCCGCCAGGAATGTTGGAAAATACTACATCCGAGATGTTAGGTTCCCTTAGGTTAGGATATATAACGTTATAGACGTATATAATGTCCCCACGGCAAAGTACGGGCCGACACGACCTGGATTTTGTAAAACATTACCAGCGAGGGTCTAGATAGGTTAGGTTAGGTTATATTACGATATAGACGTATATAATGTGCCCACCGAGAAGTAGGGGCCGACCCGCCAGGAATGTTGGAAAATACTACATCCGAGATGTTAGGTTCCCTTAGGTTAGTATATATAACGTTATAGACGTATATAATGTCCCCACCGAAAAGCACGGGCAGACACGACCGGGATTTTGTAAAACATTACCAGCGAGGGTCTAGATGGGTTAGGTTAGGTTATATTACGATATAGACGTATATAATGTGCCCACCGAGAAGTAGGGGCCGACCCGCCAGGAATGTTGGAAAATACTACATCCGAGATGTTAGGTTCCCTTAGGTTAGTATGTATAACGTTATAGACGTATATAATGTCCCCACCGAGAAGTACGGGCAGACACGACCGGGATTTTGTAAAACATTACCAGCGAGGGTCTAGATGGGTTAGGTTAGGTTATATTACGATATAGACGTATATAGTGTACCCACCGAGAAGTAGGGGCCGACCCGCCAGGAATGTTGGAAAATACTACATCCGAGATGTTAGGTTCCCTTACGTTAGGATATATAAATTTATAAACGTATATAATGTCCGCACGGAGACGTACGGGAAGACATGAACGGGATTCTGTGAAACATTACCAGCGAGGGTCTAGGTTGGTTAGGTTAGGTTATATTACGATATGGACGTATATAATGTGCCCACCGAGAAGCACGGGCCGACACGACTGGGATTTTGTAACACACTACCAGCGAGGGTCTAGGTGGGTTAGGTTAGGTTATATTACGTTATAGACGTATATAATGTGCCCACCGAGAAGTAGGGGCCGACCCGCCAGGAATGTTGGAAAATACTACATCCGAGATGTTAGGTTCCCTTAGGTTAGTATATATAACGTTATAGACGTATATAATGTCCCCACGGCAAAGTACGGGCCGACACGACCGGGATTTTGTAAAACATTACCAGCGAGGGTCTAGATGGGTTAGGTTAGGTTATATTACGATATAGACGTATATAATGTGCCCACCGAGAAGTAGGGGCCGACCCGCCAGGAATGTTGGAAAATACTACATCCGAGATGTTAGGTTCCCTTAGGTTAGTATATATAACGTTATAGACGTATATAATGTCCCCACCGAAAAGTACGGGCAGACACGACCGGGATTTTGTAAGACATTACCAGCGAGGGTCTAGATGGGTTAGGTTAGGTTATATTACGATATACACGTATATAGTGTACCCACCGAGAAGTAGGGGCCGACCCGCCAGGAATGTTGGAAAATACTACATCCGAGATGTTAGGTTCCCTTAGGTTAGTATATATAACGTTATAGACGTATATAATGTCCCCACGGCAAAGTACGGGCCGACGCGACCGGGATTTTGTAAAACATTACCAGCGAGGGTCTAGATGCGTTAGGTTAGGTTATATTACGATATAGACGTATATAATGTGCCCACCGAGAAGTAGGGGCCGACCCGCCAGGAATGTTGGAAAATGCTACATCCGAGATGTTAGGTTCCCTTAGGTTACGATATACAACGTTATAGACGTACATAAGGCCCCAACCGAGAAGTACGGGTCGACACGACCGGGATTTTGTAAAACATTACCAGCGAGGGTGTAGGTGGGTTAGGTTAGGTTATATTACGTTATAGACGTATATAATGATCCCACCGAGAAGTAGGGGCCGACCCGCCAGAAATGTTGGAAAATTCTACATCCGAGGTGTTAAGTTCCCTAAGGTTAGGATATATAAATTTATAGACGTATATAATGTCCGCACCGAGACGTACAGGAAGACATCAACGGGATTCTGTGAAACATTACCAGCGAGGGTCTAGGTGGGTTAGGTTAGGTTATATTACGTTATAGACGTATATAATGATCCCACCGAGAAGTAGGGGCCGACCCGCCAGGAATGTTGGAAAATACTACATCCGAGATGTTAGGTTCCCTTAGGTTAGGATATATAACGTTATAGACGTATATAATGTCCCCGCGGCAAAGTACGGGCCGACACGACCTGGATTTTGTAAAACATTACCAGCGAGGGTCTAGATGGGTTAGGTTAGGTTATATTACGATATAGACGTATATAATGTGCCCACCGAGAAGTAGGGGCCGACCCGCCAGGAATGTTGGAAAATACTACATCCGAGATGTTAGGTTCCCTTAGGTTAGTATATATAACGTTATAGACGTATATAATGTCCCCACCGAGAAGTACGGGCAGACACGACCGGGATTTTGTAAAACATTACCAGCGAGGGTCTAGATGGGTTAGGTTAGGTTATATTACGATATAGACGTATATAGTGTACCCACCGAGAAGTAGGGGCCGACCCGCCAGGAATGTTGGAAAATACTACATCCGAGATGTTAGGTTCCCTTAGGTTAGGATATATAAATTTATAGACGTATATAATGTCCCCACCGAGAAGTACGGGCAGACACGACCGGGATTTTGTAAAACATTACCAGCGAGGGTCTAGATGGGTTAGGTTAGGTTATATTACGATATAGACGTATATAATGTGCCCACCGGGAAGTAGGGGCCGACCCGCCAGGAATATTGGAAAATACGACATCCGAGATGTTAGGTTCCCTTAGTTTAGGATATATAAATTTATAGACGTATATAATGTCCGCACCGAGACGTACGGGAAGACATGAACGGGATTCTGTGAAACAATACCAGCGAGGGTCTAGGTGCTTTAGGTTAGGTTATATTACGTTATAGACGTATATAATGATCACACCGAGAAGTAGGGGCCGACCCGCCAGGAATGTTGGAAAATACGACATCCGAGATGTTAGGTTCCCTTAGGTTAGTATATATAACGTTATAGACGTATATAATGTCCCCACCGAGAAGTACGGGCAGACACGACCGGGATTTTGTAAAACATTACCAGCGACGGTCTAGATGGGTTAGGTTTGGTTATATTACGATATAGACGTATATAATGTGCCCACCGAGAAGTAGGGGCCGACCCGCCAGGAATGTTGGAAAATACTACATCCGAGATGTTAGGTTCCCTTAGGTTAGGATATATAAATTTATAGACGTATATAATGTCCCCACCGAGAAGTACGGGCAGACACGACCGGGATTTTGTAAAACATTACCAGCGAGGGTCTAGATGGGTTAGGTTAGGTTATATTACGATATAGACGTATATAATGTGCCCACCGAGAAGTAGGGGCCGACCCGCCAGGAATATTGGAAAATACTACATCCGAGATGTTAGGTTCCCTTAGTTTAGGATATAGAAATTTATAGACGTATATAATGTCCGCACCGAGACGTACGGGAAGACATGAACGGGATTCTGTGAAACATTACCAGCGAGGGTCTAGGTGGGTTAGGTTAGGTTATATTACGTTATAGACGTATATAATGTTCCCACCGTGAAGTAGGGGCCGACCCGCCTGGAATGTTGGAAAATACTACATCCGAGATGTTAGGTTCCCTTAGGTTAGTATATATAACGTTATAGACGTATATAATGTCCCCACGGCAAAGTACGGGCCGACACGACCGGGATTTTGTAAAACATTACCAGCGACGGTCTAGATGGGTTAGGTAAGGTTATATTACGATATAGACGTATATAATGTGCCCACCGAGAAGTAGGGGCCGACCCGCCAGGAATGTTGAAAAATACTACATCCGAGATGTCAGGTTCCCTTAGGTTAGGATATATAACGTTATAGACGTATATAATGTCCCCACCGAGAAGTACGGGCAGACACGACCGGGATTTTGTAAAACATTACCAGCGAGGGTCTAGATGGGTTAGGTTAGGTTATATTACGGTATAGACGTATATAGTGTGCCCACCGAGAAGTAGGGGCCGACCCGCCAGGAATGTTGGAAAATACTACATCCGAGATGTTAGGTTCCCTTAGGTTAGAATATATAAATTTATAGACGTATATAATTTCCGCACCGAGACGTACAAGAAGACATGAACGGGATTCTGTGAAACAATACCAGCGAGGGTCTAGGTGGGTTAGGTTAGGTTATATTACGTTATAGACGTATATAATGATCCCACGGAGAAGTAGGGGCCGACCCGCCTGGAATGTTGGAAAATACTACATCCGAGATGTTACGTTCCCTTAGGTTAGTATATATAACGTTATAGACGTATATAATGTCCCCCCGAGAAGTACGGGCAGACAGGACCGGGATTTTGTAAAACATTACCAGCGAGGGTCTAGATGAGTTAGGTTAGGTTATATTACGATATAGACGTATATAGTGTACCCACCGGGAAGTAGGGGCCGACCCGCCAGGAATGTTGGAAAATACTACATCCGAGATGTTAGGTTCCCTTAGGTTAGGATATATAAATTTATAGACGTATATAATGTCCGGACAGAGACGTACAGGAAGACATGAACGGGATTCTGTGAAACAATACCAGCGAGGGTCTAGGTGGGTTAGGTTAGGTTATATTACGTTATAGACGTATATAATGATCCCACCGAGAAGTAGGGGCCGACCCGCCAGGAATGTAGGAAAATACTACATCCGAGATGTTAGGTTCCCGTAGGTTAGTATATATAACGTTATAGACGTATATAATGTCCCCACCGAGAAGTACTGGCAGACACGACCGGGATTTTGTAAAACATTACCAGCGACGGTCTAGATGGGTTAGGTAAGGTTATATTACGATATAGACGTATATAATGTTCCCACCGAGAAGTAGGGGCCGACCCGCCAGGAATGTTGAAAAATACTACATCCGAGATGTCAGGTTCCCTTAGGTTAGGATATATAAATTTATAAACGTATATAATGTCCGCACCGAGACATACGGGACGACACGACCGGGATTCTGTAAAACATTCCCAGCTAGGGGCTAAATGTGTTAGGTTAGGTTATATTACGATATGGACGTATATAATGTGCCCACCGAGAAGTAGGGGCCGACCTGCCAGTAATGTTGGAAAATACTACATCCGAGATGTTAGGTTCCCTTAGGTTACGATATATAACGTTATAGACGTACATAAGGCCCCAACCGAGAAGTACGGGTCGACACGACCGGGATTTTGTAAAACATTACCAGCGAGGGTCTAGGTGGGTTAGGTTAGGTTATATTACGTTATAGACGTATATAATGTTCCCACCGAGAAGTAGGGGCCGACCCGCCAGAAATGTTGGAAAATTCTACATCCGAGATGTTAAGTTGCCTTAGGTTAGGATACATAACGTTATAGACGTATATAATTTCCGCACCGAGACGTACGGAACGACACGACGGGGATTCTGTAAAACATTCCCAGCTAGGGGCTAGATGCGTTAGGTTAGGTTATATTACGTTATAGACGTATATAATGATCCCACCGAGAAGCAGGGGCCGAGCCGCCAGGAATGTTGGAAAATACTACATCCGAGATGTTAGGTTCCCTTAGGTTAGGATATATAAATTTATAGACGTATATAATGTCCCCACCGAGAAGTACGGGCAGACACGACCGGGATTTTGTAAAACATTACCAGCGAGGGTCTAGATGGGTTAGGTTAGGTTATATTACGATATAGACGTATATAATGTGCCCACCGAGAAGTAGGGGCCGACCCGCCAGGAATATTGGAGAATACGACATCCGAGATGTTAGGTTCCCTTAGTTTAGGATATATAAATTTATAGACGTATATAATGTCCGCACCGAGACGTACGGGAAGACATGAACGGGATTCTGTGAAACATTACCAGCGAGGGTCTAGGTGGGTTAGGTTAGGTTATATTACGTTATAGACGTATATAATGTTCCCACCGAGAAGTAGGGGCCGACCCGCCTGGAATGTTGGAAAATACTACATCCGAGATGTTAGGTTCCCGTAGGTTAGTATATATAACGTTATAGACGTATATAATGTCCCCACCGAGAAGTACTGGCAGACACGACCGGGATTTTGTAAAACATTACCAGCGACGGTCTAGATGGGTTAGGTAAGGTTATATTACGATATAGACGTATATAATGTGCCCACCGAGAAGTAGGGGCCGACCCGCCAGGAATGTTGAAAAATACTACATCCGAGATGTCAGGTTCCCTTAGGTTAGGATATATAAATTTATAAACGTATATAATGTCCGCACCGAGACATACGGGACGACACGACCGGGATTCTGTAAAACATTCCCAGCTAGGGGCTAGATGTGTTAGGTTAGGTTATATTACGATATGGACGTATATAATGTGCCCACCGAGAAGTAGGGGCCGACCTGCCAGTAATGTTGGAAAATACTACATCCGAGATGTTAGGTTCCCTTAGGTTACGACATATAACGTTATAGACGTACATAAGGCCCCAACCGAGAAGTACGGGTCGACACGACCGGGATTTTGTAAAACATTACCAGCGAGGGTCTAGGTGGGTTAGGTTAGGTTATATTACGTTATAGACGTATATAATGTTCCAACCGAGAAGTAGGGGCCGACCCGCCAGAAATGTTGGAAAATTCTACATCCGAGATGTTAAGTTGCCTTAGGTTAGGATACATAACGTTATAGACGTATATAATTTCCGCACCGAGACGTACGGAACGACACGACGGGGATTCTGTAAAACATTCCCAGCTAGGGGCTAGATGTGTTAGGTTAGGTTATATTACGTTATAGACGTATATAATGATTACACCGAGAAGCAGGGGCCGAGCCGCCAGGAATGTTGGAAAATACTACATCCGAGATGTTAGGTTCCCTTAGGTTAGGATATATAAATTTATAGACGTATATAATGTCCCCACCGAGAAGTACGGGCAGACACGACCGGGATTTTGTAAAACATTACCAGCGAGGGTCTAGATGGGTTAGGTTAGGTTATATTACGATATAGACGTATATAATGTGCCCACCGAGAAGTAGGGGCCGACCCGCCAGGAATATTGGAGAATACGACATCCGAGATGTTAGGTTCCCTTAGTTTAGGATATATAAATTTATAGACGTATATAATGTCCGCACCGAGACGTACGGGAAGACATGAACGGGATTCTGTGAAACATTACCAGCGAGGGTCTAGGTGGGTTAGGTTAGGTTATATTACGATATAGACGTATATAATGTGCCCACCGAGAAGTAGGGGCCGACCCGCCAGGAATGTTGGAAAATGCTACATCCGAGATGTTAGGTTCCCTTAGGTTACGATATACAACGTTATAGACGTACATAAGGCCCCAACCGAGAAGTACGGGTCGACACGACCGGGATTTTGTAAAACATTACCAGCGAGGGTGTAGGTGGGTTAGGTTAGGTTATATTACGTTATAGACGTATATAATGATCCCACCGAGAAGTAGGGGCCGACCCGCCAGAAATGTTGGAAAATTCTACATCCGAGGTGTTAAGTTCCCTAAGGTTAGGATATATAAATTTATAGACGTATATAATGTCCGCACCGAGACGTACAGGAAGACATCAACGGGATTCTGTGAAACATTACCAGCGAGGGTCTAGGTGGGTTAGGTTAGGTTATATTACGTTATAGACGTATATAATGTGCCCACCGAGAAGTAGGGGCCGACCCGCCAGGAATGTTGAAAAATACTACATCCGAGATGTCAGGTTCCCTTAGGTTAGGATATATAAATTTATAAACGTATATAATGTCCGCACCGAGACATACGGGACGACACGACCGGGATTCTGTAAAACATTCCCAGCTAGGGGCTAGATGTGTTAGGTTAGGTTATATCACGATATGGACGTATATAATGTGCCCACCGAGAAGTAGGGGCCAACCTGCCAGTAATGTTGGAAAATACTACATCCGAGATGTTAGGTTCCCTTAGGTTACGATATATAACGTTATAGACGTACATAAGGCCCCAACCGAGAAGTACGGGTCGACACGACCGGGATTTTGTAAAACATTACCAGCGAGGGTCTAGGTGGGTTAGGTTAGGTTATATTACGTTATAGACGTATATAATGTTCCAACCGAGAAGTAGGGGCCGACCCGCCAGAAATGTTGGAAAATTCTACATCCGAGATGTTAAGTTGCCTTAGGTTAGGATACATAACGTTATAGACGTATATAATTTCCGCACCGAGACGTACGGAACGACACGACGGGGATTCTGTAAAACATTCCCAGCTAGGGGCTAGATGTGTTAGGTTAGGTTATATTACGTTATAGACGTATATAATGATCCCACCGAGAAGCAGGGGCCGAGCCGCCAGGAATGTTGGAAAATACTACATCCGAGATGTTAGGTTCCCTTAGGTTAGGATATATAAATTTATAGACGTATATAATGTCCGCACCGAGACGTACGGGAAGACATGAACGGGATTCTGTGAAACATTACAGGTTCCCTTAGGTTAGGATATATAACGTTATAGACGTATATAATGTCCCCACGGCAAAGTACGGGCCGACACGACCGGGATTTTGTAAAACATTACCAGCAAGGGTCTAGATGGGTTAGGTTTGGTTATATTACGATATAGACGTATATAATGTGCCCACCGAGAAGTAGGGGCCGACCCGCCAGGAATGTTGGAAAATACTACATCCGAGATGTTAGGTTCCCTTAGGTTAGTATATATAACGTTATAGACGTATATAATGTCCCCACCGAGAAGTACGGGCAGACACGACCGGGATTTTGTAAAACATTACCAGCGACGGTCTAGATGGGATAGGTAAGGTTATATTACGATATAGACGTATATAATGTGCCCACCGAGAAGTAGGGGCCGACCCGCCAGGAATGTTGAAAAATACTACATCCGAGATGTCAGGTTCCCTTAGGTTAGGATATATAAATTTATAAACGTATATAATGTCCGCACCGAGACATACGGGACGACACGACCGGGATTCTGTAAAACATTCCCAGCTAGGGGCTAGATGTGTTAGGTTAGGTTATATTACGATATGGACGTATATAATGTGCACACCGAGAAGTAGGGGCCGACCTGCCAGGAATGTTGGAAAATACTACATCCGAGATGTTAGGTTCCCTTAGGTTACGATGTATAACGTTATAGACGTACATAAGGCCCCAACCGAGAAGTACGGGTCGACACGACCGGGATTGTGTAAAACATTACCAGCGAGGGTCTAGGTGGGTTAGGTTAGGTTATATTACGTTATAGACGTATATAATGATCCCACCGAGAAGTAGGGGCCGACCCGCCAGAAATGTTGGAAAATTCTACATCCGAGGTGTTAAGTTCCCTAAGGTTAGGATATATAAATTTATAGACGTATATAATGTCCGCACCGAGACGTACAGGAAGACATCAACGGGATTCTGTGAAACATTACCAGCGAGGGTCTAGGTGGGTTAGGTTAGGTTATATTACGTTATAGACGTATATAATGATCCCACCGAGAAGTAGGGGCCGACCCGCCAGGAATGTTGGAAAATACTACATCCGAGATGTTAGGTTCCCTTAGGTTAGGATATATAAATTTATAGACGTATATAATGTCCCCACGGCAAAGTACGGGCCGACACGACCGGGATTTTGTAAAACATTACCAGCGAGGGTCTAGATGGGTTAGGTTAGGTTATATTACGATATAGACGTATATAATGTGCCCACCGGGAAGTAGGGGCCGACCCGCCAGGAATATTGGAAAATACGACATCCGAGATGTTAGGTTCCCTTAGTTTAGGATATATAAATTTATAGACGTATATAATGTCCGCACCGAGACGTACGGGAAGACATGAACGGGATTCTGTGAAACAATACCAGCGAGGGTCTAGGTGCTTTAGGTTAGGTTATATTACGTTATAGACGTATATAATGATCACACCGAGAAGTAGGGGCCGACCCGCCAGGAATGTTGGAAAATACGACATCCGAGATGTTAGGTTCCCTTAGGTTAGTATATATAACGTTATAGACGTATATAATGTCCCCACCGAGAAGTACGGGCAGACACGACCGGGATTTTGTAAAACATTACCAGCGACGGTCTAGATGGGTTAGGTTTGGTTATATTACGATATAGACGTATATAATGTGCCCACCGAGAAGTAGGGGCCGACCCGCCAGGAATGTTGGAAAATACTACATCCGAGATGTTAGGTTACCTTAGGTTAGTATATATAACATTATAGACGTATATAATGTACCCACCGAGAAGTACGGGCAGACACGACCGGGATTTTGTAAAACATTATCAGCGACGGTCTAGATGGGTTAGGTAAGGTTATATTACGATATAGACGTATATAATGTGCCCACCGAGAAGTAGGGGCCGACCCGCCAGGAATGTTGAAAAATACTACATCCGAGATGTTAGGTTCCCTTAGGTTAGTATATATAACGTTATAGACGTATATAATGTCCCCACCGAGAAGTACGGGCAGACACGACCGGGATTTTGTAAAACATTACCAGCGAGGGTCTAGATGTTTTAGGTTAGGTTATATTACGATATAGACGTATATAGTGTGCCCACCGAGAAGTAGGGGCCGACCCGCCAGGAATGTTGGAAAATACTACATCCGAGATGTTAGGTTCCCTTAGGTTAGAATATATAAATTTATAGACGTATATAATGTCCGCACCGAGACGTACAAGAAGACATGAACGGGATTCTGTGAAACAATACCAGCGAGGGTCTAGGTGGGTTAGGTTAGGTTATATTACGATATAGACGTATATAATGTGCCCACCGAGAAGTAGGGGCCGACCCGCCAGGAATGTTGGAAAATGCTACATCCGAGATGTTAGGTTCCCTTAGGTTACGATATACAACGTTATAGACGTACATAAGGCCCCAACCGAGAAGTACGGGTCGACACGACCGGGATTTTGTAAAACATTACCAGCGAGGGTGTAGGTGGGTTAGGTTAGGTTATATTACGTTATAGACGTATATAATGATCCCACCGAGAAGTAGGGGCCGACCCGCCAGAAATGTTGGAAAATTCTACATCCGAGGTGTTAAGTTCCCTAAGGTTAGGATATATAAATTTATAGACGTATATAATGTCCGCACCGAGACGTACAGGAAGACATCAACGGGATTCTGTGAAACATTACCAGCGAGGGTCTAGGTGGGTTAGGTTAGGTTATATTACGTTATAGACGTATATAATGTGCCCACCGAGAAGTAGGGGCCGACCCGCCAGGAATGTTGAAAAATACTACATCCGAGATGTCAGGTTCCCTTAGGTTAGGATATATAAATTTATAAACGTATATAATGTCCGCACCGAGACATACGGGACGACACGACCGGGATTCTGTAAAACATTCCCAGCTAGGGGCTAGATGTGTTAGGTTAGGTTATATCACGATATGGACGTATATAATGTGCCCACCGAGAAGTAGGGGCCAACCTGCCAGTAATGTTGGAAAATACTACATCCGAGATGTTAGGTTCCCTTAGGTTACGATATATAACGTTATAGACGTACATAAGGCCCCAACCGAGAAGTACGGGTCGACACGACCGGGATTTTGTAAAACATTACCAGCGAGGGTCTAGGTGGGTTAGGTTAGGTTATATTACGTTATAGACGTATATAATGTTCCAACCGAGAAGTAGGGGCCGACCCGCCAGAAATGTTGGAAAATTCTACATCCGAGATGTTAAGTTGCCTTAGGTTAGGATACATAACGTTATAGACGTATATAATTTCCGCACCGAGACGTACGGAACGACACGACGGGGATTCTGTAAAACATTCCCAGCTAGGGGCTAGATGTGTTAGGTTAGGTTATATTACGTTATAGACGTATATAATGATCCCACCGAGAAGCAGGGGCCGAGCCGCCAGGAATGTTGGAAAATACTACATCCGAGATGTTAGGTTCCCTTAGGTTAGGATATATAAATTTATAGACGTATATAATGTCCGCACCGAGACGTACGGGAAGACATGAACGGGATTCTGTGAAACATTACAGGTTCCCTTAGGTTAGGATATATAACGTTATAGACGTATATAATGTCCCCACGGCAAAGTACGGGCCGACACGACCGGGATTTTGTAAAACATTACCAGCAAGGGTCTAGATGGGTTAGGTTTGGTTATATTACGATATAGACGTATATAATGTGCCCACCGAGAAGTAGGGGCCGACCCGCCAGGAATGTTGGAAAATACTACATCCGAGATGTTAGGTTCCCTTAGGTTAGTATATATAACGTTATAGACGTATATAATGTCCCCACCGAGAAGTACGGGCAGACACGACCGGGATTTTGTAAAACATTACCAGCGACGGTCTAGATGGGATAGGTAAGGTTATATTACGATATAGACGTATATAATGTGCCCACCGAGAAGTAGGGGCCGACCCGCCAGGAATGTTGAAAAATACTACATCCGAGATGTCAGGTTCCCTTAGGTTAGGATATATAAATTTATAAACGTATATAATGTCCGCACCGAGACATACGGGACGACACGACCGGGATTCTGTAAAACATTCCCAGCTAGGGGCTAGATGTGTTAGGTTAGGTTATATTACGATATGGACGTATATAATGTGCACACCGAGAAGTAGGGGCCGACCTGCCAGGAATGTTGGAAAATACTACATCCGAGATGTTAGGTTCCCTTAGGTTACGATGTATAACGTTATAGACGTACATAAGGCCCCAACCGAGAAGTACGGGTCGACACGACCGGGATTGTGTAAAACATTACCAGCGAGGGTCTAGGTGGGTTAGGTTAGGTTATATTACGTTATAGACGTATATAATGATCCCACCGAGAAGTAGGGGCCGACCCGCCAGAAATGTTGGAAAATTCTACATCCGAGGTGTTAAGTTCCCTAAGGTTAGGATATATAAATTTATAGACGTATATAATGTCCGCACCGAGACGTACAGGAAGACATCAACGGGATTCTGTGAAACATTACCAGCGAGGGTCTAGGTGGGTTAGGTTAGGTTATATTACGTTATAGACGTATATAATGATCCCACCGAGAAGTAGGGGCCGACCCGCCAGGAATGTTGGAAAATACTACATCCGAGATGTTAGGTTCCCTTAGGTTAGGATATATAAATTTATAGACGTATATAATGTCCCCACGGCAAAGTACGGGCCGACACGACCGGGATTTTGTAAAACATTACCAGCGAGGGTCTAGATGGGTTAGGTTAGGTTATATTACGATATAGACGTATATAATGTGCCCACCGGGAAGTAGGGGCCGACCCGCCAGGAATATTGGAAAATACGACATCCGAGATGTTAGGTTCCCTTAGTTTAGGATATATAAATTTATAGACGTATATAATGTCCGCACCGAGACGTACGGGAAGACATGAACGGGATTCTGTGAAACAATACCAGCGAGGGTCTAGGTGCTTTAGGTTAGGTTATATTACGTTATAGACGTATATAATGATCACACCGAGAAGTAGGGGCCGACCCGCCAGGAATGTTGGAAAATACGACATCCGAGATGTTAGGTTCCCTTAGGTTAGTATATATAACGTTATAGACGTATATAATGTCCCCACCGAGAAGTACGGGCAGACACGACCGGGATTTTGTAAAACATTACCAGCGACGGTCTAGATGGGTTAGGTTTGGTTATATTACGATATAGACGTATATAATGTGCCCACCGAGAAGTAGGGGCCGACCCGCCAGGAATGTTGGAAAATACTACATCCGAGATGTTAGGTTACCTTAGGTTAGTATATATAACATTATAGACGTATATAATGTACCCACCGAGAAGTACGGGCAGACACGACCGGGATTTTGTAAAACATTATCAGCGACGGTCTAGATGGGTTAGGTAAGGTTATATTACGATATAGACGTATATAATGTGCCCACCGAGAAGTAGGGGCCGACCCGCCAGGAATGTTGAAAAATACTACATCCGAGATGTTAGGTTCCCTTAGGTTAGTATATATAACGTTATAGACGTATATAATGTCCCCACCGAGAAGTACGGGCAGACACGACCGGGATTTTGTAAAACATTACCAGCGAGGGTCTAGATGTTTTAGGTTAGGTTATATTACGATATAGACGTATATAGTGTGCCCACCGAGAAGTAGGGGCCGACCCGCCAGGAATGTTGGAAAATACTACATCCGAGATGTTAGGTTCCCTTAGGTTAGAATATATAAATTTATAGACGTATATAATGTCCGCACCGAGACGTACAAGAAGACATGAACGGGATTCTGTGAAACAATACCAGCGAGGGTCTAGGTGGGTTAGGTTAGGTTATATTACGTTATAGACGTATATAATGATTCCACCGAGAAGTAGGGGCCGACCCGCCAGGAATGTTGGAAAATACTACATCCGAGATGTTAGGTTACCTTAGGTTAGTATATATAACATTATAGACGTATATAATGTACCCACCGAGAAGTACGGGCAGACACGACCGGGATTTTGTAAAACATTACCAGCCACGGTCTAGATGGGTTAGGTAAGGTTATATTACGATATAGACGTATATAATGTGCCCACCGAGAAGTAGGGGCCGACCCGCCAGGAATGTTGAAAAATACTGCATCCGAGATGTCAGGTTCCCTTAGGTTAGGATATATGACGTTATAGACGTATATAATGTCCCCACCGAGAAGTACGGGCAGACACGACCGGGATTTTGTAAAACATTACCAGCGAGGGTCTAGATGGGTTAGGTTAGGTTATATTACGATATAGACGTATATAGTGTGCCCACCGAGAAGTAGGGGCCGACCCGCCAGGAATGTTGGAAAATACTACATCCGAGATGTTAGGTTCCCTTAGGTTAGAATATATAAATTTATAGACGTATATAATGTCCACACCGAGACTTACAAGAAGACATGAACGGGATTCTGTGAAACAATACCAGCGAGGGTCTAGGTGTGTTAGGCTAGGTTATATTACGTTATAGACGTATATAATGATCCCACGGAGAAGTAGGGGCCGACCCGCCTGGAATGTTGGAAAATACTACATCCGAGATGTTACGTTCCCTTAGGTTAGTATATATAACGTTATAGACGTATATAATGTCCCCCCGAGAAGTACGGGCAGACAGGACCGGGATTTTGTAAAACATTACCAGCGAGGGTCTAGATGAGTTAGGTTAGGTTATATTACGATATAGACGTATATATTGTACCCACCGGGAAGTAGGGGCCGACCCTCCAGGAATGTTGGAAAATACTACATCCGAGATGTTAGGTTCCCTTAGGTTAGGATATATAAATTTATAAACGTATATAATGTCCGCACCGAGACATACGGGACGACACGACCGGGATTCTGTAAAACATTCCCAGCTAGGGGCTAGATGTGTTAGGTTAGGTTATATTACGATATGGACGTATATAATGTGCCCACCGAGAAGTAGGGGCCGACCTGCCAGTAATGTTGGAAAATACTACATCCGAGATGTTAGGTTCCCTTAGGTTACGATATATAACGTTATAGACGTATATAATGTCCCCACGGCAAAGTACGGGCCGACACGACCGGGATTTTGTAAAACATTAGCAGCGAGGGTCTAGATGGGTTAGGTTTGGTTATATTACGATATAGACGTATATAATGGGCCCACCGAGAAGTAGGGGCCGACCCGCCAGGAATGTTGGAAAATACTACATCCGAGATGTTAGGTTACCTTAGGTTAGTATATATAACATTATAGACGTATATAATGTACCCACCGAGAAGTACGGGCAGACACGACCGGGATTTTGTAAAACATTACCAGCCACGGTCTAGATGGGTTAGGTAAGGTTATATTACGATATAGACGTATATAATGTGCCCACCGAGAAGTAGGGGCCGACCCGCCAGGAATGTTGAAAAATACTACATCCGAGATGTTAGGTTCCCTTAGGTTAGTATATATAACGTTATAGACGTATATAATGTCCCCACCGAGAAGTACGGGCAGACACGACCGGGATTTTGTAAAACATTACCAGCGAAGGTCTAGATGGGTCAGGTTAGGTTATATTACGACATAGACGTATATAATGTGCCCACCGAGAAGTAGGGGCCGACCCGCCAGGAATGTTGGGAAATACTACATCCGAGATGTTAATTTCTCTAAGGCTAGGATATATAACGCTATAGACGTATATAATGTGCGCACCGAGACGTACAGGAAGACATCAACGGGATTCTGTGAAACATTACCAGCGAGGGCCTGGGTGGGTTAGGTTAGGTTATATTACGTTATAGACGTATATAATGATCCCACCGAGAAGTAGGGGCCGACCCGCCAGGAATGTTGGATAATACTACATTCGAGATGTTAGGTTCCCGTAGGTTAGGATATATAACGTTATCGACGTATATAATGTCCCCACCGAGAAGTACGGGCAGACACGACCGGGATTTTGTAAAACATTACCAGCGAGGGTCTAGATGGGTTAGGTTTGGTTATATTACGATATAGACGTATATAATGGTCCCACCGAGAAGTAGGGGCCGACCCGCCAGGAATGTTGGAAAATACTACATCCGAGATGTTAGGTTACCTTAGGTTAGTATATATAACATTATAGACGTATATAATGTACCCACCGAGAAGTACGGGCAGACACGACCGGGATTTTGTAAAACATTACCAGCCACGGTCTAGATGGGTTAGGTAAGGTTATATTACGATATAGACGTATATAATGTGCCCACCGAGAAGTAGGGGCCGACCCGCCAGGAATGTTGAAAAATACTACATCCGAGATGTTAGGTTCCCTTAGGTTAGTATATATAACGTTATAGACGTATATAATGTCCCCACCGAGAAGTACGGGCAGACACGACCGGGATTTTGTAAAACATTACCAGCGAGGGTCTAGATGGGTTAGGTTAGGTTATATTACGATATAGACGTATATAGTGTGCCCACCGAGAAGTAGGGGCCGACCCGCCAGGAATGTTGGAAAATACTACATCCGAGATGTTAGGTTCCCTTAGGTTAGAATATATAAATTTATAGACGTATATAATGTCCGCACCGAGACGTACAAGAAGACATGAACGGGATTCTGTGAAACAATACCAGCGAGGGTCTAGGTGGGTTAGGTTAGGTTATATTACGTTATAGACGTATATAATGTTCCCACCGAGAAGTAGGGGCCGACCCGCCTGGAATGTTGGAAAATACTACATCCGAGATGTTAGGTTCCCTTAGGTTAGGATATATAACGTTATAGACGTATATAATGTCCCCACGGCAAAGTACGGGCCGACACGACCGGGATTTTGTAAAACATTACCAGCGAGGGTCTAGATGGGTTAGGTTTGGTTATATTACGATATAGACGTATATAATGTGCCCACCGAGAAGTAGGGGCCGACCCGCCAGGAATGTTGGAAAATACTACATCCGAGATGTTAGGTTACCTTAGGTTAGTATATATAACATTATAGACGTATATAATGTACCCACTGAGAAGTACGGGCAGACACGACCGGGATTTTGTAAAACATTACCAGAGGACGGTCTAGATGGGTTAGGTAAGGTTATATTACGATATAGACGTATATAATGTGCCCACCGAGAAGTAGGGGCCGACCCGCCAGGAATGTTGAAAAATACTACATCCGAGATGTTAGGTTCCCTTAGGTTAGTATATATAACGTTATAGACGTATATAATGTCCCCACCGAGAAGTACGGGCAGACACGACCGGGATTTTGTAAAACATTACCAGCGAGGGTCTAGATGGGTTAGGTTAGGTTATATTACGATATAGACGTATATAGTGTGCCCACCGGGAAGTAGGGGCCGACCCGCCAGGAATGTTGGAAAATACTACATCCGAGATGTTAGGTTCCCTTAGGTTAGAATATATAAATTTATAGACGTATATAATGTCCGCACCGAGACGTACAAGAAGACATGAACGGGATTCTGTGAAACAATACCAGCGAGGGTCTAGGTGGGTTAGGTTAGGTTATATTACGATATAGACGTATATAGTGTGCCCACCGAGAAGTAGGGGCCGACCCGCCAGGAATGTTGGAAAATACTACATCCGAGATGTTAGGTTCCCTTAGGTTAGGATATATAAATTTATAGACATATATAATGTCCGCGCCGAGACGTACAGGAAGACATCAACGGGATTCTGTGAAACATTACCAGCGAGGGTCTAGGTGCGTTAGGTTAGGTTATATTACGATATAGACGTATATAATGTGCCCACCGAGAAGTAGGGGCCGACCCGCCAGGAATGTTGGAAAATACTACATACGAGATGTTAGTTTCCCTTAGGTTAGTATATATAACGTTATAGACGTATATAATGTCCGCACCGAGACGTACAGGAAGACATGAACGGGATTCTGTGAAACAATACGAGCGAGGGGCTAGATGTGTTAGGTTAGGTTATATTACGTTATAGACGTATATAATGATCCCACCGAGTTGTAGGGGCCGACCCGCCAGGATTGTTGGAAAATACTACATCCGAGATGTTAGGTTCCCGTAGGTTAGGATATATAACGTTATAGACGTATATAATGTCCCCACCGAGAAGTACGGGCAGACACGACCGGGATTTTGTAAAACATTACCAGCGAGGGTCTAGATGGGTTAGGTTAGGTTATATTACGTTATAGACGTATATAATGATCCCACCGAGAAGTAGGGGCCGACCCGCCAGGAATGTTGGAAAATACTACATCCGAGATGTTAGGTTCCCTTAGGTTAGAATATATAAATTTATAGACGTATATAATGTCCGCACCGAGACGTACAAGAAGACATGAACGGGATTCTGTGAAACAATACCAGCGAGGGTCTAGGTGGGTTAGGTTAGGTTATATTACGTTATAGACGTATATAATGATCCCACGGAGAAGTAGGGGCCGACCCGCCTGGAATGTTGGAAAATACTACATCCGAGATGTTACGTTCCCTTAGGTTAGTATATATAACGTTATAGACGTATATAATGTCCCCCCGAGAAGTACGGGCAGACAGGACCGGGATTTTGTAAAACATTACCAGCGAGGGTCTAGATGAGTTAGATTAGGTTATATTACGATATAAACGTATATAGTGTACCCACCGAGAAGTAGGGGCCGACCCGCCAGGAATGTTGGAAAATACTACATCCGAGATGTTAGGTTCCCTTAGGTTAGGATATATAAATTTATAGACGTATATAATGTCCGGACAGAGACGTACAGGAAGACATGTACGGGATTCTGTGAAACAATACCAGCGAGGGTCTAGGTGGGTTAGGTTAGGTTATATTACGTTATAGACGTATATAATGATCACACCGAGCAGTAGGGGCCGACCCGCCAGGAATATTGGAAAATATTACATACGAGATGTTAGGTTCCCTTAGGTTAGGATATATAACGTTATAGACGTATATAATGTCCGCACCGAGACGTACGGGAAGACACGACCGGGATTTTGTAAAACATTACCAGCGAGGGTCTAGATGGGTTAGGTTAGGTTATATTACGATATAGACGTATATAATGTGCCCACCGAGAAGTAGGGGCCGACCCGCCAAGAATATTGGAAAATACTACATCCGAGATGTTAGGTTCCCTTAGTTTAGGATATATAAATTTATAGACGTATATAATGTCCGCACCGAGACGTACGGGAAGACATGAACGGGATTTTGTAAAACATTACTAGCGAGGGTCTAGATGGGTTAGGTTAGGTTATATTACGATATAGACGTATATAATGTGCCCACCGCGAAGTAGGGGCCGACCCGCCAGGAATGTTGGAAAATACTACATCCGAGATGTTACGTTCCCTTAGGTTAGTATATATAACGTTATAGACGTATATAATGTCCCCACCGAGAAGTACGGGCAGACAGGACCGGGATTTTGTAAAACATTACCAGCGAGGGTCTAGATGGGTTAGGTTAGGTTATATTACGATATAGACGTATATAGTGTGCCCACCGAGAAGTAGGGGCCGACCCGCCAGGAATGTTGGAAAATACTACATCCGAGATGTTAGTTTCCCTTAGGTTAGGATATATAAATTTATAGACATATATAATGTCCGCACCGAGACGTACAGGAAGACATCAACGGGATTCTGTGAAACATTACCAGCGAGGGTCTAGGTGCGTTAGGTTAGGTTATATTACGATATAGACGTATATAATGTGCCCACCGAGTTGTAGGGGCCGACCCGCCAGGATTGTTGGAAAATACTACATCCGAGATGTTAGGTTCCCGTAGGTTAGGATATATAACGTTATAGACGTATATAATGTCCCCACCGAGAAGTACGGGCAGACACGACCGGGATTTTGTAAAACATTACCAGCGAGGGTCTAGATGGGTTAGGTTAAGTTATATTACGATATAGACGTATATAATGTGCCCACCGAGTAAGTAGGGGCCGACCCGCCAGGAATATTGGAAAATACGACATCCTAGATGTTAGGTTCCCTTAGTTTAGGATATATAAATTTATAGACGTATATAATGTCCGCACCGAGACGTACGGGAAGACATGAACGGGATTCTGTGAAACATTACCAGCGAGGGTCTAGGTGGGTTAGGTTAGGTTATATTACGTTATAGACGTATATAATGATCCCACCGAGAAGTAGGGGCCGACCCGCCAGGAATGTTGGAAAATACTACATCCGAGATGTTACGTTCCCTTAGGTTAGTATATATAACGTTATAGACGTATATAATGTCCCCACCGAGAAGTACGGGCAGACAGGACCGGGATTTTGTAAAACATTACCAGCGAGGGTCTAGATGGGTTAGGTTAGGTTATATTACGATATAGACGTATATAGTGTACCCACCGAGAAGTAGGGGCCGACCCGCCAGGAATGTTGGAAAATACTACATCCGAGATGTTAGGTTCCCTTAGGTTAGTATATATAACATTATAGACGTATATAATGTCCGCACCGAGACGTACAGGAAGACATGAACGGGATTCTGTGAAACAATACCAGCGAGGGTCTAGGTGGGTTAGGTTAGGTTATATTACGTTATAGACGTATATAATGATCCCACCGAGAAGTAGGGGCCGACCCGCCAGGAATGTTGGAAAATACTACATACGAGATGTTAGGTTCCCTTAGGTTAGGATATATAACGTTATAGACGTATATAATGTCCCCACCGAGAAGTACGGGCAGACGCGAACGGGATTTTGTAAAACATTACCAGCGAAGGTCTAGATGGGTTAGGTTAGGTTATATTACGATATAGACGTATATAATGTGCCCACCGAGAAGTAGGGGCCGACCCGCCAGGAATGTTGAAAAATACTACATCCGAGATGTTAGGTTCCCTTAGGTTAGTATATATAACGTTATAAACGTATATAATGTCCCCACCGAGAAGTACGGGCAGACACGACCGGGATTTTGTAAAACATTACCAGCGAGGGTCTAGATGGGTTAGGTTAGGTTATATTACGATATAGACGTATATAGTGTGCCCACCGAGAAGTAGGGGCCGACCCGCCAGGAATGTTGGAAAATACTACATCCGAGATGTTAGGTTCCCGTAGGTTAGGATATATAACGTTATAGACGTATATAATGTCCCCACCGAGAAGTACGGGCAGACACGACCGGGATTTTGTAAAACATTACCAGCGAGGGTCTAGATGGGTTAGGTTAGGTTATATTACGATATAGACGTATATAATGTGCCCACCGAGCAGTAGGGACCGACCCGCCAGGAATATTGGAAAATACTACATACGAGATGTTAGGTTCCCTTAGGTTAGGATATATAACGTTATAGACGTATATAATGTCCGCACCGAGACGTACGGGAAGACATGAACGGGATTCTGTGAAACATTACTAGCGAGGGTCTAGGTGGGTTAGGTTAGGTTATATTACGATATAGACGTATATAGTGTGCCCACCGAGAAGTAGGGGCCGACCCGCCAGGAATGTTGGAAAATACTACATCCGAGATGTTAGGTTGCCTTAGGTTAGAATATATAAATTTATAGACGTATATAATGTCCGCACCGAGACGTACAGGAAGACATGAACGGGATTCTGTGAAACAATACCAGCGAGGGTCTAGGTGGGTTAGGTTAGGTTATATTACGTTATAGACGTATATAATGATCACACCGAGCAGTAGGGACCGACCCGCCAGGAATATTGGAAAATACTACATACGAGATGTTAGGTTCCCTTAGGTTAGGATATATAACGTTATAGACGTATATAATGTCCGCACCGAGACGTACGGGAAGACATGAACGGGATTCTGTGAAACATTACCAGCGAGGGTCTAGGTGGGTTAGGTTAGGTTATATTACGTTATAGACGTATATAATGTTCCCACCGAGAAGTAGGGGCCGACCCGCCTGGAATGTTGGAAAATACTACATCCGAGATGTTAGGTTCCCGTAGGTTAGGATATATAACGTTATAGACGTATATAATGTCCCCACCGAGACGTACAGGAAGACATCAACGGGATTCTGTGAAACATTACCAGCGAGGGTCTAGGTGCGTTAGGTTAGGTTATATTACGATATAGACGTATATAATGTGCCCACCGAGAAGTAGGGGCCGACCCGCCAGGAATGTTGGAAAATACTACATACGAGATGTTAGTTTCCCTTAGGTTAGTATATATAACGTTATAGACGTATATAATGTCCGCACCGAGACGTACAGGAAGACATGAACGGGATTCTGTGAAACAATACCAGCGAGGGGCTAGATGTGTTAGGTTAGGTTATATTACGTTATAGACGTATATAATGATCCCACCGAGTTGTAGGGGCCGACCCGCCAGGAATGTTGGAAAATACTACATCCGAGATGTTAGGTTCCCGTAGGTTAGGATATATAATGTTATAGACGTATATAATGTCCCCACCGAGAAGTACGGGCAGACACGACCGGGATTTTGTAAAACATTACCAGCGAGGGTCTAGATGAGTAAGGTTAGGTTATATTACGATATAGACGTATATAATGTGCCCACCGAGAAGTAGGGGCCGACCCGCCAGGAATATTGGAAAATACGACATCCGAGATGTTAGGTTCCCTTAGTTTAGGATATATAAATTTATAGACGTATATAATGTCCGCACCGAGACGTACGGGAAGACATGAACGGGATTCTGTGAAACATTACCAGCGAGGGTCTAGGTGGTTTGGTTAGGTTAGGTTATATTACGTTATAGACGTATATAATGTTCCCACCGAGAAGTAGGGGCCGACCCGCCTGGAATGTTGGAAAATACTACATCCGAGATGTTAGGTTCCCTTAGGTTAGGATATATAACGTTATAGACGTATATAATGTCCCCACGGCAAAGTACGGGCCGACACGACCGGGATTTTGTAAAACATTACCAGCGAGGGTCTAGATGGGTTAGGTTTGGTTATATTACGATATAGACGTATATAATGTGCCCACCGAGAAGTAGGGGCCGACCCGCCAGGAATGTTGGAAAATACTACATCCGAGATGTTAGGTTCCCTTAGGTTAGTATATATAACATTATAGACGTATATAATGTACCCACCGAGAAGTACGGGCAGACACGACCGGGATTTTGTAAAACATTACCAGCGACGGTCTAGATGGGTTAGGTAAGGTTATATTACGATATAGACGTATATAATGTGCCCACCGAGAAGTAGGGGCCGACCCGCCAGGAATGTTGAAAAATACTACATCCGAGATGTTAGGTTCCCTTAGGTTAGTATATATAACGTTATAGACGTATATAATGTCCCCACCGAGAAGTACGGGCTGACACGACCGGGATTTTGTAAAACATTACCAGCGAGGGTCTAGATGGGTTAGGTTAGGTTATATTACGATATAGACGTATATAGTGTGCCCACAGAGAAGTAGGGGCCGACCCGCCAGGAATATTGGAAAATACTACATCCGAGATGTTAGGTTCCCTTAGGTTAGGATATATAAATTTATAGACGTATATAATGTCCGGACAGAGACGTACAGGAAGACATGAACGGGATTCTGTGAAACAATACCAGCGAGGGTCTAGGTGGGTTAGGTTAGGTTATATTACGTTATAGACGTATATAGTGATCCCACCGTGAAGTAGGGGCCGACCCGCCAGGAATGTTGGAAAATACTACATCCGAAATGTTAGGTTCCCTTAGTTTAGGATATAGAAATTTATAGACGTATATAATGTCCGCACCGAGACGTACGGGAAGACATGAACGGGATTCTGTGAAACAATACCAGCGAGGGTCTAGGTGGGTTAGGTTAGGTTATATTACGTTATAGACGTATATAATGATCCCACCGAGAAGTAGGGGCCGACCCGCCAGGAATGTTGGAAAATACTACATGCGAGATGTTAGGTTCCCTTAGGTTAGTACATATAACGATATAGACGTATATAATGTCCCCACCGAGAAGTACGGGCAGACACGACCGGGATTTTGTAAAACATTACCAGCGAGGGTCTAGATGGGTTAGGTTAGGTTATATTACGTTATAGACGTATATAATGATCCCACCGAGTTGTAGGGTCCGACCCGCCAGGAATGTTGGAAAATACTACATCCGAGATGTTAGGTTCCCGTAGGTTAGGAAATATAATGTTATAGACGTATATAATGTCCCCACCGAGAAGTACGGGCAGACACGACCGGGATTTTGTAAAACATTACCAGCGAGGGTCTAGATGAGTTAGGTTAGGTTATATTACGATATAGACGTATATAATGTGCCCACCGAGAAGTAGGGGCCGACCCGCCAGGAATATTGGAAAATACGACATCCGAGATGTTAGGTTCCCTTAGTTTAGGATATATAAATTTATAGACGTATATAATGTCCGCACCGAGACGTACGGGAAGACATGAACGGGATTCTGTGAAACATTACCAGCGAGGGTCTAGGTGGGTTAGGTTAGGTTATATTACGTTATAGACGTATATAATGTTCCCACCGAGAAGTAGGGGCCGACCCGCCTGGAATGTTGGAAAATACTACATCCGAGATGTTAGGTTCCCTTAGGTTAGGATATATAACGTTATAGACATATATAATGTCCCCACGGCAAAGTACGGGCCGACACGACCGGGATTTTGTAAAACATTACCAGCGAGGGTCTAGATGGGTTAGGTTTGGTTATATTACGATATAGACGTATATAATGTGCCCACCGAGAAGTAGGGGCCGACCCGCCAGGAATGTTGGAAAATACTACATCCGAGATGTTAGGTTCCCTTAGGTTAGTATATATAACATTATAGACGTATATAATGTACCCACCGAGAAGTACGGGCAGACACGACCGGGATTTTGTAAAACATTACCAGCGACGGTCTAGATGGGTTAGGTAAGGTTATATTACGATATAGACGTATATAATGTGCCCACCGAGAAGTAGGGGCCGACCCGCCAGGAATGTTGAAAAATACTACATCCGAGATGTTAGGTTCCCTTAGGTTAGTATATATAACGTTATAGACGTATATAATGTCCCCACCGAGAAGTACGGGCTGACACGACCGGGATTTTGTAAAACATTACCAGCGAGGGTCTAGATGGGTTAGGTTAGGTTATATTACGATATAGACGTATATAGTGTGCCCACAGAGAAGTAGGGGCCGACCCGCCAGGAATATTGGAAAATACTACATCCGAGATGTTAGGTTCCCTTAGGTTAGGATATATAAATTTATAGACGTATATAATGTCCGGACAGAGACGTACAGGAAGACATGAACGGGATTCTGTGAAACAATACCAGCGAGGGTCTAGGTGGGTTAGGTTAGGTTATATTACGTTATAGACGTATATAGTGATCCCACCGTGAAGTAGGGGCCGACCCGCCAGGAATGTTGGAAAATACTACATCCGAAATGTTAGGTTCCCTTAGTTTAGGATATAGAAATTTATAGACGTATATAATGTCCGCACCGAGACGTACGGGAAGACATGAACGGGATTCTGTGAAACAATACCAGCGAGGGTCTAGGTGGGTTAGGTTAGGTTATATTACGTTATAGACGTATATAATGATCCCACCGAGAAGTAGGGGCCGACCCGCCAGGAATGTTGGAAAATACTACATGCGAGATGTTAGGTTCCCTTAGGTTAGTACATATAACGATATAGACGTATATAATGTCCCCACCGAGAAGTACGGGCAGACACGACCGGGATTTTGTAAAACATTACCAGCGAGGGTCTAGATGGGTTAGGTTAGGTTATATTACGTTATAGACGTATATAATGATCCCACCGAGTTGTAGGGGCCGACCCGCCAGGAATGTTGGAAAATACTACATCCGAGATGTTAGGTTCCCGTAGGTTAGGATATATAATGTTATAGACGTATATAATGTCCCCACCGAGAAGTACGGGCAGACACGACCGGGATTTTGTAAAACATTACCAGCGAGGGTCTAGATGAGTTAGGTTAGGTTATATTACGATATAGACGTATATAATGTGCCCACCGAGAAGTAGGGGCCGACCCGCCAGGAATATTGGAAAATACGACATCCGAGATGTTAGGTTCCCTTAGTTTAGGATATATAAATTTATAGACGTATATAATGTCCGCACCGAGACGTACGGGAAGACATGAACGGGATTCTGTGAAACATTACCAGCGAGGGTCTAGGTGGGTTAGGTTAGGTTATATTACGTTATAGACGTATATAATGTTCCCACCGAGAAGTAGGGGCCGACCCGCCTGGAATGTTGGAAAATACTACATCCGAGATGTTAGGTTCCCTTAGGTTAGGATATATAACGTTATAGACATATATAATGTCCCCACGGCAAAGTACGGGCCGACACGACCGGGATTTTGTAAAACATTACCAGCGAGGGTCTAGATGGGTTAGGTTTGGTTATATTACGATATAGACGTATATAATGTGCCCACCGAGAAGTAGGGGCCGACCCGCCAGGAATGTTGGAAAATACTACATCCGAGATGTTAAGTTCCCTAAGGTTAGGATATATAAATTTATAGACATATATAATGTCCGCACCGAGACGTACAGGAAGACATCAACGGGATTCTGTGAAACATTACCAGCGAGGGTCTAGGTGGGTTAGGTTAGGTTATATTACGTTATAGACGTATATAATGATCCCACCGAGAAGTAGGGGCTGACCCGCCAGGAATATTGGAAAATACTACATCCGAAATGTTAGGTTCCCTTAGTTTAGGATATAGAAATTTATAGACGTATATAATGTCCGCACCGAGACGTACGGGAAGACATGAACGGGATTCTGTGAAACAATACCAGCGAGGGTCTAGGTGGGTTAGGTTAGGTTATATTACGATATAGACGTATATAGTGTGCCCACCGAGAAGTAGGGGCCGACCCGCCTGGAATGTTGGAAAATACTACATCCGAGATGTTAGTTTCCCTTAGGTTAGTATATATAACGTTATAGACGTATTTAATGTCCGCACCGAGACGTACAGGAAGACATGAACGGGATTCTGTGAAACAATACCAGCGAGGGGCTAGAATTGTTAGGTTAGGTTATATTACGTTATAGACGTATATAATGATCTCACCGAGTTGTAGGGGCCGACCCGCCAGGAATGTTGGAAAATACTACATCCGAGATGTTAGGTTCCCGTAGGTTAGGATATATAACGTTATAGACGTATATAATGTCCCCACCGAGAAGTACGCGCAGACACGACCGGGATTTTGTAAAACATTACCAGCGAGGGTCCAGATGGGTTAGGTTAGGTTATATTACGATATAGACGTATATAATGTGCCCACCGAGAAGTAGGGGCCGACCCGCCAGGAATATTGGAAAATACTACTTCCGAGTTGTTAGGTTCCCTTAGTTTAGGATATATAAATTTATAGACGTATATAATGTCCGCACCGAGACGTACGGGAAGACATGAACGGGATTCTGTGAAACATTACTAGCGAGGGTCTAGGTGGGTTAGGTTAGGTTATATTACGATATAGACGTATATAGTGTGCCCACCGAGAAGTAGGGGCCGACCCGCCAGGAATGTTGGAAAATACTACATCCGGGATGTTAGGTTGCCTTAGGTTAGAATATATAAATTTATAGACGTATATAATGTCCGCACCGAGACGTACAGGAAGACATGAACGGGATTCTGTGAAACAATACCAGCGAGGGTCTAGGTGGGTTAGGTTAGGTTATATTACGTTATAGACGTATATAATGATCCCACCGAGTTGTAGGGGCCGACCCGCCAGGAATGTTGGAAAATACTACATCCGAGATGTTAGGTTCCCGTAGGTTAGGATATATAATGTTATATACGTATATAATGTCCCCACCGAGAAGTACGGGCAGACACGACCGGGATTTTGTAAAACATTACCAGCGAGGGTCTAGATGAGTTAGGTTAGGTTATATTACGATATAGACGTATATAATGTGCCCACCGAGAAGTAGGGGCCGACCCGCCAGGAATATTGGAAAATACGACATCCGAGATGTTAGGTTCCCTTAGTTTAGGATATATAAGTTTATAGACGTATATAATGTCCGCACCGAGACGTACGGGAAGACATGAACGGGATTCTGTGAAACATTACCAGCGAGGGTCTAGGTGGGTTAGGTTAGGTTATATTACGTTATAGACGTATATAATGATCCCACCGAGAAGTAGGGGCTGACCCGCCAGGAATATTGGAAAATACTACATCCGAGATGTTAGGTTCCCTTAGTTTAGGATATAGAAATTTATAGACGTATATAATGTCCGCACCGAGACGTACGGGAAGACATGAACGGGATTCTGTGAAACAATACCAGCGAGGGTCTAGGTGGGTTAGGTTAGGTTATATTACGTTATAGACGTATATAATGATCCCACCGAGAAGTAGCGGCCGACCCGCCAGGAATGTTGGAAAATACTACATCCGAGATGTTAGGTTCCCTTAGGTTCGGATATATAAATTGATAGACGTATATAATGTCCGCACCGAGACGTACGGGCAGACACGACCGTGATTTTGTAAAACATTACCAGCGAGGGTCTAGATGGGTTAGGTTAGGTTATATTACGATATAGACGTATATAATGTGCCCACCGAGAAGTAGGGGCCGACCCGCCAGGAATATTGGAAAATACTACATCCGAGATATTAGGTTCCCTTAGTTTAGGATATATAAATTTATAGACGTATATAATGTCCGCACCGAGACGTACGGGAAGACATGAACGGGATTCTGTGAAACATTACTAGCGAGGGTCTAGGTGGGTTAGGTTAGGTTATATTGCGATATAGACGTATATAGTGTGCCCACCGAGAAGTAGGGGCCGACCCGCCAGGAATGTTGGAAAATACTACATCCGAGATGTTAGGTTGCCTTAGGTTAGAATATATAAATTTATAGACGTATATAATGTCCGCACCGAGACGTACAGGAAGACATGAACGGGATTCTGTGAAACAATACCAGCGAGGGTCTAGGTGGGTTAGGTTAGGTTATATTACGTTATAGACGTATATAATGTGCCCACCGAGAAGTAGGGGCCGACCCGCCAGGAATGTTGGAAAATACTACATACGAGATGTTAGGTTCCCTTAGGTTAGGATATATAACGTTATAGACGTATATAATGTCCCCACGGCAAAGTACGGTCCGACACTACCGGGATTTTGTAAAACATTACCAGCGACGGTCTAGATGGGTTAGGTTTGGTTATATTACGATATAGACGTATATAATGTGCCCACCGAGAAGTAGGGGCCGACCCGCCAGGAATGTTGGAAAATACTACATCCGAGATGTTAGGTTCCCTTAGGTTAGTATATATAACATTATAGACGTATATAATGTACCCACCGAGAAGTACGGGCAGACACGACCGGGATTTTGTAAAACATTACCAGCGACGGTCTAGATGGGTTAGGTTAGGTTATATTACGTTATAGACGTATATAATGTTCCCACCGAGAAGTAGGGGCCGACCCGCCAGAAATGTTGGAAAATTCTACATCCGAGATGTTAAGTTGCCTTAGGTTAGGACATATAACGTTATAGACGTATATAATGTCCGCACCGAGACGTACGGGACGACACGACCGGGATTTTGTAAAACATTCCCAGCTAGGGGCTAGATGTGTTAGGTTAGTTTATATTACGTTATAGACGTATATAATGATCCCACCGAGAAGTAGGGGCCGTCCCGCCAGGAATGTTGGAAAATACTACATTCGAGATGTTAGGTTCCCTTAGGTTAGGATATATAAATTTATAGACGTATATAATGTCCGCACCGAGACGTACAGGAAGACAGGAACGGGATTCTGTGAAACATTACCAGCGAGGGTCTAGGTGGGTTAGGTTAGGTTATGTTACGTTATAGGCGTATATAATGTTCCCACCGAGAAGTAGGGGCCGACCCGCCAGAAATGTTGGAAAATTCTACATCCGAGATGTTAAGTTGCCTTAGGGTAGGATATATAAATTTATAGACGTATATAATGTCCGCACCGAGACGTACGGGCCGACACGACCGGGATTTTGTAAAACATTACCAGCGAGGGTCTAGATGGCTTAGGTTAGGTTATATTACGATATAGACGTATATAATGTGCCCACCGAGAAGTAGGGGCCGACCCGCCAGAAATGTTGGAAAATTCTACATCCGAGATGTTAAGTTGCCTTAGGTTAGGATATATAAATTTATAGACGTATATAATGTCCGCACCGAGACGTACGGGCCGACACGACCGGGATTTTGTAAAACATTACCAGCGAGGGTCTAGATGGCTTAGGTTAGGTTATATTACGATATAGACGTATATAATGTGCCCACCGAGAAGTAGGGGCCGACCCGCCAGGAATGTTGGAAAATACTACATCCGAGATGTTAAGTTGCCTTAGGTTAGGATATATAAATTGATAGACGTATATAATGTACCCACCGAGAAGTACGGGCAGACACGACCGGGTTTTTGTAAAACATTACCAGCGACGGTCTAGATGGGTTAGGTAAGGTTATATTACGATATAGACGTATATAATGTGCCCACCGAGAAGTAGGGGCCGACCCGCCAGGAATGTTGGAAAATACTACATCCGAGATGTTAGGTTCCCTTAGGTTCGGATATATAACGTTATAGACGTATATAATGTCCCCACCGAGAAGTACGGGCAGACACGACCGGGATTTTGTAAAACATTACCAGCGAGGGTCTAGATGGGTTAGGTTAGGTTATATTACGATATAGACCTATATAATGTGCCCACCGAGAAGTAGGGGCCGACCCGCCAGGAATGTTGGAAAATACTACATCCGAGATGTTAGGTTCCCGTAGGTTAGGATATATAACGTTATAGACGTATATAATGTCCCCACCGAGAAGTACGGGCAGACACGACCGGGATTTTGTAAAACATTACCAGCGAGGGTCTAGATGGGTTAGGTTAGGTTATATTACGATATAGACGTATATAGTGTGCCCACCGAGAAGTAGGGGCCGACCCGCCAGGAATGTTGGAAAATACTACATCCGAGGTGTTAGGTTCCCTTAGGTTAGAATATATAAATTTATAGACGTATATAATGTCCGCACCGAGACGTACAGGAAGACATGAACGGGATTCTGTGAAACAATACCAGCGAGGGTCTAGGTGGGTTAGGTTAGGTTATATTACGTTATAGACGTATATAATGATCCCACCGAGAAGTAGGGGCCGACCCGCCAGGAATGTTGGAAAATACTACATACGAGATGTTAGGTTCCCTTAGGTTAGGATATATAACGTTATAGACGTATATAATGTCCCCACCTAGAAGTACGGGCAGACGCGAACGGGATTTTGTAAAACATTACCAGCGAAGGTCTAGATGGGTTAGGTTAGGTTATATTACGATATAGACGTATATAATGTGCCCACCGTGAAGTAGGGGCCGACCCGCCAGGAATATTGGAAAATACTACATACGAGATGTTAGGTTCCCTTAGGTTAGGATATATAAATTTATAGACGTATATAATTTCCGGACAGAGACGTACAGGAAGACATGAACGGGATTCTGTGAAACAATACCAGCGAGGGTCTAGGTGGGTTAGGTTAGGTTATATTACGTTATAGACGTATATAATGATCACACCGAGCAGTAGGGGCCGACCCGCCAGGAATGTTGGAAAATGCTACATCCGAGATGTTAGGTTCCCGTAGGTTAGGATATATAACGTTATAGACGTATATAATGTCCCCACCGAGAAGTACGGGCAGACACGACCGGGATTTTGTAAAACATTACCAGCGAGGGTCTAGATGGGTTAGGTTAGGTAATATTACGATATAGACGTATATAATGTGCCCACCGAGAAGTAGGGGCCGACCCGCCAGGAATATTGGAAAATACTACATCCGAGATGTTAGGTTCCCTTAGGTTAGGATATATAACGTTATAGACGTATATAATGTCCCCACGGCAAAGTACGGTCCGACACGACCGGGATTTTGTAAAACATTACCAGCGAGGGTCTAGATGGGTTAGGTTTGGTTATATTACGATATAGACGTATATAATGTGCCCACCGAGAAGTAGGGGCCGACCCGCCAGGAATGTTGGAAAATACTACATCCGAGATGTTAGGTTCCCTTAGGTTAGTATATATAACGTTATAGACGTATATAATGTCCCCACCGAGAAGTACGGGCAGACACGACCGGGATTTTGTAAAACATTACCAGCGAGGGTCTAGATGGGTTAGGTTAGGTAATATTACGATATAGACGTATATAATGTGCCCACCGAGAAGTAGGGGCCGACCCGCCAGGAATGTTGGAAAATACTACATACGAGATGTTAGTTTCCCTTAGGTTAGTATATATAACGTTATAGACGTATATAATGTCCGCAACGAGACGTACAGGAAGACATGAACGGGATTCTGTGAAACAATACCAGCGAGGGTCTAGATGGGTTAGGTTAGGTTATATTACGATATAGACGTATATAATGTGCCCACCGAGAAGTAGGGGCCGACCCGCCAGGAATATTGGAAAATACTACATCCGAGATGTTAGGTTCCCTTAGTTTAGGATATATAAATTTATAGACGTATATAATGTCCGCACCGAGACGTACGGGTAGACATGAACGGGATTCTGTGAAACATTACCAGCGAGGGTCTAGGTGGGTTAGGTTACGTTATATTGCGTTATAGACGTATATAATGTTCCCACCGAGAAGTAGGGGCCGACCCGCCAGAAATGTTGGAAAATTCTACATCCGAGATGTTAAGTTGCCTTAGGTTAGGATATATAACGTTATAGACGTATATAATGTCCGCACCGAGACGTACGGGACGACACGACCGGGATTCTGTAAAACATTCCCAGCTAGGGGCTAGATGTGTTAGGTTAGGTTATATTACGTTATAGACGTATATAATGATCCCACCGAGAAGTAGGGGCCGACCCGCCAGGAATGTTGGAAAATACTACATCCGAGATGTTAGGTTCCCTTAGGTTCGGATATATAACGTTATAGACGTATATAATGTCCCCACCGAGAAGTACGGGCAGACACGACCGGGATTTTGTAAAACATTACCAGCGAGGGTCTAGATGGGTTAGGTTAGGTTATATTACGATATAGACGTATATAATGTGCCCACCGAGAAGTAGGGGCCGACACGACAGGAATGTAGGAAAATACTACATCCGAGAAGTTAGGTTCACTTAGGTTAGGACATATAACGTTATAGACGTATATAATGTCCGCACCGAGACGTACGGGACGACACGACCGGGATTTTGTAAAACATTACCAGCGAGGGTCTAGATGGGTTAGGTTTGGTTATATTACGATATAGACGTATATAATGTGCCCACCGAGAAGTAGGGGCCGACCCGCCAGGAATGTTGGAAAATACTACATCCGAGATGTTAGGTTCCCTTAGGTTAGTATATATAACGTTATAGACGTATATAATGTCCCCACCGAGAAGTACGGGCAGACACGACCGGGATTTTGTAACACATTACCAGCGAGGTTCTAGATGGGTTAGGTTAGGTTATATTACGATATAGACGTATATAGTGTGCCCACCGAGAAGTAGGGGCCGACCCGCCAGGAATGTTGGAAAATACTACATCCGAGGTGTTAGGTTCCCTTAGGTTAGAATGTATAAATTTATAGACGTATATAATGTCCGCACCGAGACGTACAGGAAGACATGAACGGGATTCTGTGAAACAATACCAGCGAGGGTCTAGGTGGGTTAGGTTAGGTTATATTACGTTATAGACGTATATAATGATCCCACCGAGAAGTAGGGGCCGACCCGCCAGGAATGTTGGAAAATACTACATACGAGATGTTAGGTTCCCTTAGGTTAGGATATATAACGTTATAGACGTATATAATGTCCCCACCGAGAAGTACGGGCAGACGCGAACGGGATTTTGTAAAACATTACCAGCGAAGGTCTAGATGGGTTAGGTTAGGTTATATTACGATATAGACGTATATAATGTGCCCACCGTGAAGTAGGGGCCGACCCGCCAGGAATGTTGGAAAATACTACATCCGAGATGTTAAGTTCCCTAAGGTTAGGGTATATAAATTTATAGACATATATAATGTCCGCACCGAAACGTACAGGAAGACATCAACGGGATTCTGTGAAACATTACCAGCGAGGGTCTAGGTGGGTTAGGTTAGGTTATATTACGTTATAGACGTATATAATGATCACACCGAGCAGTAGGGGCCGACCCGCCAGGAATGTTGGAAAATACTACATCCGAGATGTTAGGTTCCCTTAGTTTAGGATATATAAATTTATAGACGTATATAATGTCCGCACCGAGACGTACGGGAAGACATGAACGGGATTCTGTGAAACATTACCAGCGAGGGTCTAGGTGGGTTAGGTTAGGTTATATTGCGTTATAGACGTATATAATGTTCCCACCGCGAAGTAGGGGCCGACCCGCCTGGAATGTTGGAAAATACTACATCCGAGATGTTAGGTTCCCTTAGGTTAGGATATATAACGTTATAGACGTATATAATGTCCCCACGGCAAAGTACGGGCCGACACGACCGGGATTTTGTAAAACATTACCAGCGAGGTTCTAGATGGGTTAGGTTTGGTTATATTACGATATAGACGTATATAATGTGCCCACCGAGAAGTAGGGGCCGACCCGCCAGGAATGTTGGAAAATACTACATCCGAGATGTTAGGTTCCCTTAGGTTAGTATATATAACATTATAGACGTATATAATGTACCCACCGAGAAGTACGGGCAGACACGACCGGGTTTTTGTAAAACATTACCAGCGACGGTCTAGATGGGTTAGGTAAGGTTATATTACGATATAGACGTATATAATGTGCCCACCGAGAAGTAGGGGCCGACCCGCCAGGAATGTTGAAAAATACTACATCCGAGATGTTAGGTTCCCTTAGGTTAGTATATATAACGTTATAGACGTATATAATGTCCCCACCGAGAAGTACGGGCAGACACGACCGGGATTTTGTAAAACATTACCAGCGAGGGTCTAGATGGGTTAGGTTCGGTTATATTACGATATAGACGTATATAGTGTACCCACCGAGAAGTAGGGGCCGACCCGCCAGGAATGTTGGAAAATACTACATACGAGATGTTAGTTTCCCTTAGGTTAGTATATATAACGTTATAGACGTATATAATGTCCGCAACGAGACGTACAGGAAGACATGAACGGGATTCTGTGAAACAATACCAGCGAGGGTCTAGATGGGTTAGGTTAGGTTATATTACGATATAGACGTATATAATGTGCCCACCGAGAAGTAGGGGCCGACCCGCCAGAAATATTGGAAAATACTACATCCGAGATGTTAGGTTCCCTTAGTTTAGGATATATAAATTTATAGACGTATATAATGTACCCACCGAGAAGTACGGGCAGACACGACCGGGTTTTTGTAAAACATTACCAGCGACGGTCTAGATGGGTTAGGTAAGGTTATATTACGATATAGACGTATATAATGTGCCCACCGAGAAGTAGGGGCCGACCCGCCAGGAATGTTGGAAAATACTACATACGAGATGTTAGGTTCCCTTAGGTTAGGATATATAACGTTATAGACGTATATAATGTCCCCACCGAGAAGTACGGGCAAACGCGAACGGGATTTTGTAAAACATTACCAGCGAAGGTCTAGATGGGTTAGGTTAGGTTATATTACGATATAGACGTATATAATGTGCCCACCGAGAAGTAGGGGCCGACCCGCCAGGAATGTTGGAAAATACTACATCCGAGATGTTAAGTTCCCTAAGGTTAGGATATATAAATTTATAGACATATATAATGTCCGCACCGAGACGTACAGGAAGACATCAACGGGATTCTGTGAAACATTACCAGCGAGGGTGTTGGTGGGTTAGGTTAGGTTATATTACGTTATAGACGTATATAATGATCCCACCGAGAAGTAGGGGCCGACCCGCCAGGAATATTGGAAAATACTACATACGAGATGTTAGGTTCCCTTAGGATAGGATATATAAATTTATAGACGTATATAATGTCCGGACAGAGACGTACAGGAAGACAGGAACGGGATTCTGTGAAACAATACCAGCGAGGGTCTAGGTGGGTTAGGTTAGGTTATATTACGTTATAGACGTATATAATGATCACACCGAGCAGTAGGGGCCGACCCGCCAGGAATGTTGGAAAATACTACATCCGAGATGTTAGGTTCCCTTAGGTTAGGATATATAACGTTATAGACGTATATAATGTCCCCACGGCAAAGTACGGGCCGACACGACCGTGATTTTGTAAAACATTACCAGCGAGGTTGTAGATGGGTTAGGTTTGGTTATATTACGATATAGACGTATATAATGTGCCCACCGAGAAGTAGGGGCCGACCCGCCAGGAATGTTGGAAAATACTACATCCGAGATGTTAGGTTCCCTTAGGTTAGTATATATAACATTATAGACGTATATAATGTACCCACCGAGAAGTACGGGCAGACACGACCGGGTTTTTGTAAAACATTACCAGCGACGGTCTAGATGGGTTAGGTAAGGTTATATTACGATATAGACGTATATAATGTGCCCACCGAGAAGTAGGGGCCGACCCGCCAGGAATGTTGAAAAATACTACATCCGAGATGTTAGGTTCCCTTAGGTTAGTATATATAACGTTATAGACGTATATAATGTCCCCACCGAGAAGTACGGGCAGACACGACCGAGATTTTGTAAAACATTACCAGCGAGGGTCTAGATGGGTTAGGTTAGGTTATATTACGTTATAGACGTATATAATGATCCCACCGAGAAGTAGGGGCCGACCCGCCAGGAATGTTGGAAAATACTACATACGAGATGTTAGGTTCCCTTAGGTTAGGATATATAACGTTATAGACGTATATAATGTCCGCACCGAGACGTACGGGACGACACGACCGGGATTCTGTAAAACATTCCCAGCTAGGGGCTAGATGTGTTAGGTTAGGTTATATTACGTTATAGACGTATATAATGATCCCACCGAGAAGTAGGGGCCGACCCGCCAGGAATGTTGGAAAATACTACATCCGAGATGTTAGGTTCCCTTAGGTTCGGATATATAACGTTATAGACGTATATAATGTCCCCACCGAGAAGTACGGGCAGACACGACCGGGATTTTGTAAAACATTACCAGCGAGGGTCTAGATGGGTTAGGTTAGGTTATATTACGATATAGACGTATATAATGTGCCCACCGAGAAGTAGGGACCGACACGACAGGAATGTAGGAAAATACTACATCCGAGATGTTAGGTTCACTTAGGTTAGGACATATAACGTTATAGACGTATATAATGTCCGCACCGAGACGTACGGGACGACACGACCGGGATTTTGTAAAATATTACCAGCGAGGGTCTAGATGGGTTAGGTTTGGTTATATTACGATATAGACGTATATAATGTGCCCACCGAGAAGTAGGGGCCGACCCGCCAGGAATGTTGGAAAATACTACATCCGAGATGTTAGGTTCCCTTAGGTTAGTATATATAACGTTATAGACGTATATAATGTCCCCACCGAGAAGTACGGGCAGACACGACCGGGATTTTGTAAAACATTACCAGCGAGGTTCTAGATGGGTTAGGTTAGGTTATATTACGATATAGACGTATATAGTGTGCCCACCGAGAAGTAGGGGCCGACCCGCCAGGAATGTTGGAAAATACTACATCCGAGGTGTTAGGTTCCCTTAGGTTAGAATGTATAAATTTATAGACGTATATAATGTCCGCACCGAGACGTACAGGAAGACATGAACGGGATTCTGTGAAACAATACCAGCGAGGGTCTAGGTGGGTTAGGTTAGGTTATATTACGTTATAGACGTATATAATGATCCCACCGAGAAGTAGGGGCCGACCCGCCAGGAATGTTGGAAAATACTACATACGAGATGTTAGGTTCCCTTAGGTTAGGATATATAACGTTATAGACGTATATAATGTCCCCACCGAGAAGTACGGGCAGACGCGAACGGGATTTTGTAAAACATTACCAGCGAAGGTCTAGATGGGTTAGGTTAGGTTATATTACGATATAGACGTATATAATGTGCCCACCGTGAAGTAGGGGCCGACCCGCCAGGAATGTTGGAAAATACTACATCCGAGATGTTAAGTTCCCTAAGGTTTGGGTATATAAATTTATAGACATATATAATGTCCGCACCGAAACGTACAGGAAGACATCAACGGGATTCTGTGAAACATTACCAGCGAGGGTCTACGTGGGTTAGGTTAGGTTATATTACGTTATAGACGTATATAATGATCACACCGAGCAGTAGGGGCCGACCCGCCAGGAATGTTGGAAAATACTACATCCGAGATGTTAGGTTCCCTTAGTTTAGGATATATAAATTTATAGACGTATATAATGTCCGCACCGAGACGTACGGGAAGACATGAACGGGATTCTGTGAAACATTACCAGCGAGGGTCTAGGTGGGTTAGGTTAGGTTATATTGCGTTATAGACGTATATAATGTTCCCACCGCGAAGTAGGGGCCGACCCGCCTGGAATGTTGGAAAATACTACATCCGAGATGTTAGGTTCCCTTAGGTTAGGATATATAACGTTATAGACGTATATAATGTCCCCACGGCAAAGTACGGGCCGACACGACCGGGATTTTGTAAAACATTACCAGCGAGGTTCTAGATGGGTTAGGTTTGGTTATATTACGATATAGACGTATATAATGTGCCCACCGAGAAGTAGGGGCCGACCCGCCAGGAATGTTGGAAAATACTACATCCGAGATGTTAGGTTCCCTTAGGTTAGTATATATAACATTATAGACGTATATAATGTACCCACCGAGAAGTACGGGCAGACACGACCGGGTTTTTGTAAAACATTACCAGCGACGGTCTAGATGGGTTAGGTAAGGTTATATTACGATATAGACGTATATAATGTGCCCACCGAGAAGTAGGGGCCGACCCGCCAGGAATGTTGAAAAATACTACATCCGAGATGTTAGGTTCCCTTAGGTTAGTATATATAACGTTATAGACGTATATAATGTCCCCACCGAGAAGTACGGGCAGACACGACCGGGATTTTGTAAAACATTACCAGCGAGGGTCTAGATGGGTTAGGTTCGGTTATATTACGATATAGACGTATATAGTGTACCCACCGAGAAGTAGGGGCCGACCCGCCAGGAATGTTGGAAAATACTACATACGAGATGTTAGTTTCCCTTAGGTTAGTATATATAACGTTATAGACGTATATAATGTCCGCAACGAGACGTACAGGAAGACATGAACGGGATTCTGTGAAACAATACCAGCGAGGGTCTAGATGGGTTAGGTTAGGTTATATTACGATATAGACGTATATAATGTGCCCACCGAGAAGTAGGGGCCGACCCGCCAGAAATATTGGAAAATACTACATCCGAGATGTTAGGTTCCCTTAGTTTAGGATATATAAATTTATAGACGTATATAATGTACCCACCGAGAAGTACGGGCAGACACGACCGGGTTTTTGTAAAACATTACCAGCGACGGTCTAGATGGGTTAGGTAAGGTTATATTACGATATAGACGTATATAATGTGCCCACCGAGAAGTAGGGGCCGACCCGCCAGGAATGTTGGAAAATACTACATACGAGATGTTAGGTTCCCTTAGGTTAGGATATATAACGTTATAGACGTATATAATGTCCCCACCGAGAAGTACGGGCAAACGCGAACGGGATTTTGTAAAACATTACCAGCGAAGGTCTAGATGGGTTAGGTTAGGTTATATTACGATATAGACGTATATAATGTGCCCACCGAGAAGTAGGGGCCGACCCGCCAGGAATGTTGGAAAATACTACATCCGAGATGTTAGGTTCCCTTAGGTTAGGATATATAACGTTATAGACGTATATAATGTCCGCACCGAGACGTACGGGACGACACGACCGGGATTCTGTAAAACATTCCCAGCTAGGGGCTAGATGTGTTAGGTTAGGTTATATTACGTTATAGACGTATATAATGATCCCACCGAGAAGTAGGGGCCGACCCGCCAGGAATGTTGGAAAATACTACATCCGAGATGTTAGGTTCCCTTAGGTTCGGATATATAACGTTATAGACGTATATAATGTCCCCACCGAGAAGTACGGGCAGACACGACCGGGATTTTGTAAAACATTACCAGCGAGGGTCTAGATGGGTTAGGTTAGGTTATATTACGATATAGACGTATATAATGTGCCCACCGAGAAGTAGGGGCCGACACGACAGGAATGTAGGAAAATACTACATCCGAGATGTTAGGTTCACTTAGGTTAGGACATATAACGTTATAGACGTATATAATGTCCGCACCGAGACGTACGGGCAGACACGACCGGGATTTTGTAAAACATTACCAGCGAGGTTCTAGATGGGTTAGGTTAGGTTATATTACGATATAGACGTATATAGTGTGCCCACCGAGAAGTAGGGGCCGACCCGCCAGGAATGTTGGAAAATACTACATCCGAGGTGTTAGGTTCCCTTAGGTTAGAATGTATAAATTTATAGACGTATATAATGTCCGCACCGAGACGTACAGGAAGACATGAACGGGATTCTGTGAAACAATACCAGCGAGGGTCTAGGTGGGTTAGGTTAGGTTATATTACGTTATAGACGTATATAATGATCCCACCGAGAAGTAGGGGCCGACCCGCCAGGAATGTTGGAAAATACTACATACGAGATGTTAGGTTCCCTTAGGTTAGGATATATAACGTTATAGACGTATATAATGTCCCCACCGAGAAGTACGGGCAGACGCGAACGGGATTTTGTAAAACATTACCAGCGAAGGTCTAGATGGGTTAGGTTAGGTTATATTACGATATAGACGTATATAATGTGCCCACCGTGAAGTAGGGGCCGACCCGCCAGGAATGTTGGAAAATACTACATCCGAGATGTTAAGTTCCCTAAGGTTAGGGTATATAAATTTATAGACATATATAATGTCCGCACCGAAACGTACAGGAAGACATCAACGGGATTCTGTGAAACATTACCAGCGAGGGTCTAGGTGGGTTAGGTTAGGTTATATTACGTTATAGACGTATATAATGATCACACCGAGCAGTAGGGGCCGACCCGCCAGGAATGTTGGAAAATACTACATCCGAGATGTTAGGTTCCCTTAGTTTAGGATATATAAATTTATAGACGTATATAATGTCCGCACCGAGACGTACGGGAAGACATGAACGGGATTCTGTGAAACATTACCAGCGAGGGTCGAGGTGGGTTAGGTTAGGTTATATTGCGTTATAGACGTATATAATGTTCCCACCGAGAAGTAGGGGCCGACCCGCCTGGAATGTTGGAAAATACTACATCCGAGATGTTAGGTTCCCTTAGGTTAGGATATATAACGTTATAGACGTATATAATGTCCCCACGGCAAAGTACGGGCCGACACGACCGGGATTTTGTAAAACATTACCAGCGAGGTTCTAGATGGGTTAGGTTTGGTTATATTACGATATAGACGTATATAATGTGCCCACCGAGAAGTAGGGGCCGACCCGTCAGGAATGTTGGAAAACACTACATCCGAGATGTTAGGTTCCCTTAGGTTAGTATATATAACATTATAGACGTATATAATGTACCCACCGAGAAGTACGGGCAGACACGACCGGGATTTTGTAAAACATTACCAGCGAGGGTCTAGATGGGTTAGGTTCGGTTATATTACGATATAGACGTATATAGTGTACCCACCGAGAAGTAGGGGCCGACCCGCCAGGAATGTTGGAAAATACTACATACGAGATGTTAGTTTCCCTTAGGTTAGTATATATAACGTTATAGACGTATATAATGTCCCCACCGAGAAGTACGGGCAGACACGACCGGGATTTTGTAAAACATTACCAGCGAGGGTCTAGATGGGTTAGGTTCGGTTATATTACGATATAGACGTATATAGTGTACCCACCGAGAAGTAGGGGCCGACCCGCCAGGAATGTTGGAAAATACTACATACGAGATGTTAGTTTCCCTTAGGTTAGTATATATAACGTTATAGACGTATATAATGTCCGCAACGAGACGTACAGGAAGACATGAACGGGATTCTGTGAAACAATACCAGCGAGGGTCTAGATGGGTTAGGTTAGGTTATATTACGATATAGACGTATATAATGTGCCCACCGAGAAGTAGGGGCCGACCCGCCAGAAATATTGGAAAATACTACATCCGAGATGTTAGGTTCCCTTAGTTTAGGATATATAAATTTATAGACGTATATAATGTACCCACCGAGAAGTACGGGCAGACACGACCGGGTTTTTGTAAAACATTACCAGCGACGGTCTAGATGGGTTAGGTAAGGTTATATTACGATATAGACGTATATAATGTGCCCACCGAGAAGTAGGGGCCGACCCGCCAGGAATGTTGGAAAATACTACATACGAGATGTTAGGTTCCCTTAGGTTAGGATATATAACGTTATAGACGTATATAATGTCCCCACCGAGAAGTACGGGCAAACGCGAACGGGATTTTGTAAAACATTACCAGCGAAGGTCTAGATGGGTTAGGTTAGGTTATATTACGATATAGACGTATATAATGTGCCCACCGAGAAGTAGGGGCCGACCCGCCAGGAATGTTGGAAAATACTACATCCGAGATGTTAAGTTCCCTAAGGTTAGGATATATAAATTTATAGACATATATAATGTCCGCACCGAGACGTACAGGAAGACATCAACGGGATTCTGTGAAACATTACCAGCGAGGGTCTTGGTGGGTTAGGTTAGGTTATATTACGATATAGACGTATATAGTGTACCCACCGAGAAGTAGGGGCCGACCCGCCAGGAATGTTGGAAAATACTACATACGAGATGTTAGTTTCCCTTAGGTTAGTATATATAACGTTATAGACGTATATAATGTCCGCAACGAGACGTACAGGAAGACATGAACGGGATTCTGTGAAACAATACCAGCGAGGGTCTAGATGGGTTAGGTTAGGTTATATTACGATATAGACGTATATAATGTGCCCACCGAGAAGTAGGGGCCGACCCGCCAGAAATATTGGAAAATACTACATCCGAGATGTTAGGTTCCCTTAGTTTAGGATATATAAATTTATAGACGTATATAATGTACCCACCGAGAAGTACGGGCAGACACGACCGGGTTTTTGTAAAACATTACCAGCGACGGTCTAGATGGGTTAGGTAAGGTTATATTACGATATAGACGTATATAATGTGCCCACCGAGAAGTAGGGGCCGACCCGCCAGGAATGTTGGAAAATACTACATACGACATGTTAGGTTCCCTTAGGTTAGGATATATAACGTTATAGACGTATATAATGTCCCCACCGAGAAGTACGGGCAAACGCGAACGGGATTTTGTAAAACATTACCAGCGAAGGTCTAGATGGGTTAGGTTAGGTTATATTAGGATATAGACGTATATAATGTGCCCACCGAGAAGTAGGGGCCGACCCGCCAGGAATGTTGGAAAATACTACATCCGAGATGTTAGGTTCCCTTAGGTTAGGATATATAACGTTATAGACGTATATAATGTCCGCACCGAGACGTACGGGACGACACGACCGGGATTCTGTAAAACATTCCCAGCTAGGGGCTAGATGTGTTAGGTTAGGTTATATTACGTTATAGACGTATATAATGATCCCACCGAGAAGTAGGGGCCGACCCGCCAGGAATGTTGGAAAATACTACATCCGAGATGTTAGGTTCCCTTAGGTTCGGATATATAACGGTATAGACGTATATAATGTCCCCACCGAGAAGTACGGGCAGACACGACCGGGATTTTGTAAAACATTACCAGCGAGGGTCTAGATGGGTTAGGTTAGGTTATATTACGATATAGACGTATATAATGTGCCCACCGAGAAGTAGGGGCCGACACGACAGGAATGTAGGAAAATACTACATCCGAGATGTTAGGTTCACTTAGGTTAGGACATATAACGTTATAGACGTATATAATGTCCGCACCGAGACGTACGGGCAGACACGACCGGGATTTTGTAAAACATTACCAGCGAGGTTCTAGATGGGTTAGGTTAGGTTATATTACGATATAGACGTATATAGTGTGCCCACCGAGAAGTAGGGGCCGACCCGCCAGGAATGTTGGAAAATACTACATCCGAGGTGTTAGGTTCCCTTAGGTTAGAATGTATAAATTTATAGACGTATATAATGTCCGCACCGAGACGTACAGGAAGACATGAACGGGATTCTGTGAAACAATACCAGCGAGGATCTAGGTGGGTTAGGTTAGGTTATATTACGTTATAGACGTATATAATGATCCCACCGAGAAGTAGGGGCCGACCCGCCAGGAATGTTGGAAAATACTACATACGAGATGTTAGGTTCCCTTAGGTTAGGATATATAACGTTATAGACGTATATAATGTCCCCACCGAGAAGTACGGGCAGACGCGAACGGGATTTTGTAAAACATTACCAGCGAAGGTCTAGATGGGTTAGGTTAGGTTATATTACGATATAGACGTATATAATGTGCCCACCGTGAAGTAGGGGCCGACCCGCCAGGAATGTTGGAAAATACTACATCCGAGATGTTAAGTTCCCTAAGGTTAGGGTATATAAATTTATAGACATATATAATGTCCGCACCGAAACGTACAGGAAGACATCAACGGGATTCTGTGAAACATTACCAGCGAGGGTCTAGGTGGGTTAGGTTAGGTTATATTACGTTATAGACGTATATAATGATCACACCGAGCAGTAGGGGCCGACCCGCCAGGAATGTTGGAAAATACTACATCCGAGATGTTAGGTTCCCTTAGTTTAGGATATATAAATTTATAGACGTATATAATGTCCGCACCGAGACGTACGGGAAGACATGAACGGGATTCTGTGAAACATTACCAGCGAGGGTCTAGGTGGGTTAGGTTAGGTTATATTGCGTTATAGACGTATATAATGTTCCCACCGAGAAGTAGGGGCCGACCCGCCTGGAATGTTGGAAAATACTACAACCGAGATGTTAGGTTCCCTTAGGTTAGGATATATAACGTTATAGACGTATATAATGTCCCCACGGCAAAGTACGGGCCGACACGACCGGGATTTTGTAAAACATTACCAGCGAGGTTCTAGATGGGTTAGGTTTGGTTATATTACGATATAGACGTATATAATGTGCCCACCGAGAAGTAGGGGCCGACCCGTCAGGAATGTTGGAAAACACTACATCCGAGATGTTAGGTTCCCTTAGGTTAGTATATATAACATTATAGACGTATATAATGTACCCACCGAGAAGTACGGGCAGACACGACCGGGTTTTTGTAAAACATTACCAGCGACGGTCTAGATGGGTTAGGTAAGGTTATATTACGATATAGACGTATATAATGTGCCCACCGAGAAGTAGGGGCCGACCCGCCAGGAATGTTGAAAAATACTACATCCGAGATGTTAGGTTCCCTTAGGTTAGTATATATAACGTTATAGACGTATATAATGTCCCCACCGAGAAGTACGGGCAGACACGACCGGGATTTTGTAAAACATTACCAGCGAGGGTCTAGATGGGTTAGGTTCGGTTATATTACGATATAGACGTATATAGTGTACCCACCGAGAAGTAGGGGCCGACCCGCCAGGAATGTTGGAAAATACTACATACGAGATGTTAGTTTCCCTTAGGTTAGTATATATAACGTTATAGACGTATATAATGTCCGCAACGAGACGTACAGGAAGACATGAACGGGATTCTGTGAAACAATACCAGCGAGGGTCTAGATGGGTTAGGTTAGGTTATATTACGATATAGACGTATATAATGTGCCCACCGAGAAGTAGGGGCCGACCCGCCAGAAATATTGGAAAATACTACATCCGAGATGTTAGGTTCCCTTAGTTTAGGATATATAAATTTATAGACGTATATAATGTACCCACCGAGAAGTACGGGCAGACACGACCGGGTTCTTGTAAAACATTACCAGCGACGGTCTAGATGGGTTAGGTAAGGTTATATTACGATATAGACGTATATAATGTGCCCACCGAGAAGTAGGGGCCGACCCGCCAGGAATGTTGGAAAATACTACATACGAGATGTTAGGTTCCCTTAGGTTAGGATATATAACGTTATAGACGTATATAATGTCCCCACCGAGAAGTACGGGCAAACGCGAACGGGATTTTGTAAAACATTACCAGCGAAGGTCTAGATGGGTTAGGTTAGGTTATATTACGATATAGACGTATATAATGTGCCCACCGAGAAGTAGGGGCCGACCCGCCAGGAATGTTGGAAAATACTACATCCGAGATGTTAAGTTCCCTAAGGTTAGGATATATAAATTTATAGACATATATAATGTCCGCACCGAGACGTACAGGAAGACATCAACGGGATTCTGTGAAACATTACCAGCGAGGGTCTTGGTGGGTTAGGTTAGGTTATATTACGTTATAGACGTATATAATGATCCCACCGAGAAGTAGGGGCCGACCCGCCAGGAATATTGGAAAATACTACATACGAGATGTTAGGTTCCCTTAGGATAGGATATATAAATTTATAGACGTATATAATGTCCGGACAGAGACGTACAGGAAGACATGAACGGGATTCTGTGAAACAATACCAGCGAGGGTCTAGGTGGGTTAGGTTAGGTTATATTACGTTATAGACGTATATAATGATCACACCGAGCAGTAGGGGCCGACCCGCCAGGAATGTTGGAAAATACTACATCCGAGATGTTAGGTTCCCTTAGGTTAGGATATATAACGTTATAGACGTATATAATGTCCCCACGGCAAAGTACGGGCCGACACGACCGTGATTTTGTAAAACATTACCAGCGAGGTTGTAGATGGGTTAGGTTTGGTTATATTACGATATAGACGTATATAATGTGCCCACCGAGAAGTAGGGGCCGACCCGCCAGGAATGTTGGAAAATACTACATCCGAGATGTTAGGTTCCCTTAGGTTAGTATATATAACATTATAGACGTATATAATGTACCCACCGAGAAGTACGGGCAGACACGACCGGGTTTTTGTAAAACATTACCAGCGACGGTCTAGATGGGTTAGGTAAGGTTATATTACGATATAGACGTATATAATGTGCCCACCGAGAAGTAGGGGCCGACCCGCCAGGAATGTTGAAAAATACTACATCCGAGATGTTAGGTTCCCTTAGGTTAGTATATATAACGTTATAGACGTATATAATGTCCCCACCGAGAAGTACGGGCAGACACGACCGAGATTTTGTAAAACATTACCAGCGAGGGTCTAGATGGGTTAGGTTAGGTTATATTACGATATAGACGTATATAGTGTGCCCACCGAGAAGTAGGGGCCGACCCGCCAGGAATGTTGGAAAATACTACATCCGAGGTGTTAGGTTCCCTTAGGTTAGAATATATAAATTTATAGACGTATATAATGTCCGCACCGAGACGTACAGGAAGACATGAACGGGATTCTGTGAAACAATACCAGCGAGGGTCTAGGTGGGTTAGGTTAGGTTATATTACGTTATAGACGTATATAATGATCCCACCGAGAAGTAGGGGCCGACCCGCCAGGAATGTTGGAAAATACTACATACGAGATGTTAGGTTCCCTTAGGTTAGGATATATAACGTTATAGACGTATATAATGTCCCCACCGAGAAGTACGGGCAGACGCGAACGGGATTTTGTAAAACATTACCAGCGAAGGTCTAGATGGGTTAGGTTAGGTTATATTACGATATAGACGTATATAATGTGCCCACCGAGAATTAGGGGCCGACCCGCCAGGAATGTTGGAAAATACTACATCCGAGATGTTAAGTTCCCTAAGGTTAGGATATATAAATTTATAGACATATATAATGTCCGCACCGAGACGTACAGGAAGACATCAACGGGATTCTGTGAAACATTACCAGCGAGGGTCTAGGTGGGTTAGGTTAGGTTATATTACGTTATAGACGTATATAATGATCCCACCGAGAAGTAGGGGCCGACCCGCCAGGAATATTGGAAAATACTACATACGAGATGTTAGGTTCCCTTAGGTTAGGATATATAAATTTATAGACGTATATAATGTCCGGACAGAGACGTACAGGAAGACATGAACGGGATTCTGTGAAACAATACCAGCGAGGGTCTAGGTGGGTTAGGTTAGGTTATATTACGTTATAGACGTATATAATGATCACACCGAGCAGTAGGGGCCGACCCGCCAGGAATGTTGGAAAATACTACATCCGAGATGTTAGGTTCCCTAAGGTTAGGATATCTAAATTTATAGACATATATAATGTCCCCACCGAGAAGTACGGGCAGACACGACCGGGATTTTGTAAAACATTACCAGCGAGGTTCTAGATGGGTTAGGTTAGGTTATATTACGATATAGACGTATATAATGTGCGCACCGAGAAGTAGGGGCCGACCCGCCAGGAATATTGGAAAATACTACATCCGAGATGTTAGGTTCCCTTAGGTTAGGATATATAACGTTATAGACGTATATAATGTCCCCACGGCAAAGTACGGGCCGACACGACCGGGATTTTGTAAAACATTACCAGCGAGGGTCTAGGTGGGTTAGGTTAGGTTATATTACGTTATAGACGTATACAATGTTCCCACCGAGAAGTAGGGGCCGACCCGCCTGGAATGTCGGAAAATACTACATCCGAGATGTTAGGTTCCCTTAGGTTAGGATATATAACGCTATAGACGTATATAATGTCCCCACGGCAAAGTACGGGCCGACACGACCGGGATTTTGTAAAACATTACCAGCGAGGGTCTAGATGGGTTAGGTTAGGTTATATTACGATATAGACGTATATAATGTGCCCACCGAGAAGTAGGGGCCGACCCGCCAGGAATGTTGGAAAATACTACATCCGAGATGTTAGGTTCCCTTAGGTTAGTATATATAACGTTATAGACGTATATAATGTCCCCACCGAGAAGTACGGGCAGACACGACCGGGATTTTGTAAAACATTACCAGCGAGGGTCTAGATGGGTTAGGTTAGGTTATATTACGATATAGACGTATATAGTGTACCCACCGAGAAGTAGGGGCCGACCCGCCAGGAATGTTGGAAAATACTACATACGAGATGTTAGTTTCCCTTAGGTTAGTATATATAACGTTATAGACGTATATAATGTCCGCACCGAGACGTACAGGAAGACATGAACGGGATTCTGTGAAACAATACCAGCGAGGGTCTAGATGGGTTAGGTTAGGTTATATTACGATATAGACGTATATAATGTCCCCACCGAGAAGTACGGGCAGACGCGAACGGGATTTTGTAAAACATTACCAGCGAAGGTCTAGATGGGTTAGGTTAGGTTGTATTACGATATAGACGTATATAGTGTGCCCACCGAGAAGTAGGGGCCGACCCGCCAGGAATGTTGGAAAATACTACATCCGAGGTGTTAGGTTCCCTTAGGTTAGAATATATAAATTTATAGACGTATATAATGTCCGCACCGAGACGTACAGGAAGACATGAACGGGATTCTGTGAAACAATACCAGCGAGGGTCTAAGTGGGTTAGGTTAGGTTATATTACGTTATAGACGTATATAATGATCCCACCGAGAAGTAGGGGCCGACCCGCCAGGAATGTTGGAAAATACTACATACGAGATGTTAGGTTCCCTTAGGTTAGGATATATAACGTTATAGACGTATATAATGTCCCCACCGAGAAGTACGGGCAGACGCGAACGGGAATTTGTAAAACATTACCAGCGAAGGTCTAGATGGGTTAGGTTAGGTTATATTACGATATAGACGTATATAATGTGCCCACCGAGAAGTAGGGGCCGACCCGCCAGGAATGTTGGAAAATACTACATCCGAGATGTTAAGTTCCCTAAGGTTAGGATATATAAATTTATAGACATATATAATGTCCGCACCGAGACGTACAGGAAGACATCAACGGGATTCTGTGAAACATTACCAGCGAGAGTCTAGGTGGGTTAGGTTAGGTTATATTACGTTATAGACGTATATAATGATCCCACCGAGAAGTAGGGGCCGACCCGCCAGGAATATTGGAAAATACTACATACGAGATGTTAGGTTCCCTTAGGTTAGGATATATAAATTTATAGACGTATATAATGTCCGGACAGAGACGTACAGGAAGACATGAACGGGATTCTGTGAAACAATACCAGCGAGGGTCTAGGTGGGTTAGGTTAGGTTATATTACGTTATAGACGTATATAATGATCACACCGAGCAGTAGGGGCCGACCCGCCAGGAATGTTGGAAAATAATACATCCGAGATGTTAGGTTCCCTATGGTTAGGATATCTAAGTTTATAGACATATATAATGTCCCCACCGAGACGTACAGGAAGACATCAACGGGATTCTGTGAAACATTACCAGCGAGGGTCTAGGTGGGTTAGGTTAGGTTATATTACGTTATAGACGTATATAATGATCCCACCGAGAAGTAGGGGCCGACCCGCCAGGAATATTGGAAAATACTACATACGAGATGTTAGGTTCCCTTAGGTTAGGATATATAAATTTATAGACGTATATAATGTCCGGACAGAGACGTGCAGGAAGACATGAACGGGATTCTGTGAAACAATACCAGCGAGGGTCTAGGTGGGTTAGGTTAGGTTATATTACGTTATAGACGTATATAATGATCACACCGAGCAGTAGGGGCCGACCCGCCAGGAATGTTGGAAAATACTACATCCGAGATGTTAGGTTCCCTAAGGTTAGGATATCTAAATTTATAGACATATATAATGTCCCCACCGAGAAGTACGGGCAGACACGACCGGGATTTTGTAAAACATTACCAGCGAGGGTCTAGATGGGTTAGGTTTGCTTATATTACGATATAGACGTATATAATGTGCCCACCGAGAAGTAGGGGCCGACCCGCCAGGAATGTTGGAAAATACTACATCCGAGATGTTAGGTTCCCTTAGGTTAGTATATATAACGTTATAGACGTATATAATGTCCCCACCGAGAAGTACGGGCAGACACGACCGGGATTTTGTAAAACATTACCAGCGAGGTTCTAGATGGGTTAGGTTAGGTTATATTACGATATAGACGTATATAGTGTGCCCACCGAGAAGTAGGGGCCGACCCGCCAGGAATGTTGGAAAATACTACATCCGAGGTGTTAGGTTCCCTTAGGTTAGAATATATAAATTTATAGACGTATATAATGTCCGCACCGAGACGTACAGGAAGACATGAACGGGATTCTGTGAAACAATACCAGCGAGGGTCTAGGTGGGTTAGGTTAGGTTATATTACGTTATAGACGTATATAATGATCCCACCGAGAAGTAGGGGCCGACCCGCCAGGAATGTTGGAAAATACTACATACGAGATGTTAGGTTCCCTTAGGTTAGGATATATAACGTTATAGACGTATATAATGTCCCCACCGAGAAGTACGGGCAGACGCGAACGGGAATTTGTAAAACATTACCAGCGAAGGTCTAGATGGGTTAGGTTAGGTTATATTACGATATAGACGTATATAATGTGCCCACCGAGAAGTAGGGGCCGACCCGCCAGGAATGTTGGAAAATACTACATCCGAGATGTTAAGTTCCCTAAGGTTAGGATATATAAATTTATAGACATATATAATGTCCGCACCGAGACGTACAGGAAGACATCAACGGGATTCTGTGAAACATTACCAGCGAGAGTCTAGGTGGGTTAGGTTAGGTTATATTACGTTATAGACGTATATAATGATCCCACCGAGAAGTAGGGGCCGACCCGTCAGGAATATTGGAAAATACTACATACGAGATGTTAGGTTCCCTTAGGTTAGGATATATAAATTTATAGACGTATATAATGTCCGGACAGAGACGTACAGGAAGACATGAACGGGATTCTGTGAAACAATACCAGCGAGGGTCTAGGTGGGTTAGGTTAGGTTATATTACGTTATAGACGTATATAATGATCACACCGAGCAGTAGGGGCCGACCCGCCAGGAATGTTGGAAAATAATACATCCGAGATGTTAGGTTCCCTAAGGTTAGGATATCTAAATTTATAGACATATATAATGTCCCCACCGAGACGTACAGGAAGACATCAACGGGATTCTGTGAAACATTACCAGCGAGGGTCTAGGTGGGTTAGGTTAGGTTATATTACGTTATAGACGTATATAATGATCCCACCGAGAAGTAGGGGCCGACCCGCCAGGAATATTGGAAAATACTACATACGAGATGTTAGGTTCCCTTAGGTTAGGATATATAAATTTATAGACGTATATAATGTCCGGACAGAGACGTACAGGAAGACATGAACGGGATTCTGTGAAACAATACCAGCGAGGGTCTAGGTGGGTTAGGTTAGGTTATATTACGTTATAGACGTATATAATGATTACACCGAGCAGTAGGGGCCGACCCGCCAGGAATGTTGGAAAATACTACATCCGAGATGTTAGGTTCCCTAAGGTTAGGATATCTAAATTTATAGACATATATAATGTCCCCACCGAGAAGTACGGGCAGACACGACCGGGATTTTGTAAAACATTACCAGCGAGGGTCTAGATGGGTTAGGTTTGGTTATATTACGATATAGACGTATATAATGTGCCCACCGAGAAGTAGGGGCCGACCCGCCAGGAATGTTGGAAAATACTACATCCGAGATGTTAGGTTCCCTTAGGTTAGTATATATAACGTTATAGACGTATATAATGTCCCCACCGAGAAGTACGGGCAGACACGACCGGGATTTTGTAAAACATTACCAGCGAGGTTCTAGATGGGTTAGGTTAGGTTATATTACGATATAGACGTATATAGTGTGCCCACCGAGAAGTAGGGGCCGACCCGCCAGGAATGTTGGAAAATACTACATCCGAGGTGTTAGGTTCCCTTAGGTTAGAATATATAAATTTATAGACGTATATAATGTCCGCACCGAGACGTACAGGAAGACATGAACGGGATTCTGTGAAACAATACCAGCGAGGGTCTAGGTGGGTTAGGTTAGGTTATATTACGTTATAGACGTATATAATGATCCCACCGAGAAGTAGGGGCCGACCCGCCAGGAATGTTGGAAAATACTACATACGAGATGTTAGGTTCCCTTAGGTTAGGATATATAACGTTATAGACGTATATAATGTCCGCACCGAGACGTACGGGACGACACGACCGGGATTCTGTAAAACATTCCCAGCTAGGGGCTAGATGTGTTAGGTTAGGTTATATTACGTTATAGACGTATATAATGATCCCACCGAGAAGTAGGGGCCGACCCGCCAGGAATGTTGGAAAATACTACATCCGAGATGTTAGGTTCCCTTAGGTTCGGATATATAACGTTATAGACGTATATAATGTCCCCACCGAGAAGTACGGGCAGACACGACCGGGATTTTGTAAAACATTACCAGCGAGGGTCTAGATGGGTTAGGTTAGGTTATATTACGATATAGACGTATATAATGTGCCCACCGAGAAGTAGGGGCCGACACGACAGGAATGTAGGAAAATACTACATCCGAGATGTTAGGTTCACTTAGGTTAGGACATATAACGTTATAGACGTATATAATGTCCGCACCGAGACGTACGGGACGACACGACCGGGATTTTGTAAAACATTACCAGCGAGGGTCTAGATGGGTTAGGTTTGGTTATATTACGATATAGACGTATATAATGTGCCCACCGAGAAGTAGGGGCCGACCCGCCAGGAATGTTGGAAAATACTACATCCGAGATGTTAGGTTCCCTTAGGTTAGTATATATAACGTTATAGACGTATATAATGTCCCCACCGAGAAGTACGGGCAGACACGACCGGGATTTTGTAAAACATTACCAGCGAGGTTCTAGATGGGTTAGGTTAGGTTATATTACGATATAAACGTATATAGTGTGCCCACCGAGAAGTAGGGGCCGACCCGCCAGGAATGTTGGAAAATACTACATCCGAGGTGTTAGGTTCCCTTAGGTTAGAATGTATAAATTTATAGACGTATATAATGTCCGCAGCGAGACGTACAGGAAGACATGAACGGGATTCTGTGAAACAATACCAGCGAGGGTCTAGGTGGGTTAGGTTAGGTTATATTACGTTATAGACGTATATAATGATCCCACCGAGAAGTAGGGGCCGACCCGCCAGGAATGTTGGAAAATACTACATACGAGATGTTAGGTTCCCTTAGGTTAGGATATATAACGTTATAGACGTATATAATGTCCCCACCGAGAAGTACGGGCAGACGCGAACGGGATTTTGTAAAACATTACCAGCGAAGGTCTAGATGGGTTAGGTTAGGTTATATTACGATATAGACGTATATAATGTGCCCACCGTGAAGTAGGGGCCGACCCGCCAGGAATGTTGGAAAATACTACATCCGAGATGTTAAGTTCCCTAAGGTTAGGGTATATAAATTTATAGACATATATAATGTCCGCACCGAAACGTACAGGAAGACATCAACGGGATTCTGTGAAACATTACCAGCGAGGGTCTAGGTGGGTTAGGTTAGGTTATATTACGTTATAGACGTATATAATGATCACACCGAGCAGTAGGGGCCGACCCGCCAGGAATGTTGGAAAATACTACATCCGAGATGTTAGTTTCCCTTAGGTTAGTATATATAACGTTATAGACGTATATAATGTCCGCAACGAGACGTACAGGAAGACATGAACGGGATTCTGTGAAACAATACCAGCGAGGGTCTAGATGGGTTAGGTTAGGTTATATTACGATATAGACGTATATAATGTGCCCACCGAGAAGTAGGGGCCGACCCGCCAGAAATATTGGAAAATACTACATCCGAGATGTTAGGTTCCCTTAGTTTAGGATATATAAATTTATAGACGTATATAATGTACCCACCGAGAAGTACGGGCAGACACGACCGGGTTTTTGTAAAACATTACCAGCGACGGTCTAGATGGGTTAGGTAAGGTTATATTACGATATAGACGTATATAATGCGCCCACCGAGAAGTAGGGGCCGACCCGCCAGGAATGTTGAAAAATACTACATCCGAGATGTTAGGTTCCCTTAGGTTAGTATATATAACGTTATAGACGTATATAATGTCCCCACCGAGAAGTACGGGCAGACACGACCGGGATTTTGTAAAACATTACCAGCGAGGGTCTAGATGGGTTAGGTTCGGTTATATTACGATATAGACGTATATAGTGTACCCACCGAGAAGTAGGGGCCGACCCGCCAGGAATGTTGGAAAATACTACATACGAGATGTTAGTTTCCCTTAGGTTAGTATATATAACGTTATAGACGTATATAATGTCCGCAACGAGACGTACAGGAAGACATGAACGGGATTCTGTGAAACAATACCAGCGAGGGTCTAGATGGGTTAGGTTAGGTTATATTACGATATAGACGTATATAATGTGCCCACCGAGAAGTAGGGGCCGACCCGCCAGAAATATTGGAAAATACTACATCCGAGATGTTAGGTTCCCTTAGTTTAGGATATATAAATTTATAGACGTATATAATGTACCCACCGAGAAGTACGGGCAGACACGACCGGGTTTTTGTAAAACATTACCAGCGACGGTCTAGATGGGTTAGGTAAGGTTATATTACGATATAGACGTATATAATGTGCCCACCGAGAAGTAGGGGCCGACCCGCCAGGAATGTTGGAAAATACTACATACGAGATGTTAGGTTCCCTTAGGTTAGGATATATAACGTTATAGACGTATATAATGTCCCCACCGAGAAGTACGGGCAAACGCGAACGGGATTTTGTAAAACATTACCAGCGAAGGTCTAGATGGGTCAGGTTAGGTTATATTACGATATAGACGTATATAATGTGCCCACCGAGAAGTAGGGGCCGACCCGCCAGGAATGTTGGAAAATACTACATCCGAGATGTTAAGTTCCCTAAGGTTAGGATATATAAATTTATAGACATATATAATGTCCGCACCGAGACGTACAGGAAGACATCAACGGGATTCTGTGAAACATTACCAGCGAGGGTCTTGGTGGGTTAGGTTAGGTTATATTACGTTATAGACGTATATAATGATCCCACCGAGAAGTAGGGGCCGACCCGCCAGGAATATTGGAAAATACTACATACGAGATGTTAGGTTCCCTTAGGATAGGATATATAAATTTATAGACGTATATAATGTCCGGACAGAGACGTACAGGAAGACATGAACGGGATTCTGTGAAACAATACCAGCGAGGGTCTAGGTGGGTTAGGTTAGGTTATATTACGTTATAGACGTATATAATGATCACACCGAGCAGTAGGGGCCGACCCGCCAGGAATGTTGGAAAATACTACATCCGAGATGTTATGTTCCCTTAGGTTAGGATATATAACGTTATAGACGTATATAATGTCCCCACGGCAAAGTACGGGCCGACACGACCGTGATTTTGTAAAACATTACCAGCGAGGTTCTAGATGGGTTAGGTTAGGTTATATTACGATATAGACGTATATAATGTGCGCACCGAGAAGTAGGGGCCGACCCGCCAGGAATATTGGAAAATACTACATCCGAGATGTTAGGTTCCCTTAGGTTAGGATATATAACGTTATAGACGTATATAATGTCCCCACGGCAAAGTACGGGCCGACACGACCGGGATTTTGTAAAACATTACCAGCGAGGGTCTAGGTGGGTTAGGTTAGGTTATATTACGTTATAGACGTATACAATGTTCCCACCGAGAAGTAGGGGCCGACCCGCCTGGAATGTCGGAAAATACTACATCCGAGATGTTAGGTTCCCTTAGGTTAGGATATATAACGCTATAGACGTATATAATGTCCCCACGGCAAAGTACGGGCCGACACGACCGGGATTTTGTAAAACATTACCAGCGAGGGTCTAGATGGGTTAGGTTAGGTTATATTACGATATAGACGTATATAATGTGCCCACCGAGAAGTAGGGGCCGACCCGCCAGGAATGTTGGAAAATACTACATCCGAGATGTTAGGTTCCCTTAGGTTAGTATATATAACGTTATAGACGTATATAATGTCCCCACCGAGAAGTACGGGCAGACACGACCGGGATTTTGTAAAACATTACCAGCGAGGGTCTAGATGGGTTAGGTTAGGTTATATTACGATATAGACGTATATAGTGTACCCACCGAGAAGTAGGGGCCGACCCGCCAGGAATGTTGGAAAATACTACATACGAGATGTTAGTTTCCCTTAGGTTAGTATATATAACGTTATAGACGTATATAATGTCCGCACCGAGACGTACAGGAAGACATGAACGGGATTCTGTGAAACAATACCAGCGAGGGTCTAGATGGGTTAGGTTAGGTTATATTACGATATAGACGTATATAATGTCCCCACCGAGAAGTACGGGCAGACGCGAACGGGATTTTGTAAAACATTACCAGCGAAGGTCTAGATGGGTTAGGTTAGGTTATATTACGATATAGACGTATATAGTGTGCCCACCGAGAAGTAGGGGCCGACCCGCCAGGAATGTTGGAAAATACTACATCCGAGATGTTAGGTTCCCTTAGGTTAGTATATATAACGTTATAGACGTATATAATGTCCCCACCGAGAAGTACGGGCAGACACGACCGGGATTTTGTAAAACATTACCAGCGAGGGTCTAGATGGGTTAGGTTAGGTTATATTACGATATAGACGTATATAGTGTACCCACCGAGAAGTAGGGGCCGACCCGCCAGGAATGTTGGAAAATACTACATACGAGATGTTAGTTTCCCTTAGGTTAGTATATATAACGTTATAGACGTATATAATGTCCGCACCGAGACGTACAGGAAGACATGAACGGGATTCTGTGAAACAATACCAGCGAGGGTCTAGATGGGTTAGGTTAGGTTATATTACGATATAGACGTATATAATGTCCCCACCGAGAAGTACGGGCAGACGCGAACGGGATTTTGTAAAACATTACCAGCGAAGGTCTAGATGGGTTAGGTTAGGTTGTATTACGATATAGACGTATATAGTGTGCCCACCGAGAAGTAGGGGCCGACCCGCCAGGAATGTTGGAAAATACTACATCCGAGGTGTTAGGTTCCCTTAGGTTAGAATATATAAATTTATAGACGTATATAATGTCCGCACCGAGACGTACAGGAAGACATGAACGGGATTCTGTGAAACAATACCAGCGAGGGTCTAAGTGGGTTAGGTTAGGTTATATTACGTTATAGACGTATATAATGATCCCACCGAGAAGTAGGGGCCGACCCGCCAGGAATGTTGGAAAATACTACATACGAGATGTTAGGTTCCCTTAGGTTAGGATATATAACGTTATAGACGTATATAATGTCCCCACCGAGAAGTACGGGCAGACGCGAACGGGATTTTGTAAAACATTACCAGCGAAGGTCTAGATGGGTTAGGTTAGGTTATATTACGATATAGACGTATATAATGTGCCCACCGAGAAGTAGGGGCCGACCCGCCAGGAATGTTGGAAAATACTACATCCGAGATGTTAAGTTCCCTAAGGTTAGGATATATAAATTTATAGACATATATAATGTCCGCACCGAGACGTACAGGAAGACATCAACGGGATTCTGTGAAACATTACCAGCGAGGGTCTTGGTGGGTTAGGTTAGGTTATATTACGTTATAGACGTATATAATGATCCCACCGAGAAGTAGGGGCCGACCCGCCAGGAATATTGGAAAATACTACATACGAGATGTTAGGTTCCCATAGGTTAGGATATATAAATTTATAGACGTATATAATGTCCGGACAGAGACGTACAGGAAGACATGAACGGGATTCTGTGAAACAATACCAGCGAGGGTCTAGGTGGGTTAGGTTAGGTTATATTACGTTATAGACGTATATAATGATCACACCGAGCAGTAGGGGCCGACCCGCCAGGAATGTTGGAAAATACTACATCCGAGATGTTAGGTTCCCTTAGGTTAGGATATATAACGTTATAGACGTATATAATGTCCCCACGGCAAAGTACGGGCCGACACGACCGGGATTTTGTAAAACATTACCAGCGAGGTTCTAGATGGGTTAGGTTTGGTTATATTACGATATAGACGTATATAATGTGCCCACCGAGAAGTAGGGGCCGACCCGCCAGGAATGTTGGAAAATACTACATCCGAGATGTTAGGTTCCCTTAGGTTAGTATATATAACATTATAGACGTATATAATGTACCCACCGAGAAGTACGGGCAGACACGACCGGGTTTTTGTAAAACATTACCAGCGACGGTCTAGATGGGTTAGGTAAGGTTATATTACGATATAGACGTATATAATGTGCCCACCGAGAAGTAGGGGCCGACCCGCCAGGAATGTTGAAAAATACTACATCCGAGATGTTAGGTTCCCTTAGGTTAGTATATATAACGTTATAGACGTATATAATGTCCCCACCGAGAAGTACGGGCAGACACGACCGAGATTTTGTAAAACATTACCAGCGAGGGTCTAGATGGGTTAGGTTAGGTTATATTACGATATAGACGTATATAGTGTGCCCACCGAGAAGTAGGGGCCGACCCGCCAGGAATGTTGGAAAATACTACATCCGAGGTGTTAGGTTCCCTTAGGTTAGAATATATAAATTTATAGACGTATATAATGTCCGCACCGAGACGTACAGGAAGACATGAACGGGATTCTGTGAAACAATACCAGCGAGGGTCTAGGTGGGTTAGGTTAGGTTATATTACGTTATAGACGTATATAATGATCCCACCGAGAAGTAGGGGCCGACCCGCCAGGAATGTTGGAAAATACTACATACGAGATGTTAGGTTCCCTTAGGTTAGGATATATAACGTTATAGACGTATATAATGTCCCCACCGAGAAGTACGGGCAGACGCGAACGGGAATTTGTAAAACATTACCAGCGAAGGTCTAGATGGGTTAGGTTAGGTTATATTACGATATAGACGTATATAATGTGCCCACCGAGAAGTAGGGGCCGACCCGCCAGGAATGTTGGAAAATACTACATCCGAGATGTTAAGTTCCCTAAGGTTAGGATATATAAATTTATAGACATATATAATGTCCGCACCGAGACGTACAGGAAGACATCAACGGGATTCTGTGAAACATTACCAGCGAGAGTCTAGGTGGGTTAGGTTAGGTTATATTACGTTATAGACGTATATAATGATCCCACCGAGAAGTAGGGGCCGACCCGCCAGGAATATTGGAAAATACTACATACGAGATGTTAGGTTCCCTTAGGTTAGGATATATAAATTTATAGACGTATATAATGTCCGGACAGAGACGTACAGGAAGACATGAACGGGATTCTGTGAAACAATACCAGCGAGGGTCTAGGTGGGTTAGGTTAGGTTATATTACGTTATAGACGTATATAATGATCACACCGAGCAGTAGGGGCCGACCCGCCAGGAATGTTGGAAAATACTACATCCGAGATGTTAGGTTCCCTAAGGTTAGGATATCTAAATTTATAGACATATATAATGTCCCCACCGAGACGTACAGGAAGACATCAACGGGATTCTGTGAAACATTACCAGCGAGGGTCTAGGTGGGTTAGGTTAGGTTATATTACGTTATAGACGTATATAATGATCCCACCGAGAAGTAGGGGCCGACCCGCCAGGAATATTGGAAAATACTACATACGAGATGTTAGGTTCCCTTAGGTTAGGATATATAAATTTATAGACGTATATAATGTCCGGACAGAGACGTACAGGAAGACATGAACGGGATTCTGTGAAACAATACCAGCGAGGGTCTAGGTGGGTTAGGTTAGGTTATATTACGTTATAGACGTATATAATGATCACACCGAGCAGTAGGGGCCGACCCGCCAGGAATGTTGGAAAATACTACATCCGAGATGTTAGGTTCCCTAAGGTTAGGATATCTAAATTTATAGACATATATAATGTCCCCACCGAGAAGTACGGGCAGACACGACCGGGATTTTGTAAAACATTACCAGCGAGGTTCTAGATGGGTTAGGTTAGGTTATATTACGATATAGACGTATATAATGTGCGCACCGAGAAGTAGGGGCCGACCCGCCAGGAATATTGGAAAATACTACATCCGAGATGTTAGGTTCCCTTAGGTTAGGATATATAACGTTATAGACGTATATAATGTCCCCACGGCAAAGTACGGGCCGACACGACCGGGATTTTGTAAAACATTACCAGCGAGGGTCTAGGTGGGTTAGGTTAGGTTATATTACGTTATAGACGTATACAATGTTCCCAGCGAGAAGTAGGGGCCGACCCGCCTGGAATGTCGGAAAATACTACATCCGAGATGTTAGGTTCCCTTAGGTTAGGATATATAACGCTATAGACGTATATAATGTCCCCACGGCAAAGTACGGGCCGACACGACCGGGATTTTGTAAAACATTACCAGCGAGGGTCTAGATGGGTTAGGTTAGGTTATATTACGATATAGACGTATATAATGTGCCCACCGAGAAGTAGGGGCCGACCCGCCAGGAATGTTGGAAAATACTACATCCGAGATGTTAGGTTCCCTTAGGTTAGTATATATAACGTTATAGACGTATATAATGTCCCCACCGAGAAGTACGGGCAGACACGACCGGGATTTTGTAAAACATTACCAGCGAGGGTCTAGATGGGTTAGGTTAGGTTATATTACGATATAGACGTATATAGTGTACCCACCGAGAAGTAGGGGCCGACCCGCCAGGAATGTTGGAAAATACTACATACGAGATGTTAGTTTCCCTTAGGTTAGTATATATAACGTTATAGACGTATATAATGTCCGCACCGAGACGTACAGGAAGACATGAACGGGATTCTGTGAAACAATACCAGCGAGGGTCTAGATGGGTTAGGTTAGGTTATATTACGATATAGACGTATATAATGTCCCCACCGAGAAGTACGGGCAGACGCGAACGGGATTTTGTAAAACATTACCAGCGAAGGTCTAGATGGGTTAGGTTAGGTTATATTACGATATAGACGTATATAGTGTGCCCACCGAGAAGTAGGGGCCGACCCGCCAGGAATGTTGGAAAATACTACATCCGAGATGTTAGGTTCCCTTAGGTTAGTATATATAACGTTATAGACGTATATAATGTCCCCACCGAGAAGTACGGGCAGACACGACCGGGATTTTGTAAAACATTACCAGCGAGGGTCTAGATGGGTTAGGTTAGGTTATATTACGATATAGACGTATATAGTGTACCCACCGAGAAGTAGGGGCCGACCCGCCAGGAATGTTGGAAAATACTACATACGAGATGTTAGTTTCCCTTAGGTTAGTATATATAACGTTATAGACGTATATAATGTCCGCACCGAGACGTACAGGAAGACATGAACGGGATTCTGTGAAACAATACCAGCGAGGGTCTAGATGGGTTAGGTTAGGTTATATTACGATATAGACGTACATAATGTCCCCACCGAGAAGTACGGGCAGACGCGAACGGGATTTTGTAAAACATTACCAGCGAAGGTCTAGATGGGTTAGGTTAGGTTGTATTACGATATAGACGTATATAGTGTGCCCACCGAGAAGTAGGGGCCGACCCGCCAGGAATGTTGGAAAATACTACATCCGAGGTGTTAGGTTCCCTTAGGTTAGAATATATAAATTTATAGACGTATATAATGTCCGCACCGAGACGTACAGGAAGACATGAACGGGATTCTGTGAAACAATACCAGCGAGGGTCTAGGTGGGTTAGGTTAGGTTATATTACGTTATAGACGTATATAATGATCCCACCGAGAAGTAGGGGCCGACCCGCCAGGAATGTTGGAAAATACTACATACGAGATGTTAGGTTCCCTTAGGTTAGGATATATAACGTTATAGACGTATATAATGTCCCCACCGAGAAGTACGGGCAGACGCGAACGGGATTTTGTAAAACATTACCAGCGAAGGTCTAGATGGGTTAGGTTAGGTTATATTACGATATAGACGTATATAATGTGCCCACCGAGAAGTAGGGGCCGACCCGCCAGGAATGTTGGAAAATACTACATCCGAGATGTTAAGTTCCCTAAGGTTAGGATATATAAATTTATAGACATATATAATGTCCGCACCGAGACGTACAGGAAGACATCAACGGGATTCTGTGAAACATTACCAGCGAGGGTCTTGGTGGGTTAGGTTAGGTTATATTACGTTATAGACGTATATAATGATCCCACCGAGAGGTAGGGGCCGACCCGCCAGGAATATTGGAAAATACTACATACGAGATGTTAGGTTCCCTTAGGTTAGGATATATAAATTTATAGACGTATATAATGTCCGGACAGAGACGTACAGGAAGACATGAACGGGATTCTGTGAAACAATACCAGCGATGGTCTAGGTGGGTTAGGTTAGGTTATATTACGTTATAGACGTATATAATGATCACACCGAGCAGTAGGGGCCGACCCGCCAGGAATGTTGGAAAATACTACATCCGAGATGTTAGGTTCCCTTAGGTTAGGATATATAACGTTATAGACGTATATAATGTCCCCACGGCAAAGTACGGGCCGACACGACCGGGATTTTGTAAAACATTACCAGCGAGGTTCTAGATGGGTTAGGTTTGGTTATATTACGATATAGACGTATATAATGTGCCCACCGAGAAGTAGGGGCCGACCCGCCAGGAATGTTGGAAAATACTACATCCGAGATGTTAGGTTCCCTTAGGTTAGTATATATAACATTATAGACGTATATAATGTACCCACCGAGAAGTACGGGCAGACACGACCGGGTTTTTGTAAAACATTACCAGCGACGGTCTAGATGGGTTAGGTAAGGTTATATTACGATATAGACGTATATAATGTGCCCACCGAGAAGTAGGGGCCGACCCGCCAGGAATGTTGAAAAATACTACATCCGAGATGTTAGGTTCCCTTAGGTTAGTATATATAACGTTATAGACGTATATAATGTCCCCACCGAGAAGTACGGGCAGACACGACCGAGATTTTGTAAAACATTACCAGCGAGGGTCTAGATGGGTTAGGTTAGGTTATATTACGATATAGACGTATATAGTGTACCCACCGAGAAGTAGGGGCCGACCCGCCAGGAATGTTGGAAAATACTACATACGAGATGTTAGTTTCCCTTAGGTTAGTATATATAACGTTATAGACGTATATAATGTCCGCACCGAGACGTACAGGAAGACATGAACGGGATTCTGTGAAACAATACCAGCGAGGGTCTAGATGGGTTAGGTTAGGTTATATTACGATATAGACGTATATAATGTCCCCACCGAGAAGTACGGGCAGACGCGAACGGGATTTTGTAAAACATTACCAGCGAAGGTCTAGATGGGTTAGGTTAGGTTGTATTACGATATAGACGTATATAGTGTGCCCACCGAGAAGTAGGGGCCGACCCGCCAGGAATGTTGGAAAATACTACATCCGAGGTGTTAGGTTCCCTTAGGTTAGAATATATAAATTTATAGACGTATATAATGTCCGCACCGAGACGTACAGGAAGACATGAACGGGATTCTGTGAAACAATACCAGCGAGGGTCTAAGTGGGTTAGGTTAGGTTATATTACGTTATAGACGTATATAATGATCCCACCGAGAAGTAGGGGCCGACCCGCCAGGAATGTTGGAAAATACTACATACGAGATGTTAGGTTCCCTTAGGTTAGGATATATAACGTTATAGACGTATATAATGTCCCCACCGAGAAGTACGGGCAGACGCGAACGGGATTTTGTAAAACATTACCAGCGAAGGTCTAGATGGGTTAGGTTAGGTTATATTACGATATAGACGTATATAATGTGCCCACCGAGAAGTAGGGGCCGACCCGCCAGGAATGTTGGAAAATACTACATCCGAGATGTTAAGTTCCCTAAGGTTAGGATATATAAATTTATAGACATATATAATGTCCGCACCGAGACGTACAGGAAGACATCAACGGGATTCTGTGAAACATTACCAGCGAGGGTCTTGGTGGGTTAGGTTAGGTTATATTACGTTATAGACGTATATAATGATCCCACCGAGAAGTAGGGGCCGACCCGCCAGGAATATTGGAAAATACTACATACGAGATGTTAGGTTCCCATAGGTTAGGATATATAAATTTATAGACGTATATAATGTCCGGACAGAGACGTACAGGAAGACATGAACGGGATTCTGTGAAACAATACCAGCGAGGGTCTAGGTGGGTTAGGTTAGGTTATATTACGTTATAGACGTATATAATGATCACACCGAGCAGTAGGGGCCGACCCGCCAGGAATGTTGGAAAATACTACATCCGAGATGTTAGGTTCCCTTAGGTTAGGATATATAACGTTATAGACGTATATAATGTCCCCACGGCAAAGTACGGGCCGACACGACCGGGATTTTGTAAAACATTACCAGCGAGGTTCTAGATGGGTTAGGTTTGGTTATATTACGATATAGACGTATATAATGTGCCCACCGAGAAGTAGGGGCCGACCCGCCAGGAATGTTGGAAAATACTACATCCGAGATGTTAGGTTCCCTTAGGTTAGTATATATAACATTATAGACGTATATAATGTACCCACCGAGAAGTACGGGCAGACACGACCGGGTTTTTGTAAAACATTACCAGCGACGGTCTAGATGGGTTAGGTAAGGTTATATTACGATATAGACGTATATAATGTGCCCACCGAGAAGTAGGGGCCGACCCGCCAGGAATGTTGAAAAATACTACATCCGAGATGTTAGGTTCCCTTAGGTTAGTATATATAACGTTATAGACGTATATAATGTCCCCACCGAGAAGTACGGGCAGACACGACCGAGATTTTGTAAAACATTACCAGCGAGGGTCTAGATGGGTTAGGTTAGGTTATATTACGATATAGACGTATATAGTGTGCCCACCGAGAAGTAGGGGCCGACCCGCCAGGAATGTTGGAAAATACTACATCCGAGGTGTTAGGTTCCCTTAGGTTAGAATATATAAATTTATAGACGTATATAATGTCCGCACCGAGACGTACAGGAAGACATGAACGGGATTCTGTGAAACAATACCAGCGAGGGTCTAGGTGGGTTAGGTTAGGTTATATTACGTTATAGACGTATATAATGATCCCACCGAGAAGTAGGGGCCGACCCGCCAGGAATGTTGGAAAATACTACATACGAGATGTTAGGTTCCCTTAGGTTAGGATATATAACGTTATAGACGTATATAATGTCCCCACCGAGAAGTACGGGCAGACGCGAACGGGAATTTGTAAAACATTACCAGCGAAGGTCTAGATGGGTTAGGTTAGGTTATATTACGATATAGACGTATATAATGTGCCCACCGAGAAGTAGGGGCCGACCCGCCAGGAATGTTGGAAAATACTACATCCGAGATGTTAAGTTCCCTAAGGTTAGGATATATAAATTTATAGACATATATAATGTCCGCACCGAGACGTACAGGAAGACATCAACGGGATTCTGTGAAACATTACCAGCGAGAGTCTAGGTGGGTTAGGTTAGGTTATATTACGTTATAGACGTATATAATGATCCCACCGAGAAGTAGGGGCCGACCCGCCAGGAATATTGGAAAATACTACATACGAGATGTTAGGTTCCCTTAGGTTAGGATATATAAATTTATAGACGTATATAATGTCCGGACAGAGACGTACAGGAAGACATGAACGGGATTCTGTGAAACAATACCAGCGAGGGTCTAGGTGGGTTAGGTTAGGTTATATTACGTTATAGACGTATATAATGATCACACCGAGCAGTAGGGGCCGACCCGCCAGGAATGTTGGAAAATACTACATCCGAGATGTTAGGTTCCCTAAGGTTAGGATATCTAAATTTATAGACATATATAATGTCCCCACCGAGACGTACAGGAAGACATCAACGGGATTCTGTGAAACATTACCAGCGAGGGTCTAGGTGGGTTAGGTTAGGTTATATTACGTTATAGACGTATATAATGATCCCACCGAGAAGTAGGGGCCGACCCGCCAGGAATATTGGAAAATACTACATACGAGATGTTAGGTTCCCTTAGGTTAGGATATATAAATTTATAGACGTATATAATGTCCGGACAGAGACGTACAGGAAGACATGAACGGGATTCTGTGAAACAATACCAGCGAGGGTCTAGGTGGGTTAGGTTAGGTTATATTACGTTATAGACGTATACAATGTTCCCACCGAGAAGTAGGGGCCGACCCGCCTGGAATGTCGGAAAATACTACATCCGAGATGTTAGGTTCCCTTAGGTTAGGATATATAACGCTATAGACGTATATAATGTCCCCACGGCAAAGTACGGGCCGACACGACCGGGATTTTGTAAAACATTACCAGCGAGGGTCTAGATGGGTTAGGTTAGGTTATATTACGATATAGACGTATATAATGTGCCCACCGAGAAGTAGGGGCCGACCCGCCAGGAATGTTGGAAAATACTACATCCGAGATGTTAGGTTCCCTTAGGTTAGTATATATAACGTTATAGACGTATATAATGTCCCCACCGAGAAGTACGGGCAGACACGACCGGGATTTTGTAAAACATTACCAGCGAGGGTCTAGATGGGTTAGGTTAGGTTATATTACGATATAGACGTATATAGTGTACCCACCGAGAAGTAGGGGCCGACCCGCCAGGAATGTTGGAAAATACTACATACGAGATGTTAGTTTCCCTTAGGTTAGTATATATAACGTTATAGACGTATATAATGTCCGCACCGAGACGTACAGGAAGACATGAACGGGATTCTGTGAAACAATACCAGCGAGGGTCTAGATGGGTTAGGTTAGGTTATATTACGATATAGACGTATATAATGTCCCCACCGAGAAGTACGGGCAGACGCGAACGGGATTTTGTAAAACATTACCAGCGAAGGTCTAGATGGGTTAGGTTAGGTTATATTACGATATAGACGTATATAGTGTGCCCACCGAGAAGTAGGGGCCGACCCGCCAGGAATGTTGGAAAATACTACATCCGAGATGTTAGGTTCCCTTAGGTTAGTATATATAACGTTATAGACGTATATAATGTCCCCACCGAGAAGTACGGGCAGACACGACCGGGATTTTGTAAAACATTACCAGCGAGGGTCTAGATGGGTTAGGTTAGGTTATATTACGATATAGACGTATATAGTGTACCCACCGAGAAGTAGGGGCCGACCCGCCAGGAATGTTGGAAAATACTACATACGAGATGTTAGTTTCCCTTAGGTTAGTATATATAACGTTATAGACGTATATAATGTCCGCACCGAGACGTACAGGAAGACATGAACGGGATTCTGTGAAACAATACCAGCGAGGGTCTAGATGGGTTAGGTTAGGTTATATTACGATATAGACGTATATAATGTCCCCACCGAGAAGTACGGGCAGACGCGAACGGGATTTTGTAAAACATTACCAGCGAAGGTCTAGATGGGTTAGGTTAGGTTGTATTACGATATAGACGTATATAGTGTGCCCACCGAGAAGTAGGGGCCGACCCGCCAGGAATGTTGGAAAATACTACATCCGAGGTGTTAGGTTCCCTTAGGTTAGAATATATAAATTTATAGACGCATATAATGTCCGCACCGAGACGTACAGGAAGACATGAACGGGATTCTGTGAAACAATACCAGCGAGGGTCTAAGTGGGTTAGGTTAGGTTATATTACGTTATAGACGTATATAATGATCCCACCGAGAAGTAGGGGCCGACCCGCCAGGAATGTTGGAAAATACTACATACGAGATGTTAGGTTCCCTTAGGTTAGGATATATAACGTTATAGACGTATATAATGTCCCCACCGAGAAGTACGGGCAGACGCGAACGGGATTTTGTAAAACATTACCAGCGAAGGTCTAGATGGGTTAGGTTAGGTTATATTACGATATAGACGTATATAATGTGCCCACCGAGAAGTAGGGGCCGACCCGCCAGGAATGTTGGAAAATACTACATCCGAGATGTTAAGTTCCCTAAGGTTAGGATATATAAATTTATAGACATATATAATGTCCGCACCGAGACGTACAGGAAGACATCAACGGGATTCTGTGAAACATTACCAGCGAGGGTCTTGGTGGGTTAGGTTAGGTTATATTACGTTATAGACGTATATAATGATCCCACCGAGAAGTAGGGGCCGACCCGCCAGGAATATTGGAAAATACTACATACGAGATGTTAGGTTCCCTTAGGTTAGGATATATAAATTTATAGACGTATATAATGTCCGGACAGAGACGTCCAGGAAGACATGAACGGGATTCTGTGAAACAATACCAGCGAGGGTCTAGGTGGGTTAGGTTAGGTTATATTACGTTATAGACGTATATAATGATCACACCGAGCAGTAGGGGCCGACCCGCCAGGAATGTTGGAAAATACTACATCCGAGATGTTAGGTTCCCTTAGGTTAGGATATATAACGTTATAGACGTATATAATGTCCCCACGGCAAAGTACGGGCCGACACGACCGGGATTTTGTAAAACATTACCAGCGAGGTTCTAGATGGGTTAGGTTTGGTTATATTACGATATAGACGTATATAATGTGCCCACCGAGAAGTAGGGGCCGACCCGCCAGGAATGTTGAAAAATACTACATCCGAGATGTTAGGTTCCCTTAGGTTAGTATATATAACGTTATAGACGTATATAATGTCCCCACCGAGAAGTACGGGCAGACACGACCGAGATTTTGTAAAACATTACCAGCGAGGGTCTAGATGGGTTAGGTTAGGTTATATTACGATATAGACGTATATAGTGTGCCCACCGAGAAGTAGGGGCCGACCCGCCAGGAATGTTGGAAAATACTACATCCGAGGTGTTAGGTTCCCTTAGGTTAGAATATATAAATTTATAGACGTATATAATGTCCGCACCGAGACGTACAGGAAGACATGAACGGGATTCTGTGAAACAATACCAGCGAGGGTCTAGGTGGGTTAGGTTAGGTTATATTACGTTATAGACGTATATAATGATCCCACCGAGAAGTAGGGGCCGACCCGCCAGGAATGTTGGAAAATACTACATACGAGATGTTAGGTTCCCTTAGGTTAGGATATATAACGTTATAGACGTATATAATGTCCCCACCGAGAAGTACGGGCAGACGCGAACGGGAATTTGTAAAACATTACCAGCGAAGGTCTAGATGGGTTAGGTTAGGTTATATTACGATATAGACGTATATAATGTGCCCACCGAGAAGTAGGGGCCGACCCGCCAGGAATGTTGGAAAATACTACATCCGAGATGTTAAGTTCCCTAAGGTTAGGATATATAAATTTATAGACATATATAATGTCCGCACCGAGACGTACAGGAAGACATCAACGGGATTCTGTGTAACATTACCAGCGAGAGTCTAGGTGGGTTAGGTTAGGTTATATTACGTTATAGACGTATATAATGATCCCACCGAGAAGTAGGGGCCGACCCGCCAGGAATATTGGAAAATACTACATACGAGATGTTAGGTTCCCTTAGGTTAGGATATATAAATTTATAGACGTATATAATGTCCGGACAGAGACGTACAGGAAGACATGAACGGGATTCTGTGAAACAATACCAGCGAGGGTCTAGGTGGGTTAGGTTAGGTTATATTACGTTATAGACGTATATAATGATCACACCGAGCAGTAGGGGCCGACCCGCCAGGAATATTGGAAAATACTACATCCGAGATGTTAGGTTCCCTTAGGTTAGGATATATAACGTTATAGACGTATATAATGTCCCCACGGCAAAGTACGGGCCGACACGACCGGGATTTTGTAAAACATTACCAGCAAGGGTCTAGATGGGTTAGGTTTGGTTATATTACGATATAGACGTATATAATGTGCCCACCGAGAAGTAGGGGCCGACCCGCCAGGAATGTTGGAAAATACTACATCCGAGATGTTAGGTTCCCTAAGGTTAGGATATCTAAATTTATAGACATATATAATGTCCCCACGGCAAAGTACGGGCCGACACGACCGGGATTTTGTAAAACATTACCAGCGAGGGTCTAGATGGGTTAGGTTAGGTTATATTACGATATAGACGTATATAATGTGCCCACCGAGAAGTAGGGGCCGACCCGCCAGGAATGTTGGAAAATACTACATACGAGATGTTAGTTTACCTTAGGTTAGTATATATAACGTTATAGACGTATATAATGTCCGCACCGAGACGTACAGGAAGACATGAACGGGATTCTGTGAAACAATACCAGCGAGGGTCTAGATGGGTTAGGTTAGGTTATATTACGATATAGACGTATATAATGTCCCCACCGAGAAGTACGGGCAGACGCGAACGGGATTTTGTAAAACATTACCAGCGAGGGTCTAGATGGGTTAGGTTAGGTTATATTACGATATAGACGTATATAGTGTACCCACCGAGAAGTAGGGGCCGACCCGCCAGGAATGTTGGAAAATACTACATACGAGATGTTAGTTTCCCTTAGGTTAGTATATATAACGTTATAGACGTATATAATGTCCGCACCGAGACGTACAGGAAGACATGAACGGGATTCTGTGAAACAATACCAGCGAGGGTCTAGATGGGTTAGGTTAGGTTATATTACGATATAGACGTATATAATGTCCCCACCGAGAAGTACGGGCAGACGCGAACGGGATTTTGTAAAACATTACCAGCGAAGGTCTAGATGGGTTAGGTTAGGTTATATTACGATATAGACGTATATAATGTGCCCACCGAGAAGTAGGGGCCGACCCGCCAGGAATGTTGGAAAATACTACATCCGAGATGTTAAGTTCCCTAAGGTTAGGATATATAAATTTATAGACATATATAATGTCCGCACCGAGACGTACAGGAAGACATCAACGGGATTCTGTAAAACATTACCAGCGACGGTCTAGATGGGTTAGGTAAGGTTATATTACGATATAGACGTATATAATGTGCCCACCGAGAAGTAGGGGCCGACCCGCCAGGAATATTGGAAAATACTACATACGAGATGTTAGGTTCCCTTAGGTTAGGATATATAAATTTATAGACGTATATAATGTCCGGACAGAGACGTACAGGAAGACATGAACGGGATTCTGTGAAACAATACCAGCGAGGTTCTAGGTGGGTTAGGTTAGGTTATATTACGTTATAGACGTATATAATGATCACACCGAGCAGTAGGGGCCGACCCGCCAGGAATGTTGGAAAATACTACATCCGAGATGTTAGGTTCCCTAAGGTTAGGATATCTAAATTTATAGACATATATAATGTCCCCACCGAGAAGTACGGGCAGACACGACCGGGATTTTGTAAAACATGACCAGCGAGGTTCTAGATGGGTTAGGTTAGGTTATATTACGGTATAGACGTATATAATGTGCGCACCGAGAACTAGGGGCCGACCCGCCAGGAGTATTGGAAAATACTACATCCGAGATGTTAGGTTCCCTTAGGTTAGGATATATAACGTTATAGACGTATATAATGTCCCCACGGCAAAGTACGGGCCGACACGACCGGGATTTTGTAAAACATTACCAGCGAGGGTCTAGGTGGGTTAGGTTAGGTTATATTACGTTATAGACGTATATAATGTTCCCACCGAGAAGTAGGGGCCGACCCGCCTGGAATGTTGGAAAATACTACATCCGAGATGTTAGGTTCCCTTAGGTTAGGATATATAACGCTATAGACGTATATAATGTCCCCACGGCAAAGTACGGGCCGACACGACCGGAATTTTGTAAAACATTACCAGCGAGGGTCTAGATGGGTTAGGTTTGGTTATATTACGATATAGACGTATATAATGTGCCCACCGAGAAGTAGGGGCCGACCCGCCAGAAATGTTGGAAAATACTACATCCGAGATGTTAGGTTCCCTTAGGTTAGTATATATAACATTATAGACGTATATAATGTACCCACCGAGAAGTACGGGCAGACACGACCGGGATTTTGTAAAACATTCCCAGCTAGGGGCTAGATGTGTTAGGTTAGTTTATATTACGTTATAGACGTATATAATGATCCCACCGAGAAGTAGGGGCCGTCCCGCCAGGAATGTTGGAAAATACTACATTCGAGATGTTAGGTTCCCTTAGGTTAGGATATATAAATTTATAGACGTATATAATGTCCGCACCGAGACGTACAGGAAGACAGGAACGGGATTCTGTGAAACATTACCAGCGAGGGTCTAGGTGGGTTAGGTTAGGTTATGTTACGATATAGACGTATATAATGTTCCCACCGAGAAGTAGGGGCCGACCCGCCAGAAATGTTGGAAAATTCTACATCCGAGATGTTAAGTTGCCTTAGGTTAGGATATATAAATTTATAGACGTATATAATGTCCGCACCGAGACGTACGGGCCGACACGACCGGGATTTTGTAAAACATTACCAGCGAGGGTCTAGATGGCTTAGGTTAGGTTATATTACGATATAGACGTATATAATGTGCCCACCGAGAAGTAGGGGCCGACCCGCCAGAAATGTTGGAAAATTCTACATCCGAGATGTTAAGTTGCCTTAGGTTAGGATATATAAATTTATAGACGTATATAATGTCCGCACCGAGACGTACGGGCCGACACGACCGGGATTTTGTAAAACATTACCAGCGAGGGTCTAGATGGCTTAGGTTAGGTTATATTACGATATAGACGTATATAATGTGCCCACCGAGAAGTAGGGGCCGACCCGCCAGGAATGTTGGAAAATACTACCTACGAGATGTTAGTTTCCCTTAGGTTAGTATATATAACGTTATAGACGTATATAATGTCCGCAACGAGACGTACAGGAAGACATGAACGGGATTCTGTGAAACAATACCAGCGAGGGTCTAGGTGGGTTAGGTTAGGTTATATTACGTTATAGACGTATATAATGATCCCACCGAGAAGTAGGGGCCGACCCGCCAGGAATGTTGGAAAATACTACATACGAGATGTTAGGTTCCCTTAGGTTAGGATATATAACGTTATAGACGTATATAATGTCCCCACCGAGAAGTACGGGCAGACGCGAACGGGAATTTGTAAAACATTACCAGCGAAGGTCTAGATGGGTTAGGTTAGGTTATATTACGATATAGACGTATATAATGTGCCCACCGAGAAGTAGGGGCCGACCCGCCAGGAATGTTGGAAAATACTACATCCGAGATGTTAAGTTCCCTAAGGTTAGGATATATAAATTTATAGACATATATAATGTCCGCACCGAGACGTACAGGAAGACATCAACGGGATTCTGTGAAACATTACCAGCGAGAGTCTAGGTGGGTTAGGTTAGGTTATATTACGTTATAGACGTATATAATGATCCCACCGAGAAGTAGGGGCCGACCCGCCAGGAATATTGGAAAATACTACATACGAGATGTTAGGTTCCCTTAGGTTAGGATATATAAATTTATAGACGTATATAATGTCCGGACAGAGACGTACAGGAAGACATGAACGGGATTCTGTGAAACAATACCAGCGAGGGTCTAGGTGGGTTAGGTTAGGTTATATTACGTTATAGACGTATATAATGATCACACCGAGCAGTAGGGGCCGACCCGCCAGGAATGTTGGAAAATACTACATCCGAGATGTTAGGTTCCCTAAGGTTAGGATATCTAAATTTATAGACATATATAATGTCCCCACCGAGAAGTACGGGCAGACACGACCGGGATTTTGTAAAACATTACCAGCGAGGTTCTAGATGGGTTAGGTTAGGTTATATTACGATATAGACGTATATAATGTGCGCACCGAGAAGTAGGGGCCGACCCGCCAGGAATATTGGAAAATACTACATCCGAGATGTTAGGTTCCCTTAGGTTAGGATATATAACGTTATAGACGTATATAATGTCCCCACGGCAAAGTACGGGCCGACACGACCGGGATTTTGTAAAACATTACCAGCGAGGGTCTAGGTGGGTTAGGTTAGGTTATATTACGATATAGACGTATATAATGTGCCCACCGAGAAGTAGGGGCCGACCCGCCAGAAATGTTGGAAAATTCTACATCCGAGATGTTAAGTTGCCTTAGGTTAGGATATATAAATTTATAGACGTATATAATGTCCGCACCGAGACGTACGGGCCGACACGACCGGGATTTTGTAAAACATTACCAGCGAGGGTCTAGATGGCTTAGGTTAGGTTATATTACGATATAGACGTATATAATGTGCCCACCGAGAAGTAGGGGCCGACCCGCCAGGAATGTTGGAAAATACTACCTACGAGATGTTAGTTTCCCTTAGGTTAGTATATATAACGTTATAGACGTATATAATGTCCGCAACGAGACGTACAGGAAGACATGAACGGGATTCTGTGAAACAATACCAGCGAGGGTCTAGGTGGGTTAGGTTAGGTTATATTACGTTATAGACGTATATAATGATCCCACCGAGAAGTAGGGGCCGACCCGCCAGGAATGTTGGAAAATACTACATACGAGATGTTAGGTTCCCTTAGGTTAGGATATATAACGTTATAGACGTATATAATGTCCCCACCGAGAAGTACGGGCAGACGCGAACGGGAATTTGTAAAACATTACCAGCGAAGGTCTAGATGGGTTAGGTTAGGTTATATTACGATATAGACGTATATAATGTGCCCACCGAGAAGTAGGGGCCGACCCGCCAGGAATGTTGGAAAATACTACATCCGAGATGTTAAGTTCCCTAAGGTTAGGATATATAAATTTATAGACATATATAATGTCCGCACCGAGACGTACAGGAAGACATCAACGGGATTCTGTGAAACATTACCAGCGAGAGTCTAGGTGGGTTAGGTTAGGTTATATTACGTTATAGACGTATATAATGATCCCACCGAGAAGTAGGGGCCGACCCGCCAGGAATATTGGAAAATACTACATACGAGATGTTAGGTTCCCTTAGGTTAGGATATATAAATTTATAGACGTATATAATGTCCGGACAGAGACGTACAGGAAGACATGAACGGGATTCTGTGAAACAATACCAGCGAGGGTCTAGGTGGGTTAGGTTAGGTTATATTACGTTATAGACGTATATAATGATCACACCGAGCAGTAGGGGCCGACCCGCCAGGAATGTTGGAAAATACTACATCCGAGATGTTAGGTTCCCTAAGGTTAGGATATCTAAATTTATAGACATATATAATGTCCCCACCGAGAAGTACGGGCAGACACGACCGGGATTTTGTAAAACATTACCAGCGAGGTTCTAGATGGGTTAGGTTAGGTTATATTACGATATAGACGTATATAATGTGCGCACCGAGAAGTAGGGGCCGACCCGCCAGGAATATTGGAAAATACTACATCCGAGATGTTAGGTTCCCTTAGGTTAGGATATATAACGTTATAGACGTATATAATGTCCCCACGGCAAAGTACGGGCCGACACGACCGGGATTTTGTAAAACATTACCAGCGAGGGTCTAGGTGGGTTAGGTTAGGTTATATTACGTTATAGACGTATATAATGTTCCCACCGAGAAGTAGGGGCCGACCCGCCTGGAATGTTGGAAAATACTACATCCGAGATGTTAGGTTCCCTTAGGTTAGGATATATAACGCTATAGACGTATATAATGTCCCCACGGCAAAGTACGGGCCGACACGACCGGGATTTTGTAAAACATTACCAGCGAGGGTCTAGATGGGTTAGGTTAGGTTATATTACGATATAGACGTATATAATGTGCCCACCGAGAAGTAGGGGCCGACCCGCCAGGAATGTTGGAAAATACTACATCCGAGATGTTAGGTTCCCTTAGGTTAGTATATATAACGTTATAGACATATATAATGTCCCCACCGAGAAGTACGGGCAGACACGACCGGGATTTTGTAAAACATTACCAGCGAGGGTCTAGATGGGTTAGGTTAGGTTATATTACGATATAGACGTATATAGTGTACCCACCGAGAAGTAGGGGCCGACCCGCCAGGAATGTTGGAAAATACTACATCCGAGATGTTAAGTTCCCTAAGGTTAGGATATATAAATTTATAGACATATATAATGTCCGCACCGAGACGTACAGGAAGACATCAACGGGATTCTGTAAAACATTACCAGCGACGGTCTAGATGGGTTAGGTAAGGTTATATTACGATATAGACGTATATAATGTGCCCACCGAGAAGTAGGGGCCGACCCGCCAGGAATATTGGAAAATACTACATACGAGATGTTAGGTTCCCTTAGGTTAGGATATATAAATTTATAGACGTATATAATGTCCGGACAGAGACGTACAGGAAGACATGAACGGGATTCTGTGAAACAATACCAGCGAGGTTCTAGGTGGGTTAGGTTAGGTTATATTACGTTATAGACGTATATAATGATCACACCGAGCAGTAGGGGCCGACCCGCCAGGAATGTTGGAAAATACTACATCCGAGATGTTAGGTTCCCTAAGGTTAGGATATCTAAATTTATAGACATATATAATGTCCCCACCGAGAAGTACGGGCAGACACGACCGGGATTTTGTAAAACATGACCAGCGAGGTTCTAGATGGGTTAGGTTAGGTTATATTACGATATAGACGTATATAATGTGCGCACCGAGAACTAGGGGCCGACCCGCCAGGAGTATTGGAAAATACTACATCCGAGATGTTAGGTTCCCTTAGGTTAGGATATATAACGTTATAGACGTATATAATGTCCCCACGGCAAAGTACGGGCCGACACGACCGGGATTTTGTAAAACATTACCAGCGAGGGTCTAGGTGGGTTAGGTTAGGTTATATTACGTTATAGACGTATATAATGTTCCCACCGAGAAGTAGGGGCCGACCCGCCTGGAATGTTGGAAAATACTACATCCGAGATGTTAGGTTCCCTTAGGTTAGGATATATAACGCTATAGACGTATATAATGTCCCCACGGCAAAGTACGGGCCGACACGACCGGAATTTTGTAAAACATTACCAGCGAGGGTCTAGATGGGTTAGGTTTGGTTATATTACGATATAGACGTATATAATGTGCCCACCGAGAAGTAGGGGCCGACCCGCCAGAAATGTTGGAAAATACTACATCCGAGATGTTAGGTTCCCTTAGGTTAGTATATATAACATTATAGACGTATATAATGTACCCACCGAGAAGTACGGGCAGACACGACCGGGATTTTGTAAAACATTACCAGCGACAGTCTAGATGGGTTAGGTTAGGTTATATTACGTTATAGACATATATAATGTTCCCACCGAGAAGTAGGGGCCGACCCGCCAGAAATGTTGGAAAATTCTACATCCGAGATGTTAAGTTGCCTTAGGTTAGGATATATAACGTTATAGACCTATATAATGTCCGCACCGAGACGTACGGGACGACACGACCGGGATTCTGTAAAACATTCCCAGCTAGGGGCTAGATGTGTTAGGTTAGGTTATATTACGTTATAGACGTATATAATGATCCCACCGAGAAGTAGGTGCCGACCCGCCAGGAATGTTGGAAAATACTACACCCGAGATGTTAAGTTGCCTTAGGTTAGGATATATAACGTCATAGACGTATATAATGTCCCCACCGAGAAGTACGGGCAGACACGACCGGGATTTTGTAAAACATTACCAGCGAGGGTCTAGATGGGTTAGGTTAGGTTATATTACGATATAGACGTATATAATGTGCCCACCGAGAAGTAGGGGCCGACACGCCAGGAATGTAGGAAAATACTACATCCGAGATGTTAGGTTCACTTAGGTTAGGACATATAACGTTATAGACGTATATAATGTCCGCACCGAGACGTACGGGACGACACGACCGGGATTTTGTAAAACATTCCCAGCTAGGGGCTAGATGTGTTAGGTTAGTTTATATTACGTTATAGACGTATATAATGATCCCACCGAGAAGTAGGGGCCGTCCCGCCAGGAATGTTGGAAAATACTACATTCGAGATGTTAGGTTCCCTTAGGTTAGGATATATAAATTTATAGACGTATATAATGTCCGCACCGAGACGTACAGGAAGACAGGAACGGGATTCTGTGAAACATTACCAGCGAGGGTCTAGGTGGGTTAGGTTAGGTTATGTTACGATATAGACGTATATAATGTTCCCACCGAGAAGTAGGGGCCGACCCGCCAGAAATGTTGGAAAATTCTACATCCGAGATGTTAAGTTGCCTTAGGTTAGGATATATAAATTTATAGACGTATATAATGTCCGCACCGAGACGTACGGGCCGACACGACCGGGATTTTGTAAAACATTACCAGCGAGGGTCTAGATGGCTTAGGTTAGGTTATATTACGATATAGACGTATATAATGTGCCCACCGAGAAGTAGGGGCCGACCCGCCAGGAATGTTGGAAAATACTACCTACGAGATGTTAGTTTCCCTTAGGTTAGTATATATAACGTTATAGACGTATATAATGTCCGCAACGAGACGTACAGGAAGACATGAACGGGATTCTGTGAAACAATACCAGCGAGGGTCTAGATGGGTTAGGTTAGGTTATATTACGATATAGACGTATATAATGTGCCCACCGAGAAGTAGGGGCCGACCCGCCAGGAATATTGGAAAATACTACATCCGAGATGTTAGGTTCCCTTAGTTTAGGATATATAAATTTATAGACGTATATAATGTCCCCACCGAGAAGTACGGGCAGACGCGAACGGGATTTTGTAAAACATTACCAGCGAAGGTCTAGATGGGTTAGGTTAGGTTGTATTACGATATAGACGTATATAGTGTGCCCACCGAGAAGTAGGGGCCGACCCGCCAGGAATGTTGGAAAATACTACATCCGAGGTGTTAGGTTCCCTTAGGTTAGAATATATAAATTTATAGACGTATATAATGTCCGCACCGAGACGTACAGGAAGACATGAACGGGATTCTGTGAAACAATACCAGCGAGGGTCTAAGTGGGTTAGGTTAGGTTATATTACGTTATAGACGTATATAATGATCCCACCGAGAAGTAGGGGCCGACCCGCCAGGAATGTTGGAAAATACTACATACGAGATGTTAGGTTCCCTTAGGTTAGGATATATAACGTTATAGACGTATATAATGTCCCCACCGAGAAGTACGGGCAGACGCGAACGGGATTTTGTAAAACATTACCAGCGAAGGTCTAGATGGGTTAGGTTAGGTTATATTACGATATAGACGTATATAATGTGCCCACCGAGAAGTAGGGGCCGACCCGCCAGGAATGTTGGAAAATACTACATACGAGATGTTAGTTTCCCTTAGGTTAGTATATATAACGTTATAGACGTATATAATGTCCGCAACGAGACGTACAGGAAGACATGAACGGGATTCTGTGAAACAATACCAGCGAGGGTCTAGATGGGTTAGGTTAGGTTATATTACGATATAGACGTATATAATGTGCCCACCGAGAAGTAGGGGCCGACCCGCCAGGAATATTGGAAAATACTACATCCGAGATGTTAGGTTCCCTTAGTTTAGGATATATAAATTTATAGACGTATATAATGTCCGCACCGAGACGTACGGGAAGACATGAACGGGATTCTGTGAAACATTACCAGCGAGGGTCTAGGTGGTTTGGTTAGGTTAGGTTATATTGCGTTATAGACGTATATAATGTTCCCACCGAGAAGTAGGGGCCGACCCGCCAGGAATGTTGGAAAATACTACATCCGAGATGTTAGGTTCCCTTAGGTTCGGATATATAACGTTATAGACGTATATAATGTCCCCACCGAGAAGTACGGGCAGACACGACCGGGATTTTGTAAAACATTACCAGCGAGGGTCTAGATGGGTTAGGTTAGGTTATATTACGATATAGACCTATATAATGTGCCCACCGAGAAGTAGGGGCCGACCCGCCAGGAATGTTGGAAAATACTACATCCGAGATGTTAGGTTCCCGTAGGTTAGGATATATAACGTTATAGACGTATATAATGTCCCCACCGAGAAGTACGGGCAGACACGACCGGGATTTTGTAAAACATTACCAGCGAGGGTCTAGATGGGTTAGGTTAGGTTATATTACGATATAGACGTATATAGTGTACCCACCGAGAAGTAGGGGCCGACCCGCCAGGAATGTTGGAAAATACTACATACGAGATGTTAGTTTCCCTTAGGTTAGTATATATAACGTTATAGACGTATATAATGTCCGCACCGAGACGTACAGGAAGACATGAACGGGATTCTGTGAAACAATACCAGCGAGGGTCTAGATAGGTTAGGTTAGGTTATATTACGATATAGACGTATATAATGTGCCCACCGAGAAGTAGGGGCCGACCCGCCAGAAATATTGGAAAATACTACATCCGAGATGTTAGGTTCCCTTAGTTTAGGATATATAAATTTATAGACGTATATAATGTCCGCACCGAGACGTACGGGAAGACATGAACGGGATACTGTGAAACATTACCAGCGAGGGTCTAGGTGGGTTAGGTTAGGTTATATTGCGTTATAGACGTATATAATGTTCCCACCGAGAAGTAGGGGCCGACCCGCCAGGAATGTTGGAAAATACTACATCCGAGATGTTAGGTTCCCTTAGGTTAGTATATATAACGCTATAGACGTATATAATGTCCCCACCGAGAAGTACGGGCAGACACGACCGGGATTTTGTAAAACATTACCAGCGACGGTCTAGATGGGTTAGGTAAGGTTATATTACGATATAGACGTATATAATGTGCCCACCGAGAAGTAGGGGCCGACCCGCCAGGAATGTTGGAAAATACTACATCCGAGATGTTAGGTTCCCTTAGGTTAGTATATATAACATTATAGACGTATATAATGTACCCACCGAGAAGTACGGGCAGACACGACCGGGTTTTTGTAAAACATTACCAGCGACGGTCTAGATGGGTTAGGTAAGGTTATATTACGATGTAGACGTATATAATGTGCCCACCGAGAAGTAGGGGCCGACCCGCCAGGAATGTTGAAAAATACTACATCCGAGATGTTAGGTTCCCTTAGGTTAGTATATATAACGTTATAGACGTATATAATGTCCCCACCGAGAAGTACGGGCAGACACGACCGGGATTTTGTAAAACATTACCAGCGAGGGTCTAAATGGGTTAGGTTCGGTTATATTACGATATAGACGTATATAGTGTACCCACCGAGAAGTAGGGGCCGACCCGCCAGGAATGTTGGAAAATACTATATACGAGATGTTAGTTTCCCTTAGGTTAGTATATATAACGTTATAGACGTATATAATGTCCGCAACGAGACGTACAGGAAGACATGAACGGGATTCTGTGAAACAATACCAGCGAGGGTCTAGATGGGTTAGGTTAGGTTATATTACGATATAGACGTATATAATGTGCCCACCGAGAAGTAGGGGCCGACCCGCCAGGAATATTGGAAAATACTACATCCGAGATGTTAGGTTCCCTTAGTTTAGGATATATAAATTTATAGACGTATATAATGTACCCACCGAGAAGTACGGGCAGACACGACCGGGTTTTTGTAAAACATTACCAGCGACGGTCTAGATGGGTTAGGTAAGGTTATATTACGATATAGACGTATATAATGTGCCCACCGAGAAGTAGGGGCCGACCCGCCAGGAATGTTGAAAAATACTACATCCGAGATGTTAGGTTCCCTTAGGTTAGTATATATAACGTTATAGACGTATATAATGTCCCCACCGAGAAGTACGGGCAGACACGACCGGGATTTTGTAAAACATTACCAGCGAGGGTCTAGATGGGTTAGGTTCGGTTATATTATGATATAGACGTATATAGTGTACCCACCGAGAAGTAGGGGCCGACCCGCCAGGAATGTTGGAAAATACTACATACGAGATGTTAGTTTCCCTTAGGTTAGTATATATAACGTTATAGACGTATATAATGTCCGCAACGAGACGTACAGGAAGACATGAACGGGATTCTGTGAAACAATACCAGCGAGGGTCTAGATGGGTTAGGTTAGGTTATATTACGATATAGACGTATATAATGTGCCCACCGAGAAGTAGGGGCCGACCCGCCAGGAATATTGGAAAATACTACATCCGAGATGTTAGGTTCCCTTAGTTTAGGATATATAAATTTATAGACGTATATAATGTCCGCACCGAGACGTACGGGAAGACATGAACGGGATTCTGTGAAACATTACCAGCGAGGGTCTAGGTGGGTTAGGTTAGGTTATATTGCGTTATAGACGTATATAATGTTCCCACCGAGAAGTAGGGGCCGACCCGCCAGGAATGTTGGAAAATACTACATCCGAGATGTTAGGTTCCCTTAGGTTAGTATATATAACGCTATAGACGTATATAATGTCCCCACCGAGAAGTACGGGCAGACACGACCGGGATTTTGTAAAACATTACCAGCGACGGTCTAGATGGGTTAGGTAAGGTTATATTACGATATAGACGTATATAATGTGCCCACCGAGAAGTAGGGGCCGACCCGCCAGGAATGTTGGAAAATACTACATCCGAGATGTTAGGTTCCCTTAGGTTAGTATATATAACATTATAGACGTATATAATGTACCCACCGAGAAGTACGGGCAGACACGACCGGGTTTTTGTAAAACATTACCAGCGACGGTCTAGATGGGTTAGGTAAGGTTATATTACGATGTAGACGTATATAATGTGCCCACCGAGAAGTAGGGGCCGACCCGCCAGGAATGTTGAAAAATACTACATCCGAGATGTTAGGTTCCCTTAGGTTAGTATATATAACGTTATAGACGTATATAATGTCCCCACCGAGAAGTACGGGCAGACACGACCGGGATTTTGTAAAACATTACCAGCGAGGGTCTAAATGGGTTAGGTTCGGTTATATTACGATATAGACGTATATAGTGTACCCACCGAGAAGTAGGGGCCGACCCGCCAGGAATGTTGGAAAATACTATATACGAGATGTTAGTTTCCCTTAGGTTAGTATATATAACGTTATAGACGTATATAATGTCCGCAACGAGACGTACAGGAAGACATGAACGGGATTCTGTGAAACAATACCAGCGAGGGTCTAGATGGGTTAGGTTAGGTTATATTACGATATAGACGTATATAATGTGCCCACCGAGAAGTAGGGGCCGACCCGCCAGGAATATTGGAAAATACTACATCCGAGATGTTAGGTTCCCTTAGTTTAGGATATATAAATTTATAGACGTATATAATGTACCCACCGAGAAGTACGGGCAGACACGACCGGGTTTTTGTAAAACATTACCAGCGACGGTCTAGATGGGTTAGGTAAGGTTATATTACGATATAGACGTATATAATGTGCCCACCGAGAAGTAGGGGCCGACCCGCCAGGAATGTTGAAAAATACTACATCCGAGATGTTAGGTTCCCTTAGGTTAGTATATATAACGTTATAGACGTATATAATGTCCCCACCGAGAAGTACGGGCAGACACGACCGGGATTTTGTAAAACATTACCAGCGAGGGTCTAGATGGGTTAGGTTCGGTTATATTATGATATAGACGTATATAGTGTACCCACCGAGAAGTAGGGGCCGACCCGCCAGGAATGTTGGAAAATACTACATACGAGATGTTAGTTTCCCTTAGGTTAGTATATATAACGTTATAGACGTATATAATGTCCGCAACGAGACGTACAGGAAGACATGAACGGGATTCTGTGAAACAATACCAGCGAGGGTCTAGATGGGTTAGGTTAGGTTATATTACGATATAGACGTATATAATGTGCCCACCGAGAAGTAGGGGCCGACCCGCCAGGAATATTGGAAAATACTACATCCGAGATGTTAGGTTCCCTTAGTTTAGGATATATAAATTTATAGACGTATATAATGTCCGCACCGAGACGTACGGGAAGACATGAACGGGATTCTGTGAAACATTACCAGCGAGGGTCTAGGTGGTTTGGTTAGGTTAGGTTATATTGCGTTATAGACGTATATAATGTTCCCACCGAGAAGTAGGGGCCGACCCGCCAGGAATGTTGGAAAATACTACATCCGAGATGTTAGGTTCCCTTAGGTTCGGATATATAACGTTATAGACGTATATAATGTCCCCACCGAGAAGTACGGGCAGACACGACCGGGATTTTGTAAAACATTACCAGCGAGGGTCTAGATGGGTTAGGTTAGGTTATATTACGATATAGACCTATATAATGTGCCCACCGAGAAGTAGGGGCCGACCCGCCAGGAATGTTGGAAAATACTACATCCGAGATGTTAGGTTCCCGTAGGTTAGGATATATAACGTTATAGACGTATATAATGTCCCCACCGAGAAGTACGGGCAGACACGACCGGGATTTTGTAAAACATTACCAGCGAGGGTCTAGATGGGTTAGGTTAGGTTATATTACGATATAGACGTATATAGTGTACCCACCGAGAAGTAGGGGCCGACCCGCCAGGAATGTTGGAAAATACTACATACGAGATGTTAGTTTCCCTTAGGTTAGTATATATAACGTTATAGACGTATATAATGTCCGCACCGAGACGTACAGGAAGACATGAACGGGATTCTGTGAAACAATACCAGCGAGGGTCTAGATGGGTTAGGTTAGGTTATATTACGATATAGACGTATATAATGTGCCCACCGAGAAGTAGGGGCCGACCCGCCAGAAATATTGGAAAATACTACATCCGAGATGTTAGGTTCCCTTAGTTTAGGATATATAAATTTATAGACGTATATAATGTCCGCACCGAGACGTACGGGAAGACATGAACGGGATACTGTGAAACATTACCAGCGAGGGTCTAGGTGGGTTAGGTTAGGTTATATTGCGTTATAGACGTATATAATGTTCCCACCGAGAAGTAGGGGCCGACCCGCCAGGAATGTTGGAAAATACTACATCCGAGATGTTAGGTTCCCTTAGGTTAGTATATATAACGTTATAGACGTATATAATGTCCCCACCGAGAAGTACGGGCAGACACGACCGGGATTTTGTAAAACATTACCAGCGACGGTCTAGATGGGTTAGGTAAGGTTATATTACGATATAGACGTATATAATGTGCCCACCGAGAAGTAGGGGCCGACCCGCCAGGAATGTTGGAAAATACTACATCCGAGATGTTAGGTTCCCTTAGGTTAGTATATATAACATTATAGACGTATATAATGTCCGCACCGAGACGTACGGGAAGACATGAACGGGATACTGTGAAACATTACCAGCGAGGGTCTAGGTGGGTTAGGTTAGGTTATATTGCGTTATAGACGTATATAATGTTCCCACCGCGAAGTAGGGGCCGACCCGCCAGGAATGTTGGAAAATACTACATCCGAGATGTTAGGTTCCCTTAGGTTAGTATATATAACGTTATAGACGTATATAATGTCCCCACCGAGAAGTACGGGCAGACACGACCGGGATTTTGTAAAACATTACCAGCGAGGGTCTAGATGGGTTAGGTTAGGTTATATTACGATATAGACGTATATAATGTGCCCACCGAGAAGTAGGGGCCGACCCGCCAGGAATATTGGAAAATACTACATCCGAGATGTTAGGTTCCCTTAGTTTAGGATATATAAATTTATAGACGTATATAATGTCCGCACCGAGACGTACGGGAAGACATGAACGGGATTCTGTGAAACATTACCAGCGAGGGTCTAGGTGGGTTAGGTTAGGTTATATTGCGTTATAGACGTATATAATGTTCCCACCGAGAAGTAGGGGCCGACCCGCCTGGAATGTTGGAAAATACTACATCCGAGATGTTAGGTTCCCTTAGGTTAGGATATATAACGTTATAGATGTATATAATGTCCCCACGGCAAAGTACGGGCCGACACGACCGGGATTTTGTAAAACATTACCAGCGAGGTTCTAGATGGGTTAGGTTTGGTTATATTACGATATAGACGTATATAGTGTACCCACCGAGAAGTAGGGGCCGACCCGCCAGGAATGTTGGAAAATACTACATACGAGATGTTAGTTTCCCTTAGGTTAGTATATATAACGTTATAGACGTATATAATGTCCGCAACGAGACGTACAGGAAGACATGAACGGGATTCTGTGAAACAATACCAGCGAGGGTCTAGATGGGTTAGGTTAGGTTATATTACGATATAGACGTATATAATGTGCCCACCGAGAAGTAGGGGCCGACCCGCCAGGAATATTGGAAAATACTACATCCGAGATGTTAGGTTCCCTTAGTTTAGGATATATAAATTTATAGACGTATATAATGTCCGCACCGAGACGTACGGGAAGACATGAACGGGATTCTGTGAAACATTACCAGCGAGGGTCTAGGTGGTTTGGTTAGGTTAGGTTATATTGCGTTATAGACGTATATAATGTTCCCACCGAGAAGTAGGGGCCGACCCGCCAGGAATGTTGGAAAATACTACATCCGAGATGTTAGGTTCCCTTAGGTTCGGATATATAACGTTATAGACGTATATAATGTCCCCACCGAGAAGTACGGGCAGACACGACCGGGATTTTGTAAAACATTACCAGCGAGGGTCTAGATGGGTTAGGTTAGGTTATATTACGATATAGACCTATATAATGTGCCCACCGAGAAGTAGGGGCCGACCCGCCAGGAATGTTGGAAAATACTACATCCGAGATGTTAGGTTCCCGTAGGTTAGGATATATAACGTTATAGACGTATATAATGTCCCCACCGAGAAGTACGGGCAGACACGACCGGGATTTTGTAAAACATTACCAGCGAGGGTCTAGATGGGTTAGGTTAGGTTATATTACGATATAGACGTATATAGTGTACCCACCGAGAAGTAGGGGCCGACCCGCCAGGAATGTTGGAAAATACTACATACGAGATGTTAGTTTCCCTTAGGTTAGTATATATAACGTTATAGACGTATATAATGTCCGCACCGAGACGTACAGGAAGACATGAACGGGATTCTGTGAAACAATACCAGCGAGGGTCTAGATGGGTTAGGTTAGGTTATATTACGATATAGACGTATATAATGTGCCCACCGAGAAGTAGGGGCCGACCCGCCAGAAATATTGGAAAATACTACATCCGAGATGTTAGGTTCCCTTAGTTTAGGATATATAAATTTATAGACGTATATAATGTCCGCACCGAGACGTACGGGAAGACATGAACGGGATACTGTGAAACATTACCAGCGAGGGTCTAGGTGGGTTAGGTTAGGTTATATTGCGTTATAGACGTATATAATGTTCCCACCGAGAAGTAGGGGCCGACCCGCCAGGAATGTTGGAAAATACTACATCCGAGGTGTTAGGTTCCCTTAGGTTAGAATATATAAATTTATAGACGTATATAATGTCCGGACAGAGACGTACAGGAAGACATGAACGGGATTCTGTGAAACAATACCAGCGAGGGTCTAGGTGGGTTAGGTTAGGTTATATTACGTTATAGACGTATATAATGATCACACCGAGAAGTAGGGGCCGACCCGCCTGGAATGTTGGAAAATACTACATCCGAGATGTTAGGTTCCCTTAGGTTAGTATATATAACGTTATAGACGTATATAATGTCCGCACCGAAACGTACAGGAAGACATGAACGGGATTCTGTGAAACAATACCAGCGAGGGTCTAGATGGGTTAGGTAAGGTTATATTACGATATAGACGTATATAATGTGCCCACCGAGAAGTAGGGGCCGACCCGCCAGGAATGTTGGAAAATACTACATCCGAGATGTTAGGTTCCCTTAGGTTAGTATATATAACGTTATAGACGTATATAATGTCCCCACCGAGAAGTACGGGCAGACACGACCGGGATTTTGTAAAACATTACCAGCGAGGGTCTAGATGGGTTAGGTTAGGTTATATTACGATATAGACGTATATAGTGTACCCACCGAGAAGTAGGGGCCGACCCGCCAGGAATGTTGGAAAATACTACATACGAGATGTTAGTTTCCCTTAGGTTAGTATATATAACGTTATAGACGTATATAATGTCCGCACCGAGACGTACAGGAAGACATGAACGGGATTCTGTGAAACAATACCAGCGAGGGTCTAGATGGGTTAGGTTAGGTTATATTACGATATAGACGTATATAATGTGCCCACCGAGAAGTAGGGGCCGACCCGCCAGGAATATTGGAAAATACTACATCCGAGATGTTAGGTTCCCTTAGTTTAGGATATATAAATTTATAGACGTATATAATGTCCGCACCGAGACGTACGGGAAGACATGAACGGGATTCTGTGAAACATTACCAGCGAGGGTCTAGGTGGGTTAGGTTAGGTTATATTACGTTATAGACGTATATAATGTTCCCACCGAGAAGTAGGGACCGACCCTCCAGGAATGTTGGAAAATACTACATCCGAGATGTTAGGTTCCCTTAGGTTAGTATATATAACGTTATAGACGTATATAATGTCCCCACCGAGAAGTACGGGCAGACACGACCGAGATTTTGTAAGACATTACCAGCGAGGGTCTAGATGGGTTAGGTTAGGTTATATTACGATATAGACGTATATAGTGTGCCCACCGAGAAGTAGGGGCCGACCCGCCAGGAATGTTGGAAAATACTACATCCGAGGTGTTAGGTTCCCTTAGGTTAGGATATATAAATTTATAGACGTATATAATGTCCGCACCGAGACGTACAGGAAGACAGGAACGGGATTCTGTGAAACATTACCAGCGAGGGTCTAGATGGGTTAGGTTAGGTTATATTACGATATAGACGTATATAGTGTGCCCACCGAGAAGTAGGGGCCGACCCGCCAGGAATGTTGGAAAATACTACATCCGAGATGTTAGGTTCCCTTAGGTTAGGATATATAAATTTATAGATGTATATAATGTCCGCACCGAGACGTACAGGAAGACAGGAACGGGATTCTGTGAAACATTACCAGCGAGGGTCTAGGTGGGTTAGGTTAGGTTATATTACGTTATAGACGTATATAATGTTCCCACCGAGAAGTAGGGGCCGACCCGCCTGGAATGTTGGAAAATACTACATCCGAGATGTTAGGTTCCCTTAGGTTAGGATATATAACGCTATAGACGTATATAATGTCCCCACGGCAAAGTACGGGCCGACACGACCGGGATTTTGTAAAACAATACCAGCGAGGGTCTAGATGGGTTAGGTTAGGTTATATTACGTTACAGACGTATATAATGATCCCACCGAGAAGTAGGGGCCGACCCGCCTGGAATGTTGGAAAATACTACATCCGAGATGTTAGGTTCCCTTAGGTTAGGATATATAACGCTATAGACGTATATAATGTCCCCACGGCAAAGTACGGGCCGACACGACCGGGATTTTGTAAAACATTACCAGCGAGGGTCTAGGTGGGTTAGGTTAGGTTATATTACGTTATAGACGTATATAATGTTCCCACCGAGAAGTAGGGGCCGACCCGCCTGGAATGTTGGAAAATACTACATCAGAGATGTTAGGTTCCCTTAGGTTAGTATATATAACGTTATAGACGTATATAATGTCCCCACCGAGAAGTACGGGCAGACACGACCGGGATTTTGTAAAACATTACCAGCGAGGGTCTAGATGGGTTAGGTTAGGTTATATTACGATATAGACGTATATAGTGTACCCACCGAGAAGTAGGGGCCGACCCGCCAGGAATGTTGGAAAATACTACATACGAGATGTTAGTTTCCCTTAGGTTAGTATATATAACGTTATAGACGTATATAATGTCCGCACCGAGACGTACAGGAAGACATGAACGGGATTCTGTGAAACAATACCAGCGAGGGTCTAGATGGGTTAGGTTAGGTTATATTACGATATAGACGTATATAATGTGCCCACCGAGAAGTAGGGGCCGACCCGCCAGGAATATTGGAAAATACTACATCCGAGATGTTAGGTTCCCTTAGTTTAGGATATATAAATTTATAGACGTATATAATGTCCGCACCGAGACGTACGGGAAGACATGAACGGGATTCTGTGAAACATTACCAGCGAGGGTCTAGGTGGGTTCGGTTAGGTTATATTGCGTTATAGACGTATATAATGTCCCCACCGAGAAGTACGGGCAGACACGACCGGGATTTTGTAAAACATTACCAGCGAGGGTCTAGATGGGTTAGGTTAGGTTATATTACGATATAGACGTATATAGTGTACCCACCGAGAAGTAGGGGCCGACCCGCCAGGAATGTTGGAAAATACTACATACGAGATGTTAGTTTCCCTTAGGTTAGTATATATAACATTATAGACGTATATAATGTCCGCACCGAGACGTACAGGAAGACATGAACGGGATTCTGTGAAACAATACCAGCGAGGGTCTAGATGGGTTAGGTTAGGTTATATTACGATATAGACGAATATAATGTGCCCACCGAGAAGTAGGGGCCGACCCGCCAGGAATATTGGAAAATACTACATCCGAGATGTTAGGTTCCCTTAGTTTAGGATATATAAATTTATAGACGTATATAATGTCCGCACCGAGACGTACGGGAAGACATGAACGGGATTCTGTGAAACATTACCAGCGAGGGTCTAGGTGGGTTAGGTTAGGTTATATTACGATATAGACGTATATAGTGTGCCCACCGAGAAGTAGGGGCCGACCCGCCAGGAATGTTGGAAAATACTACATCCGAGGTGTTAGGTTCCCTTAGGTTAGGATATATAAATTTATAGACGTATATAATGTCCGCACCGAGACGTACAGGAAGACAGGAACGGGATTCTGTGAAACATTACCAGCGAGGGTCTAGATGGGTTAGGTTAGGTTATATTACGATATAGACGTATATAGTGTGCCCACCGAGAAGTAGGGGCCGACCCGCCAGGAATGTTGGAAAATACTACATCCGAGATGTTAGGTTCCCTTAGGTTAGGATATATAAATTTATAGATGTATATAATGTCCGCACCGAGACGTACAGGAAGACAGGAACGGGATTCTGTGAAACATTACCAGCGAGGGTCTAGGTGGGTTAGGTTAGGTTATATTACGTTATAGACGTATATAATGTTCCCACCAAGAAGTAGGGGCCGACCCGCCTGGAATGTTGGAAAATACTACATCCGAGATGTTAGGTTCCCTTAGGTTAGGATATATAACGCTATAGACGTATATAATGTCCCCACGGCAAAGTACGGGCCGACACGACCGGGATTTTGTAAAACATTACCAGCGAGGGTCTAGATGGGTTAGGTTAGGTTATATTACGTTATAGACGTATATAATGATCCCACCGAGAAGTAGGGGCCGACCCGCCAGGAATATTGGAAAATACTACATACGAGATGTTAGGTTCCCTTAGGTGAGGATATATAAATTTATAGACGTATATAATGTCCGGACAGAGACGTACAGGAAGACATGAACGGGATTCTGTGAAACAATACCAGCGAGGGTCTAGGTGGGTTAGGTTAGGTTATATTACGATATAGACGTATATAGTGTACCCACCGAGAAGTAGGGGCCGACCCGCCAGGAATGTTGGAAAATACTACATACGAGATGTTAGTTTCCCTTAGGTTAGTATATATAACGTTATAGACGTATATAATGTCCGCACCGAGACGTACAGGAAGACATGAACGGGATTCTGTGAAACAATACCAGCGAGGGTCTAGATGGGTTAGGTTAGGTTATATTACGATATAGACGTATATAATGTGCCCACCGAGAAGTAGGGGCCGACCCGCCAGGAATATTGGAAAATACTACATCCGAGATGTTAGGTTCCCTTAGTTTAGGATATATAAATTTATAGACGTATATAATGTCCGCACCGAGACGTACGGGAAGACATGAACGGGATTCTGTGAAACATTACCAGCGAGGGTCTAGGTGGGTTCGGTTAGGTTATATTGCGTTATAGACGTATATAATGTCCCCACCGAGAAGTACGGGCAGACACGACCGGGATTTTGTAAAACATTACCAGCGAGGGTCTAGATGGGTTAGGTTAGGTTATATTACGATATAGACGTATATAGTGTACCCACCGAGAAGTAGGGGCCGACCCGCCAGGAATGTTGGAAAATACTACATACGAGATGTTAGTTTCCCTTAGGTTAGTATATATAACATTATAGACGTATATAATGTCCGCACCGAGACGTACAGGAAGACATGAACGGGATTCTGTGAAACAATACCAGCGAGGGTCTAGATGGGTTAGGTTAGGTTATATTACGATATAGACGAATATAATGTGCCCACCGAGAAGTAGGGGCCGACCCGCCAGGAATATTGGACAATACTACATCCGAGATGTTAGGTTCCCTTAGTTTAGGATATATAAATTTATAGACGTATATAATGTCCGCACCGAGACGTACGGGAAGACATGAACGGGATTCTGTGAAACATTACCAGCGAGGGTCTAGGTGGGTTAGGTTAGGTTATATTGCGTTATAGACGTATATAATGTTCCCACCGAGAAGTAGGGGCCGACCCGCCAGGAATGTTGGAAAATACTACATCCGAGATGTTAGGTTCCCTTAGGTTAGTATATATAACGTTATAGACGTATATAATGTCCCCACCGAGAAGTACGGGCAGACACGACCGAGATTTTGTAAAACATTACCAGCGAGGGTCTAGATGGGTTAGGTTAGGTTATATTACGATATAGACGTATATAGTGTGCCCACCGAGAAGTAGGGGCCGACCCGCCAGGAATGTTGGAAAATACTACATCCGAGGTGTTAGGTTCCCTTAGGTTAGGATATATAAATTTATAGACGTATATAATGTCCGCACCGAGACGTACAGGAAGACAGGAACGGGATTCTGTGAAACATTACCAGCGAGGGTCTAGATGGGTTAGGTTAGGTTATATTACGATATAGACGTATATAGTGTGCCCACCGAGAAGTAGGGGCCGACCCGCCAGGAATGTTGGAAAATACTACATCCGAGATGTTAGGTTCCCTTAGGTTAGGATATATAAATTTATAGATGTATATAATGTCCGCACCGAGACGTACAGGAAGACAGGAACGGGATTCTGTGAAACATTACCAGCGAGGGTCTAGGTGGGTTAGGTTAGGTTATATTACGTTATAGACGTATATAATGTTCCCACCAAGAAGTAGGGGCCGACCCGCCTGGAATGTTGGAAAATACTACATCCGAGATGTTAGGTTCCCTTAGGTTAGGATATATAACGCTATAGACGTATATAATGTCCCCACGGCAAAGTACGGGCCGACACGACCGGGATTTTGTAAAACATTACCAGCGAGGGTCTAGATGGGTTAGGTTAGGTTATATTACGTTATAGACGTATATAATGATCCCACCGAGAAGTAGGGGCCGACCCGCCAGGAATATTGGAAAATACTACATACGAGATGTTAGGTTCCCTTAGGTGAGGATATATAAATTTATAGACGTATATAATGTCCGGACAGAGACGTACAGGAAGACATGAACGGGATTCTGTGAAACAATACCAGCGAGGGTCTAGGTGGGTTAGGTTAGGTTATATTACGTTATAGACGTATATAATGATCACACCGAGCAGTAGGGGCCGACCCGCCAGGAATGTTGGAAAATACTACATCCGAGATGTTAGGTTCCCTAAGGTTAGGATATCTAAATTTATAGACATATATAATGTCCCCACCGAGAAGTACGGGCAGACACGACCGGGATTTTGTAAAACATTACCAGCGAGGTTCTAGATGGGTTAGGTTAGGTTATATTACGATATAGACGTATATAATGTGCGCACCGAGAAGTAGGGGCCGACCCGCCAGGAATATTGGAAAATACTACATCCGAGATGTTAGGTTCCCTTAGGTTAGGATATATAACGTTATAGACGTATATAATGTCCCCACGGCAAAGTACGGGCCGACACGACCGGGATTTTGTAAAACATTACCAGCGAGGGTCTAGGTAGGTTAGGTTAGGTTATATTACGTTATAGACGTATATAATGTTCCCACCGAGAAGTAGGGGCCGACCCGCCTGGAATGTTGGAAAATACTACATCCGAGATGTTAGGTTCCCTTAGGTTAGGATATATAACGCTATAGACGTATATACTGTCCCCACGGCAAAGTACGGGCCGACACGACCGGGATTTTGTAAAACATTACCAGCGAGGGTCTAGATGGGTTAGGTTAGGTTATATTACGATATAGACGTATATAATGTGCCCACCGAGAAGTAGGGGCCGACCCGCCTGGAATGTTGGAAAATACTACATCAGAGATGTTAGGTTCCCTTAGGTTAGTATATATAACGTTATAGACGTATATAATGTCCCCACCGAGAAGTACGGGCAGACACGACCGGGATTTTGTAAAACATTACCAGCGAGGGTCTAGGTGGGTTAGGTTAGGTTATATTACGTTATAGACGTATATAATGTTCCCACCGAGAAGTAGGGGCCGACCCGCCTGGAATGTTGGAAAATACTACATCCGAGATATTAGGTTCCCTTAGGTTAGGATATATAAATTTATAGATGTATATAATGTCCGCACCGAGACGTACAGGAAGACAGGAACGGGATTCTGTGAAACATTACCAGCGAGGGTCTAGATGGGTTAGGTTAGGTTATATTACGATATAGACGTATATAGTGTGCCCACCGAGAAGTAGGGGCCGACCCGCCAGGAATGTTGGAAAATACTACATCCGAGATGTTAGGTTTCATTAGGTTAGGATATATAAATTTATAGATGTATATAATGTCCGCACCGAGACGTACAGGAAGACAGGAACGGGATTCTGTGAAACATTACCAGCGAGGGTCTAGGTGGGTTAGGTTAGGTTATATTACGTTATAGACGTATATAATGTTCCCACCGAGAAGTAGGGGCCGACCCGCCTGGAATGTTGGAAAATACTACATCCGAGACGTTAGGTTCCCTTAGGTTAGGATATATAACGCTATAGACGTATATAATGTCCCCACGGCAAAGTACGTGCCGACACGACCGGGATTTTGTAAAACATTACCAGCGAGGGTCTAGATGGGTTAGGTTAGGTTATATTACGATATAGACGTATATAATGTGCCCACCGAGAAGTAGGGGCCGACCCGCCAGGAATGTTGGAAAATACTACATCCGAGATGTTAGGTTCCCTTAGGTTAGTATATATAACGTTATAGACGTATATAATGTCCCCACCGAGAAGTACGGGCAGACACGACCGGGATTTTGTAAAACATTACCAGCGAGGGTCTAGATGGGTTAGGTTAGGTTATATTACGATATAGACGTATATAGTGTACCCACCGAGAAGTAGGGGCCGACCCGCCAGGAATGTTGGAAAATACTACATACGAGATGTTAGTTTCCCTTAGGTTAGTATATATAACGTTATAGACGTATATAATGTCCGCCCCGAGACGTACGGGAAGACATGAACGGGATGCTGTGAAACATTACCAGCGAGGGTCTAGGTGGGTTAGGTTAGGTTATATTACGTTATAGACGTATATAATGATACCACCGAGAAGTAGGGGCCGACCCGCCAGGAATATTGGAAAATACTGCATACGAGATGTTAGGTGCCCTTAGGTTAGGATATATAAATTTATAGACGTATATAATGTCCGGACAGAGACGTACAGGAAGACATGAACGGGATTCTGTGAAACAATACCAGCGAGGGTCTAGGTGGATTAGGTTAGGTTATATTACGTTATAGACGTATATAATGATCACACCGAGCAGTAGGTGCCGACCCGCCAGGAATGTTGGAAAATACTACATCCGAGATGTTAGGTTCCCGTAGGTTAGGATATATAACGTTATAGACGTATATAATGTCCCCACCGAGAAGTACGGGCAGCACGACCGGGATTTTGTAAAACATTACCAGCGAGGGTCTAGATGGGTTAGGTTAGGTTATATTACGATATAGACGTATATAATGTGCCCACCGAGAAGTAGGGGCCGACCCGCCAGGAATATTGGAAAATACTACATCCGAGATGTTAGGTTCCCTTAGGTTAGGATATATAACGTTATAGACGTATATAATGTCCCCACGGCAAAGTACGGGCCGACACGACAGGGATTTTGTAAAACATTACCAGCGAGGGTCTAGGTGGGTTAGGTTAGGTTATATTACGTTATAGACGTATATAATGTTCCCACCGAGAAGTAGGGGCCGACCCGCCTGGAATGTTGGAAAATACTACATCCGAGGTGTTAGGTTCCCTTAGGTTAGAATATATAAATTTATAGACGTATATAATGTCCGCACCGAGACGTACAGGAAGACATGAGCGGGATTCTGTGAAACAATACCAGCGAGGGTCTAGGTGGGTTAGGTTAGGTTATATTACGTTGTAGAAGTATATAATGATCCCACCGAGAAGTAGGGGCCGACCCGCCAGGAATGTTGGAAAATACTACATACGAGATGTTAGGTTCCCTTAGGTTAGGATATATAACGTTATAGACGTATATAATGTCCCCACCGAGAAGTACGGGCAGACGCGAACGGGATTTTGTAAAACATTACCAGCGAAGGTCTAGATGGGTTAGGTTAGGTTATATTACGATATAGACGTATATAACGTGCCCACCGAGAAGTAGGGGCCGACCCGCCAGGAATGTTGGAAAATACTACATCCGAGATGTTAAGTTCCCTAAGGTTAGGATATATAAATTTATAGACATATATAATGTCCGCACCGAGACGTACAGGAAGACATCAACGGGATTCTGTGAAACATTACCAGCGAGGGTCTAGGTGGGTTAGGTTAGGTTATATTACGTTATAGACGTATATAATGAACCCACCGAGAAGTAGGGGCCGTCCCGCCAGGAATATTGGAAAATACTACATACGAGATGTTAGGTTCCCTTAGGTGAGGATATATAAATTTATAGACGTATATAATGTCCGGACAGAGACGTACAGGAAGACATGAACGGGATTCTGTGAAACAATACCAGCGAGGGTCTAGGTGGGTTAGGTTAGGTTATATTACGTTATAAACGTATATAATGATCACACCGAGCAGTAGGGGCCGACCCGCCAGGAATGTTGGAAAATACTACATCCGAGATGTTAGGTTCCCTAAGGTTAGGATATCTAAATTTATAGACATATATAATGTCCCCACCGAGAAGTACGGGCAGACACGACCGGGATTTTGTAAAACATTACCAGCGAGGTTCTAGATGGGTTAGGTTAGGTTATATTACGATATAGACGTATATAATGTGCGCACCGAGAAGTAGGGGCCGACCCGCCAGGAATATTGGAAAATACTACATCCGAGATGTTAGGTTCCCTTAGGTTAGGATATATAACGTTATAGACGTATATAATGTCCCCACGGCAAAGTACGGGCCGACACGACAGGGATTTTGTAAAACATTACCAGCGAGGGTCTAGGTGGGTTAGGTTAGGTTATATTACGTTATAGACGTATATAATGTTCCCACCGAGAAGTAGGGGCCGACCCGCCTGGAATGTTGGAAAATACTACATCCGAGGTGTTAGGTTCCCTTAGGTTAGAATATATAAATTTATATACGTATATAATGTCCGCACCGAGACGTACAGGAAGACATGAACGGGATTCTGTGAAACAATACCAGCGAGGGTCTAGGTGGGTTAGGTTAGGTTATATTACGTTGTAGAAGTATATAATGATCCCACCGAGAAGTAGGGGCCGACCCGCCTGGAATGTTGGAAAATACTACATCCGAGATGTTAGGTTCCCTTAGGTTAGGATATATAACGCTATAGACGTATATAATGTCCCCACGGCAAAGTACGGGCCGACACGACCGGGATTTTGTAAAACATTACCAGCGAGGGTCTAGGTGGGTTAGGTTAGGTTATATTACGTTATAGACGTATATAATGTTCCCACCGAGAAGTAGGGGCCGACCCGCCTGGAATGTTGGAAAATACTACATCAGAGATGTTAGGTTCCCTTAGGTTAGTATATATAACGTTATAGACGTATATAATGTCCCCACCGAGAAGTACGGGCAGACACGACCGGGATTTTGTAAAACATTACCAGCGAGGGTCTAGATGGGTTAGGTTAGGTTATATTACGATATAGACGTATATAGTGTACCCACCGAGAAGTAGGGGCCGACCCGCCAGGAATGTTGGAAAATACTACATACGAGATGTTAGTTTCCCTTAGGTTAGTATATATAACGTTATAGACGTATATAATGTCCGCACCGAGACGTACAGGAAGACATGAACGGGATTCTGTGAAACAATACCAGCGAGGGTCTAGATGGGTTAGGTTAGGTTATATTACGATATAGACGTATATAATGTGCCCACCGAGAAGTAGGGGCCGACCCGCCAGGAATATTGGAAAATACTACATCCGAGATGTTAGGTTCCCTTAGTTTAGGATATATAAATTTATAGACGTATATAATGTCCGCACCGAGACGTACGGGAAGACATGAACGGGATTCTGTGAAACATTACCAGCGAGGGTCTAGGTGGGTTCGGTTAGGTTATATTGCGTTATAGACGTATATAATGTCCCCACCGAGAAGTACGGGCAGACACGACCGGGATTTTGTAAAACATTACCAGCGAGGGTCTAGATGGGTTAGGTTAGGTTATATTACGATATAGACGTATATAGTGTACCCACCGAGAAGTAGGGGCCGACCCGCCAGGAATGTTGGAAAATACTACATACGAGATGTTAGTTTCCCTTAGGTTAGTATATATAACATTATAGACGTATATAATGTCCGCACCGAGACGTACAGGAAGACATGAACGGGATTCTGTGAAACAATACCAGCGAGGGTCTAGATGGGTTAGGTTAGGTTATATTACGATATAGACGAATATAATGTGCCCACCGAGAAGTAGGGGCCGACCCGCCAGGAATATTGGAAAATACTACATCCGAGATGTTAGGTTCCCTTAGTTTAGGATATATAAATTTATAGACGTATATAATGTCCGCACCGAGACGTACGGGAAGACATGAACGGGATTCTGTGAAACATTACCAGCGAGGGTCTAGGTGGGTTAGGTTAGGTTATATTGCGTTATAGACGTATATAATGTTCCCACCGAGAAGTAGGGGCCGACCCGCCAGGAATGTTGGAAAATACTACATCCGAGATGTTAGGTTCCCTTAGGTTAGTATATATAACGTTATAGACGTATATAATGTCCCCACCGAGAAGTACGGGCAGACACGACCGAGATTTTGTAAAACATTACCAGCGAGGGTCTAGATGGGTTAGGTTAGGTTATATTACGATATAGACGTATATAGTGTGCCCACCGAGAAGTAGGGGCCGACCCGCCAGGAATGTTGGAAAATACTACATCCGAGGTGTTAGGTTCCCTTAGGTTAGGATATATAAATTTATAGACGTATATAATGTCCGCACCGAGACGTACAGGAAGACAGGAACGGGATTCTGTGAAACATTACCAGCGAGGGTCTAGATGGGTTAGGTTAGGTTATATTACGATATAGACGTATATAGTGTGCCCACCGAGAAGTAGGGGCCGACCCGCCAGGAATGTTGGAAAATACTACATCCGAGATGTTAGGTTCCCTTAGGTTAGGATATATAAATTTATAGATGTATATAATGTCCGCACCGAGACGTACAGGAAGACAGGAACGGGATTCTGTGAAACATTACCAGCGAGGGTCTAGGTGGGTTAGGTTAGGTTATATTACGTTATAGACGTATATAATGTTCCCACCAAGAAGTAGGGGCCGACCCGCCTGGAATGTTGGAAAATACTACATCCGAGATGTTAGGTTCCCTTAGGTTAGGATATATAACGCTATAGACGTATATAATGTCCCCACGGCAAAGTACGGGCCGACACGACCGGGATTTTGTAAAACATTACCAGCGAGGGTCTAGATGGGTTAGGTTAGGTTATGTTACGTTATAGACGTATATAATGATCCCACCGAGAAGTAGGGGCCGACCCGCCAGGAATATTGGAAAATACTACATACGAGATGTTAGGTTCCCTTAGGTGAGGATATATAAATTTATAGACGTATATAATGTCCGGACAGAGACGTACAGGAAGACATGAACGGGATTCTGTGAAACAATACCAGCGAGGGTCTAGGTGGGTTAGGTTAGGTTATATTACGATATAGACGTATATAGTGTACCCACCGAGAAGTAGGGGCCGACCCGCCAGGAATGTTGGAAAATACTACATACGAGATGTTAGTTTCCCTTAGGTTAGTATATATAACGTTATAGACGTATATAATGTCCGCACCGAGACGTACAGGAAGACATGAACGGGATTCTGTGAAACAATACCAGCGAGGGTCTAGATGGGTTAGGTTAGGTTATATTACGATATAGACGTATATAATGTGCCCACCGAGAAGTAGGGGCCGACCCGCCAGGAATATTGGAAAATACTACATCCGAGATGTTAGGTTCCCTTAGTTTAGGATATATAAATTTATAGACGTATATAATGTCCGCACCGAGACGTACGGGAAGACATGAACGGGATTCTGTGAAACATTACCAGCGAGGGTCTAGGTGGGTTCGGTTAGGTTATATTGCGTTATAGACGTATATAATGTCCCCACCGAGAAGTACGGGCAGACACGACCGGGATTTTGTAAAACATTACCAGCGAGGGTCTAGATGGGTTAGGTTAGGTTATATTACGATATAGACGTATATAGTGTACCCACCGAGAAGTAGGGGCCGACCCGCCAGGAATGTTGGAAAATACTACATACGAGATGTTAGTTTCCCTTAGGTTAGTATATATAACATTATAGACGTATATAATGTCCGCACCGAGACGTACAGGAAGACATGAACGGGATTCTGTGAAACAATACCAGCGAGGGTCTAGATGGGTTAGGTTAGGTTATATTACGATATAGACGAATATAATGTGCCCACCGAGAAGTAGGGGCCGACCCGCCAGGAATATTGGAAAATACTACATCCGAGATGTTAGGTTCCCTTAGTTTAGGATATATAAATTTATAGACGTATATAATGTCCGCACCGAGACGTACGGGAAGACATGAACGGGATTCTGTGAAACATTACCAGCGAGGGTCTAGGTGGGTTAGGTTAGGTTATATTGCGTTATAGACGTATATAATGTTCCCACCGAGAAGTAGGGGCCGACCCGCCAGGAATGTTGGAAAATACTACATCCGAGATGTTAGGTTCCCTTAGGTTAGTATATATAACGTTATAGACGTATATAATGTCCCCACCGAGAAGTACGGGCAGACACGACCGAGATTTTGTAAAACATTACCAGCGAGGGTCTAGATGGGTTAGGTTAGGTTATATTACGATATAGACGTATATAGTGTGCCCACCGAGAAGTAGGGGCCGACCCGCCAGGAATGTTGGAAAATACTACATCCGAGGTGTTAGGTTCCCTTAGGTTAGGATATATAAATTTATAGACGTATATAATGTCCGCACCGAGACGTACAGGAAGACAGGAACGGGATTCTGTGAAACATTACCAGCGAGGGTCTAGATGGGTTAGGTTAGGTTATATTACGATATAGACGTATATAGTGTGCCCACCGAGAAGTAGGGGCCGACCCGCCAGGAATGTTGGAAAATACTACATCCGAGATGTTAGGTTCCCTTAGGTTAGGATATATAAATTTATAGATGTATATAATGTCCGCACCGAGACGTACAGGAAGACAGGAACGGGATTCTGTGAAACATTACCAGCGAGGGTCTAGGTGGGTTAGGTTAGGTTATATTACGTTATAGACGTATATAATGTTCCCACCAAGAAGTAGGGGCCGACCCGCCTGGAATGTTGGAAAATACTACATCCGAGATGTTAGGTTCCCTTAGGTTAGGATATATAACGCTATAGACGTATATAATGTCCCCACGGCAAAGTACGGGCCGACACGACCGGGATTTTGTAAAACATTACCAGCGAGGGTCTAGATGGGTTAGGTTAGGTTATATTACGTTATAGACGTATATAATGATCCCACCGAGAAGTAGGGGCCGACCCGCCAGGAATATTGGAAAATACTACATACGAGATGTTAGGTTCCCTTAGGTGAGGATATATAAATTTATAGACGTATATAATGTCCGGACAGAGACGTACAGGAAGACATGAACGGGATTCTGTGAAACAATACCAGCGAGGGTCTAGGTGGGTTAGGTTAGGTTATATTACGTTATAGACGTATATAATGATCACACCGAGCAGTAGGGGCCGACCCGCCAGGAATGTTGGAAAATACTACATCCGAGATGTTAGGTTCCCTAAGGTTAGGATATCTAAATTTATAGACATATATAATGTCCCCACCGAGAAGTACGGGCAGACACGACCGGGATTTTGTAAAACATTACCAGCGAGGTTCTAGATGGGTTAGGTTAGGTTATATTACGATATAGACGTATATAATGTGCGCACCGAGAAGTAGGGGCCGACCCGCCAGGAATATTGGAAAATACTACATCCGAGATGTTAGGTTCCCTTAGGTTAGGATATATAACGTTATAGACGTATATAATGTCCCCACGGCAAAGTACGGGCCGACACGACAGGGATTTTGTAAAACATTACCAGCGAGGGTCTAGGTGGGTTAGGTTAGGTTATATTACGTTATAGACGTATATAATGTTCCCACCGAGAAGTAGGGGCCGACCCGCCTGGAATGTTGGAAAATACTACATCCGAGGTGTTAGGTTCCCTTAGGTTAGAATATATAAATTTATATACGTATATAATGTCCGCACCGAGACGTACAGGAAGACATGAACGGGATTCTGTGAAACAATACCAGCGAGGGTCTAGGTGGGTTAGGTTAGGTTATATTACGTTGTAGAAGTATATAATGATCCCACCGAGAAGTAGGGGCCGACCCGCCAGGAATGTTGGAAAATACTACATACGAGATGTTAGGTTCCCTTAGGTTAGGATATATAACGTTATAGACGTATATAATGTCCCCACCGAGAAGTACGGGCAGACGCGAACGGGATTTTGTAAAACATTACCAGCGAAGGTCTAGATGGGTTAGGTTAGGTTATATTACGATATAGACGTATATAACGTGCCCACCGAGAAGTAGGGGCCGACCCGCCAGGAATGTTGGAAAATACTACATCCGAGATGTTAAGTTCCCTAAGGTTAGGATATATAAATTTATAGACATATATAATGTCCGCACCGAGACGTACAGGAAGACATCAACGGGATTCTGTGAAACATTACCAGCGAGGGTCTAGGTGGGTTAGGTTAGGTTATATTACGTTATAGACGTATATAATGAACCCACCGAGAAGTAGGGGCCGACCCGCCAGGAATATTGGAAAATACTACATACGAGATGTTAGGTTCCCTTAGGTGAGGATATATAAATTTATAGACGTATATAATGTCCGGACAGAGACGTACAGGAAGACATGAACGGGATTCTGTGAAACAATACCAGCGAGGGTCTAGGTGGGTTAGGTTAGGTTATATTACGTTATAAACGTATATAATGATCACACCGAGCAGTAGGGGCCGACCCGCCAGGAATGTTGGAAAATACTACATCCGAGATGTTAGGTTCCCTAAGGTTAGGATATCTAAATTTATAGACATATATAATGTCCCCACCGAGAAGTACGGGCAGACACGACCGGGATTTTGTAAAACATTACCAGCGAGGTTCTAGATGGGTTAGGTTAGGTTATATTACGATATAGACGTATATAATGTGCGCACCGAGAAGTAGGGGCCGACCCGCCAGGAATATTGGAAAATACTACATCCGAGATGTTAGGTTCCCTTAGGTTAGGATATATAACGTTATAGACGTATATAATGTCCCCACGGCAAAGTACGGGCCGACACGACAGGGATTTTGTAAAACATTACCAGCGAGGGTCTAGGTGGGTTAGGTTAGGTTATATTACGTTATAGACGTATATAACGTGCCCACCGAGAAGTAGGGGCCGACCCGCCAGGAATGTTGGAAAATACTACATCCGAGATGTTAAGTTCCCTAAGGTTAGGATATATAAATTAATAGACATATATAATGTCCGCACCGAGACGTACAGGAAGACATCAACGGGATTCTGTGAAACATTACCAGCGAGGGTCTAGGTGGGTTAGGTTAGGTTATATTACGTTATAGACGTATATAATGATCCCACCGAGAAGTAGGGGCCGACCCGCCAGGAATATTGGAAAATACTACATACGAGATGTTAGGTTCCCTTAGGTGAGGATATATAAATTTATAGACGTATATAATGTCCGGACAGAGACGTACAGGAAGACATGAACGGGATTCTGTGAAACAATACCAGCGAGGGTCTAGGTGGGTTAGGTTAGGTTATATTACGTTATAGACGTATATAATGATCCCACCGAGAAGTAGGGGCCGACCCGCCAGGAATATTGGAAAATACTACATACGAGATGTTAGGTTCCCTTAGGTGAGGATATATAAATTTATAGACGTATATAATGTCCGGACAGAGACGTACAGGAAGACATGAACGGGATTCTGTGAAACAATACCAGCGAGGGTCTAGGTGGGTTAGGTTAGGTTATATTACGTTATAGACGTATATAATGATCACACCGAGCAGTAGGGGCCGACCCGCCAGGAATGTTGGAAAATACTACATCCGAGATGTTAGGTTCCCTAAGGTTAGGATATCTAAATTTATAGACATATATAATGTCCCCACCGAGAAGTACGGGCAGACACGACCGGGATTTTGTAAAACATTACCAGCGAGGGTCTAGATGGGTTAGGTTAGGTTATATTACGATATAGACGTATATAATGTGCCCACCGAGAAGTAGGGGCCGACCCGCCAGGAATGTTGGAAAATACTACATCCGAGATGTTAGGTTCCCTTAGGTTAGTATATATAACGTTATAGACGTATATAATGTCCCCACCGAGAAGTACGGGCAGACACGACCGGGATTTTGTAAAATATTACCAGCGAGGGTCTAGATGGGTTAGGTTAGGTTATATTACGATATCGACGTATATAGTGTACCCACCGAGAAGTAGGGGCCGACCTGCCAGGAATGTTGGAAAATACTACATACGAGATGTTAGGTTCCCTTAGTTTAGGATATATAAATTTATAGACGTATATAATGTCCGCACCGAGACGTACGGGAAGACATGAACGGGATACTGTGAAACATTACCAGCGAGGGTCTAGATGGGTTAGGTTAGGTTATATTACGATATAGACGTATATAATGTGCCCACCGAGAAGTAGGGGCCGACCCGCCAGGAATGTTGGAAAATACTACATCCGAGATGTTAGGTTCCCTTAGGTTAGTATATATAACGTTATAGACGTATATAATGTCCCCACCGAGAAGTACGGGCAGACACGACCGGGATTTTGTAAAACATTACCAGCGAGGGTCTAGATGGGTTAGGTTAGGTTATATTACGATATAGACGTATATAGTGTACCCACCGAGAAGTAGGGGCCGACCCGCCAGGAATGTTGGAAAATACTACATACGAGATGTTAGTTTCCCTTAGGTTAGTATATATAACGTTATAGACGTATATAATGTCCGCACCGAGACGTACAGGAAGACATGAACGGGATTCTGTGAAACAATACCAGCGAGGGTCTAGATGGGTTAGGTTAGGTTATATTACGATATAGACGTATATAATGTGCCCACCGAGAAGTAGTGGCCGACCCGCCAGAAATATTGGAAAATACTACATCCGAGATGTTAGGTTCCCTTAGTTTAGGATATATAAATTTATAGACGTATATAATGTCCGCACCGAGACGTACGGGAAGACATGAACGGGATACTGTGAAACATTACCAGCGAGGGTCTAGGTGGGTTAGGTTAGGTTATATTGCGTTATAGACGTATATAATGTTCCCACCGAGACGTAGGGGCCGACCCGCCAGGAATGTTGGAAAATACTACATCCGAGATGTTAGGTTCCCTTAGGTTAGTATATATAACGTTATAGACGTATATAATGTCCCCACCGAGAAGTACGGGCAGACACGACCGGGATTTTGTAAAACATTACCAGCGACGGTCTAGATGGGTTACGTAAGGTTATATTACGATATAGACGTATATAATGTGCCCACCGAGAAGTAGGGGCCGACCCGCCAGGAATGTTGGAAAATACTACATCCGAGATGTTAAGTTACCTTAGGTTAGGATATATAAATTTATAGACGTATTTAATGTCCGCACCGAGACGTACGGGAAGACATGAACGGGATTATGTGAAACATTACCAGCGAGGGTCTAGGTGGGTTAGGTTAGGTTATATTACGTTATAGACGTATATAATGTTCCCACCGAGAAGTAGGGACCGACCCCCCAGGAATGTTGGAAAATACTACATCCGAGATGTTAGGTTCACTTAGGTTAGGACATATAACGTTATAGACGTATATAATGTCCGCACCGAGACGTACGGGACGACACGACCGGGATTCTGTAAAACATTCCCAGCGAGGGTCTAGATGGGTTAGGTTAGGTTATATTACGATATAGACGTATATAATGCGCCCACCGAGAAGTAGGGGCCGACCCGCCAGGAATGTTGGAAAATACTACATCCGAGATGTTAGGTTCCCTTAGGTTAGGATATATAAATTTATAGACGTATATAATGTCCGCACCGAGACGTACAGGAAGACAGGAACGGGATTCTGTGAAACATTACCAGCGAGGGTCTAGATGGGTTAGGTTAGGTTATATTACGATATAGACGTATATAGTGTGCCCACCGAGAAGTAGGGGCCGACCCGCCAGGAATGTTGGAAAATACTACATCCGAGATGTTAGGTTCCCTTAGGTTAGGATATATAAATTTATAGATGTATATAATGTCCGCACCGAGACGTACAGGAAGACAGGAACGGGATTCTGTGAAACATTACCAGCGAGGGTCTAGGTGGGTTAGGTTAGGTTATATTACGTTATAGACGTATATAATGTTCCCACCGAGAAGTAGGGGCCGACCCGCCTGGAATGTTGGAAAATACTACATCCGAGATGTTAGGTTCCCTTAGGTTAGGATATATAACGCTATAGACGTATATAATGTCCCCACGGCAAAGTACGGGCCGACGCGACCGGGATTTTGTAAAACATTACCAGCGAGGGTCTAGATGGGTTAGGTTAGGTTATATTACGATATAGACGTATATAATGTGCCCACCGAGAAGTAGGGGCCGACCCGCCAGGAATGTTGGAAAATACTACATCCGAGATGTTAGGTTCCCTTAGGTTAGTATATATAACGTTATAGACGTATATAATGTCCCCACCGAGAAGTACGGGCAGACACGACCGGGATTTTGTAAAACATTACCAGCGAGGGTCTAGATGGGTTAGGTTAGGTTATATTACGATATAGACGTATATAGTGTACCCACCGAGAAGTAGGGGCCGACCCGCCAGGAATGTTGGAAAATACTACATACGAGATGTTAGTTTCCCTTAGGTTAGTATATATAACGTTATAGACGTATATAATGTCCGCCCCGAGACGTACGGGAAGACATGAACGGGATGCTGTGAAACATTACCAGCGAGGGTCTAGGTGGGTTAGGTTAGGTTATATTACGTTATAGACGTATATAATGTTCCCACCGAGAAGTAGGGGCCGACCCGCCAGGAATATTGGAAAATACTACATACGAGATGTTAGGTTCCCTTAGGTTAGGATATATAAATTTATAGACGTATATAATGTCCGGACAGAGACGTACAGGAAGACATGAACGGGATTCTGTGAAACAATACCAGCGAGGGTCTAGGTGGGTTAGGTTAGGTTATATTACGTTATAGACGTATATAATGATCACACCGAGCAGTAGGTGCCGACCCGCCAGGAATGTTGGAAAATACTACATCCGAGATCTTAGGTTCCCGTAGGTTAGGATATATAACGTTATAGACGTATATAATGTCCCCACCGAGAAGTACGGGCAGACACGACCGGGATTTTGTAAAACATTACCAGCGAGGGTCTAGATGGGTTAGGTTAGGTTATATTACGATATAGACGTATATAATGTGCCCACCGAGAAGTAGGGGCCGACCCGCCAGGAATATTGGAAAATACTACATCCGAGATGTTAGGTTCCCTTAGGTTAGGATATATAACGTTATAGACATATATAATGTCCCCACGGCAAAGTACGGGCCGACACGACAGGGATTTTGTAAAACATTACCAGCGAGGGTCTAGGTGGGTTAGGTTAGGTTATATTACGTTATAGACGTATATAATGTTCCCACCGAGAAGTAGGGGCCGACCCGCCTGGAATGTTGGAAAATACTACATCCGAGATGTTAGGTTCCCTTAGGTTAGGATATATAACGCTATAGACGTATATAATGTCCCCACGGCAAAGTACGGGCCGACACGACCGGGATTTTGTAAAACATTACCAGCGAGGGTCTAGATGGGTTAGGTTAGGTTATATTACGATATAGACGTATATAATGTGCCCACCGGGAAGTAGGGGCCGACCCGCCAGGAATGTTGGAAAATACTACATCCGAGATGTTAGGTTCCCTTAGGTTAGTATATATAACGTTATAGACGTATATAATGTCCCCACCGAGAAGTACGGGCAGACACGACCGGGATTTTGTAAAACATTACCAGCGAGGGTCTAGATGGGTTAGGTTAGGTTATATTACGATATAGACGTATATAGTGTACCCACCGAGAAGTAGGGGCCGACCCGCCAGGAATGTTGGAAAATACTACATACGAGATGTTAGTTTCCCTTAGGTTAGTATATATAACGTTATAGACGTATATAATGTCCGCACCGAGACGTACAGGAAGACATGAACGGGATTCTGTGAAACAATACCAGCGAGGGTCTAGATGGGTTAGGTTAGGTTATATTACGATATAGACGTATATAATGTGCCCACCGAGAAGTAGGGGCCGACCCGCCAGAAATATTGGAAAATACTACATCCGAGATGTTAGGTTCCCTTAGTTTAGGATATATAAATTTATAGACGTATATAATGTCCGCACCGAGACGTACGGGAAGACATGAACGGGATACTGTGAAACATTACCAGCGAGGGTCTAGGTGGGTTAGGTTAGGTTATATTGCGTTATAGACGTATATAATGTTCCCACCGAGAAGTAGGGGCCGACCCGCCAGGAATGTTGGAAAATACTACATCCGAGATGTTAGGTTCCCTTAGGTTAGTATATATAACGTTATAGACGTATATAATGTCCGCCCCGAGACGTACGGGAAGACATGAACGGGATGCTGTGAAACATTACCAGCGAGGGTCTAGGTGGGTTAGGTTAGGTTATATTACGTTATAGACGTATATAATGTTCCCACCGAGAAGTAGGGGCCGACCCGCCAGGAATATTGGAAAATACTACATACGAGATGTTAGGTTCCCTTAGGTTAGGATATATAAATTTATAGACGTATATAATGTCCGGACAGAGACGTACAGGAAGACATGAACGGGATTCTGTGAAACAATACCAGCGAGGGTCTAGGTGGGTTAGGTTAGGTTATATTACGTTATAGACGTATATAATGCGCCCACCGAGAAGTAGGGGCCGACCCGCCAGGAATGTTGGAAAATACTACATCCGAGATGTTAGGTTCCCTTAGGTTAGGATATATAAATTTATAGACGTATATAATGTCCGCACCGAGACGTACAGGAAGACAGGAACGGGATTCTGTGAAACATTACCATCGAGGGTCTAGATGGGTTAGGTTAGGTTATATTACGATATAGACGTATATAGTGTGCCCACCGAGAAGTAGGGGCCGACCCGCCAGGAATGTTGGAAAATACTACATCCGAGATGTTAGGTTCCCTTAGGTTAGGATATATAAATTTATAGATGTATATAATGTCCGCACCGAGACGTACAGGAAGACAGGAACGGGATTCTGTGAAACATTACCAGCGAGGGTCTAGGTGGGTTAGGTTAGGTTATATTACGTTATAGACGTATATAATGTTCCCACCGAGAAGTAGGGGCCGACCCGCCTGGAATGTTGGAAAATACTACATCCGAGATGTTAGGTTCCCTTAGGTTAGGATATATAACGCTATAGACGTATATAATGTCTCCACGGCAAAGTACGGGCCGACACGACCGGGATTTTGTAAAACATTACCAGCGAGGGTCTAGATGGGTTAGGTTAGGTTATATTACGATATAGGCGTATATAATGTGCCCACCGAGAAGTAGGGGCCGACCCGCCAGGAATGTTGGAAAATACTACATCCGAGATGTTAGGTTCCCTTAGGTTAGTATATATAACGTTATAGACGTATATAATGTCCCCACCGAGAAGTACGGGCAGACACGACCGGGATTTTGTAAAACATTACCAGCGAGGGTCTAGATGGGTTAGGTTAGGTTATATTACGATATAGACGTATATAGTGTACCCACCGAGAAGTAGGGGCCGACCCGCCAGGAATGTTGGAAAATACTACATACGAGATGTTAGTTTCCCTTAGGTTAGTATATATAACGTTATAGACGTATATAATGTCCGCCCCGAGACGTACGGGAAGACATGAACGGGATGCTGTGAAACATTGCCAGCGAGGGTCTAGGTGGGTTAGGTTAGGTTATATTACGTTATAGACGTATATAATGATCCCACCGAGAAGTAGGGGCCGACCCGCCAGGAATATTGGAAAATACTACATACGAGATGTTAGGTTCCCTTAGGTTAGGATATATAAATTTATAGACGTATATAATGTCCGGACAGAGACGTACAGGAAGACATGAACGGGATTCTGTGAAACAATACCAGCGAGGGTCTAGGTGGGTTAGGTTAGGTTATATTACGTTATAGACGTATATAATGATCACACCGAGCAGTAGGTGCCGACCCGCCAGGAATGTTGGAAAATACTACATCCGAGATGTTAGGTTCCCGTAGGTTAGGATATATAACGTTATAGACGTATATAATGTCCCCACCGAGAAGTACGGGCAGACACGACCGGGATTTTGTAAAACATTACCAGCGAGGGTCTAGATGGGTTAGGTTAGGTTATATTACGATATAGACGTATATAGTGTACCCACCGAGAAGTAGGGGCCGACCCGCCAGGAATGTTGGAAAATACTACATACGAGATGTTAGTTTCCCTTTGGTTAGTATATATAACGTTATAGACGTATATAATGTCCGCACCGAGACGTACGGGAAGACATGAACGGGATGCTGTGAAACATTACCAGCGAGGGTCTAGGTGGGTTAGGTTACGTTATATTACGTTATAGACGTATATAATGATCCCACCGAGAAGTAGGGGCCGACCCGCCAGGAATATTGGAAAATACTATATACGAGATGTTAGGTTCCCTTAGGTTAGGATATATAAATTTATAGACGTATATAATGTCCGGACAGAGACGTACAGGAAGACATGAACGGGATTCTGTGAAACAATACCAGCGAGGGTCTAGGTCGGTTAGGTTAGGTTATATTACGTTATAGACGTATATAATGATCACACCGAGCAGTAGGGGCCGACCCGCCAGGAATGTTGGAAAATACTACATCCGAGATGTTAGGTTCCCGTAGGTTAGGATATATAACGTTATAGACGTATATAATTTCCCCACCGAGAAGTACGGGCAGACACGACCGGGATTTTGTAAAACATTACCAGCGAGGGTCTAGATCGGTTAGGTTAGGTTATATTACGATATAGACGTATATAATGTGCCCACCGAGAAGTAGGGGCCGACCCGCCAGGAATATTGGAAAATACTACATCCGAGATGTTAGGTTCCCTTAGGTTAGGATATATAACGTTATAGACGTATATAATGTCCCCACGGCAAAGTACGGGCCGACACGACAGGGATTTTGTAAAACATTACCAGCGAGGGTCTAGGTGGGTTAGGTTAGGTTATATTACGTTATAGACGTATATAATGTTCCCACCGAGAAGTAGGGGCCGACCCGCCTGGAATGTTGGAAAATACTACATCCGAGATGTTAGGTTCCCTTAGGTTAGGATATATAACGCTATAGACGTATATAATGTCCCCACGGCAAAGTACGGGCCGACACGACCGGGATTTTGTAAAACATTACCAGCGAGGGTCTAGATGGGTTAGGTTAGGTTATATTACGATATAGACGTATATAATGTGCCCACCGAGAAGTAGGGGCCGACCCGCCAGGAATGTTGGAAAATACTACATCCGAGATGTTAGGTTCCCTTAGGTTAGTATATATAACGTTATAGACGTATATAATGTCCCCACCGAGAAGTGCGGGCAGACACGACCGAGATTTTGTAAAACATTACCAGCGAGGGTCTAGATGGGTTAGGTTAGGTTATATTACGATATAGACGTATATAGTGTACCCACCGAGAAGTAGGGGCCGACCCGCCAGAAATGTTGGAAAATTCTACATCCGAGATGTTAAGTTGCCTTAGGTTAGGATATATAACGTTATAGACGTATATAATGTCCGCACCGAGACGTACGGGACGACACGACCGGGATTCTGTAAAACATTCCCAGCTAGGGGCTAGATGTGTTAGGTTAGGTTATATTACGTTATAGACGTATATAATGATCCCACCGAGAAGTAGGGGCCGACCCGCCAGGAATGTTGGAAAATACTACATCCGAGATGTTAGGTTCCCTTAGGTTCGGATATATAACGTTATAGACGTATATAATGTCCCCACCGAGAAGTACGGGCAGACACGACCGGGATTTTGTACAACATTACCAGCGAGGGTCTAGATGGGTTAGGTTAGGTTATATTACGATATAGACGTATATAATGTGCCCACCGAGAAGTAGGGGCCGACACGCCAGGAATGTAGGAAAATACTACATCCGAGATGTTAGGTTCACTTAGGTTAGGACATATAACGTTATAGACGTATATAATGTCCGCACCGAGACGTACGGGACGACACGACCGGGATTTTGTAAAACATTCCCAGCTAGGGGCTAGATGTGTTAGGTTAGTTTATATTACGTTATAGACGTATATAATGATCCCACCGAGAAGTAGGGGCCGTCCCGCCAGGAATGTTGGAAAATACTACATTCGAGATGTTAGGTTCCCTTAGGTTAGGATACATAAATTTATAGACGTATATAATGTCCGCACCGAGACGTACAGGAAGTCAGGAACGGGATTCTGTGAAACATTACCAGCGAGGGTCTAGGTGGGTTAGGTTAGTTTATATTACGTTATAGACGTATATAATGTTCCCACCGAGAAGTAGGGGCCGACCCGCCAGAAATGTTGGAAAATTCTACATCCGAGAAGTTAAGTTGCCTTAGGTTAGGATATATAAATTTATAGACGTATATAATGTCCGCACCGAGACGTACGGGCCGACACGACCGGGATTTTGTAAAACATTACCAGCGAGGGTCTAGATGGCTTAGGTTAGGTTATATTACGATATAGACGTATATAATGTGCCCACCGAGAAGTAGGGGCCGACCCGCCAGGAATGTTGAAAAATACTACATCCGAGATGTTAAGTTGCCTTAGGTTAGGATATATAACGTTATAGACGTATATAATGTCCGCACCGAGACGTACGGGCTGACACGACCGGGATTTTGTAAAACATTACCAGCGAGGGTCTAGATGGGTTAGGTTAGGTTATATTACGATATAGACGTATATAATGCGCCCACCGAGAAGTAGGGGCCGACCCGCCTGGAATGTTGGAAAATACTACATCCGAGATGTTAGGTTCCCTTAGGTTCGGATATATAACGTTATAGACGTATATAATGTCCGCACCGACATGTACGGGCCGACACGACCGGGATTTTGTAAAACATTCCCAGCTAGGGGCTAGATGTGTTAGGTTAGTTTATATTACGTTATAGACGTATATAATGATCCCACCGAGAAGTAGGGGCCGTCCCGCCAGGAATGTTGGAAAATACTACATTCGAGATGTTAGGTTCCCTTAGGTTAGGATATATAAATTTATAGACGTATATAATGTCCGCACCGAGACGTACAGGAAGTCAGGAACGGGATTCTGTGAAACATTACCAGCGAGGGTCTAGGTGGGTTAGGTTAGTTTATATTACGTTATAGACGTATATAATGTTCCCACCGAGAAGTAGGGGCCGACCCGCCAGAAATGTTGGAAAATTCTACATCCGAGAAGTTAAGTTGCCTTAGGTTAGGATATATAAATTTATAGACGTATATAATGTCCGCACCGAGACGTACGGGCCGACACGACCGGGATTTTGTAAAACATTACCAGCGAGGGTCTAGATGGCTTAGGTTAGGTTATATTACGATATAGACGTATATAATGTGCCCACCGAGAAGTAGGGGCCGACCCGCCAGGAATGTTGGAAAATACTACATCCGAGATGTTAGGTTCCCGTAGGTTAGGATATATAACGTTATAGACGTATATAAGGTCCCCACCGAGAAGTACGGGCAGACACGACCGGGATTTTGTAAAACATTACCAGCGAGGGTCTAGATGGCTTAGGTTAGGTTATATTACGATATAGACGTATATAATGTGCCCACCGAGAAGTAGGGGCCGACCCGCCAGGAATGTTGAAAAATACTACATCCGAGATGTTAAGTTGCCTTAGGTTAGGATATATAAATTGATAGACGTATATAATGTCCGCACCGAGACGTACGGGAAGACATGAACGGGATTCTGTGAAACATTACCAGCGAGGGTCTAGGTGGGTTAGGTTAGGTTATATTACGTTATAGACGTATATAATGTTCCCACCGAGAAGTAGGGGCCGACCCGCCAGAAATGTTGGAAAATTCTACATCCGAGATGTTAAGTTGCCTTAGGTTAGGATATATAACGTTATAGACGTATATAATGTCCGCACCGAGACGTACGGGCTGACACGACCGGGATTTTGTAAAACATTACCAGCGAGGGTCTAGATGGGTTAGGTTAGGTTATATTACGATATAGACGTATATAATGCGCCCACCGAGAAGTAGGGGCCGACCCGCCAGGAATGTTGGAAAATACTACATCCGAGATGTTAGGTTCCCTTAGGTTAGGGTATATAAATTTATAGACGTATATAATGTCCGCACCGAGACGTACAGGAAGACAGGAACGGGATTCTGTGAAACATTACCAGCGAGGGTCTAGGTGGGTTAGGTTAGGTTATATTACGTTATAGACGTATATAATGTTCCCATCGAGAAGTAGGGGCCGACCCGCCAGAAATGTTGGAAAATTCTACATCCGAGATGTTAAGTTGCCTTAGGTTAGGATATATAAAGTTATAGACGTATATAATGGCCGCACCGAGACTTACGGGACGACACGACCGGGATTCTGTAAAACATTCCCAGCTAGGGGCTAGATGTGTTAGGTTAGGTTATATTACGTTATAGACGTATATAATGATCCCACCGAGAAGTAGGGGCCGACCCGCCAGGAATGTTGGAAAATACTACATACGAGATGTTAGCTTCCCATTGGTTAGTATATATAACGTTATAGACGTATATAATGTCCGCACCGAGACGTACGGGAAGACATGAACGGGATGCTGTGAAACATTACCAGCGAGGGTCTAGGTGGGTTAGGTTAGGTTATATTACGTTATAGACGTATATAATGATCCCACCGAGAAGTAGGGGCCGACCCGCCAGGAATATTGGAAAATACTACATACGAGATGTTAGGTTCCCTTAGGTTAGGATATATAAATTTATATACGTATATAATGTCCGGACAGAGACGTACAGGAAGACATGAACGGGATTCTGTGAAACAATACCAGCGAGGGTCTAGGTCGGTTAGGTTAGCTTATATTACGTTATAGACGTATATAATGATCCCACCGAGAAGTAGGGGCCGACCCGCCAGGAATGTTGGAAAATACTACATCCGAGATGTTAGGTTTCCTTAGGATCGGATATATAACGTTATAGACGTATATAATGTCCCCACCGAGACGTACGGGACGACACGACCGGGATTCTGTAAAACATTCCCAGCTAGGGGCTAGATGTGTTAGGTTAGCTTATATTACGTTATAGACGTATATAATGATCCCACCGAGAAGTAGGGGCCGACCTGCCAGGAATGTTGGAAAATACTACATCCGAGATGTTAGGTTCCCTTAGGTTAGGATATATAACGTTATAGACGTATATAATGTCCTCACCGACATGTACGGGCCGACACGACCGGGATTTTGTAAAACATTACCAGCGAGGGTCTAGATGGCTTAGGTTAGGTTATATTACGATATAGACGTATGTAATGTGCCCACCGAGATGTAGGGGCCGACCCGCCAGGAATGTTGGAAAATAATACATCCGAGATGTTAAGTTGCCTTAGGTTAGGATATATAAATTGATAGACGTATATAATGTCCGCACCGAGACGTACGGGAAGACATGAACGGGATTCTGTGAAACATTACCAGCGAGGGTCTAGGTGGGTTAGGTTAGGTTATATTACGTTATAGACGTATATAATGTTCCCACCGAGAAGTAGGGGCCGACCCGCCAGAAATGTTGGAAAATTCTACATCCGAGATGTTAAGTTGCCTTAGGTTAGGATATATAACGTTATAGACGTATATAATGTCCGCACCGAGACGTACGGGCTGACACGACCGGGATTTTGTAAAACATTACCAGCGAGGGTCTAGATGGGTTAGGTTAGGTTATATTACGATATAGACGTATATAATGCGCCCACCGAGAAGTAGGGGCCGACCCGCCAGGAATGTTGGAAAATACTACATCCGAGATGTTAGGTTCCCTTAGGTTAGGGTATATAAATTTATAGACGTATATAATGTCCGCACCGAGACGTACAGGAAGACAGGAACGGGATTCTGTGAAACATTACCAGCGAGGGTCTAGGTGGGTTAGGTTAGGTTATATTACGTTATAGACGTATATAATGTTCCCATCGAGAAGTAGGGGCCGACCCGCCAGAAATGTTGGAAAATTCTACATCCGAGATGTTAAGTTGCCTTAGGTTAGGATATATAAAGTTATAGACGTATATAATGGCCGCACCGAGACTTACGGGACGACACGACCGGGATTCTGTAAAACATTCCCAGCTAGGGGCTAGATGTGTTAGGTTAGGTTATATTACGTTATAGACGTATATAATGATCCCACCGAGAAGTAGGGGCCGACCCGCCAGGAATGTTGGAAAATACTACATCCGAGGTGTTGGGTTCCCTTAGGTTAGAATATATAAATTTATAGACGTATTTAATGTCCGCACCGAGACGTACGGGAAGACATGAACGGGATTATGTGAAACATTACCAGCGAGGGTCTAGGTGGGTTAGGTTAGGTTATATTACGTTATAGACGTATATAATGTTCCCACCGAGAAGTAGGGACCGACCCGCCTGGAATGTTGGAAAATACTACATCCGAGATGTTAGGTTCACTTAGGTTAGGACATATAACGTTATAGACGTATATAATGTCCGCAACGAGACGTACGGGACGACACGACCGGGATTCTGTAAAACATTCCCAGCTAGGGGCTAGATGTGTTAGGTTAGCTTATATTACGTTATAGACGTATATAATGATCCCACCGAGAAGTAGGGGCCGACCTGCCAGGAATGTTGGAAAATACTACATCCGAGATGTTAGGTTCCCTTAGGTTAGGATATATAACGTTATAGACGTATATAATGTCCTCACCGACATGTACGGGCCGACACGACCGGGATTTTGTAAAACATTACCAGCGAGGGTCTAGATGGCTTAGGTTAGGTTATATTACGATATAGACGTATATAATGTGCCCACCGAGATGTAGGGGCCGACCCGCCAGGAATGTTGGAAAATAATACATCCGAGATGTTAAGTTGCCTTAGGTTAGGATATATAACGTTATAGACGTATATAATGTCCGCACCGAGACGTACGGGCTGACACGACCGGGATTTTGTAAAACATTACCAGCGAGGGTCTAGATGGGTTAGGTTAGGTTATATTACGATATAGACGTATATAATGCGCCCACCGAGAAGTAGGGGCCGACCCGCCAGGAATGTTGGAAAATACTACATCCGAGATGTTAGGTTCCCTTAGGTTAGGGTATATAAATTTATAGACGTATATAATGTCCGCACCGAGACGTACAGGAAGACAGGAACGGGATTCTGTGAAACATTACCAGCGAGGGTCTAGGTGGGTTAGGTTAGGTTATATTACGTTATAGACGTATATAATGTTCCCATCGAGAAGTAGGGGCCGACCCGCCAGAAATGTTGGAAAATTCTACATCCGAGATGTTAAGTTGCCTTAGGTTAGGATATATAAAGTTATAGACGTATATAATGGCCGCACCGAGACTTACGGGACGACACGACCGGGATTCTGTAAAACATTCCCAGCTAGGGGCTAGATGTGTTAGGTTAGGTTATATTACGTTATAGACGTATATAATGATCCCACCGAGAAGTAGGGGCCGACCCGCCAGGAATGTTGGAAAATACTACATCCGAGATGTTAGGTTCCCTTAGGTTCGGATATATAACGTTATAGACGTATATAATGTCCGCACCGACATGTACGGGCCGACACGACCGGGATTTTGTAAAACATTACCAGCGAGGGTCTAGATGGCTTAGGTTAGGTTATATTACGATATAGACGTATATAATGTGCCCACCGAGATGTAGGGGCCTACCCGCCAGGAATGTTGGAAAATACTACACCCGAGATGTTAAGTTGCCTTAGGTTAGGATATATAAATTGATAGACGTATATAATGTCCGCACCGAGACGTACGGGAAGACATGAACGGGATTCTGTGAAACATTACCAGCGAGGGTCTAGGTGGGTTAGGTTAGGTTATATTACGTTATAGACGTATATAATGTTCCCACCGAGAAGTAGGGGCCGACCCGCCAGAAATGTTGGAAAATTCTACATCCGAGATGTTAAGTTGCCTTAGGTTAGGATATATAACGTTATAGACGTATATAATGTCCGCACCGAGACGTACGGGCTGACACGACCGGGATTTTGTAAAACATTACCAGCGAGGGTCTAGATGGGTTAGGTTAGGTTATATTACGATATAGACGTATATAATGCGCCCACCGAGAAGTAGGGGCCGACCCGCCAGGAATGTTGGAAAATACTACATCCGAGATGTTAGGTTCCCTTAGGTTAGGATATATAAATTGATAGACGTATATAATGTCCGCACCGAGACGTACGGGACAACATGAACGGGATTCTGTGAAACATTACCAGCGAGGGTCTAGGTGGGTTAGGTTAGTTTATATTACGTTATAGACGTATATAATGTTCCCACCGAGAAGTAGGGGCCGACCCGCCAGAAATGTTGGAAAATTCTACATCCGAGAAGTTAAGTTGCCTTAGGTTAGGATATATAAATTTATAGACGTATATAATGTCCGCACCGAGACGTACGGGCCGACACGCCCGGGATTTTGTAAAACATTACCAGCGAGGGTCTAGATGGCTTAGGTTAGGTTATATTACGATATAGACGTATATAATGTGCCCACCGAGAAGTAGGGGCCGACCCGCCAGGAATGTTGAAAAATACTACATCCGAGATGTTAGGTTCCCTTAGGTTAGTATATATAACGTTATAGACGTATATAATGTCCGCACCGAGACGTACAGGAAGACATGAACGGGATTCTGTGAAACAATACCAGCGAGGGTCTAGATGGGTTAGGTTAGGTTATATTACGATATAGACGTATATAATGTGCCCACCGAGAAGTAGGGGCCGACCCGCCAGGAATATTGGAAAATACTACATCCGAGATGTTAGGTTCCCTTAGGTTAGTATATATAACGTTATAGACGTATATAATGTCCCCACCAAGAAGTACGGGCAGACACGACCGGGATTCTGTAAAACATTCCCAGCTAGGGGCTAGATGTGTTAGGTTAGGTTATATTACGTTATAGACGTATATAATGATCCCACCGAGAAGTAGGGGCCGACCCGCCAGGAATGTTGGAAAATACTACATCCGAGGTGTTGGGTTCCCTTAGGTTAGAATATATAAATTTATAGACGTATTTAATGTCCGCACCGAGACGTACGGGAAGACATGAACGGGATTATGTGAAACATTACCAGCGAGGGTCTAGGTGGGTTAGGTTAGGTTATATTACGTTATAGACGTATATAATGTTCCCACCGAGAAGTAGGGACCGACCCGCCTGGAATGTTGGAAAATACTACATCCGAGATGTTAGGTTCACTTAGGTTAGGACATATAACGTTATAGACGTATATAATGTCCGCACCGAGACGTACGGGAAGACATGAACGGGATTCTGTGAAACATTACCAGCGAGGGTCTAGGTGGGTTAGGTTAGGTTATATTACGTTATAGACGTATATAATGTTCCCACCGAGAAGTAGGGGCCGACCCGCCAGAAATGTTGGAAAATTCTACATCCGAGATGTTAAGTTGCCTTAGGTTAGGATATATAACGTTATAGACGTATATAATGTCCGCACCGAGACGTACGGGCTGACACGACCGGGATTTTGTAAAACATTACCAGCGAGGGTCTAGATGGGTTAGGTTAGGTTATATTACGATATAGACGTATATAATGCGCCCACCGAGAAGTAGGGGCCGACCCGCCAGGAATGTTGGAAAATACTACATCCGAGATGTTAGGTTCCCTTAGGTTAGGGTATATAAATTTATAGACGTATATAATGTCCGCACCGAGACGTACAGGAAGACAGGAACGGGATTCTGTGAAACATTACCAGCGAGGGTCTAGGTGGGTTAGGTTAGGTTATATTACGTTATAGACGTATATAATGTTCCCATCGAGAAGTAGGGGCCGACCCGCCAGAAATGTTGGAAAATTCTACATCCGAGATGTTAAGTTGCCTTAGGTTAGGATATATAAAGTTATAGACGTATATAATGGCCGCACCGAGACTTACGGGACGACACGACCGGGATTCTGTAAAACATTCCCAGCTAGGGGCTAGATGTGTTAGGTTAGGTTATATTACGTTATAGACGTATATAATGATCCCACCGAGAAGTAGGGGCCGACCCGCCAGGAATGTTGGAAAATACTACATCCGAGATGTTAGGTTCCCTTAGGTTCGGATATATAACGTTATAGACGTATATAATGTCCGCACCGACATGTACGGGCCGACACGACCGGGATTTTGTAAAACATTACCAGCGAGGGTCTAGATGGCTTAGGTTAGGTTATATTACGATATAGACGTATATAATGTGCCCACCGAGATGTAGGGGCCTACCCGCCAGGAATGTTGGAAAATACTACACCCGAGATGTTAAGTTGCCTTAGGTTAGGATATATAAATTGATAGACGTATATAATGTCCGCACCGAGACGTACGGGAAGACATGAACGGGATTCTGTGAAACATTACCAGCGAGGGTCTAGGTGGGTTAGGTTAGGTTATATTACGTTATAGACGTATATAATGTTCCCACCGAGAAGTAGGGGCCGACCCGCCAGAAATGTTGGAAAATTCTACATCCGAGATGTTAAGTTGCCTTAGGTTAGGATATATAACGTTATAGACGTATATAATGTCCGCACCGAGACGTACGGGCTGACACGACCGGGATTTTGTAAAACATTACCAGCGAGGGTCTAGATGGGTTAGGTTAGGTTATATTACGATATAGACGTATATAATGCGCCCACCGAGAAGTAGGGGCCGACCCGCCAGGAATGTTGGAAAATACTACATCCGAGATGTTAGGTTCCCTTAGGTTAGGATATATAAATTGATAGACGTATATAATGTCCGCACCGAGACGTACGGGACAACATGAACGGGATTCTGTGAAACATTACCAGCGAGGGTCTAGGTGGGTTAGGTTAGTTTATATTACGTTATAGACGTATATAATGTTCCCACCGAGAAGTAGGGGCCGACCCGCCAGAAATGTTGGAAAATACTACATCCGAGAGGTTAGGTTCCCTTAGGTTAGGATATATAAATTTATAGACGTATATAATGTCCGCACCGAGACGTACAGGAAGACAGGAACGGGATTTTGTAAAACATTACCAGCGAGGGTCTAGATGGCTTAGGTTAGGTTATATTACGATATAGACGTATATAATGTGCCCACCGAGAAGTAGGGGCCGACCCGCCAGGAATGTTGAAAAATACTACATCCGAGATGTTAGGTTCCCTTAGGTTAGTATATATAACGTTATAGACGTATATAATGTCCGCACCGAGACGTACAGGAAGACATGAACGGGATTCTGTGAAACAATACCAGCGAGGGTCTAGATGGGTTAGGTTAGGTTATATTACGATATAGACGTATATAATGTGCCCACCGAGAAGTAGGGGCCGACCCGCCAGGAATATTGGAAAATACTACATCCGAGATGTTAGGTTCCCTTAGGTTAGTATATATAACGTTATAGACGTATATAATGTCCCCACCAAGAAGTACGGGCAGACACGACCGGGATTTTGTAAAACATTACCAGCGAGGGTCTAGATGGGTTAGGTTAGGTTATATTACGATATAGACGTATATAGTGTACCCACCGAGAAGTAGCGGCCGACCCGCCAGGAATGTTGGAAAATACTACATACGAGATGTTAGTTTCCCTTAGGTTAGTATATATAACGTTATAGACGTATATAATGTCCGCTCCGAGACATACAGGAAGACATGAACGGGATTCTGTGAAACAATACCAGCGAGGGTCTAGATGGGTTAGGTTAGGTTATATTACGATATAGACGTATATAATGTGCCCACCGAGAAGTAGGGGCCGACCCGCCAGGAATATTGGAAAATACTACATCCGAGATGTTAGGTTCCCTTAGTTTAGGATATATAAATTTATAGACGTATATAATGTCCGCACCGAGACGTACGGGAAGACATGAACGGGATTCTGTGAAACATTACCAGCGAGGGTCTAGGTGGGTTAGGTTAGGTTATATTGCGTTATAGACGTATATAATGTTCCCACCGAGAAGTAGGGGCCGACCCGCCAGGAATGTTGGAAAATACTACATCCGAGATGTTAGGTTCCCTTAGGTTAGTATATATAACGTTATAGACGTATATAATGTCCTCACCGACATGTACGGGCCGACACGACCGGGATTTTGTAAAACATTACCAGCGAGGGTCTAGATGGCTTAGGTTAGGTTATATTACGATATAGACGTATATAATGTGCCCACCGAGATGTAGGGGCCGACCCGCCAGGAATGTTGGAAAATAATACATCCGAGATGTTAAGTTGCTTTAGGTTAGGATATATAAATTGATAGACGTATATAATGTCCGCACCGAGACGTACGGGACGACATGAACGGGATTCTGTGAAACATTACCAGCGAGGGTCTAGGTGGGTTAGGTTAGGTTATATTACGTTATAGACGTATATAATGTTCCCACCGAGAAGTAGGGGCCGACCCGCCAGAAATGTTGGAAAATTCTACATCCGAGATGTTAAGTTGCCTTAGGTTAGGATATATAAAGTTATAGACGTATATAATGTCCGCACCGAGACTTACGGGACGACACGACCGGGATTCTGTAAAACATTCCCAGCTAGGGGCTAGATGTGTTAGGTTAGGTTATATTACGTTATAGACGTATATAATGATCCCACCGAGAAGTAGGGGCCGACCCGCCAGGAATGTTGGAAAATACTACATCCGAGATGTTAGGTTCCCTTAGGTTAGGATATACAAATTTATAGACGTATATAATGTCCGCGCCGAGACGTACAGGAAGACAGGAACGGGATTCTGTGAAACATTACCAGCGAGGTTCTAGATGGGTTAGGTTAGGTTATATTACGATATAGACGTATATAGTGTGCCCACCGAGAAGTAGGGGCCGACCCGCCAGGAATGTTGGAAAATACTACATCCGAGATGTTAGGTTCCCTTAGGTTAGGATATATAAATTTATAGATGTATATAATGTCCGCACCGAGACGTACAGGAAGACAGGAACGGGATTCTGTGAAACATTACCAGCGAGGGTCTAGGTGGGTTAGGTTAGGTTATATTACGTTATAGACGTATATAATGTTCCCACCGAGAAGTAGGGGCCGACCCGCCAGAAATGTTGGAAAATTCTACATCCGAGATGTTAAGTTGCCTTAGGTTAGGATATATAAAGTTATAGACGTATATAATGTCCGCACCGAGACTTACGGGACGACACGACCGGGATTCTGTAAAACATTCCCAGCTAGGGGCTAGATGTGTTAGGTTAGGTTATATTACGTTATAGACGTATATAATGATCCCACCGAGAAGTAGGGGCCGACCCGCCAGGAATGTTGGAAAATACTACATCCGAGATGTTAGGTTCCCTTAGGTTCGGATATATAACGTTATAGACGTATATAATGTCCGCACCGACATGTACGGGCCGACACGACCGGGATTTTGTAAAACATTACCAGCGAGGGTCTAGATGGCTTAGGTTAGGTTATATTACGATATAGACGTATATGATGTGCCCACCGAGATGTAGGGGCCTACCCGCCAGGAATGTTGGAAAATACTACACCCGAGATGTTAAGTTGCCTTAGGTTAGGATATATAAATTGATAGACGTATATAATGTCCGCACCGAGACGTACGGGAAGACATGAACGGGATTCTGTGAAACATTACCAGCGAGGGTCTAGGTGGGTTAGGTTAGGTTATATTACGTTATAGACGTATATAATGTTCCCACCGAGAAGTAGGGGCCGACCCGCCAGAAATGTTGGAAAATTCTACATCCGAGATGTTAAGTTGCCTTAGGTTAGGATATATAAATTTATAGACGTATATAATGTCCGCACCGAGACGTACAGGAAGACAGGAACGGGATTCTGTGAAACATTACCAGCGAGGGTCTGGATGGGTTAGGTTAGGTTATATTACGTTATAGACGTATATAATGTTCCCACCGAGAAGTAGGGGCCGACCCGCCAGAAATGTTGGAAAATTCTACATCCGAGATGTTAAGTTGCCTTAGGTTAGGATGTATAACGTTATAGACGTATATAATGTCCCCACCGAGAAGTACGGGCAGACACGACCGGGATTTTGTAAAACATTACCAGCGAGGGTCTAGATGGGTTAGGTTAGGTTATATTACGATATAGACCCATATAATGTGCCCACCGAGAAGTAGGGGCCGACCCGCCAGGAATATTGGAAAATACTACATCCGAGATGTTAGGTTCCCTTAGGTTAGGATATATAAATTTATAGACGTATATAATGTCCGCACCGAGACGTACGGGAAGACATGAGCGGGATTCTGTGAAACATTACCAGCGAGGGTCTAGGTGGGTTAGGTTAGGTTATATTACGTTATATACCTATATAATGTTCCCACCGAGAAGTAGGGGCCGACCCGCCAGAAATGTTGGAAAATTCTACATCCGAGATGTTAAGTTGCCTTAGGTTAGGATATATAACGTTATAGACGTATATAATGTCCGCACCGAGACGTACGGGGCGACACGACCGGGATTCTGTAAAACATTCCCAGCTAGGGGCTAGATGTGTTAGGTTAGGTTATATTACGCTATAGACGTATATAATGTGCCCACCGAGATGTAGGGGCCGACCCGCCAGGAATGTTGGAAAATACTACATCCGAGATGTTAAGTTGCCTTAGGTTAGGATATATAAATTTATAGACGTATATAATGTCCGCACCGAGACGTACGGGAAGACCTGAGCGGGATTCTGTGAAACATTACCAGCGAGGGTCTAGGTGGGTTAGGTTAGGTTATATTACGTTATATACCTATATAATGTTCCCACCGAGAAGTAGGGGCCGACCCGCCAGAAATGTTGGAAAATTCTACATCCGAGATGTTAAGTTGCCTTAGGTTAGGATATATAAATTTATAGACGTATATAATGTCCGCACCGTGACGTACGGGGCGACACGACCGGGATTCTGTAAAACATTCCCAGCTAGGGGCTAGATGTGTTAGGTTAGGTTATATTACGCTATAGACGTATATAATGTGCCCACCGAGATGTAGGGGCCGACCCGCCAGGAATGTTGGAAAATACTACATCCGAGATGTTAAGTTGCCTTAGGTTAGGATATATAAATTGATAGACGTATATAATGTCCGCACCGAGACGTACGGGAAGACATGAACGGGATTCTGTGAAACATTACCAGCGAGGGTCTAGGTGGGTTAGGTTAGGTTATATTACGTTATAGTCGTATATAATGTTCCCACCGAGAAGTAGGCACCGACACGCCAGAAATGTTGGAAAATTCTACATCCGAGAAGTTAAGTTGCCTTAGGTTAGGATATATAAATTTATAGACGTATATAATGTCCGCACCGAGACGTATGGGCCGACACGACCGGGATTTTGTAAAACATTACCAGCGAGGGTCTAGATGGCTTAGATTAGGTTATATTACGATATAGACGTATATAATGTGCCCACCGAGGAGTAGGGGCCGACCCGCCAGGAATGTTGAAAAATACTACATCCGAGATGTTAAGTTGCCTTAGGTTAGGATATATAAATTGATAGACGTATATAATGTCCGCACCGAGACGTACGGGAAGACATGAACGGGATTCTGTGAAACATTACCAGCGAGGGTCTAGGTGGGTTAGGTTAGGTTATATTACGTTATAGACGTATATAATGTTCCCACCGAGAAGTAGGGACCGACCCGCCAGGAATGTTGGAAAATACTGCATCCGAGATGTTAGGTTCACTTAGGTTAGGACATATAACGTTATAGACGTATATAATGTCCGCACCGAGACGTACGGGACGACACGACCGGGATTCTGTAAAACATTCCCAGCTAGGGGCTAGATGTGTTAGGTTAGCTTATATTACGTTATAGACGTATATAATGATCCCACCGAGAAGTAGGGGCCGACCCGCCAGGAATGTTGGAAAATACTACATCCGAGATGCTAGGTTCCCTTAGGTTAGGATATATAACGTTATAGACGTATATAATGTCCTCACCGACATGTACGTGCCGACACGACCGGGATTTTGTAAAACATTACCAGCGAGGGTCTAGATGGCTTAGGTTAGGTTATATTACGATATAGACGTATATAATGTGCCCACCGAGATGTAGGGGCCGACCCGTCAGGAATGTTGGAAAATACTACATCCGAGATGTTAAGTTGCCTTAGGTTAGGATATATAAATTGGTAGACGTATATAATGTCCGCACCGAGACGTACGGGAAGACATGAACGGGATTCTGTGAAACATTACCAGCGAGGGTCTAGGTGGGTTAGGTTAGGTTATATTACGTTATAGACGTATATAATGTTCCCACCGAGAAGTAGGGGCCGACCCGCCAGGAATGTTGGAAAATACTACATCCGAGAGGTTAGGTTCCCTTAGGTTAGGATATATAAATTTATAGACGTATATAATGTCCGCACCGAGACGTACAGGAAGACAGGAACGGGATTCTGTGAAACATTACCAGCGAGGGTCTAGGTGGGTTAGGTTAGGTTATATTACGTTATAGACGTATATAATGTTCCCACCGAGTAGTAGGGGCCGACCCGCCAGAAATGTTGGAAAATTCTACATCCGAGATGTTAAGTTGCCTTAGGTTAGGATATATAACGTTATAGACGTATATAATGTCCGCACCGAGACGTACGGGGCGACACGACCGGGATTCTGTAAAACATTCCCAGCTAGGGGCTAGATGTGTTAGGTTAGGTTATATTACGCTATAGACGTATATAATGTGCCCACCGAGATGTAGGGGCCGACCCGCCAGGAATGTTGGAAAATACTACATCCGAGATGTTAAGTTGCCTTAGGTTAGGATATATAAATTGATAGACGTATATAATGTCCGCACCGAGACGTACGGGAAGACATGAACGGGATTCTGTGAAACATTACCAGCGAGGGTCTAGGTGGGTTAGGTTAGGTTATATTACGTTATAGTCGTATATAATGTTCCCACCGAGAAGTAGGGGCCGACCCGCCAGAAATGTTGGAAAATTCTACATCCGAGAAGTTAAGTTGCCTTAGGTTAGGATATATAAATTTATAGACGTATATAATGTGCCCACCGAGGAGTAGGGGCCGACCCGCCAGGAATGTTGAAAAATACTACATCCGAGATGTTAAGTTGCCTTAGGTTAGGATATATAAATTGATAGACGTATATAATGTCCGCACCGAGACGTACGGGAAGACATGAACGGGATTCTGTGAAACATTACCAGCGAGGGTCTAGGTGGGTTAGGTTAGGTTATATTACGTTATAGACGTATATAATGTTCCCACCGAGAAGTAGGGGCCGACCCGCCAGAAATGTTGGAAAATTCTACATCCGAGATGTAAAGTTGCCTTTGGTTAGGATATATAACGTTATAGACGTATATAATGTCTGCACCGAGACGTACGGGACGACACGACCGGGATTCTGTAAAACATTCCCAGCTAGGGGCTAGATGTGTTAGGTTAGGTTATATTAAGTTATAGACGTATATAATGATCCCACCGAGAAGTAGGGGCCGACCCGCCAGGAATGTTGGAAAATACTACATCCGAGATGTTAGGTTCCTTAGGTACGGATATATAACGTTATAGACGTATATAATGTCCCCACCGAGAAGTACGGACCGACACGACTGGGATTTTGTAAAACATTACCAGCGAGGGTCTAGATGGGTTAGGTTAGGTTATATTACGATATAAACGCATATAATGTGCCCACCGAGAAGTAGGAGCCGACTCGCCAGGAATGTTGGAAAATACTACATCCGAGATGTTAAGTTGCCTTAGATTAGGGTATATAAATTTATAGACGTATTTAATGTCCGCACCGAGACGTACGGGAAGACATGAACGGGATTATGTGAAACATTACCAGCGAGGGTCTAGGTGGGTTAGGTTAGGTTATATTACGTTATAGACGTATATAATGTTCCCACCGAGAAGTAGAGACCGACCCGCCAGGAATGTTGGAAAATACTGCATCCGAGATGTTAGGTTCACTTAGGTTAGGACATATAACGTTATAAACGTATATAATGTCCGCACCGAGACGTACGGGGCGACACGACCGGGATTCTGTAAAACATCCCCAGCTAGGGGCTAGATGTGTTAGGTTAGGTTATATTACGCTATAGACGTATATAATGATCCCACCGAGAAGTAGGGGCCGACCCGCCAGGGATGTTGGAAAATACTACATCTGAGATGTTAGGTTCCCTTAGGTTAGGATATATAAATTTATAGACGTATATAATGTCCGCACCGAGACGTACAGGAAGACAGGAACGGGATTCTGTGAAACATTACCAGCGAGGGTCTAGGTGGGTTAGGTTAGGTTATATAACGTTATAGACGTATGATGTCCTCACCGAGATGTACGGGCCGACACGACCGGGATTTTGTAAAACATTACCAGCGAGGGTCTGGATGGGTTAGGGTATGTTATATTACGTTATAGACGTATATAATGTTCCCACCGAGAAGTAGGGGCCGACCCGCCAGAAATGTTGGAAAATTCTACATCCGAGATGTTAAGTTGCCTTAGGTTAGGATATATAACGTTATAGACGTATATAATGTCCGCACCGAGACGTACGGGGCGACACGACCGGGATTCTGTAAAACATCCCCAGCTAGGGGCTAGATGTGTTAGGTTAGGTTATATTACGCTATAGACGTATATAATGATCCCACCGAGAAGTAGGTGCCGACCCGCCAGGAATGTTGGAAAATACTACATCTGAGATGTTAGGTTCCCTTAGGTTAGGATATATAAATTTATAGACGTATTTAATGTCCGCACCGAGACGTACGGGAAGACATGAACGGGATTATGTGGAACATTACCAGCGAGGGTCTAGGTGGGTTAGGTTAGGTTATATTACGTTATAGACGTATATAATGTTCCCACCGAGAAGTAGGGACCGACCCGCCAGGAATGTTGGAAAATACTACATCCGAGATGTTAGGTTCACTTAGGTTAGGACATATAACGTTATAGACGTATATAATGTCCGCACCGAGACGTACGGGCCGACACGACCGGGATTTTGTAAAACATTACCAGCGAGGGTCTACATGGGTTAGGTTAGGTTATATTACAATATAGACGTATATAATGTGCCCACCGAGAAGTAGGAGCCGACCCGCCAGGAATGTTGAAAAATACTACATCCGAGATGTTAGGTTCTCTTAGATTAGGATATATAAAGTTATTGACGTATATGAGGTCCCCACGGAAAAGTACGGGCCGACACGACCGGGATTTTGTAAAACATTACCAGCGAGGGTCTAGATGGGTTAGGTTAGGTTATATTACGATATAGACGTATATAATGTGCCCACCTAGAAGTAGGGGCCGACGCGCCAGGAATGTTGGAAAATACTACATCCGAGATGTTAGGTTCCCTTAGGTTAGGATATATAAATTAATAGACGTATATAATGTCCGCACCGAGACGTACGGGAAGACATGAACGGGATTCTGTGAAACATTACCAGCGAGGGTCTAGGTGGGTTAGGTTAGGTTATATTACGATATAGACGTATATAATGTGCCCACCGAGAAGTAGGGGCCGACCCGCCAGGAATGTTGAAAAATACTACATCCGAGATGTTAAGTTGCCTTTGGTTAGGATATATAAATTGATAGACGTATATAATGTCTGCACCGAGACGTACGGGAAGACATGAACGGGATTATGTGGAACATTACCAGCGAGGGTCTAGGTGGGTTAGGTTAGGTTATATTACGTTATAGACGTATATAATGTTCCCACCGAGAAGTAGGGACCGACCCGCCAGGAATGTTGGAAAATACTACATCCGAGATGTTAGGTTCACTTAGGTTAGGACATATAACGTTATAGACGTATATAATGTCCGCACCGAGACGTACGGGCCGACACGACCGGGATTTTGTAAAACATTACCAGCGAGGGTCTAGATGGGTTAGGTTAGGTTATATTACAATATAGACGTATATAATGTGCCCACCGAGAAGTAGGAGCCGACCCGCCAGGAATGTTGAAAAATACTACATCCGAGATGTTAGGTTCTCTTAGATTAGGATATATAAAGTTATTGACGTATATGAGGTCCCCACGGAAAAGTACGGGCCGACACGACCGGGATTTTGTAAAACATTACCAGCGAGGGTCTAGATGGGTTAGGTTAGGTTATATTACGATATAGACGTATATAATGTGCCCACCTAGAAGTAGGGGCCGACGCGCCAGGAATGTTGGAAAATACTACATCCGAGATGTTAAGTTGCCTTTGGTTAGGATATATAAATTGATAGACGTATATAATGTCTGCACCGAGACGTACGGGAAGACATGAACGGGATTCTGTGAAACATTACCAGCGAGGGTCTAGGTGGGTTAGGTTAGGTTATATTACGATATAGACGTATATAATGTGCCCACCGAGAAGTAGGGGCCGACCCGCCAGGAATGTTGAAAAATACTACATCCGAGATGTTAAGTTGCCTTTGGTTAGGATATATAAATTGATAGACGTATATAATGTCTGCACCGAGACGTACGGGAAGACATGAACGGGATTCTGTGAAACATTACCAGCGAGGGTCTAGGTGGGTTAGGTTAGGTTATATTACGTTATAGACGTATATAATGTTCCCACCGAGAAGTAGGGGCGACCCGCCAGAAATGTTGGAAAATTCTACATCCGAGATGTTAAGTTGCCTTAGGTTAGGATATATAAATTTATAGACGTATATAATGTCCGCACCGAGACGTACGGGCCGACACGACCGGGATTTTGTAAAACATTACCAGCGAGGGTCTAGATGGGTTAGGTTAGGTTATATTACGATATAGACGTATATAGTGTGCCCACCGAGAAGTAGGGGCCGACCCGCCAGGAATGTTGGAAAATACTACATCCGAGAGGTTAGGTTCCCTTAGGTTAGGATATATAAATTTATAGACGTATATAATGTCCGCACCGAGACGTACAGGAAGACAGGAACGGGATTCTGTGAAACATTACCAGCGAGAGTCTAGGTGGGTTAGGTTAGGTTATATTACGTTATAGACGTATATAATGTTCCCACCGAGTAGTAGGGGCCGACCCGCCAGAAATGTTGGAAAATTCTACATCCGAGATGTTAAGTTGCCTTAGGTTAGGATATATAACGTTATAGACGTATATAATGTCCGCACCGAGACGTACGGGGCGACACGACCGGGATTCTGTAAAACATTCCCAGCTAGGGGCTAGATGTGTTAGGTTAGGTTATATTAAGTTATAGACGTATATAATGATCCCACCGAGAAGTAGGGGCCGACCCGCCAGGAATGTTGGAAAATACTACATCCGAGATGTTAGGTTCCCTTAGGTTCGGATATATAACGTTATAGACGTATATAATGTCCCCACCGAGAAGTACGGACCGACACGACCGGGATTTTGTAAAACATTACCAGCGAGGGTCTAGATGGGTTAGGTTAGGTTATATTACGATATAGACGTATATAGTGTGCCCACCGAGAAGTAGGGGCCGACCCGCCAGGAATGTTGGAAAATACTACGTCCGAGATGTTAGGTTCACTTAGGTTAGGACATATAACGTTATAGACGTATATAATGTCCGCACCGAGACGTACGGGACGACACGACCGGGATTCTGTAAAACATTCCCAGCTAGGGGCTAGATGTGTTAGGTTAGCTTATATTACGTTATAGACGTATATAATGATCCCACCGAGAAGTAGGGGCCGACCCGCCAGGAATGTTGGAAAATACTACATACGAGATGTTAGGTTCCCTTAGGTTAGGATATATAACGTTATAGACGTATATAATGTCCCCACCGAGAAGTACGGACAGACGCGAACGGGATTTTGTAAAACATTACCAGCGAAGGTCTAGATGGGTTAGGTTAGGTTATATTACGTTATAGACGTATATAATGTTCCCACCGAGAAGTAGGGGCCGACCCGCCAGAAATGTTGGAAAATTCTACATCCGAGATGTTAAGTTGCCTTAGGTTAGGATATATAAATTTATAGACGTATATAATGTCCGCACCGAGACGTACGGGCCGACACGACCGGGATTTTGTAAAACATTACCAGCGAGGGTCTAGATGGGTTAGGTTAGGTTATATTACGATATAGACGTATATAGTGTGCCCACCGAGAAGTAGGGGCCGACCCGCCAGGAATGTTGGAAAATACTACGTCCGAGATGTTAGGTTCCCTTAGGTTAGGATATATAAATTTATAGACGTATATAATGTCCGCACCGAGACGTACAGGAAGACAGGAACGGGATTCTGTGAAACATTACCAGCGAGGGTCTAGGTGGGTTAGGTTATGTTATATTACGTTATAGACGTATATAATGTTCCCACCGAGTAGTAGGGGCCGACCCGCCAGAAATGTTGGAAAATTCTACATCCGAGATGTTAAGTTGCCTTAGGTTAGGATATATAACGTTATAGACGTATATAATGTCCGCACCGAGACGTACGGGGCGACACGACCGGGATTCTGTAAAACATCCCCAGCTAGGGGCTAGATGTGTTAGGTTAGGTTATATTACGCTATAGACGTATATAATGATCCCACCGAGAAGTAGGTGCCGACCCGCCAGGAATGTTGGAAAATACTACATCTGAGATGTTAGGTTCCCTTAGGTTAGGATATATAAATTTATAGACGTATTTAATGTCCGCACCGAGACGTACGGGAAGACATGAACGGGATTATGTGGAACATTACCAGCGAGGGTCTAGGTGGGTTAGGTTAGGTTATATTACGTTATAGACGTATATAATGTTCCCACCGAGAAGTAGGGACCGACCCGCCAGGAATGTTGGAAAATACTACATCCGAGATGTTAGGTTCACTTAGGTTAGGACATATAACGTTATAGACGTATATAATGTCCGCACCGAGACGTACGGGCCGACACGACCGGGATTTTGTAAAACATTACCAGCGAGGGTCTAGATGGGTTAGGTTAGGTTATATTAGGATATAAACGTATATAATGTGCCCACCGAGGAGTAGGGGCCGACCCGCCAGGAATGTTGAAAAACACTACATCCGAGATGTTAAGTTGCCTTAGGTTAGGATATATAAATTGATAGACGTATATAATGTCCGCACCGAGACGTACGGGAAGACATGAACGGGATTCTGTGAAACATTACCAGCGAGGGTCTAGGTGGGTTAGGTTAGGTTATATTACGTTATAGACGTATATAATGTTCCCACCGAGAAGTAGGGGCCGACCCGCCAGAAATGTGGAAAATTCTACATCCGAGATGTTAAGTTGCCTTTGGTTAGGATATATAACGTTATAGACGTATATAATGTCTGCACCGAGACGTACGGGACGACACGACCGGGATTCTGTAAAACATTCCCAGCTAGGGGCTAGATGTGTTAGGTTAGGTTATATTAAGTTATAGACGTATATAATGATCCCACCGAGAAGTAGGGGCCGACCCGCCAGGAATGTTGGAAAATACTACATCCGAGATGTTAGGTTCCCTTAGGTTCGGATATATAACGTTATAGACGTATATAATGTCCCCACCGAGAAGTACGGACCGACACGACCGGGATTTTGTAAAACATTACCAGCGAGGGTCTAGATGGGTTAGGTTAGGTTATATTACGATATAAACGCATATAATGTGCCCACCGAGAAGTAGGAGCCGACTCGCCAGGAATGTTGGAAAATACTACATCCGAGATGTTAAGTTGCCTTAGATTAGGGTATATAAATTTATAGACGTATTTAATGTCCGCACCGAGACGTACGGGAAGACATGAACGGGATTCTGTGAAACATTACCAGCGAGGGTCTAGGTGGGTTAGGTTAGGTTATATTACGTTATAGACGTATATAGTGTTCCCACCGAGAAGTAGAGACCGACCCGCCAGGAATGTTGGAAAATACTGCATCCGAGATGTTAGGTTCACTTAGGTTAGGACATATAACGTTATAGACGTATATAATGTCCGCACCGAGACGTACGGGACGACACGACCGGGATTCTGTAAAACATTCCCAGCTAGGGGCTAGATGTGTTAGGTTAGCTTATATTACGTTATAGACGTATATAATGATCCCACCGAGAAGTAGGGGCCGACCCGCCAGGAATGTTGGAAAATACTACATACGAGATGTTAGGTTCCCTTAGGTTAGGATATATAACGTTATAGACGTATATAATGTCCCCACCGAGAAGTACGGACAGACGCGAACGGGATTTTGTAAAACATTACCAGCGAAGGTCTAGATGGGTTAGGTTAGGTTATATTACGTTATAGACGTATATAATGTTCCCACCGAGTAGTAGGGGCCGACCCGCCAGAAATGTTGGAAAATTCTACATCCGAGATGTTAAGTTGCCTTAGGTTAGGATATATAACGTTATAGACGTATATAATGTCCGCACCGAGACGTACGGGGCGACACGACCGGGATTCTGTAAAACATCCCCAGCTAGGGGCTAGATGTGTTAGGTTAGGTTATATTACGCTTTAGACGTATATAATGATCCCACCGAGAAGTAGGGGCCGACCCGCCAGGAATGTTGGAAAATACTACATCTGAGATGTTAGGTTCCCTTAGGTTAGGATATATAAATTTATAGACGTATATAATGTCCGCACCGAGACGTACAGGAAGACAGGAACGGGATTCTGTGAAACATTACCAGCGAGGGTCTAGGTGGGTTAGGTTAGGTTATATAACGTTATAGACGTATGATGTCCTCACCGAGATGTACGGGCCGACACGACAGGGATTTTGTAAAACATTACCAGCGAGGGTCTGGATTGGTTAGGGTATGTTATATTACGTTATAGACGTATATAATGTTCCCACCGAGAAGTAGGGGCCGACCCGCCAGAAATGTTGGAAAATTCTACATCCGAGATGTTAAGTTGCCTTAGGTTAGGATATATAACGTTATAGACGTATATAATGTCCGCACCGAGACGTACGGGGCGACACGACCGGGATTCTGTAAAACATCCCCAGCTAGGGGCTAGATGTGTTAGGTTAGGTTATATTACGCTATAGACGTATATAATGATCCCACCGAGAAGTAGGTGCCGACCCGCCAGGAATGTTGGAAAATACTACATCTGAGATGTTAGGTTCCCTTAGGTTAGGATATATAAATTTATAGACGTATTTAATGTCCGCACCGAGACGTACGGGAAGACATGAACGGGATTATGTGGAACATTACCAGCGAGGGTCTAGGTGGGTTAGGTTAGGTTATATTACGTTATAGACGTATATAATGTTCCCACCGAGAAGTAGGGACCGACCCGCCAGGAATGTTGGAAAATACTACATCCGAGATGTTAGGTTCACTTAGGTTAGGACATATAACGTTATAGACGTATATAATGTCCGCACCGAGACGTACGGGCCGACACGACCGGGATTTTGTAAAACATTACCAGCGAGGGTCTAGATGGGTTAGGTTAGGTTATATTAGGATATAAACGTATATAATGTGCCCACCGAGGAGTAGGAGCCGACCCGCCAGGAATGTTGGAAAATACTACATCCGAGATGTTAAGTTGCCTTAGGTTAGGATATATAAATTTATAGACGTATTTAATGTCCGCACCGAGACGTACGGGAAGACATGAACGGGATTATGTGGAACATTACCAGCGAGGGTCTAGGTGGGTTAGGTTAGGTTATATTACGTTATAGACGTATATAATGTTCCCACCGAGAAGTAGGGACCGACCCGCCAGGAATGTTGGAAAATACTACATCCTAGATGTTAGGTTCACTTAGGTTAGGACATATAACGTTATAGACGTATATGAGGTCCCCAAGGAAAAGTACGGACCGACACGACCGGGATTTTGTAAAACATTACCAGCGAGGGTCTAGATGGGTTAGGTTAGGTTATATTACGATATAAACGTATATAATGTGTCCACCGAGGAGTAGGAGCCGACCCGCCAGGAATGTTGGAAAATACTACATCCGGGATTTTAAGTTGCCTTAGGTTAGGATATATAAATTTATAGACGTATTTAATGTCCGCACCGAGACGTACGGGAAGACATGAACGGGATTATGTGAAACATTACCAGCGAGGGTCTAGGTGGGTTAGGTTAGGTTATATTACGTTATAGACGTATATAATGTTCCCACCGAGAAGTAGGGACCGACCCGCCAGTAATGTTGAAAAATACTACATCCGAGATGTTAGGTTCACTTAGGTTAGGACATATAACGTTATAGACGTATATAATGTCCGCACCGAGACGTACGGGCCGACACGACCGGGATTTTGTAAAACATTACCAGCGAGGGTCTAGATGGGTTAGGTTAGGTTATATTACAATATAGACGTATATAATGTGCCCACCGAGAAGTAGGAGCCGACCCGCCAGGAATGTTGAAAAATACTACATCCGAGATGTTAGGTTCTCTTAGGTTAGGATATATAAAGTTATAGACGTATATGAGGTCCCCACGGAAAAGTACGGGCCGACACGACCGGGATTTTGTAAAACATTACCAGCGAGGGTCTAGATGGGTTAGGTTAGGTTATATTACGATATAGACGTATATAATGTGCCCACCTAGAAGTAGGGGCCGACCCGCCAGGAATGTTGGAAAATACTACATCCGAGATGTTAGGTTCCCTTAGGTTAGGATATATAAATTAATAGACGTATATAATGTCCGCACCGAGACGTACGGGAAGACATGAACGGGATTCTGTGAAACATTACCAGCGAGGGTCTAGGTGGGTTAGGTTAGGTTATATTACGATATAGACGTATATAATGTGCCCACCGAGAAGTAGGGGCCGACCCGCCAGGAATGTTGGAAAATACTACATCCGAGATGTTAGGTTCACTTAGGTTAGGATATATAACGTTATAGACGTATATAATGTCCTCACCGAGATGTACGGGCCGACACGACCGGGATTTTGTAAAACATTACCAGCGAGGGTCTAGATGGGTTAGGTTAGGTTATATTACGATATAGACGTATATAATGTGCCCACCGAGAAGTAGGAGCCGACCCGCCAGGAATGTTGGAAAATACTACATCCGAGATGTTAAGCTGCCTTAGGTTAGGATATATAAATTTATAGACGTATATAATGTCCGCACCGAGACGTACGGGAAGACATGAACGGGATTTTGTAAAACATTACCAGCGATGGTCTAGATGGGTTCGGTTAGGTTATATTACGATATAGACGTATGTAATGTGCCCACCGAGAAGTATGGGCCGACCCGCCAGGAATGTTGGAAAATACTACATCCGAGATGTTAGGTTCCCTTAGGTTAGGATATATAACGTTATAGACTTATATAATGTCCTCACCGAGATGTACGGGCCGACACAACCGGGATTTTGTAAAACATTCCCAGCTAGGGGCTAGATGTGTTACGTTAGGTTATATTACGTCATAGACGTATATAATGATCCCACCTAGAAGTAGGGGCCGACCCGCCAGGAATGTTGGAAAATACTACATCCGAGATGTTAGGTTCTCTTAGGTTAGGGTATATATCGTTATAGACGTATATAATGACCCCACCGAGAAGTACGGGCCGACACGACCGGGATTTTGTAAAACATTACCAGCGAGGGTCTAGATGGATTCGGTTAGGTTATTTTACGATATAGACGTATGTAATGTGCCCACCGAGAAGTAGGGGCCGACCCGCCAGGAATGTTGGAAAATACTACATCCGAGATGTTAGGTTCCCTTAGGTTAGGATATATAAATTTATAGACGTATATAATGTCCGCACCGAGACGTACGGGAAGACATGAACGGGATTCTGTGAAGCATTACCAGCGAGGGTCCAGGTCGGTTAGCTTAGGTTATATTACGTTATAGACGTATATAATGTTCCCACCGAGAAGTAGGGGCCGACCCGCCAGAAATGTTGGAAAATTCTACATCCGAGATGTTAGGTTCCCTCAGGTTAGGATATATAACGTTATAGACGTATATAATGTCCGCACCGAGACGTACGGGACGACACGAACGGGATTCTGTAAAACATTCCCAGCTAGGGGCTAGATGTGTTACGTTAGGTTATATTACGTTATAGACGTATATAATGATCCCACCGAGAATTGGCGCCGACCCGCCAGGAATGTTGTGAAATACTACATCCGAGATGTTAGGTTCCCTTAGGTTAGGATATATAAATTTATAGACGTATATAATGTCCGCACCGAGACGTACGGGAAGACATGAATGGGATTCTGTGAAAAATTACCAGCGAGGGTCTAGATGGGTTAGGTCAGGTTATATTACGATATAGACGTATATAATGTGCCCACCGAGAAGTAGGGGCCGACCCGCCAGGAATGTTGGAAAATACTACATCCGAGATGTTAGGTCTCCTCAGGTTAGGATATATAAAGTTATAGACGTATATGAGGTCCCCACGTAAAAGTACGGGCCGACACGACCGGGATTTTGTAAAACATTACCAGCGAGGGTCTAGATAGGTTAGGTTAGGTTATATTACGATATAGACGTATATAATGTGCCCACCTAGAAGTAGGGGCCGACCCGCCAGGAATGTTGGAAAATACTACGTCCGAGATGTTAGGTTCTCTTAGGTTAGGGTATATAACGTTATAGACGTATATAATGTCCCCACCGAGAAGAACGGGCAGACACGACCGGGATTTTGTAAAACATTACCAGCGAGGGTCTAGGTGGGTTAGGTTAGGTTATATTACGATATAGACGTATATAATGTGCCCACCGAGATGTAGGGGCCGACCCGCCAGGAATGTTGGAAAATACTACATCCGAGATGTTAGGTTCACTTACGTTAGGATATATAACGTTATAGACGTATATAATGTCCTCACCGAAATGTACGGGCCGACACGACAGGGATTTTGTAAAACATTACCAGCGAGGGTCTAGATGGGTTAGGTTAGGTTATATTACGATATAGACGTATATAATGTGCCCACGGAGAAGTAGGGGCCGACCCGCCAGGAATGTTGGAAAATACTACATCCGAGATATTAGGATCCCTTAGGTTAGGATATATAAATTTATAGACGTATATAATGTCCGCACCGAGACGTACGGGAAGACATGAACGGGATTCTGTGAAACATTACCAGCGAGGGTCTAGGTGGGTTAGGTTAGGTTATATTACGATATAGACGTATATAATGTGCCTACCGAGAAGTAGGGGCCGACCCGCCAGGAATGTTGTGAAATACTACATCCGAGATGTTAGGTTCCCTTAGGTTAGGATATATAACGTTATAGACGTATATAATGTCCCCACTGCAAAGTACGGGCCGACACGACCGGGATTTTGTAAAACATTACGAGCGAGGGTCTAGATGGGTTAGGTTAGGTTATATTACGATATAGACGTATATAATGTGCCCACCGAGAAGTAGGGGCCGACCCGCCAGGAATGTTGGAAAATACTACATCCGAGATATTAGGATCCCTTAGGTTAGGATATATAAATTTATAGACGTATATAATGTCCGCACCGAGACGTACGGGAAGACATGAACGGGATTCTGTGAAACGTTACCAGCGAGGGTCTAGGTGGGTTAGGTTAGGTTATATTACGATATAGACGTATATAATGTGCCTACCGAGAAGTAGGGGCCGACCTGACAGGAATGTTGGAAAATACTACATCCGAGATGTTAGGTTCACTTAGGTTAGGATATATAACGTTATAGACGTATATAATGTCCTCCCCGAGATGTACGGTCCGACACGACCGGGATTTTGTAAAACATTACCAGCGAGGGTCTAGATGGGTTAGGTCAGGTTATATTACGATATAGACGTATATAATGTGCCCACCGAGAAGTAGGGGCCGACCCGCCAGGAATGTTGGAAAATACTACATCCGAGATGTTAGGTTCCCTTAGGTTAGGATATATAACGTTATAGACGTATATAATGTCCGCACCGAGACGTTCGGGACGACACGAACGGGATTCTGTAAAACATTCCCAGCTAGGGGCTAGATGTGTTACGTTAGGTTATATTACGTTATAGACGTATATAATGATCCCACCGAGAAGTGGCGCCGACCCGCCAGGAATGTTGTGAAATACTACATCCGAGATGTTAGGTTCCCTTAGGTTAGGATATATAAATTTATAGACGTATATAATGTCCGCACCGAGACGTACGGGAAGACATGAACGGAATTCTGAGAAACATTACCAGCGAGGGTCTAGGTGGGTTAGGTTAGGTTATATTACGATATAGACGTATATAATGTCCCCACCGAGAAGTAGGGGCCGACCCGCCAGGAATATTGGAAAATACTACATCCGAGATGTTAGGTTCCCTTAGGTTAGGATATATAACGTTATAGACGTATATACTGTCCTCACCGAGATGTACGGGCCGACACAACCGGGATTTTGTAAAACATTCCCAGCTAGGGGCTAGATGTGTACGTTAGGTTATATTACGATATAGACGTATATAATGTGCCCACCGAGAAGTAGGGGCCGACCCGCCAGGAATGTTGGAAAATACTACATCCGAGATGTTAGGTCTCCTCAGGTTAGGATATATAAAGTTATAGACGTATATGAGGTCCCCACGTAAAAGTACGGGCCGACACGACCGGGATTTTGTAAAACATTACCAGCGAGGGTCTAGATAGGTTAGGTTAGGTTATATTACGATATAGACGTATATAATGTGCCCACCTAGAAGTAGGGGCCGACCCGCCAGGAATGTTGGAAAATACTACGTCCGAGATGTTAGGTTCTCTTAGGTTAGGGTATATAACGTTATAGACGTATATAATGTCCCCACCGAGAAGAACGGGCAGACACGACCGGGATTTCGTAAAACATTACCAGCGAGGGTCTAGGTGGGTTAGGTTAGGTTATATTACGATATAGACGTATATAATGTGCCCACCGAGATGTAGGGGCCGACCCGCCAGGAATGTTGGAAAATACTACATCCGAGATGTTAGGTTCACTTAGGTTAGGATATATAACGTTATAGACGTATATAATGTCCTCACCGAAATGTACGGGCCGACACGACAGGGATTTTGTAAAACATTACCAGCGAGGGTCTAGATGGGTTAGGTTAGGTTATATTACGATATAGACGTATATAATGTGCCCACGGAGAAGTAGGGGCCGACCCGCCAGGAATGTTGGAAAATACTACATCCGAGATATTAGGATCCCTTAGGTTAGGATATATAAATTTATAGACGTATATAATGTCCGCACCGAGACGTACGGGAAGACATGAACGGGATTCTGTGAAACGTTACCAGCGAGGGTCTAGGTGGGTTAGGTTAGGTTATATTACGATATAGACGTATATAATGTGCCTACCGAGAAGTAGGGGCCGACCCGACAGGAATGTTGGAAAATACTACATCCGAGATGTTAGGTTCACTTAGGTTAGGATATATAACGTTATAGACGTATATAATGTCCTCACCGAGATGTACGGTCCGACACGACCGGGATTTTGTAAAACATTACCAGCGAGGGTCTAGATGGGTTAGGTCAGGTTATATTACGATATAGACGTATATAATGTGCCCACCGAGAAGTAGGGGCCGACCCGCCAGGAATGTTGGAAAATACTACATCCGAGATGTTAGGTTCCCTTAGGTTAGGATATATAACGTTATAGACGTATATAATGTCCGCACCGAGACGTTCGGGACGACAAGAACGGGATTCTGTAAAACATTCCCAGCTAGGGGCTAGATGTGTTACGTTAGGTTATATTACGTTATAGACGTATATAATGATCCCACCGAGAAGTGGCGCCGACCCGCCAGGAATGTTGTGAAATACTACATCCGAGATGTTAGGTTCCCTTAGGTTAGGATATATAACGTTGCAGACGTATATAATGTCCTCACCCAGATGTACGGGCCGACACGACCGGGATTTTGTGAAACATTACCAGCGAGGGTCTAGATGGGTTAGGTTAGGTTATATTACGATATAGACGTATATAATGTGCCCACCGAGAAGTAGGGACCGACCCGCCAGGAATGTTGGAATTTACTACATCCGAGATGTTAGGTTCACTTAGGTTAGGATATATAACGTTATAGACGTATATAATGTCCTCACCGAGATGTACGGTCCGACACGACCGGGATTTTGTAAAACATTACCAGCGAGGGTCTAGATGGGTTAGGTCAGGTTATATTACGATATAGACGTATATAATGTGCCCACCGAGAAGTAGGGGCCGACCCGCCAGGAATGTTGGAAAATACTACATCCGAGATGTTAGGTCTCCTCAGGTTAGGATATATAAAGTTATAGACGTATATGAGGTCCCCACGGAAACGTACGGGCCGACACGACCGGGATTTTGTAAAACATTACCAGTGAGGGTCTAGATAGGTTAGGTTAGGTTATATTACGATATAGACGTATATAATGTGCCCACCGAGAAGTAGGAGCCGACCCGCCAGGAATGTTGGAAAATACTACATCCGAGATGTTAAGCTGCCTTAGGTTAGGATATATAAATTTATAGACGTATATAATGTCCGCACCGAGTCGTACGGGAAGACATGAACGGGATTTTGTAAAACATTACCAGCGATGGTCTAGATGGGTTCGGTTAGGTTATATTACGATATAGACGTATGTAATGTGCCCACCGAGAAGTATGGGCCGACCCGCCAGGAATGTTGGAAAATACTACATCCGAGATATTAGGTTCCCTTAGGTTAGGATATATAACGTTATAGACTTATATAATGTCCTCACCGAGATGTACGGGCCGACACAACCGGGATTTTGTAAAACATTCCCAGCTAGGGGCTAGATGTGTTACGTTAGGTTATATTACGTTATAGACGTATATAATGATCCCACCTAGAAGTAGGGGCCGACCCGCCAGGAATGTTGGAAAATACTACATCCGAGATGTTAGGTTCTCTTAGGTTAGGGTATATATCGTTATAGACGTATATAATGTCCCCACCGAGAAGTACGGGCCGACACGACCGGGATTTTGTAAAACATTACCAGCGAGGGTCTAGATGGATTCGGTTAGGTTATTTTACGATATATACGTATGTAATGTGCCCACTGAGAAGTAGGGGCCGACCCGCCAGGAATGTTGGAAAATACTACATCCGAGATGTTAGGTTCCCTTAGGTTAGCATATATAAATTTATAGACGTATATAATGTCCGCACCGAGACGTATGGGAAGACATGAACGGGATTCTGTGAAGCATTACCAGCGAGGGTCCAGGTCGGTTAGCTTAGGTTATATTACGTTATAGACGTATATAATGTTCCCACCGAGAAGTAGGGGCCGACCCGCCAGAAATGTTGGAAAATTCTACATCCGAGATGTTAGGTTCCCTCAGGTTAGGATATATAACGTTATAGACGTATATAATGTCCGCACCGAGACGTACGGGACGACACGAACGGGATTCTGTAAAACATTCCCAGCGAGGGGCTAGATGTGTTACGTTAGGTTATATTACGTTATAGACGTATATAATGATCCCACCGAGAATTGGCGCCGACCCGCCAGGAATGTTGTGAAACACTACATCCGAGATGTTAGGTTCCCTTAGGTTAGGATATATAACGTTATAGACGTATATGAGGTCCCCACGGAAAAGTACGGGCCGACACGACAGGGATTTTGTAAAACATTACCAGTGAGGGTCTAGATAGGTTAGGTTAGGTTATATTACGATATAGACGTATATAATGTGCCCACCGAGAAGTAGGAGCCGACCCGCCAGGAATGTTGGAAAATACTACATCCGAGATGTTAAGCTGCCTTAGGTTAGGATATATAAATTTATAGACGTATATAATGTCCGCACCGAGACGTACGGGAAGACATGAACGGGTTTTTGTAAAACATTACCAGCGATGGTCTAGATGGGTTCGGTTAGGTTATATTACGATATAGACGTATGTAATGTGCCCACCGAGAAGTATGGGCCGACCCGCCAGGAATGTTGGAAAATACTACATCCGAGATATTAGGTTCCCTTAGGTTAGGATATATAACGTTATAGACTTATATAATGTCCTCACCGAGATGTACGGGCCGACACAACCGGGATTTTGTAAAACATTCCCAGCTAGGGGCTAGATGTGTTACGTTAGGTTATATTACGTTATAGACGTATATAATGATCCCACCTAGAAGTAGGGGCCGACCCGCCAGGAATGTTGGAAAATACTACATCCGAGATGTTAGGTTCTCTTAGGTTAGGGTATATATCGTTATAGACGTATATAATGTCCCCACCGAGAAGTACGGGCCGACACGACCGGGATTTTGTAAAACATTACCAGCGAGGGTCTAGATGGATTCGGTTAGGTTATTTTACGATATAGACGTATGTAATGTGCCCACTGAGAAGTAGGGGCCGACCCGCCAGGAATGTTGGAAAATACTACATCCGAGATGTTAGGTTCCCTTAGGTTAGGATATATAAATTTATAGACGTATATAATGTCCGCACCGAGACGTATGGGAAGACATGAACGGGATTCTGTGAAGCATTACCAGCGAGGGTCCAGGTCGGTTAGCTTAGGTTATATTACGTTATAGACGTATATAATGTTCCCACCGAGAAGTAGGGGCCGACCCGCCAGAAATGTTGGAAAATTCTACATCCGAGATGTTAGGTTCCCTCAGGTTAGGATATATAACGTTATAGACGTATATAATGTCCGCACCGAGACGTACGGGACGACACGAACGGGATTCTGTAAAACATTCCCAGCGAGGGGCTAGATGTGTTACGTTAGGTTATATTACGTTATAGACGTATATAATGATCCCACCGAGAATTGGCGCCGACCCGCCAGGAATGTTGTGAAACACTACATCCGAGATGTTAGGTTCCCTTAGGTTAGGGTATATAAAGTTATAGACTTATATGAGGTCCCCACGTAAAAGTACGGGCCGACACGACCGGGATTTTGTAAAACATTACCAGCGAGGGTCTAGATAGGTTAGGTTAGGTTATATTACGATATAGACGTATATAATGTGCCCACCTAGAAGTAGGGGCCGACCCGCCAGGAATGTTGGAAAATACTACGTCCGAGATGTTAGGTTCTCTTAGGTTAGGGTATATAACGTTATAGACGTATATAATGTCCGCACCGAGACGTACGGGAAGACATGAACGGGATTCTGTGAAACATTACCAGCGAGGGTCTAGGTGGGTTAGGTTAGGTTATATTACGATATAGACGTATATAATGTGCCTACCGAGAAGTAGGGGCCGACCCGACAGGAATGTTGGAAAATACTACATCCGAGATGTTAGGTTCACTTAGGTTAGGATATATAACGTTATAGACGTATATAATGTCCTCACCGAGATGTACGGTCCGACACGACCGGGATTTTGTAAAACATTACCAGCCAGGGTCTAGATGGGTTAGGTCAGGTTATATTACGATATAGACGTATATAATGTGCCCACCGAGAAGTAGGGGCCGACCCGCCAGGAATGTTGGAAAATACTACATCCGAGATGTTAGGTTCCCTTAGGTTAGGATATATAACGTTATAGACGTATATAATGTCCGCACCGAGACGTTCGGGACGACACGAACGGGATTCTGTAAAACATTCCCAGCTAGGGGCTAGATGTGTTACGTTAGGTTATATTACGTTATAGACGTATATAATGATCCCACCGAGAAGTGGCGCCGACCCGCCAGGAATGTTGTGAAATACTACATCCGAGATGTTAGGTTCCCTTAGGTTAGGATATATAACGTTGCAGACGTATATAATGTCCTCACCCAGATGTACGGGCCGACACGACCGGGATTTTGTGAAACATTACCAGCGAGGGTCTAGATGGGTTAGGTTAGGTTATATTACGATATAGACGTATATAATGTGCCCACCGAGAAGTAGGGGCCGACCCGCCAGGAATGTTGGAATTTACTACATCCGAGATGTTAGGTTCACTTAGGTTAGGATATATAACGTTATAGACGTATATAATGTCCTCACCGAGATGTACGGTCCGACACGACCGGGATTTTGTAAAACATTACCAGCGAGGGTCTAGATGGGTTAGGTCAGGTTATATTACGAAATAGACGTATATAATGTGCCCACCGAGAAGTAGGGGCCGACCCGCCAGGAATGTTGGAAAATACTACATCCGAGATGTTAGGTCTCCTCAGGTTAGGATATATAAAGTTATAGATGTATATGAGGTCCCCACGGAAAAGTACGGGCCTACACGACCGGGATTTTGTAAAACATTACCAGCGAGGGTCTAGATAGGTTAGGTTAGGTTATATTACGATATAGACGTATATAATGTGCCCACCGAGAAGTAGGAGCCGACCCGCCAGGAATGTTGGAAAATACTACATCCGAGATGTTAAGCTGCCTTAGGTTAGGATATATAAATTTATAGACGTATATAATGTCCGCACCGAGACGTACGGGAAGACATGAACGGGATTTTGTAAAACATTACCAGCGATGGTCTAGATGGGTTCGGTTAGGTTATATTACGATATAGACGTATGTAATGTGCCCACCGAGAAGTATGGGCCGACCCGCCAGGAATGTTGGAAAATACTACATCCGAGATGTTAGGTTCCCTTAGGTTAGGATATATAACGTTATAGACTTATATAATGTCCTCACCGAGATGTACGGGCCGACACAACCGGGATTTTGTAAAACATTCCCAGCTAGGGGCTAGATGTGTTACGTTAGGTTATATTACGTTATAGACGGATATAATGATCCCACCTAGAAGTAGGGGCCGACCCGCCAGGAATGTTGGAAAATACTACATCCGAGATGTTAGGTTCTCTTAGGTTAGGGTATATATCGTTATAGACGTATATAATGTCCCCACCGAGAAGTACGGGCCGACACGACCGGGATTTTGTAAAACATTACCAGCGAGGGTCTAGATGGATTCGGTTAGGTTATTTTACGATATAGACGTATGTAATGTGCCCACCGAGAAGTATGGGCCGACCCGCCAGGAATGTTGGAAAATACTACATCCGAGATGTTAGGTTCCCTCAGGTTAGGATATAAAAAGTTATAGACGTATATGAGGTCCCCACGGAAAAGTACGGGCCGACACGACCGGGATTTTGTAAAACATTACCAGCGAGGGTCTAGATGGGTTAGGTTAGGTTATATTACGATATAGACGTATATAATGTGCCCACCTAGAAGTAGGGGCCGACCCGCCAGGAATGTTGGAAAATACTACATCCGAGATGTTAGGTTCCCTTAGGTTAGGATATATAAATTTATAGACGTATATAATGTCCTCACCGAGATGTACGGGCCGACACGACCGGGATTTTGTAAAACATTACCAGCGAGGGTCTAGATGGATTCGGTTAGGTTATTTTACGATATAGACGTATGTAATGTGCCCACCGAGAAGTATGGGCCGACCCGCCAGGAATGTTGGAAAATACTACATCCGAGATGTTAGGTTCCCTCAGGTTAGGATATAAAAAGTTATAGACGTATATGAGGTCCCCACGGAAAAGTACGGGCCGACACGACCGGGATTTTGTAAAACATTACCAGCGAGGGTCTAGATGGGTTAGGTTAGGTTATATTACGATATAGACGTATATAATGTGCCCACCTAGAAGTAGGGGCCGACCCGCCAGGAATGTTGGAAAATACTACATCCGAGATGTTAGGTTCCCTTAGGTTAGGATATATAAATTTATAGACGTATATAATGTCCTCACCGAGATGTACGGGCCGACACGACCGGGATTTTGTAAAACATTACCAGCGAAGGTCTAAATGGGTTAGGTTAGGTTATATTACGATATAGACGTATATAATGTGCCCACCTAGAAGTAGGGGCCGACCCGCCAGGAATGTTGGAAAATTTTACATCCGAGATGTTAGGTTCCCTTAGGTTAGGATATATAAATTTATAGACGTATATAATGTCCGCACCGAGACGTGCGGGAAGACATGAATGGGATTCTGTGAAACATTACCAGCGAGGGTCTAGGTGGGTTAGGTTAGGTTATATTACGATATAGACGTATATAATGTGCCCACCGAGAAGTAGGGGCCGACCCGCCAGGAATGTTGGAAAATACTACATCCGAGATGTTAGGTTCCCTTAGGTTAGGATATATAACGTTATAGACGTATATAATGTCCTCACCGAGATGTACGGGCCGGCACGACCGGGATTTTGTAAAACATTACCAACGAGGGTCTAGATGGGTTAGGTTAGGTTATATTACGATATAGACGTATATAATGTGCCCACCGAGAAGTAGGGGCCGACCCGCCAGGAATGTTGGAAAATACTACATCCGAGATGTTAGGTTCACTTGGGTTAGGATATATAACGTAATAGACGTATATAATGTCCTCACCGAGATGTACAGTCCGACATGACCGCGATTTTGTAAAACATTACCAGCGAGGGTCTAGATGGGTTAGGTCAGGTTATATTACGATATAGACGTATATAATGTGCCCACCGAGAAGTAGGGGCCGTCCCGCCAGGAATGTTGGAAAATAATACATCCGAGATGTTAGGTTCCCTCAGGTTAGGATATATAAAGTTATAGACGTATATGAGGTCCCCACGGAAAAGTACGGGCCGACACGACCGGGATTTTGTAAAACATTACCAGCGAGGGTCTAGATAGGATAGGTTAGGTTATATTACGATATAGACGTATATAATGTGCCCACCTAGAAGTAGGGGCCGACCCGCCAGGAATGTTGGAAAATTCTACATCCGAGATGTTAAGTTGCCTTAGGTCAGGATATATAACGTTATAGACGTATATAATATCCGCACCGAGACGTACGGCGCGACACGAACGGGATTCTGTAAAACATTCCCAGCTCGGGGCTAGATGTGTTACGTTAGGTTATATTACATTATAGACATATATAATGATCCCACCGAGAATTGGCGCCGACCCGCCAGGAATGTTGTGAAATACTACAACCGAGATGTTAGGTTCCCTTAGGTTAGGATATATAACGTTATAGACGTATATAATGTCCTCACCGAGATGTACGGGCCGACACGACCGGGATTTTGTAAAACATTACCAGCGAGGGTCTAGATGGGTCAGGTTAGGTTATATTACAATATAGACGTATATAATGTGCCCACCGAGAAGTAGGGGCCGACCCGCCAGGAATGTGGGAAAATACTACATCCGAGATGTTAGGTTCCCTTAGGTTAGGATATATAACGTTATAGACGTATATAATGTCCTCACCGAGATGTACGGGCCGACACGACCGGGATTTTGTAAAACATTACCAGCGAGGGTCTAGATGGGTTAGGTTAGGTTATATTACGATATAGACGTATATAATGTGCCCACCGAGAAGTAGGGGCCGACCCGCCAGGAATGTTGGAAAATACTACATCCGAGATGTTAGGTTCTCTTAGGTTAGGGTATATAACGTTATAGACGTATATAATGTCCCCACCGAGAAGTACGGGCCGACACGACCGGGATTTTGTAAAACATTACCAGCGATGGTCTAGATGGGTTCGGTTAGGTTATATTACGATATAGACGTATGTAATGTGCCCACCGAGAAGTATGGGCCGACCCGCCAGGAATGTTGGAAAATACTACATCCGAGATGTTAGGTTCCCTTAGGTTAGGATATATAAATTTATAGACGTATATAATGTCCTCACCGAGATGTACGGGCCGACACGACCGGGATTTTGTAAAACATTACCAGCGAGGGTCTAAATGGGTTAGGTTAGGTTATATTACGATATAGACCTATATAATGTGCCCACCGAGAAGTAGGGGCCGACCCGCCAGGAATGTTGGAAAATACTACATCCGAGATGTTAAGCTGCCTTAGGTTAGGATATATAAATTTATAGACGTATATAATGTCCGCACCGAGACGTACGGGAAGACATGAACGGGATTATGTGAAACATTACCAGCGAGGGTCTAGGTGGGTTAGGTTAGGTTATATTACGTTATAGGCGTATATAATGTTCCCACCGAGAAGTAGGGGCCGACCCGCCAGAAATGTTGGAAAATACTACATCCGAGATATTAGGTTCCCTCAGGTTAGGATATAAAAAGTTAGAGACGTATATGAGGTCCCCACGGAAAAGTACGGGCCGACACGACCGGGATTTTGTAAAACATTACCAGCGAGGGTCTAGATGGGTTAGGTTAGGTTATATTACGATATAGACGTATATAATGTGCCCACCTAGAAGTAGGGGCCGACCCGCCAGGAATGTTGGAAAATACTACATCCGAGATGTTAGGTTCCCTCAGGTTAGGATATATAACGTTATAGACGTATATGAGGTCCCCACGGAAAAGTACGGGCCGACACGACCGGGATTTTGTAAAACATTAGCAGCGAGGTTCTAAATGGGTTAGGTTAGGTTATATTACGATATAGACGTATATAATGTGCCCACCGAGAAGTAGGAGCCGACCCGCCAGGAATGTTGGAAAATACTACATCCGAGATGTTAAGCTGCCTTAGGTTAGGATATATAAATTTATAGACGTATATAATGTCCGCACCGAGACGTACGGGAAGACATGAACGGGATTATGTGAAACATTACCAGCGAGGGTCTAGGTGGGTTAGGTTAGGTTATATTACGTTATAGGCGTATATACTTTTCCCACCGAGAAGTAGGGGCCGACCCGCCGGAAATGTTGGAAAATTCTACATCCGAGATGTTAAGTTGCCTTAGGTTAGGTTATATTACGATATAGACGTATATAATGTGCCCACCGAGAATTGGCGCCGACCCGCCAGGAATGTTGTGAAATACTACATCCGAGATGTTAGGTTCCCTTAGGTTAGGATATATAAATTTATAGACATATATAATGTCCGCACCGAGACGTACGGGAAGACATGAACGGGATTCTGTAAAACATTCCCAGCGAGGGGCTAGATGTGTTACGTTAGGTTATATTACGTTATAGACGTATATAATGATCCCACCGAGAATTGGCGCCGACCCGCCAGGAATGTTGTGAAACACTACATCCGAGATGTTAGGTTCCCTTAGGTTAGGATATATAAAGTTATAGACGTATATGAGGTCCCCACGTAAAAGTACGGGCCGACACGACCGGGATTTTGTAAAACATTACCAGCGAGGGTCTAGATAGGTTAGGTTAGGTTATATTACGATATAGACGTATATAATGTGCCCACCTAGAAGTAGGGGCCGACCCGCCAGGAATGTTGGAAAATACTACGTCCGAGATGTTAGGTTCTCTTAGGTTAGGGTATATAACGTTATAGACGTATATAATGTCCCCACCGAGAAGAACGGGCAGACACGACCGGGATTTTGTAAAACATTACCAGCGAGGGTCTAGGTGGGTTAGGTTAGGTTATATTACGATATAGACGTATATAATGTGCCCACCGAGATGTAGGGGCCGACCCGCCAGGAATGTTGGAAAATTCTACATCCGAGATGTTAGGTTCCCTCAGGTTAGGATATATAACGTTATAGACGTATATAATGTCCGCACCGAGACGTACGGGACGACACGAACGGGATTCTGTAAAACATTCCCAGCGAGGGGCTAGATGTGTTACGTTAGGTTATATTACGTTATAGACGTATATAATGATCCCACCGAGAATTGGCGCCGACCCGCCAGGAATGTTGTGAAACACTACATCCGAGATGTTAGGTTCCCTTAGGTTAGGATATATAAATTTATAGACGTATATAATGTCCGCACCGAGACGTGCGGGAAGACATGAATGGGATTTTGTAAAACATTACCAACGAGGGTCTAGATGGGTTAGGTTAGGTTATATTACGATATAGACGTATGTAATGTGCCCACCGAGAAGTAGGGGCCGACCCGCCAGGAATGTTGGAAAATACTACATCCGAGATGTTAGGTTCACTTGGGTTAGGATATATAACGTAATAGACGTATATAATGTCCTCACCGAGATGTACAGTCCGACATGACCGCGATTTTGTAAAACATTACCAGCGAGGGTCTAGATGGGTTAGGTCAGGTTATATTACGATATAGACGTATATAATGTGCCCACCGAGAAGTAGGGGCCGTCCCGCCAGGAATGTTGGAAAATAATACATCCGAGATGTTAGGTTCCCTCAGGTTAGGATATATAAAGTTATGGACGTATATGAGGTCCCCACGGAAAAGTACGGGCCGACACGACCGGGATTTTGTAGAACATTACCAGCGAGGGTCTAGATAGGATAGGTTAGGTTATATTACGATATAGACGTATATAATGTGCCCACCTAGAAGTAGGGGCCGACCCGCCAGGAATGTTGGAAAATTCTACATCCGAGATGTTAAGTTGCCTTAGGTCAGGATATATAACGTTATAGACGTATATAATAACCGCACCGAGACGTACGGCGCGACACGAACGGGATTCTGTAAAACATTCCCAGCTCGGGGCTAGATGTGTTACGTTAGGTTATATTACATTATAGACATATATAATGATCCCACCGAGAATTGGCGCCGACCCGCCAGGAATGTTGTGAAATACTACATCCGAGATGTTAGGTTCCCTTAGGTTAGGATATATAACGTTATAGACGTATATAATGTCCTCACCGAGATGTACGGGCCGACACGACCGGGATTTTGTAAAACATTACCAGCGAGGGTCTAGATGGGTTAGGTTAGGTTATATTACAATATAGACGTATAATGTGCCCACCGAGAAGTAGGGGCCGACCCGCCAGGAATGTTGGAAAATACTACATCCGAGATGTTAGGTTCCCTTAGGTTAGGATATATAACGTTATAGACGTATATAATGTCCTCACCGAGATGTACGGGCCGACACGATCGGGATTTTGTAAAACATTACCAGCGAGGGTCTAGATGGGTTAGGTTAGGTTATATTACGATATAGACGTATATAAGGTGCCCACCGAGAAGTAGGGGCCGACCCGCCAGGAATGTTGGAAAATACTACATCCGAGATGTTAGGTTCTCTTAGGTTAGGGTATATAACGTTATAGACGTATATAATGTCCCCACCGAGAAGTACGGGCCGACACGACCGGGATTTTGTAAAACATTACCAGCGATGGTCTAGATGGGTTCGGTTAGGTTATATTACGATATAGACGTATGTAATGTGCCCACCGAGAAGTAGGGGCCGACCCGCCAGGAATGTTGGAAAATACTACATCCGAGATGTTAGGTTCTCTTAGGTTAGGGTATATAACGTTATAGACGTATATAATGTCCCCACCGAGAAGTACGGGCCGACACGACCGGGATTTTGTAAAACATTACCAGCGATGGTCTAGATGGGTTCGGTTAGGTTATATTACGATATAGACGTATGTAATGTGCCCACCGAGAAGTATGGGCCGACCCGCCAGGAATGTTGGAAAATACTACATCCGAGATGTTAGGTTCCCTTAGGTTAGGATATATAAATTTATAGACGTATATAATGTCCTCACCGAGATGTACGGGCCGACACGACCGGGATTTTGTAAAACATTACCAGCGAGGGTCTAAATGGGTTAGGTTAGGTTATATTACGATATAGACGTATATAATGTGCCCACCTAGAAGTAGGGGCCGACCCGCCAGGAATGTTGGAAAATTCTACATCCGAGATGTTAAGTTGCCTTAGGTCAGGGTATATAACGTTATAGACGTATATAATATCCGCACCGAGACGCACGGGACGACACGAACGGGATTCTGTAAAACATTCCCAGCTCGGGGCTAGATGTGTTACGTTAGGTTATATTACATTATAGACATATATAATGATCCCACCGAGAATTGGCGCCGACCCGCCAGGAATGTTGTGAAATACTACATCCGAGATGTTAGGTTCCCTTAGGTTAGGATATATAAATTTATAGACGTATATAATGTCCGCACCGAGACGTACGGGAAGACATGAACGGGATTCTGTGAAACATTACCAGCGAGGGTCTAGATGGGTTAGGTTAGGTTATATTACGATATAGACGTATATAATGTGCCCACCGAGAAGTAGGGGCCGACCCGCCAGGAATGTTGGAAAATACTACATCCGAGATGTTAGGTTCACTTGGGTTAGGATATATAACGTAATAGACGTATATAATGTACTCACCGAGATGTACAGTCCGACATGACCGCGATTTTGTAAAACATTACCAGCGAGGGTCTAGATGGGTTAGGTCAGGTTATATTACGATATAGACGTATATAATGTGCCCACCGAGAAGTAGGGGCCGTCGCGCCAGGAATGTTGGAAAATAATACATCCGAGATGTTAGGTTCCCTCAGGTTAGGATATATAAAGTTATAGACGTATATGAGGTCCCCACGGAAAAGTACGGGCCGACACGACCGGGATTTTGTAGAACATTACCAGCGAGGGTCTAGATAGGATAGGTTAGGTTATATTACGATATAGACGTATATAATGTGCCCACCTAGAAGTAGGGGCCGACCCGCCAGGAATGTTGGAAAATTCTACATCCGAGATGTTAAGTTGCCTTAGGTCAGGATATATAACGTTATAGACGTATATAATAACCGCACCGAGACGTACGGCGCGACACGAACGGGATTCTGTAAAACATTCCCAGCTCGGGGCTAGATGTGTTACGCTAGGTTATATTACATTATAGACATATATAATGATCCCACCGAGAATTGGCGCCGACCCGCCAGGAATGTTGTGAAATACTACATCCGAGATGTTAGGTTCCCTTAGGTTAGGATATATAACGTTATAGACGTATATAATGTCCTCACCGAGATGTACGGGCCGACACGACCGGGATTTTGTAAAACATTACCAGCGAGGGTCTAGATGGGTTAGGTTAGGTTATATTACAATATAGACGTATATAATGTGCCCACCGAGAAGTAGGGGCCGACCCGCCAGGAATGTTGGAAAATACTACATCCGAGATGTTAGGTTCCCTTAGGTTAGGATATATAACGTTATAGACGTATATAATGTCCTCACCGAGATGTACGGGCCGACACGACCGGGAGTTTGTAAAACATTACCAGCGAGGGTCTAGATGGGTTAGGTTAGGTTATATTACGATATAGGCGTATATAATGTGCCCACCGAGAAGTAGGGGCCGACCCGCCAGGAATGTTGGAAAATACTACATCCGAGATGTTAGGTTCTCTTAGGTTAGGGTATATAACGTTATAGACGTATATAATGTCCCCACCGAGAAGTACGGGCCGACACGACCGGGATTTTGTAAAACATTACCAGCGATGGTCTAGATGGGTTCGGTTAGGTTATATTACGATATAGCCGTATGTAATGTGCCCACCGAGAAGTATGGGCCGACCCGCCAGGAATGTTGGAAAATACTACATCCGAGATGTTAGGTTCCCTTAGGTTAGGATATATAAATTTATAGACGTATATAATGTCCTCACCGAGTTGTACGGGCCGACACGACCGGGATTTTGTAAAACATTACCAGCGAGGGTCTAAATGGGTTAGGTTAGGTTATATTACGATATAGACGTATATAATGTGCCCACCTAGAAGTAGGGGCCGACCCGCCAGGAATGTTGGAAAATTCTACATCCGAGATGTTAAGTTGCCTTAGGTCAGGGTATATAACGTTATAGACGTATATAATGTCCCCACCGAGAAGTACGGGCAGACACGCCCGGGATTTTGTAAAACATTACCAGCGAGGGTCTAGATGGGTTAGGTTAGGTTATATTACGATATAGACCTATATAATGTGCCCACCGAGAAGTAGGGGCCGACCCGCCAGGAATGTTGGAAAATACTACATCCGAGATGTTAAGCTGCCTTAGGTTAGGATATATAAATTTATAGACGTATATAATGTCCGCACCGAGACGTACGGGAAGACATGAACGGGATTATGTGAAACATTACCAGCGAGGGTCTAGGTGGGTTAGGTTAGGTTATATTACGTTATAGGCGTATATAATGTTCCCACCGAGAAGAAGGGGCCGACCCGCCAGAAATGTTGGAAAATACTACATCCGAGATGTTAGGTTCCCTCAGGTTAGGATATAAAAAGTTATAGACGTATATGAGGTCCCCACGGAAAAGTACGGGCCGACACGACCGGGATTTTGTGAAACATTACCAGCGAGGGTCTAGATGGGTTAGGTTAGGTTATATTACGATATAGACGTATATAATGTGCCCACCTAGAAGTAGGGGCCGACCCGCCAGGAATGTTGGAAAATACTACATCCGAGATGTTAGGTTCCCTCAGGTTAGGATATATAACGTTATAGACGTATATGAGGTCCCCACGGAAAAGTACGGGCCGACACGACCGTGATTTTGTAAAACATTAGCAGCGAGGTTCTAAATGGGTTAGGTTAGGTTATATTACGATATAGACGTATATAATGTGCCCACCTAGAAGTAGGGGCCGACCCGCCAGGAATGTTGGAAAATTCTACATCCGAGATGTTAAGTTGCCTTAGGTCAGGATATATAACGTTATAGACGTATATAATATCCGCACCGAGACGTACGGGACGACACGAACGGGATTCTGTAAAACATTCCCAGCTCGGGGCTAGATGTGTTACGTTAGGTTATATTACATTATAGACATATATAATGATCCCACCGAGAATTGGCGCCGACCCGCCAGTAATGTTGTGAAATACTACATCCGAGATGTTAGGTTCCCTTAGGTTAGGATATATAAATTTATAGACATATATAATGTCCGCACCGAGACGTACGGGAAGACATGAACGGGATTCTGTAAAACATTCCCAGCGAGGGGCTAGATGTGTTACGTTAGGTTATATTACGTTATAGACGTATATAATGATCCCACCGAGAATTGGCGCCGACCCGCCAGGAATGTTGTGAAACACTACATCCGAGATGTTAGGTTCCCTTAGGTTAGGATATATAAAGTTATAGATGTATATGAGGTCCCCACGTAAAAGTACGGGCCGACACGACCGGGATTTTGTAAAACATTACCAGCGAGGGTCTAGATAGGTTAGGTTAGGTTATATTACGATATAGACGTATATAATGTGCCCACCTAGAAGTAGGGGCCGACCCGCCAGGAATGTTGGAAAATACTACGTCCGAGATGTTAGGTTCTCTTAGGTTAGGGTATATAACGTTATAGACGTATATAATGTCCCCACCGAGAAGAACGGGCAGACACGACCGGGATTTTGTAAAACATTACCAGCGAGGGTCTAGGTGGGTTAGGTTAGGTTATATTACGATATAGACGTATATAATGTGCCCACCGAGATGTAGGGGCCGACCCGCCAGGAATGTTGGAAAATTCTACATCCGAGATGTTAGGTTCCCTCAGGTTAGGATATATAACGTTATAGACGTATATAATGTCCGCACCGAGACGTACGGGACGACACGAACGGGATTCTGTAAAACATTCCCAGCGAGGGGCTAGATGTGTTACGTTAGGTTATATTACGTTATAGACGTATATAATGATCCCACCGAGAATTGGCGCCGACCCGCCAGGAATGTTGTGAAACACTACATCCGAGATGTTAGGTTCCCTTAGGTTAGGATATATAAATTTATAGACGTATATAATGTCCGCACCGAGACGTGCGGGAAGACATGAATGGGATTTTGTAAAACATTACCAACGAGGGTCTAGATGGGTTAGGTTAGGTTATATTACGATATAGACGTATGTAATGTGCCCACCGAGAAGTAGGGGCCGACCCGCCAGGAATGTTGGAAAATACTACATCCGAGATGTTAGGTTCACTTGGGTTAGGATATATAACGTAATAGACGTATATAATGTCCTCACCGAGATGTACAGTCCGACATGACCGCGATTTTGTAAAACATTACCAGCGAGGGTCTAGATGGGTTAGGTCAGGTTATATTACGATATAGACGTATATAATGTGCCCACCGAGAAGTAGGGGCCGTCCCGCCAGGAATGTTGGAAAATAATACATCCGAGATGTTAGGTTCCCTCAGGTTAGGATATATAAAGTTATAGACGTATATGAGGTCCCCACGGAAAAGTACGGGCCGACACGACCGGGATTTTGTAGAACATTACCAGCGAGGGTCTAGATAGGATAGGTTAGGTTATATTACGATATAGACGTATATAATGTGCCCACCTAGAAGTAGGGGCCGACCCGCCAGGAATGTTGGAAAATTCTACATCCGAGATGTTAAGTTGCCTTAGGTCAGGATATATAACGTTATAGACGTATATAATAACCGCACCGAGACGTACGGCGCGACACGAACGGGATTCTGTAAAACATTCCCAGCTCGGGGCTAGATGTGTTACGTTAGGTTATATTACATTATAGACATATATAATGATCCCACCGAGAATTGGCGCCGACCCGCCAGGAATGTTGTGAAATACTACATCCGAGATGTTAGGTTCCCTTAGGTTAGGATATATAACGTTATAGACGTATATAATGTCCTCACCGAGATGTACGGGCCGACACGACCGGGATTTTGTAAAACATTACCAGCGAGGGTCTAGATGGGTTAGGTTAGGTTATATTACAATATAGACGTATAATGTGCCCACCGAGAAGTAGGGGCCGACCCGCCAGGAATGTTGGAAAATACTACATCCGAGATGTTAGGTTCCCTTAGGTTAGGATATATAACGTTATAGACGTATATAATGTCCTCACCGAGATGTACGGGCCGACACGATCGGGATTTTGTAAAACATTACCAGCGAGGGTCTAGATGGGTTAGGTTAGGTTATATTACGATATAGACGTATATAAGGTGCCCACCGAGAAGTAGGGGCCGACCCGCCAGGAATGTTGGAAAATACTACATCCGAGATGTTAGGTTCTCTTAGGTTAGGGTATATAACGTTATAGACGTATATAATGTCCCCACCGAGAAGTACGGGCCGACACGACCGGGATTTTGTAAAACATTACCAGCGATGGTCTAGATGGGTTCGGTTAGGTTATATTACGATATAGACGTATGTAATGTGCCCACCGAGAAGTAGGGGCCGACCCGCCAGGAATGTTGGAAAATACTACATCCGAGATGTTAGGTTCTCTTAGGTTAGGGTATATAACGTTATAGACGTATATAATGTCCCCACCGAGAAGTACGGGCCGACACGACCGGGATTTTGTAAAACATTACCAGCGATGGTCTAGATGGGTTCGGTTAGGTTATATTACGATATAGACGTATGTAATGTGCCCACCGAGAAGTATGGGCCGACCCGCCAGGAATGTTGGAAAATACTACATCCGAGATGTTAGGTTCCCTTAGGTTAGGATATATAAATTTATAGACGTATATAATGTCCTCACCGAGATGTACGGGCCGACACGACCGGGATTTTGTAAAACATTACCAGCGAGGGTCTAAATGGGTTAGGTTAGGTTATATTACGATATAGACGTATATAATGTGCCCACCTAGAAGTAGGGGCCGACCCGCCAGGAATGTTGGAAAATTCTACATCCGAGATGTTAAGTTGCCTTAGGTCAGGGTATATAACGTTATAGACGTATATAATATCCGCACCGAGACGCACGGGACGACACGAACGGGATTCTGTAAAACATTCCCAGCTCGGGGCTAGATGTGTTACGTTAGGTTATATTACATTATAGACATATATAATGATCCCACCGAGAATTGGCGCCGACCCGCCAGGAATGTTGTGAAATACTACATCCGAGATGTTAGGTTCCCTTAGGTTAGGATATATAAATTTATAGACGTATATAATGTCCGCACCGAGACGTACGGGAAGACATGAACGGGATTCTGTGAAACATTACCAGCGAGGGTCTAGATGGGTTAGGTTAGGTTATATTACGATATAGACGTATATAATGTGCCCACCGAGAAGTAGGGGCCGACCCGCCAGGAATGTTGGAAAATACTACATCCGAGATGTTAGGTTCACTTGGGTTAGGATATATAACGTAATAGACGTATATAATGTACTCACCGAGATGTACAGTCCGACATGACCGCGATTTTGTAAAACATTACCAGCGAGGGTCTAGATGGGTTAGGTCAGGTTATATTACGATATAGACGTATATAATGTGCCCACCGAGAAGTAGGGGCCGTCGCGCCAGGAATGTTGGAAAATAATACATCCGAGATGTTAGGTTCCCTCAGGTTAGGATATATAAAGTTATAGACGTATATGAGGTCCCCACGGAAAAGTACGGGCCGACACGACCGGGATTTTGTAGAACATTACCAGCGAGGGTCTAGATAGGATAGGTTAGGTTATATTACGATATAGACGTATATAATGTGCCCACCTAGAAGTAGGGGCCGACCCGCCAGGAATGTTGGAAAATTCTACATCCGAGATGTTAAGTTGCCTTAGGTCAGGATATATAACGTTATAGACGTATATAATAACCGCACCGAGACGTACGGCGCGACACGAACGGGATTCTGTAAAACATTCCCAGCTCGGGGCTAGATGTGTTACGCTAGGTTATATTACATTATAGACATATATAATGATCCCACCGAGAATTGGCGCCGACCCGCCAGGAATGTTGTGAAATACTACATCCGAGATGTTAGGTTCCCTTAGGTTAGGATATATAACGTTATAGACGTATATAATGTCCTCACCGAGATGTACGGGCCGACACGACCGGGATTTTGTAAAACATTACCAGCGAGGGTCTAGATGGGTTAGGTTAGGTTATATTACAATATAGACGTATATAATGTGCCCACCGAGAAGTAGGGGCCGACCCGCCAGGAATGTTGGAAAATACTACATCCGAGATGTTAGGTTCCCTTAGGTTAGGATATATAACGTTATAGACGTATATAATGTCCTCACCGAGATGTACGGGCCGACACGACCGGGAGTTTGTAAAACATTACCAGCGAGGGTCTAGATGGGTTAGGTTAGGTTATATTACGATATAGACGTATATAATGTGCCCACCGAGAAGTAGGGGCCGACCCGCCAGGAATGTTGGAAAATACTACATCCGAGATGTTAGGTTCTCTTAGGTTAGGGTATATAACGTTATAGACGTATATAATGTCCCCACCGAGAAGTACGGGCCGACACGACCGGGATTTTGTAAAACATTACCAGCGATGGTCTAGATGGGTTCGGTTAGGTTATATTACGATATAGCCGTATGTAATGTGCCCACCGAGAAGTATGGGCCGACCCGCCAGGAATGTTGGAAAATACTACATCCGAGATGTTAGGTTCCCTTAGGTTAGGATATATAAATTTATAGACGTATATAATGTCCTCACCGAGATGTACGGGCCGACACGACCGGGATTTTGTAAAACATTACCAGCGAGGGTCTAAATGGGTTAGGTTAGGTTATATTACGATATAGACGTATATAATGTGCCCACCTAGAAGTAGGGGCCGACCCGCCAGGAATGTTGGAAAATTCTACATCCGAGATGTTAAGTTGCCTTAGGTCAGGGTATATAACGTTATAGACGTATATAATGTCCCCACCGAGAAGTACGGGCAGACACGCCCGGGATTTTGTAAAACATTACCAGCGAGGGTCTAGATGGGTTAGGTTAGGTTATATTACGATATAGACCTATATAATGTGCCCACCGAGAAGTAGGGGCCGACCCGCCAGGAATGTTGGAAAATACTACATCCGAGATGTTAAGCTGCCTTAGGTTAGGATATATAAATTTATAGACGTATATAATGTCCGCACCGAGACGTACGGGAAGACATGAACGGGATTATGTGAAACATTACCAGCGAGGGTCTAGGTGGGTTAGGTTAGGTTATATTACGTTATAGGCGTATATAATGTTCCCACCGAGAAGTAGGGGCCGACCCGCCAGAAATGTTGGAAAATACTACATCCGAGATGTTAGGTTCCCTCAGGTTAGGATATAAAAAGTTATAGACGTATATGAGGTCCCCACGGAAAAGTACGGGCCGACACGACCGGGATTTTGTGAAACATTACCAGCGAGGGTCTAGATGGGTTAGGTTAGGTTATATTACGATATAGACGTATATAATGTGCCCACCTAGAAGTAGGGGCCGACCCGCCAGGAATGTTGGAAAATACTACATCCGAGATGTTAGGTTCCCTCAGGTTAGGATATATAACGTTATAGACGTATATGAGGTCCCCACGGAAAAGTACGGGCCGACACGACCGTGATTTTGTAAAACATTAGCAGCGAGGGTCTAAATGGGTTAGGTTAGGTTATATTACGATATAGACGTATATAATGTGCCCACCTAGAAGTAGGGGCCGACCCGCCAGGAATGTTGGAAAATTCTACATCCGAGATGTTAAGTTGCCTTAGGTCAGGATATATAACGTTATAGACGTATATAATATCCGCACCGAGACGTACGGGACGACACGAACGGGATTCTGTAAAACATTCCCAGCTCGGGGCTAGATGTGTTACGTTAGGTTATATTACATTATAGACATATATAATGATCCCACCGAGAATTGGCGCCGACCCGCCAGTAATGTTGTGAAATACTACATCCGAGATGTTAGGTTCCCTTAGGTTAGGATATATAAATTTATAGACGTATATAATGTCCGCACCGAGACGTACGGGAAGACATGAACGGGATTCTGTGAAATATTACCAGCGAGGGTCTAGGTGGGTTAGGTTAGGTTATATTACGATATAGACGTATATAATGTCCCCACCGAGAAGTAGGGGCCGACCCGCCAGGAATATTGGAAAATACTACATCCGAGATGTTAGGTTCCCTTAGGTTAGGATATGTAACGTTATAGACGTATATAATGTCCTCACCGAGATGTACGGGCCGACACGACCGGGATTTTGTAAAACATTACCAACGAGGGTCTAGATGGGTTAGGTTAGGTTATATTACGATATAGACGTATATAATGTGCCCACCGAGAAGTAGGAGCCGACCCGCCAGGAATGTTGGAAAATACTACATCCGAGATGTTAAGCTGCCTTAGGTTAGGATATATAAATTTATAGACGTATATAATGTCCGCACCGAGACGTACGGGAAGACATGAACGGGATTATGTGAAACATTACCAGCGAGGGTCTAGGTGGGTTAGGTTAGGTTATATTACGTTATAGGCGTATATACTTTTCCCACCGAGAAGTAGGGGCCGACCCGCCGGAAATGTTGGAAAATTCTACATCCGAGATGTTAAGTTGCCTTAGGTTAGGTTATATTACGATATAGACGTATATAATGTGCCCACCTAGAAGTAGGGGCCGACCCGCCAGGAATGTTGGAAAATACTACATCCGAAATGTTAGGTTCCCTCAGGTTAGGATATATAACGTTATAGACGTATATGAGGTCCCCACGGAAAAGTACGGGCCGACACGACCGGGATTTTGTAAAACATTAGCAGCGAGGGTCTAAATGGGTTAGGTTAGGTTATATTACGATATAGACGTATATAATGTGCCCACCTAGAAGTAGGGGCCGTCCCGCCAGGAATGTTGGAAAATTCTACATCCGAGATATTAGGATCCCTTAGGTTAGGATATATAAATTTATAGACGTATATAATGTCCGCACCGAGACGTACGGGAAGACATGAACGGGATTCTGTGAAACATTACCAGCGAGGGTCTAGGTGGGTTAGGTTAGGTTATATTACGATATAGACGTATATAATGTGCCTACCGAGAAGTAGGGGCCGTCCCGACAGGAATGTTGGAAAATACTACATCCGAGATGTTAGGTTCACTTAGGTTAGGATATATAACGTTATAGACGTATATAATGTCCTCACCGAGATGTACGGTCCGACACGACCGGGATTTTGTAAAACATTACCAGCGAGGGTCTAGATGGGTTAGGTCAGGTTATATTACGATATAGACGTATATAATGTGCCCACCGAGAAGTAGGGGCCGACCCGCCAGGAATGTTGGAAAATTCTACATCCGAGATGTTAGGTTCCCTCAGGTTAGGATATATAACGTTATAGACGTATATAATGTCCGCACCGAGACGTACGGGACGACACGAACGGGATTCTGTAAAACATTCCCAGCGAGGGGCTAGATGTGTTACGTTAGGTTATATTACGTTATAGACGTATATAATGATCACAAAGAGCATTGGCGCCGACCCGCCAGGAATGTTGTGAAACACTACATCCGAGATGTTAGGTTCCCTTAGGTTAGGATATATAAATTTATAGACGTATATAATGTCCGCACCGAGACGTGCGGGAAGACATGAATGGGATTCTGTGAAACATTACCAGCGAGGGTCTAGATGGGTTAGGTTAGGTTATATTACGATATAGACGTATATAATGTGCCCACCTAGAAGTAGGGGCCGACCCGCCAGCAATGTTGGAAAATACTACATCCGAGATGTTAGGTTCCCTCAGGTTAGGATATATAACGTTATAGACGTATATGAGGTCCCCACGGAAAAGTACGGGCCGACACGACCGGGATTTTGTAAAACATTACCAGCGAGGGTCTAGATGGGTTAGGCTAGGTTATATTACGATATAGACGTATATAATGTGCCCACCGAGAAGTAGGGGCCGACCCGCCAGGAATGTTGGAAAATACTACATCCGAGATGTTAGGTTCTCTTAGGTTAGGGTATATATCGTTATAGACGTATATAATGTCCCCACCGAGAAGTACGGGCCGACACGACCGGGATTTTGTATAACATTACCAGCGAGGGTCTAGACGGGTTAGGTTAGGTTATATTACGATATAGACGTATATAATGTTCCCACCGAGAAGTAGGGGCCGACCCGCCAGGAATGTTGGAAAATACTACATCCGAGATGTTAAGTTGCCTTAGGTCAGGATATATAACGTTATAGACGTATATAATATCCGCACCGAGACGTACGGGACGACACGAACGGGATTCTGTAAAACATTCCCAGCTAGGGGCTAGATGTGTTACGTTAGGTTATATTACATTATAGACATATATAATGATCCCACCGAGAATTGGCGCCGACCCGCCAGGAATGTTGTGAAATACTACATCCGAGATGTTAGGTTCCCTTAGGTTAGGATATATAAATTTATAGACGTATATAATGTCCGCACCGAGACGTACGGGAAGACATGAACGGGATTCTGTGAAACATTACCAGCCAGGGTCTAGGTGGGTTAGGTTAGGTTATATTACGATATAGACGTATATAATGTCCCCACCGAGAAGTAGGGGCCGACCCGCCAGGAATATTGGAAAATACTACATCCGAGATGTTAGGTTCACTTAGGTTAGGATATATAACGTAACAGACGTATATAATATCCTCACCGAGATGTACGGTCCGACACGACCGGGATTTTGTAAAACATTACCAGCGAGGGTCTAGATGGGTTAGGTTAGGTTATATTACGATATAGACGTATATAATGTGCCCACCGAGAAGTAGGGGCCCACCCGCCAGAAATGTTGGAAAATTCTACATCCGAGATGTTAAGTTGCCTTAGGTCAGGATATATAACGTTATAGACGTATATAATATCCGCGCCGAGACGTACGGGACGACACGAACGGGATTCTGTAAAACATTCCCAGCTAGGGGCTAGATGTGTTACGTTAGGTTATATTACATTATAGACATATATAATGATCCCACCGAGAATTGGCGCCCACCCGCCAGGAATGTTGTGAAATACTACATCCGAGATGTTAGGTTCCCTTAGGTTAGGATATATAACGTTATAGACGTATATAATGTCCTCACCGAGATGTACGGGCCGACACGACCGGGATTTTGTAAAACATTACCAGCGAGGGTCTGGATGGGTTAGGCTAGGTTATATTACGATATAGACGTATATAATGTGCCCACCTAGAAGTAGGGGCCGACCCGCCAGGAATGTTGGAAAATACTACATCCGAGATGTTAGGTTCCCTCAGGTTAGGATATATAACGTTATAGACGTATATAATGTCCGCACCGAGACGTACGGGCCGACACGACCGGGATTTTGTAAAACATTCCCAGCTAGGGGCTAGATGTGTACGTTAGGTTATATTACGATATAGACGTATATAATGTGCCCACCGAGAAGTAGGGGCCCACCCGCCAGAAATGTTGGAAAATTCTACATCCGAGATGTTAGGTTCCCTTAGGTTTGGATATATAAATTTATAGACGTATATAATGTCCGCACCGAGACGTACGGGAAGACATGAACGGGATTCTGTGAAACATTACCAGCGAGGGTCTAGGTGGGTTAGGTTAGGTTATATTACGATATAGACGTATATAATGTCCCCACCAAGAAGTAGGGGCCGACCCGCCAGGAATATTGGAAAATACTACATCCGAGATGTTAGGTTCCCTTAGGTTAGGATATATAACGTTATAGACGTATATAATGTCCTCACCGAGATGTACGGGCAGACACGACCGGGATTTTGTAAAACATTACCAGCGAGGGTCTAGACGGGTTAGGTTAGGTTATATTACGATATAGACGTATATAATGTTCCCACCGAGAAGTAGGGGCCGACCCGCCGGAAATGTTGGAAAATTCTACATCCGAGATGTTAAGTTGCCTTAGGTTAGGATATATAACGTTATAGACGTATATAATGTCCGCACCGAGACGTACGGGACGACACGACCGGGATTCTGTAAAACATTCCCAGCTAGGGGCTAGATGTGTTACGTTAGGTTATATTACATTATAGACATATATAATGATCCCACCGAGAATTGGCGCCGACCCGCCAGGAACGTTGTGAAATACTACATCCGAGATGTTAGGTTCCCTTAGGTTAGGATATATAAATTTATAGACGTATATAATGTCCGCACCGAGACGTACGGGAAGACATGAACGGAATTCTGAGAAACATTTCCAGCGAGGGTCTAGGTGGGTTAGGTTAGGTTATATTACGATATAGACGTATATAATGTCCCCACCGAGAAGTAGGGGCCGACCCGCCAGGAATATTGGAAAATACTACATCCGAGATGTTAGGTTCCCTTAGGTTAGGATATATAACGTTATAGACGTATATACTGTCCTCACCGAGATGTACGGGCCGACACAACCGGGATTTTGTAAAACATTCCCAGCTAGGGGCTAGATGTGTACGTTAGGTTATATTACGTTATAGACGTATATAATGATCCCACCTAGAATTAGGGGCCGACCCGCCAGGAATGTTGGAAAATACTACATCCGAGATGTTAGGTTCTCTTAGGTTAGGGTATATATCGTTATAGACGTATATAATGTCCCCACCGAGAAGTACGGGCCGACACGACCGGGATTTTGTATAACATTACCAGCGAGGGTCCAGATGGATTCGGTTAGGTTATTTTACGATATAGACGTATGTAATGTGCCCACCGAGAAGTAGGGGCCGACCCGCCAGGAATGTTGGAAAATACTACATCCGAGATGTTAGGTTCCCTTAGGTTAGGATATATAAATTTATAGACGTATATAATGTCCGCACAGAGACGTACGGGAAGACATGAACGGGATTCTGTGAAGCATTACCAGCGAGGGTCTAGGTGGGTTAGGTTAGGTTATATTACGTTATAGACGTATATAATGTTCCCACCGAGAAGTAGGGGCCGACCCGCCAGAAATGTTGGAAAATTCTACATCCGAGATGTTAAGTTGCCTTAGGTTAGGATATATAAAGTTATAGACGTATATAATGTCCGCACCGAGACGTCCGGGACGACACGAACGGGATTCTGTAAAACATTCCCAGCTAGGGGCTAGATGTGTTACGTTAGGTTATATTACGTTATAGACGTATATAATGATCCCACCGAGAAGTGGCGCCGACCCGCCAGGAATGTTGTGAAATACTACATCCGAAATGTAAGGTTCCCTTATGTTAGGATATATAACGTTATAGACGTTTATAATGTCCTCACCGAGATGTACGGGCCGACACGACCGGGATTTTGTAAAACATTACCAGCGAGGGTCTAGATGGGTTAGGTTAGGTTATATAACGATATAGACGTATATAGTGTGCCCACCGAGAAGTAGGGGCCCACCCGCCGGAAATGTTGGAAAATTCTACATCCGAGATGTTAAGTTGCCTTAGGTCAGGATATATAACGTTATAGACGTATATAATATCCGCACCGAGACGTACGGGACGACACGAACGGGATTCTGTAAAACATTCCCAGCTAGGGGCTAGATGTGTTACGTTAGGTTATATTACATTATAGACATATATAATGATCCCACCGAGAATTGGCGCCGACCCGCCAGGAATGTTGCGAAATACTACATCCGAGATGTTAGGTTCCCTTAGGTTAGGATATATAAATTTATAGACGTATATAATGTCCGCACCGAGACGTACGGGAAGACATGAACGGGATTCTGTGAAACATTACCAGCCAGGGTCTAGGTGGGTTAGGTTAGGTTATATTACGATATAGACGTATATAATGTCCCCACCGAGAAGTAGGGGCCGACCCGCCAAGAAAATTGGAAAATACTACATCCGAGATGTTAGGTTCACTTAGGTTAGGATATATAACGTAATAGACGTATATAATATCCTCACCGAGATGTACGGTCCGACACGACCGGGATTTTGTAAAACATTACCAGCGAGGGTCTAGATGGGTTAGGTCAGGTTATATTACGATATAGACGTATATAATGTGCCCACCGAGAAGTAGGGGCCGACCCGCCAGGAATGTTGGAAAATACTACATCCGAGATGTTAAGTTGCCTTAGGTCAGGATATATAACGTTATAGACGTATATAATATCCGCACCGAGACGTACGGGACGACACGAACGGGATTCTGTAAAACATTCCCAGCTAGGGGCTAGATGTGTTACGTTAGGTTATATTACATTATAGACATATATAATGATCCCACCGAGAATTGGCGCCGACCCGCCACGAATGTTGTGAAATACTACATCGGGAGAGGTTAGGTTCCCTTAGGTTAGGATATATAAAATTATAGACGTATATAATGTCCGCACCGAGACGTACGGGAAGACATGAACGGGATTCTGTGAAACATTACCAGCGAGGGTCTAGGTGGGTTAGGTTAGGTTATATTACGATATAGACGTATATAATGTCCCCACCGAGAAGTAGGGGCCGACCCGCCAGGAATGTTGGAAAATACTACATCCGCGATGTTATGTTCACTTAGGTTAGGATATATAACGTTATAGACGTATATAATATCCGCACCGAGACGTACGGGACGACACGAACGGGATTCTGTAAAACATTCCCAGCTAGGGGCTAGATGTGTTACGTTAGGTTATATTACATTATAGACATATATAATGATCCCACCGAGAATTGGCGCCGACCCGCCAGGAATGTTGTGAAATACTACATCCGAGATGTTAGGTTCCCTTAGGTTAGGATATATAAATTTATAGACGTATATAATGTCCGCACCGAGACGTACGGGAAGACATGAACGGGATTCTGTGAAACATTACCAGCCAGGGTCTAGGTGGGTTAGGTTAGGTTATATTACGATATAGACGTATATAATGTGCCCACCTAGAAGTAGGGGCCGACCCGCCAGGAATATTGGAAAATACTACATCCGAGATGTTAGGTTCCCTTAGGTTAGGATATGTAACGTTATAGACGTATATAATGTCCTCACCGAGATGTACGGGCCGACACGACCGGGATTTTGTAAAACATTACCAACGAGGGTCTAGATGGGTTAGGTTAGGTTATATTACGATATAGACGTATATAATGTGCCCACCGAGAAGTAGGAGCCGACCCGCCAGGAATGTTGGAAAATACTACATCCGAGATGTTAAGCTGCCTTAGGTTAGGATATATAAATTTATAGACGTATATAATGTCCGCACCGAGACGTACGGGAAGACATGAACGGGATTATGTGAAACATTACCAGCGAGGGTCTAGGTGGGTTAGGTTAGGTTATATTACGTTATAGGCGTATATACTTTTCCCACCGAGAAGTAGGGGCCGACCCGCCGGAAATGTTGGAAAATTCTACATCCGAGATGTTAAGTTGCCTTAGGTTAGGTTATATTACGATATAGACGTATATAATGTGCCCACCTAGAAGTAGGGGCCGACCCGCCAGGAATGTTGGAAAATACTACATCCGAGATGTTAGGTTCCCTCAGGTTAGGATATATAACGTTATAGACGTATATGAGGTCCCCACGGAAAAGTACGGGCCGACACGACCGGGATTTTGTAAAACATTAGCAGCGAGGGTCTAAATGGGTTAGGTTAGGTTATATTACGATATAGACGTATATAATGTGCCCACCTAGAAGTAGGGGCCGTCCCGCCAGGAATGTTGGAAAATTCTACATCCGAGATATTAGGATCCCTTAGGTTAGGATATATAAATTTATAGACGTATATAATGTCCGCACCGAGACGTACGGGAAGACATGAACGGGATTCTGTGAAACATTACCAGCGAGGGTCTAGGTGGGTTAGGTTAGGTTATATTACGATATAGACGTATATAATGTGCCTACCGAGAAGTAGGGGCCGTCCCGACAGGAATGTTGGAAAATACTACATCCGAGATGTTAGGTTCACTTAGGTTAGGATATATAACGTTATAGACGTATATAATGTCCTCACCGAGATGTACGGTCCGACACGACCGGGATTCTGTAAAACATTACCAGCGAGGGTCTAGATGGGTTAGGTCAGGTTATATTACGATATAGACGTATATAATGTGCCCACCGAGAATTGGCGCCGACCCGCCAGGAATGTTGTGAAATACTACATCCGAGATGTTAGGTTCCCTTAGGTTAGGATATATAAATTTATAGACGTATATAATGTCCGCACCGAGACGTACGGGAAGACATGAACGGGATTCTGTGAAACATTACCAGCGAGGGTCTAGGTGGGTTAGGTTAGGTTATATTACGATATAGACGTATATAATGTCCCCACCGAGAAGTAGGGGCCGACCCGCCAGGAATATTGGAAAATACTACATCCGAGATGTTAGGTTCCCTTAGGTTTGGATATATAAATTTATAGACGTATATAATGTCCGCACCGAGACGTACGGGAAGACATGAACGGGATTCTGTGAAACATTACCAGCGAGGGTCTAGGTGGGTTAGGTTAGGTTATATTACGATATAGACGTATATAATGTCCCCACCGAGAAGTAGGGGCCGACCCGCCAGGAATATTGGAAAATACTACATCCGAGATGTTAGGTTCCCTTAGGTTAGGATATATAACGTTATAGACGTATATAATGTCCTCACCGAGATGTACGGGAAGACATGAACGGGATTATGTGAAACATTACCAGCGAGGGTCTAGGTGGGTTAGGTTAGGTTATATTACGTTATAGGCGTATATAATGTTCCCACCGAGAAGTAGGGGCCGACCCGCCAGAAATGTTGGAAAATACTACATCCGAGATGTTAGGTTCCCTCAGGTTAGGATATATAAAGTTATAGACGTATATGAGGTCCCCACGGAAAAGTACGGGCCGACACGACCGGGATTTTGTAAAACATTACCAGCGAGGGTCTAGATGGGTTAGGTTAGGTTATATTACGATATAGACGTATATAATGTGCCCACCTAGAAGTAGGGGCCGACCCGCCAGGAATGTTGGAAAATACTACATCCGAGATGTTAGGTTCCCTCAGGTTAGGATATATAACGTTATAGACGTATATAATGTCCTCACCGAGATGTACGGGCCGACACAACCGGGATTTTGTAAAACATTCCCAGCTAGGCACTAGATGTGTACGTTAGGTTATATTACGTTATAGACGTATATAATGATCCCACCTAGAATTAGGGGCCGACCCGCCAGAAATGTTGGAAAATACTACATCCGAGATGTTAGGTTCTCTTAGGTTAGGGTATATATCGTTATAGACGTATATAATGTCCCCACCGAGAAGTACGGGCCGACACGACCGGGATTTTGTATAACATTACCAGCGAGGGTCTAGATGGATTCGGTTAGGTTATTTTACGATATAGACGTATGTAATGTGCCCACCGAGAAGTAGGGGCCGACCCGCCAGGAATGTTGGAAAATACTACATCCGCGATGTTATGTTCACTTAGGTTAGGATATATAACGTTATAGACGTATATAATGTCCTCACCGAGATGTACGGTCCGACACGACCGGGATTTTGTAAAACATTACCAGCGAGGGTCTAGATGGGTTAGGTTAGGTTATATTACGATATAGACGTATATAATGTGCCCACCTAGAAGTAGGGGCCGACCCGCCAGCAATGTTGGAAAATACTACATCCGAGATGTTAGGTTCCCTCAGGTTAGGATATATAACGTTATAGACGTATATGAGGTCCCCACGGAAAAGTACGGGCCGACACGACCGGGATTTTGTAAAACATTACCAGCGAGGGTCTAGATGGGTTAGGCTAGGTTATATTACGATATAGACGTATATAATGTGCCCACCGAGAAGTAGGGGCCGACCCGCCAGGAATGTTGGAAAATACTACATCCGAGATGTTAGGTTCTCTTAGGTTAGGGTATATATCGTTATAGACGTATATAATGTCCCCACCGAGAAGTACGGGCCGACACGACCGGGATTTTGTATAACATTACCAGCGAGGGTCTAGACGGGTTAGGTTAGGTTATATTACGATATAGACGTATATAATGTTCCCACCGAGAAGTAGGGGCCGACCCGCCGGAAATGTTGGAAAATTCTACATCCGAGATGTTAAGTTGCCTTAGGTTAGGATATATAACGTTATAGACGTATATAATGTCCGCACCGAGACGTACGGGACGACACGACCGGGATTCTGTAAAACATTCCCAGCTAGGGGCTAGATGTGTTACGTTAGGTTATATTACATTATAGACATATATAATGATCCCACCGAGAATTGGCGCCGACCCGCCAGGAACGTTGTGAAATACTACATCCGAGATGTTAGGTTCCCTTAGGTTAGGATATATAAATTTATAGACGTATATAATGTCCGCACCGAGACGTACGGGAAGACATGAACGGAATTCTGAGAAACATTACCAGCGAGGGTCTAGGTGGGTTAGGTTAGGTTATATTACGATATAGACGTATATAATGTCCCCACCGAGAAGTAGGGGCCGACCCGCCAGGAATATTGGAAAATACTACATCCGAGATGTTAGGTTCCCTTAGGTTAGGATATATAACGTTATAGACGTATATACTGTCCTCACCGAGATGTACGGGCCGACACAACCGGGATTTTGTAAAACATTCCCAGCTAGGGGCTAGATGTGTACGTTAGGTTATATTACGATATAGACGTATATAATGTGCCCACCGAGAAGTAGGGGCCGACCCGCCAGGAATGTTGGAAAATACTACATCCGAGATGTTAGGTTCTCTTAGGTTAGGGTATATATCGTTATAGACGTATATAATGTCCCCACCGAGAAGTACGGGCCGACACGACCGGGATTTTGTATAACATTACCAGCGAGGGTCTAGATGGATTCGGTTAGGTTATTTTACGATATAGACGTATGTAATGTGCCCACCGAGAAGTAGGGGCCGACCCGCCAGGAATGTTGGAAAATACTACATCCGAGATGTTAGGTTCCCTTAGGTTAGGATATATAAATTTATAGACGTATATAATGTCCGCACAGAGACGTACGGGAAGACATGAACGGGATTCTGTGAAGCATTACCAGCGAGGGTCTAGGTGGGTTAGGTTAGGTTATATTACGTTATAGACGTATATAATGTTCCCACCGAGAAGTAGGGGCCGACCCGCCAGAAATGTTGGAAAATTCTACATCCGAGATGTTAAGTTGCCTTAGGTTAGGATATATAAAGTTATAGACGTATATAATGTCCGCACCGAGACGTACGGGACGACACGAACGGGATTCTGTAAAACATTCCCAGCTAGGGGCTAGATGTGTTACGTTAGGTTATATTACGTTATAGACGTATATAATGATCCCACCGAGAAGTGGCGCCGACCCGCCAGGAATGTTGTGAAATACTACATCCGAAATGTTAGGTTCCCTTAGGTTAGGATATATAACGTTATAGACCTATATAATGTCCTCACCGAGATGTACGGGCCGACACGACCGGGATTTTGTAAAACATTACCAGCGAGGGTCTAGATGGGTTAGGTTAGGTTATATTACGATATAGACGTATATAATGTGCCCACCGAGAAGTAGGGGCCGACCCGCCAGGAATGTTGGAAAATACTACATCCGAGATGTAAGGTTCCCTTAGGTTAGGATATATAACGTTATAGACGTATATAATGTCCTCACCGAGATGTACGGGCCGACACGACCGGGATTTTGTAAAACATTACCAGCGAGGGTCTAGATGGGTTAGGTCAGGTTATATTACGATATAGACGTATATAATGTGCCCACCGAGAAGTAGGGGCCGACCCGCCAGGAATGTTGGAAAATACTACATCCGAGATGTTAAGTTGCCTTAGGTCAGGATATATAACGTTATAGACGTATATAATATCCGCACCGAGACGTACGGGACGACACGAACGGGATTCTGTAAAACATTCCCAGCTAGGGGCTAGATGTGTTACGTTAGGTTATATTACATTATAGACATATATAATGATCCCACCGAGAATTGGCGCCGACCCGCCAGGAATGTTGTGAAATACTACATCGGGAGAGGTTAGGTTCCCTTAGGTTAGGATATATAAAATTATAGACGTATATAATGTCCGCACCGAGACGTACGGGAAGACATGAACGGGATTCTGTGAAACATTACCAGCGAGGGTCTAGGTGGGTTAGGTTAGGTTATATTACGATATAGACGTATATAATGTCCCCACCGAGAAGTAGGGGCCGACCCGCCAGGAATGTTGGAAAATACTACATCCGCGATGTTATGTTCACTTAGGTTAGGATATATAACGTTATAGACGTATATAATATCCGCACCGAGACGTACGGGACGACACGAACGGGATTCTGTAAAACATTCCCAGCTAGGGGCTAGATGTGTTACGTTAGGTTATATTACATTATAGACATATATAATGATCCCACCGAGAATTGGCGCCGACCCGCCAGGAATGTTGTGAAATACTACATCCGAGATGTTAGGTTCCCTTAGGTTAGGATATATAAATTTATAGACGTATATAATGTCCGCACCGAGACGTACGGGAAGACATGAACGGGATTCTGTGAAACATTACCAGCCAGGGTCTAGGTGGGTTAGGTTAGGTTATATTACGATATAGACGTATATAATGTCCCCACCGAGAAGTAGGGGCCGACCCGCCAGGAATATTGGAAAATACTACATCCGAGATGTTAGGTTCACTTAGGTTAGGATATATAACGTAACAGACGTATATAATATCCTCACCGAGATGTACGGTCCGACACGACCGGGATTTTGTAAAACATTACCAGCGAGGGTCTAGATGGGTTAGGTCAGGTTATATTACGATATAGACGTATATAATGTGCCGACCGAGAAGTAGGGGCCGACCCGCCAGGAATGTTGGAAAATACTACATCCGAGATGTTAAGTTGCCTTAGGTCAGGATATATAACGTTATAGACGTATATAATATCCGCACCGAGACGTACGGAACGACACGAACGGGATTCTGTAAAACATTCCCAGCTAGGGGCTAGATGTGTTACGTTAGGTTATATTACATTATAGACATATATAATGATCCCACCGAGAATTGGCGCCGACCCGCCAGGAATGTTGTGAAATACTACATCGGGAGAGGTTAGGTTCCCTTAGGTTAGGATATATAAAATTATAGACGTATATAATGTCCGCACCGAGACGTACGGGAAGACATGAACGGGATTCTGTGAAACATTACCAGCGAGGGTCTAGGTGGGTTAGGTTAGGTTATATTACGATATAGACGTATGTAATGTCCCCACCGAGAAGTAGGGGCCGACCCGCCAGGAATGTTGGAAAATACTACATCCGCGATGTTATGTTCACTTAAGTTAGGATATATAACGTTATAGACGTATATAATATCCGCACCGAGACGTACGGGACGACACGAACGGGATTCTGTAAAACATTCCCAGCTAGGGGCTAGATGTGTTACGTTAGGTTATATTACATTATAGACATATATAATGATCCCACCGAGAATTGGCGCCCACCCGCCAGGAATGTTGTGAAATACTACATCCGAGATGTTAGGTTCCCTTAGGTTAGGATATATAACGTTATAGACGTATATAATGTCCTCACCGAGATGTACGGGCCGACACGACCGGGATTTTGTAAAACATTACCAGCGAGGGTCTGGATGGGTTAGGCTAGGTTATATTACGATATAGACGTATATAATGTGCCCACCTAGAAGTAGGGGCCGACCCGCCAGGAATGTTGGAAAATACTACATCCGAGATGTTAGGTTCCCTCAGGTTAGGATATATAACGTTATAGACGTATATAATGTCCGCACCGAGACGTACGGGCCGACACGACCGGGATTTTGTAAAACATTACCAGCGAGGGTCTAGATGGGTTAGGTTAGTTTATATTACGATATAGACGTATATAATGTGCCCACCGAGAAGTAGGGGCCCACCCGCCAGAAATGTTGGAAAATTCTACATCCGAGATGTTAGGTTCCCTTAGGTTTGGATATATAAATTTATAGACGTATATAATGTCCGCACCGAGACGTACGGGAAGACATGAACGGGATTCTGTGAAACATTACCAGCGAGGGTCTAGGTGGGTTAGGTTAGGTTATATTACGATATAGACGTATATAATGTCCCCACCAAGAAGTAGGGGCCGACCCGCCAGGAATATTGGAAAATACTACATCCGAGATGTTAGGTTCCCTTAGGTTAGGATATATAACGTTATAGACGTATATAATGTCCTCACCGAGATGTACGGGCAGACACGACCGGGATTTTGTAAAACATTACCAGCGAGGGTCTAGACGGGTTAGGTTAGGTTATATTACGATATAGACGTATATAATGTTCCCACCGAGAAGTAGGGGCCGACCCGCCGGAAATGTTGGAAAATTCTACATCCGAGATGTTAAGTTGCCTTAGGTTAGGATATATAACGTTATAGACGTATATAATGTCCGCACCGAGACGTACGGGACGACACGACCGGGATTCTGTAAAACATTCCCAGCTAGGGGCTAGATGTGTTACGTTAGGTTATATTACATTATAGACATATATAATGATCCCACCGAGAATTGGCGCCGACCCGCCAGGAACGTTGTGAAATACTACATCCGAGATGTTAGGTTCCCTTAGGTTAGGATATATAAATTTATAGACGTATATAATGTCCGCACCGAGACGTACGGGAAGACATGAACGGAATTCTGAGAAACATTTCCAGCGAGGGTCTAGGTGGGTTAGGTTAGGTTATATTACGATATAGACGTATATAATGTCCCCACCGAGAAGTAGGGGCCGACCCGCCAGGAATATTGGAAAATACTACATCCGAGATGTTAGGTTCCCTTAGGTTAGGATATATAACGTTATAGACGTATATACTGTCCTCACCGAAATGTACGGGCCGACACAACCGGGATTTTGTAAAACATTCCCAGCTAGGGGCTAGATGTGTACGTTAGGTTATATTACGTTATAGACGTATATAATGATCCCACCTAGAATTAGGGGCCGACCCGCCAGGAATGTTGGAAAATACTACATCCGAGATGTTAGGATCTCTTAGGTTAGGGTATATATCGTTATAGACGTATATAATGTCCCCACCGAGAAGTACGGGCCGACACGACCGGGATTTTGTATAACATTACCAGCGAGGGTCCAGATGGATTCGGTTAGGTTATTTTACGATATAGACGTATGTAATGTGCCCACCGAGAAGTAGGGGCCGACCCGCCAGGAATGTTGGAAAATACTACATCCGAGATGTTAGGTTCCCTTAGGTTAGGATATATAAATTTATAGACGTATATAATGTCCGCACAGAGACGTACGGGAAGACATGAACGGGATTCTGTGAAGCATTACCAGCGAGGGTCTAGGTGGGTTAGGTTAGGTTATATTACGTTATAGACGTATATAATGTTCCCACCGAGAAGTAGGGGCCGACCCGCCAGAAATGTTGGAAAATTCTACATCCGAGATGTTAAGTTGCCTTAGGTTAGGATATATAAAGTTATAGACGTATATAATGTCCGCACCGAGACGTCCGGGACGACACGAACGGGATTCTGTAAAACATTCCCAGCTAGGGGCTAGATGTGTTACGTTAGGTTATATTACGTTATAGACGTATATAATGATCCCACCGAGAAGTGGCGCCGACCCGCCAGGAATGTTGTGAAATACTACATCCGAAATGTAAGGTTCCCTTATGTTAGGATATATAACGTTATAGACGTTTATAATGTCCTCACCGAGATGTACGGGCCGACACGACCGGGATTTTGTAAAACATTACCAGCGAGGGTCTAGATGGGTTAGGTTAGGTTATATAACGATATAGACGTATATAGTGTGCCCACCGAGAAGTAGGGGCCCACCCGCCAGAAATGTTGGAAAATTCTACATCCGAGATGTTAAGTTGCCTTAGGTCAGGATATATAACGTTATAGACGTATATAATATCCGCACCGAGACGTACGGGACGACACGAACGGGATTCTGTAAAACATTCCCAGCTAGGGGCTAGATGTGTTACGTTAGGTTATATTACATTATAGACATATATAATGATCCCACCGAGAATTGGCGCCGACCCGCCAGGAATGTTGCGAAATACTACATCCGAGATGTTAGGTTCCCTTAGGTTAGGATATATAAATTTATAGACGTATATAATGTCCGCACCGAGACGTACGGGAAGACATGAACGGGATTCTGTGAAACATTACCAGCCAGGGTCTAGGTGGGTTAGGTTAGGTTATATTACGATATAGACGTATATAATGTCCCCACCGAGAAGTAGGGGCCGACCCGCCAAGAAAATTGGAAAATACTACATCCGAGATGTTAGGTTCACTTAGGTTAGGATATATAACGTAATAGACGTATATAATATCCTCACCGAGATGTACGGTCCGACACGACCGGGATTTTGTAAAACATTACCAGCGAGGGTCTAGATGGGTTAGGTCAGGTTATATTACGATATAGACGTATATAATGTGCCCACCGAGAAGTAGGGGCCGACCCGCCAGGAATGTTGGAAAATACTACATCCGAGATGTTAAGTTGCCTTAGGTCAGGATATATAACGTTATAGACGTATATAATATCCGCACCGAGACGTACGGGACGACACGAACGGGATTCTGTAAAACATTCCCAGCTAGGGGCTAGATGTGTTACGTTAGGTTATATTACATTATAGACATATATAATGATCCCACCGAGAATTGGCGCCGACCCGCCACGAATGTTGTGAAATACTACATCGGGAGAGGTTAGGTTCCCTTAGGTTAGGATATATAAAATTATAGACGTATATAATGTCCGCACCGAGACGTACGGGAAGACATGAACGGGATTCTGTGAAACATTACCAGCGAGGGTCTAGGTGGGTTAGGTTAGGTTATATTACGATATAGACGTATATAATGTCCCCACCGAGAAGTAGGGGCCGACCCGCCAGGAATGTTGGAAAATACTACATCCGCGATGTTATGTTCACTTAGGTTAGGATATATAACGTTATAGACGTATATAATATCCGCACCGAGACGTACGGGACGACACGAACGGGATTCTGTAAAACATTCCCAGCTAGGGGCTAGATGTGTTACGTTAGGTTATATTACATTATAGACATATATAATGATCCCACCGAGAATTGGCGCCGACCCGCCAGGAATGTTGTGAAATACTACATCCGAGATGTTAGGTTCCCTTAGGTTAGGATATATAAATTTATAGACGTATATAATGTCCGCACCGAGACGTACGGGAAGACATGAACGGGATTCTGTGAAACATTACCAGCCAGGGTCTAGGTGGGTTAGGTTAGGTTATATTACGATATAGACGTATATAATGTCCCCACCGAGAAGTAGGGGCCGACCCGCCAGGAATATTGGAAAATACTACATCCGAGATGTTAGGTTCACTTAGGTTAGGATATATAACGTAATAGACGTATATAATATCCTCACCGAGATGTACGGTCCGACACGACCGGGATTTTGTAAAACATTACCAGCGAGGGTCTAGATGGGTTAGGTCAGGTTATATTACGATATAGACGTATATAATGTGCCGACCGAGAAGTAGGGGCCGACCCGCCAGGAATGTTGGAAAATACTACATCCGAGATGTTAAGTTGCCTTAGGTCAGGATATATAACGTTATAGACGTATATAATATCCGCACCGAGACGTACGGAACGACACGAACGGGATTCTGTAAAACATTCCCAGCTAGGGGCTAGATGTGTTACGTTAGGTTATATTACATTATAGACATATATAATGATCCCACCGAGAATTGGCGCCGACCCGCCAGGAATGTTGTGAAATACTACATCGGGAGAGGTTAGGTTCCCTTAGGTTAGGATATATAAAATTATAGACGTATATAATGTCCGCACCGAGACGTACGGGAAGACATAAACGGGATTCTGTGAAACATTACCAGCGAGGGTCTAGGTGGGTTAGGTTAGGTTATATTACGATATAGACGTATGTAATGTCCCCACCGAGAAGTAGGGGCCGACCCGCCAGGAATGTTGGAAAATACTACATCCGCGATGTTATGTTCACTTAGGTTAGGATATATAACGTTATAGACGTATATAATGTCCTCACCGAGATGAACGGTCCGACACGACCGGGATTTTGTAAAACATTACCAGCGAGGGTCTAGATGGGTTAGGTCAGGTTATATTACGATATAGACGTATATAATGTGCCCACCGAGAAATAGGGGCCGACCCGCCAGGAATGTTGGAAAATACTACATCCGAGATGTTAGGTTCCCTCAGGTTAGGATATATAAAGTTATAGACGTATATGAGGTCCCCACGGAAAAGTACGGGCCGACACGACCGGGATTTTGTAAAACATTACCAGCGAGGGTCTAGATGGGTTAGGTTAGGTTATATTACGATATAGACGTATATAATGTGCCCACCTAGAAGTAGGGGCCGACCCGCCAGGAATGTTGGAAAATACTACATCCGAGATATTAGGTTCCCTCAGGTTAGGATATATAACGTTATAGACGTATATGAGGTCCCCACGGAAAAGTACGGGCCGACACGACCGGGATTTTGTAAAACATTACCAGCGAGGGTTTAGATGGGTTAGGTTAGGTTATATTACGATATAGACGTATATAATGTGCCCACCGAGAAGTAGGAGCCGACCCGCCAGGAATGTTGGAAAATACTACATCCGAGATGTTAAGCTGCCTTAGGTTAGGATATATAAATTTATAGACGTATATAATGTCCGCACCGAGACGTACGGGAAGACATGAACGGGATTATGTGAAACATTACCAGCGAGGGTCTAGGTGGGTTAGGTTAGGTTATATTACGTTATAGACGTATATAATGTTCCCACCGAGAAGTAGGGGCCGACCCGCCAGAAATGTTGGAAAATTCTACATCCGAGATGTTAAGTTGCCTTAGGTCAGGATATATAACGTTATAGACGTATATAATATCCGCACCGAGACGTACGGGACGACACGAACGGGATTCTGTAAAACATTCCCAGCTCGAGGCTAGATGTGTTACGTTAGGTTATATTACATTATAGACGTATATAATGTGCCTACCGAGAAGTAGGGGCCGACCCGCCAGGAATGTTGGAAAATACTACATCCGAGATGTTAGGTTCCCTTAGGTTAGGATATGTAACGTTATAGACTTATATAATGTCCCCACGGCAAAGTACGGGCACACACGACCGGAATTTTGTAAAACATTAACAGCGAGGGTCTAGATGGGTTAGGTTAGTTTATATTGCGATATGGACGTATATAATGTGCCCACCGAGAAGTAGGGGCCGACCCGCCAGGAATGTTGGAAAATACTACATCCGAGATGTTAGGTTCCCTTAGGTTAGGATATATAACGTTATAGACGTATATAATGTCCTCACCGAGATGTACGGGCCGACACGACCGGGATTTTGTAAAACATTACCAACGAGGGTCTAGATGGGTTAGGTTAGGTTATATTACGATATAGACGCATATAATGTGCCCACCGAGAAGTAGGGGCCGACCCGCCAGGTATGTTGAAAAATACTACATCCGAGATGTTAGGTTCCCTTAGGTTAGGATATATAAATTTATAGACGTATATAATGTCCGCACCGAGACGTCCGGGAAGACATGAACGGGATTCTGTGAAACATTACCAGCGAGGGTCTAGGTGGGTTAGGTTAGGTTATATTACGTTATAGACGTATATAATGTTCCCACCGAGAATTAGGGGCCGACCCGCCAGAAATGTTGGAAAATACTACATCCGAGATGTTAGGTTCTCTTAGGTTAGGGTATATAACGTTATAGACGTATATAATGTCCCCACCGAGAAGTACGGGCCGACACGACCGGGATTTTGTAAAACATTACCAGCGATGGTCTAGATGGGTTCGGTTAGGTTATATTACGATATAGACGTATGTAATGTGCCCACCGAGAAGTATGGGCCGACCCGCCAGGAATGTTGGAAAATACTACATCCGAGATGTTAGGTTCCCTTAGGTTAGGATATATAACGTTATAGACTTATATAATGTCCTCACCGAGATGTACGGGCCGACACGACCGGGATTTTGTAAAACATTACCAACGAGGGTCTAGATGGGTTAGGTTAGGTTATATTATTATATAGACGTATATAATGTGCCCACCGAGAAGTAGGGGCCGACCCGCCAGGAATGTTGGAAAATACTACATCCGAGATGTTAGGTTCTCTTAGGTTAGGGTATATATCGTTATAGACGTATATAATGTCCCCACCGAGAAGTACGGGCCGACACGACCGGGATTTTGTGTAACATTACCAGCGAGGGTCTAGATGGATTCGGTTAGGTTATTTTACGATATAGACGTATGTAATGTGCCCACCGAGAAGTAGGGGCCGACCCGCCAGGTATGTTGGAAAATACTACATCCGAGATGTTAGGTTCCCTTAGGTTAGGATATATAAATTTATAGACGTATATAATGTCCGCACCGAGACGTACGGGAAGACATGAACGGGATTCTGTGAAGCATTACCAGCGAGGGTCTAGGTGGGTTAGGTTAGGTTATATTACGTTATAGACGTATATAATGTTCCCACCGAGGAGTAGGGGCCGACCCGCCAGAAATGTTGGAAAATTCTACATCCGAGATGTTAAGTTGCCTTGGGTTAGGATATATAACGTTATAGACGTATATAGTGTCCGCACCGAGACGTACGGAACGACACGAACGGGATTCTGTAAAACATTCCCAGCTAGGGGCTAGATATGTTACGTTAGGTTATATTACGTTATAGACGTATATAGTGATCCCACCGAGAAGTGGCGCCGACCCGCCAGGAATGTTGTGAAATACTACATCCGAGATGTTAGGTTCCCTTAGGTTAGGATATATAACGTTATAGACGTATATAATGTCCTCACCGAGATGTACGGGCCGACACGACCGGGATTTTGTAAAACATTACCAGCGAGGGTCTAGATGGGTTAGGTCAGGTTATATTACGATATAGACGTATATAATGTGCCCACCGAGAAGTAGGGGCCGAGCCGCCAGGAATGTTGGAAAATACTACATCCGAGATGTTAGGTTCCCTCAGGTTAGGATATATAAAGTTATAGACGTATATGAGGTCCCCACGGAAAGGTACGGGCCGACACGACCGGGATTTTGTAAAACATTACCAGCGAGGGTCTAGATGGGTTAGGTTAGGTTATATTACGATATAGACGTATATAATGTGCCCACCGAGAAGTAGGGGCCCACCCGCCAGAAATGTTGGAAAATTCTACATCCGAGATGTTAAGTTGCCTTAGGTCAGGATATATAACGTTATAGACGTATATAATATCCGCACCGAGGCGTACGGGACGACACGAACGGGATTCTGTAAAACATTCCCAGCTAGGGGCTAGATGTGTTACGTTAGGTTATATTACATTATAGACATATATAATGATCCCACCGAGAATTGGCGCCGACCCGCCAGGAATGTTGTGAAATACTACATCCGAGATGTTAGGTTCCCTTAGGTTAGGATATATAAATTTATAGACGTATATAATGCCCGCACCGAGACGTACGGGAAGACATGAACGGGATTCTGTGAAACATTACCAGCGAGGGTCTAGGTGGGTTAGGTTAGGTTATATTACGATATAGACGTATATAATGTCCCCACCGAGAAGTAGGGGCCGACCCGCCAGGAATGTTGGAAAATACTACATCCGAGATGTTAGGTTCACTCAGGTTAGGATATATAACGTTATAGACGTATATAATGTCCTCACCGAGATGTACGGTCCGACATGACCGGGATTTTGTAAAACATTACCAGCGAGGGTCTAGATGGGTTAGGTCAGGTTATATTACGATATAGACGTATATAATGTGCCCACCGAGAAGTAGGGGCCGACCCGCCAGGAATGTTGGAAAATACTACATCCGAGATGTTAGGTTCCCTCAGGTTAGGATATATAACGCTATAGACGTATATGAGGTCCCCACGGAAAAGTACGTGCCGACACGACCGGGATTTTGTAAAACATTACCAGCGAGGGTCTAGATGGGTTAGGTTAGGTTATATTACGATATAGACGTATATAATGTGCCCACCTAGAAGTAGGGGCCGACCCGCCAGGAATGTTGGAAAATACTACATCCGAGATGTTAGGTTCCCTCAGGTTAGGATATATAACGTTATAGACGTATATAATGTCCGCACCGAGACGTACGGGCCGACACGACCGGGATTTTGTAAAACATTACCAGCGAGGGTCTAGATGGGTTAGGTTAGGTTATATTACGATATAGACGTATATAATGTGCCCACCGAGAAGTAGGGGCCCACCCGCCAGAAATGTTGGAAAATTCTACATCCGAGATGTTAAGTTGCCTTAGGTCAGGATATATAACGTTATAGACGTATATAATATCCGCACCGAGACGTACGGGACGACACGAACGGGATTCTGTAAAACATTCCCAGCTCGGGGCTAGATGTGTTACGTTAGGTTATATTACATTATAGACATATATAATGATCCCACCGAGAATTGGCGCCGACCCGCCAGGAATGTTGTGAAATACTACATCCGAGATATTAGGTTCCCTTAGGTTAGGATATATAAATTTATAGACGTATATAATGTCCGCACCGAGACGTACGGGAAGACATGAACGGGATTCTGTGAAACATTACCAGCGAGGGTCTAGGTGGGTTAGGTTAGGTTATATTACGATATAGACGTATATAATGTCCCCACCGAGAAGTTGGGGCCGACCCGCCAGGAATATTGGAAAATACTACATCCGAGATGTTAGGATCCCTTAGGTTAGGATATATAACGTTATAGACGTATATAATGTCCTCACCGAGATGTACGGGCCGACACGACCGGGATTTTGTAAAACATTACCAACGAGGGTCTAGATGGGTTAGGTTAGGTTATATTACGATATAGACGTATATAATGTGCCCACCGAGAAGTAGGGGACGACCCGCCAGGTATGTTGAAAAATACTACATCCGAGATGTTAGGTTCCCTTAGGTTAGGATATATAAATTTATAGACGTATATAATGTCCGCAGCGAGACGTCCGGGAAGACATGAACGGGATTCTGTGAAACATTACCAGCGAGGGTCTAGGTGGGTTAGGTTAGGTTATATTACGTTATAGACGTATATAATGTTCCCACCGAGAATTAGGGGCCGACCCGCCAGAAATGTTGGAAAATACTACATCCGAGATGTTAGGTTCCCTTAGGTTAGGATATATAACGTTTTAGACTTATATAATGTCCTCACCGAGATGTACGGGCCGACACGACCGGGATTTTGTAAAACATTACCAACGAGGGTCTAGATGGGTTAGGTTAGGTTATATTACGATATAGACGTATATAATGTGCCCACCGAGAAGTAGGGGCCGACCCGCCAGGAATGTTGGAAAATACTACATCCGAGATGTTATGTTCCCTCAGGTTAGGATATATAACGTTATAGACGTATATGAGGTCCCCACGGAAAAGTACGAGCCGACACGACCGGGATTTTGTAAATCATTACCAGCGAGGGTCTAGATGGGTTAGGTTAGGTTATATTACGATATAGACGTATATAATGTGCCCACCGAGAAGTAGGGGTCGACCCGCCAGGATTGTTGGAAAATACTACATCCGAGATGTTAGGTTCCCTCAGGTTAGGATATATAAAGTTATAGACGTATATGAGGTCCCCACGGAAAGGTCCGGGCCGACACGACCGGGATTTTGTAAAACATTACCAGCGTGGGTCTAGATGGGTTAGGTTAGGTTATATTACGATATAGACGTATATAATGTGCCCACCGAGAAGTAGGGGCCGACCCGCCAGGAATGTTGGAAAATACTACATCCGAGATGTTAGGTTCACTTAGGTTAGGATATATAACGTTATAGACGTATATAATGTCCTCACCGAGATGTACGGGCCGACACGACCGGGATTTTGTAAAACATTACCAGCGAGGGTCTAGATGGGTTAGGTTAGGTTATATTACGATATAGACGTATATAATGATCCCACCGAGAATTGGCGCCGACCCGCCAGGAATGTTGTGAAATACTACATCCGAGATGTTAGGTTCCCTTAGGTTAGGATATATAAATTTATAGACGTATATAATGTCCGCACCGAGACGTACGGGAAGACATGAACGGGATTCTGTGAAACATTACCAGCGAGGGTCTAGGTGGGTTAGGTTAGGTTATACTACGATATAGACGTATATAATGTCCCCACCGAGAAGTATGGGCCGACCCGCCAGGAATATTGGAAAATACTACATCCGAGATGTTAGGTTCCCTTAGGTTAGGATATATAACGTTATAGACGTATATAATGTCCTCACCGAGATGTACGGGCCGACACGACCGGGATTTTGTAAAACATTACCAACGAGGGTCTAGATGGGTTAGGTTAGGTTATATTACGATATAGACGTATATAATGTGCCCACCGAGAAGTAGGGGCCGACCCGCCAGGAATGTTGGAAAATACTACATCCGAGATGTTAGGTTCACTTATGTTAGGATATATAACGTAATAGACGTATATAATGTCCTCACCGAGATGTACGGTCCGACACGACCGGCATTTTGTAAAACATTACCAGCGAGGGTCTAGATGGGTTAGGTCAGGTTATATTACGATATAGACGTATATAATGTGCCCACCGAGAAGTAGGGGCCGACACGCCAGGAATGTTTGAAAATACTACATCCGGGATGTTAGGTTCCCTCAGGTTAGGATATATAAAGTTATAGACGTATATGAGTTCCCCACGGAAAAGTACGGGCCGACACGACCGGGATTTTGTAAAACATTACCAGCGAGGGTCTAGATGGGTTATGTTAGGTTATATTACGATATAGACGTATATAATGTGCCCACCTAGAAGTAGGGGCCGACGCGCCAGGAATGTTGGAAAATACTACATCCGAGATGTTAGGTTCCCTCAGGTTAGGATATATAACGTTATAGACGTATATAATGTCCTCACCGAGATGTACGGTCCGACACGACCGGGATTTTGTAAAACATTACCAGCGAGGTTCTAGATTGTTTAGGTTAGGTTATATTACGATATAGACGTATATGATGTGCCCACCGAGAAGTAGGGGCCGACCCGCCAGAAATGTTGGAAAATTCTACATCCGAGATGTTAAGTTGCCTTAGGTCAGGATATATAACGTTATAGTCGTATATAATATCCGCACCGAGACGTACGGGACGACACGAACGGGATTCTGTAAAACATTCCCAGCTAGGGGCTAGATGTGTTACGTTAGGTTATATTACATTATAGACATATATAATGATCCCACCGAGAATTGGCGCCGACCCGCCAGGAATGTTGTGAAATACTACATCGGGAGAGGTTAGGTTCCCTTAGGTTAGGATATATAAATTTATAGACGTATATAATTTCCGCACCGAGACGTACGGGAAGACATGAACGGGATTCTGTGAAACATTACCAGCGAGGGTCTAGGTGGGTTAGGTTAGGTTATATTACGATATAGACGTATATAATGTGCCGACCTAGAAGTAGGGGCCGACCCGCCAGGAATGTTGGAAAATACTACATCCGAGATGTTAGGTTCACTTAGGTTAGGATATATAACGTTATAGACGTATATAATGTCCTCACCGAGATGTACGGTCCGACACGACCGGGATTTTGTAAAACATTACCAGCGAGGGTCTAGATGGGTTAGGTCAGGTTATATTACGATATAGACGTATGTAATGTGTCCACCGAGAAGTAGGGGCCGACCCGCCAGGATTGTTGGAAAATACTACATCCGAGATGTTAGGTTCCCTCAGGTTAGGATATATAAAGTTATAGACGTATATGAGGTCCCCACGGAAAAGTCCGGGCCGACACGACCGGGATTTTGTAAAACATTACCAGCGAGGGTCTAGATGGGTTAGGTTAGGTTATATTACGATATAGACGTATATAATGTGCCCACCGAGAAGTAGGGGCCGACCCGCCAGGAATGTTGGAAAATGCTACATCCGAGACGTTAGGTTCCCTTAGGTTAGGATATATAAATTTATAGACGTATATAATGTCCGCACCGAGACGTCCGGGAAGACATGAACGGGATTCTGTGAAACATTACCGGCGAGGGTCTAGGTGGGTTAGGTTAGGTTATATTACGTTATAGACGTATATAATGTTCCCACCGAGAAGTAGGGGCCGACCCGCCAGAAATGTTGGAAAATTCTACATCCGAGATGTTAAGTTGCCTTAGGTTAGGATATATAACGTTATAGACGTATATAATGTCTGCACCGAGACGTACGGGACGACACGACCGGGATTTTGTAAAACATTACCAGCGAGGGTCTAGATGGGTTAGGTTAGGTTATATTACGTTATAGACGTATATAATGATCCCACCGAGAAGTAGGGGCCGACCCGCCAGAAATGTTGGAAAATACTACATCCGAGATGTTAGGTTCCTTTAGGTTCGGATATATAACGTTATAGACGTATATAATGTCCTCACCGAGATGTACGGGCCGACACGAACGGCATTTTGTAAAACATTACCAGCGAGGGTCTAGATGGCTTAGGTTAGGTTATATTACGATATAGACGTATATAATTTGCCCACCGAGAAGTAGGGGCCGACCCGCCAGGAATGTTGGAAAATACTACATCCGAGATGTTAGGTTCCCTCAGGTTAGGATATATAAAGTTATAGACGTATATGAGGTCCCCACGGAAAAGCACGGGCCGACACGACCGGGATTTTGTAAAACATTACCAGCGAGGGTCTAGATGGGTTAGGTTAGGTTATATTACGATATAGACGTATATAATATGCCCACCGAGAAGTAGGAGCCGACCCGCCAGGAATGTTGGAAAATACTACATCCGAGATGTTAAGCTGCCTTAGGTTAGGATATATAAATTTATAGACGTATATAATGTCCTCACCGAGATGTACGGGCCGACACGACCGGGATTTTGTAAAACATTACCAGCGAGGGTCTAGATGGGTTAGGTTAGGTTATATTACGATATAGACGTATATAATGTGCCCACCTAGAAGTAGGGGCCGACCCGCCAGGAATGTTGGAAAATACTACATCATAGATATTAGGTTCTCTTAGGTTAGGGTATATAACGTTATAGACGTATGTAATGTCCTCACCGAGATGTACGGGCCGACACGACCGGGATTTTGTAAAACATTACCAGCGAGGGTCTAGATGGGTTAGGTTAGGTTATATTACGATATAGACGGATATAATGTGCCCACCGAGAAGTAGGGGCCGACCCGCCAGAAATGTTGGAAAATTCTACATCCGAGATGTTAAGTTGCCTTAGGTCAGGATATATAACGTTATAGACGTATATAATATCCGCACCGAGACGTACGGGACGACACGAACGGGATTCTGTAAAACATTCCCAGCTAGGGGCTAGATGTGTTACGTTAGGTTATATTACATTATAGACATATATAATGATCCCACCGAGAAGTAGGGGCCGACCCGCCAGGAATGTTGGAAAATACTACATCCGCGATGTTATGTTCACTTAGGTTAGGATATATAACGTTATAGACGTATATAATATCCGCACCGAGACGTACGGGACGACACGAACGGGATTCTGTAAAACATTCCCAGCTAGGGGCTAGATGTGTTACGTTAGGTTATATTACATTATAGACATATATAATGATCCCACCGAGAATTGGCGCCGACCCGCCAGGAATGTTGTGAAATACTACATCCGAGATGTTAGGTTCCCTTAGGTTAGGATATATAAATTTATAGACGTATATAATGTCCGCACCGAGACGTACGGGAAGACATGAACGGGATTCTGTGAAACATTACCAGCCAGGGTCTAGGTTGGTTAGGTTAGGTTATATTACGATATAGACGTATATAATGTCCCCACCGAGAAGTAGGGGCCGACCCGCCAGGAATATTGGAAAATACTACATCCGAGATGTTAGGTTCACTTAGGTTAGGATATATAACGTAATAGACGTATATAATATCCTCACCGAGATGTACGGTCCGACACGACCGGGATTTTGTAAAACATTACCAGCGAGGGTCTAGATGGGTTAGGTCAGGTTATATTACGATATAGACGTATATAATGTGCCGACCGAGAAGTAGGGGCCGACCCGCCAGGAATGTTGGAAAATACTACATCCGAGATGTTAAGTTGCCTTAGGTCAGGATATATAACGTTATAGACGTATATAATATCCGCACCGAGACGTACGGAACGACACGAACGGGATTCTGTAAAACATTCCCAGCTAGGGGCTAGATGTGTTACGTTAGGTTATATTACATTATAGACATATATAATGATCCCACCGAGAATTGGCGCCGACCCGCCAGGAATGTTGTGAAATACTACATCGGGAGAGGTTAGGTTCCCTTAGGTTAGGATATATAAAATTATAGACGTATATAATGTCCGCACCGAGACGTACGGGAAGACATAAACGGGATTCTGTGAAACATTACCAGCGAGGGTCTAGGTGGGTTAGGTTAGGTTATATTACGATATAGACGTATGTAATGTCCCCACCGAGAAGTAGGGGCCGACCCGCCAGGAATGTTGGAAAATACTACATCCGCGATGTTATGTTCACTTAGGTTAGGATATATAACGTTATAGACGTATATAATGTCCTCACCGAGATGAACGGTCCGACACGACCGGGATTTTGTAAAACATTACCAGCGAGGGTCTAGATGGGTTAGGTCAGGTTATATTACGATATAGACGTATATAATGTGCCCACCGAGAAATAGGGGCCGACCCGCCAGGAATGTTGGAAAATACTACATCCGAGATGTTAGGTTCCCTCAGGTTAGGATATATAAAGTTATAGACGTATATGAGGTCCCCACGGAAAAGTACGGGCCGACACGACCGGGATTTTGTAAAACATTACCAGCGAGGGTCTAGATGGGTTAGGTTAGGTTATATTACGATATAGACGTATATAATGTGCCCACCTAGAAGTAGGGGCCGACCCGCCAGGAATGTTGGAAAATACTACATCCGAGATATTAGGTTCCCTCAGGTTAGGATATATAACGTTATAGACGTATATGAGGTCCCCACGGAAAAGTACGGGCCGACACGACCGGGATTTTGTAAAACATTACCAGCGAGGGTTTAGATGGGTTAGGTTAGGTTATATTACGATATAGACGTATATAATGTGCCCACCGAGAAGTAGGAGCCGACCCGCCAGGAATGTTGGAAAATACTACATCCGAGATGTTAAGCTGCCTTAGGTTAGGATATATAAATTTATAGACGTATATAATGTCCGCACCGAGACGTACGGGAAGACATGAACGGGATTATGTGAAACATTACCAGCGAGGGTCTAGGTGGGTTAGGTTATGTTATATTACGTTATAGACGTATATAATGTTCCCACCGAGAAGTAGGGGCCGACCCGCCAGAAATGTTGGAAAATTCTACATCCGAGATGTTAAGTTGCCTTAGGTCAGGATATATAACGTTATAGACGTATATAATATCCGCACCGAGACGTACGGGACGACACGAACGGGATTCTGTAAAACATTCCCAGCTCGAGGCTAGATGTGTTACGTTAGGTTATATTACATTATAGACGTATATAATGTGCCTACCGAGAAGTAGGGGCCGACCCGCCAGGAATGTTGGAAAATACTACATCCGAGATGTTAGGTTCCCTTAGGTTAGGATATGTAACGTTATAGACTTATATAATGTCCCCACGGCAAAGTACGGGCACACACGACCGGAATTTTGTAAAACATTAACAGCGAGGGTCTAGATGGGTTAGGTTAGTTTATATTGCGATATGGACGTATATAATGTGCCCACCGAGAAGTAGGGGCCGACCCGCCAGGAATGTTGGAAAATACTACATCCGAGATGTTAGGTTCCCTTAGGTTAGGATATATAACGTTATAGACGTATATAATGTCCTCACCGAGATGTACGGGCCGACACGACCGGGATTTTGTAAAACATTACCAACGAGGGTCTAGATGGGTTAGGTTAGGTTATATTACGATATAGACGCATATAATGTGCCCACCGAGAAGTAGGGGCCGACCCGCCAGGTATGTTGAAAAATACTACATCCGAGATGTTAGGTTCCCTTAGGTTAGGATATATAAATTTATAGACGTATATAATGTCCGCACCGAGACGTCCGGGAAGACATGAACGGGATTCTGTGAAACATTACCAGCGAGGGTCTAGGTGGGTTAGGTTAGGTTATATTACGTTATAGACGTATATAATGTTCCCACCGAGAATTAGGGGCCGACCCGCCAGAAATGTTGGAAAATACTACATCCGAGATGTTAGGTTCTCTTAGGTTAGGGTATATAACGTTATAGACGTATATAATGTCCCCACCGAGAAGTACGGGCCGACACGACCGGGATTTTGTAAAACATTACCAGCGATGGTCTAGATGGGTTCGGTTAGGTTATATTACGATATAGACGTATGTAATGTGCCCACCGAGAAGTATGGGCCGACCCGCCAGGAATGTTGGAAAATACTACATCCGAGATGTTAGGTTCCCTTAGGTTAGGATATATAACGTTATAGACTTATATAATGTCCTCACCGAGATGTACGGGCCGACACGACCGGGATTTTGTAAAACATTACCAACGAGGGTCTAGATGGGTTAGGTTAGGTTATATTATTATATAGACGTATATAATGTGCCCACCGAGAAGTAGGGGCCGACCCGCCAGGAATGTTGGAAAATACTACATCCGAGATGTTAGGTTCTCTTAGGTTAGGGTATATATCGTTATAGACGTATATAATGTCCCCACCGAGAAGTACGGGCCGACACGACCGGGATTTTGTGTAACATTACCAGCGAGGGTCTAGATGGATTCGGTTAGGTTATTTTACGATATAGACGTATGTAATGTGCCCACCGAGAAGTAGGGGCCGACCCGCCAGGAATGTTGGAAAATACTACATCCGAGATGTTAGGTTCCCTTAGGTTAGGATATATAAATTTATAGACGTATATAATGTCCGCACCGAGACGTACGGGAAGACATGAACGGGATTCTGTGAAGCATTACCAGCGAGGGTCTAGGTGGGTTAGGTTAGGTTATATTACGTTATAGACGTATATAATGTTCCCACCGAGGAGTAGGGGCCGACCCGCCAGAAATGTTGGAAAATTCTACATCCGAGATGTTAAGTTGCCTTGGGTTAGGATATATAACGTTATAGACGTATATAGTGTCCGCACCGAGACGTACGGAACGACACGAACGGGATTCTGTAAAACATTCCCAGCTAGGGGCTAGATATGTTACGTTAGGTTATATTACGTTATAGACGTATATAGTGATCCCACCGAGAAGTGGCGCCGACCCGCCAGGAATGTTGTGAAATACTACATCCGAGATGTTAGGTTCCCTTAGGTTAGGATATATAACGTTATAGACGTATATAATGTCCTCACCGAGATGTACGGGCCGACACGACCGGGATTTTGTAAAACATTACCAGCGAGGGTCTAGATGGGTTAGGTCAGGTTATATTACGATATAGACGTATATAATGTGCCCACCGAGAAGTAGGGGCCGAGCCGCCAGGAATGTTGGAAAATACTACATCCGAGATGTTAGGTTCCCTCAGGTTAGGATATATAAAGTTATAGACGTATATGAGGTCCCCACGGAAAGGTACGGGCCGACACGACCGGGATTTTGTAAAACATTACCAGCGAGGGTCTAGATGGGTTAGGTTAGGTTATATTACGATATAGACGTATATAATGTGCCCACCGAGAAGTAGGGGCCCACCCGCCAGAAATGTTGGAAAATTCTACATCCGAGATGTTAAGTTGCCTTAGGTCAGGATATATAACGTTATAGACGTATATAATATCCGCACCGAGGCGTACGGGACGACACGAACGGGATTCTGTAAAACATTCCCAGCTAGGGGCTAGATGTGTTACGTTAGGTTATATTACATTATAGACATATATAATGATCCCACCGAGAATTGGCGCCGACCCGCCAGGAATGTTGTGAAATACTACATCCGAGATGTTAGGTTCCCTTAGGTTAGGATATATAAATTTATAGACGTATATAATGCCCGCACCGAGACGTACGGGAAGACATGAACGGGATTCTGTGAAACATTACCAGCGAGGGTCTAGGTGGGTTAGGTTAGGTTATATTACGATATAGACGTATATAATGTCCCCACCGAGAAGTAGGGGCCGACCCGCCAGGAATGTTGGAAAATACTACATCCGAGATGTTAGGTTCACTCAGGTTAGGATATATAACGTTATAGACGTATATAATGTCCTCACCGAGATGTACGGTCCGACATGACCGGGATTTTGTAAAACATTACCAGCGAGGGTCTAGATGGGTTAGGTCAGGTTATATTACGATATAGACGTATATAATGTGCCCACCGAGAAGTAGGGGCCGACCCGCCAGGAATGTTGGAAAATACTACATCCGAGATGTTAAGCTGCCTTAGGTTAGGATATATAAATTTATAGACGTATATAATGTCCTCACCGAGATGTACGGGCCGACACGACCGGGATTTTGTAAAACATTACCAGCGAGGGTCTAGATGGGTTAGGTTAGGTTATATTACGATATAGACGTATATAATGTGCCCACCTAGAAGTAGGGGCCGACCCGCCAGGAATGTTGGAAAATACTACATCATAGATGTTAGGTTCTCTTAGGTTAGGGTATATAACGTTATAGACGTATGTAATGTCCTCACCGAGATGTACGGGCCGACACGACCGGGATTTTGTAAAACATTACCAGCGAGGGTCTAGATGGGTTAGGTTAGGTTATATTACGATATAGACGGATATAATGTGCCCACCGAGAAGTAGGGGCCGAGCCGCCAGGAATGTTGGAAAATACTACATCCGAGATGTTAGGTTCCCTCAGGTTAGGATATATAAAGTTATAGACGTATATGAGGTCCCCACGGAAAAGTACGGGCCGACACGACCGGGATTTTGTAAAACATTACCAGCGAGGGTCTACATGGGTTAGGTTAGGTTATATTACGATATAGACGTATATAATGTGCCCACCGAGAAGCAGGGGCCGACCCGCCAGGAATGTTGGAAAATACTACATCCGAGATGTTAGGTTCTCTTAGGTTAAGGTATATAACGTTATAGACGTATGTAATGTCCTCACCGAGATGTACGGGCCGACACGACCGGGATTTTGTAAAACATTACCAGCGAGGGTCTAGATGGGTTAGGTTAGGTTATATTACGATATAGACGCATATAATGTGCCCACCGAGAAGTAGGGGCCCACCCGCCAGAAATGTTGGAAAATTCTACATCCGAGATGTTAAGTTGCCTTAGGTCAGGATATATAACGTTATAGACGTATATAATATCCGCACCGAGACGTACGGGACGACACGAACGGGATTCTGTAAAACATTCCCAGCTAGGGGCTAGATGTGTTACGTTAGGTTATATTACATTATAGACATATATAATGATCCCACCGAGAATTGGCGCCGACCCGCCAGGAATGTTGTGAAATACTACATCGGGAGAGGTTAGGTTCCCTTAGGTTAGGATATATAAATTTATAGACGTATATAATGTCCTCACCGAGATGTACGGGCCGACACGACCGGGATTTTGTAAAACATTACCAGCGAGGGTCTAGATGGGTTAGGTTAGGTTATATTACGATATAGACGTATATAATGTGCCCACCTAGAAGTAGGGGCCGACCCGCCAGGAATGTTGGAAAATACTACATCATAGATGTTAGGTTCTCTTAGGTTAGGGTATATAACGTTATAGACGTATGTAATGTCCTCACCGAGATGTACGGGCCGACACGACCGGGATTTTGTAAAACATTACCAGCGAGGGTCTAGATGGGTTAGGTTAGGTTATATTACGATATAGACGGATATAATGTGCCCACCGAGAAGTAGGGGCCGACCCGCCAGAAATGTTGGAAAATTCTACATCCGAGATGTTAAGTTGCCTTAGGTCAGGATATATAACGTTATAGACGTATATAATATCCGCACCGAGACGTACGGGACGACACGAACGGGATTCTGTAAAACATTCCCAGCTAGGGGCTAGATGTGTTACGTTAGGTTATATTACATTATAGACATATATAATGATCCCACCGAGAAGTAGGGGCCGACCCGCCAGGAATGTTGGAAAATACTACATCCGCGATGTTATGTTCACTTAGGTTAGGATATATATCGTTATAGACGTATATAATGACCTCACCGACATGTACGGTCCGACACGACCGGGATTTTGTAAAACATTACCAGCGAGGGTCTAGATGGGTTAGGTCAGGTTATATTACGATATAGACGTATATAATGTGCCCACCGAGAAGTAGGGGCCGAGCCGCCAGGAATGTTGGAAAATACTACATCCGAGATGTTAGGTTCCCTCAGGTTAGGATATATAAAGTTATAGACGTATATGAGGTCCCCACGGAAAAGTACGGGCCGACACGACCGGGATTTTGTAAAACATTACCAGCGAGGGTCTAGATGGGTTATGTTAGGTTATATTACGATATAGACGTATATAATGTGCCCACCTAGAAGTAGGGGCCGACGCGCCAGGAATGTTGGAAAATACTACATCCGAGATGTTAGGTTCCCTCAGGTTAGGATATATAACGTTATAGACGTATATAATGTCCTCACCGAGATGTACGCTCCGACACGACCGGCATTTTGTAAAACATTACCAGTGAGGTTCTAGATTGTTTAGGTTAGGTTATATTACGATATAGACGTATATGATGTGCCCACCGAGAAGTAGGGGCCGACCCGCCAGAAATGTTGGAAAATTCTACATCCGAGATGTTAAGTTGCCTTAGGTCAGGATATATAACGTTATAGTCGTATATAATATCCGCACCGAGACGTACGGGACGACACGAACGGGATTCTGTAAAACATTCCCAGCTAGGGGCTAGATGTGTTACGTTAGGTTATATTACATTATAGACATATATAATGATCCCACCGAGAATTGGCGCCGACCCGCCAGGAATGTTGTGAAATACTACATCGGGAGAGGTTAGGTTCCCTTAGGTTAGGATATATAAATTTATAGACGTATATAATTTCCGCACCGAGACGTACGGGAAGACATGAACGGGATTCTGTGAAACATTACCAGCGAGGGTCTAGGTGGGTTAGGTTAGGTTATATTACGATATAGACGTATATAATGTGCCGACCTAGAAGTAGGGGCCGACCCGCCAGGAATGTTCGAAAATACTACATCCGAGATGTTAGGTTCACTTAGGTTAGGATATATAACGTTATAGACGTATATAATGTCCTCACCGAGATGTACGGGCCGACACGACCGGGATTTTGTAGAACATTACCAACGAGGGTCTAGATGGGTTAGGTTAGGTTATATTACGATATAGACGTATATAATGTGCCCACCGAGAAGTAGGGGACGACCCGCCAGGTATGTTGAAAAATACTACATCCGAGATGTTAGGTTCCCTTAGGTTAGGATATATAAATTTATAGACGTATATAATGTCCGCAGCGAGACGTCCGGGAAGACATGAACGGGATTCTGTGAAACATTACCAGCGAGGGCCTAGGTGGGTTAGGTTAGGTTATATTACGTTATAGACGTATATAATGTTCCCACCGAGAATTAGGGGCCGACCCGCCAGAAATGTTGGAAAATACTACATCCGAGATGTTAGGTTCCCTTAGGTTAGGATATATAACGTTTTAGACTTATATAATGTCCTCACCGAGATGTACGGGCCGACACGACCGGGATTTTGTAAAACATTACCAACGAGGGTCTAGATGGGTTAGGTTAGGTTATATTACGATATAGACGTATATAATGTGCCCACCGAGAAGTAGGGGCCGACCCGCCAGGAATGTTGGAAAATACTACATCCGAGATGTTATGTTCCCTCAGGTTAGGATATATAACGTTATAGACGTATATGAGGTCCCCACGGAAAAGTACGAGCCGACACGACCGGGATTTTGTAAATCATTACCAGCGAGGGTCTAGATGGGTTAGGTTAGGTTATATTACGATATAGACGTATATAATGTGCCCACCGAGAAGTAGGGGTCGACCCGCCAGGATTGTTGGAAAATACTACATCCGAGATGTTAGGTTCCCTCAGGTTAGGATATATAAAGTTATAGACGTATATGAGGTCCCCACGGAAAAGTCCGGGCCGACACGACCGGGATTTTGTAAAACATTACCAGCGTGGGTCTAGATGGGTTAGGTTAGGTTATATTACGATATAGACGTATATAATGTGCCCACCGAGAAGTAGGGGCCGACCCGCCAGGAATGTTGGAAAATACTACATCCGAGATGTTAGGTTCACTTAGGTTAGGATATATAACGTTATAGACGTATATAATGTCCTCACCGAGATGTACGGGCCGACACGACCGGGATTTTGTAAAACATTACCAGCGAGGGTCTAGATGGGTTAGGTTAGGTTATATTACGATATAGACGTATATAATGATCCCACCGAGAATTGGCGCCGACCCGCCAGGAATGTTGTGAAATACTACATCCGAGATGTTAGGTTCCCTTAGGTTAGGATATATAAATTTATAGACGTATATAATGTCCGCACCGAGACGTACGGGAAGACATGAACGGGATTCTGTGAAACATTACCAGCGAGGGTCTAGGTGGGTTAGGTTAGGTTATATTACGATATAGACGTATATAATGTCCCCACCGAGAAGTATGGGCCGACCCGCCAGGAATATTGGAAAATACTACATCCGAGATGTTAGGTTCCCTTAGGTTAGGATATATAACGTTATAGACGTATATAATGTCCTCACCGAGATGTACGGGCCGACACGACCGGGATTTTGTAAAACATTACCAACGAGGGTCTAGATGGGTTAGGTTAGGTTATATTACGATATAGACGTATATAATGTGCCCACCGAGAAGTAGGGGCCGACCCGCCAGGAATGTTGGAAAATACTACATCCGAGATGTTAGGTTCACTTATGTTAGGATATATAACGTAATAGACGTATATAATGTCCTCACCGAGATGTACGGTCCGACACGACCGGCATTTTGTAAAACATTACCAGCGAGGGTCTAGATGGGTTAGGTCAGGTTATATTACGATATAGACGTATATAATGTGCCCACCGAGAAGTAGGGGCCGACACGCCAGGAATGTTGGAAAATACTACATCCGGGATGTTAGGTTCCCTCAGGTTAGGATATATAAAGTTATAGACGTATATGAGTTCCCCACGGAAAAGTACGGGCCGACACGACCGGGATTTTGTAAAACATTACCAGCGAGGGTCTAGATGGGTTATGTTAGGTTATATTACGATATAGACGTATATAATGTGCCCACCTAGAAGTAGGGGCCGACGCGCCAGGAATGTTGGAAAATACTACATCCGAGATGTTAGGTTCCCTCAGGTTAGGATATATAACGTTATAGACGTATATAATGTCCTCACCGAGATGTACGGTCCGACACGACCGGCATTTTGTAAAACATTACCAGTGAGGTTCTAGATTGTTTAGGTTAGGTTATATTACGATATAGACGTATATGATGTGCCCACCGAGAAGTAGGGGCCGACCCGCCAGAAATGTTGGAAAATTCTACATCCGAGATGTTAAGTTGCCTTAGGTCAGGATATATAACGTTATAGTCGTATATAATATCCGCACCGAGACGTACGGGACGACACCAACGGGATTCTGTAAAACATTCCCAGCTAGGGGCTAGATGTGTTACGTTAGGTTATATTACATTATAGACATATATAATGATCCCACCGAGAATTGGCGCCGACCCGCCAGGAATGTTGTGAAATACTACATCGGGAGAGGTTAGGTTCCCTTAGGTTAGGATATATAAATTTATAGACGTATATAATTTCCGCACCGAGACGTACGGGAAGACATGAACGGGATTCTGTGAAACATTACCAGCGAGGGTCTAGGTGGGTTAGGTTAGGTTATATTACGATATAGACGTATATAATGTGCCGACCTAGAAGTAGGGGCCGACCCGCCAGGAATGTTGGAAAATACTACATCCGAGATGTTAGGTTCACTTAGGTTAGGATATATAACGTTATAGACGTATATAATGTCCTCACCGAGATGTACGGTCCGACACGACCGGGATTTTGTAAAACATTACCAGCGAGGGTCTAGATGGGTTAGGTCAGGTTATATTACGATATAGACGTATGTAATGTGTCCACCGAGAAGTAGGGGCCGACCCGCCAGGATTGTTGGAAAATACTACATCCGAGATGTTAGGTTCCCTCAGGTTAGGATATATAAAGTTATAGACGTATATGAGGTCCCCACGGAAAAGTCCGGGCCGACACGACCGGGATTTTGTAAAACATTACCAGCGTGGGTCTAGATGGGTTAGGTTAGGTTATATTACGATATAGACGTATATAATGTGCCCACCGAGAAGTAGGGGCCGACCCGCCAGGAATGTTGGAAAATGCTACATCCGAGATGTTAGGTTCACTTAGGTTAGGATATATAACGTTATAGACGTATATAATGTCCTCACCGAGATGTACGGGCCGACACGACCGGGATTTTGTAAAACATTACCAGCGAGGGTCTAGATGGGTTAGGTTAGGTTATATTACGATATAGACGTATATAATGTGCCCACCGAGAAGTAGGGGCCGACCCGCCAGGAATGTTGGAAAATACTACATCCGAGATGTTAGGTTCCCTTAGGTTAGGATATATAAATTTATAGACGTATATAATGTCCGCACCGAGACGTCCGGGAAGACATGAACGGGATTCTGTGAAACATTACCGGCGAGGGTCTAGGTGGGTTAGGTTAGGTTATATTACGTTATAGACGTATATAATGTTCCCACCGAGAAGTAGGGGCCGACCCGCCAGAAATGTTGGAAAATTCTACATCCGAGATATTAGGTTGCCTTAGGTTAGGATATATAACGCTATAGACGTATATAATGTCCTCACCGAGATGTACGGGCCGACACGACCGGGATTTTGTAAAACATTACCAGCGATGGTCTAGATGGGTTAGGTTAGGTTATATTACGATATAGACGTATATAATGTGCCCACCGAGAAGTAGGAGCCGACCCGCCAGGAATGTTGGAAAATACTACATCCGAGATGTTAAGCTGCCTTAGGTTAGGATATATAAATTTATAGACGTATATAATGTCCGCACCGAGACGTACGGGAAGACATGAACGGGATTATGTGAAACATTACCAGCGAGGGTCTAGGTGGGTTAGGTTAGGTTATATTACGTTATAGACGTATATAATGTTCCCACCGAGAAGTAGGGGCCGACCCGCCAGAAATGTTGGAAAATTCTACATCCGAGATGTTAAGTTGCCTTAGGTTAGGATATATAACGTTATAGACGTATATAATGTCTGCACCGAGACGTACGGGACGACACGACCGGGATTTTGTAAAACATTACCAGCGAGGGTCTAGATGGGTTAGGTTAGGTTATATTACGTTATAGACGTATATAATGATCCCACCGAGAAGTAGGGGCCGACCCGCCAGGAATGTTGGAAAATACTACATCCGAGATGTTAGGTTCCTTTAGGTTCGGATATATAACGTTATAGACGTATATAATGTCCTCACCGAGATGTACGGGCCGACACGAACGGCATTTTGTAAAACATTACCAGCGAGGGTCTAGATGGCTTAGGTTAGGTTATATTACGATATAGACGTATATAATGTGCCCACCTAGAAGTAGGGGCCGACGCGCCAGGAATGTTGGAAAATACTACATCCGAGATGTTAGGTTCCCTCAGGTTAGGATATATAACGTTATAGACGTATATAATGTCCTCACCGAGATGTACGGTCCGACACGACCGGCATTTTGTAAAACATTACCAGTGAGGTTCTAGATTGTTTAGGTTAGGTTATATTACGATATAGACGTATATGATGTGCCCACCGAGAAGTAGGGGCCGACCCGCCAGAAATGTTGGAAAATTCTACATCCGAGATGTTAAGTTGCCTTAGGTCAGGATATATAACGTTATAGTCGTATATAATATCCGCACCGAGACGTACGGGACGACACGAACGGGATTCTGTAAAACATTCCCAGCTAGGGGCTAGATGTGTTACGTTAGGTTATATTACATTATAGACATATATAATGATCCCACCGAGAATTGGCGCCGACCCGCCAGGAATGTTGTGAAATACTACATCGGGAGAGGTTAGGTTCCCTTAGGTTAGGATATATAAATTTATAGACGTATATAATTTCCGCACCGAGACGTACGGGAAGACATGAACGGGATTCTGTGAAACATTACCAGCGAGGGTCTAGGTGGGTTAGGTTAGGTTATATTACGATATAGACGTATATAATGTGCCGACCTAGAAGTAGGGGCCGACCCGCCAGGAATGTTGGAAAATACTACATCCGAGATGTTAGGTTCACTTAGGTTAGGATATATAACGTTATAGACGTATATAATGTCCTCACCGAGATGTACGGTCCGACACGACCGGGATTTTGTAAAACATTACCAGCGAGGGTCTAGATGGGTTAGGTCAGGTTATATTACGATATAGACGTATGTAATGTGTCCACCGAGAAGTAGGGGCCGACCCGCCAGGATTGTTGGAAAATACTACATCCGAGATGTTAGGTTCCCTCAGGTTAGGATATATAAAGTTATAGACGTATATGAGGTCCCCACGGAAAAGTCCGGGCCGACACGACCGGGATTTTGTAAAACATTACCAGCGTGGGTCTAGATGGGTTAGGTTAGGTTATATTACGATATAGACGTATATAATGTGCCCACCGAGAAGTAGGGGCCGACCCGCCAGGAATGTTGGAAAATGCTACATCCGAGATGTTAGGTTCACTTAGGTTAGGATATATAACGTTATAGACGTATATAATGTCCTCACCGAGATGTACGGGCCGACACGACCGGGATTTTGTAAAACATTACCAGCGAGGGTCTAGATGGGTTAGGTTAGGTTATATTACGATATAGACGTATATAATGTGCCCACCGAGAAGTAGGGGCCGACCCGCCAGGAATGTTGGAAAATACTACATCCGAGATGTTAGGTTCCCTTAGGTTAGGATATATAAATTTATAGACGTATATAATGTCCGCACCGAGACGTCCGGGAAGACATGAACGGGATTCTGTGAAACATTACCGGCGAGGGTCTAGGTGGGTTAGGTTAGGTTATATTACGTTATAGACGTATATAATGTTCCCACCGAGAAGTAGGGGCCGACCCGCCAGAAATGTTGGAAAATTCTACATCCGAGATATTAGGTTGCCTTAGGTTAGGATATATAACGCTATAGACGTATATAATGTCCTCACCGAGATGTACGGGCCGACACGACCGGGATTTTGTAAAACATTACCAGCGATGGTCTAGATGGGTTAGGTTAGGTTATATTACGATATAGACGTATATAATGTGCCCACCGAGAAGTAGGAGCCGACCCGCCAGGAATGTTGGAAAATACTACATCCGAGATGTTAAGCTGCCTTAGGTTAGGATATATAAATTTATAGACGTATATAATGTCCGCACCGAGACGTACGGGAAGACATGAACGGGATTATGTGAAACATTACCAGCGAGGGTCTAGGTGGGTTAGGTTAGGTTATATTACGTTATAGACGTATATAATGTTCCCACCGAGAAGTAGGGGCCGACCCGCCAGAAATGTTGGAAAATTCTACATCCGAGATGTTAAGTTGCCTTAGGTTAGGATATATAACGTTATAGACGTATATAATGTCTGCACCGAGACGTACGGGACGACACGACCGGGATTTTGTAAAACATTACCAGCGAGGGTCTAGATGGGTTAGGTTAGGTTATATTACGTTATAGACGTATATAATGATCCCACCGAGAAGTAGGGGCCGACCCGCCAGGAATGTTGGAAAATACTACATCCGAGATGTTAGGTTCCTTTAGGTTCGGATATATAACGTTATAGACGTATATAATGTCCTCACCGAGATGTACGGGCCGACACGAACGGCATTTTGTAAAACATTACCAGCGAGGGTCTAGATGGCTTAGGTTAGGTTATATTACGATATAGACGTATATAATTTGCCCACCGAGAAGTAGGGGCCGACCCGCCAGGAATGTTGGAAAATACTACATCCGAGATGTTAGGTTCCCTCAGGTTAGGATATATAAAGTTATAGACGTATATGAGGTCCCCACGGAAAAGCACGGGCCGACACGACCGGGATTTTGTAAAACATTACCAGCGAGGGTCTAGATGGGTTAGGTTAGGTTATATTACGATATAGACGTATATAATATGCCCACCGAGAAGTAGGAGCCGACCCGCCAGGAATGTTGGAAAATACTACATCCGAGATGTTAAGCTGCCTTAGGTTAGGATATATAAATTTATAGACGTATATAATGTCCTCACCGAGATGTACGGGCCGACACGACCGGGATTTTGTAAAACATTACCAGCGAGGGTCTAGATGGGTTAGGTTAGGTTATATTACGATATAGACGTATATAATGTGCCCACCTAGAAGTAGGGGCCGACCCCGCCAGGAATGTTGGAAAATACTACATCATAGATGTTAGGTTCTCTTAGGTTAGGGTATATAACGTTATAGACGTATGTAATGTCCTCACCGAGATGTACGGGCCGACACGACCGGGATTTTGTAAAACATTACCAGCGAGGGTCTAGATGGGTTAGGTTAGGTTATATTACGATATAGACGGATATAATGTGCCCACCGAGAAGTAGGGGCCGACCCGCCAGAAATGTTGGAAAATTCTACATCCGAGATGTTAAGTTGCCTTAGGTCAGGATATATAACGTTATAGACGTATATAATATCCGCACCGAGACGTACGGGACGACACGAACGGGATTCTGTAAAACATTCCCAGCTAGGGGCTAGATGTGTTACGTTAGGTTATATTACATTATAGACATATATAATGATCCCACCGAGAAGTAGGGGCCGACCCGCCAGGAATGTTGGAAAATACTACATCCGAGATGTTAGGTTCACTTAGGTTAGGATATATAACGTTATAGACGTATATAATGACCTCACCGACATGTACGGTCCGACACGACCGGGATTTTGTAAAACATTACCAGCGAGGGTCTAGATGGGTTAGGTCAGGTTATATTACGATATAGACGTATATAATGTGCCCACCGAGAAGTAGGGGCCGAGCCGCCAGGAATGTTGGAAAATACTACATCCGAGATGTTAGGTTCCCTCAGGTTAGGATATATAAAGTTATAGACGTATATGAGGTCCCCACGGAAAGGTACGGGCCGACACGACCGGGATTTTGTAAAACATTACCAGCGAGGGTCTACATGGGTTAGGTTAGGTTATATTACGATATAGACGTATATAATGTGCCCACCGAGAAGCAGGGGCCGACCCGCCAGGAATGTTGGAAAATACTACATCCGAGATGTTAGGTTCTCTTAGGTTAAGGTATATAACGTTATAGACGTATGTAATGTCCTCACCGAGATGTACGGGCCGACACGAACGGGATTCTGTAAAACATTCCCAGCTAGGGGCTAGATGTGTTACGTTAGGTTATATTACATTATAGACATATATAATGATCCCACCGAGAAGTAGGGCCCGACCCGCCAGGAATGTTGGAAAATACTACATCCGCGATGTTATGTTCACTTAGGTTAGGATATATAACGTTATAGACGTATATAATGTCCTCACCGACATGTACGGTCCGACACGACCGGGATTTTGTAAAACATTACCAGCGAGGGTCTAGATGGGTTAGGTCAGGTTATATTACGATATAGACGTATATAATGTGCCCACCGAGAAGTAGGGGCCGAGCCGCCAGGAATGTTGGAAAATACTACATCCGAGATGTTAGGTTCCCTCAGGTTAGGATATATAAAGTTATAGACGTATATGAGGTCCCCACGGAAAAGTACGGGCCGACACGACCGGGATTTTGTAAAACATTACCAGCGAGGGTCTAGATGGGTTAGGTTAGGTTACATTACGATATAGACGTATATAATGTGCCGACCTAGAAGTAGGGGCCGACCCGCCAGGAATGTTGGAAAATACTACATCCGAGATGTTAGGTTCCCTCAGGTTAGGATATATAACGTTATAGACGTATATAATGTCCGCACCGAGACGTACGGGCCGACACGACCGGGATTTTGTAAAACATTACCAGCGAGGGTCTAGATAGGTTAGGTTAGGTTATATTACGATATAGACGTATATAATGTGCCCACCTAGAAGTAGGGGCCGACCCGCCAGGAATGTTGGAAAATACTACATCCGAGATGTTAGGTTCTCTTAGGTTAGGGTATATAACGTTATAGACGTATGTAATGTCCTCACCGAGATGTACGGGCCGACACGACCGGGATTTTGTAAAACATTACCAGCGAGTGTCTAGATGGGTTAGGTTAGGTTATATTACGATATAGACGGATATAATGTGCCCACCGAGAAGTAGGGGCCGACCCGCCAGAAATGTTGGAAAATTCTACATCCGAGATGTTAAGTTGCCTTAGGTCAGGATATATAACGTTATAGACGTATATAATATCCGCACCGAGACGTACGGGACGACACGAACGGGATTCTGTAAAACATTCCCAGCTAGGGGCTAGATGTGTTAGGTTAGGTTATATTACGCTATAGACGTATATAATGTGCCCACCGAGATGTAGGGGCCGACCCGCCAGGAATGTTGGAAAATACTACATCCGAGATGTTAGGTTCACTTAGGTTAGGATATATAACGTTATAGACGTATATAATGTCCTCACCGAGATGTACGGGCCGACACGACCGGGATTTTGTAAAACATTACCAGCGAGGGTCTAGATGGGTTAGGTTAGGTTATATTACGATATAGACGTATATAATGTGCCCACCGAGAAGTAGGGGCCGACCCGCCAGGAATGTTGGAAAATACTACATCCGAGATGTTAGGTTCCCTTAGGTTAGGATATATAAATTTATAGACGTATATAATGTCCGCACCGAGACGTCCGGGAAGACATGAACGGGATTCTGTGAAACATTACCGGCGAGGGTCTAGGTGGGTTAGGTTAGGTTATATTACGTTATAGACGTATATAATGTTCCCACCGAGAAGTAGGGGCCGACCCGCAAGAAATGTTGGAAAATTCTACATCCGAGATATTAGGTTGCCTTAGGTTAGGATATATAACGCTATAGACGTATATAATGTCCTCACCGAGATGTACGGGCCGACACGACCGGGATTTTGTAAAACATTACCAGCGATGGTCTAGATGGGTTAGGTTAGGTTATATTACGATATAGACGTATATAATGTGCCCACCGAGAAGTAGGAGCCGACCCGCCAGGAATGTTGGAAAATACTACATCCGAGATGTTAAGCTGCCTTAGGTTAGGATATATAAATTTATAGACGTATATAATGTCCGCACCGAGACGTACGGGAAGACATGAACGGGATTATGTGAAACATTACAAGCGAGGGTCTAGGTGGGTTAGGTTAGGTTATATTACGTTATAGACGTATATAATGTTCCCACCGAGAAGTAGGGGCCGACCCGCCAGAAATGTTGGAAAATTCTACATCCGAGATGTTAAGTTGCCTTAGGTTAGGATATATAACGTTATAGACGTATATAATGTCTGCACCGAGACGTACGGGACGACACGACCGGGATTTTGTAAAACATTACCAGCGAGGGTCTAGATGGGTTAGGTTAGGTTATATTACGTTATAGACGTATATAATGATCCCACCGAGAAGTAGGGGCCGACCCGCCAGGAATGTTGGAAAATACTACATCCGAGATGTTAGGTTCCTTTAGGTTCGGATATATAACGTTATAGACGTATATAATGTCCTCACCGAGATGTACGGGCCGACACGAACGGCATTTTGTAAAACATTACCAGCGAGGGTCTAGATGGCTTAGGTTAGGTTATATTACGATATAGACGTATATAATTTGCCCACCGAGAAGTAGGGGCCGACCCGCCAGGAATGTTGGAAAATACTACATCCGAGATGTTAGGTTCCCTCAGGTTAGGATATATAAAGTTATAGACGTATATGAGGTCCCCACGGAAAAGCACGGGCCGACACGACCGGGATTTTGTAAAACATTACCAGCGAGGGTCTAGATGGGTTAGGTTAGGTTATATTACGATATAGACGTATATAATATGCCCACCGAGAAGTAGGAGCCGACCCGCCAGGAATGTTGGAAAATACTACATCCGAGATGTTAAGCTGCCTTAGGTTAGGATATATAAATTTATAGACGTATATAATGTCCTCACCGAGATGTACGGGCCGACACGACCGGGATTTTGTAAAACATTACCAGCGAGGGTCTAGATGGCTTAGGTTAGGTTATATTACGATATAGACGTATATAATTTGCCCACCGAGAAGTAGGGGCCGACCCGCCAGGAATGTTGGAAAATACTACATCCGAGATGTTAGGTTCCCTCAGGTTAGGATATATAAAGTTATAGACGTATATGAGGTCCCCACGGAAAAGCACGGGCCGACACGACCGGGATTTTGTAAAACATTACCAGCGAGGGTCTAGATGGGTTAGGTTAGGTTATATTACGATATAGACGTATATAATATGCCCACCGAGAAGTAGGAGCCGACCCGCCAGGAATGTTGGAAAATACTACATCCGAGATGTTAAGCTGCCTTAGGTTAGGATATATAAATTTATAGACGTATATAATGTCCTCACCGAGATGTACGGGCCGACACGACCGGGATTTTGTAAAACATTACCAGCGAGGGTCTAGATGGGTTAGGTTAGGTTATATTACGATATAGACGTATATAATGTGCCCACCTAGAAGTAGGGGCCGACCCGCCAGGAATGTTGGAAAATACTACATCATAGATGTTAGGTTCTCTTAGGTTAGGGTATATAACGTTATAGACGTATGTAATGTCCTCACCGAGATGTACGGGCCGACACGACCGGGATTTTGTAAAACATTACCAGCGAGGGTCTAGATGGGTTAGGTTAGGTTATATTACGATATAGACGGATATAATGTGCCCACCGAGAAGTAGGGGCCGACCCGCCAGAAATGTTGGAAAATTCTACATCCGAGATGTTAAGTTGCCTTAGGTCAGGATATATAACGTTATAGACGTATATAATATCCGCACCGAGACGTACGGGACGACACGAACGGGATTCTGTAAAACATTCCCAGCTAGGGGCTAGATGTGTTACGTTAGGTTATATTACATTATAGACATATATAATGATCCCACCGAGAAGTAGGGGTCGACCCGCCAGGAATGTTGGAAAATACTACATCCGCGATGTTATGTTCACTTAGGTTAGGATATATAACGTTATAGACGTATATAATGTCCTCACCGAGATGTACGGGCCGACACGACCGGGATTTTGTAAAACATTACCAGCGAGGGTCTAGATGGGTTAGGTTAGGTTATATTACGATATAGACGTATATAATGTGCCCACCGAGAAGTAGGGGCCGACCCGCCAGGAATGTTGGAAAATACTACATCCGAGATGTTAGGTTCCCTTAGGTTAGGATATATAACGTTATAGACGTATATAATGTCCTCACCGAGATCTACGGGCCGACACGACCGGGATTTTGTAAAACATTACCAAAGAGGGTCTAGATGGGTTAGGTTAGGTTATATTACGATATAGACGTATATAATGTGCCCACCGAGACGTAGGGGCCGAGCCGCCAGGAATGTTGGAAAATACTACATCCGAGATGTTAGGTTCACTTAGGTTAGGATATATAACGTTATAGACGTATATAATGTCCTCACCGAGATGTACGGTCCGACACGACCGGGATTTTGTAAAACATTACCAGCGAGGGTCTAGATGGGTTAGGTCAGGTTATATTACGATATAGACGTATATAATGTGCCCACCGAGAAGTAGGGGCCGACCCGCCAGGAATGTTGGAAAATACTACATCCGAGATGTTAGGTTCCCTCAGGTTAGGATATATAAAGTTACAGACGTATATGAGGTCCCCACGGAAAAGTACGGGCCGACACGACCGGGATTTTGTAAAACATTACCAGCGAGGGTCTAGATAGGTTAGGTTAGGTTATATTACGATATAGTCGTATATAATGTGCCCACCGAGAAGTAGGGGCCGACCCGCCAGGAATGTTGGAAAATACTACATCCGAGATGTTAGGTTCTCTTAGGTTAGGGTATATAACGTTATAGACGTATATAATGTCCTCACCGAGATGTACGGGCCGACACGACCGGGATTTTGTAAAACATTACCAGCGAGTGTCTACATGGGTTAGGTTAGGTTATATTACGATATAGACGTATATAATGTGCCCACCGAGAAGCAGGGGCCGACCCGCCAGGAATGTTGGAAAATACTACATCCGAGATATTAGGTTCCCTTAGGTTAGGATATATAAATTTATAGACGTATATAATGTCCGCACCGAGACGTACGGGAAGACATGAACGGGATTCTGTGAAACATTACCAGCGAGGGTCTAGGTGCGTTAGGTTAGGTTATATTACGATATAGACGTATATAATGTGCCCACCGAGAAGTAGGGGCCGACCCGCCAGGAATGTTGGAAAATACTACATCCGAGATGTTAGGTTCACTTAGGTTAGGATATATAACGTTATAGACGTATATAATGTCCTCACCGAGATGTATGGGCCGACACGACCGGGATTTTGTAAAACATTACCAGCGAGGGTCTAGATGGGTTAGGTTAGGTTATATTACGATATAGACGTATATAATGTGCCCACCGAGAAGTAGGGGCCGACCCGCCAGGAATGTTGGAAAATACTACATCCGAGATGTTAGGTTCCCTCAGGTTAGGATATATAAAGTTACAGACGTATATGAGGTCCCCACGGAAAAGTACGGGCCGACACGACCGGGATTTTGTAAAACATTACCAGCGAGGGTCTAGATAGGTTAGGTTAGGTTATATTACGATATAGTCGTATATAATGTGCCCACCGAGAAGTAGGGGCCGACCCGCCAGGAATGTTGGAAAATACTACATCCGAGATGTTAGGTTCTCTTAGGTTAGGGTATATAACGTTATAGACGTATATAATGTCCTCACCGAGATGTACGGGCCGACACGACCGGGATTTTGTAAAACATTACCAGCGAGTGTCTACATGGGTTAGGTTAGGTTATATTACGATATAGACGTATATAATGTGCCCACCGAGAAGCAGGGGCCGACCCGCCAGGAATGTTGGAAAATACTACATCCGAGATATTAGGTTCCCTTAGGTTAGGATATATAAATTTATAGACATATATAATGTCCGCACCGAGACGTACGGGAAGACATGAACGGGATTCTGTGAAACATTACCAGCGAGGGTCTAGGTGCGTTAGGTTAGGTTATATTACGATATAGACGTATATAATGTGCCCACCGAGAAGTAGGGGCCGACCCGCCAGGAATGTTGGAAAATACTACATCCGAGATGTTAGGTTCACTTAGGTTAGGATATATAACGTTATAGACGTATATAATGTCCTCACCGAGATGTATGGGCCGACACGACCGGGATTTTGTAAAACATTACCAGCGAGGGTCTAGATGGGTTAGGTTAGGTTATATTACGATATAGACGTATATAATGTGCCCACCGAGAAGTAGGGGCCGACCCGCCAGGAATGTTGGAAAATACTACATCCGAGATGTTAGGTTCACTTAGGTTAGGATATATAACGTTATAGACGTATATAATGTCCTCACCGAGATGTACGGGCCGACACGACCGGGATTATGTGAAACATTACCAGCGAGGGTCTAGGTGGGTTAGGTTAGGTTATATTACGTTATAGACGTATATAATGTTCTCACGGAGAAGTAGGGGCCGACCCGCCAGAAATGTTGGAAAATTCTACATCCGAGATGTTAAGTTGCCTTAGGTTAGGATATATAACGCTATAGACGTATATAATGTCCTCACCGAGATGTACGGGCCGACACGACCGGGATTTTGTAAAACATTACCAGCGAGGGTCTAGATGGGTTAGGTTAGGTTATATTACGATATAGACGTATATAATGTGCCCACCGAGAAGTAGGAGCCGACCCGCCAGGAATGTTGGAAAATACTACATCCGAGATGTTAAGCTGCCTTAGGTTAGGATATATAAATTTATAGACGTATATAATGTCCGCACCGAGACGTACGGGAAGACATGAACGGGATTATGTGAAACATTACCAGCGAGGATCTAGGTGGGTTAGGTTAGGTTATATTACGTTATAGACGTATATAATGTTCCCACCGAGAAGTAGGGGCCGACCCGCCAGAAATGTTGGAAAATTCTACATCCGAGATGTTAAGTTGCCTTAGGTTAGGATATATAACGTTATAGACGTATATAATGTCTGCACCGAGACGTACGGGACGACACGACCGGGATTTTGTAAAACATAACCAGCGAGGGTCTAGATGGGTTAGGTTAGGTTATATTACGTTATAGACGTATATAATGATCCCACCGAGAAGTAGGGGCCGACCCGCCAGGAATGTTGGAAAATACTACATCCGAGATGTTAGGTTCCTTTAGGTTCGGATATATAACGTTATAGACGTATATAATGTCCTCACCGAGATGTACGGGCCGACACGAACGGCATTTTGTAAAACATTACCAGCGAGGGTCTAGATGGCTTAGGTTAGGTTATATTACGATATAGACGTATATAATCTGCCCACCGAGAAGTAGGGGCCGACCCGCCAGGAATGTTGGAAAATACTACATCCGAGATGTTAGGTTCCCTCAGGTTAGGATATATAAAGTTATAGACGTATATGAGGTCCCCACGGAAAAGCACGGGCCGACACGACCGGGATTTTGTAAAACATTACCAGCGAGGGTCTAGATGGGTTAGGTTAGGTTATATTACGATATAGACGTATATAATATGCCCACCGAGAAGTAGGAGCCGACCCGCCAGGAATGTTGGAAAATACTACATCCGAGATGTTAGGTTCCCTCAGGTTAGGATATATAAAGTTATAGACGTATATGAGGTCCCCACGGAAAAGTCCGGGCCGACACGACCGGGATTTTGTAAAACATTACCAGCGTGGGTCTAGATGGGTTAGGTTAGGTTATATTACGATATAGACGTATATAATGTGCCCACCGAGAAGTAGGGGCCGACCCGCCAGGAATGTTGGAAAATACTACATCCGAGATGTTAGGTTCACTTAGGTTAGGATATATAACGTTATAGACGTATATAATGTCCTCACCGAGATGTACGGGCCGACACGACCGGGATTTTGTAAAACATTACCAGCGAGGGTCTAGATGGGTTAGGTTAGGTTATATTACGATATAGACGTATATAATGATCCCACCGAGAATTGGCGCCGACCCGCCAGGAATGTTGTGAAATACTACATCCGAGATGTTAGGTTCCCTTAGGTTAGGATATATAAATTTATAGACGTATATAATGTCCGCACCGAGACGTACGGGAAGACATGAACGGGATTCTGTGAAACATTACCAGCGAGGGTCTAGGTGGGTTAGGTTAGGTTATATTACGATATAGACGTATATAATGTCCCCACCGAGAAGTATGGGCCGACCCGCCAGGAATATTGGAAAATACTACATCCGAGATGTTAGGTTCCCTTAGGTTAGGATATATAACGTTATAGACGTATATAATGTCCTCACCGAGATGTACGGGCCGACACGACCGGGATTTTGTAAAACATTACCAACGAGGGTCTAGATGGGTTAGGTTAGGTTATATTACGATATAGACGTATATAATGTGCCCACCGAGAAGTAGGGGCCGACCCGCCAGGAATGTTGGAAAATACTACATCCGAGATGTTAGGTTCACTTATGTTAGGATATATAACGTAATAGACGTATATAATGTCCTCACCGAGATGTACGGTCCGACACGACCGGCATTTTGTAAAACATTACCAGCGAGGGTCTAGATGGGTTAGGTCAGGTTATATTACGATATAGACGTATATAATGTGCCCACCGAGAAGTAGGGGCCGACACGCCAGGAATGTTGGAAAATACTACATCCGGGATGTTAGGTTCCCTCAGGTTAGGATATATAAAGTTATAGACGTATATGAGTTCCCCACGGAAAAGTACGGGCCGACACGACCGGGATTTTGTAAAACATTACCAGCGAGGGTCTAGATGGGTTATGTTAGGTTATATTACGATATAGACGTATATAATGTGCCCACCTAGAAGTAGGGGCCGACGCGCCAGGAATGTTGGAAAATACTACATCCGAGATGTTAGGTTCCCTCAGGTTAGGATATATAACGTTATAGACGTATATAATGTCCTCACCGAGATGTACGGTCCGACACGACCGGCATTTTGTAAAACATTACCAGTGAGGTTCTAGATTGTTTAGGTTAGGTTATATTACGATATAGACGTATATGATGTGCCCACCGAGAAGTAGGGGCCGACCCGCCAGAAATGTTGGAAAATTCTACATCCGAGATGTTAAGTTGCCTTAGGTCAGGATATATAACGTTATAGTCGTATATAATATCCGCACCGAGACGTACGGGACGACACGAACGGGATTCTGTAAAACATTCCCAGCTAGGGGCTAGATGTGTTACGTTAGGTTATATTACATTATAGACATATATAATGATCCCACCGAGAATTGGCGCCGACACGCCAGGAATGTTGGAAAATACTACATCCGAGATGTTAGGTTCCCTTAGGTTAGGATATATAAATTTATAGACGTATATAATGTCCGCACCGAGACGTCCGGGAAGACATGAACGGGATTCTGTGAAACATTACCGGCGAGGGTCTAGGTGGGTTAGGTTAGGTTATATTACGTTATAGACGTATATAATGTTCCCACCGAGAAGTAGGGGCCGACCCGCCAGAAATGTTGGAAAATTCTACATCCGAGATATTAGGTTGCCTTAGGTTAGGATATATAACGCTATAGACGTATATAATGTCCTCACCGAGATGTACGGGCCGACACGACCGGGATTTTGTAAAACATTACCAGCGATGGTCTAGATGGGTTAGGTTAGGTTATATTACGATATAGACGTATATAATGTGCCCACCGAGAAGTAGGGGCCGACCCGCCAGAAATGTTGGAAAATTCTACATCCGAGATGTTAAGTTGCCTTAGGTTAGGATATATAACGTTATAGACGTATATAATGTCTGCACCGAGACGTACGGGAAGACATGAACGGGATTATGTGAAACATTACCAGCGAGGGTCTAGGTGGGTTAGGTTAGGTTATATTACGTTATAGACGTATATAATATGCCCACCGAGAAGTAGGGGCCGACCCGCCAGGAATGTTGGAAAATACTACATCCGAGATGTTAGGTTCCTTTAGGTTCGGATATATAACGTTATAGACGTATATAATGTCCTCACCGAGATGTACGGGCCGACACGAACGGCATTTTGTAAAACATTACCAGCGAGGGTCTAGATGGCTTAGGTTAGGTTATATTACGATATAGACGTATATAATTTGCCCACCGAGAAGTAGGGGCCGACCCGCCAGGAATGTTGGAAAATACTACATCCGAGATGTTAGGTTCCCTCAGGTTAGGATATATAAAGTTATAGACGTATATGAGGTCCCCACGGAAAAGCACGGGCCGACACGACCGGGATTTTGTAAAACATTACCAGCGAGGGTCTAGATGGGTTAGGTTAGGTTATATTACGATATAGACGGATATAATGTGCCCACCGAGAAGTAGGGGCCGACCCGCCAGAAATGTTGGAAAATTCTACATCCGAGATGTTAAGTTGCCTTAGGTCAGGATATATAACGTTATAGACGTATATAATATCCGCACCGAGACGTACGGGACGACACGAACGGGATTCTGTAAAACATTCCCAGCTAGGGGCTAGATGTGTTACGTTAGGTTATATTACATTATAGACATATATAATGATCCCACCGAGAAGTAGGGGCCGACCCGCCAGGAATGTTGGAAAATACTACATCCGAGATGTTAGGTTCACTTAGGTTAGGATATATAACGTTATAGACGTATATAATGACCTCACCGACATGTACGGTCCGACACGACCGGGATTTTGTAAAACATTACCAGCGAGGGTCTAGATGGGTTAGGTCAGGTTATATTACGATATAGACGTATATAATGTGCCCACCGAGAAGTAGGGGCCGAGCCGCCAGGAATGTTGGAAAATACTACATCCGAGATGTTAGGTTCCCGCAGGTTAGGATATATAAAGTTATAGACGTATATGAGGTCCCCACGGAAAGGTACGGGCCGACACGACCGGGATTTTGTAAAACATTACCAGCGAGGGTCTACATGGGTTAGGTTAGGTTATATTACGATATAGACGTATATAATGTGCCCACCGAGAAGCAGGGGCCGACCCGCCAGGAATGTTGGAAAATACTACATCCGAGATGTTAGGTTCTCTTAGGTTAAGGTATATAACGTTATAGACGTATGTAATGTCCTCACCGAGATGTACGGGCCGACACGAACGGGATTCTGTAAAACATTCCCAGCTAGGGGCTAGATGTGTTACGTTAGGTTATATTACATTATAGACATATATAATGATCCCACCGAGAAGTAGGGCCCGACCCGCCAGGAATGTTGGAAAATACTACATCCGCGATGTTATGTTCACTTAGGTTAGGATATATAACGTTATAGACGTATATAATGTCCTCACCGACATGTACGGTCCGACACGACCGGGATTTTGTAAAACATTACCAGCGAGGGTCTAGATGGGTTAGGTCAGGTTATATTACGATATAGACGTATATAATGTGCCCACCGAGAAGTAGGGGCCGAGCCGCCAGGAATGTTGGAAAATACTACATCCGAGATGTTAGGTTCCCTCAGGTTAGGATATATAAAGTTATAGACGTATATGAGGTCCCCACGGAAAAGTACGGGCCGACACGACCGGGATTTTGTAAAACATTACCAGCGAGGGTCTAGATGGGTTAGGTTAGGTTACATTACGATATAGACGTATATAATGTGCCGACCTAGAAGTAGGGGCCGACCCGCCAGGAATGTTGGAAAATACTACATCCGAGATGTTAGGTTCCCTCAGGTTAGGATATATAACGTTATAGACGTATATAATGTCCGCACCGAGACGTACGGGCCGACACGACCGGGATTTTGTAAAACATTACCAGCGAGGGTCTAGATAGGTTAGGTTAGGTTATATTACGATATAGACGTATATAATGTGCCCACCTAGAAGTAGGGGCCGACCCGCCAGGAATGTTGGAAAATACTACATCCGAGATGTTAGGTTCTCTTAGGTTAGGGTATATAACGTTATAGACGTATGTAATGTCCTCACCGAGATGTACGGGCCGACACGACCGGGATTTTGTAAAACATTACCAGCGAGGGTCTAGATGGGTTAGGTTAGGTTATATTACGATATAGACGGATATAATGTGCCCACCGAGAAGTAGGGGCCGACCCGCCAGAAATGTTGGAAAATTCTACATCCGAGATGTTAAGTTGCCTTAGGTCAGGATATATAACGTTATAGACGTATATAATATCCGCACCGAGACGTACGGGACGACACGAACGGGATTCTGTAAAACATTCCCAGCTAGGGGCTAGATGTGTTAGGTTAGGTTATATTACGCTATAGACGTATATAATGTGCCCACCGAGATGTAGGGGCCGACCCGCCAGGAATGTTGGAAAATACTACATCCGAGATGTTAGGTTCACTTAGGTTAGGATATATAACGTTATAGACGTATATAATGTCCTCACCGAGATGTACGGGCCGACACGACCGGGATTTTGTAAAACATTACCAGCGAGGGTCTAGATGGGTTAGGTTAGGTTATATTACGATATAGACGTATATAATGTGCCCACCGAGAAGTAGGGGCCGACCCGCCAGGAATGTTGGAAAATACTACATCCGAGATGTTAGGTTCCCTTAGGTTAGGATATATAAATTTATAGACGTATATAATGTCCGCACCGAGACGTCCGGGAAGACATGAACGGGATTCTGTGAAACATTACCGGCGAGGGTCTAGGTGGGTTAGGTTAGGTTATATTACGTTATAGACGTATATAATGTTCCCACCGAGAAGTAGGGGCCGACCCGCCAGAAATGTTGGAAAATTCTACATCCGAGATATTAGGTTGCCTTAGGTTAGGATATATAACGCTATAGACGTATATAATGTCCTCACCGAGATGTACGGGCCGACACGACCGGGATTTTGTAAAACATTACCAGCGATGGTCTAGATGGGTTAGGTTAGGTTATATTACGATATAGACGTATATAATGTGCCCACCGAGAAGTAGTAGCCGACCCGCCAGGAATGTTGGAAAATACTACATCCGAGATGTTAAGCTGCCTTAGGTTAGGATATATAAATTTATAGACGTATATAATGTCCGCACCGAGACGTACGGGAAGACATGAACGGGATTATGTGAAACATTACCAGCGAGGGTCTAGGTGGGTTAGGTTAGGTTATATTACGTTATAGACGTATATAATGTTCCCACCGAGAAGTAGGGGCCGACCCGCCAGAAATGTTGGAAAATTCTACATCCGAGATGTTAAGTTGCCTTAGGTTAGGATATATAACGTTATAGACGTATATAATGTCTGCACCGAGACGTACGGGACGACACGACCGGGATTTTGTAAAACATTACCAGCGAGGGTCTAGATGGGTTAGGTTAGGTTATATTACGTTATAGACGTATATAATGATCCCACCGAGAAGTAGGGGCCGACCCGCCAGGAATGTTGGAAAATACTACATCCGAGATGTTAGGTTCCTTTAGGTTCGGATATATAACGTTATAGACGTATATAATGTCCTCACCGAGATGTACGGGCCGACACGAACGGCATTTTGTAAAACATTACCAGCGAGGGTCTAGATGGCTTAGGTTAGGTTATATTACGATATAGACGTATATAATTTGCCCACCGAGAAGTAGGGGCCGACCCGCCAGGAATGTTGGAAAATACTACATCCGAGATGTTAGGTTCCCTCAGGTTAGGATATATAAAGTTATAGACGTATATGAGGTCCCCACGGAAAAGCACGGGCCGACACGACCGGGATTTTGTAAAACATTACCAGCGAGGGTCTAGATGGGTTAGGTTAGGTTATATTACGATATAGACGTATATAATATGCCCACCGAGAAGTAGGAGCCGACCCGCCAGGAATGTTGGAAAATACTACATCCGAGATGTTAAGCTGCCATAGGTTAGGATATATAAATTTATAGACGTATATAATGTCCTCACCGAGATGTACGGGCCGACACGACCGGGATTTTGTAAAACATTACCAGCGAGGGTCTAGATGGCTTAGGTTAGGTTATATTACGATATAGACGTATATAATTTGCCCACCGAGAAGTAGGGGCCGACCCGCCAGGAATGTTGGAAAATACTACATCCGAGATGTTAGGTTCCCTCAGGTTAGGATATATAAAGTTATAGACGTATATGAGGTCCCCACGGAAAAGCACGGGCCGACACGACCGGGATTTTGTAAAACATTACCAGCGAGGGTCTAGATGGGTTAGGTTAGGTTATATTACGATATAGACGTATATAATATGCCCACCGAGAAGTAGGAGCCGACCCGCCAGGAATGTTGGAAAATACTACATCCGAGATGTTAAGCTGCCTTAGGTTAGGATATATAAATTTATAGACGTATATAATGTCCTCACCGAGATGTACGGGCCGACACGACCGGGATTTTGTAAAACATTACCAGCGAGGGTCTAGATGGGTTAGGTTAGGTTATATTACGATATAGACGTATATAATGTGCCCACCTAGAAGTAGGGGCCGACCCGCCAGGAATGTTGGAAAATACTACATCATAGATGTTAGGTTCTCTTAGGTTAGGGTATATAACGTTATAGACGTATGTAATGTCCTCACCGAGATGTACGGGCCGACACGACCGGGATTTTGTAAAACATTACCAGCGAGGGTCTAGATGGGTTAGGTTAGGTTATATTACGATATAGACGGATATAATGTGCCCACCGAGAAGTAGGGGCCGACCCGCCAGAAATGTTGGAAAATTCTACATCCGAGATGTTAAGTTGCCTTAGGTCAGGATATATAACGTTATAGACGTATATAATATCCGCACCGAGACGTACGGGACGACACGAACGGGATTCTGTAAAACATTCCCAGCTAGGGGCTAGATGTGTTACGTTAGGTTATATTACATTATAGACATATATAATGATCCCACCGAGAAGTAGGGGCCGACCCGCCAGGAATGTTGGAAAATACTACATCCGCGATGTTATGTTCACTTAGGTTAGGATATATAACGTTATAGACGTATATAATGACCTCACCGACATGTACGGTCCGACACGACCGGGATTTTGTAAAACATTACCAGCGAGGGTCTAGATGGGTTAGGTCAGGTTATATTACGATATAGACGTATATAATGTGCCCACCGAGAAGTAGGGGCCGAGCCGCCAGGAATGTTGGAAAATACTACATCCGAGATGTTAGGTTCCCTCAGGTTAGGATATATAAAGTTATAGACGTATATGAGGTCCCCACGGAAAGGTACGGGCCGACACGACCGGGATTTTGTAAAACATTACCAGCGAGGGTCTACATGGGTTAGGTTAGGTTATATTACGATATAGACGTATATAATGTGCCCACCGAGAAGCAGGGGCCGACCCGCCAGGAATGTTGGAAAATACTACATCCGAGATGTTAGGTTCTCTTAGGTTAAGGTATATAACGTTATAGACGTATGTAATGTCCTCACCGAGATGTACGGGCCGACACGAACGGGATTCTGTAAAACATTCCCAGCTAGGGGCTATATGTGTTACGTTAGGTTATATTACATTATAGACATATATAATGATCCCACCGAGAAGTAGGGGCCGACCCGCCAGGAATGTTGGAAAATACTACATCCGAGATGTTAGGTTCACTTAGGTTAGGATATATAACGTTATAGACGTATGTAATGTCCTCACCGAGATGTACGGGCCGACACGACCGGGATTTTGTAAAACATTACCAGCGAGGGTCTAGATGGGTTAGGTTAGGTTATATTACGATATAGACGGATATAATGTGCCCACCGAGAAGTAGGGGCCGACCCGCCAGAAATGTTGGAAAATTCTACATCCGAGATGTTAAGTTGCCTTAGGTCAGGATATATAACGTTATAGACGTATATAATATCCGCACCGAGACGTACGGGACGACACGAACGGGATTCTGTAAAACATTCCCAGCTAGGGGCTAGATGTGTTACGTTAGGTTATATTACATTATAGACATATATAATGATCCCACCGAGAAGTAGGGGTCGACCCGCCAGGAATGTTGGAAAATACTACATCCGCGATGTTATGTTCACTTAGGTTAGGATATATAACGTTATAGACGTATATAATGTCCTCACCGAGATGTACGGGCCGACACGACCGGGATTTTGTAAAACATTACCAGCGAGGGTCTAGATGGGTTAGGTTAGGTTATATTACGATATAGACGTATATAATGTGCCCACCGAGAAGTAGGGGCCGACCCGCCAGGAATGTTGGAAAATACTACATCCGAGATGTTAGGTTCCCTTAGGTTAGGATATATAACGTTATAGACGTATATAATGTCCTCACCGAGATCTACGGGCCGACACGACCGGGATTTTGTAAAACATTACCAAAGAGGGTCTAGATGGGTTAGGTTAGGTTATATTACGATATAGACGTATATAATGTGCCCACCGAGACGTAGGGGCCGAGCCGCCAGGAATGTTGGAAAATACTACATCCGAGATGTTAGGTTCACTTAGGTTAGGATATATAACGTTATAGACGTATATAATGTCCTCACCGAGATGTACGGTCCGACACGACCGGGATTTTGTAAAACATTACCAGCGAGGGTCTAGATGGGTTAGGTCAGGTTATATTACGATATAGACGTATATAATGTGCCCACCGAGAAGTAGGGGCCGACCCGCCAGGAATGTTGGAAAATACTACATCCGAGATGTTAGGTTCCCTCAGGTTAGGATATATAAAGTTACAGACGTATATGAGGTCCCCACGGAAAAGTACGGGCCGACACGACCGGGATTTTGTAAAACATTACCAGCGAGGGTCTAGATAGGTTAGGTTAGGTTATATTACGATATAGTCGTATATAATGTGCCCACCGAGAAGTAGGGGCCGACCCGCCAGGAATGTTGGAAAATACTACATCCGAGATGTTAGGTTCTCTTAGGTTAGGGTATATAACGTTATAGACGTATATAATGTCCTCACCGAGATGTACGGGCCGACACGACCGGGATTTTGTAAAACATTACCAGCGAGTGTCTACATGGGTTAGGTTAGGTTATATTACGATATAGACGTATATAATGTGCCCACCGAGAAGCAGGGGCCGACCCGCCAGGAATGTTGGAAAATACTACATCCGAGATATTAGGTTCCCTTAGGTTAGGATATATAAATTTATAGACGTATATAATGTCCGCACCGAGACGTACGGGAAGACATGAACGGGATTCTGTGAAACATTACCAGCGAGGGTCTAGGTGCGTTAGGTTAGGTTATATTACGATATAGACGTATATAATGTGCCCACCGAGAAGTAGGGGCCGACCCGCCAGGAATGTTGGAAAATACTACATCCGAGATGTTAGGTTCACTTAGGTTAGGATATATAACGTTATAGACGTATATAATGTCCTCACCGAGATGTATGGGCCGACACGACCGGGATTTTGTAAAACATTACCAGCGAGGGTCTAGATGGGTTAGGTTAGGTTATATTACGATATAGACGTATATAATGTGCCCACCGAGAAGTAGGGGCCGACCCGCCAGGAATGTTGGAAAATACTACATCCGAGATGTTAGGTTCCCTCAGGTTAGGATATATAAAGTTACAGACGTATATGAGGTCCCCACGGAAAAGTACGGGCCGACACGACCGGGATTTTGTAAAACATTACCAGCGAGGGTCTAGATAGGTTAGGTTAGGTTATATTACGATATAGTCGTATATAATGTGCCCACCGAGAAGTAGGGGCCGACCCGCCAGGAATGTTGGAAAATACTACATCCGAGATGTTAGGTTCTCTTAGGTTAGGGTATATAACGTTATAGACGTATATAATGTCCTCACCGAGATGTACGGGCCGACACGACCGGGATTTTGTAAAACATTACCAGCGAGTGTCTACATGGGTTAGGTTAGGTTATATTACGATATAGACGTATATAATGTGCCCACCGAGAAGCAGGGGCCGACCCGCCAGGAATGTTGGAAAATACTACATCCGAGATATTAGGTTCCCTTAGGTTAGGATATATAAATTTATAGACATATATAATGTCCGCACCGAGACGTACGGGAAGACATGAACGGGATTCTGTGAAACATTACCAGCGAGGGTCTAGGTGCGTTAGGTTAGGTTATATTACGATATAGACGTATATAATGTGCCCACCGAGAAGTAGGGGCCGACCCGCCAGGAATGTTGGAAAATACTACATCCGAGATGTTAGGTTCACTTAGGTTAGGATATATAACGTTATAGACGTATATAATGTCCTCACCGAGATGTATGGGCCGACACGACCGGGATTTTGTAAAACATTACCAGCGAGGGTCTAGATGGGTTAGGTTAGGTTATATTACGATATAGACGTATATAATGTGCCCACCGAGAAGTAGGGGCCGACCCGCCAGGAATGTTGGAAAATACTACATCCGAGATGTTAGGTTCACTTAGGTTAGGATATATAACGTTATAGACGTATATAATGTCCTCACCGAGATGTACGGGCCGACACGACCGGGATTATGTGAAACATTACCAGCGAGGGTCTAGGTGGGTTAGGTTAGGTTATATTACGTTATAGACGTATATAATGTTCTCACGGAGAAGTAGGGGCCGACCCGCCAGAAATGTTGGAAAATTCTACATCCGAGATGTTAAGTTGCCTTAGGTTAGGATATATAACGCTATAGACGTATATAATGTCCTCACCGAGATGTACGGGCCGACACGACCGGGATTTTGTAAAACATTACCAGCGAGGGTCTAGATGGGTTAGGTTAGGTTATATTACGATATAGACGTATATAATGTGCCCACCGAGAAGTAGGAGCCGACCCGCCAGGAATGTTGGAAAATACTACATCCGAGATGTTAAGCTGCCTTAGGTTAGGATATATAAATTTATAGACGTATATAATGTCCGCACCGAGACGTACGGGAAGACATGAACGGGATTATGTGAAACATTACCAGCGAGGATCTAGGTGGGTTAGGTTAGGTTATATTACGTTATAGACGTATATAATGTTCCCACCGAGAAGTAGGGGCCGACCCGCCAGAAATGTTGGAAAATTCTACATCCGAGATGTTAAGTTGCCTTAGGTTAGGATATATAACGTTATAGACGTATATAATGTCTGCACCGAGACGTACGGGACGACACGACCGGGATTTTGTAAAACATAACCAGCGAGGGTCTAGATGGGTTAGGTTAGGTTATATTACGTTATAGACGTATATAATGATCCCACCGAGAAGTAGGGGCCGACCCGCCAGGAATGTTGGAAAATACTACATCCGAGATGTTAGGTTCCTTTAGGTTCGGATATATAACGTTATAGACGTATATAATGTCCTCACCGAGATGTACGGGCCGACACGAACGGCATTTTGTAAAACATTACCAGCGAGGGTCTAGATGGCTTAGGTTAGGTTATATTACGATATAGACGTATATAATCTGCCCACCGAGAAGTAGGGGCCGACCCGCCAGGAATGTTGGAAAATACTACATCCGAGATGTTAGGTTCCCTCAGGTTAGGATATATAAAGTTATAGACGTATATGAGGTCCCCACGGAAAAGCACGGGCCGACACGACCGGGATTTTGTAAAACATTACCAGCGAGGGTCTAGATGGGTTAGGTTAGGTTATATTACGATATAGACGTATATAATGTGCCCACCTAGAAGTAGGGGCCGACCCGCCAGGAATGTTGGAAAATACTACATCATAGATGTTAGGTTCTCTTAGGTTAGGGTATATAACGTTATAGACGTATGTAATGTCCTCACCGAGATGTACGGGCCGACACGACCGGGATTTTGTAAAACATTACCAGCGAGGGTCTAGATGGGTTAGGTTAGGTTATATTACGATATAGACGGATATAATGTGCCCACCGAGAAGTAGGGGCCGACCCGCCAGAAATGTTGGAAAATTCTACATCCGAGATGTTAAGTTGCCTTAGGTCAGGATATATAACGTTATAGACGTATATAATATCCGCACCGAGACGTACGGGACGACACGAACGGGATTCTGTAAAACATTCCCAGCTAGGGGCTAGATGTGTTACGTTAGGTTATATTACATTATAGACATATATAATGATCCCACCGAGAAGTAGGGGCCGACCCGCCAGGAATGTTGGAAAATACTACATCCGCGATGTTATGTTCACTTAGGTTAGGATATATAACGTTATAGACGTATATAATGACCTCACCGACATGTACGGTCCGACACGACCGGGATTTTGTAAAACATTACCAGCGAGGGTCTAGATGGGTTAGGTCAGGTTATATTACGATATAGACGTATATAATGTGCCCACCGAGAAGTAGGGGCCGAGCCGCCAGGAATGTTGGAAAATACTACATCCGAGATGTTAGGTTCCCTCAGGTTAGGATATATAAAGTTATAGACGTATATGAGGTCCCCACGGAAAGGTACGGGCCGACACGACCGGGATTTTGTAAAACATTACCAGCGAGGGTCTACATGGGTTAGGTTAGGTTATATTACGATATAGACGTATATAATGTGCCCACCGAGAAGCAGGGGCCGACCCGCCAGGAATGTTGGAAAATACTACATCCGAGATGTTAGGTTCTCTTAGGTTAAGGTATATAACGTTATAGACGTATGTAATGTCCTCACCGAGATGTACGGGCCGACACGAACGGGATTCTGTAAAACATTCCCAGCTAGGGGCTATATGTGTTACGTTAGGTTATATTACATTATAGACATATATAATGATCCCACCGAGAAGTAGGGGCCGACCCGCCAGGAATGTTGGAAAATACTACATCCGAGATGTTAGGTTCACTTAGGTTAGGATATATAACGTTATAGACGTATGTAATGTCCTCACCGAGATGTACGGGCCGACACGACCGGGATTTTGTAAAACATTACCAGCGAGGGTCTAGATGGGTTAGGTTAGGTTATATTACGATATAGACGGATATAATGTGCCCACCGAGAAGTAGGGGCCGACACGCCAGAAATGTTGGAAAATTCTACATCCGAGATGTTAAGTTGCCTTAGGTCAGGATATATAACGTTATAGACGTATATAATATCCGCACCGAGACGTACGGGACGACACGAACGGGATTCTGTAAAACATTCCCAGCTAGGGGCTAGATGTGTTACGTTAGGTTATATTACATTATAGACATATATAATGATCCCACCGAGAAGTAGGGGTCGACCCGCCAGGAATGTTGGAAAATACTACATCCGCGATGTTATGTTCACTTAGGTTAGGATATATAACGTTATAGACGTATATAATGTCCTCACCGAGATGTACGGGCCGACACGACCGGGATTTTGTAAAACATTACCAGCGAGGGTCTAGATGGGTTAGGTTAGGTTATATTACGATATAGACGTATATAATGTGCCCACCGAGAAGTAGGGGCCGACCCGCCAGGAATGTTGGAAAATACTACATCCGAGATGTTAGGTTCCCTTAGGTTAGGATATATAACGTTATAGACGTATATAATGTCCTCACCGAGATCTACGGGCCGACACGACCGGGATTTTGTAAAACATTACCAAAGAGGGTCTAGATGGGTTAGGTTAGGTTATATTACGATATAGACGTATATAATGTGCCCACCGAGACGTAGGGGCCGAGCCGCCAGGAATGTTGGAAAATACTACATCCGAGATGTTAGGTTCACTTAGGTTAGGATATATAACGTTATAGACGTATATAATGTCCTCACCGAGATGTACGGTCCGACACGACCGGGATTTTGTAAAACATTACCAGCGAGGGTCTAGATGGGTTAGGTCAGGTTATATTACGATATAGACGTATATAATGTGCCCACCGAGAAGTAGGGGCCGACCCGCCAGGAATGTTGGAAAATACTACATCCGAGATGTTAGGTTCCCTCAGGTTAGGATATATAAAGTTACAGACGTATATGAGGTCCCCACGGAAAAGTACGGGCCGACACGACCGGGATTTTGTAAAACATTACCAGCGAGGGTCTAGATAGGTTAGGTTAGGTTATATTACGATATAGTCGTATATAATGTGCCCACCGAGAAGTAGGGGCCGACCCGCCAGGAATGTTGGAAAATACTACATCCGAGATGTTAGGTTCTCTTAGGTTAGGGTATATAACGTTATAGACGTATATAATGTCCTCACCGAGATGTACGGGCCGACACGACCGGGATTTTGTAAAACATTACCAGCGAGTGTCTACATGGGTTAGGTTAGGTTATATTACGATATAGACGTATATAATGTGCCCACCGAGAAGCAGGGGCCGACCCGCCAGGAATGTTGGAAAATACTACATCCGAGATATTAGGTTCCCTTAGGTTAGGATATATAAATTTATAGACGTATATAATGTCCGCACCGAGACGTACGGGAAGACATGAACGGGATTCTGTGAAACATTACCAGCGAGGGTCTAGGTGCGTTAGGTTAGGTTATATTACGATATAGACGTATATAATGTGCCCACCGAGAAGTAGGGGCCGACCCGCCAGGAATGTTGGAAAATACTACATCCGAGATGTTAGGTTCACTTAGGTTAGGATATATAACGTTATAGACGTATATAATGTCCTCACCGAGATGTATGGGCCGACACGACCGGGATTTTGTAAAACATTACCAGCGAGGGTCTAGATGGGTTAGGTTAGGTTATATTACGATATAGACGTATATAATGTGCCCACCGAGAAGTAGGGGCCGACCCGCCAGGAATGTTGGAAAATACTACATCCGAGATGTTAGGTTCCCTCAGGTTAGGATATATAAAGTTACAGACGTATATGAGGTCCCCACGGAAAAGTACGGGCCGACACGACCGGGATTTTGTAAAACATTACCAGCGAGGGTCTAGATAGGTTAGGTTAGGTTATATTACGATATAGTCGTATATAATGTGCCCACCGAGAAGTAGGGGCCGACCCGCCAGGAATGTTGGAAAATACTACATCCGAGATGTTAGGTTCTCTTAGGTTAGGGTATATAACGTTATAGACGTATATAATGTCCTCACCGAGATGTACGGGCCGACACGACCGGGATTTTGTAAAACATTACCAGCGAGTGTCTACATGGGTTAGGTTAGGTTATATTACGATATAGACGTATATAATGTGCCCACCGAGAAGCAGGGGCCGACCCGCCAGGAATGTTGGAAAATACTACATCCGAGATATTAGGTTCCCTTAGGTTAGGATATATAAATTTATAGACATATATAATGTCCGCACCGAGACGTACGGGAAGACATGAACGGGATTCTGTGAAACATTACCAGCGAGGGTCTAGGTGCGTTAGGTTAGGTTATATTACGATATAGACGTATATAATGTGCCCACCGAGAAGTAGGGGCCGACCCGCCAGGAATGTTGGAAAATACTACATCCGAGATGTTAGGTTCACTTAGGTTAGGATATATAACGTTATAGACGTATATAATGTCCTCACCGAGATGTATGGGCCGACACGACCGGGATTTTGTAAAACATTACCAGCGAGGGTCTAGATGGGTTAGGTTAGGTTATATTACGATATAGACGTATATAATGTGCCCACCGAGAAGTAGGGGCCGACCCGCCAGGAATGTTGGAAAATACTACATCCGAGATGTTAGGTTCACTTAGGTTAGGATATATAACGTTATAGACGTATATAATGTCCTCACCGAGATGTACGGGCCGACACGACCGGGATTATGTGAAACATTACCAGCGAGGGTCTAGGTGGGTTAGGTTAGGTTATATTACGTTATAGACGTATATAATGTTCTCACGGAGAAGTAGGGGCCGACCCGCCAGAAATGTTGGAAAATTCTACATCCGAGATGTTAAGTTGCCTTAGGTTAGGATATATAACGCTATAGACGTATATAATGTCCTCACCGAGATGTACGGGCCGACACGACCGGGATTTTGTAAAACATTACCAGCGAGGGTCTAGATGGGTTAGGTTAGGTTATATTACGATATAGACGTATATAATGTGCCCACCGAGAAGTAGGAGCCGACCCGCCAGGAATGTTGGAAAATACTACATCCGAGATGTTAAGCTGCCTTAGGTTAGGATATATAAATTTATAGACGTATATAATGTCCGCACCGAGACGTACGGGAAGACATGAACGGGATTATGTGAAACATTACCAGCGAGGATCTAGGTGGGTTAGGTTAGGTTATATTACGTTATAGACGTATATAATGTTCCCACCGAGAAGTAGGGGCCGACCCGCCAGAAATGTTGGAAAATTCTACATCCGAGATGTTAAGTTGCCTTAGGTTAGGATATATAACGTTATAGACGTATATAATGTCTGCACCGAGACGTACGGGACGACACGACCGGGATTTTGTAAAACATAACCAGCGAGGGTCTAGATGGGTTAGGTTAGGTTATATTACGTTATAGACGTATATAATGATCCCACCGAGAAGTAGGGGCCGACCCGCCAGGAATGTTGGAAAATACTACATCCGAGATGTTAGGTTCCTTTAGGTTCGGATATATAACGTTATAGACGTATATAATGTCCTCACCGAGATGTACGGGCCGACACGAACGGCATTTTGTAAAACATTACCAGCGAGGGTCTAGATGGCTTAGGTTAGGTTATATTACGATATAGACGTATATAATCTGCCCACCGAGAAGTAGGGGCCGACCCGCCAGGAATGTTGGAAAATACTACATCCGAGATGTTAGGTTCCCTCAGGTTAGGATATATAAAGTTATAGACGTATATGAGGTCCCCACGGAAAAGCACGGGCCGACACGACCGGGATTTTGTAAAACATTACCAGCGAGGGTCTAGATGGGTTAGGTTAGGTTATATTACGATATAGACGTATATAATATGCCCACCGAGAAGTAGGAGCCGACCCGCCAGGAATGTTGGAAAATACTACATCCGAGATGTTAAGCTGCCTTAGGTTAGGATATATAAATTTATAGACGTATATAATGTCCTCACCGAGATGTACGGGCCGACACGACCGGGATTTTGTAAAACATTACCAGCGAGGGTCTAGATGGGTTAGGTTAGGTTATATTACGATATAGACGTATATAATGTGCCCACCTAGAAGTAGGGGCCGACCCGCCAGGAATGTTGGAAAATACTACATCATAGATGTTAGGTTCTCTTAGGTTAGGGTATATAACGTTATAGACGTATGTAATGTCCTCACCGAGATGTACGGGCCGACACGACCGGGATTTTGTAAAACATTACCAGCGAGGGTCTAGATGGGTTAGGTTAGGTTATATTACGATATAGACGGATATAATGTGCCCACCGAGAAGTAGGGGCCGACCCGCCAGAAATGTTGGAAAATTCTACATCCGAGATGTTAAGTTGCCTTAGGTCAGGATATATAACGTTATAGACGTATATAATATCCGCACCGAGACGTACGGGACGACACGAACGGGATTCTGTAAAACATTCCCAGCTAGGGGCTAGATGTGTTACGTTAGGTTATATTACATTATAGACATATATAATGATCCCACCGAGAAGTAGGGGCCGACCCGCCAGGAATGTTGGAAAATACTACATCCGCGATGTTATGTTCACTTAGGTTAGGATATATAACGTTATAGACGTATATAATGACCTCACCGACATGTACGGTCCGACACGACCGGGATTTTGTAAAACATTACCAGCGAGGGTCTAGATGGGTTAGGTCAGGTTATATTACGATATAGACGTATATAATGTGCCCACCGAGAAGTAGGGGCCGAGCCGCCAGGAATGTTGGAAAATACTACATCCGAGATGTTAGGTTCTCTTAGGTTAGGGTATATAACGTTATAGACGTATATAATGTCCTCACCGAGATGTACGGGCCGACACGACCGGGATTTTGTAAAACATTACCAGCGAGTGTCTACATGGGTTAGGTTAGGTTATATTACGATATAGACGTATATAATGTGCCCACCGAGAAGCAGGGGCCGACCCGCCAGGAATGTTGGAAAATACTACATCCGAGATATTAGGTTCCCTTAGGTTAGGATATATAAATTTATAGACGTATATAATGTCCGCACCGAGACGTACGGGAAGACATGAACGGGATTCTGTGAAACATTACCAGCGAGGGTCTAGGTGCGTTAGGTTAGGTTATATTACGATATAGACGTATATAATGTGCCCACCGAGAAGTAGGGGCCGACCCGCCAGGAATGTTGGAAAATACTACATCCGAGATGTTAGGTTCACTTAGGTTAGGATATATAACGTTATAGACGTATATAATGTCCTCACCGAGATGTACGGGCCGACACGACCGGGATTTTGTAAAACATTACCAGCGAGGGTCTAGATGGGTTAGGTTAGGTTATATTACGTTATAGACGTATATAATGATCCCACCGAGAAGTAGGGGCCGACCCGCCAGGAATGTTGGAAAATACTACATCCGAGATGTTAGGTTCCTTTAGGTTCGGATATATAACGTTATAGACGTATATAATGTCCTCACCGAGATGTACGGGCCGACACGAACGGCATTTTGTAAAACATTACCAGCGAGGGTCTAGATGGCTTAGGTTAGGTTATATTACGATATAGACGTATATAATCTGCCCACCGAGAAGTAGGGGCCGACCCGCCAGGAATGTTGGAAAATACTACATCCGAGATGTTAGGTTCCCTCAGGTTAGGATATATAAAGTTATAGACGTATATGAGGTCCCCACGGAAAAGCACGGGCCGACACGACCGGGATTTTGTAAAACATTACCAGCGAGGGTCTAGATGGGTTAGGTTAGGTTATATTACGATATAGACGTATATAATATGCCCACCGAGAAGTAGGAGCCGACCCGCCAGGAATGTTGGAAAATACTACATCCGAGATGTTAAGCTGCCTTAGGTTAGGATATATAAATTTATAGACGTATATAATGTCCTCACCGAGATGTACGGGCCGACACGACCGGGATTTTGTAAAACATTACCAGCGAGGGTCTAGATGGGTTAGGTTAGGTTATATTACGATATAGACGTATATAATGTGCCCACCTAGAAGTAGGGGCCGACCCGCCAGGAATGTTGGAAAATACTACATCATAGATGTTAGGTTCTCTTAGGTTAGGGTATATAACGTTATAGACGTATGTAATGTCCTCACCGAGATGTACGGGCCGACACGACCGGGATTTTGTAAAACATTACCAGCGAGGGTCTAGATGGGTTAGGTTAGGTTATATTACGATATAGACGGATATAATGTGCCCACCGAGAAGTAGGGGCCGACCCGCCAGAAATGTTGGAAAATTCTACATCCGAGATGTTAAGTTGCCTTAGGTCAGGATATATAACGTTATAGACGTATATAATATCCGCACCGAGACGTACGGGACGACACGAACGGGATTCTGTAAAACATTCCCAGCTAGGGGCTAGATGTGTTACGTTAGGTTATATTACATTATAGACATATATAATGATCCCACCGAGAAGTAGGGGCCGACCCGCCAGGAATGTTGGAAAATACTACATCCGCGATGTTATGTTCACTTAGGTTAGGATATATAACGTTATAGACGTATATAATGACCTCACCGACATGTACGGTCCGACACGACCGGGATTTTGTAAAACATTACCAGCGAGGGTCTAGATGGGTTAGGTCAGGTTATATTACGATATAGACGTATATAATGTGCCCACCGAGAAGTAGGGGCCGAGCCGCCAGGAATGTTGGAAAATACTACATCCGAGATGTTAGGTTCTCTTAGGTTAGGGTATATAACGTTATAGACGTATATAATGTCCTCACCGAGATGTACGGGCCGACACGACCGGGATTTTGTAAAACATTACCAGCGAGGGTCTACATGGGTTAGGTTAGGTTATATTACGATATAGACGTATATAATGTGCCCACCGAGAAGCAGGGGCCGACCCGCCAGGAATGTTGGAAAATACTACATCCGAGATGTTAGGTTCTCTTAGGTTAAGGTATATAACGTTATAGACGTATGTAATGTCCTCACCGAGATGTACGGGCCGACACGACCGGGATTTTGTAAAACATTACCAGCGAGGGTCTAGATGGGTTAGGTTAGGTTATATTACGATATAGACGCATATAATGTGCCCACCGAGAAGTAGGGGCCCACCCGCCAGAAATGTTGGAAAATTCTACATCCGAGATGTTAAGTTGCCTTAGGTCAGGATATATAACGTTATTGACGTATATAATATCCGCACCGAGACGTACGGGACGACACGAACGGGATTCTGTAAAACATTCCCAGCTAGGGGCTAGATGTGTTACGTTAGGTTATATTACATTATAGACATATATAATGATCCCACCGAGAATTGGCGCCGACCCGCCAGGAATGTTGTGAAATACTACATCGGGAGAGGTTAGGTTCCCTTAGGTTAGGATATATAAATTTATAGACGTATATAATGTCCGCACCGAGACGTACGGGAAGACATGAACGGGTTTCTGTGAAACATTACCAGCGAGGGTCTAGGTGGGTTAGGTTAGGTTATATTACGATATAGACGTATATAATGTCCCCACCGAGAAGTAGGGGCCGACCCGCAAGGAATGTTGGAAAATACTACATCCGCGATGTTATGTTCACTTAGGTTAGGATATATAACGTTATAGACGTATATAATGTCCTCACCGAGATGTACGGTCCGACACGACCGGGATTTTGTAAAACATTACCAGCGACGGTCTAGATGGGTTAGGTCAGGTTATATTACGATATAGACGTATATAATGTGCCCACCGAGAAGTAGGGGCCGAGCCGCCAGGAATGTTGGAAAATACTACATCCGAGATGTTAGGTTCCCTCAGGTTAGGATATATAAAGTTATAGACGTATATGAGGTCCCCACGGAAAAGTACGGGCCGACACGACCGGGATTTTGTAAAACATTACCAGCGAGGGTCTAGATGGGTTATGTTAGGTTATATTACGATATAGACGTATATAATGTGCCCACCTAGAAGTAGGGGCCGACGCGCCAGGAATGTTGGAAAATACTACATCCGAGATGTTAGGTTCCCTCAGGTTAGGATATATAACGTTATAGACGTATATAATGTCCTCACCGAGATGTACGGTCCGACACGACCGGCATTTTGTAAAACATTACCAGTGAGGTTCTAGATTGTTTAGGTTAGGTTATATTACGATATAGACGTATATGATGTGCCCACCGAGAAGTAGGGGCCGACCCGCCAGAAATGTTGGAAAATTCTACATCCGAGATGTTAAGTTGCCTTAGGTCAGGATATATAACGTTATAGTCGTATATAATATCCGCACCGAGACGTACGGGACGACACGAACGGGATTCTGTAAAACATTCCCAGCTAGGGGCTAGATGTGTTACGTTAGGTTATATTACATTATAGACATATATAATGATCCCACCGAGAATTGGCGCCGACCCGCCAGGAATGTTGTGAAATACTACATCGGGAGAGGTTAGGTTCCCTTAGGTTAGGATATATAAATTTATAGACGTATATAATTTCCGCACCGAGACGTACGGGAAGACATGAACGGGATTCTGTGAAACATTACCAGCGAGGGTCTAGGTGGGTTAGGTTAGGTTATATTACGATATAGACGTATATAATGTGCCGACCTAGAAGTAGGGGCCGACCCGCCAGGAATGTTGGAAAATACTACATCCGAGATGTTAGGTTCACTTAGGTTAGGATATATAACGTTATAGACGTATATAATGTCCTCACCGAGATGTACGGTCCGACACGACCGGGATTTTGTAAAACATTACCAGCGAGGGTCTAGATGGGTTAGGTCAGGTTATATTACGATATAGACGTATGTAATGTGTCCACCGAGAAGTAGGGGCCGACCCGCCAGGATTGTTGGAAAATCCTACATCCGAGATGTTAGGTTCCCTCAGGTTAGGATATATAAAGTTATAGACGTATATGAGGTCCCCACGGAAAAGTCCGGGCCGACACGACCGGGATTTTGTAAAACATTACCAGCGTGGGTCTAGATGGGTTAGGTTAGGTTATATTACGTTATAGACGTATATAATGTTCCCACCGAGAAGTAGGGGCCGACCCGCCAGAAATGTTGGAAAATTCTACATCCGAGATATTAGGTTGCCTTAGGTTAGGATATATAACGCTATAGACGTATATAATGTCCTCACCGAGATGTACGGGCCGACACGACCGGGATTTTGTAAAACATTACCAGCGATGGTCTAGATGGGTTAGGTTAGGTTATATTACGATATAGACGTATATAATGTGCCCACCGAGAAGTAGGAGCCGACCCGCCAGGAATGTTGGAAAATACTACATCCGAGATGTTAAGCTGCCTTAGGTTAGGATATATAAATTTATAGACGTATATAATGTCCGCACCGAGACGTACGGGAAGACATGAACGGGATTATGTGAAACATTACCAGCGAGGGTCTAGGTGGGTTAGGTTAGGTTATATTACGTTATAGACGTATATAATGTTCCCACCGAGAAGTAGGGGCCGACCCGCCAGAAATGTTGGAAAATTCTACATCCGAGATGTTAAGTTGCCTTAGGTTAGGATATATAACGTTATAGACGTATATAATGTCTGCACCGAGACGTACGGGACGACACGACCGGGATTTTGTAAAACATTACCAGCGAGGGTCTAGATGGGTTAGGTTAGGTTATATTACGTTATAGACGTATATAATGATCCCACCGAGAAGTAGGGGCCGACCCGCCAGGAATGTTGGAAAATACTACATCCGAGATGTTAGGTTCCTTTAGGTTCGGATATATAACGTTATAGACGTATATAATGTCCTCACCGAGATGTACGGGCCGACACGAACGGCATTTTGTAAAACATTACCAGCGAGGGTCTAGATGGCTTAGGTTAGGTTATATTACGATATAGACGTATATAATCTGCCCACCGAGAAGTAGGGGCCGACCCGCCAGGAATGTTGGAAAATACTACATCCGAGATGTTAGGTTCCCTCAGGTTAGGATATATAAAGTTATAGACGTATATGAGGTCCCCACGGAAAAGCACGGGCCGACACGACCGGGATTTTGTAAAACATTACCAGCGAGGGTCTAGATGGGTTAGGTTAGGTTATATTACGATATAGACGTATATAATATGCCCACCGAGAAGTAGGAGCCGACCCGCCAGGAATGTTGGAAAATACTACATCCGAGATGTTAAGCTGCCTTAGGTTAGGATATATAAATTTATAGACGTATATAATGTCCTCACCGAGATGTACGGGCCGACACGACCGGGATTTTGTAAAACATTACCAGCGAGGGTCTAGATGGGTTAGGTTAGGTTATATTACGATATAGACGTATATAATGTGCCCACCTAGAAGTAGGGGCCGACCCGCCAGGAATGTTGGAAAATACTACATCATAGATGTTAGGTTCTCTTAGGTTAGGGTATATAACGTTATAGACGTATGTAATGTCCTCACCGAGATGTACGGGCCGACACGACCGGGATTTTGTAAAACATTACCAGCGAGGGTCTAGATGGGTTAGGTTAGGTTATATTACGATATAGACGGATATAATGTGCCCACCGAGAAGTAGGGGCCGACCCGCCAGAAATGTTGGAAAATTCTACATCCGAGATGTTAAGTTGCCTTAGGTCAGGATATATAACGTTATAGACGTATATAATATCCGCACCGAGACGTACGGGACGACACGAACGGGATTCTGTAAAACATTCCCAGCTAGGGGGTAGATGTGTTACGTTAGGTTATATTACATTATAGACATATATAATGATCCCACCGAGAAGTAGGGGCCGACCCGCCAGGAATGTTGGAAAATACTACATCCGCGATGTTATGTTCACTTAGGTTAGGATATATAACGTTATAGACGTATATAATGACCTCACCGACATGTACGGTCCGACACGACCGGGATTTTGTAAAACATTACCAGCGAGGGTCTAGATGGGTTAGGTCAGGTTATATTACGATATAGACGTATATAATGTGCCCACCGAGAAGTAGGGGCCGAGCCGCCAGGAATGTTGGAAAATACTACATCCGAGATGTTAGGTTCCCTCAGGTTAGGATATATAAAGTTATAGACGTATATGAGGTCCCCACGGAAAGGTACGGGCCGACACGACCGGGATTTTGTAAAACATTACCAGCGAGGGTCTACATGGGTTAGGTTAGGTTATATTACGATATAGACGTATATAATGTGCCCACCGAGAAGCAGGGGCCGACCCGCCAGGAATGTTGGAAAATACTACATCCGAGATGTTAGGTTCTCTTAGGTTAAGGTATATAACGTTATAGACGTATGTAATGTCCTCACCGAGATGTACGGGCCGACACGAACGGGATTCTGTAAAACATTCCCAGCTAGGGGCTAGATGTGTTACGTTAGGTTATATTACATTATAGACATATATAATGATCCCACCGAGAAGTAGGGGCCGACCCGCCAGGAATGTTGGAAAATACTACATCCGAGATGTTAGGTTCTCTTAGGTTAGGGTATATAACGTTATAGACGTATATAATGTCCTCACCGAGATGTACGGGCCGACACGACCGGGATTTTGTAAAACATTACCAGCGAGTGTCTACATGGGTTAGGTTAGGTTATATTACGATATAGACGTATATAATGTGCCCACCGAGAAGCAGGGGCCGACCCGCCAGGAATGTTGGAAAATACTACATCCGAGATATTAGGTTCCCTTAGGTTAGGATATATAAATTTATAGACGTATATAATGTCCGCACCGAGACGTACGGGAAGACATGAACGGGATTCTGTGAAACATTACCAGCGAGGGTCTAGGTGCGTTAGGTTAGGTTATATTACGATATAGACGTATATAATGTGCCCACCGAGAAGTAGGGGCCGACCCGCCAGGAATGTTGGAAAATACTACATCCGAGATGTTAGGTTCACTTAGGTTAGGATATATAACGTTATAGACGTATATAATGTCCTCACCGAGATGTATGGGCCGACACGACCGGGATTTTGTAAAACATTACCAGCGAGTGTCTAGATGGGTTAGGTTAGGTTATATTACGATATAGACGTATATAATGTGCCCACCGAGAAGTAGGGGCCGACCCGCCAGGAATGTTGGAAAATACTACATCCGAGATGTTAGGTTCCCTCAGGTTAGGATATATAAAGTTACAGACGTATATGAGGTCCCCACGGAAAAGTACGGGCCGACACGACCGGGATTTTGTAAAACATTACCAGCGAGGGTCTAGATAGGTTAGGTTAGGTTATATTACGATATAGTCGTATATAATGTGCCCACCGAGAAGTAGGGGCCGACCCGCCAGGAATGTTGGAAAATACTACATCCGAGATGTTAGGTTCTCTTAGGTTAGGGTATATAACGTTATAGACGTATATAATGTCCTCACCGAGATGTACGGGCCGACACGACCGGGATTTTGTAAAACATTACCAGCGAGTGTCTACATGGGTTAGGTTAGGTTATATTACGATATAGACGTATATAATGTGCCCACCGAGAAGCAGGGGCCGACCCGCCAGGAATGTTGGAAAATACTACATCCGAGATATTAGGTTCCCTTAGGTTAGGATATATAAATTTATAGACGTATATAATGTCCGCACCGAGACGTACGGGAAGACATGAACGGGATTCTGTGAAACATTACCAGCGAGGGTCTAGGTGCGTTAGGTTAGGTTATATTACGATATAGACGTATATAATGTGCCCACCGAGAAGTAGGGGCCGACCCGCCAGGAATGTTGGAAAATACTACATCCGAGATGTTAGGTTCACTTAGGTTAGGATATATAACGTTATAGACGTATATAATGTCCTCACCGAGATGTATGGGCCGACACGACCGGGATTTTGTAAAACATTACCAGCGAGGGTCTAGATGGGTTAGGTTAGGTTATATTACGATATAGACGTATATAATGTGCCCACCGAGAAGTAGGGGCCGACCCGCCAGGAATGTTGGAAAATACTACATCCGAGATGTTAGGTTCACTTAGGTTAGGATATATAACGTTATAGACGTATATAATGTCCTCACCGAGATGTACGGGCCGACACGACCGGGATTTTGTAAAACATTACCAGCGAGGGTCTAGATGGGTTAGGTCAGGTTATATTACGATATAGACGTATATAATGTGCCCACCGAGACGTAGGGGCCGACCCGCCAGGAATGTTGGAAAATACTACATCCGAGATGTTAAGCTGCCTTAGGTTAGGATATATAAATTTATAGACGTATATAATGTCCGCACCGAGACGTACGGGAAGACATGAACGGGATTATGTGAAACATTACCAGCGGGGGTCTAGGTGGGTTAGGTTAGGTTATATTACGTTATAGACGTATATAATGTTCTCACGGAGAAGTAGGGGCCGACCCGCCAGAAATGTTGGAAAATTCTACATCCGAGATGTTAAGTTGCCTTAGGTTAGGATATATAACGCTATAGACGTATATAATGTCCTCACCGAGATGTACGGGCCGACACGACCGGGATTTTGTAAAACATTACCAGCGAGGGTCTAGATGGGTTAGGTTAGGTTATATTACGATATAGACGTATATAATGTGCCCACCGAGAAGTAGGAGCCGACCCGCCAGGAATGTTGGAAAATACTACATCCGAGATGTTAAGCTGCCTTAGGTTAGGATATATAAATTTATAGACGTATATAATGTCCGCACCGAGACGTACGGGAAGACATGAACGGGATTATGTGAAACATTACCAGCGAGGATCTAGGTGGGTTAGGTTAGGTTATATTACGTTATAGACGTATATAATGTTCCCACCGAGAAGTAGGGGCCGACCCGCCAGAAATGTTGGAAAATTCTACATCCGAGATGTTAAGTTGCCTTAGGTTAGGATATATAACGTTATAGACGTATATAATGTCTGCACCGAGACGTACGGGACGACACGACCGGGATTTTGTAAAACATAACCAGCGAGGGTCTAGATGGGTTAGGTTAGGTTATATTACGTTATAGACGTATATAATGATCCCACCGAGAAGTAGGGGCCGACCCGCCAGGAATGTTGGAAAATACTACATCCGAGATGTTAGGTTCCCTCAGGTTAGGATATATAAAGTTATAGACGTATATGAGGTCCCCACGGAAAGGTACGGGCCGACACGACCGGGATTTTGTAAAACATTACCAGCGAGGGTCTACATGGGTTAGGTTAGGTTATATTACGATATAGACGTATATAATGTGCCCACCGAGAAGCAGGGGCCGACCCGCCAGGAATGTTGGAAAATACTACATCCGAGATGTTAGGTTCTCTTAGGTTAAGGTATATAACGTTATAGACGTATGTAATGTCCTCACCGAGATGTACGGGCCGACACGAACGGGATTCTGTAAAACATTCCCAGCTAGGGGCTAGATGTGTTACGTTAGGTTATATTACATTATAGACATATATAATGATCCCACCGAGAAGTAGGGGCCGACCCGCCAGGAATGTTGGAAAATACTACATCCGAGATGTTAGGTTCTCTTAGGTTAGGGTATATAACGTTATAGACGTATATAATGTCCTCACCGAGATGTACGGGCCGACACGACCGGGATTTTGTAAAACATTACCAGCGAGTGTCTACATGGGTTAGGTTAGGTTATATTACGATATAGACGTATATAATGTGCCCACCGAGAAGCAGGGGCCGACCCGCCAGGAATGTTGGAAAATACTACATCCGAGATATTAGGTTCCCTTAGGTTAGGATATATAAATTTATAGACGTATATAATGTCCGCACCGAGACGTACGGGAAGACATGAACGGGATTCTGTGAAACATTACCAGCGAGGGTCTAGGTGCGTTAGGTTAGGTTATATTACGATATAGACGTATATAATGTGCCCACCGAGAAGTAGGGGCCGACCCGCCAGGAATGTTGGAAAATACTACATCCGAGATGTTAGGTTCACTTAGGTTAGGATATATAACGTTATAGACGTATATAATGTCCTCACCGAGATGTATGGGCCGACACGACCGGGATTTTGTAAAACATTACCAGCGAGGGTCTAGATGGGTTAGGTTAGGTTATATTACGATATAGACGTATATAATGTGCCCACCGAGAAGTAGGGGCCGACCCGCCAGGAATGTTGGAAAATACTACATCCGAGATGTTAGGTTCCCTCAGGTTAGGATATATAAAGTTACAGACGTATATGAGGTCCCCACGGAAAAGTACGGGCCGACACGACCGGGATTTTGTAAAACATTACCAGCGAGGGTCTAGATAGGTTAGGTTAGGTTATATTACGATATAGTCGTATATAATGTGCCCACCGAGAAGTAGGGGCCGACCCGCCAGGAATGTTGGAAAATACTACATCCGAGATGTTAGGTTCTCTTAGGTTAGGGTATATAACGTTATAGACGTATATAATGTCCTCACCGAGATGTACGGGCCGACACGACCGGGATTTTGTAAAACATTACCAGCGAGTGTCTACATGGGTTAGGTTAGGTTATATTACGATATAGACGTATATAATGTGCCCACCGAGAAGCAGGGGCCGACCCGCCAGGAATGTTGGAAAATACTACATCCGAGATATTAGGTTCCCTTAGGTTAGGATATATAAATTTATAGACGTATATAATGTCCGCACCGAGACGTACGGGAAGACATGAACGGGATTCTGTGAAACATTACCAGCGAGGGTCTAGGTGCGTTAGGTTAGGTTATATTACGATATAGACGTATATAATGTGCCCACCGAGAAGTAGGGGCCGACCCGCCAGGAATGTTGGAAAATACTACATCCGAGATGTTAGGTTCACTTAGGTTAGGATATATAACGTTATAGACGTATATAATGTCCTCACCGAGATGTATGGGCCGACACGACCGGGATTTTGTAAAACATTACCAGCGAGGGTCTAGATGGGTTAGGTTAGGTTATATTACGATATAGACGTATATAATGTGCCCACCGAGAAGTAGGGGCCGACCCGCCAGGAATGTTGGAAAATACTACATCCGAGATGTTAGGTTCACTTAGGTTAGGATATATAACGTTATAGACGTATATAATGTCCTCACCGAGATGTACGGGCCGACACGACCGGGATTTTGTAAAACATTACCAGCGAGGGTCTAGATGGGTTAGGTCAGGTTATATTACGATATAGACGTATATAATGTGCCCACCGAGACGTAGGGGCCGACCCGCCAGGAATGTTGGAAAATACTACATCCGAGATGTTAAGCTGCCTTAGGTTAGGATATATAAATTTATAGACGTATATAATGTCCGCACCGAGACGTACGGGAAGACATGAACGGGATTATGTGAAACATTACCAGCGAGGGTCTAGGTGGGTTAGGTTAGGTTATATTACGTTATAGACGTATATAATGTTCTCACGGAGAAGTAGGGGCCGACCCGCCAGAAATGTTGGAAAATTCTACATCCGAGATGTTAAGTTGCCTTAGGTTAGGATATATAACGCTATAGACGTATATAATGTCCTCACCGAGATGTACGGGCCGACACGACCGGGATTTTGTAAAACATTACCAGCGAGGGTCTAGATGGGTTAGGTTAGGTTATATTACGATATAGACGTATATAATGTGCCCACCGAGAAGTAGGAGCCGACCCGCCAGGAATGTTGGAAAATACTACATCCGAGATGTTAAGCTGCCTTAGGTTAGGATATATAAATTTATAGACGTATATAATGTCCGCACCGAGACGTACGGGAAGACATGAACGGGATTATGTGAAACATTACCAGCGAGGATCTAGGTGGGTTAGGTTAGGTTATATTACGTTATAGACGTATATAATGTTCCCACCGAGAAGTAGGGGCCGACCCGCCAGAAATGTTGGAAAATTCTACATCCGAGATGTTAAGTTGCCTTAGGTTAGGATATATAACGTTATAGACGTATATAATGTCTGCACCGAGACGTACGGGACGACACGACCGGGATTTTGTAAAACATAACCAGCGAGGGTCTAGATGGGTTAGGTTAGGTTATATTACGTTATAGACGTATATAATGATCCCACCGAGAAGTAGGGGCCGACCCGCCAGGAATGTTGGAAAATATTACATCCGAGATGTTAGGTTCCTTTAGGTTCGGATATATAACGTTATAGACGTATATAATGTCCTCACCGAGATGTACGGGCCGACACGAACGGCATTTTGTAAAACATTACCAGCGAGGGTCTAGATGGCTTAGGTTAGGTTATATTACGATATAGACGTATATAATCTGCCCACCGAGAAGTAGGGGCCGACCCGCCAGGAATGTTGGAAAATACTACATCCGAGATGTTAGGTTCCCTCAGGTTAGGATATATAAAGTTATAGACGTATATGAGGTCCCCACGGAAAAGCACGGGCCGACACGACCGGGATTTTGTAAAACATTACCAGCGAGGGTCTAGATGGGTTAGGTTAGGTTATATTACGATATAGACGTATATAATATGCCCACCGAGAAGTAGGAGCCGACCCGCCAGGAATGTTGGAAAATACTACATCCGAGATGTTAAGCTGCCTTAGGTTAGGATATATAAATTTATAGACGTATATAATGTCCTCACCGAGATGTACGGGCCGACACGACCGGGATTTTGTAAAACATTACCAGCGAGGGTCTAGATGGGTTAGGTTAGGTTATATTACGATATAGACGTATATAATGTGCCCACCTAGAAGTAGGGGCCGACCCGCCAGGAATGTTGGAAAATACTACATCATAGATGTTAGGTTCTCTTAGGTTAGGGTATATAACGTTATAGACGTATGTAATGTCCTCACCGAGATGTACGGGCCGACACGACCGGGATTTTGTAAAACATTACCAGCGAGGGTCTAGATGGGTTAGGTTAGGTTATATTACGATATAGACGGATATAATGTGCCCACCGAGAAGTAGGGGCCGACCCGCCAAAAATGTTGGAAAATTCTACATCCGAGATGTTAAGTTGCCTTAGGTCAGGATATATAACGTTATAGACGTATATAATATCCGCACCGAGACGTACGGGACGACACGAACGGGATTCTGTAAAACATTCCCAGCTAGGGGCTAGATGTGTTACGTTAGGTTATATTACATTATAGACATATATAATGATCCCACCGAGAAGTAGGGGCCGACCCGCCAGGAATGTTGGAAAATACTACATCCGCGATGTTATGTTCACTTAGGTTAGGATATATAACGTTATAGACGTATATAATGACCTCACCGACATGTACGGGCCGACACGACCGGGATTTTGTAAAACATTACCAGCGAGGGTCTAGATGGGTTAGGTTAGGTTATATTACGATATAGACGCATATAATGTGCCCACCGAGAAGTAGGGGCCCACCCGCCAGAAATGTTGGAAAATTCTACATCCGAGATGTTAAGTTGCCTTAGGTCAGGATATATAACGTTATAGACGTATATAATATCCGCACCGAGACGTACGGGACGACACGAACGGGATTCTGTAAAACATTCCCAGCTAGGGGCTAGATGTGTTACGTTAGGTTATATTACATTATAGACATATATAATGATCCCACCGAGAATTGGCGCCGACCCGCCAGGAATGTTGTGAAATACTACATCGGGAGAGGTTAGGTTCCCTTAGGTTAGGATATATAAATTTATAGACGTATATAATGTCCGCACCGAGACGTACGGGAAGACATGAACGGGTTTCTGTGAAACATTACCAGCGAGGGTCTAGGTGGGTTAGGTTAGGTTATATTACGATATAGACGTATATAATGTCCCCACCGAGAAGTAGGGGCCGACCCGCCAGGAATGTTGGAAAATACTACATCCGCGATGTTATGTTCACTTAGGTTAGGATATATAACGTTATAGACGTATATAATGTCCTCACCGAGATGTACGGTCCGACACGACCGGGATTTTGTAAAACATTACCAGCGACGGTCTAGATGGGTTAGGTCAGGTTATATTACGATATAGACGTATATAATGTGCCCACCGAGAAGTAGGGGCCGAGCCGCCAGGAATGTTGGAAAATACTACATCCGAGATGTTAGGTTCCCTCAGGTTAGGATATATAAAGTTATAGACGTATATGAGGTCCCCACGGAAAAGTACGGGCCGACACGACCGGGATTTTGTAAAACATTACCAGCGAGGGTCTAGATGGGTTATGTTAGGTTATATTACGATATAGACGTATATAATGTGCCCACCTAGAAGTAGGGGCCGACGCGCCAGGAATGTTGGAAAATACTACATCCGAGATATTAGGTTGCCTTAGGTTAGGATATATAACGCTATAGACGTATATAATATCCTCACCGAGATGTACGGGCCGACACGACCGGGATTTTGTAAAACATTACCAGCGATGGTCTAGATGGGTTAGGTTAGGTTATATTACGATATAGACGTATATAATGTGCCCACCGAGAAGTAGGAGCCGACCCGCCAGGAATGTTGGAAAATACTACATCCGAGATGTTAAGCTGCCTTAGGTTAGGATATATAAATTTATAGACGTATATAATGTCCGCACCGAGACGTACGGGAAGACATGAACGGGATTATGTGAAACATTACCAGCGAGGGTCTAGGTGGGTTAGGTTAGGTTATATTACGTTATAGACGTATATAATGTTCCCACCGAGAAGTAGGGGCCGACCCGCCAGAAATGTTGGAAAATTCTACATCCGAGATGTTAAGTTGCCTTAGGTTAGGATATATAACGTTATAGACGTATATAATGTCTGCACCGAGACGTACGGGACGACACGACCGGGATTTTGTAAAACATTACCAGCGAGGGTCTAGATGGGTTAGGTTAGGTTATATTACGTTATAGACGTATATAATGATCCCACCGAGAAGTAGGGGCCGACCCGCCAGGAATGTTGGAAAATACTACATCCGAGATGTTAGGTTCCTTTAGGTTCGGATATATAACGTTATAGACGTATATAATGTCCTCACCGAGATGTACGGGCCGACACGAACGGCATTTTGTAAAACATTACCAGCGAGGGTCTAGATGGCTTAGGTTAGGTTATATTACGATATAGACGTATATAATTTGCCCACCGAGAAGTAGGGGCCGACCCGCCAGGAATGTTGGAAAATACTACATCTGAGATGTTAGGTTCCCTCAGGTTAGGATATATAAAGTTATAGACGTATATGAGGTCCCCACGGAAAAGCACTGGCCGACACGACCGGGATTTTGTAAAACATTACCAGCGAGGGTCTAGATGGGTTAGGTTAGGTTATATTACGATATAGACGTATATAATATGCCCACCGAGAAGTAGGAGCCGACCCGCCAGGAATGTTGGAAAATACTACATCCGAGATGTTAAGCTGCCTTAGGTTAGGATATATAAATTTATAGACGTATATAATGTCCTCACCGAGATGTACGGGCCGACACGACCGGGATTTTGTAAAACATTACCAGCGAGGGTCTAGATGGGTTAGGTTAGGTTATATTACGATATAGACGTATATAATGTGCCCACCTAGAAGTAGGGGCCGACCCGCCAGGAATGTTGGAAAATACTACATCATAGATGTTAGGTTCTCTTAGGTTAGGGTATATAACGTTATAGACGTATGTAATGTCCTCACCGAGATGTACGGGCCGACACGACCGGGATTTTGTAAAACATTACCAGCGAGGGTCTAGATGGGTTAGGTTAGGTTATATTACGATATAGACGGATATAATGTGCCCACCGAGAAGTAGGGGCCGACCCGCCAGAAATGTTGGAAAATTCTACATCCGAGATGTTAAGTTGCCTTAGGTCAGGATATATAACGTTATAGACGTATATAATATCCGCACCGAGACGTACGGGACGACACGAACGGGATTCTGTAAAACATTCCCAGCTAGGGGCTAGATGTGTTACGTTAGGTTATATTACATTATAGACATATATAATGATCCCACCGAGAAGTAGGGGCCGACCCGCCAGGAATGTTGGAAAATACTACATCCGCGATGTTATGTTCACTTAGGTTAGGATATATAACGTTATAGACGTATATAATGACCTCACCGACATGTACGGTCCGACACGACCGGGATTTTGTAAAACATTACCAGCGAGGGTCTAGATGGGTTAGGTCAGGTTATATTACGATATAGACGTATATAATGTGCCCACCGAGAAGTAGGGGCCGAGCCGCCAGGAATGTTGGAAAATACTACATCCGAGATGTTAGGTTCCCTCAGGTTAGGATATATAAAGTTATAGACGTATATGAGGTCCCCACGGAAAGGTACGGGCCGACACGACCGGGATTTTGTAAAACATTACCAGCGAGGGTCTACATGGGTTAGGTTAGGTTATATTACGATATAGACGTATATAATGTGCCCACCGAGAAGCAGGGGCCGACCCGCCAGGAATGTTGGAAAATACTACATCCGAGATGTTAGGTTCTCTTAGGTTAAGGTATATAACGTTATAGACGTATGTAATGTCCTCACCGAGATGTACGGGCCGACACGAACGGGATTCTGTAAAACATTCCCAGCTAGGGGCTAGATGTGTTACGTTAGGTTATATTACATTATAGACATATATAATGATCCCACCGAGAAGTAGGGGCCGACCCGCCAGGAATGTTGGAAAATACTACATCCGCGATGTTATGTTCACTTAGGTTAGGATATATAAGGTTATAGACGTATATAATGTCCTCACCGACATGTACGGTCCGACACGACCGGGATTTTGTAAAACATTACCAGCGAGGGTCTAGATGGGTTAGGTCAGGTTATATTACGATATAGACGTATATAATGTGCCCACCGAGAAGTAGGGGCCGAGCCGCCAGGAATGTTGGAAAATACTACATCCGAGATGTTAGGTTCCCTCAGGTTAGGATATATAAAGTTATAGACGTATATGAGGTCCCCACGGAAAAGTACGGGCCGACACGACCGGGATTTTGTAAAACATTACCAGCGAGGGTCTAGATGGGTTAGGTTAGGTTACATTACGATATAGACGTATATAATGTGCCGACCTAGAAGTAGGGGCCGACCCGGCAGGAATGTTGGAAAATACTACATCCGAGATGTTAGGTTCCCTCAGGTTAGGATATATAACGTTATAGACGTATATAATGTCCGCACCGAGACGTACGGGAAGACATGAACGGGATTATGTGAACATTACCAGCGAGGGTCTAGGTGGGTTAGGTTAGGTTATATTACGTTATAGACGTATATAATGTTCTCACGGAGAAGTAGGGGCCGACCCGCCAGAAATGTTGGAAAATTCTACATCCGAGATGTTAAGTTGCCTTAGGTTAGGATATATAACGCTATAGACGTATATAATGTCCTCACCGAGATGTACGGGCCGACACGACCGGGATTTTGTAAAACATTACCAGCGAGGGTCTAGATGGGTTAGGTTAGGTTATATTACGATATAGACGTATATAATGTGCCCACCGAGAAGTAGGAGCCGACCCGCCAGGAATGTTGGAAAATACTACATCCGAGATGTTAAGCTGCCTTAGGTTAGGATATATAAATTTATAGACGTATATAATGTCCGCACCGAGACGTACGGGAAGACATGAACGGGATTATGTGAAACATTACCAGCGAGGATCTAGGTGGGTTAGGTTAGGTTATATTACGTTATAGACGTATATAATGTTCCCACCGAGAAGTAGGGGCCGACCCGCCAGAAATGTTGGAAAATTCTACATCCGAGATGTTAAGTTGCCTTAGGTTAGGATATATAACGTTATAGACGTATATAATGTCTGCACCGAGACGTACGGGACGACACGACCGGGATTTTGTAAAACATAACCAGCGAGGGTCTAGATGGGTTAGGTTAGGTTATATTACGTTATAGACGTATATAATGATCCCACCGAGAAGTAGGGGCCGACCCGCCAGGAATGTTGGAAAATATTACATCCGAGATGTTAGGTTCCTTTAGGTTCGGATATATAACGTTATAGACGTATATAATGTCCTCACCGAGATGTACGGGCCGACACGAACGGCATTTTGTAAAACATTACCAGCGAGGGTCTAGATGGCTTAGGTTAGGTTATATTACGATATAGACGTATATAATCTGCCCACCGAGAAGTAGGGGCCGACCCGCCAGGAATGTTGGAAAATACTACATCCGAGATGTTAGGTTCCCTCAGGTTAGGATATATAAAGTTATAGACGTATATGAGGTCCCCACGGAAAAGCACGGGCCGACACGACCGGGATTTTGTAAAACATTACCAGCGAGGGTCTAGATGGGTTAGGTTAGGTTATATTACGATATAGACGTATATAATATGCCCACCGAGAAGTAGGAGCCGACCCGCCAGGAATGTTGGAAAATACTACATCCGAGATGTTAAGCTGCCTTAGGTTAGGATATATAAATTTATAGACGTATATAATGTCCTCACCGAGATGTACGGGCCGACACGACCGGGATTTTGTAAAACATTACCAGCGAGGGTCTAGATGGGTTAGGTTAGGTTATATTACGATATAGACGTATATAATGTGCCCACCTAGAAGTAGGGGCCGACCCGCCAGGAATGTTGGAAAATACTACATCATAGATGTTAGGTTCTCTTAGGTTAGGGTATATAACGTTATAGACGTATGTAATGTCCTCACCGAGATGTACGGGCCGACACGACCGGGATTTTGTAAAACATTACCAGCGAGGGTCTAGATGGGTTAGGTTAGGTTATATTACGATATAGACGGATATAATGTGCCCACCGAGAAGTAGGGGCCGACCCGCCAGAAATGTTGGAAAATTCTACATCCGAGATGTTAAGTTGCCTTAGGTCAGGATATATAACGTTATAGTCGTATATAATATCCGCACCGAGACGTACGGGACGACACGAACGGGATTCTGTAAAACATTCCCAGCTAGGGGCTAGATGTTTTACGTTAGGTTATATTACATTATAGACATATATAATGATCCCACCGAGAATTGGCGCCGACCCGCCAGGAATGTTGTGAAATACTACATCGGGAGAGGTTAGGTTCCCTTAGGTTAGGATATATAAATTTATAGACGTATATAATTTCCGCACCGAGACGTACGGGAAGACATGAACGGGATTCTGTGAAACATTACCAGCGAGGGTCTAGGTGGGTTAGGTTAGGTTATATTACGATATAGACGTATATAATGTGCCGACCTAGAAGTAGGGGCCGACCCGCCAGGAATGTTGGAAAATACTACATCCGAGATGTTAGGTTCACTTAGGTTAGGATATATAACGTTATAGACGTATATAATGTCCTCACCGAGATGTACGGTCCGACACGACCGGGATTTTGTAAAACATTACCAGCGAGGGTCTAGATGGGTTAGGTCAGGTTATATTACGATATAGACGTATGTAATGTGTCCACCGAGAAGTAGGGGCCGACCCGCCAGGATTGTTGGAAAATACTACATCCGAGATGTTAGGTTCCCTCAGGTTAGGATATATAAAGTTATAGACGTATATGAGGTCCCCACGGAAAAGTCCGGGCCGACACGACCGGGATTTTGTAAAACATTACCAGCGTGGGTCTAGATGGGTTAGGTTAGGTTATATTACGTTATAGACGTATATAATGTTCCCACCGAGAAGTAGGGGCCGACCCGCCAGAAATGTTGGAAAATTCTACATCCGAGATATTAGGTTGCCTTAGGTTAGGATATATAACGCTATAGACGTATATAATGTCCTCACCGAGATGTACGGGCCGACACGACCGGGATTTTGTAAAACATTACCAGCGATGGTCTAGATGGGTTAGGTTAGGTTATATTACGATATAGACGTATATAATGTGCCCACCGAGAAGTAGGAGCCGACCCGCCAGGAATGTTGGAAAATACTACATCCGAGATGTTAAGCTGCCTTAGGTTAGGATATATAAATTTATAGACGTATATAATGTCCGCACCGAGACGTACGGGAAGACATGAACGGGATTATGTGAAACATTACCAGCGAGGGTCTAGGTGGGTTAGGTTAGGTTATATTACGTTATAGACGTATATAATGTTCCCACCGAGAAGTAGGGGCCGACCCGCCAGAAATGTTGGAAAATTCTACATCCGAGATGTTAAGTTGCCTTAGGTTAGGATATATAACGTTATAGACGTATATAATGTCTGCACCGAGACGTACGGGACGACACGACCGGGATTTTGTAAAACATTACCAGCGAGGGTCTAGATGGGTTAGGTTAGGTTATATTACGTTATAGACGTATATAATGATCCCACCGAGAAGTAGGGGCCGACCCGCCAGGAATGTTGGAAAATACTACATCCGAGATGTTAGGTTCCTTTAGGTTCGGATATATAACGTTATAGACGTATATAATGTCCTCACCGAGATGTACGGGCCGACACGAACGGCATTTTGTAAAACATTACCAGCGAGGGTGTAGATGGCTTAGGTTAGGTTATATTACGATATAGACGTATATAATTTGCCCACCGAGAAGTAGGGGCCGACCCGCCAGGAATGTTGGAAAATACTACATCCGAGATGTTAGGTTCCCTCAGGTTAGGATATATAAAGTTATAGACGTATATGAGGTCCCCACGGAAAAGCACTGGCCGACACGACCGGGATTTTGTAAAACATTACCAGCGAGGGTCTAGATGGGTTAGGTTAGGTTATATTACGATATAGACGTATATAATATGCCCACCGAGAAGTAGGAGCCGACCCGCCAGGAATGTTGGAAAATACTACATCCGAGATGTTAAGCTGCCTTAGGTTAGGATATATAAATTTATAGACGTATATAATGTCCTCACCGAGATGTACGGGCCGACACGACCGGGATTTTGTAAAACATTACCAGCGAGGGTCTAGATGGGTTAGGTTAGGTTATATTACGATATAGACGTATATAATGTGCCCACCTAGAAGTAGGGGCCGACCCGCCAGGAATGTTGGAAAATACTACATCATAGATGTTAGGTTCTCTTAGGTTAGGGTATATAACGTTATAGACGTATGTAATGTCCTCACCGAGATGTACGGGCCGACACGACCGGGATTTTGTAAAACATTACCAGCGAGGGTCTAGATGGGTTAGGTTAGGTTATATTACGATATAGACGGATATAATGTGCCCACCGAGAAGTAGGGGCCGACCCGCCAGAAATGTTGGAAAATTCTACATCCGAGATGTTAAGTTGCCTTAGGTCAGGATATATAACGTTATAGACGTATATAATATCCGCACCGAGACGTACGAGACGACACGAACGGGATTCTGTAAAACATTCCCAGCTAGGGGCTAGATGTGTTACGTTAGGTTATATTACATTATAGACATATATAATGATCCCACCGAGAAGTAGGGGCCGACCCGCCAGGAATGTTGGAAAATACTACATCCGCGATGTTATGTTCACTTAGGTTAGGATATATAACGTTATAGACGTATATAATGACCTCACCGACATGTACGGTCCGACACGACCGGGATTTTGTAAAACATTACCAGCGAGGGTCTAGATGGGTTAGGTCAGGTTATATTACGATATAGACGTATATAATGTGCCCACCGAGAAGTAGGGGCCGAGCCGCCAGGAATGTTGGAAAATACTACATCCGAGATGTTAGGTTCCCTCAGGTTAGGATATATAAAGTTATAGACGTATATGAGGTCCCCACGGAAAGGTACGGGCCGACACGACCGGGATTTTGTAAAACATTACCAGCGAGGGTCTACATGGGTTAGGTTAGGTTATATTACGATATAGACGTATATAATGTGCCCACCGAGAAGCAGGGGCCGACCCGCCAGGAATGTTGGAAAATACTACATCCGAGATGTTAGGTTCTCTTAGGTTAAGGTATATAACGTTATAGACGTATGTAATGTCCTCACCGAGATGTACGGGCCGACACGAACGGGATTCTGTAAAACATTCCCAGCTAGGGGCTAGATGTGTTACGTTAGGTTATATTACATTATAGACATATATAATGATCCCACCGAGAAGTAGGGGCCGACCCGCCAGGAATGTTGGAAAATACTACATCCGCGATGTTATGTTCACTTAGGTTAGGATATATAACGTTATAGACGTATATAATGTCCTCACCGACATGTACGGTCCGACACGACCGGGATTTTGTAAAACATTACCAGCGAGGGTCTAGATGGGTTAGGTCAGGTTATATTACGATATAGACGTATATAATGTGCCCACCGAGAAGTAGGGGCCGAGCCGCCAGGAATGTTGGAAAATACTACATCCGAGATGTTAGGTTCCCTCAGGTTAGGATATATAAAGTTATAGACGTATATGAGGTCCCCACGGAAAAGTACGGGCCGACACGACCGGGATTTTGTAAAACATTATCAGCGAGGGTCTAGATGGGTTAGGTTAGGTTACATTACGATATAGACGTATATAATGTGCCGACCTAGAAGTAGGGGCCGACCCGGCAGGAATGTTGGAAAATACTACATCCGAGATGTTAGGTTCCCTCAGGTTAGGATATATAACGTTATAGACGTATATAATGTCCGCACCGAGACGTACGGGCCGACACGACCGGGATTTTGTAAAACATTACCAGCGAGGGTCTAGATAGGTTAGGTTAGGTTATATTACGATATAGACGTATATAATGTGCCCACCTAGAAGTAGGGGCCGACCCGCCAGGAATGTTGGAAAATACTACATCCGAGATGTTAGGTTCTCTTAGGTTAGGGTATATAACGTTATAGACGTATGTAATGTCCTCACCGAGATGTACGGGCCGACACGACCGGGATTTTGTAAAACATTACCAGCGAGAGTCTAGATGGGTTAGGTTAGGTTATATTACGATATAGACGGATATAATGTGCCCACCGAGAAGTAGGGGCCGACCCGCCAGAAATGTTGGAAAATTCTACATCCGAGGTGTTAAGTTGCCTTAGGTCAGGATATATAACGTTATAGACGTATATAATATCCGCACCGAGACGTACGGGACGACACGAACGGGATTCTGTAAAACATTCCCAGCTAGGGGCTAGATGTGTTACGTTAGGTTATATTACATTATAGACATATATAATGATCCCACCGAGAAGTAGGGGCCGACCCGCCAGGAATGTTGGAAAATACTACATCCGCGATGTTATGTTCACTTAGGTTAGGATATATAACGTTATAGACGTATATAATGTCCTCACCGACATGTACGGTCCGACACGACCGGGATTTTGTAAAACATTACCAGCGAGGGTCTAGATGGGTTAGGTTAGGTTATATTACGATATAGACGTCTATAATGTGCCCACCGAGAAGTAGGGGCCGACCCGCCAGGAATGTTGGAAAATACTACATCCGAGATGTTAGGTTCCCGTAGGTTAGGATATATAACGTTATAGACGTATATAATGTCCCCACCGAGAAGTACGGGCAGACACGACCGGGATTTTGTAAAACATTACCAGCGAGGGTCTAGATGGGTTAGGTTAGGTTATATTACGATATAGACGGATATAATGTGCCCACCGAGAAGTAGGGGCCGACCCGCCAGAAATGTTGGAAAATTCTACATCCGAGGTGTTAAGTTGCCTTAGGTCAGGATATATAACGTTATAGACGTATATAATATCCGCACCGAGACGTACGGGACGACACGAACGGGATTCTGTAAAACATTCCCAGCTAGGGGCTAGATGTGTTACGTTAGGTTATATTACATTATAGACATATATAATGATCCCACCGAGAAGTAGGGGCCGACCCGCCAGGAATGTTGGAAAATACTACATCCGCGATGTTATGTTCACTTAGGTTAGGATATATAACGTTATAGACGTATATAATGTCCTCACCGACATGTACGGTCCGACACGACCGGGATTTTGTAAAACATTACCAGCGAGGGTCTAGATGGGTTAGGTCAGGTTATATTACGATATAGACGTATATAATGTGCCCACCGAGAAGTAGGGGCCGAGCCGCCAGGAATGTTGGAAAATACTACATCCGAGATGTTAGGTTCCCTCAGGTTAGGATATATAAAGTTATAGACGTATATGAGGTCCCCACGGAAAAGTACGGGCCGACACGACCGGGATTTTGTAAAACATTACCAGCGAGGGTCTAGATGGGTTAGGTTAGGTTACATTACGATATAGACGTATATAATGTGCCGACCTAGAAGTAGGGGCCGACCCGCCAGGAATGTTGGAAAATACTACATCCGAGATGTTAGGTTCCCTCAGGTTAGGATATATAACGTTATAGACGTATATAATGTCCGCACCGAGACGTACGGGCCGACACGACCGGGATTTTGTAAAACATTACCAGCGGGGGTCTAGATAGGTTAGGTTAGGTTATATTACGATATAGACGTATATAATGTGCCCACCTAGAAGTAGGGGCCGACCCGCCAGGAATGTTGGAAAATACTACATCCGAGATGTTAGGTTCTCTTAGGTTAGGGTATATAACGTTATAGACGTATGTAATGTCCTCACCGAGATGTACGGGCCGACACGACCGGGATTTTGTAAAACATTACCAGCGAGGGTCTAGATGGGTTAGGTTAGGTTATATTACGATATAGACGGATATAATGTGCCCACCGAGAAGTAGGGGCCGACCCGCCAGAAATGTTGGAAAATTCTACATCCGAGGTGTTAAGTTGCCTTAGGTCAGGATATATAACGTTATAGACGTATATAATATCCGCACCGAGACGTACGGGACGACACGAACGGGATTCTGTAAAACATTCCCAGCTAGGGGCTAGATGTGTTACGTTAGGTTATATTACATTATAGACATATATAATGATCCCACCGAGAAGTAGGGGTCGACCCGCCAGGAATGTTGGAAAATACTACATCCGCGATGTTATGTTCACTTAGGTTAGGATATATAACGTTATAGACGTATATAATGTCCTCACCGAGATGTACGGGCCGACACGACCGGGATTTTGTAAAACATTACCAGCGAGGGTCTAGATGGGTTAGGTTAGGTTATATTACGATATAGACGTATATAATGTGCCCACCGAGAAGTAGGGGCCGACCCGCCAGGAATGTTGGAAAATACTACATCCGAGATGTTAGGTTCCCTTAGGTTAGGATATATAACGTTATAGACGTATATAATGTCCTCACCGAGATCTACGGGCCGACACGACCGGGATTTTGTAAAACATTACCAAAGAGGGTCTAGATGGGTTAGGTTAGGTTATATTACGATATAGACGTATATAATGTGCCCACCGAGACGTAGGGGCCGAGCCGCCAGGAATGTTGGAAAATACTACATCCGAGATGTTAGGTTCACTTCGGTTAGGATATATAACGTTATAGACGTATATAATGTCCTCACCGAGATGTACGGTCCGACACGACCGGGATTTTGTAAAACATTACCAGCGAGGGTCTAGATGGGTTAGGTCAGGTTATATTACGATATAGACGTATATAATGTGCCCACCGAGAAGTAGGGGCCGACCCGCCAGGAATGTTGGAAAATACTACATCCGAGATGTTAGGTTCCCTCAGGTTAGGATATATAAAGTTACAGACGTATATGAGGTCCCCACGGAAAAGTACGGGCCGACACGACCGGGATTTTGTAAAACATTACCAGCGAGGGTCTAGATAGGTTAGGTTAGGTTATATTACGATATAGTCGTATATAATGTGCCCACCGAGAAGTAGGGGCCGACCCGCCAGGAATGTTGGAAAATACTACATCCGAGATGTTAGGTTCTCTTAGGTTAGGGTATATAACGTTATAGACGTATATAATGTCCTCACCGAGATGTACGGGCCGACACGACCGGGATTTTGTAAAACATTACCAGCGAGTGTCTACATGGGTTAGGTTAGGTTATATTACGATATAGACGTATATAATGTGCCCACCGAGAAGCAGGGGCCGACCCGCCAGGAATGTTGGAAAATACTACATCCGAGATATTAGGTTCCCTTAGGTTAGGATATATAAATTTATAGACGTATATAATGTCCGCACCGAGACGTACGGGAAGACATGAACGGGATTCTGTGAAACATTACCAGCGAGGGTCTAGGTGCGTTAGGTTAGGTTATATTACGATATAGACGTATATAATGTGCCCACCGAGAAGTAGGGGCCGACCCGCCAGGAATGTTGGAAAATACTACATCCGAGATGTTAGGTTCACTTAGGTTAGGATATATAACGTTATAGACGTATATAATGTCCTCACCGAGATGTATGGGCCGACACGACCGGGATTTTGTAAAACATTACCAGCGAGGGTCTAGATGGGTTAGGTTAGGTTATATTACGATATAGACGTATATAATGTGCCCACCGAGAAGTAGGGGCCGACCCGCCAGGAATGTTGGAAAATACTACATCCGAGATGTTAGGTTCACTTAGGTTAGGATATATAACGTTATAGACGTATATAATGTCCTCACCGAGATGTACGGGCCGACACGACCGGGATTTTGTAAAACATTACCAGCGAGGGTCTAGATGGGTTAGGTCAGGTTATATTACGATATAGACGTATATAATGTGCCCACCGAGACGTAGGGGCCGACCCGCCAGGAATGTTGGAAAATACTACATCCGAGATGTTAAGCTGCCTTAGGTTAGGATATATAAATTTATAGACGTATATAATGTCCGCACCGAGACGTACGGGAAGACATGAACGGGATTATGTGAAACATTACCAGCGAGGGTCTAGGTGGGTTAGGTTAGGTTATATTACGTTATAGACGTATATAATGTTCCCACGGAGAAGTAGGGGCCGACCCGCCAGAAATGTTGGAAAATTCTACATCCGAGATGTTAAGTTGCCTTAGGTTAGGATATATAACGTTATAGACGTATATAATGTCCGCACCGAGACGTACGGGACGACACGACCGGGATTCTGTAAAACATTCCCAGCTAGGGGCTAGATGTGTTAGGTTAGGTTATATTACGTTATAGACGTATATAATGATCCCACCGAGAAGTAGGGGCCGCCCCGCCAGGAATGTTGGAAAATACTACATCCGAGATGTTAGGTTCCTTTAGGTTCGGATATATAACGTTATAGACGTATATAATGTCCTCACCGAGATGTACGGGAAGACATGAACGGGATTCTGTGAAACATTACCAGCGAGGGTCTAGGTGCGTTAGGTTAGGTTATATTACGATATAGACGTATATAATGTGCCCACCGAGAAGTAGGGGCCGACCCGCCAGGAATGTTGGAAAATACTACATCCGAGATGTTAGGTTCACTTAGGTTAGGATATATAACGTTATAGACGTATATAATGTCCTCACCGAGATGTATGGGCCGACACGACCGGGATTTTGTAAAACATTACCAGCGAGGGTCTAGATGGGTTAGGTTAGGTTATATTACGATATAGACGTATATAATGTGCCGACCTAGATGTAGGGGCCGACCCGTCAGGAATGTTGGAAAATACTACATCCGAGATGTTAGGTTCCCTCAGGTTAGGATATATAACGTTATAGACGTATATAATGTCCGCACCGAGACGTACGGGCCGACACGACCGGGATTTTGTAAAACATTACCAGCGAGGGTCTAGATGGCTTAGGTTAGGTTATATTACGATATAGACGTATATAATGTGCCCACCGAGAAGTAGGGGCCCACCCGCCAGAAATGTTGGAAAATTCTACATCCGAGATGTTAAGTTGCCTTAGGTCAGGATATATAACGTTATAGACGTATATAATATCCGCACCGAGACGTACGGGACGACACGAACGGGATTCTGTAAAACATTACCAACGAGGGTCTAGATGGGTTAGGTTAGGTTATATTACGATATAGACGTATATAATGTGCCCACCGAGAAGTAGGGACCGACCCGCCAGGAATGTTGGAAAATACTACATCCGAGATGTTAGGTTCACTTTGGTTAGGATATATAACGTTATAGACGTATATAATGTCCTCACCGAGATGTACGGTCCGACACGACCGGAATTTTGTAAAACATTACCAGCGAGGGTCTAGATGGGTTAGGTCAGGTTATATTACGATATAGACGTATATAATGTGCCCACCGAGAAGTAGGGGCCGAGCCGCCAGGAATGTTGGAAAATACTACATCCGAGATGTTAGGTTCCCTCAGGTTAGGATATATAAAGTTATAGACGTATATGAGGTCCCCACGGAAATGTACGGGCCGACACGACCGGGATTTTGTAAAACATTACCAGCGAGGGTCTAGATGGGTTAGGTTAGGTTATATTACGATATAGACGTATATAATGTGCCGACCTAGAAGTAGGGGCCGACCCGCCAGGAATGTTGGAAAATACTACATCCGAGATGTTAGGTTCCCTCAGGTTAGCATATATAACGTTATAGACGTATATAATGTCCGCACCGAGACGTACGGGCCAACACGACCGGGATTTTGTAAAACATTCCCAGCTAGGGGCTAGATGAGTTAGGTTAGCTTATATTACGTTATAGACGTATATAATGATCCCACCGAGAAGTAGGGGCCGACCCGCCAGGAATGTTGGAAAATACTACATCCGAGATGTTAGGTTCCCTTAGGTTAGGATATATAACGTTATAGACGTATATAATGTCCTCACCGAGATGTACGGTCCGACACGACCGGGATTTTGTAAAACATTACCAGCGAGTGTCTACATGGGTTAGGTTAGGTTATATTACGATATAGACGTATATAATGTGCCCACCGAGAAGCAGGGGCCGACCCGCCAGGAATGTTGGGAAATACTACATCCGAGATATTAGGTTCCCTTAGGTTAGGATATATAAATTTATAGACGTATATAATGTCCGCACCGAGACGTACGGGAAGACATGAACGGGATTCTGTGAAACATTACCAGCGAGGGTCTAGGTGGGTTAGGTTAGGTTATATTACGATATAGACGTATATAATGTGCCCACCGAGAAGTAGGGGCCGACCCGCCAGGAATGTTGGAAAATACTACATCCGAGGCGTTAGGTTCACTTAGGTTAGGATATATAACGTAATAGACGTATATAATGTCCTCACCGAGATGTACGGGCCGACACGACCGGGATTTTGTAAAACATTACCAGAGAGGGTCTAGATGGGTTAGGTTAGGTTATATTACGATATAGACGTATATAATGTCCCCACCGAGAAGTAGGGGCCGACCCGCCAGGAATGTTGGAAAATACTACATCCGAGATGTTAGGTTCTCTTAGGTTAGGATATATAACGTTATAGACTTATATAATGTCCTCACCGAGATGTACGGGCCGACACGACCGGGATGTTGTAAAACATTACCAGCGAGGGTCTAGATGGGTTAGGTTAGGTTATATTACGATATAGACGTATATAATGTGCCCACCGAGAAGTAGGGGCCGACCCGCCAGGAATGTTGGAAACTACTACATCCGAGATGTTAGGTTCCCTTAGGTTAGGATATATAAATTTATAGACGTATATAATGTCCGCACCGAGACGTCCGGGAAGACATGAACGGGATTCTGTGAAACATTACCGGCGAGGGTCTAGGTGGGTTAGGTTAGGTTATATTACGATATAGACATATATAATGTGCCCAGCGAGAAGTAGGAGCCGACCCGCCAGGAATGTTGGAAAATACTACATCCGAGATGTTAAGCTGCCTTAGGTTAGGATATATAAATTTATAGACGTATATAATGTCCGCACCGAGACGTACGGGAAGACATGAACGGGATTATGTGAAACATTACCAGCGAGGGTCTAGGTGGGTTAGGTTAGGTTATATTACGTTATAGACGTATATAATGTTCCCACCGAGAAGTAGGGGCCGACCCGCCAGAAATGTTGGAAAATTCTAGATCCGAGATGTTAAGTTGCCTTAGGTTAGGATATATAACGTTATAGACGTATATAATGACCCCACCGAGAAGTACGGGCAGACACGACCGGGATTTTGTAAAACATTACCAGCGATGGTCTAGATGGGTTAGGTTAGGTTATATTACGATATAGACGTATATAATGTGCCCACCGAGAAGCAGGGGCCGACCCGCCAGGAATGTTGGAAAATACTACATCCGAGATGTTAGGTTCCCTCAGGTTAGGATATATAACGTTATAGACGTATATAATGTCCGCACCGAGACGTACGGGCCGACACGACCGGGATTTTGTAAAACATTACCAGCGAGGGTCTAGATAGGTTAGGTTAGGTTATATTACGATATAGACGTATATAATGTGCCCACCTAGAAGTAGGGGCCGACCCGCCAGGAATGTTGGAAAATACTACATCCGAGATGTTAGGTTCTCTTAGGTTAGGGTATATAACGTTATAGACGTATGTAATGTCCTCACCGAGATGTACGGGCCGACACGACCGGGATTTTGTAAAACATTACCAGCGAGGATCTAGATGGGTTAGGTTAGGTTATATTACGATATAGACGGATATAATGTGCCCACCGAGAAGTAGGGGCCGACCCGCCAGAAATGTTGGAAAATTCTACATCCGAGGTGTTAAGTTGCCTTAGGTCAGGATATATAACGTTATAGACGTATATAATATCCGCACCGAGACGTACGGGACGACACGAACGGGATTCTGTAAAACATTCCCAGCTAGGGGCTAGATGTGTTACGTTAGGTTATATTACATTATAGACATATATAATGATCCCACCGAGAAGTAGGGGTCGACCCGCCAGGAATGTTGGAAAATACTACATCCGCGATGTTATGTTCACTTAGGTTAGGATATATAACGTTATAGACGTATATAATGTCCTCACCGAGATGTACGGGCCGACACGACCGGGATTTTGTAAAACATTACCAGCGAGGGTCTAGATTGGTTAGGTTAGGTTATATTACGATATAGACGTATATAATGTGCCCACCGAGAAGTAGGGGCCGACCCGCCAGGAATGTTGGAAAATACTACATCCGAGATGTTAGGTTCCCTTAGGTTAGGATATATAACGTTATAGACGTATATAATGTCCTCACCGAGATCTACGGGCCGACACGACCGGGATTTTGTAAAACATTACCAAAGAGGGTCTAGATGGGTTAGGTTAGGTTATATTACGATATAGACGTATATAATGTGCCCACCGAGACGTAGGGGCCGATCCGCCAGGAATGTTGGAAAATACTACATCCGAGATGTTAGGTTCACTTAGGTTAGGATATATAACGTTATAGACGTATATAATGTCCTCACCGAGATGTACGGTCCGACACGACCGGGATTTTGTAAAACATTACCAGCGAGGGTCTAGATGGGTTAGGTCAGGTTATATTACGATATAGACGTATATAATGTGCCCACCGAGAAGTAGGGGCCGACCCGCCAGGAATGTTGGAAAATACTACATCCGAGATGTTAGGTTCCCTCAGGTTAGGATATATAAAGTTACAGACGTATATGAGGTCCCCACGGAAAAGTACGGGCCGACACGACCGGGATTTTGTAAAACATTACCAGCGAGGGTCTAGATAGGTTAGGTTAGGTTATATTACGATATAGTCGTATATAATGTGCCCACCGAGAAGTAGGGGCCGACCCGCCAGGAGTGTTGGAAAATACTACATCCGAGATGTTAGGTTCTCTTAGGTTAGGGTATATAACGTTATAGACGTATATAATGTCCCCACCGAGAAGTACGGGCAGACACGACCGGGATTTCGTAAAACATTACCAGCGAGGGTCTAGATGGGTTAGGTTAGGTTATATTACGATATAGACCTATATAATGTGCCCACCGAGATGTAGGGGCCGACCCGCCAGTTATGTTGAAAAATACTACATCCGAGATGTTAGGTTCCCTTAGGTTAGGATATATAAATTTATAGACGTATATAATGTCCGCACCGAGACGTCCGGGAAGACATGAACGGGATTCTGTGAAACATTACCGGCGAGGGTCTAGGTGGGTTAGGTTAGGTTATATTACGATATAGACATATATAATGTGCCCAGCGAGAAGTAGGAGCCGACCCGCCAGGAATGTTGGAAAATACTACATCCGAGATGTTAAGCTGCCTTAGGTTAGGATATATAAATTTATAGACGTATATAATGTCCGCACCGAGACGTACGGGAAGACATGAACGGGATTATGTGAAACATTACCAGCGAGGGTCTAGGTGGGTTAGGTTAGGTTATATTACGTTATAGACGTATATAATGTTCCCACCGAGAAGTAGGGGCCGACCCGCCAGAAATGTTGGAAAATTCTACATCCGAGATGTTAAGTTGCCTTAGGTTAGGATATATAACGTTATAGACGTATATAATGTCCTCACCGAGATCTACGGGCCGACACGACCGGGATTTTGTAAAACATTACCAGCGAGGGTCTAGATGGGTTAGGTTAGGTTATATTACGATAGAGACGTATATAATGTGCCCACCGAGAAGTAGGGGCCCAGCCGCCAGGAATGTTGGAAAATACTACATCCGAGATGTTAGGTTCACTTAGGTTAGGATATATAACGTTATAGACGTATATAATGTCCTCACCGAGATGTACGTTCCGACACGACCGGGATTTTGTAAAACATTACCAGCGAGGGTCTAGATGGGTTAGGTCAGGTTATATTACGATATAGACGTATATAATGTGCCCACCGAGAAGTAGGGGCCGACCCGCCAGGAATGTTGGAAAATACTACATCCGAGATGTTAGGTTCCCTCAGGTTAGGATATATAAAGTTACAGACGTATATGAGGTCCCCACGGAAAAGTACGGGCCGACACTACCGGGATTTTGTAAAACATTACCAGCGAGGGTCTAGATAGGTTAGGTTAGGTTATATTACGATATAGTCGTATATAATGTGCCCACCGAGAAGTAGGGGCCGACCCGCCAGGAGTGTTGGAAAATACTACATCCGAGATGTTAGGTTCTCTTAGGTTAGGGTATATAACGTTATAGACGTATATAATGTCCCCACCGAGAAGTACGGGCAGACACGACCGGGATTTCGTAAAACATTACCAGCGAGGGTCTAGATGGGTTAGGTTAGGTTATATTACGATATAGACCTATATAATGTGCCCACCGAGATGTAGGGGCCGACCCGCCAGTTATGTTGAAAAATACTACATCCGAGATGTTAGGTTCCCTTAGGTTAGGATATATAAATTTATAGACGTATATAATGTCCGCACCGAGACGTCCGGGAAGACATGAACGGGATTCTGTGAAACATTACCGGCGAGGGTCTAGGTGGGTTAGGTTAGGTTATATTACGATATAGACATATATAATGTGCCCAGCGAGAAGTAGGAGCCGACCCGCCAGGAATGTTGGAAAATACTACATCCGAGATGTTAAGCTGCCTTAGGTTAGGATATATAAATTTATAGACGTATATAATGTCCGCACCGAGACGTACGGGAAGACATGAACGGGATTATGTGAAACATTACCAGCGAGGGTCTAGGTGGGTTAGGTTAGGTTATATTACGTTATAGACGTATATAATGTTCCCACCGAGAAGTAGGGGCCGACCCGCCAGAAATGTTGGAAAATTCTAGATCCGAGATGTTAAGTTGCCTTAGGTTAGGATATATAACGTTATAGACGTATATAATGTCCCCACCGAGAAGTACGGGCAGACACGACCGGGATTTTGTAAAACATTACCAGCGTTGGTCTAGATGGGTTAGGTTAGGTTATATTACGATATAGACGTATATAATGTGCCCACCGAGAAGCAGGGGCCGACCCGCCAGGAATGTTGGAAAATACTACATCCGAGATGTTAGGTTCCCTCAGGTTAGGTTATATAACGTTATAGACGTATATAATGTCCGCACCGAGACGTACGGGCCGACACGACCGGGATTTTGTAAAACATTACCAGCGAGGGTCTAGGTGGGTTAGGTTAGGTTATATTACGATATAGACGTATATAATGTGCCCACCGAGAAGTAGGGGCCGACCCGCCAGGAATGTTGGAAAATACTACATCCGAGATGTTAGGTTCCCTTAGGTTAGGATATATAAATTTATAGACGTATATAATGTCCGCAACGAGACGTACGGGAAGACATGAACGGGATTGTGTGAAGCATTACCAGCGAGGGTCTAGGTGGGTTAGGTTAGGTTATATTACGTTATAGACGTTTATAATGTTCCCACCGAGAAGTAGGGGCCGACCCGCCAGAAATGTTGGAAAATTCTACATCCGAGATGTTAAGTTGCCTTAGGTTAGGATATATAACGTTATAGACGTATATAATGTCCTCACCGAGATGTACGGGCCGACACGACCGGGATTTTGTAAAACATTACCAGCGAGGGTCTAGATGGGTTAGGTTAGGTTATATCACGATATAGACGTATATAATGTGCCCACCGAGAAGTAGGGGCCGACTCGCCAGGAATGTTGGAAAATACTACATCCCAGATGTTAGGTTCCCTTAGGTTAGGATATATAACGTTATAGACGTATATAATGTCCTCACCGAGATGTACGGGCCGACACGACCGGGATTTTGTAAAACATTACCAGCGAGTGTCTACATGGGTTAGGTTAGGTTATATTACGATATAGACGTATATAATGTGCCCACCGAGAAGCAGGGGCCGACCCGCCAGGAATGTTGGAAAATACTACATCCGAGATATTAGGTTCCCTTAGGTTAGGATATATAAATTTATAGACGTATATAATGTCCGCACCGAGACGTACGGGAAGACATGAACGGGATTCTGTGAAACATTACCAGCGAGGGTCTAGGTGGGTTAGGTTAGGTTATATTACGATATAGACGTATATAATGTGCCCACCGAGAAGTAGGGGCCGACCCGCCAGGAATGTTGGAAAATACTACATCCGAGATGTTAGGTTCTCTTAGGTTAGGGTATATAACGTTATAGACGTATATAATGTCCCCACCTAGAAGTACGGGCCGACACGACCGGGATTTTGTAAAACATTACCAGCGAGGGTCTAGATGGGTTCGGTTAGGTTATATTACGATATAGACGTATATAATGATCCCACCGAGAAGTAGGGGCCGACCCGCCAGGAATGTTGGAAAATACTACATCCGAGATGTTAGGTACCCTTAGGTTAGGATATATAACGTTATAGACGTATATAATGTCATCACCGAGATGTACGGGCCGACACGACCGGGATTTTGTAAAACATTACCAGCGAGTGTCTACATGGGTTAGGTTAGGTTATATTACGATATAGACGTATATAATGTTCCCACCGAGAAGCAGGGGCCGACCCGCCAGGAATGTTGGAAAATACTACATCCGAGATGTTAAGTTGCCTTAGGTTAGGATATATAAATTTATAGACGTATATAATGTCCGCACCGAGACGTACGGGAAGACATGAACGGGATTCTGTGAAACATTACCAGCGAGGGTCTAGGTGGGTTAGGTTAGGTTATATTACGATATAGACGTATATAATGTGCCCACCGAGAAGTAGGGGCCAACCCGCCAGGAATGTTGGAAAATACTACATCCGAGGTGTTAGGTTCACTTAGGTTAGGATATATAACGTAATAGACGTATATAATGTCCTCACCGAGATGTACGGGCCGACACGACCGGGATTTTGTAAAACATTACCAGCGAGGGTCTAGATGGGTTAGGTTAGGTTATATTACGATATAGACGTATATAATGTCCCCACCGAGAAGTAGGGGCCGACCCGCCAGGAATGTTGGAAAATACTACATCCGAGATGTTAGGTTCTCTTAGGTTAGGATATATAACGTTATAGACTTATATAATGTCCTCACCGAGATGTACGGGCCGACACAACCGGGATTTTGTAAAACAATCCCAGCTAGGGGCTAGATGTGTTACGTTAGGTTATATTACGTTATAGACGTATATAATGATCCCACCTGGAAGTAGGGGCCGACCCGCCAGGAATGTTGGAAAATACTACATCCGAGATGTTAGGTTCTCTTAGGTTAGGGTATATAACGTTATAGACGTATATAATGTCCCCACCGAGATGTACGGGCCGACACGACCGGGATTTTGTAAAACATTACCAGCGAGGGTCTAGATGGGTTAGGTTAGGTTATATTACGATATAGACGTATATAATGTGCCCACCGAGAAGTAGGGGCCGACCCGCCAGGAATGTTGGAAACTACTACATCCGAGATGTTAGGTTCCCTTAGGTTAGGATTTATAACGTTATAGACGTATATAATGTCCTCACCGAGATGTACGGGCCGACACAACCGGGATTTTGTAAAACAATCCCAGCTAGGGGCTAGATGTGTTACGTTAGGTTATATTACGTTATAGACGTATATAATGATCCCACCTGGAAGTAGGGGCCGACCCGCCAGGAATGTTGGAAAATACTACATCCGAGATGTTAGGTTCTCTTAGGTTAGGGTATATAACGTTATAGACGTATATAATGTCCCCACCGAGATGTACGGGCCGACACGACCGGGATTTTGTAAAACATTACCAGCGAGGGTCTAGATGGGTTAGGTTAGGTTACATTACGATATAGACGTATATAATGTGCCCACCGAGAAGTAGGGGCCGACCCGCCAGGAATGTTGGAAACTACTACATCCGAGATGTTAGGTTCCCTTAGGTTAGGATTTATAACGTTATAGACGTATATAATGTCCTCACCGAGATGTACGGGCCGACACAACCGGGATTTTGTAAAACAATCCCAGCTAGGGGCTAGATGTGTTACGTTAGGTTATATTACGTTATAGATGTATATAATGATCCCACCTGGAAGTAGGGGCCGACCCGCCAGGAATGTTGGAAAATACTACATCCGAGATGTTAGGTTCTCTTAGGTTAGGGTATATAACGTTATAGACGTATATAATGTCCCCACCGAGAAGTACGGGCCGACACGACCGGGATTTTGTAAAACATTACCAGCGAGGGTCTAGATGGATTCGGTTAGGTTATTTTACGATATAGACGTATGTAATGTGCCCACCGAGAAGTAGGGGCCGACCCGCCAGGAATGTTGGAAAATACTACATCCGAGATGTTAGGTACCCTTAGGTTAGGATATATAAATTTATAGACGTATATAATGTCCGCAACGAGACGTACGGGAAGACATGAACGGGATTCTGTGAAGCATTACCAGCGAGGGTCTAGGTAGGTTAGGTTAGGTTATATTACGTTATAGACGTATATAATGTTCCCACCGAGAAGTAGGGGCCGACCCGCCAGAAATGTTGGAAAATTCTACATCCGAGATGTTAAGTTGCCTTAGGTTAGGATATATAACGTTATAGACGTATATAATGTCCGCACCGAGACGTACGGGACGACACGAACGGGATTCTGTAAAACATTCCCAGCTATGTGCTAGATGTGTTACGTTAGGTTATATTACGTTATAGACGTATATAATGATCCCACCGAGAAGTGGCGCCGACCCGCCAGGAATGTTGTGAAATACTACATCCGAGATGTTAGGTTCCCTTAGGTTAGGATATATAACGTTATAGACGTATATAATGTCCTCACCGAGATGTACGGGCCGACACGACCGGGATTTTGTAAAACATTACCAGCGAGGGTCTAGATGGGTTAGGTTAGGTTATATTACGATATAGACGTATATAATGTGGCCACCGAGAAGTAGGGGCCGACCCGCCAGGAATGTTGGAAAATACTACATCCGAGATATTAGGTTCCCTTAGGTTAGGATATATAAATTTATAGACGTATATAATGTCCGCACCGAGACGTACGGGAAGACATGAACGGGATTCTGTGAAACATTACCAGCGAGGGTCTAGGTGGGTTAGGTTAGGTTATACTACGATATAGGCGTATATAGTGTGCCTACCGAGAAGTAGGGGCCGACCCGCCAGGAATGTTGAAAAATACTACATCCGAGATGTTAGGTTCCCTTAGGTTAGGATATATAAATTTATAGACGTATATAATGTCCGCACCGAGACGTACGGGAAGACATGAACGGGATTGTGTGAAGCATTACCAGCGAGGGTCTAGGTGGGTTAGGTTAGGTTATATTACGTTATAGACGTATATAATGTTCCCACCGAGAAGTAGGGGCCGACCCGCCAGAAATGTTGGAAAATTCTACATCCGAGATGTTAAGTTGCCTTAGGTTAGGATATATAACGTTATAGACGTATATAATGTCCTCACCGAGATGTACGGGCCGACACGACCGGGATTTTGTAAAACATTACCAGCGAGGGTCTAGGTGGGTTAGGTTAGGTTATGTTACGATATAGACGTATATAATGTGCCCACCGAGAAGTAGGGGCCGACCCGCCAGGAATGTTGGAAAATACTACATCCGAGATATTAGGTTCCCTTAGGTTAGGATATATAAATTTATAGACGTATATAATGTCCGCACCGAGACGTACGGGAAGACATGAACGGGATTCTGTGAAACATTACCAGCGAGGGTCTAGGTGGGTTAGGTTAGGTTATACTACGATATAGGCGTATATAGTGTGCCTACCGAGAAGTAGGGGCCGACCCGCCAGGAATGTTGAAAAATACTACATCCGAGATGTTAGGTTCCCTTAGGTTAGGATATATAAATTTATAGACGTATATAATGTCCGCACCGAGACGTACGGGAGACATGAACGGGATTCTGTAAAACATTACCAGCTAGGGTCTAGGTGGGTTAGGTTAGGTTATATTACGATATAGACGTATATAATGTGCCCACCGAGAAGTAGGGGCCGACCCGCCAGGAATGTTGGAAAATACTACATCCGAGATGTTAGGTTCCCTTAGGTTAGGATATATAAATTTATAGACGTATATAATGTCCGCACCGAGACGTACGGGAAGACATGAACGGGATTGTGTGAAGCATTACCAGCGAGGGTCTAGGTGGGTTAGGTTAGGTTATATTACGTTATAGACGTATATAATGTTCCCACCGAGAAGTAGGGGCCGACCCGCCAGAAATGTTGGAAAATTCTACATCCGAGATGTTAAGTTGCCTTAGGTTAGGAAATATAACGTTATAGACGTATATAATGTCCTCACCGAGATGTACGGGCCGACACGACCGGGATTTTGTAAAACATTACCAGCGAGGGTCTAGATGGGTTAGGTTAGGTTATATTACGATATAGACGTATATAATGTGCCCACCGAGAAGTAGGGGCCGACCCGCCAGGAATGTTGGAAAATACTACATCCCAGATGTTAGGTTCTCTTAGGTTAGGGTATATAACGTTATAGACGTATATAATGTCCCCACCTAGAAGTACGGGCCGACACGACCGGGATTTTGTAAAACATTACCAGCGAGGGTCTAGATGGGTTCGGTTAGGTTATATTACGATATAGACGTATGTAATGTGCCCACCGAGAAGTAGGGGCCGACCCGCCAGGAATGTTGGAAAATACTACATCCGAGATGTTAGGTTCCTTTAGATTCGGATATATAACGTTATAGACGTATATAATGTCCTCACCGAGATGTACGGGCCGACACGAACGGCATTTTGTAAAACATTACCAGCGAGGGTCTAGATGGCTTAGGTTAGGTTATATTACGATATAGACGTATATAATTTGCCCACCGAGAAGTAGGGGCCGACCCGCCAGGAATGTTGGAAAATACTACATCCGAGATGTTAGATTCCCTCAGGTTAGGATATATAAAGTTATAGACGTATATGAGGTCCCCACGGAAAAGTACGGGCCGACACGACCGGGATTTTGTAAAATATTACCAGCGAGTGTCTAGATGGGTTAGGTTAGGTTATATTACGATATAGACGTATATAATGTGCCCACCGAGAAGTAGGATCCGACCCGCCAGGAATGTTGGAAAATACTACATCCGAGATGTAAAGTTGCCTTAGGTTAGGATATATAACGTTATAGACGTATATAATGTCCGCACCGAGACGTACGGGACGACACGACCGGGATTCTGTAAAACATTCCCAGCTAGGGGCTAGATGTGTTAGGTTAGGTTATATTACGTTATAGACGTATGTAATGATCCCACCTAGAAGTAGGGGCCGACCCGCCAGGAATGTTGGAAAATACTACATCCGAGATGTTAGGTTCTCTTAGGTTAGGGTATATAACGTTATAGACGTATATAATGTCCCCACCGAGAAGTACGGGCCGACACGACCGGGATTTTGTAAAACATTACCAGCGAGGGTCTAGATGGATTCGGTTAGGTTATTTTACGATATAGACGTATGTAATGTGCCCACCGAGAAGTAGGGGCCGACCCGCCAGGAATGTTGGAAAATACTACATCCGAGATGTTAGGTTCACTTAGGTTAGGATATATAACGTTATAGACGTATGTAGTGTCCGCACCGAGACGTACGGGAAGACATGAACGGGATTCTGTGAAGCATTACCAGCGAGGGTCTAGGTGGGTTAGGTTAGGTTATATTACGTTATAGACGTATATAATGTTCCCACCGAGAAGTAGGGGCCGACCCGCCAGAAATGTTGGAAAATTCTACATCCCAGATGTTAAGTTGCCTTAGGTTAGGATATATAACGTTATAGACGTATATTGTCCTCACCGAGATGTACGGGCCGACACGAGCGGGATTTTGTAAAACATTACCAGCGAGGGTCTAGATGGGTTAGTTTAGGTTATATTACGATATAGACGTATATAATGTGCCCACCGAGAAGTAGGAGCCGACCCGCCAGGAATGTTGGAAAATACTACATCCGAGATGTAAAGTTGCCTTAGGTTAGGATATATAACGTTATAGACGTATATAATGTCCGCACCGAGACGTACGGGACGACACGACCGGGATTCTGTAAAACATTCCCAGCTAGGGGCTAGATGTGTTAGGTTAGGTTATATTACGTTATAGACGTTTATAATGATCCCACCGAGAAGTAGGGGCCGACCCGCCAGGAATGTTGGAAAATACTACATCCGAGATGTTAGGTTCCTTTAGATTCGGATATATAACGTTATAGACGTATATAATGTCCTCACCGAGATGTACGGGCCGACACGAACGGCATTTTGTAAAACATTACCAGCGAGGTTCTAGATGGCTTAGGTTAGGTTATATTACGATATAGACGTATATAATTTGCCCACCGAGAAGTAGGGGCCGACCCGCCAGGAATGTTGGAAAATACTACATCCGAGATGTTAGGTTCCCTTAGGTTAGGATATATAACGTTATAGACGTATATAATGTCCTCGCCGAGATGTACGGGCCGACACAACCGGGATTTTGTAAAACATTCCCAGCGAGGGTCTAGATGGGTTAGGTTAGGTTATATTACGATATAGACGTATATAATGTGCCCACCGAGAAGTAGGGGCCGACCCGCCAGGAATGTTGGAAAATACTACATCCGAAATATTAGGTTCCCTTAGGTTAGGATATATAACGTTATAGACGTATATAATGTCCTCGCCGAGATGTACGGGCCGACACAACCGGGATTTTGTAAAACATTCACAGCTAGGGGCTAGATGTGTTACGTTAGGTTATATTACGTTATAGACGTATGTAATGATCCCACCTAGAAGTAGGGGCCGACCCGCCAGGAATGTTGGAAAATACTACATCCGAGATGTTAGGTTCTCTTAGGTTAGGGTATATAACGTTATAGACATATATAATGTCCCCACCGAGTAGTACGGGCCCACACGACAGGGATTTTGTAAAACATTACCAGCGAGGGTCTAGGTGGGTTAGGTTAGGTTATATTACGATATAGACGTATATAATGTGCCCACGGAGAAGTAGGGGCCGACCCGCCAGGAATGTTGGAAAATACTACATCCGAGATATTAGGTTCCCTTAGGTTAGGATATATAAATTTATAGACGTATATAATGTCCGCACCGAGACGTACGGGAAGACATGAACGGGATTCTGTGAAACATTACCAGCGAGGGTCTAGGTGGGTTAGGTTAGGTTATACTACGATATAGGCGTATATAGTGTGCCTACCGAGAAGTAGGGGCCGACCCGCCAGGAATGTTGGAAAATACTACATCCGAAATGTTAGGTTCACTTAGGTTAGGATATATAACGTTATAGACGTATATAATGTCCCCAACGAGAAGTACGGGCAGACACGACCGGGATTTTGTAAAACATTACCAGCGAGGGTCTAGATGGATTCGGTTAGGTTATATTACGATATAGACGTATATAATGTGCCCACGGAGAAGTAGGGGCCGACCCGCCAGGAATGTTGGAAAATACTACATCCGAGATATTAGGTTCCCTTAGGTTAGGATATATAAATTTATAGACGTATATAATGTCCGCACCGAGACGTACGGGAAGACATGAACGGGATTCTGTGAAACATTACCAGCGAGGGTCTAGGTGGGTTAGGTTAGGTTATATTACGATATAGACGTATATAATGTGCCCACCGAGAAGTAGGGGCCGACCCGCCAGGAATGTTGGAAAATACTACATCCGAGATGTTAGGTTCACTTAGGTTAGGATATATAACGTTATAGACGTATATAATGTCCTCACCGAAATGTACGGGCCGACACGACAGGGATTTTGTAAAACATTACCAGCGAGGGTCTAGGTGGGTTAGGTTAGGTTATATTACGATATAGACGTATATAATGTGCCCACGGAGAAGTAGGGGCCGACCCGCCAGGAATGTTGGAAAATACTACATCCGAGATATTAGGTTCCCTTAGGTTAGGATATATAAATTTATAGACGTATATAATGTCCGCACCGAGACGTACGGGAAGACATGAACGGGATTCTGTGAAACAATACCAGCGAGGGTCTAGGTGGGTTAGGTTAGGTTATACTACGATATAGGCGTATATAGTGTGCCTACCGAGAAGTAGGGGCCGACCCGCCAGGAATGTTGGAAAATACTACATCCGAGATGTTAGGTTCACTTAGGTTAGGATATATAACGTTATAGACGTATATAATGTCCCCACCGAGAAGTACGGGCAGACACGACCGGGATTTTGTAAAACATTACCAGCGAGGGTCTAGATGGATTCGGTTAGGTTATATTACGATATAGACGTATATAATGTGCCCACGGAGAAGTAGGGGCCGACCCGCCAGGAATGTTGGAAAATACTACATCCGAGATATTAGGTTCCCTTAGGTTAGGATATATAAATTTATAGACGTATATAATGTCCGCACCGAGACGTACGGGAAGACATGAACGGGATTTTGTAAAACATTCCCAGCGAGGGTCCAGATGGGTTAGGTTAGGTTATATTACGATATAGACGTATATAATGTGCCCACCGGGAAGTAGGGGCCGACCCGCCAGGAATGTTGGAAAATACTACATCCGAGATATTAGGTTCCCTTAGGTTAGGATATATAACGTTATAGACGTATATAATGTCCTCACCGAGATGTACGGGCCGACACGAACGGCATTTTGTAAAACATTACCAGCGAGGGTCTAGATGGCTTAGGTTAGGTTATATTACGATATAGACGTATATAATTTGCCCACCGAGAAGTAGGGGCCGACCCGCCAGGAATGTTGGAAAATACTACATCCGAGATGTTAGGTTCCCTCAGGTTAGGATATATAAAGTTATAGACGTATATGAGGTCCCCACGGAAAAGTACGGGCCGACACGACCGGGATTTTGTAAAACATTCCCAGCTAGGGGCTAGATGTGTTACGTTAGGTTATATTACGATATAGACGTATATAATGTGCCCACGGAGAAGTAGGGGCCGACCCGCCAGGAATGTTGGAAAATACTACATCCGAGATATTAGGTTCCCTTAGGTTAGGATATATAACGTTATAGACTTATATAATGTCCGCACCGAGACGTACGGGAAGACATGAACGGGATTCTGTGAAACATTACCAGCGAGGGTCTAGGTGGGTTAGGTTAGGTTATACTACGATATAGGCGTATATAGTGTGCCTACCGAGAAGTAGGGGCCGACCCGCCAGGAATGTTGGAAATACTACATCCGAGATGTTAGGTTCACTTAGGTTAGGATATATAACGTTATAGACGTATATGAGGTTCCCACGGAAAAGTACGGGCCGACACGACCGGGATTTTGTAAAACATTACCAGCGAGGGTCCAGATGGGTTAGGTTAGGTTATATTGCGATATAGACGTATATAATGTGCCCACCGAGAAGTAGGGGCCGACCCGCCAGGAATGTTGGAAAATACTACATCCGAGATGTTAGGTTCCCTTACGTTAGGATATATAACGTTATAGACGTATATAATGTCCTCACCGAGAGGTACGGGCCGACACGACCGGGATTTTGTAAAACATTACCAGCGAGGGTCTAGATGGGTTAGGTTAGGTTATATTACGATATAGACGTCTATAATGTGCCCACCGAGAAGTAGGGGCCGACCCGCCAGGAATGTTGGAAAATACTACATCCGAGATGTTAGGTTCCCGTAGGTTAGGATATATAACGTTATAGACGTATATAATGTCCCCACCGAGAAGTACGGGCAGACACGACCGGGATTTTGTAAAACATTACCAGCGAGGGTCTAGATGGGTTAGGTTAGGTTATATTACGATATAGACGTATGTAATGTGCCCACCGAGAAGTATGGGCCGACCCGCCATTAATGTTGGAAAATACTACATCCGAGATGTTAGGTTCCCTTAGGTTAGGATATATAACGTTATAGACTTATATAATGTCCTCACCGAGATGTACGGGCCGACACGACCGGGATTTTGTAAAACATTACCAGCGAGGGTCTAGATGGGTTAGGTTAGGTTATATTACGATATAGACGTATATAATGTGCCCACCGAGAAGTAGGGGCCGACCCGCCAGGAATGTTGGAAAATACTACATCCGAGATGTTAGGTTCCCTTAGGTTAGGATATATAACGTTATAGCCGTATATAATGTCCTCGCCGAGATGTACGGGCCGACACAACCGGGATTTTGTAAAACATTCCCAGCTAGGGGCTAGATGTGTTACGTTAGGTTATATTACGTTATAGACGTATGTAATGATCCCACCTAGAAGTAGGGGCCGACCCGCCAGGAATGTTGCAAAATACTACATCCGAGATGTTAGGTTCTCTTAGGTTAGGGTATATAACGTTATAGACGTATATAATGTCCCCACCGAGAATTACGGGCCGACAGGACCGGGATTTTGTAAAACATTACCAGCGAGGGTCTAGATGGGTTAGGTCAGGTTATATTACGATATAGACGTATATAATGTGCCCACCGAGAAGTAGGGGCCGACCCGCCAGGAATGTTGGAAAATACTACATCCGAGATATTAGGTTCCCTTAGGTTAGGATATATAAATTTATAGACGTATATAATGTCCGCACCGAGACGTACGGGAAGACATGAACGGGATTCTGTGAAACATTACCAGCGAGGGTCTAGGTGGGTTAGGTTAGGTTATACTACGATATAGGCGTATATAGTGTGCCTACCGAGAAGTAGGGGCCGACCCGCCAGGAATGTTGGAAATACTACATCCGAGATGTTAGGTTCACTTTGGTTAGGATATATAACGTTATAGACGTATATAATGTCCTCACCGAGATGTACGGTCCGACACGACCGGGATTTTGTAAAACATTACCAGCGAGGGTCTAGATGGGTTAGGTCAGGTTATATTACGATATAGACGTATATAATGTGCCCACCGAGAAGTAGGGGCCGACCCGCCACGATTGTTGGAAAATACTACATCCGAGATGTTAGGTTCCCTTAGGTTAGGATATATAAATATATAGACCTATATAATTTCCGCACCGAGACGTACGGGAAGACACGAATGGGATTCTGTGAAACATTACCAGCGAGGGTCTAGGTGGGGTAGGTTAGGTTATATTACGATATATATGTATATAATGTGCCCACCGAGAAGTAGGGGCCGACCCGCCAGGAATGTTGGAAAATACTACATCCGAGATGTTAGGTTCCCTTACGTTAGGATATATAACGTTATAGACGTATATAATGTCCTCACCGAGATGTACGGGCCGACACGACCGGGATTTTGTAAAACATTACCAGCGAGGGTCTAGATGGGTTAGGTTAGGTTATATTACGATATAGATGTCTATAATGTGCCCACCGAGAAGTAGGGGCCGACCCGCCAGGAATGTTGGAAAGTACTACATCCGAGATGTTAGGTTCTCTTAGGTTAGGGTATATAACGTTATAGACGTATATAATGTCCCCACCTAGAAGTACGGGCCGACACGACCGGGATTTTGTAAAACATTACCAGCGAGGGTCTAGATGGGTTAGGTTAGGTTATATTACGATATAGACGTATATAATGTGCCCACGGAGAAGTAGGGGCCGACCCGCCAGGAATGTTGGAAAATACTACATCCGAGATATTAGGTTCCCTTAGGTTAGGATATATAACGTTATAGACTTATATAATGTCCGCACCGAGACGTACGGGAAGACATGAACGGGATTCTGTGAAACATTACCAGCGAGGGTCTAGGTGGGTTAGGTTAGGTTATACTACGATATAGGCGTATATAGTGTGCCTACCGAGAAGTAGGGGCCGACCCGCCAGGAATGTTGGAAATACTACATCCGAGATGTTAGGTTCACTTAGGTTAGGATATATAACGTTATAGACGTATATAATGTCCTCACCGAGATGTACGGTCCGACACGACCGGGATTTTGTAAAACATTACCAGCGAGGGTCTAGATGGGTTAGGTCAGGTTATATTACGATATAGACGTATATAATGTGCCCACCGAGAAGTAGGGGCCGACCCGCCAGGATTGTTGGAAAATACTACATCCGAGATGTTAGGCTCCCTCAGGTTAGGATATATAACGTTATAGACGTATATAATGTCCGCACCGAGACGTACGGGACGACACGAACGGGATTCTGTAAAACATTCCCAGCTAGGGGCTAGATGTGTTACGTTAGGTTATATTACGTTATAGACGTATATAATGATCCCACCGAGAATTGGCGCCGACCCGCCAGGAATGTTGTGAAATACTACATCCGAGATGTTAGGTTCCCTTAGGTTAGGATATATAAATTTATAGACGTATATAATTTCCGCACCGAGACGTACGGGAAGACACGAATGGGATTCTGTGAAACATTACCAGCGAGGGTCTAGGTGGGTTAGGTTAGGTTATATTACGATATATACGTATATAATGTGCCCACCGAGAAGTAGGGGCCGACCCGCCAGGAATGTTGGAAAATACTACATCCGAGATGTTAGGTTCCCTTAGGTTAGGATATATAACGTTATAGACGTATATAATGTCCTCGCCGAGATGTACGGGCCGACACGACCGGGATTTTGTAAAACATTACCAGCGAGGGTCTAGATGGATTCGGTTAGGTTATTTTACGATATAGACGTATGTAATGTGCCCACCGAGAAGTAGGGGCCGACCCGCCAGGAATGTTGGAAAATACTACATCCGAGATGTTAGGTTCCCTTAGGTTAGGATATATAACGTTATAGACGTATATAATGTCCTCACCGAGATGTACGGTCCGACACGACCGGGATTTTGTAAAACATTACCAGCGAGGGTCTAGATGGGTTAGGTCAGGTTATATTACGATATAGACGTATATAATGTGCCCACCGAGAAGTAGGGGCCGATCCGCCAGGTATGTTGGAAAATACTGCATCCGAGATGTTAGGTTCCCTTAGGTTAGGATATATAAATTTATAGACGTATATAATTTCCGCACCGAGACGTACGGGAAGACACGAATGGGATTCTGTGAAACATTACCAGCGAGGGTCTAGGTGGGTTAGGTTAGGTTATATTACGATATATACGTATATAATGTGCCCACCGAGAAGTAGGGGCCGACCCGCCAGGAATGTTGGAAAATACTACATCCGAGATGTTAGGTTCCCTTAGGTTAGGATATATAACGTTATAGACGTATATAATGTCCTCACCGAGATGTACGGGCCGACACGACCGGGATTTTGTAAAACATTACCAGCGAGGGTCTAGATGGTTTAGGTTAGGTTATATTACGATATAGACGTATATAATGTGCCCACCGAGAAGTAGGGGCCGACCCGCCAGGAATGTTGGAAAATACTACATCCGAGATATTAGGTTCCCTTAGGTTAGGATATATAACGTTATAGACTTATATAATGTCCGCACCGAGACGTACGGGAAGACATGAACGGGATTCTGTGAAACATTACCAGCGAGGGTCTAGGTGGGTTAGGTTAGGTTATACTACGATATAGGCGTATATAGTGTGCCTACCGAGAAGTAGGGGCGACCCGCCAGGAATGTTGGAAATACTACATCCGAGATGTTAGGTTCACTTAGGTTAGGATATATAACGTTATAGACGTATATAATGTCCTCACCGAGATGTACGGTCCGACACGACCGGGATTTTGTAAAACATTACCAGCGAGGGTCTAGATGGGTTAGGTCAGGTTATATTACGATATAGACGTATATAATGTGCCCACCGAGAAGTAGGGGCCGACCCGCCAGGATTGTTGGAAAATACTACATCCGAGATGTTAGGCTCCCTCAGGTTAGGATATATAACGTTATAGACGTATATAATGTCCGCACCGAGACGTACGGGACGACACGAACGGGATTCTGTAAAACATTCCCAGCTAGGGGCTAGATGTGTTACGTTAGGTTATATTACGTTATAGACGTATATAATGATCCCACCGAGAATTGGCGCCGACCCGCCAGGAATGTTGTGAAATACTACATCCGAGATGTTAGGTTCCCTTAGGTTAGGATATATAAATTTATAGACGTATATAATTTCCGCACCGAGACGTACGGGAAGACACGAATGGGATTCTGTGAAACATTACCAGCGAGGGTCTAGGTGGGTTAGGTTAGGTTATATTACGATATATACGTATATAATGTGCCCACCGAGAAGTAGGGGCCGACCCGCCAGGAATGTTGGAAAATACTACATCCGAGATGTTAGGTTCCCTTAGGTTAGGATATATAACGTTATAGACGTATATAATGTCCTCGCCGAGATGTACGGGCCGACACGACCGGGATTTTGTAAAACATTACCAGCGAGGGTCTAGATGGATTCGGTTAGGTTATTTTACGATATAGACGTATGTAATGTGCCCACCGAGAAGTATGGGCCGACCCGCCAGGAATGTTGGAAAATACTACATCCGAGATGTTAGGTTCCCTTAGGTTAGGATATATAACGTTATAGACGTATATAATGTCCTCACCGAGATGTACGGTCCGACACGACCGGGATTTTGTAAAACATTACCAGCGAGGGTCTAGATGGGTTAGGTCAGGTTATATTACGATATAGACGTATATAATGTGCCCACCGAGAAGTAGGGGCCGATCCGCCAGGTATGTTGGAAAATACTGCATCCGAGATGTTAGGTTCCCTTAGGTTAGGATATATAAATTTATAGACGTATATAATTTCCGCACCGAGACGTACGGGAAGACACGAATGGGATTCTGTGAAACATTACCAGCGAGGGTCTAGGTGGGTTAGGTTAGGTTATATTACGATATATACGTATATAATGTGCCCACCGAGAAGTAGGGGCCGACCCGCCAGGAATGTTGGAAAATACTACATCCGAGATGTTAGGTTCCCTTAGGTTAGGATATATAACGTTATAGACGTATATAATGTCCTCACCGAGATGTACGGGCCGACACGACCGGGATTTTGTAAAACATTACCAGCGAGGGTCTAGATGGGTTAGGTTAGGTTATATTACGATATAGACGTATATAATGTGCCCACCGAGAAGTAGGGGCCGACCCGCCAGGAATGTTGGAAAATACTACATCCGAGATGTTAGGTTCACTTAGGTTAGGATATATAACGTTATAGACGTATATAATGTCCGCACCGAGACGTACGGGAAGACATGAACGGGATTCTGTGAAGCATTACCAGCGAGGGTCTAGGTGGGTTAGGTTAGGTTATATTACGTTATAGACGTATATAATGTTCCCACCGAGAAGTAGGGGCCGACCCGCCAGAAATGTTGGAAAATTCTACATCCGAGATGTTAAGTTGCCTTAGGTTAGGATATATAACGTTATAGACGTATATAATGTCCTCACCGAGATGTACGGGCCGACACGAGCGGGATTTTGTAAAACATTACCAGCGAGGGTCTAGATGGGTTAGGTTAGGTTATATTACGATATAGACGTATATAATGTGCCCACCGAGAAGTAGGAGCCGACCCGCCAGGAATGTTGGAAAATACTACATCCGAGATGTAAAGTTGCCTTAGGTTAGGATATATAACGTTATAGACGTATATAATGTCCGCACCGAGACGTACGGGACGACACGACCGGGATTCTGTAAAACATTCCCAGCTATGGGCTAGATGTGTTAGGTTAGGTTATATTACGTTATAGACGTATATAATGATCCCACCGAGAAGTAGGGGCCGACCCGCCAGGAATGTTGGAAAATACTACATCCGAGATGTTAGGTTCCTTTAGATTCGGATATATAACGTTATAGACGTATATAATGTCCTCACCGAGATGTACGGGCCGACACGAACGGCATTTTGTAAAACATTACCAGCGAGGGTCTAGATGGCTTAGGTTAGGTTATATTACGATATAGACGTATATAATTTGTCCACCGAGAAGTAGGGGCCGACCCGCCAGGAATGTTGGAAAATACTACATCCGAGATGATAGGTTCCCTCAGGTTAGGATATATAAAGTTATAGACGTATATGAGGTCCCCACGGAAAAGTACGGGCCGACACGACCGGGATTTTGTAAAATATTACCAGCGAGTGTCTAAATGGGTTAGGTTAGGTTATATTACGATATAGACGTATATAATGTGCCCACCGAGAAGTAGGGGCCGACCCGCCAGGAATGTTGGAAAATACTACATCCGAGATGTTAGGTTCACTTAGGTTAGGATATATAACGTTATAGACGTATATAATGTCCTCACCGAAATGTACGGGCCGACACGACAGGGATTTTGTAAAACATTACCAGCGAGGGTCTAGGTGGGTTAGGTTAGGTTATATTACGATATAGACGTATATAATGTGCCCACGGAGAAGTAGGGGCCGACCCGCCAGGAATGTTGGAAAATACTACATCCGAGATATTAGGTTCCCTTAGGTTAGGATATATAAATTTATAGACGTATATAATGTCCGCACCGAGACGTACGGGAAGACATGAACGGGATTCTGTGAAACATTACCAGCGAGGGTCTAGGTGGGTTAGGTTAGGTTATTTTACGATATAGACGTATGTAATGTGCCCACCGAGAAGTAGGGGCCGACCCGCCAGGAATGTTGGAAAATACTACATCCGAGATGTTAGGTTCCCTTAGGTTAGGATATATAACGTTATAGACGTATATAATGTCCGCACCGAGACGTACGGGACGACACGACCGGGATTCTGTAAAACATTCCCAGCTATGGGCTAGATGTGTTAGGTTAGGTTATATTACGTTATAGACGTATATAATGATCCCACCGAGAAGTAGGGGCCGACCCGCCAGGAATGTTGGAAAATACTACATCCGAGATGTTAGGTTCCTTTAGATTCGGATATATAACGTTATAGACGTATATAATGTCCTCACCGAGATGTACGGGCCGACACGAACGGCATTTTGTAAAACATTACCAGCGAGGGTCTAGATGGCTTAGGTTAGGTTATATTACGATATAGACGTATATAATTTGCCCACCGAGAAGTAGGGGCCGACCCGCCAGGAATGTTGGAAAATACTACATCCGAGATGATAGGTTCCCTCAGGTTAGGATATATAAAGTTATAGACGTATATGAGGTCCCCACGGAAAAGTACGGGCCGACACGACCGGGATTTTGTAAAATATTACCAGCGAGTGTCTAAATGGGTTAGGTTAGGTTATATTACGATATAGACGTATATAATGTGCCCACCGAGAAGTAGGGGCCGACCCGCCAGGAATGTTGGAAAATACTACATCCGAGATGTTAGGTTCACTTAGGTTAGGATATATAACGTTATAGACGTATATAATGTCCTCACCGAAATGTACGGGCCGACACGACAGGGATTTTGTAAAACATTACCAGCGAGGGTCTAGATGGATTCGGTTAGGTTATTTTACGATATAGACGTATGTAATGTGCCCACCGAGAAGTAGGGGCCGACCCGCCAGGAATGTTGGAAAATACTACATCCGAGATGTTAGGTTCCCTTAGGTTAGGATATATAAATTTATAGACGTATATAATGTCCGCACCGAGACGTACGGGAAGACATGAACGGGATTCTGTGAAACATTACCAGCGAGGGTCTAGGTGGGTTAGGTTAGGTTATATTACGATATAGACGTATGTAATGTGCCCACCGAGAAGTAGGGGCCGACCCGCCAGGAATGTTGGAAAATACTACATCCGAGATGTTAGGTTCACTTAGGTTAGGATATATAACGTTATAGACGTATATAATGTCCTCACCGAAATGTACGGGCCGACACGACAGGGATTTTGTAAAACATTACCAGCGAGGGTCTAGGTGGGTTAGGTTAGGTTATATTACGATATAGACGTATATAATGTGCCCACGGAGAAGTAGGGGCCGACCCGCCAGGAATGTTGGAAATACTACATCCGAGATGTTAGGTTCACTTAGGTTAGGATATATAACGTTATAGACGTATATAATGTCCTCACCGAGATGTACGGTCCGACACGACCGGGATTTTGTAAAACATTACCAGCGAGGGTCTAGATGGGTTAGGTCAGGTTATTTTACGATATAGACGTATGTAATGTGCCCACCGAGAAGTAGGGGCCGACCCGCCAGGAATGTTGGAAAATACTACATCCGAGATGTTAGGTTCCCTTAGGTTAGGATATATAAATTTATAGACGTATATAATGTCCGCACCGAGACGTACGGGAAGACATGAACGGGATTCTGTGAAACATTACCAGCGAGGGTCTAGGTGGGTTAGGTTAGGTTATATTACGATATAGACGTATATAATGTGCCCACCGAGAAGTAGGGGCCGACCCGCCAGGAATGTTGGAAAATACTACATCCGAGATGTTAGGTTCACTTAGGTTAGGATATATAACGTTATAGACGTATATAATGTCCTCACCGAAATGTACGGGCCGACACGACAGGGATTTTGTAAAACATTACCAGCGAGGGTCTAGGTGGGTTAGGTTAGGTTATATTACGATATAGACGTATATAATGTGCCCACGGAGAAGTAGGGGCCGACCCGCCAGGAATGTTGGAAATACTACATCCGAGATGTTAGGTTCACTTAGGTTAGGATATATAACGTTATAGACGTATATAATGTCCTCACCGAGATGTACGGTCCGACACGACCGGGATTTTGTAAAACATTACCAGCGAGGGTCTAGATGGGTTAGGTCAGGTTATATTACGATATAGACGAATATAATGTGCCCACCGAGAAGTAGGGGCCGACCCGCCAGGAATGTTGGAAAATACTACATCCGAGATGTTAGGTCTCCTCAGGTTAGGATATATAAAGTTATAGACGTATATGAGGTCCCCACGTAAAAGTACGGGCCGACACGACCGGGATTTTGTAAAACATTACCAGCGAGGGTCTAGATAGGTTAGGTTAGGTTATATTACGATATAGACGTATATAATGTGCCCACCTAGAAGTAGGGGCCGACCCGCCAGGAATGTTGGAAAATACTACGTCCGAGATGTTAGGTTCTCTTAGGTTAGGGTATATAACGTTATAGACGTATATAATGTCCCCACCGAGAAGAACGGGCAGACACGACCGGGATTTTGTAAAACATTACCAGCGAGGGTCTAGGTGGGTTAGGTTAGGTTATATTACGATATAGACGTATGTAATGATCCCACCTAGAAGTAGGGGCCGACCCGCCAGGAATGTTGGAAAATACTACATCCGAGATGTTAGGTTCTCTTAGCTTAGGGTATATAACGTTATAGACGTATATAATGTCCCCACCGAGAATTACGGGCCGACAGGTCCGCGATTTTGTAAAACATTACCAGCGAGGGTCTAGATGGGTTAGGTTAGGTTATATTACGATATAGACGTATATAATGTGCCCACGGAGAAGTAGGGGCCGACCCGCCAGGAATGTTGGAAAATACTACATCCGAGATATTAGGTTCCCTTAGGTTAGGATATATAAATTTATAGACGTATATAATGTCCGCACCGAGACGTACGGGAAGACATGAACGGGATTCTGTGAAACATTACCAGCGAGGGTCTAGGTGGGTTAGGTTAGGTTATACTACGATATAGGCGTATATAGTGTGCCTACCGAGAAGTAGGGGCCGACCCGCCAGGAATGTTGGAAATACTACATCCGAGATGTTAGGTTCACTTTGGTTAGGATATATAACGTTATAGACGTATATAATGTCCTCACCGAGACGTACGGGAAGACACGAATGGGATTCTGTGAAACATTACCAGCGAGGGTCTAGGTGGGTTAGGTTAGGTTATATTACGATATATACGTATATAATGTGCCCACCGAGAAGTAGGGGCCGACCCGCCAGGAATGTTGGAAAATACTACATCCGAGATGTTAGGTTCCCTTAGGTTAGGATATATAACGTTATAGACGTATATAATGTCCTCACCGAGATGTACGGGCCGACACGACCGGGATTTTGTAAAACATTACCAGCGAGGGTCTAGATGGGTTAGGTTAGGTTATATTACGATATAGACGTATATAATGTGCCCACCGAGAAGTAGGGGCCGACCCGCCAGGAATGTTGGAAAATACTACATCCGAGATGTTAGGTTCTCTTAGGTTAGGGTATATAACGTTATAGACGTATATAATGTCCCCACCTAGAAGTACGGGCCGACACGACCGGGATTTTGTAAAACATTCCCAGCTAGGGGCTAGATGTGTTACGTTAGGTTATATTACGTTATAGACGTATGTAATGATCCCACCTAGAAGTAGGGGCCGACCCGCCAGGAATGTTGGAAAATACTACATCCGAGATGTTAGGTTCACTTAGGTTAGGATATATAACGTTATAGACGTATATAATGTCCTCACCGAAATGTACGGGCCGACACGACAGGGATTTTGTAAAACATTACCAGCGAGGGTCTAGATGGATTCGGTTAGGTTATTTTACGATATAGACGTATGTAATGTGCCCACCGAGAAGTAGGGGCCGACCCGCCAGGAATGTTGGAAAATACTACATCCGAGATGTTAGGTTCCCTTAGGTTAGGATATATAAATTTATAGACGTATATAATGTCCGCACCGAGACGTACGGGAAGACATGAACGGGATTCTGTGAAACATTACCAGCGAGGGTCTAGGTGGGTTAGGTTAGGTTATATTACGATATAGACGTATATAATGTGCCCACCGAGAAGTAGGGGCCGACCCGCCAGGAATGTTGGAAAATACTACATCCGAGATGTTAGGTTCACTTAGGTTAGGATATATAACGTTATAGACGTATATAATGTCCTCACCGAAATGTACGGGCCGACACGACAGGGATTTTGTAAAACATTACCAGCGAGGGTCTAGGTGGGTTAGGTTAGGTTATATTACGATATAGACGTATATAATGTGCCCACGGAGAAGTAGGGGCCGACCCGCCAGGAATGTTGGAAATACTACATCCGAGATGTTAGGTTCACTTAGGTTAGGATATATAACGTTATAGACGTATATAATGTCCTCACCGAGATGTACGGTCCGACACGACCGGGATTTTGTAAAACATTACCAGCGAGGGTCTAGATGGGTTAGGTCAGGTTATATTACGATATAGACGTATATAATGTGCCCACCGAGAAGTAGGGGCCGACCCGCCAGGAATGTTGGAAAATACTACATCCGAGATGTTAGGTTCTCTTAGGTTAGGGTATATAACGTTATAGACGTATATAATGTCCCCACCTAGAAGTACGGGCCGACACGACCGGGATTTTGTAAAACATTCCCAGCTAGGGGCTAGATGTGTTACGTTAGGTTATATTACGTTATAGACGTATGTAATGATCCCACCTAGAAGTAGGGGCCGACCCGCCAGGAATGTTGGAAAATACTACATCCGAGATGTTAGGTTCACTTAGGTTAGGATATATAACGTTATAGACGTATATAATGTCCTCACCGAAATGTACGGGCCGACACGACAGGGATTTTGTAAAACATTACCAGCGAGGGTCTAGATGGATTCGGTTAGGTTATTTTACGATATAGACGTATGTAATGTGCCCACCGAGAAGTAGGGGCCGACCCGCCAGGAATGTTGGAAAATACTACATCCGAGATGTTAGGTTCCCTTAGGTTAGGATATATAAATTTATAGACGTATATAATGTCCGCACCGAGACGTACGGGAAGACATGAACGGGATTCTGTGAAACATTACCAGCGAGGGTCTAGGTGGGTTAGGTTAGGTTATATTACGATATAGACGTATATAATGTGCCCACCGAGAAGTAGGGGCCGACCCGCCAGGAATGTTGGAAAATACTACATCCGAGATGTTAGGTTCACTTAGGTTAGGATATATAACGTTATAGACGTATATAATGTCCTCACCGAAATGTACGGGCCGACACGACAGGGATTTTGTAAAACATTACCAGCGAGGGTCTAGGTGGGTTAGGTTAGGTTATATTACGATATAGACGTATATAATGTGCCCACGGAGAAGTAGGGGCCGACCCGCCAGGAATGTTGGAAATACTACATCCGAGATGTTAGGTTCACTTAGGTTAGGATATATAACGTTATAGACGTATATAATGTCCTCACCGAGATGTACGGTCCGACACGACCGGGATTTTGTAAAACATTACCAGCGAGGGTCTAGATGGGTTAGGTCAGGTTATATTACGATATAGACGAATATAATGTGCCCACCGAGAAGTAGGGGCCGACCCGCCAGGAATGTTGGAAAATACTACATCCGAGATGTTAGGTCTCCTCAGGTTAGGATATATAAAGTTATAGACGTATATGAGGTCCCCACGTAAAAGTACGGGCCGACACGACCGGGATTTTGTAAAACATTACCAGCGAGGGTCTAGATAGGTTAGGTTAGGTTATATTATGATATAGACGTATATAATGTGCCCACCTAGAAGTAGGGACCGACCCGCCAGGAATGTTGGAAAATACTACGTCCGAGATGTTAGGTTCTCTTAGGTTAGGGTATATAACGTTATAGACGTATATAATGTCCCCACCGAGAAGAACGGGCAGACACGACCGGGATTTTGTAAAACATTACCAGCGAGGGTCTAGGTGGGTTAGGTTAGGTTATATTACGATATAGACGTATGTAATGATCCCACCTAGAAGTAGGGGCCGACCCGCCAGGAATGTTGGAAAATACTACATCCGAGATGTTAGGTTCTCTTAGGTTAGGGTATATAACGTTATAGACGTATATAATGTCCCCACCGAGAATTACGGGCCGACAGGACCGGGATTTTGTAAAACATTACCAGCGAGGGTCTAGATGGGTTAGGTCAGGTTATATTACGATATAGACGTATATAATGTGCCCACCGAGAAGTAGGGGCCGACCCGCCAGGAATGTTGGAAAATACTACATCCGAGATATTAGGTTCCCTTAGGTTAGGATATATAAATTTATAGACGTATATAATGTCCGCACCGAGACGTACGGGAAGACATGAACGGGATTCTGTGAAACATTACCAGCGAGGGTCTAGGTGGGTTAGGTTAGGTTATACTACGATATAGGCGTATATAGTGTGCCTACCGAGAAGTAGGGGCCGACCCGACAGGAATGTTGGAAATACTACATCCGAGATGTTAGGTTCACTTAGGTTAGGATATATAACGTTATAGACGTATATAATGTCCTCACCGAGATGTACGGTCCGACACGACCGGGATTTTGTAAAACATTACCAGCGAGGGTCTAGATGGGTTAGGTCAGGTTATATTACGATATAGACGTATATAATGTGCCCACCGAGAAGTAGGGGCCGACCCGCCACGATTGTTGGAAAATACTACATCCGAGATGTTAGGTTCCCTTAGGTTAGGATATATAAATATATAGACGTATATAATTTCCGCACCGAGACGTACGGGAAGACACGAATGGGATTCTGTGAAACATTACCAGCGAGGGTCTAGGTGGGGTAGGTTAGGTTATATTACGATATATATGTATATAATGTGCCCACCGAGAAGTAGGGGCCGACCCGCCAGGAATGTTGGAAAATACTACATCCGAGATGTTAGGTTTCCTTACGTTAGGATATATAACGTTATAGACGTATATAATGTCCTCACCGAGATGTACGGGCCGACACGACCGGGATTTTGTAAAACATTACCAGCGAGGGTCTAGATGGGTTAGGTTAGGTTATATTACGATATAGACGTATATAATGTGCCCACGGAGAAGTAGGGGCCGACCCGCCAGGAATGTTGGAAAATACTACATCCGAGATATTAGGTTCCCTTAGGTTAGGATATATAAATTTATAGACGTATATAATGTCCGCACCGAGACGTACGGGAAGACATGAACGGGATTCTGTGAAACATTACCAGCGAGGGTCTAGGTGGGTTAGGTTAGGTTATACTACGATATAGGCGTATATAGTGTGCCTACCGAGAAGTAGGGGCCAACCCGACAGGAATGTTGGAAATACTACATCCGAGATGTTAGGTTCACTTAGGTTAGGATATATAACGTTATAGACGTATATAATGTCCTCACCGAGATGTACGGTCCGACACGACCGGGATTTTGTAAAACATTACCAGCGAGGGTCTAGATGGGTTAGGTCAGGTTATATTACGATATAGACGAATATAATGTGCCCACCGAGAAGTAGGGGCCGACCCACCAGGAATGTTGGAAAATACTACATCCGAGATGTTAGGTCTCCTCAGGTTAGGATATATAAAGTTATAGACGTATATGAGGTCCCCACGTAAAAGTACGGGCCGACACGACCGGGATTTTGTAAAACATTACCAGCGAGGGTCTAGATAGGTTAGGTTAGGTTATATTATGATATAGACGTATATAATGTGCCCACCTAGAAGTAGGGGCCGACCCGCCAGGAATGTTGGAAAATACTACGTCCGAGATGTTAGGTTCTCTTAGGTTAGGGTATATAACGTTATAGACGTATATAATGTCCCCACCGAGAAGAACGGGCAGACACGACAGGGATTTTGTAAAACATTACCAGCGAGGGTCTAGGTGGGTTAGGTTAGGTTATATTACGATATAGACGTATGTAATGATCCCACCTAGAAGTAGGGGCCGACCCGCCAGGAATGTTGGAAAATACTACATCCGAGATGTTAGGTTCTCTTAGGTTAGGGTATATAACGTTATAGACGTATATAATGTCCCCACCGAGAATTACGGGCCGACAGGACCGCGATTTTGTAAAACATTACCAGCGAGGGTCTAGATGGGTTAGGTTAGGTTATATTACGATATAGACGTATATAATGTGCCCACGGAGAAGTAGGGGCCGACCCGCCAGGAATGTTGGAAAATACTACATCCGAGATATTAGGTTCCCTTAGGTTAGGATATATAAATTTATAGACGTATATAATGTCCGCACCGAGACGTACGGGAAGACATGAACGGGATTCTGTGAAACATTACCAGCGAGGGTCTAGGTGGGTTAGGTTAGGTTATACTACGATATAGGCGTATATAGTGTGCCTACCGAGAAGTAGGGGCCAACCCGACAGGAATGTTGGAAATACTACATCCGAGATGTTAGGTTCACTTAGGTTAGGATATATAACGTTATAGACGTATATAATGTCCTCACCGAGATGTACGGTCCGACACGACCGGGATTTTGTAAAACATTACCAGCGAGGGTCTAGATGGGTTAGGTCAGGTTATATTACGATGTAGACGTATATAATGTGCCCACCGAGAAGTAGGGGCCGACCAGCCAGGAATGTTGGAAAATACTACATCCGAGATATTAGGTTCCCTTAGGTTAGGATATATAAATTTATAGACGTATATAATGTCCGCACCGAGACGTACGGGAAGACATGAACGGGATTCTGTGAAACATTACCAGCGAGGGTCTAGGTGGGTTAGGTTAGGTTATACTACGATATAGGCGTATATAGTGTGCCTACCGAGAAGTAGGGGCCGACCCGCCAGGAATGTTGGAAATACTACATCCCAGATGTTAGGTTCACTTTGGTTAGGATATATAACGTTATAGACGTGTATAATGTCCTCACCGAGATGTACGGGCCGACACGACCGGGATTTTGTAAAACATTACCAGCGAGGGTCTAGATGGGTTAGGTTAGGTTATATTACGATATAGACGTATATAATGTGCCCACCGAGAAGTAGGGGCCGACCCGCCAGGAATGTTGGAAAATACTACATCCGAGATGTTAGGTTCTCTTAGGTTAGGGTATATAACGTTATAGACGTATATAATGTCCCCACCTAGAAGTACGGGCCGACACGACCGGGATTTTGTAAAACATTACCAGCGAGGGTCTAGATGGGTTCGGTTAGGTTATATTACGATATAGACGTATGCAATATGCCCACCGAGAAGTATGGGCCGACCCGCCATTAATGTTGGAAAATACTACATCCGAGATGTTAGGTTCCCTTAGGTTAGGGTATATAACGTTATAGACGTATATAATGTCCTCACCGAGATGTACGGGCCGACACAACCGGGATTTTGTAAACCATTCCCAGCTAGGGGCTAGATGTATTACGTTAGGTTATATTTCGTTATAGACGTATATAATGATCCCACCTAGAAGTAGGGGCCGACCCGCCAGGAATGTTGGAAAATACTACATCCGAGATGTTAGGTTCTCTTAGGTTAGGGTATATAACGTTATAGACGTATATAATGTCCGCACCGAGACGTACGGGAAGACATGAACGGGATTCTGTGAAACATTACCAGCGAGGGTCTAGGTGGGTTAGGTTAGGTTATATTACGTTATAGACGTATGTAATGATCCCACCTAGAAGTAGGGGCCGACCCGCCAGGAATGTTGGAAAATACTACATCCGAGATGTTAGGTTCACTTAGGTTAGGATATATAACGTTATAGACGTATATAATGTCCTCACCGAAATGTACGGGCCGACACGACAGGGATTTTGTAAAACATTACCAGCGAGGGTCTAGATGGATTCGGTTAGGTTATTTTACGATATAGACGTATGTAATGTGCCCACCGAGAAGTAGGGGCCGACCCGCCAGTAATGTTGGAAAATACTACATCCGAGATGTTAGGTTCCCTTAGGTTAGGATATATAAATTTATAGACGTATATAATGTCCGCACCGAGACGTACGGGAAGACATGAACGGGATTCTGTGAAACATTACCAGCGAGGGTCTAGGTGGGTTAGGTTAGGTTATATTACGATATAGACGTATATAATGTGCCCACCGAGAAGTAGGGGCCGACCCGCCAGGAATGTTGGAAAATACTACATCCGAGATGTTAGGTTCACTTAGGTTAGGATATATAACGTTATAGACGTATATAATGTCCTCACCGAAATGTACGGGCCGACACGACAGGGATTTTGTAAAACATTACCAGCGAGGGTCTAGGTGGGTTAGGTTAGGTTATATTACGATATAGACGTATATAATGTGCCCACGGAGAAGTAGGGGCCGACCCGCCAGGAATGTTGGAAATACTACATCCGAGATGTTAGGTTCACTTAGGTTAGGATATATAACGTTATAGACGTATATAATGTCCTCACCGAGATGTACGGTCCGACACGACCGGGATTTTGTAAAACATTACCAGCGAGGGTCTAGATGGGTTAGGTCAGGTTATTTTACGATATAGACGTATGTAATGTGCCCACCGAGAAGTAGGGGCCGACCCGCCAGGAATGTTGGAAAATACTACATCCGAGATGTTAGGTTCCCTTAGGTTAGGATATATAAATTTATAGACGTATATAATGTCCGCACCGAGACGTACGGGAAGACATGAACGGGATTCTGTGAAACATTACCAGCGAGGGTCTAGGTGGGTTAGGTTAGGTTATATTACGATATAGACGTATATAATGTGCCCACCGAGAAGTAGGGGCCGACCCGCCAGGAATGTTGGAAAATACTACATCCGAGATGTTAGGTTCACTTAGGTTAGGATATATAACGTTATAGACGTATATAATGTCCTCACCGAAATGTACGGGCCGACACGACAGGGATTTTGTAAAACATTACCAGCGAGGGTCTAGGTGGGTTAGGTTAGGTTATATTACGATATAGACGTATATAATGTGCCCACGGAGAAGTAGGGGCCGACCCGCCAGGAATGTTGGAAATACTACATCCGAGATGTTAGGTTCACTTAGGTTAGGATATATAACGTTATAGACGTATATAATGTCCTCACCGAGATGTACGGTCCGACACGACCGGGATTTTGTAAAACATTACCAGCGAGGGTCTAGATGGGTTAGGTCAGGTTATATTACGATATAGACGAATATAATGTGCCCACCGAGAAGTAGGGGCCGACCCGCCAGGAATGTTGGAAAATACTACATCCGAGATGTTAGGTCTCCTCAGGTTAGGATATATAAAGTTATAGACGTATATGAGGTCCCCACGTAAAAGTACGGGCCGACACGACCGGGATTTTGTAAAACATTACCAGCGAGGGTCTAGATAGGTTAGGTTAGGTTATATTACGATATAGACGTATATAATGTGCCCACCTAGAAGTAGGGGCCGACCCGCCAGGAATGTTGGAAAATACTACGTCCGAGATGTTAGGTTCTCTTAGGTTAGGGTATATAACGTTATAGACGTATATAATGTCCCCACCGAGAAGAACGGGCAGACACGACCGGGATTTTGTAAAACATTACCAGCGAGGGTCTAGGTGGGTTAGGTTAGGTTATATTACGATATAGACGTATGTAATGATCCCACCTAGAAGTAGGGGCCGACCCGCCAGGAATGTTGGAAAATACTACATCCGAGATGTTAGGTTCCCTTAGGTTAGGATATATAAATTTATAGACGTATATAATGTCCGCACCGAGACGTACGGGAAGACATGAACGGGATTCTGTGAAACATTACCAGCGAGGGTCTAGGTGGGTTAGGTTAGGTTATATTACGATATAGACGTATATAATGTGCCCACCGAGAAGTAGGGGCCGACCCGCCAGGAATGTTGGAAAATACTACATCCGAGATGTTAGGTTCACTTAGGTTAGGATATATAACGTTATAGACGTATATAATGTCCTCACCGAAATGTACGGGCCGACACGACAGGGATTTTGTAAAACATTACCAGCGAGGGTCTAGGTGGGTTAGGTTAGGTTATATTACGATATAGACGTATATAATGTGCCCACGGAGAAGTAGGGGCCGACCCGCCAGGAATGTTGGAAATACTACATCCGAGATGTTAGGTTCACTTAGGTTAGGATATATAACGTTATAGACGTATATAATGTCCTCACCGAGATGTACGGTCCGACACGACCGGGATTTTGTAAAACATTACCAGCGAGGGTCTAGATGGGTTAGGTCAGGTTATATTACGATATAGACGTATATAATGTGCCCACCGAGAAGTAGGGGCCGACCCGCCAGGAATGTTGGAAAATACTACATCCGAGATGTTAGGTTCTCTTAGGTTAGGGTATATAACGTTATAGACGTATATAATGTCCCCACCTAGAAGTACGGGCCGACACGACCGGGATTTTGTAAAACATTCCCAGCTAGGGGCTAGATGTGTTACGTTAGGTTATATTACGTTATAGACGTATGTAATGATCCCACCTAGAAGTAGGGGCCGACCCGCCAGGAATGTTGGAAAATACTACATCCGAGATGTTAGGTTCACTTAGGTTAGGATATATAACGTTATAGACGTATATAATGTCCTCACCGAAATGTACGGGCCGACACGACAGGGATTTTATAAAACATTACCAGCGAGGGTCTAGATGGATTCGGTTAGGTTATTTTACGATATAGACGTATGTAATGTGCCCACCGAGAAGTAGGGGCCGACCCGCCAGGAATGTTGGAAAATACTACATCCGAGATGTTAGGTTCACTTAGGTTAGGATATATAACGTTATAGACGTATATAATGTCCTCACCGAAATGTACGGGCCGACACGACAGGGATTTTGTAAAACATTACCAGCGAGGGTCTAGATGGATTCGGTTAGGTTATTTTACGATATAGACGTATGTAATGTGCCCACCGAGAAGTAGGGGCCGACCCGCCAGGAATGTTGGAAAATACTACATCCGAGATGTTAGGTTCCCTTAGGTTAGGATATATAAATTTATAGACGTATATAATGTCCGCACCGAGACGTACGGGAAGACATGAACGGGATTCTGTGAAACATTACCAGCGAGGGTCTAGGTGGGTTAGGTTAGGTTATATTACGATATAGACGTATATAATGTGCCCACCGAGAAGTAGGGGCCGACCCGCCAGGAATGTTGGAAAATACTACATCCGAGATGTTAGGTTCACTTAGGTTAGGATATATAACGTTATAGACGTATATAATGTCCTCACCGAAATGTACGGGCCGACACGACAGGGATTTTGTAAAACATTTCCAGCGAGGGTCTAGGTGGGTTAGGTTAGGTTATATTACGATATAGACGTATATAATGTGCCCACGGAGAAGTAGGGGCCGACCCGCCAGGAATGTTGGAAATACTACATCCGAGATGTTAGGTTCACTTAGGTTAGGATATATAACGTTATAGACGTATATAATGTCCTCACCGAGATGTACGGTCCGACACGACCGGGATTTTGTAAAACATTACCAGCGAGGGTCTAGATGGGTTAGGTCAGGTTATATTACGATATAGACGTATATAATGTGCCCACCGAGAAGTAGGGGCCGACCCGCCAGGAATGTTGGAAAATACTACATCCGAGATGTTAGGTTCTCTTAGGTTAGGGTATATAACGTTATAGACGTATATAATGTCCCCACCTAGAAGTACGGGCCGACACGACCGGGATTTTGTAAAACATTCCCAGCTAGGGGCTAGATGTGTTACGTTAGGTTATATTACGTTATAGACGTATGTAATGATCCCACCTAGAAGTAGGGGCCGACCCGCCAGGAATGTTGGAAAATACTACATCCGAGATGTTAGGTTCACTTAGGTTAGGATATATAACGTTATAGACGTATATAATGTCCTCACCGAAATGTACGGGCCGACACGACAGGGATTTTGTAAAACATTACCAGCGAGGGTCTAGATGGATTCGGTTAGGTTATTTTACGATATAGACGTATGTAATGTGCCCACCGAGAAGTAGGGGCCGACCCGCCAGGAATGTTGGAAAATACTACATCCGAGATGTTAGGTTCCCTTAGGTTAGGATATATAAATTTATAGACGTATATAATGTCCGCACCGAGACGTACGGGAAGACATGAACGGGATTCTGTGAAACATTACCAGCGAGGGTCTAGGTGGGTTAGGTTAGGTTATATTACGATATAGACGTATATAATGTGCCCACCGAGAAGTAGGGGCCGACCCGCCAGGAATGTTGGAAAATACTACATCCGAGATGTTAGGTTCACTTAGGTTAGGATATATAACGTTATAGACGTATATAATGTCCTCACCGAAATGTACGGGCCGACACGACAGGGATTTTGTAAAACATTACCAGCGAGGGTCTAGGTGGGTTAGGTTAGGTTATATTACGATATAGACGTATATAATGTGCCCACGGAGAAGTAGGGGCCGACCCGCCAGGAATGTTGGAAATACTACATCCGAGATGTTAGGTTCACTTAGGTTAGGATATATAACGTTATAGACGTATATAATGTCCTCACCGAGATGTACGGTCCGACACGACCGGGATTTTGTAAAACATTACCAGCGAGGGTCTAGATGGGTTAGGTCAGGTTATATTACGATATAGACGAATATAATGTGCCCACCGAGAAGTAGGGGCCGACCCGCCAGGAATGTTGGAAAATACTACATCCGAGATGTTAGGTCTCCTCAGGTTAGGATATATAAAGTTATAGACGTATATGAGGTCCCCACGTAAAAGTACGGGCCGACACGACCGGGATTTTGTAAAACATTACCAGCGAGGGTCTAGATAGGTTAGGTTAGGTTATATTATGATATAGACGTATATAATGTGCCCACCTAGAAGTAGGGACCGACCCGCCAGGAATGTTGGAAAATACTACGTCCGAGATGTTAGGTTCTCTTAGGTTAGGGTATATAACGTTATAGACGTATATAATGTCCCCACCGAGAAGAACGGGCAGACACGACCGGGATTTTGTAAAACATTACCAGCGAGGGTCTAGGTGGGTTAGGTTAGGTTATATTACGATATAGACGTATGTAATGATCCCACCTAGAAGTAGGGGCCGACCCGCCAGGAATGTTGGAAAATACTACATCCGAGATGTTAGGTTCTCTTAGGTTAGGGTATATAACGTTATAGACGTATATAATGTCCCCACCGAGAATTACGGGCCGACAGGACCGGGATTTTGTAAAACATTACCAGCGAGGGTCTAGATGGGTTAGGTCAGGTTATATTACGATATAGACGTATATAATGTGCCCACGGAGAAGTAGGGGCCGACCCGCCAGGAATGTTGGAAAATACTACATCCGAGATATTAGGTTCCCTTAGGTTAGGATATATAAATTTATAGACGTATATAATGTCCGCACCGAGACGTACGGGAAGACATGAACGGGATTCTGTGAAACATTACCAGCGAGGGTCTAGGTGGGTTAGGTTAGGTTATACTACGATATAGGCGTATATAGTGTGCCTACCGAGAAGTAGGGGCCGACCCGACAGGAATGTTGGAAATACTACATCCGAGATGTTAGGTTCACTTAGGTTAGGATATATAACGTTATAGACGTATATAATGTCCTCACCGAGATGTACGGTCCGACACGACCGGGATTTTGTAAAACATTACCAGCGAGGGTCTAGATGGGTTAGGTCAGGTTATATTACGATGTAGACGTATATAATGTGCCCACCGAGAAGTAGGGGCCGACCCGCCAGGAATGTTGGAAAATACTACATCCGAGATATTAGGTTCCCTTAGGTTAGGATATATAAATTTATAGACGTATATAATGTCCGCACCGAGACGTACGGGAAGACATGAACGGGATTCTGTGAAACATTACCAGCGAGGGTCTAGGTGGGTTAGGTTAGGTTATACTACGATATAGGCGTATATAGTGTGCCTACCGAGAAGTAGGGGCCGACCCGCCAGGAATGTTGGAAATACTACATCCGAGATGTTAGGTTCACTTTGGTTAGGATATATAACGTTATAGACGTATATAATGTCCTCACCGAGATGTACGGTCCGACACGACCGGGATTTTGTAAAACATTACCAGCGAGGGTCTAGATGGGTTAGGTCAGGTTATATTACGATATAGACGTATATAATGTGCCCACCGAGAAGTAGGGGCCGACCCGCCACGATTGTTGGAAAATACTACATCCGAGATGTTAGGTTCCCTTAGGTTAGGATATATAAATATATAGACGTATATAATTTCCGCACCGAGACGTACGGGAAGACACGAATGGGATTCTGTGAAACATTACCAGCGAGGGTCTAGGTGGGGTAGGTTAGGTTATATTACGATATATATGTATATAATGTGCCCACCGAGAAGTAGGGGCCGACCCGCCAGGAATGTTGGAAAATACTACATCCGAGATGTTAGGTTTCCTTACGTTAGGATATATAACGTTATAGACGTATATAATGTCCTCACCGAGATGTACGGGCCGACACGACCGGGATTTTGTAAAACATTACCAGCGAGGGTCTAGATGGGTTAGGTTAGGTTATATTACGATATAGACGTATATAATGTGCCCACGGAGAAGTAGGGGCCGACCCGCCAGGAATGTTGGAAAATACTACATCCGAGATATTAGGTTCCCTTAGGTTAGGATATATAAATTTATAGACGTATATAATGTCCGCACCGAGACGTACGGGAAGACATGAACGGGATTCTGTGAAACATTACCAGCGAGGGTCTAGGTGGGTTAGGTTAGGTTATATTACGATATAGACGTATATAATGTGCCCACCGAGAAGTAGGGGCCGACCCGCCAGGAATGTTGGAAAATACTACATCCGAGATGTTAGGTTCACTTAGGTTAGGATATATAACGTTATAGACGTATATAATGTTCTCACCGAAATGTACGGGCCGACACGACAGGGATTTTGTAAAACATTACCAGCGAGGGTCTAGATGGGTTAGGTCAGGTTATATTACGATATAGACGAATATAATGTGCCCACCGAGAAGTAGGGGCCGACCCGCCAGGAATGTTGGAAAATACTACATCCGAGATGTTAGGTCTCCTCAGGTTAGGATATATAAAGTTATAGACGTATATGAGGTCCCCACGTAAAAGTACGGGCCGACACGACCGGGATTTTGTAAAACATTACCAGCGAGGGTCTAGATAGGTTAGGTTAGGTTATATTATGATATAGACGTATATAATGTGCCCACCTAGAAGTAGGGGCCGACCCGCCAGGAATGTTGGAAAATACTACGTCCGAGATGTTAGGTTCTCTTAGGTTAGGGTATATAACGTTATAGACGTATATAATGTCCCCACCGAGAAGAACGGGCAGACACGACAGGGATTTTGTAAAACATTACCAGCGAGGGTCTAGGTGGGTTAGGTTAGGTTATATTACGATATAGACGTATGTAATGATCCCACCTAGAAGTAGGGGCCGACCCGCCAGGAATGTTGGAAAATACTACATCCGAGATGTTAGGTTCTCTTAGGTTAGGGTATATAACGTTATAGACGTATATAATGTCCCCACCGAGAATTACGGGCCGACAGGACCGCGATTTTGTAAAACATTACCAGCGAGGGTCTAGATGGGTTAGGTTAGGTTATATTACGATATAGACGTATATAATGTGCCCACGGAGGAGTAGGGGCCGACCCGCCAGGAATGTTGGAAAATACTACATCCGAGATATTAGGTTCCCTTAGGTTAGGATATATAAATTTATAGACGTATATAATGTCCGCACCGAGACGTACGGGAAGACATGAACGGGATTCTGTGAAACATTACCAGCGAGGGTCTAGGTGGGTCAGGTTAGGTTATACTACGATATAGGCGTATATAGTGTGCCTACCGAGAAGTAGGGGCCAACCCGACAGGAATGTTGGAAATACTACATCCGAGATGTTAGGTTCACTTAGGTTAGGATATATAACGTTATAGACGTATATAATGTCCTCACCGAGATGTACGGTCCGACACGACCGGGATTTTGTAAAACATTACCAGCGAGGGTCTAGATGGGTTAGGTCAGGTTATATTACGATGTAGACGTATATAATGTGCCCACCGAGAAGTAGGGGCCGACCAGCCAGGAATGTTGGAAAATACTACATCCGAGATGTTAGGTTCTCTTAGGTTAGGGTATATAACGTTATAGACGTATATAATGTCCCCACCTAGAAGTACGGGCCGACACGACCGGGATTTTGTAAAACATTACCAGCGAGGGTCTAGATGGGTTCGGTTAGGTTATATTACGATATAGACGTATGCAATGTGCCCACCGAGAAGTATGGGCCGACCCGCCATTAATGTTGGAAAATACTACATCCGAGATGTTAGGTTCCCTTAGGTTAGGGTATATAACGTTATAGACGTATATAATGTCCTCACCGAGATGTACGGGCCGACACAACCGGGATTTTGTAAAACATTCCCAGCTAGGGGCTAGATGTATTACGTTAGGTTATATTTCGTTATAGACGTATATAATGATCCCACCTAGAAGTAGGGGCCGACCCGCCAGGAATGTTGGAAAATACTACATCCGAGATGTTAGGTTCTCTTAGGTTAGGGTATATAACGTTATAGACGTATATAATGTCCCCACCGAGAAGTACGGGCCGACACGACCGGGATTTTGTAAAACATTACCAGCGAGGGTCTAGATGGGTTAGGTTAGGTTATATTACGATATAGACGTATATAATGTGCCTACGTAGAAGTAGGGGCCCACCCGCCAGGAATGTTGGAAAATACTACATCCGAGATATTAGGTTCCCTTAGGTTAGGATATATAAATTTATAGACGTATATAATGTCCGCACCGAGGCGTACGGGACGACACGAACGGGATTCTGTAAAACATTCCCAGCTAGGGGCTAGATGTGTTACGTTAGGTTATATTACGTTATAGACGTATATAATGATCCCACCGAGAATTGGCGCCGACCCGCCAGGAATGTTGTGAAATACTACATCCGAGATGTTAGGTTCCCTTAGGTTAGGATATATAAATTTATAGACGTATATAATTTCCGCACCGAGACGTACGGGAAGACACGAATGGGATTCTGTGAAACATTACCAGCGAGGGTCTAGGTGGGTTAGGTTAGGTTATATTACGATATATACGTATATAATGTGCCCACCGAGAAGTAGGGGCCGACCCGCCAGGAATGTTGGAAAATACTACATCCGAGATGTTAGGTTCCCTTAGGTTAGGATATATAACGTTATAGACGTATATAATGTCCTCGCCGAGATGTACGGGCCGACACGACCGGGATTTTGTAAAACATTACCAGCGAGGGTCTAGATGGATTCGGTTAGGTTATTTTACGATATAGACGTATGTAATGTGCCCACCGAGAAGTAGGGGCCGACCCGCCAGGAATGTTGGAAAATACTACATCCGAGATGTTAGGTTCCCTTAGGTTAGGATATATAACGTTATAGACGTATATAATGTCCTCACCGAGATGTACGGTCCGACACGACCGGGATTTTGTAAAACATTACCAGCGAGGGTCTAGATGGGTTAGGTCAGGTTATATTACGATATAGACGTATATAATGTGCCCACCGAGAAGTAGGGGCCGACCCGCCAGGAATGTTGGAAAATACTACATCCGAGATGTTAGGTTCCCTTAGGTTAGGATATATAACGTTATAGACGTATATAATGTCCTCACCGAAATGTACGGGCCGACACGACAGGGATTTTGTAAAACATTACCAGCGAGGGTCTAGGTGGGTTAGGTTAGGTTATATTACGATATAGACGTATATAATGTGCCCACGGAGAAGTAGGGGCCGACCCGCCAGGAATGTTGGAAATACTACATCCGAGATGTTAGGTTCACTTAGGTTAGGATATATAACGTTATAGACGTATATAATGTCCTCACCGAGATGTACGGTCCGACACGACCGGGATTTTGTAAAACATTACCAGCGAGGGTCTAGATGGGTTAGGTCAGGTTATATTACGATATAGACGTATATAATGTGCCCACCGAGAAGTAGGGGCCGACCCGCCAGGAATGTTGGAAAATACTACATCCGAGATGTTAGGTTCTCTTAGGTTAGGGTATATAACGTTATAGACGTATATAATGTCCCCACCTAGAAGTACGGGCCGACACGACCGGGATTTTGTAAAACATTCCCAGCTAGGGGCTAGATGTGTTACGTTAGGTTATATTACGTTATAGACGTATGTAATGATCCCACCTAGAAGTAGGGGCCGACCCGCCAGGAATGTTGGAAAATACTACATCCGAGATGTTAGGTTCACTTAGGTTAGGATATATAACGTTATAGACGTATATAATGTCCTCACCGAAATGTACGGGCCGACACGACAGGGATTTTGTAAAACATTACCAGCGAGGGTCTAGATGGATTCGGTTAGGTTATTTTACGATATAGACGTATGTAATGTGCCCACCGAGAAGTAGGGGCCGACCCGCCAGGAATGTTGGAAAATACTACATCCGAGATGTTAGGTTCCCTTAGGTTAGGATATATAAATTTATAGACGTATATAATGTCCGCACCGAGACGTACGGGAAGACATGAACGGGATTCTGTGAAACATTACCAGCGAGGGTCTAGGTGGGTTAGGTTAGGTTATATTACGATATAGACGTATATAATGTGCCCACCGAGAAGTAGGGGCCGACCCGCCAGGAATGTTGGAAAATACTACATCCGAGATGTTAGGTTCACTTAGGTTAGGATATATAACGTTATAGACGTATATAATGTCCTCACCGAGATGTACGGTCCGACACGACCGGGATTTTGTAAAACATTACCAGCGAGGGTCTAGATGGGTTAGGTCAGGTTATATTACGATGTAGACGTATATAATGTGCCCACGGAGAAGTAGGGGCCGACCCGCCAGGAATGTTGGAAATACTACATCCGAGATGTTAGGTTCACTTAGGTTAGGATATATAACGTTATAGACGTATATAATGTCCTCACCGAGATGTACGGTCCGACACGACCGGGATTTTGTAAAACATTACCAGCGAGGTTCTAGATGGGTTAGGTCAGGTTATATTACGATATAGACGTATATAATGTGCCCACCCAGAAGTAGGGGCCGACCCGCCAGGAATGTTGGAAAATACTACATCCGAGATGTTAGGTTCTCTTAGGTTAGGGTATATAACGTTATAGACGTATATAATGTCCCCACCTAGAAGTACGGGCCGACACGACCGGGATTTTGTAAAACATTCCCAGCTAGGGGCTAGATGTGTTACGTTAGGTTATATTACGTTATAGACGTATGTAATGATCCCACCTAGAAGTAGGGGCCGACCCGCCAGGAATGTTGGAAAATACTACATCCGAGATGTTAGTTTCACTTAGGTTAGGATATATAACGTTATAGACGTATATAATGTCCTCACCGAAATGTACGGGCCGACACGACAGGGATTTTGTAAAACATTACCAGCGAGGGTCTAGATGGATTCGGTTAGGTTATTTTACGATATAGACGTATGTAATGTGCCCACCGAGAAGTAGGGGCCGACCCGCCAGGAATGTTGGAAAATACTACATCCGAGATGTTAGGTTCCCTTAGGTTAGGATATATAAATTTATAGACGTATATAATGTCCGCAGCGAGACGTACGGGAAGACATGAACGGGATTCTGTGAAACATTACCAGCGAGGGTCTAGGTGGGTTAGGTTAGGTTATACTACGATATAGGCGTATATAGTGTGCCTACCGAGAAGTAGGGGCCAACCCGACAGGAATGTTGGAAATACTACATCCGAGATGTTAGGTTCACTTAGGTTAGGATATATAACGTTATAGACGTATATAATGTCCTCACCGAGATGTACGGTCCGACACGACCGGGATTTTGTAAAACATTACCAGCGAGGGTCTAGATGGGTTAGGTCAGGTTATATTACGATATAGACGAATATAATGTGCCCACCGAGAAGTAGGGGCCGACCCGCCAGGAATGTTGGAAAATACTACATCCGAGATGTTAGGTCTCCTCAGGTTAGGATATATAAAGTTATAGACGTATATGAGGTCCCCACGTAAAAGTACGGGCCGACACGACAGGGATTTTGTAAAACATTACCAGCGAGGGTCTAGATAGGTTAGGTTAGGTTATATTATGATATAGACGTATATAATGTGCCCACCTAGAAGTAGGGGCCGACCCGCCAGGAATGTTGGAAAATACTACGTCCGAGATGTTAGGTTCTCTTAGGTTAGGGTATATAACGTTATAGACGTATATAATGTCCCCACCGAGAAGAACGGGCAGACACGACCGGGATTTTGTAAAACATTACCAGCGAGGGTCTAGGTGGGTTAGGTTAGGTTATATTACGATATAGACGTATGTAATGATCCCACCTAGAAGTAGGGGCCGACCCGCCAGGAATGTTGGAAAATACTACATCCGAGATGTTAGGTTCTCTTAGGTTAGGGTATATAACGTTATAGACGTATATAATGTCCCCACCGAGAATTACGGGCCGACAGGACCGCGATTTTGTAAAACATTACCAGCGAGGGTCTAGATGGGTTAGGTTAGGTTATATTACGATATAGACGTATATAATGTGCCCACGGAGAAGTAGGGGCCGACCCGCCAGGAATGTTGGAAAATACTACATCCGAGATATTAGGTTCCCTTAGGTTAGGATATATAAATTTATAGACGTATATAATGTCCGCACCGAGACGTACGGGAAGACATGAACGGGATTCTGTGAAACATTACCAGCGAGGGTCTAGGTGGGTTAGGTTAGGTTATACTACGATATAGGCGTATATAGTGTGCCTACCGAGAAGTAGGGGCCAACCCGACAGGAATGTTGGAAATACTACATCCGAGATGTTAGGTTCACTTAGGTTAGGATATATAACGTTATAGACGTATATAATGTCCTCATCGAGATGTACGGTCCGACACGACCGGGATTTTGTAAAACATTACCAGCGAGGGTCTAGATGGGTTAGGTCAGGTTATATTACGATGTAGACGTATATAATGTGCCCACGGAGAAGTAGGGGCCGACCCGCCAGGAATGTTGGAAATACTACATCCGAGATGTTAGGTTCACTTAGGTTAGGATATATAACGTTATAGACGTATATAATGTCCTCACCGAGATGTACGGTCCGACACGACCGGGATTTTGTAAAACATTACCAGCGAGGGTCTAGATGGGTTAGGTCAGGTTATATTACGATATAGACGTATATAATGTGCCCACCCAGAAGTAGGGGCCGACCCGCCAGGAATGTTGGAAAATACTACATCCGAGATGTTAGGTTCTCTTAGGTTAGGGTATATAACGTTATAGACGTATATAATGTCCCCACCTAGAAGTACGGGCCGACACGACCGGGATTTTGTAAAACATTCCCAGCTAGGGGCTAGATGTGTTACGTTAGGTTATATTACGTTATAGACGTATGTAATGATCCCACCTAGAAGTAGGGGCCGACCCGCCAGGAATGTTGGAAAATACTACATCCGAGATGTTAGTTTCACTTAGGTTAGGATATATAACGTTATAGACGTATATAATGTCCTCACCGAAATGTACGGGCCGACACGACAGGGATTTTGTAAAACATTACCAGCGAGGGTCTAGATGGATTCGGTTAGGTTATTTTACGATATAGACGTATGTAATGTGCCCACCGAGAAGTAGGGGCCGACCCGCCAGGAATGTTGGAAAATACTACATCCGAGATGTAAGGTTCCCTTAGGTTAGGATATATAAATTTATAGACGTATATAATGTCCGCAGCGAGACGTACGGGAAGACATGAACGGGATTCTGTGAAACATTACCAGCGAGGGTCTAGGTGGGTTAGGTTAGGTTATACTACGATATAGGCGTATATAGTGTGCCTACCGAGAAGTAGGGGCCAACCCGACAGGAATGTTGGAAATACTACATCCGAGATGTTAGGTTCACTTAGGTTAGGATATATAACGTTATAGACGTATATAATGTCCTCACCGAGATGTACGGTCCGACACGACCGGGATTTTGTAAAACATTACCAGCGAGGGTCTAGATGGGTTAGGTCAGGTTATATTACGATATAGACGAATATAATGTGCCCACCGAGAAGTAGGGGCCGACCCGCCAGGAATGTTGGAAAATACTACATCCGAGATGTTAGGTCTCCTCAGGTTAGGATATATAAAGTTATAGACGTATATGAGGTCCCCACGTAAAAGTACGGGCCGACACGACAGGGATTTTGTAAAACATTACCAGCGAGGGTCTAGATAGGTTAGGTTAGGTTATATTATGATATAGACGTATATAATGTGCCCACCTAGAAGTAGGGGCCGACCCGCCAGGAATGTTGGAAAATACTACGTCCGAGATGTTAGGTTCTCTTAGGTTAGGGTATATAACGTTATAGACGTATATAATGTCCCCACCGAGAAGAACGGGCAGACACGACCGGGATTTTGTAAAACATTACCAGCGAGGGTCTAGGTGGGTTAGGTTAGGTTATATTACGATATAGACGTATGTAATGATCCCACCTAGAAGTAGGGGCCGACCCGCCAGGAATGTTGGAAAATACTACATCCGAGATGTTAGGTTCTCTTAGGTTAGGGTATATAACGTTATAGACGTATATAATGTCCCCACCGAGAATTACGGGCCGACAGGACCGCGATTTTGTAAAACATTACCAGCGAGGGTCTAGATGGGTTAGGTTAGGTTATATTACGATATAGACGTATATAATGTGCCCACGGAGAAGTAGGGGCCGACCCGCCAGGAATGTTGGAAAATACTACATCCGAGATATTAGGTTCCCTTAGGTTAGGATATATAAATTTATAGACGTATATAATGTCCGCACCGAGACGTACGGGAAGACATGAACGGGATTCTGTGAAACATTACCAGCGAGGGTCTAGGTGGGTTAGGTTAGGTTATACTACGATATAGGCGTATATAGTGTGCCTACCGAGAAGTAGGGGCCAACCCGACAGGAATGTTGGAAATACTACATCCGAGATGTTAGGTTCACTTAGGTTAGGATATATAACGTTATAGACGTATATAATGTCCTCACCGAGATGTACGGTCCGACACGACCGGGATTTTGTAAAACATTACCAGCGAGGGTCTAGATGGGTTAGGTCAGGTTATATTACGATGTAGACGTATATAATGTGCCCACGGAGAAGTAGGGGCCGACCCGCCAGGAATGTTGGAAATACTACATCCGAGATGTTAGGTTCACTTAGGTTAGGATATATAACGTTATAGACGTATATAATGTCCTCACCGAGATGTACGGTCCGACACGACCGGGATTTTGTAAAACATTACCAGCGAGGGTCTAGATGGGTTAGGTCAGGTTATATTACGATATAGACGTATATAATGTGCCCACCCAGAAGTAGGGGCCGACCCGCCAGGAATGTTGGAAAATACTACATCCGAGATGTTAGGTTCTCTTAGGTTAGGGTATATAACGTTATAGACGTATATAATGTCCCCACCTAGAAGTACGGGCCGACACGACCGGGATTTTGTAAAACATTCCCAGCTAGGGGCTAGATGTGTTACGTTAGGTTATATTACGTTATAGACGTATGTAATGATCCCACCTAGAAGTAGGGGCCGACCCGCCAGGAATGTTGGAAAATACTACATCCGAGATGTTAGTTTCACTTAGGTTAGGATATATAACGTTATAGACGTATATAATGTCCTCACCGAAATGTACGGGCCGACACGACAGGGATTTTGTAAAACATTACCAGCGAGGGTCTAGATGGATTCGGTTAGGTTATTTTACGATATAGACGTATGTAATGTGCCCACCGAGAAGTAGGGGCCGACCCGCCAGGAATGTTGGAAAATACTACATCCGAGATGTTAGGTTCCCTTAGGTTAGGATATATAAATTTATAGACGTATATAATGTCCGCACCGAGACGTACGGGAAGACATGAACGGGATTCTGTGAAACATTACCAGCGAGGGTCTAGGTGGGTTAGGTTAGGTTATACTACGATATAGGCGTATATAGTGTGCCTACCGAGAAGTAGGGGCCAACCCGACAGGAATGTTGGAAATACTACATCCGAGATGTTAGGTTCACTTAGGTTAGGATATATAACGTTATAGACGTATATAATGTCCTCACCGAGATGTACGGTCCGACACGACCGGGATTTTGTAAAACATTACCAGCGAGGGTCTAGATGGGTTAGGTCAGGTTATATTACGATATAGACGAATATAATGTGCCCACCGAGAAGTAGGGGCCGACCCGCCAGGAATGTTGGAAAATACTACATCCGAGATGTTAGGTCTCCTCAGGTTAGGATATATAAAGTTATAGACGTATATGAGGTCCCCACGTAAAAGTACGGGCCGACACGACCGGGATTTTGTAAAACATTACCAGCGAGGGTCTAGATAGGTTAGGTTAGGTTATATTATGATATAGACGTATATAATGTGCCCACCTAAAAGTAGGGGCCGACCTGCCAGGAATGTTGGAAAATACTACGTCCGAGATGTTAGGTTCTCTTAGGTTAGGGTATATAACGTTATAGACGTATATAATGTCCCCACCGAGAAGAACGGGCAGACACGACCGGGATTTTGTAAAACATTACCAGCGAGGGTTTAGGTGGGTTAGGTTAGGTTATATTACGATATAGACGTATGTAATGATCCCACCTAGAAGTAGGGGCCGACCCGCCAGGAATGTTGGAAAATACTACATCCGAGATGTTAGGTTCTCTTAGGTTAGGGTATATAACGTTATAGACGTATATAATGTCCCCACCGAGAATTACGGGCCGACAGGACCGCGATTTTGTAAAACATTACCAGCGAGGGTCTAGATGGGTTAGGTTAGGTTATATTACGATATAGACGTATATAATGTGCCCACGGAGAAGTAGGGGCCGACCCGCCAGGAATGTTGGAAAATACTACATCCGAGATATTAGGATCCCTTAGGTTAGGATATATAAATTTATAGACGTATATAATGTCCGCACCGAGACGTACGGGAAGACATGAACGGGATTCTGTGAAACATTACCAGCGAGGGTCTAGGTGGGTTAGGTTAGGTTATACTACGATATAGGCGTATATAGTGTGCCTACCGAGAAGTAGGGGCCAACCCGACAGGAATGTTGGAAATACTACATCCGAGATGTTAGGTTCACTTAGGTTAGGATATATAACGTTATAGACGTATATAATGTCCTCACCGAGATGTACGGTCCGACACGACCGGGATTTTGTAAAACATTACCAGCGAGGGTCTAGATGGGTTAGGTCAGGTTATATTACGATGTAGACGTATATAATGTGCCCACGGAGAAGTAGGGGCCGACCCGCCAGGAATGTTGGAAATACTACATCCGAGATGTTAGGTTCACTTAGGTTAGGATATATAACGTTATAGTCGTATATAATGTCCTCACCGAGATGTACGGTCCGACACGACCGGGATTTTGTAAAACATTACCAGCGAGGGTCTAGATGGGTTAGGTCAGGTTATATTACGATATAGACGTATATAATGTGCCCACCCAGAAGTAGGGGCCGACCCGCCAGGAATGTTGGAAAATACTACATCCGAGATGTTAGGTTCTCTTAGGTTAGGGTATATAACGTTATAGACGTATATAATGTCCCCACCTAGAAGTACGGGCCGACACGACCGGGATTTTGTAAAACATTCCCAGCTAGGGGCTAGATGTGTTACGTTAGGTTATATTACGTTATAGACGTATGTAATGATCCCACCTAGAAGTAGGGGCCGACCCGCCAGGAATGTTGGAAAATACTACATCCGAGATGTTAGTTTCACTTAGGTTAGGATATATAACGTTATAGACGTATATAATGTCCTCACCGAAATGTACGGGCCGACACGACAGGGATTTTGTAAAACATTACCAGCGAGGGTCTAGATGGATTCGGTTAGGTTATTTTACGATATAGACGTATGTAATGTGCCCACCGAGAAGTAGGGGCCGACCCGCCAGGAATGTTGGAAAATACTACATCCGAGATGTTAGGTTCCCTTAGGTTAGGATATATAAATTTATAGACGTATATAATGTCCGCACCGAGACGTACGGGAAGACATGAACGGGATTCTGTGAAACATTACCAGGGAGGGTCTAGGTGGGTTAGGTTAGGTTATATTACGATATAGACGTATATAATGTGCCCACCGAGAAGTAGGGGCCGACCCGCCAGGAATGTTGGAAAATACTACATCCGAGATGTTAGGTTCACTTAGGTTAGGATATATAACGTTATAGACGTATATAATGTCCTCACCGAAATGTACGGGCCGACACGACAGGGATTTTGTAAAACATTACCAGCGAGGGTCTAGGTGGGTTAGGTTAGGTTATATTACGATATAGACGTATATAATGTGCCCACCGAGAAGTAGGGGCCGACCCGCCAGGAATGTTGGAAAATACTACATCCGAGATGTTAGGTTCACTTAGGTTAGGATATATAACGTTATAGACGTATATAATGTCCGCACCGAGACGTACGGGAAGACATGAACGGGATTCTGTGAAGCATTACCAGCGAGGGTCTAGGTGGGTTAGGTTAGGTTATATTACGTTATAGACGTATATAATGTTCCCACCGAGAAGTAGGGGCCGACCCGCCAGAAATGTTGGAAAATTCTACATCCGAGATGTTAAGTTGCCTTAGGTTAGGATATATAACGTTATAGACGTATATAATGTCCTCACCGAGATGTACGGGCCGACACGAGCGGGATTTTGTAAAACATTACCAGCGAGGGTCTAGATGGATTCGGTTAGGTTATATTACGATATAGACGTATATAATGTGCCCACGGAGAAGTAGGGGCCGACCCGCCAGGAATGTTGGAAAATACTACATCCGAGATATTAGGTTCCCTTAGGTTAGGATATATAAATTTATAGACGTATATAATGTCCGCACCGAGACGTACGGGAAGACATGAACGGGATTCTGTGAAACATTGCCAGCGAGGGTCTAGGTGGGTTAGGTTAGGTTATATTACGATATAGACGTATATAATGTGCCCACCGAGAAGTAGGGGCCGACCCGCCAGGAATGTTGGAAAATACTACATCCGAGATGTTAGGTTCACTTAGGTTAGGATATATAACGTTATAGACGTATATAATGTCCTCACCGAAATGTACGGGCCGACACGACAGGGATTTTGTAAAACATTACCAGCGAGGGTCTAGGTGGGTTAGGTTAGGTTATATTACGATACAGACGTATATAATGTGCCCACGGAGAAGTAGGGGCCGACCCGCCAGGAATGTTGGAAAATACTACATCCGAGATATTAGGTTCCCTTAGGTTAGGATATATAAATTTATAGACGTATATAATGTCCGCACCGAGACGTACGGGAAGACATGAACGGGATTCTGTGAAACATTACCAGCGAGGGTCTAGGTGGGTGAGGTTAGGTTATACTACGATATAGGCGTATATAGTGTGCCTACCGAGAAGTAGGGGCCGACCCGCCAGGAATGTTGGAAATACTACATCCGAGATGTTAGGTTCACTTAGGTTAGGATATATAACGTTATAGACGTATATAATGCCCTCACCGAGATGTACGGTCCGACACGACCGGGATTTTGTAAAACATTACCAGCGAGGGTCTAGATGGGTTAGGTCGGGTTATATTACGATATAGACGTATATAATGTGCCCACCGAGAAGTAGGGGCCGACCCGCCAGGAATGTTGGAAAATACTACGTCCGAGATGTTAGGTTCTCTTAGGTTAGGGTATATAACGTTATAGACGTATATAATGTCCCCACCGAGAAGAACGGGCAGACACGACCGGGATTTTGTAAAACATTACCAGCGAGGGTCTAGGTGGGTTAGGTTAGGTTATATTACGATATAGACGTATGTAATGATCCCACCTAGAAGTAGGGGCCGACCCGCCAGGAATGTTGGAAAATACTACATCCGAGATGTTAGGTTCTCTTAGGTTAGGGTATATAACGTTATAGACGTATATAATGTCCCCACCGAGAATTACGGGCCGACAGGACCGCGATTTTGTAAAACATTACCAGCGAGGGTCTAGATGGGTTAGGTTAGGTTATATTACGATATAGACGTATATAATGTGCCCACGGAGAAGTAGGGGCCGACCCGCCAGGAATGTTGGAAAATACTACATCCGAGATATTAGGTTCCCTTAGGTTAGGATATATAAATTTATAGACGTATATAATGTCCGCACCGAGACGTACGGGAAGACATGAACGGGATTCTGTGAAACATTACCAGCGAGGGTCTAGGTGGGTTAGGTTAGGTTATACTACGATATAGGCGTATATAGTGTGCCTACCGAGAAGTAGGGGCCAACCCGACAGGAATGTTGGAAATACTACATCCGAGATGTTAGGTTCACTTAGGTTAGGATATATAACGTTATAGACGTATATAATGTCCTCACCGAGATGTACGGTCCGACACGACCGGGATTTTGTAAAACATTACCAGCGAGGGTCTAGATGGGTTAGGTCAGGTTATATTACGATGTAGACGTATATAATGTGCCCACCGAGAAGTAGGGGCCGACCAGCCAGGAATGTTGGAAAATACTACATCCGAGATATTAGGTTCCCTTAGGTTAGGATATATAAATTTATAGACGTATATAATGTCCGCACCGAGACGTACGGGAAGACATGAACGGGATTCTGTGAAACATTACCAGCGAGGGTCTAGGTGGGTTAGGTTAGGTTATACTACGATATAGGCGTATATAGTGTGCCTACCGAGAAGTAGGGGCCGACCCGCCAGGAATGTTGGAAATACTACATCCGAGATATTAGGTTCCCTTAGGTTAGGATATATAAATTTATAGACGTATATAATGTCCGCACCGAGACGTACGGGAAGACATGAACGGGATTCTGTGAAACATTACCAGCGAGGGTCTAGGTGGGTTAGGTTAGGTTATACTACGATATAGGCGTATATAGTGTGCCTACCGAGAAGTAGGGGCCAACCCGACAGGAATGTTGGAAATACTACATCCGAGATGTTAGGTTCACTTAGGTTAGGATATATAACGTTATAGACGTATATAATGTCCTCACCGAGATGTACGGTCCGACACGACCGGGATTTTGTAAAACATTACCAGCGAGGGTCTAGATGGGTTAGGTCAGGTTATATTACGATGTAGACGTATATAATGTGCCCACCGAGAAGTAGGGGCCGACCAGCCAGGAATGTTGGAAAATACTACATCCGAGATATTAGGTTCCCTTAGGTTAGGATATATAAATTTATAGACGTATATAATGTCCGCACCGAGACGTACGGGAAGACATGAACGGGATTCTGTGAAACATTACCAGCGAGGGTCTAGGTGGGTTAGGTTAGGTTATACTACGATATAGGCGTATATAGTGTGCCTACCGAGAAGTAGGGGCCGACCCGCCAGGAATGTTGGAAATACTACATCCGAGATGTTAGGTTCACTTTGGTTAGGATATATAACGTTATAGACGTATATAATGTCCTCACCGAGATGTACGGGCCGACACGACCGGGATTTTGTAAAACATTACCAGCGAGGGTCTAGATGGGTTAGGTTAGGTTATATTACGATATAGACGTATATAATGTGCCCACCGAGAAGTAGGGGCCGACCCGCCAGGAATGTTGGAAAATACTACATCCGAGATGTTAGGTTCTCTTAGGTTAGGGTATATAACGTTATAGACGTATATAATGTCCCCACCGAGAAGTACGGGCCGACACGACCGGGATTTTGTAAAACATTACCAGCGAGGGTCTAGATGGGTTAGGTTAGGTTATATTACGATATAGACGTATATAATGTGCCTACGGAGAAGTAGGGGCCCACCCGCCAGGAATGTTGGAAAATACTACATCCGAGATATTAGGTTCCCTTAGGTTAGGATATATAAATTTATAGACGTATATAATGTCCGCACCGAGGCGTACGGGACGACACGAACGGGATTCTGTAAAACATTCCCAGCTAGGGGCTAGATGTGTTACGTTAGGTTATATTACGTTATAGACGTATATAATGATCCCACCGAGAATTGGCGCCGACCCGCCAGGAATGTTGTGAAATACTACATCCGAGATGTTAGGTTCCCTTAGGTTAGGATATATAAATTTATAGACGTATATAATTTCCGCACCGAGACGTACGGGAAGACACGAATGGGATTCTGTGAAACATTACCAGCGAGGGTCTAGGTGGGTTAGGTTAGGTTATATTACGATATATACGTATATAATGTGCCCACCGAGAAGTAGGGGCCGACCCGCCAGGAATGTTGGAAAATACTACATCCGAGATGTTAGGTTCCCTTAGGTTAGGATATATAACGTTATAGACGTATATAATGTCCTCGCCGAGATGTACGGGCCGACACGACCGGGATTTTGTAAAACATTACCAGCGAGGGTCTAGATGGATTCGGTTAGGTTATTTTACGATATAGACGTATGTAATGTGCCCACCGAGAAGTAGGGGCCGACCCGCCAGGAATGTTGGAAAATACTACATCCGAGATGTTAGGTTCCCTTAGGTTAGGATATATAACGTTATAGACGTATATAATGTCCTCACCGAGATGTACGGTCCGACACGACCGGGATTTTGTAAAACATTACCAGCGAGGTTCTAGATGGGTTAGGTCAGGTTATATTACGATATAGACGTATATAATGTGCCCACCGAGAAGTAGGGGCCGACCCGCCAGGTATGTTGGAAAGTACTACATCCGAGATGTTAGGTTCCCTTAGGTTAGGATATATAAATTTATAGACGTATATAATTTCCGCACCGAGACGTACGGGAAGACACGAATGGGATTCTGTGAAACATTACCAGCGAGGGTCTAGGTGGGTTAGGTTAGGTTATATTACGATATATACGTATATAATGTGCCCACCGAGAAGTAGGGGCCGACCCGCCAGGAATGTTGGAAAATACTACATCCGAGATGTTAGGTTCCCTTAGGTTAGGATATATAACGTTATAGACGTATATAATGTCCTCACCGAGATGTACGGGCCGACACGACCGGGATTTTGTAAAACATTACCAGCGAGGGTCTAGATGGGTTAGGTTAGGTTATATTACGATATAGACGTATATAATGTGCCCACCGAGAAGTAGGGGCCGACCCGCCAGGAATGTTGGAAAATACTACATCCGAGATGTTAGGTTCACTTAGGTTAGGATATATAACGTTATAGACGTATATAATGTCCGCACCGAGACGTACGGGAAGACATGAACGGGATTCTGTGAAGCATTACCAGCGAGGGTCTAGGTGGGTTAGGTTAGGTTATATTACGTTATAGACGTATATAATGTTCCCACCGAGAAGTAGGGGCCGACCCGCCAGAAATGTTGGAAAATTCTACATCCGAGATGTTAAGTTGCCTTAGGTTAGGATATATAACGTTATAGACGTATATAATGTCCTCACCGAGATGTACGGGCCGACACGAGCGGGATTTTGTAAAACATTACCAGCGAGGGTCTAGATGGATTCGGTTAGGTTATATTACGATATAGACGTATATAATGTGCCCACGGAGAAGTAGGGGCCGACCCGCCAGGAATGTTGGAAAATACTACATCCGAGATATTAGGTTCCCTTAGGTTAGGATATATAAATTTATAGACGTATATAATGTCCGCACCGAGACGTACGGGAAGACATGAACGGGATTCTGTGAAACATTGCCAGCGGGGGTCTAGGTGGGTTAGGTTAGGTTATATTACGATATAGACGTATATAATGTGCCCACCGAGAAGTAGGGGCCGACCCGCCAGGAATGTTGGAAAATACTACATCCGAGATGTTAGGTTCACTTAGGTTAGGATATATAACGTTATAGACGTATATAATGTCCTCACCGAAATGTACGGGCCGACACGACAGGGATTTTGTAAAACATTACCAGCGAGGGTCTAGGTGGGTTAGGTTAGGTTATATTACGATACAGACGTATATAATGTGCCCACGGAGAAGTAGGGGCCGACCCGCCAGGAATGTTGGAAAATACTACATCCGAGATATTAGGTTCCCTTAGGTTAGGATATATAAATTTATAGACGTATATAATGTCCGCACCGAGACGTACGGGAAGACATGAACGGGATTCTGTGAAACATTACCAGCGAGGGTCTAGGTGGGTGAGGTTAGGTTATACTACGATATAGGCGTATATAGTGTGCCTACCGAGAAGTAGGGGCCGACCCGCCAGGAATGTTGGAAATACTACATCCGAGATGTTAGGTTCACTTAGGTTAGGATATATAACGTTATAGACGTATATAATGTCCTCACCGAGATGTACGGTCCGACACGACCGGGATTTTGTAAAACATTACCAGCGAGGGTCTAGATGGGTTAGGTCGGGTTATATTACGATATAGACGTATATAATGTGCCCACCGAGAAGTAGGGGCCGAACCGCCAGGATTGTTGGAAAATACTACATCCGAGATGTTAGGTTCCCTTAGGATAGGATATATAAATTTATAGACGTATATAATTTCCGCACCGAGACGTACGGGAAGACACGAATGGGATTCTGTGAAACATTACCAGCGAGGGTCTAGGTGGGTTAGGTTAGGTTATATTACGATATATACGTATATAATGTGCCCACCGAGAAGTAGGGTCCGACCCGCCAGGAATGTTGGAAAATACTACATCCGAGATGTTAGGTTCCCTTAGGTTAGGATATATAACGTTATAGACGTATATAATGTCCTCACCGAGATGTACGGGCCGACACGACCGGGATTTTGTAAAACATTACCAGCGAGGGTCTAGATGGGTTAGGTTAGGTTATATTACGATATAGACGTATATAATGTGCCCACCGAGAAGTAGGGGCCGACCCGCCAGGAATGTTGGAAAATACTACATCCGAGATGTTAGGTTCTCTTAGGTTAGGGTATATAACGTTATAGACGTATATAATGTCCCCACCTAGAAGTACGGGCCGACACGACCGGGATTTTGTAAAACATTCCCAGCTAGGGGCTAGATGTGTTACGTTAGGTTATATTACGTTATAGACGTATGTAATGATCCCACCTAGAAGTAGGGGCCGACCCGCCAGGAATGTTGGAAAATACTACATCCGAGATGTTAGGTTCACTTAGGTTAGGATATATAACGTTATAGACGTATATAATGTCCTCACCGAAATGTACGGGCCGACACGACAGGGATTTTGTAAAACATTCCCAGCTAGGGGCTAGATGTGTTACGTTAGGTTATATTACGTTATAGACGTATGTAATGATCCCACCTAGAAGTAGGGGCCGACCCGCCAGGAATGTTGGAAAATACTACATCCGAGATGTTAGGTTCTCTTAGGTTAGGGTATATAACGTTATAGACGTATATAATGTACTCACCGAGAATTACGGGCCGACAGGACCGGGATTTTGTAAAACATTACCAGCGAGGGTCTAGATGGGTTAGGTTAGGTTATATTACGATATAGACGTATATAATGTGCCCACGGAGAAGTAGGGGCCGACCCGCCAGGAATGTTGGAAAATACTACATCCGAGATATTAGGTTCCCTTAGGTTAGGATATATAAATTTATAGACGTATATAATGTCCGCACCGAGACGTACGGGAAGACATGAACGGGATTCTGTGAAACATTACCAGCGAGGGTCTAGGTGGGTTAGGTTAGGTTATACTACGATATAGGCGTATATAGTGTGCCTACCGAGAAGTAGGGGCCGACCCGCCAGGAATGTTGGAAATACTACATCCGAGATGTTAGGTTCACTTAGGTTAGGATATATAACGTTATAGACGTATATAATGTCCTCACCGAGATGTACGGTCCGACACGACCGGGATTTTGTAAAACATTACCAGCGAGGGTCTAGATGGGTTAGGTCAGGTTATATTACGATGTAGACGTATATAATGTGCCCACCGAGAAGTAGGGGCCGACCCGCCAGGAATGTTGGAAAATACTACATCCGAGATATTAGGTTCCCTTAGGTTAGGATATATAAATTTATAGACGTATATAATGTCCGCACCGAGACGTACGGGAAGACATGAACGGGATTCTGTGAAACATTACCAGCGAGGGTCTAGGTGGGTTAGGTTAGGTTATACTACGATATAGGCGTATATAGTGTGCCTACCGAGAAGTAGGGGCCGACCCGCCAGGAATGTTGGAAATACTACATCCGAGATGTTAGGTTCACTTTGGTTAGGATATATAACGTTATAGACGTATATAATGTCCTCACCGAGATGTACGGTCCGACACGACCGGGATTTTGTAAAACATTACCAGCGAGGGTCTAGATGGGTTAGGTCAGGTTATATTACGATATAGACGTATATAATGTGCCCACCGAGAAGTAGGGGCCGACCCGCCACGATTGTTGGAAAATACTACATCCGAGATGTTAGGTTCCCTTATGTTAGGATATATAAATATATAGACGTATATAATTTCCGCACCGAGACGTACGGGAAGACACGAATGGGATTCTGTGAAACATTACCAGCGAGGGTCTAGGTGGGGTAGGTTAGGTTATATTACGATATATATGTATATAATGTGCCCACCGAGAAGTAGGGGCCGACCCGCCAGGAATGCTGGAAAATACTACATCCGAGATGTTAGGTTCCCTTAGGTTAGGATATATAACGTTATAGACGTATATAATGTCCTCGCCGAGATGTACGGGCCGACACGACCGAGATTTTGTAAAACATTACCAGCGAGGGTCTAGATGGATTCGGTTAGGTTATTTTACGATATAGACGTATGTAATGTGCCCACCGAGAAGTAGGGGCCGACCCGCCAGGAATGTTGGAAAATACTACATCCGAGATGTTAGGTTCCCTTAGGTTAGGATATATAACGTTATAGACGTATATAATGTCCTCACCGAGATGTACGGTCCGACACGACCGGGATTTTGTAAAACATTACCAGCGAGGGTCTAGATGGGTTAGGTCAGGTTATATTACGATATAGACGTATATAATGTGCCCACCAAGAAGTAGGGGCCGACCCGCCACGATTGTTGGAAAATACTACATCCGAGATGTTAGGTTCCCTTATGTTAGGATATATAAATATATAGACGTATATAATTTCCGCACCGAGACGTACGGGAAGACACGAATGGGATTCTGTGAAACATTACCAGCGAGGGTCTAGGTGGGGTAGGTTAGGTTATATTACGATATATATGTATATAATGTGCCCACCGAGAAGTAGGGGCCGACCCGCCAGGAATGTTGGAAAATACTACATCCGAGATGTTAGGTTCCCTTAGGTTAGGATATATAACGTTATAGACGTATATAATGTCCTCGCCGAGATGTACGGGCCGACACGACCGAGATTTTGTAAAACATTACCAGCGAGGGTCTAGATGGATTCGGTTAGGTTATTTTACGATATAGACGTATGTAATGTGCCCACCGAGAAGTAGGGGCCGACCCGCCAGGAATGTTGGAAAATACTACATCCGAGATGTTAGGTTCCCTTAGGTTAGGATATATAACGTTATAGACGTATATAATGTCCTCACCGAGATGTACGGTCCGACACGACCGGGATTTTGTAAAACATTACCAGCGAGGGTCTAGATGGGTTAGGTCAGGTTATATTACGATATAGACGTATATAATGTGCCCACCGAGAAGTAGGGGCCGACCCGCCAGGTATGTTGGAAAATACTACATCCGAGATGTTAGGTTCCCTTAGGTTAGGATATATAAATTTATAGACGTATATAATTTCCGCACCGAGACGTACGGGAAGACACGAATGGGATTCTGTGAAACATTACCAGCGAGGGTCTAGGTGGGTTAGGTTAGGTTATATTACGATATATACGTATATAATGTGCCCACCGAGAAGTAGGGGCCGACCCGCCAGGAATGTTGGAAAATACTACATCCGAGATGTTAGGTTCCCTTAGGTTAGGATATATAACGTTATAGACGTATATAATGTCCTCACCGAGATGTACGGGCCGACACGACCGGGATTTTGTAAAACATTACCAGCGAGGGTCTAGATGGGTTAGGTTAGGTTATATTACGATATAGACGTATATAATGTGCCCACCGAGAAGTAGGGGCCGACCCGCCAGGAATGTTGGAAAATACTACATCCGAGATGTTAGGTTCTCTTAGGTTAGGGTATATAACGTTATAGACGTATATAATGTCCCCACCTAGAAGTACGGGCCGACACGACCGGGATTTTGTAAAACATTACCAGCGAGGGTCTAGATGGGTTCGGTTAGGTTATATTACGATATAGACGTATGTAATGTGCCCAGCGAGAAGTATGGGCCGACCCGCCATTAATGTTGGAAAATACTACATCCGAGATGTTAGGTTCCCTTAGGTTAGGGTATATAACGTTATAGACGTATATAATGTCCTCACCGAGATGTACGGGCCGACACAACCGGGATTTTGTAAAACATTCCCAGCTAGGGGCTAGATGTGTTACGTTAGGTTATATTTCGTTATAGACGTATATAATGATCCCACCTAGAAGTAGGGGCCGACCCGCCAGGAATGTTGGAAAATACTACATCCGAGATGTTAGGTTCTCTTAGGTTAGGGTATATAACGTTATAGACGTATATAATGTCCCCACCGAGAAGTACGGGCCGACACGACCGGGATTTTGTAAAACATTACCAGCGAGGGTCTAGATGGGTTAGGTTAGGTTATATTACGATATAGACGTATATAATGTGCCCACGTAGAAGTAGGGGCCCACCCGCCAGGAATGTTGGAAAATACTACATCCGAGATATTAGGTTCCCTTAGGTTAGGATATATAAATTTATAGACGTATATAATGTCCGCACCGAGACGTACGGGACGACACGAACGGGATTCTGTAAAACATTCCCAGCTAGGGGCTAGATGTGTTACGTTAGGTTATATTACGTTATAGACGTATATAATGATCCCACCGAGAATTGGCGCCGACCCGCCAGGAATGTTGTGAAATACTACATCCGAGATGTTAGGTTCCCTTAGGTTAGGATATATAAATTTATAGACGTATATAATTTCCGCACCGAGACGTACGGGAAGACACGAATGGGATTCTGTGAAACATTACCAGCGAGGGTCTAGGTGGGTTAGGTTAGGTTATATTACGATATATACGTATATAATGTGCCCACCGAGAAGTAGGGGCCGACCCGCCAGGAATGTTGGAAAATACTACATCCGAGATGTTAGGTTCCCTTAGGTTAGGATATATAACGTTATAGACGTATATAATGTCCTCACCGAGATGTACGGGCCGACACGACCGGGATTTTGTAAAACATTACCAGCGAGGGTCTAGATGGGTTAGGTTAGGTTATATTACGATATAGACGTATATAATGTGCCCACCGAGAAGTAGGGGCTGACCCGCCAGGAATGTTGGAAAATACTACATCCGAGATGTTAGGTTCTCTTAGGTTAGGGTATATAACGTTATAGACGTATATAATGTCCCCACCTAGAAGTACGGGCCGACACGACCGGGATTTTGTAAAACATTACCAGCGAGGGTCTAGATGGGTTCGGTTAGGTTATATTACGATATAGACGTATGTAATGTGCCCACCGAGAAGTATGGGCCGACCCGCCATTAATGTTGGAAAATACTACATCCGTGATGTTAGGTTCCCTTAGGTTAGGGTATATAACGTTATAGACGTATATAATGTCCTCACCGAGATGTACGGGCCGACACAACCGGGATTTTGTAAAACATTCCCAGCTAGGGGCTAGATGTGTTACGTTAGGTTATATTTCGTTATAGACGTATATAATGATCCCACCTAGAAGTAGGGGCCGACCCGCCAGGAATGTTGGAAAATACTACATCCGAGATGTTAGGTTCTCTTAGGTTAGGGTATATAACGTTATAGACGTATATAATGTCCCCACCGAGAAGTACGGGCCGACACGACCGGGATTTTGTAAAACATTACCAGCGAGGGTCTAGATGGGTTAGGTTAGGTTATATTACGATATAGACGTATATAATGTGCCCACGTAGAAGTAGGGGCCCACCCGCCAGGAATGTTGGAAAATACTACATCCGAGATATTAGGTTCCCTTAGGTTAGGATATATAAATTTATAGACGTATATAATGTCCGCACCGAGACGTACGGGACGACACGAACGGGATTCTGTAAAACATTCCCAGCTAGGGGCTAGATGTGTTACGTTAGGTTATATTACGTTATAGACGTATATAATGATCCCACCGAGAATTGGCGCCGACCCGCCAGGAATGTTGTGAAATACTACATCCGAGATGTTAGGTTCCCTTAGGTTAGGATATATAAATTTATAGACGTATATAATTTCCGCACCGAGACGTACGGGAAGACACGAATGGGATTCTGTGAAACATTACCAGCGAGGGTCTAGGTGGGTTAGGTTAGGTTATATTACGATATATACGTATATAATGTGCCCACCGAGAAGTAGGGGCCGACCCGCCAGGAATGTTGGAAAATACTACATCCGAGATGTTAGGTTCCCTTAGGTTAGGATATATAACGTTATAGACGTATATAATGTCCTCGCCGAGATGTACGGGCCGACACAACCGGGATTTTGTAAAACATTCCCAGCTAGGGGCTAGATGTGTTACGTTAGGTTATATTACGTTATAGACGTATGTAATGATCCCACCTAGAAGTAGGGGCCGACCCGCCAGGAATGTTGGAAAATACTACATCCGAGATGTTAGGTTCACTTAGGTTAGGATATATAACGTTATAGACGTATATAATGTCCCCACCGAGAAGTACGGGCAGACACGACCGGGATTTTGTAAAACATTACCAGCGATGGTCTAGATGGGTTAGGTTAGGTTATATTACGATATAGACGTATATAATGTGCCCACCGAGAAGCAGGGGCCGACCCGCCAGGAATGTTGGAAAATACTACATCCGAGATATTAGGTTCCCTTAGGTTAGGATATATAAATTTATAGACGTATATAATGTCCGCACCGAGACGTACGGGAAGACATGAACGGGATTCTGTGAAACATTACCAGCGAGGGTCTAGGTGGGTTAGGTTAGGTTATATTACGATATAGACGAATATAATGTGCCCACCGAGAAGTAGGGGCCGACCCGCCAGGAATGTTGGAAATACGACATCCGAGATGTTAGGTTCACTTAGGTTAGGATATATAACGTTATAGACGTATATAATGTCCTCACCGAGATGTACGGGCCGACACGACCGGGATTTTGTAAAACATTACCAGCGAGGGTCTAGATGGGTTAGGTTAGGTTATATTACGATATAGACGTATATAATGTGCCCACCGAGAAGTAGGGGCCGACCCGCCAGGAATGTTGGAAAATACTACATCCGAGATGTTAGGTTCTCTTAGGTTAGGGTATATAACGTTATAGACGTATATAATGTCCCCACCTAGAAGTACGGGCCGACACGACCGGGATTTTGTAAAACATTACCAGCGAGGGTCTAGATGGGTTCGGTTAGGTTATATTACGATATAGACGTATGTAATGTGCCCACCGAGAAGTATGGGCCGACGCGCCATTAATGTTGGAAAATACTACATCCGAGATGTTAGGTTCCCTTAGGTTAGGGTATATAACGTTATAGACGTATATAATGTCCTCACCGAGATGTACGGGCCGACACAACCGGGATATTGTAAAACATTCCCAGCTAGGGGCTAGATGTGTTACGTTAGGTTATATTTCGTTATAGACGTATATAATGATCCCACCGAGAAGTAGGGGCCGACCCGCCAGGAATGTTGGAAAATACTACATCCGAGATGTTAGGTTCTCTTAGGTTAGGGTATATAACGTTATAGACGTATATAATGTCCCCACCTAGAAGTACGGGCCGACACGACCGGGATTTTGTAAAACATTACCAGCGAGGGTCTAGATGGGTTCGGTTAGGTTATATTACGATATAGACGTATGTAATGTGCCCACCGAGAAGTATGGGCCGACCCGCCATTAATGTTGGAAAATACTACATCCGAGATGTTAGGTTCCCTTAGGTTAGGGTATATAACGTTATAGACGTATATAATGTCCTCACCGAGATGTACGGGCCGACACAACCGGGATTTTGTAAAACATTCCCAGCTAGGGGCTAGATGTGTTACGTTAGGTTATATTTCGTTATAGACGTATATAATGATCCCACCTAGAAGTAGGGGCCGACCCGCCAGGAATGTTGGAAAATACTACATCCGAGATGTTAGGTTCCCTTAGGTTAGGATATATAAATTTATAGACGTATATAATTTCCGCACCGAGACGTACGGGAAGACACGAATGGGATTCTGTGAAACATTACCAGCGAGGGTCTAGGTGGGTTAGGTTAGGTTATATTACGATATATACGTATATAATGTGCCCACCGAGAAGTAGGGGCCGACCCGCCAGGAATGTTGGAAAATACTACATCCGAGATGTTAGGTTCCCTTAGGTTAGGATATATATCGTTATAGACGTATATAATGTCCTCACCGAGATGTACGGGCCGACACGACCGGGATTTTGTAAAACATTACCAGCGAGGGTCTAGATGGGTTAGGTTAGGTTATATTACGATATAGACGTATATAATGTGCCCACCGAGAAGTAGGGGCCGACCCGCCAGGTATGTTAGAAAATACTACATCCGAGATGTTAGGTTCCCTTAGGTTAGGATATATAAATTTATAGACGTATATAATTTCCGCACCGAGACGTACGGGAAGACACGAATGGGATTCTGTGAAACATTACCAGCGAGGGTCTAGGTGGGTTAGGTTAGGTTATATTACGATATATACGTATATAATGTGCCCACCGAGAAGTAGGGGCCGACCCGCCAGGAATGTTGGAAAATACTACATCCGAGATGTTAGGTTCCCTTAGGTTAGGATATATAACGTTATAGACGTATATAATGTCCTCACCGAGATGTACGGGCCGACACGACCGGGATTTTGTAAAACATTACCAGCGAGGATCTAGATGGGTTAGGTTAGGTTATATTACGATATAGACGTATATAATGTGCCCACCGAGAAGTAGGGGCCGACCCGCCAGGAATGTTGGAAAATACTACATCCGAGATGTTAGGTTCTCTTAGGTTAGGGTATATAACGTTATAGACGTATATAATGTACCCACCTAGAAGTACGGGCCGACACGACCGGGATTTTGTAAAACATTACCAGCGAGGGTCTAGATGGGTTCGGTTAGGTTATATTACGATATAGACGTATGTAATGTGCCCACCGAGAAGTATGGGCCGACCCGCCATTAATGTTGGAAAATACTACATCCGAGATGTTAGGTTCCCTTAGGTTAGGGTATGTAACGTTATAGACGTATATAATGTCCTCACCGAGATGTACGGGCCGACACAACCGGGATTTTGTAAAACATTCCCAGCTAGGGGCTAGATGTGTTACGTTAGGTTATATTTCGTTATAGACGTATATAATGATCCCACCTAGAAGTAGGGGCCGACCCGCCAGGAATGTTGGAAAATACTACATCCGAGATGTTAGGTTCCCTTAGGTTAGGATATATAAATTTATAGACGTATATAATTTCCGCACCGAGACGTACGGGAAGACACGAATGGGATTCTGTGAAACATTACCAGCGAGGGTCTAGGTGGGTTAGGTTAGGTTATATTACGATATATACGTATATAATGTGCCCACCGAGAAGTAGGGGCCGACCCGCCAGGAATGTTGGAAAATACTACATCCGAGATGTTAGGTTCCCTTAGGTTAGGATATATATCGTTATAGACGTATATAATGTCCTCACCGAGATGTACGGGCCGACACGACCGGGATTTTGTAAAACATTACCAGCGAGGGTCTAGATGGGTTAGGTTAGGTTATATTACGATATAGACGTATATAATGTGCCCACCGAGAAGTAGGGGCCGACCCGCCAGGTATGTTAGAAAATACTACATCCGAGATGTTAGGTTCCCTTAGGTTAGGATATATAAATTTATAGACGTATATAATTTCCGCACCGAGACGTACGGGAAGACACGAATGGGATTCTGTGAAACATTACCAGCGAGGGTCTAGGTGGGTTAGGTTAGGTTATATTACGATATATACGTATATAATGTGCCCACCGAGAAGTAGGGCCGACCCGCCAGGAATGTTGGAAAATACTACATCCGAGATGTTAGGTTCACTTAGGTTAGGATATATAACGTTATAGACGTATATAATGTCCCCACCGAGAAGTACGGGCAGACACGACCGGGATTTTGTAAAACATTACCAGCGATGGTCTAGATGGGTTAGGTTAGGTTATATTACGATATAGACGTATATAATGTGCCCACCGAGAAGCAGGGGCCGACCCGCCAGGAATGTTGGAAAATACTACATCCGAGATATTAGGTTCCCTTAGGTTAGGATATATAAATTTATAGACGTATATAATGTCCGCACCGAGACGTACGGGAAGACATGAACGGGATTCTGTGAAACATTACCAGCGAGGGTCTAGGTGGGTTAGGTTAGGTTATATTACGATATAGACGAATATAATGTGCCCACCGAGAAGTAGGGGCCGACCCGCCAGGAATGTTGGAAATACGACATCCGAGATGTTAGGTTCACTTAGGTTAGGATATATAACGTTATAGACGTATATAATGTCCCCACCGAGAAGTACGGGCAGACACGACCGGGATTTTGTAAAACATTACCAGCGATGATCTAGATGGGTTAGGTTAGGTTATATTACGATATAGACGTATATAATGTGCCCACCGAGAAGCAGGGGCCGACCCGCCAGGAATGTTGGAAAATACTACATCCGAGATATTAGGTTCCCTTAGGTTAGGATATATAAATTTATAGACGTATATAATGTCCGCACCGAGACGTACGGGAAGACATGAACGGGATTCTGTGAAACATTACCAGCGAGGGTCTAGGTGGGTTAGGTTAGGTTATATTACGATATAGACGTATATAATGTGCCCACCGAGAAGTAGGGGCCGACCCGCCAGGAATGTTGGAAATACTACATCCGAGATGTTAGGTTCACTTAGGTTAGGATATATAACGTTATAGACGTATATAATGTCCTCACCGAGATGTACGGTCCGACACGACCGGGATTTTGTAAAACATTACCAGCGAGGGTCTAGATGGGTTAGGCTAGGTTATATTACGATATAGACGTATATAATGTGCCCACCGAGAAGTAGGGCCCGACCCGCCAGGAATGTTGGAAAATACTACATCCGAGATGTTAGGTTCCCTTAGGTTAGGGTATATAACGTTATAGACGTATATAATGTCCCCACCTAGAAGTACGGGCCGACACGACCGGGATTTAGTAAAACATTACCAGCGAGGGTCTAGATGGGTTCGGTTAGGTTATATTACGATATAGACGTATGTAATGTGCCCACCGAGAAGTATGGGCCGACCAGCCATTAATGTTGGAAAATACTACATCCGAGATGTTAGGTTCCCTTAGGTTAGGGTATATAACGTTATAGACGTATATAATGTCCTCACCGAGATGTACGGGCCGACACAACCGGGATTTTGTAAAACATTCCCAGCTAGGGGCTAGATGTGTTACGTTAGGTTATATTACGTTACAGACGTATGTAATGATCCCACCTAGAAGTAGGGGCCGACCCGCCAGGAATGTTGGAAATACTACATCCGAGATGTTAGGTTCACTTAGGTTAGGATATATAACGTTATAGACGTATATAATGTCCTCTCCGAGATGTACGGTCCGACACGACCGGGATTTTGTAAAACATTACCAGCGAGGGTCTAGATGGGTTAGGTCAGGTTATATTACGATATAGACGTATATAATGTGCCCACCGAGAAGTAGGGGCCGACCCGCCAGGTATGTTGGAAAATACTACATCCGAGATGTTAGGTTCCCTTAGGTTAGGATATATAAATTTATAGACGTATATAATTTCCGCACCGAGACGTACGGGAAGACACGAATGGGATTCTGTGAAACATTACCAGCGAGGGTCTAGGTGGGTTAGGTTAGGTTATATTACGATATATACGTATATAATGTGCCCACCGAGAAGTAGGGGCCGACCCGCCAGGAATGTTGGAAAATACTACATCCGAGATGTTAGGTTCCCTTAGGTTAGGATATATAACGTTATAGACGTATATAATGTCCTCACCGAGATGTACGGGCCGACACGACCGGGATTTTGTAAAACATTACCAGCGAGGGTCTAGATGGGTTAGGTTAGGTTATATTACGATATAGACGTATATAATGTGCCCACCGAGAAGTAGGGGCCGACCCGCCAGGAATGTTGGAAAATACTACATCCGAGATGTTAGGTTCTCTTAGGTTAGGGTATATAACGTTATAGACGTATATAATGTACCCACCTAGAAGTACGGGCCGACACGACCGGGATTTTGTAAAACATTACCAGCGAGGGTCTAGATGGGTTCGGTTAGGTTATATTACGATATAGACGTATGTAATGTGCCCACCGAGAAGTATGGGCCGACCCGCCATTAATGTTGGAAAATACTACATCCGAGATGTTAGGTTCCCTTAGGTTAGGATATATAAATTTATAGACGTATATAATGTCCGCACCGAGACGTACGGGACGACACGAACGGGATTCTGTAAAACATTCCCAGCTAGGGGCTAGATGTGTTACGTTAGGTTATATTACGTTATAGACGTATATAATGATCCCACCGAGAATTGGCGCCGACCCGCCAGGAATGTTGTGAAATACTACATCCGAGATGTTAGGTTCCCTTAGGTTAGGATATATAAATTTATAGACGTATATAATTTCCGCACCGAGACGTACGGGAAGACACGAATGGGATTCTGTGAAACATTACCAGCGAGGGTCTAGGTGGGTTAGGTTAGGTTATATTACGATATATACGTATATAATGTGCCCACCGAGAAGTAGGGGCCGACCCGCCAGGAATGTTGGAAAATACTACATCCGAGATGTTAGGTTCCCTTAGGTTAGGATATATAACGTTATAGACGTATATAATGTCCTCGCCGAGATGTACGGGCCGACACAACCGGGATTTTGTAAAACATTCCCAGCTAGGGGCTAGATGTGTTACGTTAGGTTATATTACGTTATAGACGTATGTAATGATCCCACCTAGAAGTAGGGGCCGACCCGCCAGGAATGTTGGAAAATACTACATCCGAGATGTTAGGTTCACTTAGGTTAGGATATATAACGTTATAGACGTATATAATGTCCCCACCGAGAAGTACGGGCAGACACGACCGGGATTTTGTAAAACATTACCAGCGATGGTCTAGATGGGTTAGGTTAGGTTATATTACGATATAGACGTATATAATGTGCCCACCGAGAAGCAGGGGCCGACCCGCCAGGAATGTTGGAAAATACTACATCCGAGATATTAGGTTCCCTTAGGTTAGGATATATAAATTTATAGACGTATATAATGTCCGCACCGAGACGTACGGGAAGACATGAACGGGATTCTGTGAAACATTACCAGCGAGGGTCTAGGTGGGTTAGGTTAGGTTATATTACGATATAGACGAATATAATGTGCCCACCGAGAAGTAGGGGCCGACCCGCCAGGAATGTTGGAAATACGACATCCGAGATGTTAGGTTCACTTAGGTTAGGATATATAACGTTATAGACGTATATAATGTCCTCACCGAGATGTACGGGCCGACACGACCGGGATTTTGTAAAACATTACCAGCGAGGGTCTAGATGGGTTAGGTTAGGTTATATTACGATATAGACGTATATAATGTGCCCACCGAGAAGTAGGGGCCGACCCGCCAGGAATGTTGGAAAATACTACATCCGAGATGTTAGGTTCTCTTAGGTTAGGGTATATAACGTTATAGACGTATATAATGTCCCCACCTAGAAGTACGGGCCGACACGACCGGGATTTTGTAAAACATTACCAGCGAGGGTCTAGATGGGTTCGGTTAGGTTATATTACGATATAGACGTATGTAATGTGCCCACCGAGAAGTATGGGCCGACCCGCCATTAATGTTGGAAAATACTACATCCGAGATGTTAGGTTCCCTTAGGTTAGGGTATATAACGTTATAGACGTATATAATGTCCTCACCGAGATGTACGGGCCGACACAACCGGGATATTGTAAAACATTCCCAGCTAGGGGCTAGATGTGTTACGTTAGGTTATATTTCGTTATAGACGTATATAATGATCCCACCGAGAAGTAGGGGCCGACCCGCCAGGAATGTTGGAAAATACTACATCCGAGATGTTAGGTTCCCTTAGGTTAGGATATATAACGTTATAGACGTATATAATGTCCTCACCGAGATGTACGGGCCGACACGACCGGGATTTTGTAAAACATTACCAGCGAGGGTCTAGATGGGTTAGGTTAGGTTATATTACGATATAGACGTATATAATGTGCCCACCGAGAAGTAGGGGCCGACCCGCCAGGAATGTTGGAAAATACTACATCCGAGATGTTAGGTTCTCTTAGGTTAGTGTATATAACGTTATAGACGTATATAATGTACCCACCTAGAAGTACGGGCCGACACAACCGGGATTTTGTAAAACATTCCCAGCTAGGGGCTAGATGTGTTACGTTAGGTTATATTTCGTTATAGACGTATATAATGATCCCACCTAGAAGTAGGGGCCGACCCGCCAGGAATGTTGGAAAATACTACATCCGAGATGTTAGGTTCCCTTAGGTTAGGATATATAAATTTATAGACGTATATAATTTCCGCACCGAGACGTACGGGAAGACACGAATGGGATTCTGTGAAACATTACCAGCGAGGGTCTAGGTGGGTTAGGTTAGGTTATATTACGATATATACGTATATAATGTGCCCACCGAGAAGTAGGGGCCGACCCGCCAGGAATGTTGGAAAATACTACATCCGAGATGTTAGGTTCCCTTAGGTTAGGATATATATCGTTATAGACGTATATAATGTCCTCACCGAGATGTACGGGCCGACACGACCGGGATTTTGTAAAACATTACCAGCGAGGGTCTAGATGGGTTAGGTTAGGTTATATTACGATATAGACGTATATAATGTGCCCACCGAGAAGTAGGGGCCGACCCGCCAGGTATGTTAGAAAATACTACATCCGAGATGTTAGGTTCCCTTAGGTTAGGATATATAAATTTATAGACGTATATAATTTCCGCACCGAGACGTACGGGAAGACACGAATGGGATTCTGTGAAACATTACCAGCGAGGGTCTAGGTGGGTTAGGTTAGGTTATATTACGATATATACGTATATAATGTGCCCACCGAGAAGTAGGGGCCGACCCGCCAGGAATGTTGGAAAATACTACATCCGAGATGTTAGGTTCCCTTAGGTTAGGATATATAACGTTATAGACGTATATAATGTCCTCACCGAGATGTACGGGCCGACACGACCGGGATTTTGTAAAACATTACCAGCGAGGATCTAGATGGGTTAGGTTAGGTTATATTACGATATAGACGTATATAATGTGCCCACCGAGAAGTAGGGGCCGACCCGCCAGGAATGTTGGAAAATACTACATCCGAGATGTTAGGTTCTCTTAGGTTAGGGTATATAACGTTATAGACGTATATAATGTACCCACCTAGAAGTACGGGCCGACACGACCGGGATTTTGTAAAACATTACCAGCGAGGGTCTAGATGGGTTCGGTTAGGTTATATTACGATATAGACGTATGTAATGTGCCCACCGAGAAGTATGGGCCGACCCGCCATTAATGTTGGAAAATACTACATCCGAGATGTTAGGTTCCCTTAGGTTAGGGTATGTAACGTTATAGACGTATATAATGTCCTCACCGAGATGTACGGGCCGACACAACCGGGATTTTGTAAAACATTCCCAGCTAGGGGCTAGATGTGTTACGTTAGGTTATATTTCGTTATAGACGTATATAATGATCCCACCTAGAAGTAGGGGCCGACCCGCCAGGAATGTTGGAAAATACTACATCCGAGATGTTAGGTTCCCTTAGGTTAGGATATATAAATTTATAGACGTATATAATTTCCGCACCGAGACGTACGGGAAGACACGAATGGGATTCTGTGAAACATTACCAGCGAGGGTCTAGGTGGGTTAGGTTAGGTTATATTACGATATATACGTATATAATGTGCCCACCGAGAAGTAGGGGCCGACCCGCCAGGAATGTTGGAAAATACTACATCCGAGATGTTAGGTTCCCTTAGGTTAGGATATATATCGTTATAGACGTATATAATGTCCTCACCGAGATGTACGGGCCGACACGACCGGGATTTTGTAAAACATTACCAGCGAGGGTCTAGATGGGTTAGGTTAGGTTATATTACGATATAGACGTATATAATGTGCCCACCGAGAAGTAGGGGCCGACCCGCCAGGTATGTTAGAAAATACTACATCCGAGATGTTAGGTTCCCTTAGGTTAGGATATATAAATTTATAGACGTATATAATTTCCGCACCGAGACGTACGGGAAGACACGAATGGGATTCTGTGAAACATTACCAGCGAGGGTCTAGGTGGGTTAGGTTAGGTTATATTACGATATATACGTATATAATGTGCCCACCGAGAAGTAGGGCCGACCCGCCAGGAATGTTGGAAAATACTACATCCGAGATGTTAGGTTCACTTAGGTTAGGATATATAACGTTATAGACGTATATAATGTCCCCACCGAGAAGTACGGGCAGACACGACCGGGATTTTGTAAAACATTACCAGCGATGGTCTAGATGGGTTAGGTTAGGTTATATTACGATATAGACGTATATAATGTGCCCACCGAGAAGCAGGGGCCGACCCGCCAGGAATGTTGGAAAATACTACATCCGAGATATTAGGTTCCCTTAGGTTAGGATATATAAATTTATAGACGTATATAATGTCCGCACCGAGACGTACGGGAAGACATGAACGGGATTCTGTGAAACATTACCAGCGAGGGTCTAGGTGGGTTAGGTTAGGTTATATTACGATATAGACGAATATAATGTGCCCACCGAGAAGTAGGGGCCGACCCGCCAGGAATGTTGGAAATACGACATCCGAGATGTTAGGTTCACTTAGGTTAGGATATATAACGTTATAGACGTATATAATGTCCCCACCGAGAAGTACGGGCAGACACGACCGGGATTTTGTAAAACATTACCAGCGATGATCTAGATGGGTTAGGTTAGGTTATATTACGATATAGACGTATATAATGTGCCCACCGAGAAGCAGGGGCCGACCCGCCAGGAATGTTGGAAAATACTACATCCGAGATATTAGGTTCCCTTAGGTTAGGATATATAAATTTATAGACGTATATAATGTCCGCACCGAGACGTACGGGAAGACATGAACGGGATTCTGTGAAACATTACCAGCGAGGGTCTAGGTGGGTTAGGTTAGGTTATATTACGATATAGACGTATATAATGTGCCCACCGAGAAGTAGGGGCCGACCCGCCAGGAATGTTGGAAATACTACATCCGAGATGTTAGGTTCACTTAGGTTAGGATATATAACGTTATAGACGTATATAATGTCCTCACCGAGATGTACGGTCCGACACGACCGGGATTTTGTAAAACATTACCAGCGAGGGTCTAGATGGGTTAGGCTAGGTTATATTACGATATAGACGTATATAATGTGCCCACCGAGAAGTAGGGCCCGACCCGCCAGGAATGTTGGAAAATACTACATCCGAGATGTTAGGTTCTCTTAGGTTAGGGTATATAACGTTATAGACGTATATAATGTCCCCACCTAGAAGTACGGGCCGACACGACCGGGATTTAGTAAAACATTACCAGCGAGGGTCTAGATGGGTTCGGTTAGGTTATATTACGATATAGACGTATGTAATGTGCCCACCGAGAAGTATGGGCCGACCAGCCATTAATGTTGGAAAATACTACATCCGAGATGTTAGGTTCCCTTAGGTTAGGGTATATAACGTTATAGACGTATATAATGTCCTCACCGAGATGTACGGGCCGACACAACCGGGATTTTGTAAAACATTCCCAGCTAGGGGCTAGATGTGTTACGTTAGGTTATATTACGTTACAGACGTATGTAATGATCCCACCTAGAAGTAGGGGCCGACCCGCCAGGAATGTTGGAAATACTACATCCGAGATGTTAGGTTCACTTAGGTTAGGATATATAACGTTATAGACGTATATAATGTCCTCTCCGAGATGTACGGTCCGACACGACCGGGATTTTGTAAAACATTACCAGCGAGGGTCTAGATGGGTTAGGTCAGGTTATATTACGATATAGACGTATATAATGTGCCCACCGAGAAGTAGGGGCCGACCCGCCAGGTATGTTGGAAAATACTACATCCGAGATGTTAGGTTCCCTTAGGTTAGGATATATAAATTTATAGACGTATATAATTTCCGCACCGAGACGTACGGGAAGACACGAATGGGATTCTGTGAAACATTACCAGCGAGGGTCTAGGTGGGTTAGGTTAGGTTATATTACGATATATACGTATATAATGTGCCCACCGAGAAGTAGGGGCCGACCCGCCAGGAATGTTGGAAAATACTACATCCGAGATGTTAGGTTCCCTTAGGTTAGGATATATAACGTTATAGACGTATATAATGTCCTCACCGAGATGTACGGGCCGACACGACCGGGATTTTGTAAAACATTACCAGCGAGGGTCTAGATGGGTTAGGTTAGGTTATATTACGATATAGACGTATATAATGTGCCCACCGAGAAGTAGGGGCCGACCCGCCAGGAATGTTGGAAAATACTACATCCGAGATGTTAGGTTCTCTTAGGTTAGGGTATATAACGTTATAGACGTATATAATGTACCCACCTAGAAGTACGGGCCGACACGACCGGGATTTTGTAAAACATTACCAGCGAGGGTCTAGATGGGTTCGGTTAGGTTATATTACGATATAGACGTATGTAATGTGCCCACCGAGAAGTATGGGCCGACCCGCCATTAATGTTGGAAAATACTACATCCGAGATGTTAGGTTCCCTTAGGTTAGGATATATAAATTTATAGACGTATATAATGTCCGCACCGAGACGTACGGGACGACACGAACGGGATTCTGTAAAACATTCCCAGCTAGGGGCTAGATGTGTTACGTTAGGTTATATTACGTTATAGACGTATATAATGATCCCACCGAGAATTGGCGCCGACCCGCCAGGAATGTTGTGAAATACTACATCCGAGATGTTAGGTTCCCTTAGGTTAGGATATATAAATTTATAGACGTATATAATTTCCGCACCGAGACGTACGGGAAGACACGAATGGGATTCTGTGAAACATTACCAGCGAGGGTCTAGGTGGGTTAGATTAGGTTATATTACGATATATACGTATATAATGTGCCCACCGAGAAGTAGGGGCCGACCCGCCAGGAATGTTGGAAAATACTACATCCGAGATGTTAGGTTCCCTTAGGTTAGGATATATAACGTTATAGACGTATATAATGTCCTCGCCGAGATGTACGGGCTGACACAACCGGGATTTTGTAAAACATTCCCAGCTAGGGGCTAGATGTGTTACGTTATGTTATATTACGTTATAGACGTATGTAATGATCCCACCTAGAAGTAGGGGCCGACCCGCCAGGAATGTTGGAAAATACTACATCCGAGATGTTAGGTTCACTTAGGTTAGGATATATAACGTTATAGACGTATATAATGTCCTCTCCGAGATGTACGGTCCGACACGACCGGGATTTTGTAAAACATTACCAGCGAGGGTCTAGATGGGTTAGGTCAGGTTATATTACGATATAGACGTATATAATGTGCCCACCGAGAAGTAGGGGCCGACCCGCCAGGTATGTTGGAAAATACTACATCCGAGATGTTAGGTTCCCTTAGGTTAGGATATATAAATTTATAGACGTATATAATTTCCGCACCGAGACGTACGGGAAGACACGAATGGGATTCTGTGAAACATTACCAGCGAGGGTCTAGGTGGGTTAGGTTAGGTTATATTACGATATATACGTATATAATGTGCCCACCGAGAAGTAGGGGCCAACCCGCCAGGAATGTTGGAAATACTACATCCGAGATGTTAGGTTCACTTAGGTTAGGATATATAACGTTATAGACGTATATAATGTCCTCACCGAGATGTAGGGTCCGACACGACCGGGATTTTGTAAAACATTACCAACGAGGGTCTAGATGGGTTAGGTTAGGTTATATTACGATATAGACGTATATAATGTGCCCACCGAGAAGTAGGGGCCGACCCGCCAGGAATGTTGGAAAATACTACATCCGAGATGTTAGGTTCACTTAGGTTAGGATATATAACGTTATAGACGTATATAATGTCCTCACCGAGATGTACGGTCCGACACGACCGGGATTTTGTAAAACATTACCAGCTAGGGGCTAGATGTGTTACGTTAGGTTATATTACGTTATAGACTTATATAATGATCCCACCGAGAATTGGCGCCGACCCGCCAGGAATGTTGTAAAATACTACATCCGAGATGTTAGGTTCCCTTAGGTTAGGATATATAAATTTATAGACGTATATAATGTCCGCACCGAGACGTACGGGAAGACATGAACGGGATTCTGTGAAACATTACCAGCGAGGGTCTAGGTGGGTTAGGTTAGGTTATATTACGATATAGCCGTATATAATGTCCCCACCGAGAAGTAGGGGCCGACCCGCCAGGAATGTTGGAAAATACTACATCCGAGATGTTAGGTTCACTTAGGTTAGGATATATAACGTTATAGACGTATATAATGTCCTCACCGAGATGTACAGTCCGACACGACCGGGATTTTGTAAAACATTACCAGCGAGGGTCTAGATGGGTTAGGTCAGGTTATATTACGATATAGACGTATATAATGTGCCCACCGAGAAGTAGGGGCCGAGCCGCCAGGAATGTTGGAAAATACTACATCCGAGATGTTAGGTTCCCTCAGGTTAGGATATATAAAGTTATAGACGTATATGAGGTCCCCACGGAAAAGTACGGGCCGACACGACCGGGATTTTGTAAAACATTACCAGCGAGGGTCCAGATGGGTTAGGTTAGGTTATATTACGATATAGACGTATATAATGTGCCCACCTAGAAGTAGGGGCCGACCCGCCAGGAATGTTGGAAAATACTACATCCGAGATGTTAGGTTCTCTTAGGTTAGGGTATATAACGTTATAGACGTATATAATGTCCCCACCGAGAAGTACGGGCAGACACGACCGCGATTTTGTAAAACATTACCAGCGAGGGTCTAGATGGGTTAGGTTAGGTTATATTACGATATAGACGTATGTAATGTGCCCACCGAGAAGTATGGGCCGACCCGCCAGGAATGTTGGAAAATACTACATCCGAGATGTTAGGTTCCCTTAGGTTAGGGTATGTAACGTTATAGACGTATATAATGTCCTCACCGAGATGTACGGGCCGACACAACCGGGATTTTGTAAAACATTCCCAGCTAGGGGCTAGATGTGTTACGTTAGGTTATATTTCGTTATAGACGTATATAATGATCCCACCTAGAAGTAGGGGCCGACCCGCCAGGAATGTTGGAAAATACTACATCCGAGATGTTAGGTTCTCTTAGGTTAGGGTATATAACGTTATAGACGTATATAATGTCCCCACCGAGAAGTACGGGCCGGCACGACCGGGATTTTGTAAAACATTACCAGCGAGGGTCTAGAAGGGTTAGGTTAGGTTATATTACGATATAGACGTATATAATGTGCCCACGGAGAAGTAGGGGCCCACCCGCCAGGAATGTTGGAAAATACTACATCCGAGACATTAGGTTCCCTTAGGTTAGGATATATAAATTTATAGACGTATATAATATCCGCACCGAGACGTACGGGAAGACATGAACGGGATTCTGTGAAACATTACCAGCGAGGGTCTAGGTGGGTTAGGTTAGGTTATACTACGATATAGGCGTATATAGTGTGCCTACCGAGAAGTAGGGGCCGACCCGCCAGGAATGTTGGAAATACTACATCCGAGATGTTAGGTTCACTTAGGTTAGGATATATAACGTTATAGACGTATATAATGTCCTCACCGAGATGTACGGTCCGACACGACCGGGATTTTGTAAAACATTACCAACGAGGGTCTAGATGGGTTAGGTTAGGTTATATTACGATATAGACGTATATAATGTGCCCACCGAGAAGTAGGGGCCGACCCGCCAGGAATGTTGGAAAATACTACATCCGAGATGTTAGGTTCACTTAGGTTAGGATATATAACGTTATAGACGTATATAATGTCCTCACCGAGATGTACGGTCCGACACGACCGGGATTTTGTAAAACATTACCAGCTAGGGTCTAGATGGGTTCGGTTTGGTTATTTTACGATATAGACGTATGTAATGTGCCCACCGAGGAGTAGGGGCCGACCCGCCAGGAATGTTGGAAAATACTACATCCGAGATGTTAAGTTGCCTTAGGTTAGGATATATAACGTTATAGACGTATATAATGTCCTCACCGAAATGTACGGGCCGACACAACCGGGATTTTGTAAAACATTCCCAGCTAGGGGCTAGATGTGTTACGTTAGCTTATATTTCGTTATAGACGTATATAATGTTCCCACCGAGAAGTAGGGGCCGACCCGCCAGAAATGTTGGAAAATTCTACATCCGAGATGTTAAGTTGCCTTAGGTTAGGATATATAACGTTATAGACGTATATAATGTCCTCACCGAGATGTACGGGCCGACACAACCGGGATTTTGTAAAACATTCCCAGCTAGGGGCTAGATGTGTTACGTTAGCTTATATTTCGTTATAGACGTATATAATGATCCCACCTAGAAGTAGGGGCCGACCCGCCAGAAATGTTGGAAAATTCTACATCCGAGATGTTAAGTTGCCTTAGGTTAGGATATATAACGTTATAGACGTATATAATGTCCGCACCGAGACGTACGGGACGACACGAACGGGATTCTGTAAAACATTCCCAGCTAGGGGCTAGATGTGTTACGTTAGGTTATATTACGTTATAGACGTATATAATGATCCCACCGAGAATTGGCGCCGACCCGCCAGGAATGTTGTGAAATACTATATCCTAGATATGAGGTTCCCTTAGGTTAGGATATATAACGTTATTGATGTATATAATGTCCGCACCGAGACGTACGGGAAGACATGAACGGGATTCTGTGAAACATTACCAGCGAGGGTCTAGGTGGGTTAGGTTAGGTTATATTACGATATAGCCGTATATAATGTCCCCACCGAGAAGTAGGGGCCGACCCGCCAGGAATGTTGGAAAATACTACATCCGAGATGTTAGGTTCACTTAGGTTAGGATATATAACGTTATAGACGTATATAATGTCCTCACCGAGATGTACAGTCCGACACGACCGGGATTTTGTAAAACATTACCAGCGAGGGTCTAGATGGGTTAGGTCAGGTTATATTACGATATAGACGTATATAATGTGCCCACCGAGAAGTAGGGGCCGAGCCGCCAGGAATGTTGGAAAATACTACATCCGAGATGTTAGGTTCCCTCAGGTTAGGATATATAAAGTTATAGACGTATATGAGGTCCCCACGGAAAAGTACGGGCCGACACGACCGGGATTTTGTAAAACATTACCAGCGAGGGTCCAGATGGGTTAGGTTAGGTTATATTACGATATAGACGTATATAATGTGCCCACCTAGAAGTAGGGGCCGACCCGCCAGGAATGTTGGAAAATACTACATCCGAGATGTTAGGTTCTCTTAGGTTAGGGTATATAACGTTATAGACGTATATAATGTCCCCACCGAGAAGTACGGGCAGACACGACCGCGATTTTGTAAAACATTACCAGCGAGGGTCTAGATGGGTTAGGTTAGGTTATATTACGATATAGACGTATGTAATGTGCCCACCGAGAAGTATGGGCCGACCCGCCAGGAATGTTGGAAAATACTACATCCGAGATGTTAGGTTCCCTTAGGTTAGGGTATGTAACGTTATAGACGTATATAATGTCCTCACCGAGATGTACGGGCCGACACAACCGGGATTTTGTAAAACATTCCCAGCTAGGGGCTAGATGTGTTACGTTAGGTTATATTTCGTTATAGACGTATATAATGATCCCACCTAGAAGTAGGGGCCGACCCGCCAGGAATGTTGGAAAATACTACATCCGAGATGTTAGGTTCTCTTAGGTTAGGGTATATAACGTTATAGACGTATATAATGTCCCCACCGAGAAGTACGGGCCGGCACGACCGGGATTTTGTAAAACATTACCAGCGAGGGTCTAGAAGGGTTAGGTTAGGTTATATTACGATATAGACGTATATAATGTGCCCACGGAGAAGTAGGGGCCCACCCGCCAGGAATGTTGGAAAATACTACATCCGAGACATTAGGTTCCCTTAGGTTAGGATATATAAATTTATAGACGTATATAATATCCGCACCGAGACGTACGGGAAGACATGAACGGGATTCTGTGAAACATTACCAGCGAGGGTCTAGGTGGGTTAGGTTAGGTTATACTACGATATAGGCGTATATAGTGTGCCTACCGAGAAGTAGGGGCCGACCCGCCAGGAATGTTGGAAATACTACATCCGAGATGTTAGGTTCACTTAGGTTAGGATATATAACGTTATAGACGTATATAATGTCCTCACCGAGATGTACGGTCCGACACGACCGGGATTTTGTAAAACATTACCAACGAGGGTCTAGATGGGTTAGGTTAGGTTATATTACGATATAGACGTATATAATGTGCCCACCGAGAAGTAGGGGCCGACCCGCCAGGAATGTTGGAAAATACTACATCCGAGATGTTAGGTTCACTTAGGTTAGGATATATAACGTTATAGACGTATATAATGTCCTCACCGAGATGTACGGTCCGACACGACCGGGATTTTGTAAAACATTACCAGCTAGGGTCTAGATGGGTTCGGTTTGGTTATTTTACGATATAGACGTATGTAATGTGCCCACCGAGGAGTAGGGGCCGACCCGCCAGGAATGTTGGAAAATACTACATCCGAGATGTTAAGTTGCCTTAGGTTAGGATATATAACGTTATAGACGTATATAATGTCCTCACCGAAATGTACGGGCCGACACAACCGGGATTTTGTAAAACATTCCCAGCTAGGGGCTAGATGTGTTACGTTAGCTTATATTTCGTTATAGACGTATATAATGTTCCCACCGAGAAGTAGGGGCCGACCCGCCAGAAATGTTGGAAAATTCTACATCCGAGATGTTAAGTTGCCTTAGGTTAGGATATATAACGTTATAGACGTATATAATGTCCTCACCGAGATGTACGGGCCGACACAACCGGGATTTTGTAAAACATTCCCAGCTAGGGGCTAGATGTGTTACGTTAGCTTATATTTCGTTATAGACGTATATAATGATCCCACCTAGAAGTAGGGGCCGACCCGCCAGAAATGTTGGAAAATTCTACATCCGAGATGTTAAGTTGCCTTAGGTTAGGATATATAACGTTATAGACGTATATAATGTCCGCACCGAGACGTACGGGACGACACGAACGGGATTCTGTAAAACATTCCCAGCTAGGGGCTAGATGTGTTACGTTAGGTTATATTACGTTATAGACGTATATAATGATCCCACCGAGAATTGGCGCCGACCCGCCAGGAATGTTGTGAAATACTATATCCTAGATATGAGGTTCCCTTAGGTTAGGATATATAACGTTATTGATGTATATAATGTCCGCACCGAGACGTACGGGAAGACATGAACGGGATTCTGTGAAACATTACCAGCGAGGGTCTAGGTGGGTTAGGTTAGGTTATATTACGATATAGCCGTATATAATGTCCCCACCGAGAAGTAGGGGCCGACCCGCCAGGAATGTTGGAAAATACTACATCCGAGATGTTAGGTTCACTTAGGTTAGGATATATAACGTTATAGACGTATATAATGTCCTCACCGAGATGTACAGTCCGACACGACCGGGATTTTATAAAACATTACCAGCGAGGGTCTAGATGGGTTAGGTCAGGTTATATTACGATATAGACGTATATAATGTGCCCACCGAGAAGTAGGGGCCGAGCCGCCAGGAATGTTGGAAAATACTACATCCGAGATGTTAGGTTCCCTCAGGTTAGGATATATAAAGTTATAGACGTATATGAGGTTCCCACGGAAAAGTACGGGCCGACACGACCGGGATTTTGTAAAACATTACCAGCGAGGGTCCAGATGGGTTAGGTTAGGTTATATTGCGATATAGACGTATATAATGTGCCCACCTAGAAGTAGGGGCCGACCCGCCAGGAATGTTGGAAAATACTACATCCGAGATGTTAGGTTCTCTTAGGTTAGGGTATATAACGTTATAGACGTATATAATGTCCCCACCGAGAAGTACGGGCAGACACGACCGCGATTTTGTAAAACATTACCAGCGAGGGTCCAGATGGGTTAGGTTAGGTTATATTACGATATAGACCTATATAATGTGCCCACCGAGAAGTAGGGGCCGACCCGCCAGGAATGTTGGAAAATACTACATCCGAGATGTTAGGTTCACTTAGGTTAGGATATATAACGTTATAGACGTATATAATGTCCGCACCGAGACGTACGGGACGACACGAACGGGATTCTGTAAAACATTCCCAGCTAGGGGCTAGATGTGTTACGCTAGGTTATATTACGTTATAGACGTATATAATGATCCCACCGAGAATTGGCGCCGACCCGCCAGGAATGTTGTGAAATACTACATCCGAGATGTTAGGTTCCCTTAGGTTAGGATATATAAATTTATAGACGAATATAATTTCCGAACCGAGACGTACGGGAAGACACGAATGGGATTCTGTGAAACATTACCAGCGAGGGTCTAGGTGGTTTAGGTTAGGTTATATTACGATATATACGTATATAATGTGCCCACCGAGAAGTAGGGGCCGACCCGCCAGGAATGTTGGAAAATACTACATCCGAGATGTTAGGTTCACTTAGGTTAGGATATATAACGTTATAGACGTATATAATGTCCTCACCGAAATGTACGGTGCGACACGACCGGGATTTTGTAAAACATTACCAGCGAGGGTCTAGATGGGTTAGGTCAGGTTATATTACGATATAGACGTATATAATGTGCCCACCGAGAAGTAGGGGCCGACCCGCCAGGATTGTTGGAAAATAATACATCCGAGATGTTAGGTTCCCTCAGGTTAGGATATATAACGTTATAGACGTATATAATGTCCCCACCTAGAAGTACGGGCCGACACGACCGGGATTTTGTAAAACATTACCAGCGAGGGTCTAGATGGGTTCGGTTAGGTTATATTACGTTACAGACGTATGTAATGATCCCACCTAGAAGCAGGGGCCGACCCGCCAGGAATGTTGGAAATACTACATCCGAGATGTTAGGTTCACTTAGGTTAGGATATATAACGTTATAGACGTATATAATGTCCTCACCGAGATGTACGGTCCGACACGACCGGGATTTTGTAAAACATTACCAGCGAGGGTCTAGATGGGTTAGGTCAGGTTATATTACGATATAGACGTATATAATGTGCCCACCGAGAAGTAGGGGCCGACCCGCCAGGTATGTTGGGAAATACTACATCCGAGATGTTAGGTTCCCTTAGGTTAGGATATATAAATTTATAGACGTATATAATTTCCGCACCGAGACGTACGGGAAGACACGAATGGGATTCTGTGAAACATTACCAGCGAGGGTCTAGGTGGGTTAGGTTAGGTTATATTACGATATATACGTATATAATGTGCCCACCGAGAAGTAGGGGCCGACCCGCCAGGAATGTTGGAAAATACTACATCCGAGATGTTAGGTTCCCTTAGGTTAGGATATATAACGTTATAGACGTATATAATGTCCTCACCGAGATGTACGGGCCGACACGACCGGGATTTTGTAAAACATTACCAGCGAGGGTCTAGATGGGTTAGGTTAGGTTATATTACGATATAGACGTATATAATGTGCCCACCGAGAAGTAGGGGCCGACCCGCCAGGAATGTTGGAAAATACTACATCCGAGATGTTAGGTTCTCTTAGGTTAGGGTATATAACGTTATAGACGTATATAATGTACCCACCTAGAAGTACGGGCCGACACGACCGGGATTTTGTAAAACATTACCAGCGAGGGTCTAGATGGGTTCGGTTAGGTTATATTACGATATAGACGTATGTAATGTGCCCACCGAGAAGTATGGGCCGACCCGCCATTAATGTTGGAAAATACTACATCCGAGATGTTAGGTTCCCTTAGGTTAGGATATATAAATTTATAGACCTATATAATGTCCGCACCGAGACGTACGGGACGACACGAACGGGATTCTGTAAAACATTCCCAGCTAGGGGCTAGATGTGTTACGTTAGGTTATATTACGTTATAGACGTATATAATGATCCCACCGAGAATTGGCGCCGACCCGCCAGGAATGTTGTGAAATACTACATCCGAGATGTTAGGTTCCCTTAGGTTAGGATATATAATTTTATAGACGTATATAATTTCCGCACCGAGACGTACGGGAAGACACGAATGGGATTCTGTGAAACATTACCAGCGAGGGTCTAGGTGGGTTAGATTAGGTTATATTACGATATATACGTATATAATGTGCCCACCGAGAAGTAGGGGCCGACCCGCCAGGAATGTTGGAAAATACTACATCCGAGATGTTAGGTTCCCTTAGGTTAGGATATATAACGTTATAGACGTATATAATGTCCTCGCCGAGATGTACGGGCCGACACAACCGGGATTTTGTAAAACATTCCCAGCTAGGGGCTAGATGTGTTACGTTATGTTATATTACGTTATAGACGTATGTAATGATCCCACCTAGAAGTAGGGGCCGACCCGCCAGGAATGTTGGAAAATACTACATCCGAGATGTTAGGTTCACTTAGGTTAGGATATATAACGTTATAGACGTATATAATGTCCCCACCGAGAAGTACAGGCAGACACGACCGGGATTTTGTAAAACATTACCAGCGATGGTCTAGATGGGTTAGGTTAGGTTATATTACGATATAGACGTATATAATGTGCCCACCGAGAAGCAGGGGCCGACCCGCCAGGAATGTTGGAAAATACTACATCCGAGATATTAGGTTCCCTTAGGTTAGGATATATAAATTTATAGACGTATATAATGTCCGCACCGAGACGTACGGGAAGACATGAACGGGATTCTGTGAAACATTACCAGCGAGGGTCTAGGTGGGTTAGGTTAGGTTATATTACGATATAGACGTATATAATGTGCCCACCGAGAAGTAGGGGCCGACCCGCCAGGAATGTTGGAAAATACTACATCCGAGATGTTAGGTTCTCTTAGGTTAGGGTATATAACGTTATAGACGTATATAATGTCCCCACATAGAAGTACGGGCCGACACGACCGGGATTTAGTAAAACATTACCAGCGAGGGTCTAGATGGGTTCGGTTAGGTTATATTACGATATAGACGTATGTAATGTGCCCACCGAGAAGTATGGGCCGACCCGCCATTAATGTTGGAAAATACTACATCCGAGATGTTAGGTTCCCTTAGGTTAGGGTATATAACGTTATAGACGTATATAATGTCCTCACCGAGATGTACGGGCCGACACAACCGGGATTTTGTAAAACATTCCCAGCTAGGGGCTAGATGTGTTACGTTAGGTTATATTACGTTACAGACGTATGTAATGATCCCACCTAGAAGTAGGGGCCGACCCGCCAGGAATGTTGGAAATACTACATCCGAGATGTTAGGTTCACTTAGGTTAGGATATATAACGTTATAGACGTATATAATGTCCTCACCGAGATGTACGGTCCGACACGACCGGGATTTTGTAAAACATTACCAGCGAGGGTCTAGATGGGTTAGGTCAGGTTATATTACGATATAGACGTATATAATGTGCCCACCGAGAAGTAGGGGCCGACCCGCCAGGTATGTTGGAAAATACTACATCCGAGATGTTAGGTTCCCTTAGGTTAGGATATATAAATTTATAGACGTATATAATTTCCGCACCGAGACGTACGGGAAGACACGAATGGGATTCTGTGAAACATTACCAGCGAGGGTCTAGGTGGGTTAGGTTAGGTTATATTACGATATATACGTATATAATGTGCCCACCGAGAAGTAGGGGCCGACCCGCCAGGAATGTTGGAAAATACTACATCCGAGATGTTAGGTTCCCTTAGGTTAGGATATATAACGTTATAGACGTATATAATGTCCTCACCGAGATGTACGGGCCGACACGACCGGGATTTTGTAAAACATTACCAGCGAGGGTCTAGATGGGTTAGGTTAGGTTATATTACGATATAGACGTATATAATGTGCCCACCGAGAAGTAGGGGCCGACCCGCCAGGAATGTTGGAAAATACTACATCCGAGATGTTAGGTTCTCTTAGGTTAGTGTATATAACGTTATAGACGTATATAATGTACCCACCTAGAAGTACGGGCCGACACGACCGGGATTTTGTAAAACATTACCAGCGAGGGTCTAGATGGGTTCGGTTAGGTTATATTACGATATAGACGTATGTAATGTGCCCACCGAGAAGTATGGGCCGACCCGCCATTAATGTTGGAAAATACTACATCCGAGATGTTAGGTTCCCTTAGGTTAGGGTATGTAACGTTATAGACGTATATAATGTCCTCACCGAGATGTACGGGCCGACACAACCGGGATTTTGTAAAACATTCCCAGCTAGGGGCTAGATGTGTTACGTTAGGTTATATTTCGTTATAGACGTATATAGTGATCCCACCTAGAAGTAGGGGCCGACCCGCCAGGAATGTTGGAAAATACTACATCCGAGATGTTGGGTTCTCTTAGGTTAGGGTATATAACGTTATAGACGTATATAATGTCCCCACCGAGAAGTACGGGCCGGCACGACCGGGATTTTGTAAAACATTACCAGCGAGGGTCTAGATGGGTTAGGTTAGGTTATATTACGATATAGACGTATATAATGTGCCCACGGAGAAGTAGGGGCCCACCCGCCAGGAATGTTGGAAAATACTACATCCGAGATATTAGGTTCCCTTAGGTTAGGATATATAAATTTATAGACGTATATAATGTCCGCACCGAGACGTACGGGAAGACATGAACGGGATTCTGTGAAACATTACCAGCGAGGGTCTAGGTGGGTTAGGTTAGGTTATACTACGATATAGGCGTATATAGTGTGCCTACCGAGAAGTAGGGGCCGACCCGCCAGGAATGTTGGAAATACTACATCCGAGATGTTAGGTTCACTTAGGTTAGGATATATAAATTTATAGACGTATATAATGTCCGCACCGAGACGTATGGGAAGACATGAACGGGATTCTGTGAAACATTACCAGCGATGGTCTAGGTGGGTTAGGTTAGGTTATATTACGATATAGCCGTATATAATGTCCCCACCGAGAAGTAGGGGCCGACCCGCCAGGAATGTTGGAAAATACTACATCCGAGATGTTAGGTTCACTTAGGTTAGGATATATAACGTTATAGACGTATATAATGTCCTCACCGAGATGTACAGTCCGACACGACCGGGATTTTGTAAAACATTACCAGCGAGGGTCTAGATGGGTTAGGTCAAGTTATATTACGATATAGACGTATATAATGTGCCCACCGAGAAGTAGGGGCCGAGCCGCCAGGAATGTTGGAAAATACTACATCCGAGATGTTAGGTTCCCTCAGGTTAGGATATATAAAGTTATAGACGTATATGAGGTCCCCACGGAAAAGTACGGGCCGACACGACCGGGATTTTGTAAAACATTACCAGCGAGGGTCCAGATGGGTTAGGTTAGGTTATATTACGATATAGACGTATATAATGTGCCCACCGAGAAGTAGGGGCCGACCCGCCAGGAATGTTGGAAAATACTACATCCGAGATGTTAGGTTCTCTTAGGTTAGGGTATATAACGTTATAGACGTATATAATGTACCCACCTAGAAGTACGGGCCGACACGACCGGGATTTTGTAAAACATTACCAGCGAGGGTCTAGATGGGTTCGGTTAGGTTATATTACGATATAGACGTATGTAATGTGCCCACCGAGAAGTATGGGCCGACCCGCCATTAATGTTGGAAAATACTACATCCGAGATGTTAGGTTCCCTTAGGTTAGGGTATGTAACGTTATAGACGTATATAATGTCCTCACCGAGATGTACGGGCCGACACAACCGGGATTTTGTAAAACATTCCCAGCTAGGGGCTAGATGTGTTACGTTAGCTTATATTTCGTTATAGACGTATATAATGATCCCACCTAGAAGTAGGAGCCGACCCGCCAGGAATGTTGGAAAATACTACATCCGAGATGTTAGGTTCTCTTAGGTTAGGGTATATAACGTTATAGACGTATATAATGTCCCCACCGAGAAGTACGGGCCGGCACGACCGGGATTTTGTAAAACATTACCAGCGAGGGTCTAGAAGGGTTAGGTTAGGTTATATTACGATATAGACGTATATAATGTGCCCACGGAGAAGTAGGGGCCCACCCGTCAGGAATGTTGGAAAATACTACATCCGAGACATTAGGTTCCCTTAGGTTAGGATATATAAATTTATAGACGTATATAATGTCCGCACCGAGACGTACGGGAAGACATGAACGGGATTCTGTGAAACATTACCAGCGAGGGTCTAGGTGGGTTAGGTTAGGTTATACTACGATATAGGCGTATATAGTGTGCCTACCGAGAAGTAGGGGCCAACCCGCCAGGAATGTTGGAAATACTACATCCGAGATGTTAGGTTCACTTAGGTTAGGATATATAACGTTATAGACGTATATAATGTCCTCACCGAGATGGACGGTCCGACACGACCGGGATTTTGTAAAACATTACCAACGAGGGTCTAGATGGGTTAGGTTAGGTTATATTACGATATAGACGTATATAATGTGCCCACCGAGAAGTAGGGGCCGACCCGCCAGGAATGTTGGAAAATACTACATCCGAGATGTTAGGTTCACTTAGGTTAGGATATATAACGTTATAGACGTATATAATGTCCTCACCGAGATGTACGGTCCGACACGACCGGGATTTTGTAAAACATTACCAGCTAGGGGCTAGATGTGTTACGTTAGGTTATATTACGTTATAGACGTATATAATGATCCCACCGAGAATTGGCGCCGACCCGCCAGGAATGTTGTAAAATACTACATCCGAGATGTTAGGTTCCCTTAGGTTAGGATATATAAATTTATAGACGTATATAATGTCCGCACCGAGACGTACGGGAAGACATGAACGGGATTCTGTGAAACATTACCAGCGAGGGTCTAGGTGGGTTAGGTTAGGTTATATTACGATATAGCCGTATATAATGTCCCCACCGAGAAGTAGGGGCCGACCCGCCAGGAATGTTGGAAAATACTACATCCGAGATGTTAGGTTCACTTAGGTTAGGATATATAACGTTATAGACGTATATAATGTCCTCACCGAGATGTACAGTCCGACACGACCGGGATTTTGTAAAACATTACCAGCGAGGGTCTAGATGGGTCAGGTCAGGTTATATTACGATATAGACGTATATAATGTGCCCACCGAGAAGTAGGGGCCGAGCCGCCAGGAATGTTGGAAAATACTACATCCGAGATGTTAGGTTCACTTAGGTTAGGATATATAACGTTATAGACGTATATAATGTCCTCACCGAGATGTACGGTCCGACACGACCGGGATTTTGTAAAACATTACCAGCTAGGGTCTAGATGGGTTCGGTTTGGTTATTTTACGATATAGACGTATGTAATGTGCCCACCGAGGAGTAGGGGCCGACCCGCCAGGAATGTTGGAAAATACTACATCCGAGATGTTAAGTTGCCTTAGGTTAGGATATATAACGTTATAGACGTATATAATGTCCTCACCGAAATGTACGGGCCGACACAACCGGGATTTTGTAAAACATTCCCAGCTAGGGGCTAGATGTGTTACGTTAGCTTATATTTCGTTATAGACGTATATAATGTTCCCACCGAGAAGTAGGGGCCGACCCGCCAGAAATGTTGGAAAATTCTACATCCGAGAAGTTAAGTTGCCTTAGGTTAGGATATATAACGTTATAGACGTATATAATGTCCTCACCGAGATGTACGGGCCGACACAACCGGGATTTTGTAAAACATTCCCAGCTAGGGGCTAGATGTGTTACGTTAGCTTATATTTCGTTATAGACGTATATAATGATCCCACCTAGAAGTAGGGGCCGACCCGCCAGAAATGTTGGAAAATTCTACATCCGAGATGTTAAGTTGCCTTAGGTTAGGATATATAACGTTATAGACGTATATAATGTCCGCACCGAGACGTACGGGACGACACGAACGGGATTCTGTAAAACATTCCCAGCTAGGGGCTAGATGTGTTACGTTAGGTTATATTACGTTATAGACGTATATAATGATCCCACCGAGAATTGGCGCCGACCCGCCAGGAATGTTGTGAAATACTATATCCTAGATATGAGGTTCCCTTAGGTTAGGATATATAACGTTATTGATGTATATAATGTCCGCACCGAGACGTACGGGAAGACATGAACGGGATTCTGTGAAACATTACCAGCGAGGGTCTAGGTGGGTTAGGTTAGGTTATATTACGATATAGCCGTATATAATGTCCCCACCGAGAAGTAGGGGCCGACCCGCCAGGAATGTTGGAAAATACTACATCCGAGATGTTAGGTTCACTTAGGTTAGGATATATAACGTTATAGACGTATATAATGTCCTCACCGAGATGTACAGTCCGACACGACCGGGATTTTGTAAAACATTACCAGCGAGGGTCTAGATGGGTTAGGTCAGGTTATATTACGATATAGACGTATATAATGTGCCCACCGAGAAGTAGGGGCCGAGCCGCCAGGAATGTTGGAAAATACTACATCCGAGATGTTAGGTTCCCTCAGGTTAGGATATATAAAGTTATAGACGTATATGAGGTTCCCACGGAAAAGTACGGGCCGACACGACCGGGATTTTGTAAAACATTACCAGCGAGGGTCCAGATGGGTTAGGTTAGGTTATATTGCGATATAGACGTATATAATGTGCCCACCTAGAAGTAGGGGCCGACCCGCCAGGAATGTTGGAAAATACTACATCCGAGATGTTAGGTTCTCTTAGGTTAGGGTATATAACGTTATAGACGTATATAATGTCCCCACCGAGAAGTACGGGCAGACACGACCGCGATTTTGTAAAACATTACCAGCGAGGGTCCAGATGGGTTAGGTTAGGTTATATTACGATATAGACCTATATAATGTGCCCACCGAGAAGTAGGGGCCGACCCGCCAGGAATGTTGGAAAATACTACATCCGAGATGTTAGGTTCACTTAGGTTAGGATATATAACGTTATAGACGTATATAATGTCCGCACCGAGACGTACGGGACGACACGAACGGGATTCTGTAAAACATTCCCAGCTAGGGGCTAGATGTGTTACGCTAGGTTATATTACGTTATAGACGTATATAATGATCCCACCGAGAATTGGCGCCGACCCGCCAGGAATGTTGTGAAATACTACATCCGAGATGTTAGGTTCCCTTAGGTTAGGATATATAAATTTATAGACGAATATAATTTCCGAACCGAGACGTACGGGAAGACACGAATGGGATTCTGTGAAACATTACCAGCGAGGGTCTAGGTGGTTTAGGTTAGGTTATATTACGATATATACGTATATAATGTGCCCACCGAGAAGTAGGGGCCGACCCGCCAGGAATGTTGGAAAATAATACATCCGAGATGTTAGGTTCACTTAGGTTAGGATATATAACGTTATAGACGTATATAATGTCCTCACCGAAATGTACGGTGCGACACGACCGGGATTTTGTAAAACATTACCAGCGAGGGTCTAGATGGGTTAGGTCAGGTTATATTACGATATAGACGTATATAATGTGCCCACCGAGAAGTAGGGGCCGACCCGCCAGGATTGTTGGAAAATAATACATCCGAGATGTTAGGTTCCCTCAGGTTAGGATATATAACGTTATAGACGTATATAATGTCCCCACCTAGAAGTACGGGCCGACACGACCGGGATTTTGTAAAACATTACCAGCGAGGGTCTAGATGGGTTCGGTTAGGTTATTTTACGATATAGACGTATGTAATGTGCCCACCGAGGAGTAGGGGCCGACCCGCCAGGAATGTTGGAAAATACTACATCCGAGATGTCTGGTTCCCTTAGGTTAGGTTATATAAATTTATAGACGTGTATAATGTCCGCACCGAGACGTACGGGAAGACATGAACGGGATTCTGTGAAGCATTACCAGCGAGGGTCTAGATGGGTTCGGTTAGGTTTTATTACGATATAGACCTATATAATGTGACCACCGAGAAGTAGGGGCCGACCCGCCAGGAATGTTGGAAAATACTACATCCGAGATGTTAGGTTCACTTAGGTTAGGATATAAAACGTTATAGACGTATATAATGTCCGCACCGAGACGTACGGGACGACACGAACGGGATTCTGTAAAACATTCCCAGCTAGGGGCTAGATGTGTTACGTTAGGTTATATTACGTTATAGACGTATATAATGATCCCACCGAGAATTGGCGCCGACCCGCCAGGAATGTTGTGAAATACTACATCCGAGATGTTAGGTTCCCTTAGGTTAGGATATATAAATTTATAGACGAATATAATTTCCGCACCGAGACGTACGGGAAGACACGAATGGGATTCTGTGAAACATTACCAGCGAGGGTCTAGATGGGTTAGGTTAGGTTATATTACGATATAGACGTATATAATGTGCCCACCGAGAAGTAGGGGCCGACCCGCCAGGAATGTTGGAAAATACTACATCCGAGATGTTAGGTTCACTTAGGTTAGGATATATAACGTTATAGACGTATATAATGTCCTCACCGAAATGTACGGTCCGACACGACCGGGATTTTGTAAAACATTACCAGCTAGGGTCTAGATGGGTTCGGTTTGGTTATTTTACGATATAGACGTATGTAATGTGCCCACCGAGGAGTAGGGGCCGACCCGCCAGGAATGTTGGAAAATACTACATCCGAGATGTTAAGTTGCCTTAGGTTAGGATATATAACGTTATAGACGTATATAATGTCCTCACCGAAATGTACGGGCCGACACAACCGGGATTTTGTAAAACATTCCCAGCTAGGGGCTAGATGTGTTACGTTAGCTTATATTTCGTTATAGACGTATATAATGTTCCCACCGAGAAGTAGGGGCCGACCCGCCAGAAATGTTGGAAAATTCTACATCCGAGATGTTAAGTTGCCTTAGGTTAGGATATATAACGTTATAGACGTATATAATGTCCTCACCGAGATGTACGGGCCGACACAACCGGGATTTTGTAAAACATTCCCAGCTAGGGGCTAGATGTGTTACGTTAGCTTATATTTCGTTATAGACGTATATAATGATCCCACCTAGAAGTAGGGGCCGACCCGCCAGAAATGTTGGAAAATTCTACATCCGAGATGTTAAGTTGCCTTAGGTTAGGATATATAACGTTATAGACGTATATAATGTCCGCACCGAGACGTACGGGACGACACGAACGGGATTCTGTAAAACATTCCCAGCTAGGGGCTAGATGTGTTACGTTAGGTTATATTACGTTATAGACGTATATAATGATCCCACCGAGAATTGGCGCCGACCCGCCAGGAATGTTGTGAAATACTATATCCTAGATATGAGGTTCCCTTAGGTTAGGATATATAACGTTATTGATGTATATAATGTCCGCACCGAGACGTACGGGAAGACATGAACGGGATTCTGTGAAACATTACCAGCGAGGGTCTAGGTGGGTTAGGTTAGGTTATATTACGATATAGCCGTATATAATGTCCCCACCGAGAAGTAGGGGCCGACCCGCCAGGAATGTTGGAAAATACTACATCCGAGATGTTAGGTTCACTTAGGTTAGGATATATAACGTTATAGACGTATATAATGTCCTCACCGAGATGTACAGTCCGACACGACCGGGATTTTGTAAAACATTACCAGCGAGGGTCTAGATGGGTTAGGTTAGGTTATATTACGATATAGACGTATATAATGTGCCCACCGAGAAGTAGGGGCCGAGCCGCCAGGAATGTTGGAAAATACTACATCCGAGATGTTAGGTTCCCTCAGGTTAGGATATATAAAGTTATAGACGTATATGAGGTTCCCACGGAAAAGTACGGGCCGACACGACCGGGATTTTGTAAAACATTACCAGCGAGGGTCCAGATGGGTTAGGTTAGGTTATATTGCGATATAGACGTATATAATGTGCCCACCTAGAAGTAGGGGCCGACCCGCCAGGAATGTTGGAAAATACTACATCCGAGATGTTAGGTTCTCTTAGGTTAGGGTATATAACGTTATAAACGTATATAATGTCCCCACCGAGAAGTACGGGCAGACACGACCGCGATTTTGTAAAACATTACCAGCGAGGGTCCAGATGGGTTAGGTTAGGTTATATTACGATATAGACCTATATAATGTGCCCACCGAGAAGTAGGGGCCGACCCGCCAGGAATGTTGGAAAATACTACATCCGAGATGTTAGGTTCACTTAGGTTAGGATATATAACGTTATAGACGTATATAATGTCCGCACCGAGACGTACGGGACGACACGAACGGGATTCTGTAAAACATTCCCAGCTAGGGGCTAGATGTGTTACGCTAGGTTATATTACGCTATAGACGTATATAATGATCCCACCGAGAATTGGCGCCGACCCGCCAGGAATGTTGTGAAATACTACATCCGAGATGTTAGGTTCCCTTAGGTTAGGATATATAAATTTATAGACGAATATAATTTCCGAACCGAGACGTACGGGAAGACACGAATGGGATTCTGTGAAACATTACCAGCGAGGGTCTAGGTGGTTTAGGTTAGGTTATATTACGATATATACGTATATAATGTGCCCACCGAGAAGTAGGGGCCGACCCGCCAGGAATGTTGGAAAATACTACATCCGAGATGTTAGGTTCACTTAGGTTAGGATATATAACGTTATAGACGTATATAATGTCCTCACCGAAATGTACGGTGCGACACGACCGGGATTTTGTAAAACATTACCAGCTAGGGTCTAGATGGGTTCGGTTTGGTTATTTTACGATATAGACGTATGTAATGTGCCCACCGAGGAGTAGGGGCCGACCCGCCAGGAATGTTGGAAAATACTACATCCGAGATGTTAAGTTGCCTTAGGTTAGGATATATAACGTTATAGACGTATATAATGTCCTTACCGAAATGTACGGGCCGACACAACCGGGATTTTGTAAAACATTCCCAGCTAGGGGCTAGATGTGTTACGTTAGCTTATATTTCGTTATAGACGTATATAATGTTCCCACCGAGAAGTAGGGGCCGACCCGCCAGAAATGTTGGAAAATTCTACATCCGAGATGTTAAGTTGCCTTAGGTTAGGATATATAACGTTATAGACGTATATAATGTCCTCACCGAGATGTACGGGCCGACACAACCGGGATTTTGTAAAACATTCCCAGCTAGGGGCTAGATGTGTTACGTTAGCTTATATTTCGTTATAGACGTATATAATGATCCCACCTAGAAGTAGGGGCCGACCCGCCAGAAATGTTGGAAAATTCTACATCCGAGATGTTAAGTTGCCTTAGGTTAGGATATATAACGTTATAGACGTATATAATGTCCGCACCGAGACGTACGGGACGACACGAACGGGATTCTGTAAAACATTCCCAGCTAGGGGCTAGATGTGTTACGTTAGGTTATATTACGTTATAGACGTATATAATGATCCCACCGAGAATTGGCGCCGACCCGCCAGGAATGTTGTGAAATACTATATCCTAGATATGAGGTTCCCTTAGGTTAGGATATATAACGTTATTGATGTATATAATGTCCGCACCGAGACGTACGGGAAGACATGAACGGGATTCTGTGAAACATTACCAGCGAGGGTCTAGGTGGGTTAGGTTAGGTTATATTACGATATAGCCGTATATAATGTCCCCACCGAGAAGTAGGGGCCGACCCGCCAGGAATGTTGGAAAATACTACATCCGAGATGTTAGGTTCACTTAGGTTAGGATATATAACGTTATAGACGTATATAATGTCCTCACCGAGATGTACAGTCCGACACGACCGGGATTTTGTAAAACATTACCAGCGAGGGTCTAGATGGGTTAGGTCAGGTTATATTACGATATAGACGTATATAATGTGCCCACCGAGAAGTAGGGGCCGAGCCGCCAGGAATGTTGGAAAATACTACATCCGAGATGTTAGGTTCCCTCAGGTTAGGATATATAAAGTTATAGACGTATATGAGGTTCCCACGGAAAAGTACGGGCCGACACGACCGGGATTTTGTAAAACATTACCAGCGAGGGTCCAGATGGGTTAGGTTAGGTTATATTGCGATATAGACGTATATAATGTGCCCACCTAGAAGTAGGGGCCGACCCGCCAGGAATGTTGGAAAATACTACATCCGAGATGTTAGGTTCTCTTAGGTTAGGGTATATAACGTTATAGACGTATATAATGTCCCCACCGAGAAGTACGGGCAGACACGACCGCGATTTTGTAAAACATTACCAGCGAGGGTCCAGATGGGTTAGGTTAGGTTATATTACGATATAGACCTATATAATGTGCCCACCGAGAAGTAGGGGCCGACCCGCCAGGAATGTTGGAAAATACTACATCCGAGATGTTAGGTTCACTTAGGTTAGGATATATAACGTTATAGACGTATATAATGTCCGCACCGAGACGTACGGGACGACACGAACGGGATTCTGTAAAACATTCCCAGCTAGGGGCTAGATGTGTTACGCTAGGTTATATTACGTTATAGACGTATATAATGATCCCACCGAGAATTGGCGCCGACCCGCCAGGAATGTTGTGAAATACTACATCCGAGATGTTAGGTTCCCTTAGGTTAGGATATATAAATTTATAGACGAATATAATTTCCGAACCGAGACGTACGGGAAGACACGAATGGGATTCTGTGAAACATTACCAGCGAGGGTCTAGGTGGTTTAGGTTAGGTTATATTACGATATATACGTATATAATGTGCCCACCGAGAAGTAGGGGCCGACCCGCCAGGAATGTTGGAAAATACTACATCCGAGATGTTAGGTTCACTTAGGTTAGGATATATAACGTTATAGACGTATATAATGTCCTCACCGAAATGTACGGTGCGACACGACCGGGATTTTGTAAAACATTACCAGCGAGGGTCTAGATGGGTTAGGTCAGGTTATATTACGATATAGACGTATATAATGTGCCCACCGAGAAGTAGGGGCCGACCCGCCAGGATTGTTGGAAAATAATACATCCGAGATGTTAGGTTCCCTCAGGTTAGGATATATAACGTTATAGACGTATATAATGTCCCCACCTAGAAGTACGGGCCGACACGACCGGGATTTTGTAAAACATTACCAGCGAGGGTCTAGATGGGTTCGGTTAGGTTATTTTACGATATAGACGTATGTAATGTGCCCACCGAGGAGTAGGGGCCGACCCGCCAGGAATGTTGGAAAATACTACATCCGAGATGTCAGGTTCCCTTAGGTTAGGTTATATAAATTTATAGACGTGTATAATGTCCGCACCGAGACGTACGGGAAGACATGAACGGGATTCTGTGAAGCATTACCAGCGAGGGTCTAGATGGGTTCGGTTAGGTTTTATTACGATATAGACCTATATAATGTGACCACCGAGAAGTAGGGGCCGACCCGCCAGGAATGTTGGAAAATACTACATCCGAGATGTTAGGTTCACTTAGGTTAGGATATAAAACGTTATAGACGTATATAATGTCCGCACCGAGACGTACGGGACGACACGAACGGGATTCTGTAAAACATTCCCAGCTAGGGGCTAGATGTGTTACGTTAGGTTATATTACGTTATAGACGTATATAATGATCCCACCGAGAATTGGCGCCGACCCGCCAGGAATGTTGTGAAATACTACATCCGAGATGTTAGGTTCCCTTAGGTTAGGATATATAAATTTATAGACGAATATAATTTCCGCACCGAGACGTACGGGAAGACACGAATGGGATTCTGTGAAACATTACCAGCGAGGGTCTAGATGGGTTAGGTTAGGTTATATTACGATATAGACGTATATAATGTCCCCACCGAGAAGTAGGGGCCGACCCGCCAGGAATATTGGAAAATACTACATCCGAGATGTTAGGTTCCCTTAGGTTAGGATATATAACGTTATAGACGTATATAATGTCCTCACCGAGATGTACGGGCCGACACAACCGGGATTTTGTAAAACATTCCCAGCTAGGGGCTAGATGTGTTACGTTAGCTTATATTTCGTTATAGACGTATATAATGATCCCACCTAGAAGTAGGGGCCGACCCGCCAGGAATGTTGGAAAATACTACATCCGAGATGTTAGGTTCTCTTAGGTTAGGGTATATAACGTTATAGACGTATATAATGTCCCCACCGAGAAGTACGGGCCGACACGACCGGGATTTTGTAAAACATTACCAGTTAGGGGCTCGATGTGTTAGGTTAGGTTATATTACGTTATAGACGTATATAATGTTCCCACCGAGAATTGGCGCCGACCCGCCAGGAATGTTGTGAAATACTATATCCGAGATATGAGGTTCCCTTAGGTTAGGATATATAACGTTATTGACGTATATAATGTCCTCACCGAGATGTACGGGCCGACACGACCGGGATTTTGTAAAACATTACCAGCGAGGGTCTAGATGGGTTAGGTTAGGTTATATTACGATATAGACGTATGTAATGTGCCCACCGAGAAGTAGGGGCCGACCCGCCAGGAATGTTGGAAAATACTACATCCGAGATGTTAGGTTCCCTTAGGTTAGGATATATAACGTTATAGACGTATATAATGTCCTCACCGAGATGTACGGGCCGACACGACCGGGATTTTGTAAAACATTACCAGCGAGGGTCTAGATGGGTTAGGTTAGGTTATATTACGATATAGACGTATATAATGTGCCCACCGAGAAGTAGGGGCCCACCCGCCAGAAATGTTGGAAAATTCTACATCCGAGATGTTAAGTTGCCTTAGGTCAGGATATATAACGTTATAGACGTATATAATGTCCTCACCGAGATGTACGGGCCGACACAACCGGCATTTTGTAAAACATTCCCAGCTAGGGGCTAGATGTGTTACGTTAGCTTATATTTCGTTATAGACGTATATAATGATCCCACCTAGAAGTAGGGGCCGACCCGCCAGGAATGTTGGAAAATACTACATCCGAGATGTTAGGTTCTCTTAGGTTAGGGTATATAACGTTATAGACGTATATAATGTCCCCACCGAGAAGTACGGGCCGACACGACCGGGATTTTGTAAAACATTACCAGCTAGGTGCTCGATGTGTTAGGTTAGGTTATATTACGTTATAGACGTATATATTGTTCCCACCGAGAAGTAGGGGCCGACCCGCCAGAAATGTTGGAAAATTCTACATCCGAGATGTTAACTTGCCTTAGGTTAGGATATATAACGTTATAGACGTATATAATGTCCGCACCGAGACGTACGGGACGACACGAACGGGATTCTGTAAAACATTCCCAGCTAGGGGCTAGATGTGTTACGTTAGGTTATATTACGTTATAGACGTATATAATGATCCCACCGAGAAGTGGCGCCGACCCGCCAGGAATGTTGGAAAATACTACATCCGAGATGTTAGGTTCCCTTAGGTTAGGATATATAACGTTATAGACGTATATAATGTCCTCACCGAGATGTACGGGCCGACACGACCGGGATTTTGTAAAACATTACCAGCGAGGGTCTAGATGGGTTAGGTTAGGTTATATCACGATATAGACGTATATAATGTGCCCACCGAGAAGTAGGGGCCCACCCGCCAGAAATGTTGGAAAATTCTACATCCGAGATGTTAAGTTGCCTTAGGTCAGGATATATAACGTTATAGACGTATATAATATCCGCACCGAGACGTACGGGACGACACGAACGGGATTCTGTAAAACATTCCCAGCTAGGGGCTAGATGTGTTATGTTAGGTTATATTACATTATAGACATATATAATGATCCCACCGAGAATTGGCGCCGACCCGCCAGGAATGTTGTGAAATACTACATCCGAGATGTTAGGTTCCCATAGGTTAGGATATATAAATTTATAGACGTATATAATGTCCGCACCGAGACGTACGGGAAGACATGAACGGGATTCTGTGAAACATTACCAGCGAGGGTCTAGGTGGGTTAGGTTAGGTTATATTACGATATAGACGTATATAATGTCCCCACCGAGAAGTAGGGGCCGACCCGCCAGGAATATTGGAAAATACTACATCCGAGATGTTAGGTTCCCTTAGGTTAGGATATATAAATTTATAGACGTATATAATGTCCGCACCGAGACGTACGGGAAGACATGAACGGGATTCTGTGAAACATTACCAGCGAGGGTCTAGGTGGGTTAGGTTAGGTTATATTACGATATAGCCGTATATAATGTCCCCACCGAGAAGTAGGAGCCGACCCGCCAGGAATGTTGGAAAATACTACATCCGAGATGTTAGGTTCACTTAGGTTAGGATATATAACGTTATAGACGTATATAATGTCCTCACCGAGATGTACAGTCCGACACGACCGGGATTTTGTAAAACATTACCAGCGAGGGTCCAGATGGGTTAGGTTAGGTTATATTACGATATAGACGTATATAATGTGCCCACCTAGAAGTAGGGGCCGACCCGTCAGGAATGTTGGAAAATACTACATCCGAGATGTTAGGTTCTCTTAGATTAGGGTATATAACGTTATAGACGTATATAATGTCCCCACCGAGAAGTACGGGCAGACACGACCGCGATTTTGTAAAACATTACCAGCGAGGGTGTAGATGGGTTAGGTTAGGTTATATTACGATATAGACGTATATAATGTGCCCACCGAGAAGTAGGGGCCGACCCGCCAGGAATGTTGGAAAATACTACATCCGAGATGTTAGGTTCCCTTAGGTTAGGATATATAACGTTATAGACGTATATAATGTCCTCGCCGAGATGTACGGGCCGACACGAGCGGGATTTTGTAAAACATTCCCAGCTAGGGGCTAGATGTGTTACGTTAGGTTATATTTCGTTATAGACGTATATAATGAACCCACCTAGAAGTAGGGGCCGACCCGCCAGGAATGTTGGAAAATACTACATCCGAGATGTTAGGTTCTCTTAGGTTAGGGTATATAACGTTATAGACGTATATAATGTCCCCACCGAGAATTACGGGCCGACAGGACCGGGATTTTGTAAAACATTACCAGCGAGGGTCTAGATGGGTTAGGTTAGGATATATTACGATATAGACGTATATAATGTGCCCACGGAGAAGTAGGGGCCGACCCGCCAGGAATGTTGGAAAATACTACATCCGAGATATTAGGTTCCCTTAGGTTAGGATATATAAATTTATAGACGTATATAATGTCCGCACCGAGACGTACGGGAAGACATGAACGGGATTCTGTGAAACATTACCAGCGAGGGTGTAGGTGGGTTAGGTTAGGTTATACTACGATATAGGCGTATATAGTGTGCCTACCGAGAAGTAGGGGCCGACCCGCCAGGAATGTTGGAAATACTACATCCGAGATGTTAAGTTCACTTAGGTTAGGATATATAACGTTATAGACGTATATAATGTCCTCACCGAGATGTACGGTCCGACACGACCGGGATTTTGTAAAACATTACCAGCGAGGGTCTAGATGGGTTAGGTCAGGTTATATTACGATATAGACGTATATAATGTGCCCACCGAGAAGTAGGGGCCGACCCGCCAGGATTGTTGGAAAATACTACATCCGAGATGTTAGGCTCCCTCAGGTTAGGATATATAACGTTATAGACGTATATAATGTCCGCACCGAGACGTACGGGACGACACGAACGGGATTCTGTAAAACATTCCCAGCTAGGGGCTAGATGTGTTACGTTAGGTTATATTACGTTATAGACGTATATAATGATCCCACCGAGAATTGGCGCCGACCCGCCAGGAATGGTGTGAAATACTACATCCGAGATGTTAGGTTCCCTTAGGTTAGGATATATAAATTTATAGACGTATATAATTTCCGCACCGAGACGTACGGGAAGACACGAATGGGATTCTGTGAAACATTACCAGCGAGGGTCTAGGTGGGTTAGGTTAGGTTATATTACGATATATACGTATATAATGTGCCCACCGAGAGGTAGGGGCCGACCCGCCAGGAATGTTGGAAAATACTACATCCGAGATGTTAGGTTCCCTTAGGTTAGGATATATAACGTTATAGACGTATATAATGTCCTCGCCGAGATGTACGGGCCGACACAACCGGGATTTTGTAAAACATTCCCAGCTAGGGGCTAGATGTGTTACGTTAGGTTATATTACGTTATAGACGTATGTAATGATCCCATCTAGAAGTAGGGGCCGACCCGCCAGGAATGTTGGAAAATACTACATCCGAGATGTTAGGTTCTCTTAGGTTAGGGTATATAACGTTATAGACGTATATAATGTCCCCACCGAGAAGTACAGGCCGACACGACCGGGATTTTGTAAAACATTACCAGCGAGGGTCTAGATGGATTCGGTTAGGTTATTTTACGATATAGACGTATGTAATGTGCCCACCGAGAAGTAGGGGCCGACCCGCCAGGAATGTTGTGAAATACTACATCCGAGATGTTAGGTTCCCATAGGTTAGGATATATAAATTTATAGACGTATATAATGTCCGCACCGAGACGTACGGGAAGACATGAACGGGATTCTGTGAAACATTACCAGCGAGGGTCTAGGTGGGTTAGGTTAGGTTATATTACGATATAGACATATATAATGTCCCCACCGAGAAGTAGGGGCCGACCCGCCAGGAATATTGGAAAATACTACATCCGAGATGTTAGGTTCCCTTAGGTTAGGATATATAAATTTATAGACGTATATAATGTCCGCACCGAGACGTACGGGAAGACATGAACGGGATTCTGTGAAACATTACCAGCGAGGGTCTAGGTGGGTTAGGTTAGGTTATATTACGATATAGCCGTATATAATGTCCCCACCGAGAAGTAGGGGCCGACCCGCCAGGAATATTGGAAAATACTACATCCGAGATGTTAGGTTCCCTTAGGTTAGGATATATAAATTTATAGACGTATATAATGTCCTCACCGAGATGTACAGTCCGACACGACCGGGATTTTGTAAAACATTACCAGCGAGGGTCTAGATGGGTTAGGTCAGGTTATATTACGATATAGACGTATATAATGTGCCCACCGAGAAATAGGGGCCGAACCGCCAGGAATGTTGGAAAATACTACATCCGAGATGTTAGGTTCCCTCCGGTTAGGATATATAAAGTTATAGACGTATATGAGGTCCCCACCGAGAAGTACGGGCAGACACGACCGCGATTTTGTAAAACATTACCAGCGAGGGTCTAGATGGGTTAGGTTAGGTTATATTACGATATAGACGTATATAATGTGCCCACCGAGAAGTAGGGGCCGACCCGCCAGGAATGTTGGAAAATACTACATCCGAGATGTTAGGTTCCCTTAGGTTAGGATATATAACGTTATAGACGTATATAATGTCCTCGCCGAGATGTACGGGCCGACACGAGCGGGATTTTGTAAAACATTCCCAGCTAGGGGCTAGATGTGTTACGTTAGGTTATATTTCGTTATAGACGTATATAATGATCCCACCTAGAAGTAGGGGCCGACCCGCCAGGAATGTTGGAAAATACTACATCCGAGATGTTAGGTTCTCTTAGGTTAGGGTATATAACGTTATAGACGTATATAATGTCCCCACCGAGAATTACGGGCCGACAGGACCGGGATTTTGTAAAACATTACCAGCGAGGGTCTAGATGGGTTAGGTTAGGTTATATTACGATATAGACGTATATAATGTGCCCACGGAGAAGTAGGGGCCGACCCGCCAGGAATGTTGGAAAATACTACATCCGAGATATTAGGTTCCCTTAGGTTAGGATATATAAATTTATAGACGTATATAATGTCCGCACCGAGACGTACGGGAAGACATGAACGGGATTCTGTGAAACATTACCAGCGAGGGTGTAGGTGGGTTAGGTTAGGTTATACTACGATATAGGCGTATATAGTGTGCCTACCGAGAAGTAGTGGCCGACCCGCCAGGAATGTTGGAAATACTACATCCGAGATGTTAGGTTCACTTAGGTTAGGATATATAACGTTATAGACGTATATAATGTCCTCACCGAGATGTACGGTCCGACACGACCGGGATTTTGTAAAACATTACCAGCGAGGGTCTAGATGGGTTAGGTCAGGTTATATTACGATATAGACGTATATAATGTGCCCACCGAGAAGTAGGGTCCGACCCGCCAGGATTGTTGGAAAATACTACATCCGAGATGTTAGGCTCCCTCAGGTTAGGATATATAACGTTATAGACGTATATAATGTCCGCACCGAGACGTACGGGACGACACGAACGGGATTCTGTAAAACATTCCCAGCTAGGGGCTAGATGTGTTACGTTAGGTTATATTACGTTATAGACGTATGTAATGATCCCACCTAGAAGTAGGGGCCGACCCGCCAGGAATGTTGGAAAATACTACATCCGAGATGTTAGGTTCTCTTAGGTTAGGGTATATAACGTTATAGACGTATATAACGTCCCCACCGAGAAGTACGGGCCGACACGACCGGGATTTTGTAAAACATTACCAGCGAGGGTCTAGATGGATTCGGTTAGGTTATTTTACGATATAGACGTATATAATGTGCCCACCGAGAAGTAGGAGCCGACCCGCCAGGAATGTTGGAAAATACTACATCCGAGATGTAAAGTTGCCTTAGGTTAGGATATATAACGTTATAGACGTATATAATGTCCCCACCGAGAATTACGGGCCGACACGACCGGGATTTTGTAAAACATTACCAGCGAGGGTCTAGATGGGTTAGGTTAGGTTATATTACGATATAGACGTATATAATGTGCCCACGGAGAAGTAGGGGCCGACCCGCCAGGAATGTTGGAAAATACTACATCCGAGATATTAGGTTCCCTTAGGTTAGGATATATAAATTTATAGACGTATATAATGTCCGCACCGAGACGTACGGGACGACACGAACGGGATTCTGTAAAACATTCCCAGCTAGGGGCTAGATGTGCTACGTTAGGTTATATTACGTTATAGACGTATATAATGATCCCACCGAGAATTGGCGCCGACCCGCCAGGAATGTTGTGAAATACTACATCCGAGATGTTAGGTTCCCTTAGGTTAGGATATATAAATTTATAGACGTATATAATTTCCGCACCGAGACGTACGGGAAGACACGAATGGGATTCTGTGAAACATTACCAGCGAGGGTCTAGGTGGGTTAGGTTAGGTTATATTACGATATAGACGTATATAATGTGCCCACCGAGAAGTAGGAGCCGACCCGCCAGGAATGTTGGAAAATACCACATCCGAGATGTAAAGTTGCCTTAGGTTAGGATATATAACGTTATAGACGTATATAATGTCCGCACCGAGACGTACGGGACGACACGACCGGGATTCTGTAAAACATTCCCAGCTAGGGGCTAGATGTGTTAGGTTAGGTTATATTACGTTATAGACGTATATAATGATCCCACCGAGAAGTAGGGGCCGACCCGCCAGGAATGTTGGAAAATACTACATCCGAGATGTTAGGTTCCTTTAGATTCGGATATATAACGTTATAGACGTATATAATGTCCTCACCGAGATGTACGGGCCGACACGAACGGCATTTTGTAAAACATTACCAGCGAGCGTCTAGGTGGGTTAGGTTAGGTTATATTACGATATAGACGTATATAATGTGCCCACGGAGAAGTAGGGGCCGACCCGCCAGGAATGTTGGAAAATACTACATCCGAGATATTAGGTTCCCTTAGGTTAGGGTATATAAATTTATAGACGTATATAATGTCCGCACCGATACGTACGGCAAGACATGAACGGGATTCTGTGAAACATTACCAGCGAGGGTCTAGGTGGGTTAGGTTAGGTTATATTACGATATAGACGTATATAATGTGCCCACCGAGAAGTAGGGGCCGACCCGCCAGGAATGTTGGAAAATACTACATCCGAGATGTTAGGTTCACTTAGGTTAGGATATATAACGTTATAGACGTATATAATGTCCTCACCGAGATGTACGGTCCGACACGACCGGGATTTTGTAAAACATTCCCAGCTAGGGGCTAGATGTGTTACGTTAGGTTATATTACGATATAGACGTATATAATGTGCCCACCAAGAAGTAGGGGCCGACCCGCCAGGATTGTTGGAAAATAATACATCCGAGATGTTAGGTTCCCTCAGGTTAGGATATATAACGTTATAGACGTATATAATGTCCCCACCTAGAAGTACGGGCCGACACGACCGGGATTTTGTAAAACATTACCAGCGAGGGTCTAGATGGGTTCGGTTAGGTTATTTTACGATATAGACGTATGTAATGTGCCCACCGAGGAGTAGGGGCCGACCCGGCAGGAAGGTTGGAAAATACTACATCCGAGATGTTAGGTTCCCTTAGGTTAGGTTATATAAATTTATAGACGTATATAATGTCCGCACCGAGACGTACGGGAAGACATGAACGGGATTCTGTGAAGCATTACCAGCGAGGGTCTAGGTGGGTTAGGTTAGGTTATATTACGATATAGACGTATATAATGTGCCCACCGAGAAGTAGGAGCCGACCCGCCAGGAATGTTGGAAAATACTACATCCGAGATGTAAAGTTGCCTTAGGTTAGGATATATAACGTTATAGACGTATATAATGTCCGCACCGAGACGTACGGGACGACACGACCGGGATTCTGTAAAACATTCCCAGCTAGGGGCTAGATGTGTTAGGTTAGGTTATATTACGTTATAGACGTATATAATGATCCCACCGAGAAGTAGGGGCCGACCCGCCAGGAATGTTGGAAAATACTACATCCGAGATGTTAGGTTCTCTTAGGTTAGGGTATATAACGTTATAGACGTATATAATGTCCCCACCGAGAAGTACGGGCCGACACGACCGGGATTTTGTAAAACATTACCAGCGAGGGTCTAGATGGATTCGGTTAGGTTATTTTACGATATAGACGTATGTAATGTGCCCACCGAGAAGTAGGGGCCGACCCGCCAGGAATGTTGGAAAATACTACATCCGAGATGTTAGGTTCCCTTAGGTTAGGATATATAAATTTATAGACGTATATAATGTCCGCACCGAGACGTACGTGAAGACATGAACGGGATTCTGTGAAGCATTACCAGCGAGGGTCTAGGTGGGTTAGGTTAGGTTATATTACGTTATAGACGTATATAATATTCCCACCGAGAAGTAGGGGCCGACCCGAAATGTTGGAAAATTCTACATCCGAGATGTTAAGTTGCCTTAGGTTAGGATATATAACGTTATAGACGTATATAATGTCCTCACCGAGATGTACAGTCCGACACGACCGGGATTTTGTAAAACATTACCAGCGAGGGTCTAGATGGGTTAGGTCAGGTTATATTACGATATAGACGTATATAATGTGCCCACCGAGAAATAGGGGCCGAACCGCCAGGAATGTTGGAAAATACTACATCCGAGATGTTAGGTTCCCTCCGGTTAGGATATATAAAGTTATAGACGTATATGAGGTCCCCACCGAGAAGTACGGGCAGACACGACCGCGATTTTGTAAAACATTACCAGCGAGGGTCTAGATGGGTTAGGTTAGGTTATATTACGATATAGACGTATATAATGTGCCCACCGAGAAGTAGGGGCCGACCCGCCAGGAATGTTGGAAAATACTACATCCGAGATGTTAGGTTCCCTTAGGTTAGGATATATAACGTTATAGACGTATATAATGTCCTCGCCGAGATGTACGGGCCGACACGAGCGGGATTTTGTAAAACATTCCCAGCTAGGGGCTAGATGTGTTACGTTAGGTTATATTTCGTTATAGACGTATATAATGATCCCACCTAGAAGTAGGGGCCGACCCGCCAGGAATGTTGGAAAATACTACATCCGAGATGTTAGGTTCTCTTAGGTTAGGGTATATAACGTTATAGACGTATATAATGTCCCCACCGAGAATTACGGGCCGACAGGACCGGGATTTTGTAAAACATTACCAGCGAGGGTCTAGATGGGTTAGGTTAGGTTATATTACGATATAGACGTATATAATGTGCCCACGGAGAAGTAGGGGCCGACCCGCCAGGAATGTTGGAAAATACTACATCCGAGATATTAGGTTCCCTTAGGTTAGGATATATAAATTTATAGACGTATATAATGTCCGCACCGAGACGTACGGGAAGACATGAACGGGATTCTGTGAAACATTACCAGCGAGGGTGTAGGTGGGTTAGGTTAGGTTATACTACGATATAGGCGTATATAGTGTGCCTACCGAGAAGTAGTGGCCGACCCGCCAGGAATGTTGGAAATACTACATCCGAGATGTTAGGTTCACTTAGGTTAGGATATATAACGTTATAGACGTATATAATGTCCTCACCGAGATGTACGGTCCGACACGACCGGGATTTTGTAAAACATTACCAGCGAGGGTCTAGATGGGTTAGGTCAGGTTATATTACGATATAGACGTATATAATGTGCCCACCGAGAAGTAGGGTCCGACCCGCCAGGATTGTTGGAAAATACTACATCCGAGATGTTAGGCTCCCTCAGGTTAGGATATATAACGTTATAGACGTATATAATGTCCGCACCGAGACGTACGGGACGACACGAACGGGATTCTGTAAAACATTCCCAGCTAGGGGCTAGATGTGTTACGTTAGGTTATATTACGTTATAGACGTATGTAATGATCCCACCTAGAAGTAGGGGCCGACCCGCCAGGAATGTTGGAAAATACTACATCCGAGATGTTAGGTTCTCTTAGGTTAGGGTATATAACGTTATAGACGTATATAACGTCCCCACCGAGAAGTACGGGCCGACACGACCGGGATTTTGTAAAACATTACCAGCGAGGGTCTAGATGGATTCGGTTAGGTTATTTTACGATATAGACGTATATAATGTGCCCACCGAGAAGTAGGAGCCGACCCGCCAGGAATGTTGGAAAATACTACATCCGAGATGTAAAGTTGCCTTAGGTTAGGATATATAACGTTATAGACGTATATAATGTCCCCACCGAGAATTACGGGCCGACACGACCGGGATTTTGTAAAACATTACCAGCGAGGGTCTAGATGGGTTAGGTTAGGTTATATTACGATATAGACGTATATAATGTGCCCACGGAGAAGTAGGGGCCGACCCGCCAGGAATGTTGGAAAATACTACATCCGAGATATTAGGTTCCCTTAGGTTAGGATATATAAATTTATAGACGTATATAATGTCCGCACCGAGACGTACGGGACGACACGAACGGGATTCTGTAAAACATTCCCAGCTAGGGGCTAGATGTGCTACGTTAGGTTATATTACGTTATAGACGTATATAATGATCCCACCGAGAATTGGCGCCGACCCGCCAGGAATGTTGTGAAATACTACATCCGAGATGTTAGGTTCCCTTAGGTTAGGATATATAAATTTATAGACGTATATAATTTCCGCACCGAGACGTACGGGAAGACACGAATGGGATTCTGTGAAACATTACCAGCGAGGGTCTAGGTGGGTTAGGTTAGGTTATATTACGATATAGACGTATATAATGTGCCCACCGAGAAGTAGGAGCCGACCCGCCAGGAATGTTGGAAAATACCACATCCGAGATGTAAAGTTGCCTTAGGTTAGGATATATAACGTTATAGACGTATATAATGTCCGCACCGAGACGTACGGGACGACACGACCGGGATTCTGTAAAACATTCCCAGCTAGGGGCTAGATGTGTTAGGTTAGGTTATATTACGTTATAGACGTATATAATGATCCCACCGAGAAGTAGGGGCCGACCCGCCAGGAATGTTGGAAAATACTACATCCGAGATGTTAGGTTCCTTTAGATTCGGATATATAACGTTATAGACGTATATAATGTCCTCACCGAGATGTACGGGCCGACACGAACGGCATTTTGTAAAACATTACCAGCGAGCGTCTAGGTGGGTTAGGTTAGGTTATATTACGATATAGACGTATATAATGTGCCCACGGAGAAGTAGGGGCCGACCCGCCAGGAATGTTGGAAAATACTACATCCGAGATATTAGGTTCCCTTAGGTTAGGGTATATAAATTTATAGACGTATATAATGTCCGCACCGATACGTACGGCAAGACATGAACGGGATTCTGTGAAACATTACCAGCGAGGGTCTAGGTGGGTTAGGTTAGGTTATATTACGATATAGACGTATATAATGTGCCCACCGAGAAGTAGGGGCCGACCCGCCAGGAATGTTGGAAAATACTACATCCGAGATGTTAGGTTCACTTAGGTTAGGATATATAACGTTATAGACGTATATAATGTCCTCACCGAGATGTACGGTCCGACACGACCGGGATTTTGTAAAACATTCCCAGCTAGGGGCTAGATGTGTTACGTTAGGTTATATTACGATATAGACGTATATAATGTGCCCACCAAGAAGTAGGGGCCGACCCGCCAGGATTGTTGGAAAATAATACATCCGAGATGTTAGGTTCCCTCAGGTTAGGATATATAACGTTATAGACGTATATAATGTCCCCACCTAGAAGTACGGGCCGACACGACCGGGATTTTGTAAAACATTACCAGCGAGGGTCTAGATGGGTTCGGTTAGGTTATTTTACGATATAGACGTATGTAATGTGCCCACCGAGGAGTAGGGGCCGACCCGGCAGGAAGGTTGGAAAATACTACATCCGAGATGTTAGGTTCCCTTAGGTTAGGTTATATAAATTTATAGACGTATATAATGTCCGCACCGAGACGTACGGGAAGACATGAACGGGATTCTGTGAAGCATTACCAGCGAGGGTCTAGGTGGGTTAGGTTAGGTTATATTACGATATAGACGTATATAATGTGCCCACCGAGAAGTAGGAGCCGACCCGCCAGGAATGTTGGAAAATACTACATCCGAGATGTAAAGTTGCCTTAGGTTAGGATATATAACGTTATAGACGTATATAATGTCCGCACCGAGACGTACGGGACGACACGACCGGGATTCTGTAAAACATTCCCAGCTAGGGGCTAGATGTGTTAGGTTAGGTTATATTACGTTATAGACGTATATAATGATCCCACCGAGAAGTAGGGGCCGACCCGCCAGGAATGTTGGAAAATACTACATCCGAGATGTTAGGTTCTCTTAGGTTAGGGTATATAACGTTATAGACGTATATAATGTCCCCACCGAGAAGTACGGGCCGACACGACCGGGATTTTGTAAAACATTACCAGCGAGGGTCTAGATGGATTCGGTTAGGTTATTTTACGATATAGACGTATGTAATGTGCCCACCGAGAAGTAGGGGCCGACCCGCCAGGAATGTTGGAAAATACTACATCCGAGATGTTAGGTTCCCTTAGGTTAGGATATATAAATTTATAGACGTATATAATGTCCGCACCGAGACGTACGTGAAGACATGAACGGGATTCTGTGAAGCATTACCAGCGAGGGTCTAGGTGGGTTAGGTTAGGTTATATTACGTTATAGACGTATATAATATTCCCACCGAGAAGTAGGGGCCGACCCGAAATGTTGGAAAATTCTACATCCGAGATGTTAAGTTGCCTTAGGTTAGGATATATAACGTTATAGACGTATATAATGTCCTCACCGAGATGTACGGGCCGACACGAGCGGGATTTTGTAAAACATTACCAGCGAGGGTCTAGATGGGTTAGGTTAGGTTATATTACGATATAGACGTATATAATGTGCCCACCGAGAAGTAGGAGCCGACCCGCCAGGAATGTTGGAAAATACTACATCCGAGATGTAAAGTTGCCTTAGGTTAGGATATATAACGTTATAGACGTATATAATGTCCGCACCGAGACGTACGGGACGACACGACCGGGATTCTGTAAAACATTCCCAGCTAGGGGCTAGATGTGTTAGGTTAGGTTATATTACGTTATATACGTATATAATGTGCCCACCGAGAAGTAGGGGCCGACCCGCCAGGAATGTTGGAAAATACTACATCCGAGATGTTAGGTTCCCTTAGGTTAGGATATATAACGTTATAGACGTATATAATGTCCTCACCGAGATGTACGGGCCGACACGACCGGGATTTTGTAAAACATTACCAGCGAGGGTCTAGATGGGTTCGGTTAGGTTATATTACGATATAGACGTATGTAATGTGCCCACCGAGAAGTATGGGCCGACCCGCCCTTAATGTTGGAAAATACTACATCCGAGATGTTAGGTTCCCTTAGGTTAGGGTATATAACGTTATAGACGTATATAATGTCCTCACCGAGATGTACGGGCCGACACAACCGGGATTTTGTAAAACATTCCCAGCTAGGGGCTAGATGTGTTACGTTAGGTTATATTTCGTTATAGACGTATATAATGAACCCACCTAGAAGTAGGGGCCGACCCGCCAGGAATGTTGGAAAATACTACATCCGAGATGTTAGGTTCTCTTAGGTTAGGGTATATAACGTTATAGACGTATATAATGTCCCCACCGAGAAGTACGGGCCGACACGACCGGGATTATGTAAAACATTACCAGCGAGGGTCTAGATGGGTTAGGTTAGGTTATATTACGATATAGACGTATATAATGTGCCCACGGAGAAGTAGGGGCCCACCCGCCAGGAATGTTGGAAAATACTACATCCGAGATATTAGGTTCCCTTAGGTTAGGATATATAAATTTATAGACGTATATAATTTCCGCACCGAGACGTACGGGAAGACATGAACGGGATTCTGTGAAACATTACCAGCGAGGGTCTAGGTGGGTTAGGTTAGGTTATACTACGATATAGGCGTATATAGTGTGCCTACCGAGAAGTAGGGGCCGACCCGCCAGGAATGTTGGAAATACTACATCCGAGATGTTAGGTTCACTTAGGTTAGGATATATAACGTTATAGACGTATATAATGTCCTCACCGAGATGTACGGTCCGACACGACCGGGATTTTGTAAAACATTACCAGCGAGGGTCTAGATGGGTTAGGTCAGGTTATATTATGATATAGACGTATATAATGTGCCCACCAAGAAGTAGGGGCCGACCCGCCAGGATTGTTGGAAAATAATACATCCGAGATGTTAGGTTCCTTCAGGTTAGGATATATAACGTTATAGACGTATATAATGTCCCCACCTAGAAGTACGGGCCGACACGACCGGGATTTTGTAAAACATTACCAGCGAGGGTCTAGATGGGTTCGGTTAGGTTATTTTACGATATAGACGTATGTAATGTGCCCACCGAGGAGTAGGGGCCGACCCGGCAGGAAGGTTGGAAAATACTACATCCGAGATGTTAGGTTCCCTTAGGTTAGGTTATATAAATTTATAGACGTATATAATGTCCGCACCGAGACGTACGGGAAGACATGAACGGGATTCTGTGAAGCATTACCAGCGAGGGTCTAGGTGGGTTAGGTTAGGTTATATTACGTTTTAGACGTATATAATGTTCCCACCGAGAAGTAGGGGCCGACCCGCCAGAAATGTTGGAAAACTCTACATCCGAGATGTTAAGTTGCCTTAGGTTAGGATATATAACGTTATAGACGTATATAATGTCCCCACCGAGAAGTACGGGCCGACACGACCGGGATTTTGTAAAACATTACCAGCTAGGGGCTCGATGTGTTAGGTTAGGTTATATTACGTTATAGACGTATATAATGTTCCCACCGAGAAGTAGGGGCCGACCCGCCAGAAATGTTGGAAAATTCCACATCCGAGATGTTAAGTTGCCTTAGGTTAGGATATATAACGTTATAGACGTATATAATGTCCGCACCGAGACGTACGGGACGACACGAACGGGATTCTGTAAAACATTCCCAGCTAGGGGCTAGATGTGTTACGTTAGGTTATATTACGTTATAGACGTATATAATGATCCCACCGAGAAGTGGCGCCGACCCGCCAGGAATGTTGTGAAATACTATATCCGAGATATGAGGTTCCCTTAGGTTAGGATATATAACGTTATTGACGTATATAATGTCCTCACCGAGATGTACGGGCCGACACGACCGGGATTTTGTAAAACATTACCAGAGAGGGTCTAGATGGGTTAGGTTAGGTTATATTACGATATAGACGTATGTAATGTGCCCACCGAGAAGTAGGGGCCGACCCGCCAGGAATGTTGGAAAATACTACATCCGAGATGTTAGGTTCACTTAGGTTAGGATATATAACGTTATAGACGTATATAATGTCCGCACCGAGACGTACGGGACGACACGAACGGGATTCTGTAAAACATTCCCAGCTAGGGGCTAGATGTGTTACGTTAGGTTATATTACGTTATAGACGTATATAATGATCCCACCGAGAATTGGCGCCGACCCGCCAGGAATGTTGTGAAATACTACATCCGAGATGTTAGGTTCCCTTAGGTTAGGATATATAAATTTATAGACGTATATAATGTCCCCACCTAGAAGTACGGGCCGACACGACCGGGATTTTGTAAAACATTACCAGCGAGGGTCTAGATGGGTTCGGTTAGGTTATTTTACGATATAGACGTATGTAATGTGCCCACCGAGGAGTAGGGGCCGACCCGGCAGGAAGGTTGGAAAATACTACATCCGAGATGTTAGGTTCCCTTAGGTTAGGTTATATAAATTTATAGACGTATATAATGTCCGCACCGAGATGTACGGGCCGACACGACCGGGATTTTGTAAAACATTACCAGCGAGGGTCTAGATGGGTTAGGTTAGGTTATATTACGATATAGACGTATATAATGTGCCCACCGAGAAGTAGGGGCCGACCCGCCAGGAATGTTGGAAAATACTACATCCGAGATGTTAGGTTCTCTTAGGTTAGGGTATATAACGTTATAGACGTATATAATGTCCCCACCTAGAAGTACGGGCCGACACGACCGGGATTTTGTAAAACATTACCAGCGAGGGTCTAGATGGGTTCGGTTAGGTTATATTACGATATAGACGTATGTAATGTGCCCACCGAGAAGTATGGGCCGACCCGCCAGGAATGTTGGAAAATACTACATCCGAGATGTTAGGTTCTCTTAGGTTAGGGTATATAACGTTATAGACGTATATAATGTCCCCACCGAGAAGTACGGGCAGACACGACCGCGATTTTGTAAAAACATTACCAGCGAGGGTCTAGATGGGTTAGGTTAGGTTATATTACGATATAGACCTATATAATGTGCCCACCGAGAAGTAGGGGCCGACCCGCCAGGAATGTTGGAAAATACTACATCCGAGATATTAGGTTCACTTAGGTTAGGGTATATAACGTTATAGACGTATATAATGTCCCCACCTAGAAGTACGGGCCGACACGACCGGGATTTTGTAAAACATTACCAGCGAGGATCTAGATGGGTTCGGTTAGGTTATATTACGATATAGACGTATGTAATGTGCCCACCGAGAAGTATGGGCCGACCCGCCAGGAATGTTGGAAAATACTACATCCGAGATGTTAGGTTCTCTTAGGTTAGGGTATATAACGTTATAGACGTATATAATGTCCCCACCGAGAAGTACGGGCAGACACGACCGGGATTTTGTAAAACATTACCAGCGAGGGTCTAGATGGGTTAGGTTAGGTTATATTACGATATAGACGTATATAATGTGCCCACCGAGAAGTAGGGGCCGACCCGCCAGGAATGTTGGAAAATACTACATCCGAGATGTTAGGTTCTCTTAGGTTAGGGTATATAACGTTATAGACGTATATAATGTCCCCACCTAGAAGTACGGGCCGACACGACCGGGATTTTGTAAAACATTACCAGCGAGGGTCTAGATGGGTTCGGTTAGGTTATATTACGATATAGACGTATGTAATGTGCCCACCGAGAAGTATGGGCCGACCCGCCAGGAATGTTGGAAAATACTACATCCGAGATGTTAGGTTCTCTTAGGTTAGGGTATATAACGTTATAGACGTATATAATGTCCCCACCGAGAAGTACGGGCAGACACGACCGCGATTTTGTAAAACATTACCAGCGAGGGTCTAGATGGGTTAGGTTAGGTTATATTACGATATAGACCTATATAATGTGCCCACCGAGAAGTAGGGGCCGACCCGCCAGGAATGTTGGAAAATACTACATCCGAGATATTAGGTTCACTTAGGTTAGGGTATATAACGTTATAGACGTATATAATGTCCCCACCTAGAAGTACGGGCCGACACGACCGGGATTTTGTAAAACATTACCAGCGAGGGTCTAGATGGGTTCGGTTAGGTTATATTACGATATAGACGTATGTAATGTGCCCACCGAGAAGTATGGGCCGACCCGCCAGGAATGTTGGAAAATACTACATCCGAGATGTTAGGTTCTCTTAGGTTAGGGTATATAACGTTATAGACGTATATAATGTCCCCACCGAGAAGTACGGGCAGACACGACCGCGATTTTGTAAAACATTACCAGCGAGGGTCTAGATGGGTTAGGTTAGGTTATATTACGATATAGACCTATATAATGTGCCCACCGAGAAGTAGGGGCCGACCCGCCAGGAATGTTGGAAAATACTACATCCGAGATATTAGGTTCACTTAGGTTAGGATATATAACGTTATAGACGTATATAATGTCCGCACCGAGACGTACGGGACGACACGAACGGGATTCTGTAAAACATTCCCAGCTAGGGACTAGATGTGTTACGTTAGGTTATATTACGTTATAGACGTATATAATGATCCTACCGAGAATTGGCGCCGACCCGCCAGGAATGTTGTGAAATACTACGTCCGAGATGTTAGGTTCCCTTAGGTTAGGATATATAAATTTATAGACGAATATAATTTCCGCACCGAGACGTACGGGAAGACACGAATGGGATTCTGTGAAACATTACCAGCGAGGGTCTAGGTGGGTTAGGTTAGGTTATATTACGATATATACGTATATAATGTGCCCACCGAGAAGTAGGGGCCGACCCGCCAGGAATGTTGGAAAATACTACATCCGAGATGTTAGGTTCCCTTAGGTTAGGATATATAACGTTATAGACGTATATAATGTCCTCACCGAGATGTACGGGCCGACACGACCGGGATTTTGTAAAACATTACCAGCGAGGGTCTAGATGGGTTAGGTTAGGTTATATTCCGATATAGACGTATATAATGTGCCCACCGAGAAGTAGGGGCCGACCCGCCAGGAATGTTGGAAAATACTACATCCGAGATGTTAGGTTCTCTTAGGTTAGGGTATATAACGTTATAGACGTATATAATGTCCTCACCGAGATGTACGGGCCGACACAACCGGGATTTTGTAAAACATTCCCAGCTAGGGGCTAGATGTGTTACGTTAGGTTATATTTCGTTATAGACGTATATAATGATCCCACCTAGAAGTAGGGGCCGACCCGCCAGGAATGTTGGAAAATACTACATCCGAGATGTTAGGTTCTCTTAGGTTAGGGTATATAACGTTATATACGTATATAATGTCCCCACCGAGAAGTACGGGCCGACACGACCGGGATTTTGTAAAACATTACCAGCGAGGGTCTAGATGGATTCGGTTAGGTTCTTTTACGATATAGACGTATGTAATGTGCCCACCGAGAAGTAGGGGCCGACCCGCCAGGAATGTTGGAAAATACTACATCCGAGATGTTAGGTTCCCTTAGGTTAGGATATATAAATTTATAGACGTATATAATGTCCGCACCGAGACGTACGGGAAGACATGAACGGGATTGTGTGAAGCATTACCAGCGAGGGTCTAGGTGGGTTAGGTTAGGTTATATTACGTTATAGACGTATATAATGTTCCCACCGAGAAGTAGGGGCCGAACCGACAGAAATGTTGGAAAATTCTACATCCGAGATGTTAAGTTGCCTTAGGTTAGGATATATAACGTTATAGACGTATATAATGTCCGCACCGAGACGTACGGGACGACACGAACGGGATTCTGTAAAACATTCCCAGCTAGGGGCTAGATGTGTTACGTTAGGTTATATTACGTTATAGACGTATATAATGATCCCACCGAGAAGTGGCGCCGACCCGCCTGGAATGTTGTGAAATACTATATCCGAGATATGTGGTTCCCTTAGGTTAGGATATATAACGTTATTGACGTATATAATGTCCTCACCGAGATGTACGGGCCGACACGACCGGGATTTTGTAAAACATTACCAGCGAGGGTCTAGATGGGTTAGGTTAGGTTATATTACGATATAGACGTATATAATGTGCCCACCGAGAAGTAGGGGCCGACCCGCCAGGAATGTTGGAAAATACTACATCCGAGATGTTAGGTTCTCTTAGGTTAGGGTATATAACGTTATAGACGTATATAATGTCCCCACCTAGAAGTACGGGCCGACACGACCGGGATTTTGTAAAACATTACCAGCGAGGGTCTAGATGGGTTCGGTTAGGTTATATTACGATATAGACGTATGTAATGTGCCCACCGAGAAGTATGGGCCGACCCGCCAGGAATGTTGGAAAATACTACATCCGAGATGTTAGGTTCTCTTAGGTTAGGGTATATAACGTTATAGACGTATATAATGTCCCCACCGAGAAGTACGGGCAGACACGACCGCGATTTTGTAAAACATTACCAGCGAGGGTCTAGATGGGTTAGGTTAGGTTATATTACGATATAGACCTATATAATGTGCCCACCGAGAAGTAGGGGCCGACCCGCCAGGAATGTTGGAAAATACTACATCCGAGATATTAGGTTCACTTAGGTTAGGGTATATAACGTTATAGACGTATATAATGTCCCCACCTAGAAGTACGGGCCGACACGACCGGGATTTTGTAAAACATTACCAGCGAGGGTCTAGATGGGTTCGGTTAGGTTATATTACGATATAGACGTATGTAATGTGCCCACCGAGAAGTATGGGCCGACCCGCCAGGAATGTTGGAAAATACTACATCCGAGATGTTAGGTTCTCTTAGGTTAGGGTATATAACGTTATAGACGTATATAATGTCCCCACCGAGAAGTACGGGCAGACACGACCGCGATTTTGTAAAACATTACCAGCGAGGGTCTAGATGGGTTAGGTTAGGTTATATTACGATATAGACCTATATAATGTGCCCACCGAGAAGTAGGGGCCGACCCGCCAGGAATGTTGGAAAATACTACATCCGAGATATTAGGTTCACTTAGGTTAGGATATATAACGTTATAGACGTATATAATGTCCGCACCGAGACGTACGGGACGACACGAACGGGATTCTGTAAAACATTCCCAGCTAGGGACTAGATGTGTTACGTTAGGTTATATTACGTTATAGACGTATATAATGATCCTACCGAGAATTGGCGCCGACCCGCCAGGAATGTTGTGAAATACTACGTCCGAGATGTTAGGTTCCCTTAGGTTAGGATATATAAATTTATAGACGAATATAATTTCCGCACCGAGACGTACGGGAAGACACGAATGGGATTCTGTGAAACATTACCAGCGAGGGTCTAGGTGGGTTAGGTTAGGTTATATTACGATATATACGTATATAATGTGCCCACCGAGAAGTAGGGGCCGACCCGCCAGGAATGTTGGAAAATACTACATCCGAGATGTTAGGTTCCCTTAGGTTAGGATATATAACGTTATAGACGTATATAATGTCCTCACCGAGATGTACGGGCCGACACGACCGGGATTTTGTAAAACATTACCAGCGAGGGTCTAGATGGGTTAGGTTAGGTTATATTCCGATATAGACGTATATAATGTGCCCACCGAGAAGTAGGGGCCGACCCGCCAGGAATGTTGGAAAATACTACATCCGAGATGTTAGGTTCTCTTAGGTTAGGGTATATAACGTTATAGACGTATATAATGTCCTCACCGAGATGTACGGGCCGACACAACCGGGATTTTGTAAAACATTCCCAGCTAGGGGCTAGATGTGTTACGTTAGGTTATATTTCGTTATAGACGTATATAATGATCCCACCTAGAAGTAGGGGCCGACCCGCCAGGAATGTTGGAAAATACTACATCCGAGATGTTAGGTTCTCTTAGGTTAGGGTATATAACGTTATATACGTATATAATGTCCCCACCGAGAAGTACGGGCCGACACGACCGGGATTTTGTAAAACATTACCAGCGAGGGTCTAGATGGATTCGGTTAGGTTCTTTTACGATATAGACGTATGTAATGTGCCCACCGAGAAGTAGGGGCCGACCCGCCAGGAATGTTGGAAAATACTACATCCGAGATGTTAGGTTCCCTTAGGTTAGGATATATAAATTTATAGACGTATATAATGTCCGCACCGAGACGTACGGGAAGACATGAACGGGATTGTGTGAAGCATTACCAGCGAGGGTCTAGGTGGGTTAGGTTAGGTTATATTACGTTATAGACGTATATAATGTTCCCACCGAGAAGTAGGGGCCGAACCGACAGAAATGTTGGAAAATTCTACATCCGAGATGTTAAGTTGCCTTAGGTTAGGATATATAACGTTATAGACGTATATAATGTCCGCACCGAGACGTACGGGACGACACGAACGGGATTCTGTAAAACATTCCCAGCTAGGGGCTAGATGTGTTACGTTAGGTTATATTACGTTATAGACGTATATAATGATCCCACCGAGAAGTGGCGCCGACCCGCCTGGAATGTTGTGAAATACTATATCCGAGATATGTGGTTCCCTTAGGTTAGGATATATAACGTTATTGACGTATATAATGTCCTCACCGAGATGTACGGGCCGACACGACCGGGATTTTGTAAAACATTACCAGCGAGGGTCTAGATGGGTTAGGTTAGGTTATATTACGATATAGACGTATATAATGTGCCCACCGAGAAGTAGGGGCCGACCCGCCAGGAATGTTGGAAAATACTACATCCGAGATGTTAGGTTCTCTTAGGTTAGGGTATATAACGTTATAGACGTATATAATGTCCCCACCTAGAAGTACGGGCCGACACGACCGGGATTTTGTAAAACATTACCAGCGAGGGTCTAGATGGGTTCGGTTAGGTTATATTACGATATAGACGTATGTAATGTGCCCACCGAGAAGTATGGGCCGACCCGCCCTTAATGTTGGAAAATACTACATCCGAGATGTTAGGTTCCCTTAGGTTAGGGTATATAACGTTATAGACGTATATAATGTCCCCACCGAGAAGTACGGGCAGACACGACCGCGATTTTGTAAAACATTACCAGCGAGGGTCTAGATGGGTTAGGTTAGGTTATATTACGATATAGACCTATATAATGTGCCCACCGAGAAGTAGGGGCCGACCCGCCAGGAATGTGGGAAAATACTACATCCGAGATGTTAGGTTCACTTAGGTTAGGATATATAACGTTATAGACGTATATAATGTCCCCACCGAGACGTACGGGACGACACGAACGGGATTCTGTAAAACATTCCCAGCTAGGGACTAGATGTGTTACGTTAGGTTATATTACGTTATAGACGTATATAATGATCCTACCGAGAATTGGCGCCGACCCGCCAGGAATGTTGTGAAATACTACATCCGAGATGTTAGGTTCCCTTAGGTTAGGATATATAAATTTATAGACGAATATAATTTCCGCACCGAGACGTACGGGAAGACACGAATGGGATTCTGTGAAACATTACCAGCGAGGGTCTAGGTGGGTTAGGTTAGGTTATATTACGATATATACGTATATAATGTGCCCACCGAGAAGTAGGGGCCGACCCGCCAGGAATGTTGGAAAATACTACATCCGAGATGTTAGGTTCTCTTAGGTTAGGGTATATAACGTTATAGACGTATATAATGTCCCCACCGAGAAGTACGGGCCGACACGACCGGGATTTTGTAAAACATTACCAGCGAGGGTCTAGATGGATTCGGTTAGGTTATTTTACGATATAGACGTATGTAATGTGCCCACGGAGAAGTAGGGGCCGACCCGCCAGGAATGTTGGAAAATACTACATACGAGATGTTAGGTTCCCTTAGGTTAGGATATATAAATTTATAGACGTATATAATGTCCGCACCGAGACGTACGGGAAGACATGAACGGGATTGTGTGAAGCATTACCAGCGAGGGTCTAGGTGGGTTAGGTTAGGTTATATTACGTTATAGACGTATATAATGTTCCCACCGAGAAGTAGGGGCCGAACCGCCAGAAATGTTGGAAAATTCTACATCCGAGATGTTAAGTTGCCTTAGGTTAGGATATATAACGTTATAGACGTATATAATGTCCGCACCGAGACGTACGGGACGACACGAACGGGATTCTGTAAAACATTCCCAGCTAGGGGCTAGATGTGTTACGTTAGGTTATATTACGATATAGACCTATATAATGTGCCCACCGAGAAGTAGGGGCCGACCCGCCAGGAATGTTGGAAAATACTACATCCGAGATATTAGGTTCACTTAGGTTAGGATATATAACGTTATAGACGTATATAATGTCCGCACCGAGACGTACGGGACGACACGAACGGGATTCTGTAAAACATTCCCAGCTAGGGACTAGATGTGTTACGTTAGGTTATATTACGTTATAGACGTATATAATGATCCTACCGAGAATTGGCGCCGACCCGCCAGGAATGTTGTGAAATACTACGTCCGAGATGTTAGGTTCCCTTAGGTTAGGATATATAAATTTATAGACGAATATAATGTCCCCACCTAGAAGTACGGGAAGACACGAATGGGATTCTGTGAAACATTACCAGCGAGGGTCTAGGTGGGTTAGGTTAGGTTATATTACGATATAGACGTATGTAATGTGCCCACCGAGAAGTATGGGCCGACCCGCCCTTAATGTTGGAAAATACTACATCCGAGATGTTAGGTTCCCTTAGGTTAGGGTATATAACGTTATAGACGTATATAATGTCCTCACCGAGATGTACGGGCCGACACAACCGGGATTTTGTAAAACATTCCCAGCTAGGGGCTAGATGTGTTACGTTAGGTTATATTTCGTTATAGACGTATATAATGATCCCACCTAGAAGTAGGGGCCGACCCGCCAGGAATGTTGGAAAATACTACATCCGAGATGTTAGGTTCTCTTAGGTTAGGGTATATAACGTTATAGACGTATATAATGTCCCCACCGAGAAGTACGGGCCGACACGACCGGGATTATGTAAAACATTACCAGCGATGGTCTAGATGGGTTAGGTTAGGTTATATTACGATATAGACGTATATAATGTGCCCACGGAGAAGTAGGGGCCCACCCGCCAGGAATGTTGGAAAATACTACATCCGAGATATTAGGTTCCCTTAGGTTAGGATATATAAATTTATAGACGTATATAATGTCCGCACCGAGACGTACGGGAAGACATGAACGGGATTCTGTGAAACATTACCAGCGAGGGTCTAGGTGGGTTAGGTTAGGTTATACTACGATATAGGCGTATATAGTGTGCCTACCGAGAAGTAGGGGCCGACCCGCCAGGAATGTTGGAAATACTACATCCGAGATGTTAGGTTCACTTAGGTTAGGATATATAACGTTATAGACGTATATAATGTCCTCACCGAGATGTACGGTCCGACACGACCGGGATTTTGTAAAACATTACCAGCGAGGGTCTAGATGGGTTAGGTCAGGTTATATTACGATATAGACGTATATAATGTGCCCACCAAGAAGTAGGGGCCGACCCGCCAGGATTGTTGGAAAATAATACATCCGAGATGTTAGGTTCCCTCAGGTTAGGATATATAACGTTATAGACGTATATAATGTCCCCACCTAGAAGTACGGGCCGACACGACCGGGATTTTGTAAAACATTACCAGCGAGGGTCTAGATGGGTTCGGTTAGGTTATTTTACGATATAGACGTATGTAATGTGCCCACCGAGGAGTAGGGGCCGACCCAGCAGGAAGGTTGGAAAATACTACATCCGAGATGTTAGGTTCCCTTAGGTTAGGTTATATAAATTTATAGACGTATATAATGTCCGCACCGAGACGTACGGGAAGACATGAACGGGATTCTGTGAAGCATTACCAGCGAGGGTCTAGGTGGGTTAGGTTAGGTTATATTACGTTTTAGACGTATATAATGTTCCCACCGAGAAGTAGGGGCCGACCCGCCAGAAATGTTGGAAAATTCTACATCCGAGATGTTAAGTTGCCTTAGGTTAGGATATATAACGTTATAGACGTATATAATGTCCTCACCGAGATGTACGGGCCGACACAACCGGGATTTTGTAAAACATTCCCAGCTAGGGGCTAGATGTGTTACGTTAGCTTATATTTCGTTATAGACGTATATAATGATCCCACCTACAAGTAGGGGCCGACCCGCCAGGAATGTTGGAAAATACTACATCCGAGATGTTAGGTTCTCTTAGGTTAGGGTATATAACGTTATAGACGTATATAATGTCCCCACCGAGAAGTACGGGCCGACACGACCGGGATTTTGTAAAACACAACCAGCTAGGGGCTCGATGTGTTAGGTTAGGTTATATAACGTTATAGACGTATATAATGTCCGCACCGAGACGTACGGGACGACACGAACGGGATTCTGTAAAACATTCCCAGCTAGGGGCTAGATGTGTTACGTTAGGTTATATTACGTTATAGACGTATATAATGATCCCACCGAGAAGTGGCGCCGACCCGCCTGGAATGTTGTGAAATACTATATCCGAGATATGTGGTTCCCTTAGGTTAGGATATATAACGTTATTGACGTATATAATGTCCTCACCGAGATGTACGGGCCGACACGACCGGGATTTTGTAAAACATTACCAGCGAGGGTCTAGATGGGTTAGGTTAGGTTATATTACGATATAGACGTATATAATGTGCCCACCGAGAAGTAGGGGCCGACCCGCCAGGAATGTTGGAAAATACTACATCCGAGATGTTAGGTTCTCTTAGGTTAGGGTATATAACGTTATAGACGTATATAATGTCCCCACCTAGAAGTACGGGCCGACACGACCGGGATTTTGTAAAACATTACCAGCGAGGGTCTAGATGGGTTCGGTTAGGTTATATTACGATATAGACGTATGTAATGTGCCCACCGAGAAGTATGGGCCGACCCGCCCTTAATGTTGGAAAATACTACATCCGAGATGTTAGGTTCCCTTAGGTTAGGGTATATAACGTTATAGACGTATATAATGTCCCCACCGAGAAGTACGGGCAGACACGACCGCGATTTTGTAAAACATTACCAGCGAGGGTCTAGATGGGTTAGGTTAGGTTATATTACGATATAGACCTATATAATGTGCCCACCGAGAAGTAGGGGCCGACCCGCCAGGAATGTGGGAAAATACTACATCCGAGATGTTAGGTTCACTTAGGTTAGGATATATAACGTTATAGACGTATATAATGTCCCCACCGAGACGTACGGGACGACACGAACGGGATTCTGTAAAACATTCCCAGCTAGGGACTAGATGTGTTACGTTAGGTTATATTACGTTATAGACGTATATAATGATCCTACCGAGAATTGGCGCCGACCCGCCAGGAATGTTGTGAAATACTACATCCGAGATGTTAGGTTCCCTTAGGTTAGGATATATAAATTTATAGACGAATATAATTTCCGCACCGAGACGTACGGGAAGACACGAATGGGATTCTGTGAAACATTACCAGCGAGGGTCTAGGTGGGTTAGGTTAGGTTATATTACGATATATACGTATATAATGTGCCCACCGAGAAGTAGGGGCCGACCCGCCAGGAATGTTGGAAAATACTACATCCGAGATGTTAGGTTCTCTTAGGTTAGGGTATATAACGTTATAGACGTATATAATGTCCCCACCGAGAAGTACGGGCCGACACGACCGGGATTTTGTAAAACATTACCAGCGAGGGTCTAGATGGATTCGGTTAGGTTATTTTACGATATAGACGTATGTAATGTGCCCACGGAGAAGTAGGGGCCGACCCGCCAGGAATGTTGGAAAATACTACATCCGAGATGTTAGGTTCCCTTAGGTTAGGATATATAACGTTATAGACGTATATAATATCCGCACCGAGACGTACGGGACGACACGAACGGGATTCTGTAAAACATTCTCAGCTAGGGGCTAGATGTGTTACGTTAGGTTATATTACATTATAGACATATATAATGATCCCACCGAGAATTGGCGCCGACCCGCCAGGAATGTTGTGAAATACTACATCCGAGATGTTAGGTTCCCATAGGTTAGGATATATAAATTTATAGACGTATATAATGTCCGCACCGAGACGTACGGGAAGACATGAACGGGATTCTGTTAAACATTACCAGCGAGGGTCTAGGTGGGTTAGGTTAGGTTATATTACGATATAGACGTATATAATGTCCCCACCGAGAAGTAGGGGCCGACACGCCAGGAATATTGGAAAATACTACATCCGAGATGTTAGGTTCCCTTAGGTTAGGATATATAAATTTATAGACGTATATAATGTCCGCACCGAGATGTACGGGCCGACACGACCGGGATTTTGTGAAACATTACCAACGAGGGTCTAGATGGGTTAGGTTAGGTTATATTACGATATAGACGTATATAATGTGCCCACCGAGAAGTAGGGGCCGACCCGCCAGGAATGTTGGAAAATACTACATCCGAGATGTTAGGTTCACTTAGGTTAGGATATATAACGTTATAGACGTATATAATGTCCTCACCGAGATGTACGGTCCGACACGACCGGGATTTTGTAAAACATTATCAGCTAGGGGCTAGATGTGTTACGTTAGGTTATATTACGTTATAGACGTATATAATGATCCCACCGAGAATTGGCGCCGACCCGCCAGGAATGTTGTAAAGTACTACATCCGAGATGTTAGGTTCCCTTAGGTTAGGATATAAAAATTTATAGACGTATATAATGTCCGCACCGAGACGTACGGGAAGACATGAACGGGATCCTGTGAAACATTACCAGCGAGGGTCTAGGTGGGTTAGGTTAGGTTATATTACGATATAGCCGTATATAATGTCCCCACCGAGAAGTAGCGGCCGACCCGCCAGGAATGTTGGAAAATACTACATCCGAGATGTTAGGTTCACTTAGGTTAGGATATATAACGTTATAGACGTATATAATGTCCTCACCGAGATGTACAGTCCGACACGACCGGGATTTTGTAAAACATTACCAGCGAGGGTCTAGATGGGTTAGGTCAGGTTATATTACGATATAGACGTATATAATGTGCCCACCGAGAAGTAGGGGCCGACCCGCCAGGAATGTTGGAAAATACTACATCCGAGATGTTAGGTTCCCTCAGGTTAGGATATATAAAGTTATAGACGTATATGAGGTCCCCACGGAAAAGTACGGGCCGACACGACCGGGATTTTGTAAAACATTACCAGCGAGGGTCTAGATGGGTTCGGTTAGGTTATATTACGATATAGACGTATGTAATGTGCCCACCGAGAAGTATGGGCCGACCCGCCATTAATGTTGGAAAATACTACATCCGAGATGTTAGGTTCCCTTAGGTTAGGGTATATAACGTTATAGACGTATATAATGTCCTCACCGAGATGTACGGGCCGACACAACCGGGATTTTGTAAAACATTCCCAGCTAGGAGCTAGATGTGTTACGTTAGGTTATATTTCGTTATAGACGTATATAATGATCCCACCTAGAAGTAGGGGCCGACCCGCCAGGAATGTTGGAAAATACTACATCCGAGATGTTAGGTTCTCTTAGGTTAGGGTATATAACGTTATAGACGTATATAATGTCCCCACCGAGAAGTACGGGCCGACACGACCGGGATTATGTAAAACATTACCAGCGAGGGTCTAGATGGGTTAGGTTAGGTTATATTACGATATAGACGTATATAATGTGCCCACGGAGAAGTAGGGGCCCACCCGCCAGGAATGTTGGAAAATACTACATCCGAGATATTAGGTTCCCTTAGGTTAGGATATATAAATTTATAGACGTATATAATGTCCGCACCGAGACGTACGGGAAGACATGAACGGGATTCTGTGAAACATTACCAGCGAGGGTCTAGGTGGGTTAGGTTAGGTTATACTACGATATAGGCGTATATAGTGTGCCTACCGAGAAGTAGGGGCCGACCCGCCAGGAATGTTGGAAATACTACATCCGAGATGTTAGGTTCACTTAGGTTAGGATATATAACGTTATAGACGTATATAATGTCCTCACCGAGATGTACGGTCCGACACGACCGGGATTTTGTAAAACATTACCAGCGAGGGTCTAGATGGGTAAGGTCAGGTTATATTACGATATAGACGTATATAATGTGCCCACCAAGAAGTAGGGGCCGACCCGCCAGGATTGTTGGAAAATAATACATCCGAGATGTTAGGTTCTCTTAGGTTAGGGTATATAACGTTATAGACGTATATAATGTCCCCACCGAGAAGTACGGGCCGACACGACCGGGATTTTGTAAAACATTACCAGCTAGGGGCTCGATGTGTTAGGTTAGGTTATATTACGTTATAGACGTTTATAATGTTCCCACCGAGAAGTAGGGGCCGACCCGCCAGAAATGTTGGAATATTCTACATCCGAGATGTTAAGTTGCCTTAGGTTAGGATATATAACGTTATAGACGTATATAATGTCCGCACCGAGACGTACGGGACGACACGAACGGGATTCTGTAAAACATTCCCAGCTAGGGGCTAGATTTGTTACGTTAGGTTATATTACGTTATATACGTATATAATGATCCCACCGAGAAGTGGCGCCGACCCGCCAGGAATGTTGCGAAATACTATATCCGAGATATGAGGTTCCCTTAGGTTAGGATATATAACGTTATTGACGTATATAATGTCCTCACCGAGATGTACGGGCCGACACGACCGGGATTTTGTAAAACATTACCAGCGAGGGTCTAGATGGGTTAGGTTAGGTTATATTACGATATAGACGTATGTAATGTGCCCACCGAGAAGTAGGGGCCGACCCGCCAGGAATGTTGGAAAATACTACATCCGAGATGTTAGGTTCCCTTAGGTTAGGATATATAACGTTATAGACGTATATAATGTCCTCACCGAGATGTACGGGCCGACACGACCGGGATTTTGTAAAACATTACCAGCGAGGGTCTAGATGGGTTAGGTTAGGTTATATTACGATATAGACGTATATAATGTGCCCACCGAGAAGTAGGGGCCCACCCGCCAGAAATGTTGGAAAATTCTACATCCGAGATGTTAAGTTGCCTTAGGTCAGGATATATAACGTTATAGACGTATATAATATCCGCACCGAGACGTACGGGACGACACGAACGGGATTCTGTAAAACATTCGCAGCTAGGGGCTAGATGTGTTACGTTAGGTTATATTACATTATAGACATATATAATGATCCCACCGAGAATTGGCGCCGACCCGCCAGGAATGTTGTGAAATACTACATCCGAGATGTTAGGTTCCCATAGGTTAGGATATATAAATTTATAGACGTATATAATGTCCGCACCGAGACGTACGGGAAGACATTAACGGGATTCTGTGAAACATTACCAGCGAGGGTCTAGGTGGGTTAGGTTAGGTTATATTACGATATAGACGTATATAATGTCCCCACCGAGAAGTAGGGGCCGACACGCCAGGAATATTGGAAAATACTACATCCGAGTTGTTAGGTTCCCTTAGGTTAGGATATATAAATTTATAGACGTATATAATGTCCGCACCGAGATGTACGGGCCGACACGACCGGGATTTTGTGAAACATTACCAACGAGGGTCTAGATGGGTTAGGTTAGGTTATATTACGATATAGATTTATATAATGTGCCCACCGAGAAGTAGGGGCCGACCCGCCAGGAATGTTGGAAAATACTACATCCGAGATGTTAGGTTCACTTAGGTTAGGATATATAACGTTATAGACGTATATAATGTCCTCACCGAGATGTACGGTCCGACACGACCGGGATTTTGTAAAACATTACCAGCTAGGGGCTAGATGTGTTACGTTAGGTTATATTACGTTATAGACGTATATAATGATCCCACCGAGAATTGGCGCCGACCCGCCAGGAATGTTGTAAAATACTACATCCGAGATGTTAGGTTCCCTTAGGTTAGGATATAAAAATTTATAGACGTATATAATGTCCGCACCGAGACGTACGGGAAGACATGAACGGGATCCTGTGAAACATTACCAGCGAGGGTCTAGGTGGGTTAGGTTAGGTTATATTACGATATAGCCGTATATAATGTCCCCACCGAGAAGTAGGGGCCGACCCGCCAGGAATGTTGGAAAATACTACACCCGAGATGTTAGGTTCACTTAGGTTAGGATATATAACGTTATAGACGTATATAATGTCCTCACCGAGATGTACAGTCCGACACGACCGGGATTTTGTAAAACATTACCAGCGAGGGTCTAGATGGGTTAGGTCAGGTTATATTACGATATAGACGTATATAATGTGCCCACCGAGAAGTAGGGGCCGAGCCGCCAGGAATGTTGGAAAATACTACATCCGAGATGTTAGGTTCCCTCAGGTTAGGATATATAAAGTTATAGACGTATATGAGGTCCCCACGGAAAAGTACGGGCCGACACGACCGGGATTTTGTAAAACATTACCAGCGAGGGTCTAGATGGGTTCGGTTAGGTTATATTACGATATAGACGTATGTAATGTGCCCACCGAGAAGTATGGGCCGACCCGCCATTAATGTTGGAAAATACTACATCCGAGATGTTAGGTTCCCTTAGGTTAGGGTATATAACGTTATAGACGTATATAATGTCCTCACCGAGATGTACGGGCTGACACAACCGGGATTTTGTAAAACATTCCCAGCTAGGAGCTAGATGTGTTACGTTAGGTTATATTTCGTTATAGACGTGTATAATGATCCCACCTAGAAGTAGGGGCCGACCCGCCAGGAATGTTGGAAAATACTACATCCGAGATGTTAGGTTCTCTTAGGTTAGGGTATATAACGTTATAGACGTATATAATGTCCCCACCGAGAAGTACGGGCCGACACGACCGGGATTATGTAAAACATTACCAGCGAGGGTCTAGATGGGTTAGGTTAGGTTATATTACGATATAGACGTATATAATGTGCCCACGGAGAAGTAGGGGCCCACCCGCCAGGAATGTTGGAAAATACTACATCCGAGATATTAGGTTCCCTTAGGTTAGGATATATAAATTTATAGACGTATATAATGTCCGCACCGAGACGTACGGGAAGACATGAACGGGATTCTGTGAAACATTACCAGCGAGGGTCTAGGTGGGTTAGGTTAGGTTATACTACGATATAGGCGTATATAGTGTGCCTACCGAGAAGTAGGGGCCGACCCGCCAGGAATGTTGGAAATACTACATCCGAGATGTTAGGTTCACTTAGGTTAGGATATATAACGTTATAGACGTATATAATGTCCTCACCGAGATGTACGGTCCGACACGACCGGGATTTTGTAAAACATTACCAGCGAGGGTCTAGATAGTTAAGGTCAGGTTATATTACGATATAGACGTATATAATGTGCCCACCAAGAAGTAGGGGCCGACCCGCCAGGATTGTTGGAAAATAATACATCCGAGATGTTAGGTTCTCTTAGGTTAGGGTATATAACGTTATAGACGTATATAATGTCCCCACCGAGAAGTACGGGCCGGCACGACCGGGATTTTGTAAAACATTACCAGCGAGGGTCTAGATGGGTTAGGTCAGGTTATATTACGATATAGACGTATATAATGTGCCCACCGAGAAGTAGGGACCGAGCCGCCAGGAATGTTGGAAAATACTACATCCGAGATGTTAGGTTCACTTAGGTTAGGATATATAACGTTATAGACGTATATAATGTCCGCACCGAGACGTACGGGACGACACGAACGGGATTCTGTAAAACATTCCCAGCTAGGGGCTAGATGTGTTACGTTAGGTTATATTACGTTATAGACGTATATAATGATCCCACCGAGAATTGGCGCCGACCCGCCAGGAATGTTGTGAAATACTACATCCGAGATGTTAGGTTCCCTTAGGTTAGGATATATAAATTTATAGACGAATATAATTTCCGCACCGAGACGTACGGGAAGACACGAATGGGATTCTGTGAAACATTACCAGCGAGGTTCTAGGTGGGTTAGGTTAGGTTATATTACGATATATACGTATATAATGTGCCCACCGAGAAGTAGGGGCCGACCCGCCAGGAATGTTGGAAAATACTACATCCGAGATGTTAGGTTCCCTTAGGTTAGGATATATAACGTTATAGACGTATATAATGTCCTCACCGAGATGTACGGGCCGACACGACCGGGATTTTGTAAGACATTACCAGCGAGGGTCTAGATGGGTTAGGTTAGGTTATATTACGATATAGACGTATATAATGTGCCCACCGAGAAGTAGGGGCCGACCCGCCAGGAATGTTGGAAAATACTACATCCGAGATGTTAGGTTCTCTTAGGTTAGGGTATATAACGTTATAGACGTGTATAATGTCCCCACCTAGAAGTACGGGCCGACACGACCGGGATTTTGTAAAACATTACCAGCGAGGGTCTAGATGGGTTCGGTTAGGTTATATTACGATATAGACGTATGTAATGTGCCCACCGAGAAGTATGGGCCGACCCGCCAGGAATGTTGGAAAATACTACATCCGAGATGTTAGGTTCTCTTAGGTTAGGTTATATAAATTTATAGACGTATATTATGTCCGCACCGAGACGTACGGGAAGACATGAACGGGATTCTGTGAAGCATTACCAGCGAGGGTCTAGGTGGGTTAGGTTAGGTTATATTACGATATATACGTATATAATGTGCCCACCGAGAAGTAGGGGCCGACCCGTCAGGAATGTTGGAAAATACTACATCCGAGATGTTAGGTTCCCTTAGGTTAGGATATATAACGTTATAGACGTATATAATGTCCTCACCGAGATGTACGGGCCGACACGACCGGGATTTTGTAAAACATTACCAGCGAGGGTCTAGATGGGTTAGGTTAGGTTATATTACGATATAGACGTATATAATGTGCCCACCGAGAAGTAGGGGCCGACCCGCCAGGAATGTTGGAAAATACTACATCCGAGATGTTAGGTTCTCTTAGGTTAGGGTATATAACGTTATTGACGTATATAATGTCCTCACCGAGATGTACGGGCCGACACGACCGGGATTTTGTAAAACATTACCAGCGAGGGTCTAGATGGGTTAGGTTAGGTTATATTACGATATAGACGTATGTAATGTGCCCACCGAGAAGTAGGGGCCGACCCGCCACGAATGTTGGAAAATACTACATCCGAGATGTTAGGTTCCCTTAGGTTAGGATATATAACGTTATAGACGTATATAATGTCCTCACCGAGATGTACGGGCCGACACGACCGGGATTTTGTAAAACATTACCAGCGAGGGTCTAGATGGATTCGGTTAGGTTATATTACGATATAGACGTATATAATGTGCCCACCGAGAAGTAGGGGCCCACCCGCCAGAAATGTTGGAAAATTCTACATCCGAGATGTTAAGTTGCCTTAGGTCAGGATATATAACGTTATAGACGTATATAATATCCGCACCGAGACGTACGGGACGACACGAACGGGATTCTGTAAAACATTCCCAGCTAGGAGCTAGATGTGTTACGTTAGGTTATATTACATTATAGACATATATAATGATCCCACCGAGAATTGGCGCCGACCCGCCAGGAATGTTGTGAAATACTACATCCGAGATGTTAGGTTCCCATAGGTTAGGATATATAAATTTATAGACGTATATAATGTCCGCACCGAGACCTACGGGAAGACATGAACGGGATTCTGTGAAACATTACCAGCGAGGGTCTAGGTGGGTTAGGTTAGGTTATATTACGATATAGACGTATATAATGTCCCCACCGAGAAGTAGGGGCCGACACGCCAGGAATATTGGAAAATACTACATCCGAGATGTTAGGTTCACTTAGGTTAGGATATATAACGTTATAGACGTATATAATGTCCGCACCGAGACGTACGGGACGACACGAACGGGATTCTGTAAAACATTCCCAGCTAGGGGCTAGATGTGTTACGTTAGGTTATATTACGTTATAGACGTATATAATGATCCCACCGAGAATTGGCGCCGACCCGCCAGGAATGTTGTGAAATACTACATCCGAGATGTTAGGTTCCCTTAGGTTAGGATATATAAATTTATAGACGAATATAATTTCCGCACCGAGACGTACGGGAAGACATGAATGGGATTCTGTGAAACATTACCAGCGAGGGTCTAGGTGGGTTAGGTTAGGTTATATTACGATATATACGTATATAATGTGCCCACCGAGAAGTAGGGGCCGACCCGCCAGGAATGTTGGAAAATACTACATCCGAGATGTTAGGTTCCCTTAGGTTAGGATATATAACGTTATAGACGTATATAATGTCCTCACCGAGATGTACGGTCCGACACGACCGGGATTTTGTAAAACATTACCAGCGAGGGTCTAGATGGGTTAGGTCAGGTTATATTACGATATAGACGTATATAATGTGCCCACCGAGAAGTAGGGGCCGACCCGCCAGGATTGTTGGAAAATAATACATCCGAGATGTTAGGTTCCCGCAGGTTAGGATATATAACGTTATAGACGTATATAATGTCCCCACCTAGAAGTACGGCCCGACACGACCTGGATTTTGTAAAACATTACCAGCGAGGGTCTAGATGGGTTCGTGTAGGTTGTTTTACGATATAGACGTATGTAATGTGCCCACCGAGGAGTAGGGGCCGACCCGCCAGGAATGTTGGAAAATACTACATCCGAGATGTTAGGTTCCCTTAGGTTAGGTTATATAAATTTATAGACGTATATAATGTCCGCACCGAGACGTACGGGAAGACATGAACGGGATTCTGTGAAGCATTACCAGCGAGGGTCTAGGTGGGTTAGGTTAGGTTATATTACGTTATAGACGTATATAATGTTCCCACCGAGAAGTAGGGGCCGACCCGCCAGAAATGTTGGAAAATTCTACATCCGAGATGTTAAGTTGCCTTGGGTTAGGATATATAACGTTATAGACGTATATAATGTCCTCACCGAGATGTACGGGCCGACACAACCGGGATTTTGTAAAACATTCCCAGCTAGGGGCTAGATGTGTTACGTTAGCTTATATTTCGTTATAGACGTATATAATGATCCCACCTACAAGTAGGGGCCGACCCGCCAGGAATGTTGGAAAATACTACATCCGAGATGTTAGGTTCCCTTAGGTTAGGATATATAACGTTATAGACGTATATAATGTCCTCACCGAGATGTACGGGCCGACACGACCGGGATTTTGTAAAACATTACCAGCGAGGGTCTAGATGGGTTAGGTTAGGTTATATTACGATATAGACGTATATAATGTGCCCACCGAGAAGTAGGGGCCGACCCGCCAGGAATGTTGGAAAATACTACATCCGAGATGTTAGGTTCTCTTAGGTTAGGGTATATAACTTTATAGACGTATATAATGTCCTCACCGAGATGTACGGGCCGACACAACCGGGATTTTGTAAAACATTCCCAGCTAGGGGCTAGATGTGTTACGTTAGGTTATATTTCGTTATAGACGTATATAATGATCCCACCTAGAAGTAGGGGCCGACCCGCCAGGAATGTTGGAAAATACTACATCCGAGATGTTAGGTTCTCTTAGGTTAGGGTATATAACGTTATAGACGTATATAATGTCCCCACCGAGAAGTACGGGCCGACACGACCGGGATTTTGTAAAACATTACCAGCGAGGGTCTAGATGGATTCGGTTAGGTTATTTTACGATATAGACGTATGTAATGTGCCCACCGAGAAGTAGGGGCCGACCCGCCAGGAATGTTGGAAAATACTACATCCGAGATGTTAGGTTCCCTTAGGTTAGGATATATAAATTTGTAGACGTATATAATGTCCGCACCGAGACGTACGGGAAGACATGAACGGGATTGTGTAAAACATTCCCAGCTAGGGGCTAGATGTGTTACGTTAGGTTATATTACGTTATAGACGTATATAATGATCCCACCGAGAAGTGGCGCCGACCCGCCAGGAATGTTGTGAAATACTATATCCGAGATATGAGGTTCCCTTAGGTTAGGATATATAACGTTATTGACGTATATAATGTCCTCACCGAGATGTACGGGCCGACACGACCGGGATTTTGTAAAACATTACCAGCGAGGGTCTAGATGGGTTAGGTTAGGTTATATTACGATATAGACGTATGTAATGTGCCCACCGAGAAGTAGGGGCCGACCCGCCACGAATGTTGGAAAATACTACATTCGAGATGTTAGGTTCCCTTAGGTTAGGATATATAACGTTATAGACGTATATAATGTCCTCACCGAGATGTATGGGCCGACACGACCGGGATTTTGTAAAACATTACCAGCGAGGGTCTAGATGGGTTAGGTTAGGTTATATTACGATATAGACGTATATAATGTGCCCACCGAGAAGTAGGGGCCCACCCGCCAGAAATGTTGGAAAATTCTACATCCGAGATGTTAAGTTGCCTTAGGTCAGGATATATAACGTTATAGACGTATATAATATCCGCACCGAGACGTACGGGACGACACGAACGGGATTCTGTAAAACATTCCCAGCTAGGGGCTAGATGTGTTACGTTAGGTTATATTACATTATAGACATATATAATGATCCCACCGAGAATTGGCGCCGACCCGCCAGGAATGTTGTGAAATACTACATCCGAGATGTTAGGTTCACTTAGGTTAGGATATATAACGTTATAGACGTATATAATGTCCTCACCGAGATGTACGGTCCGACACGACCGGGATTTTGTAAAACATTACCAGCGAGGGTCTAGATGGGTAAGGTCAGGTTATATTACGATATAGACGTATATAATGTGCCCACCAAGAAGTAGGGGCCGACCCGCCAGGATTGTTGGAAAATAATACATCCGAGATGTTAGGTTCTCTTAGGTTAGGGTATATAACGTTATAGACGTATATAATGTCCCCACCGAGAAGTACGGGCCGACACGACCGGGATTTTGTAAAACATTACCAGCTAGGGGCTCGATGTGTTAGGTTAGGTTATATTACGTTATAGACGTTTATAATGTTCCCACCGAGAAGTAGGGGCCGACCCGCCAGAAATGTTGGAATATTCTACATCCGAGATGTTAAGTTGCCTTAGGTTAGGGTATATAACGTTATAGACGTATATAATGTCCCCACCGAGAAGTACGGGCCGACACGACCGGGATTTTGTAAAACATTACCAGCTAGGGGCTCGATGTGTTAGGTTAGGTTATATTACGTTATAGACGTTTATAATGTTCCCACCGAGAAGTAGGGGCCGACCCGCCAGAAATGTTGGAATATTCTACATCCGAGATGTTAAGTTGCCTTAGGTTAGGGTATATAACGTTATAGACGTATATAATGTCCCCACCGAGAAGTACGGGCCGACACGACCGGGATTTTGTAAAACATTACCAGCGAGGGTCTAGATGGATTCGGTTAGGTTATTTTACGATATAGACGTATGTAATGTGCCCACCGAGAAGTAGGGGCCGACCCGCCAGGAATGTTGGAAAATACTACATCCGAGATGTTAGGTTCCCTTAGGTTAGGATATATAAATTTGTAGACGTATATAATGTCCGCACCGAGACGTACGGGAAGACATGAACGGGATTGTGTAAAACATTCCCAGCTAGGGGCTAGATGTGTTACGTTAGGTTATATTACGTTATAGACGTATATAATGATCCCACCGAGAAGTGGCGCCGACCCGCCAGGAATGTTGTGAAATACTATATCCGAGATATGAGGTTCCCTTAGGTTAGGATATATAACGTTATTGACGTATATAATGTCGTCACCGAGATGTACGGGCCGACACGACCGGGATTTTGTAAAACATTACCAGCGAGGGTCTAGATGGGTTAGGTTAGGTTATATTACGATATAGACGTATGTAATGTGCCCACCGAGAAGTAGGGGCCGACCCGCCACGAATGTTGGAAAATACTACATTCGAGATGTTAGGTTCCCTTAGGTTAGGATATATAACGGTATAGACGTATATAATGTCCTCACCGAGATGTATGGGCCGACACGACCGGGATTTTGTAAAACATTACCAGCGAGGGTCTAGATGGGTTAGGTTAGGTTATATTACGATATAGACGTATATAATGTGCCCACCGAGAAGTAGGGGCCCACCCGCCAGAAATGTTGGAAAATTCTACATCCGAGATGTTAAGTTGCCTTAGGTCAGGATATATAACGTTATAGACGTATATAATATCCGCACCGAGACGTACGGGACGACACGAACGGGATTCTGTAAAACATTCCCAGCTAGGGGCTAGATGTGTTACGTTAGGTTATATTACATTATAGACATATATAATGATCCCACCGAGAATTGGCGCCGACCCGCCAGGAATGTTGTGAAATACTACATCCGAGATGTTAGGTTCACTTAGGTTAGGATATATAACGTTATAGACGTATATAATGTCCGCACCGAGACGTACGGGACGACACGAACGGGATTCTGTAAAACATTCCCAGCTAGGGGCTAGATTTGTTACGTTAGGTTATATTACGTTATATACGTATATAATGATCCCACCGAGAAGTGGCGCCGACCCGCCAGGAATGTTGCGAAATACTATATCCGAGATATGAGGTTCCCTTAGGTTAGGATATATAACGTTATTGACGTATATAATGTCCTCACCGAGATGTACGGGCCGACACGACCGGGATTTTGTAAAACATTACCAGCGAGGGTCTAGATGGGTTAGGTTAGGTTATATTACGATATAGACGTATGTAATGTGCCCACCGAGAAGTAGGGGCCGACCCGCCAGGAATGTTGGAAAATACTACATCCGAGATGTTAGGTTCCCTTAGGTTAGGATATATAACGTTATAGACGTATATAATGTCCTCACCGAGATGTACGGGCCGACACGACCGGGATTTTGTAAAACATTACCAGCGAGGGTCTAGATGGGTTAGGTTAGGTTATATTACGATATAGACGTATATAATGTGCCCACCGAGAAGTAGGGGCCCACCCGCCAGAAATGTTGGAAAATTCTACATCCGAGATGTTAAGTTGCCTTAGGTCAGGATATATAACGTTATAGACGTATATAATATCCGCACCGAGACGTACGGGACGACACGAACGGGATTCTGTAAAACATTCGCAGCTAGGGGCTAGATGTGTTACGTTAGGTTATATTACATTATAGACATATATAATGATCCCACCGAGAATTGGCGCCGACCCGCCAGGAATGTTGTGAAATACTACATCCGAGATGTTAGGTTCCCATAGGTTAGGATATATAAATTTATAGACGTATATAATGTCCGCACCGAGACGTACGGGAAGACATTAACGGGATTCTGTGAAACATTACCAGCGAGGGTCTAGGTGGGTTAGGTTAGGTTATATTACGATATAGACGTATATAATGTCCCCACCGAGAAGTAGGGGCCGACACGCCAGGAATATTGGAAAATACTACATCCGAGTTGTTAGGTTCCCTTAGGTTAGGATATATAAATTTATAGACGTATATAATGTCCGCACCGAGATGTACGGGCCGACACTACCGGGATTTTGTGAAACATTACCAACGAGGGTCTAGATGGGTTAGGTTAGGTTATATTACGATATAGATTTATATAATGTGCCCACCGAGAAGTAGGGGCCGACCCGCCAGGAATGTTGGAAAATACTACATCCGAGATGTTAGGTTCACTTAGGTTAGGATATAAAAATTTATAGACGTATATAATGTCCGCACCGAGACGTACGGGAAGACATGAACGGGATCCTGTGAAACATTACCAGCGAGGGTCTAGGTGGGTTAGGTTAGGTTATATTACGATATAGCCGTATATAATGTCCCCACCGAGAAGTAGGGGCCGACCCGCCAGGAATGTTGGAAAATACTACATCCGAGATGTTAGGTTCACTTAGGTTAGGATATATAACGTTATAGACGTATATAATGTCCTCACCGAGATGTACAGTCCGACACGACCGGGATTTTGTAAAACATTACCAGCGAGGGTCTAGATGGGTTAGGTCAGGTTATATTACGATATAGACGTATATAATGTGCCCACCGAGAAGTAGGGGCCGAGCCGCCAGGAATGTTGGAAAATACTACATCCGAGATGTTAGGTTCCCTCAGGTTAGGATATATAAAGTTATAGACGTATATGAGGTCCCCACGGAAAAGTACGGGACGACACGACCGGGATTTTGTAAAACATTACCAGCGAGGGTCTAGATGGGTTCGGTTAGGTTACATTACGATATAGACGTATGTAATGTGCCCACCGAGAAGTATGGGCCGACCCGACATTAATGTTGGAAAATACTACATCCGAGATGTTAGGTTCCCTTAGGTTAGGGTATATAACGTTATAGACGTATATAATGTCCTCACCGAGATGTACGGGCTGACACAACCGGGATTTTGTAAAACATTCCCAGCTAGGAGCTAGATGTGTTACGTTAGGTTATATTTCGTTATAGACGTGTATAATGATCCCACCTAGAAGTAGGGGCCGACCCGCCAGGAATGTTGGAAAATACTACATCCGAGATGTTAGGTTCTCTTAGGTTAGGGTATATAACGTTATAGACGTATATAATGTCCCCACCGAGAAGTACGGGCCGACACGACCGGGATTATGTAAAACATTACCAGCGAGGGTCTAGATGGGTTAGGTTAGGTTATATTACGATATAGACGTATATAATGTGCCCACGGAGAAGTAGGGGCCCACCCGCCAGGAATGTTGGAAAATACTACATCCGAGATATTAGGTTCCCTTAGGTTAGGATATATAAATTTATAGACGTATATAATGTCCGCACCGAGACGTACGGGAAGACATGAACGGGATTCTGTGAAACATTACCAGCGAGGGTCTAGGTGGGTTAGGTTAGGTTATACTACGATATAGGCGTATATAGTGTGCCTACCGAGAAGTAGGGGCCGACCCGCCAGGAATGTTGGAAATACTACATCCGAGATGTTAGGTTCACTTAGGTTAGGATATATAACGTTATAGACGTATATAATGTCCTCACCGAGATGTACGGTCCGACACGACCGGGATTTTGTAAAACATTACCAGCGAGGGTCTAGATGGTTAAGGTCAGGTTATATTACGATATAGACGTATATAATGTGCCCACCAAGAAGTAGGGGCCGACCCGCCAGGATTGTTGGAAAATAATACATCCGAGATGTTAGGTTCTCTTAGGTTAGGGTATATAACGTTATAGACGTATATAATGTCCCCACCGAGAAGTACGGGCCGACACGACCGGGATTTTGTAAAACATTACCAGCGAGGGTCTAGATGGGTTAGGTCAGGTTATATTACGATATAGACGTATATAATGTGCCCACCGAGAAGTAGGGGCCGAGCCGCCAGGAATGTTGGAAAATACTACATCCGAGATGTTAGGTTCACTTAGGTTAGGATATATAACGTTATAGACGTATATAATGTCCGCACCGAGACGTACGGGACGACACGAACGGGATTCTGTAAAACATTCCCAGCTAGGGGCTAGATGTGTTACGTTAGGTTATATTACGTTATAGACGTATATAATGATCCCACCGAGAATTGGCGCCGACCCGCCAGGAATGTTGTGAAATACTACATCCGAGATGTTAGGTTCCCTTAGGTTAGGATATATAAATTTATAGACGAATATAATTTCCGCACCGAGACGTACGGGAAGACACGAATGGGATTCTGTGAAACATTACCAGCGAGGTTCTAGGTGGGTTAGGTTAGGTTATATTACGATATATACGTATATAATGTGCCCACCGAGAAGTAGGGGCCGACCCGCCAGGAATGTTGGAAAATACTACATCCGAGATGTTAGGTTCCCTTAGGTTAGGATATATAACGTTATAGACGTATATAATGTCCTCACCGAGATGTACGGGCCGACACGACCGGGATTTTGTAAGACATTACCAGCGAGGGTCTAGATGGGTTAGGTTAGGTTATATTACGATATAGACGTATATAATGTGCCCACCGAGAAGTAGGGGCCGACCCGCCAGGAATGTTGGAAAACACTACATCCGAGATGTTAGGTTCTCTTAGGTTAGGGTATATAACGTTATAGACGTATATAATGTCCCCACCTAGAAGTACGGGCCGACACGACCGGGATTTTGTAAAACATTACCAGCGAGGGTCTAGATGGGTTCGGTTAGGTTATATTACGATATAGACGTATGTAATGTGCCCACCGAGAAGTATGGGCCGACCCGCCAGGAATGTTGGAAAATACTACATCCGAGATGTTAGGTTCTCTTAGGTTAGGTTATATAAATTTATAGACGTATATAATGTCCGCACCGAGACGTACGGGAAGACATGAACGGGATTCTGTGAAGCATTACCAGCGAGGGTCTAGGTGGGTTAGGTTAGGTTATATTACGATATATACGTATATAATGTGCCCACCGAGAAGTAGGGGCCGACCCGCCAGGAATGTTGGAAAATACTACATCCGAGATGTTAGGTTCCCTTAGGTTAGGATATATAACGTTATAGACGTATATAATGTCCTCACCGAGATGTACGGGCCGACACGACCGGGATTTTGTAAAACATTACCAGCGAGGGTCTAGATGGGTTAGGTTAGGTTATATTACGATATAGACGTATATAATGTGCCCACCGAGAAGTAGGGGCCGACCCGCCAGGAATGTTGGAAAATACTACATCCGAGATGTTAGGTTCTCTTAGGTTAGGGTATATAACGTTATTGACGTATATAATGTCCTCACCGAGATGTACGGGCCGACACGACCGGGATTTTGTAAAACATTACCAGCGAGGGTCTAGATGGGTTAGGTTAGGTTATATTACGATATAGACGTATGTAATGTGCCCACCGAGAAGTAGGGGCCGACCCGCCACGAATGTTGGAAAATACTACATCCGAGATGTTAGGTTCCCTTAGGTTAGGATATATAACGTTATAGACGTATATAATGTCCTCACCGAGATGTACGGGCCGACACGACCGGGATTTTGTAAAACATTACCAGCGAGGGTCTAGATGGATTCGGTTAGGTTATATTACGATATAGACGTATATAATGTGCCCACCGAGAAGTAGGGGCCCACCCGCCAGAAATGTTGGAAAATTCTACATCCGAGATGTTAAGTTGCCTTAGGTCAGGATATATAACGTTATAGACGTATATAATATCCGCACCGAGACGTACGGGACGACACGAACGGGATTCTGTAAAACATTCCCAGCTAGGGGCTAGATGTGTTACGTTAGGTTATATTACATTATAGACATATATAATGATCCCACCGAGAATTGGCGCCGACCCGCCAGGAATGTTGTGAAATACTACATCCGAGATGTTAGGTTCCCATAGGTTAGGATATATAAATTTATAGACGTATATAATGTCCGCACCGAGACGTACGGGAAGACATGAACGGGATTCTGTGAAACATTACCAGCGAGGGTCTAGGTGGGTTAGGTTAGGTTATATTACGATATAGACGTATATAATGTCCCCACCGAGAAGTAGGGGCCGACACGCCAGGAATATTGGAAAATACTACATCCGAGATGTTAGGTTCACTTAGGTTAGGATATATAACGTTATAGACGTATATAATGTCCGCACCGAGACGTACGGGACGACACGAACGGGATTCTGTAAAACATTCCCAGCTAGGGGCTAGATGTGTTACGTTAGGTTATATTACGTTATAGACGTATATAATGATCCCACCGAGAATTGGCGCCGACCCGCCAGGAATGTTGTGAAATACTACATCCGAGATGTTAGGTTCCCTTAGGTTAGGATATATAAATTTATAGACGAATATAATTTCCGCACCGAGACGTACGGGAAGACATGAATGGGATTCTGTGAAACATTACCAGCGAGGGTCTAGGTGGGTTAGGTTAGGTTATATTACGATATATACGTATATAATGTGCCCACCGAGAAGTAGGGGCCGACCCGCCAGGAATGTTGGAAAATACTACATCCGAGATGTTAGGTTCCCTTAGGTTAGGATATATAACGTTATAGACGTATATAATGTCCCCACCTAGAAGTACGGCCCGACACGACCTGGATTTTGTAAAACATTACCAGCGAGGGTCTAGATGGGTTCGTGTAGGTTGTTTTACGATATAGACGTATGTAATGTGCCCACCGAGGAGTAGGGGCCGACCCGCCAGGAATGTTGGAAAATACTACATCCGAGATGTTAGGTTCCCTTAGGTTAGGTTATATAAATTTATAGACGTATATAATGTCCGCACCGAGACGTACGGGAAGACATGAACGGGATTCTGTGAAGCATTACCAGCGAGGGTCTAGGTGGGTTAGGTTAGGTTATATTACGTTATAGACGTATATAATGTTCCCACCGAGAAGTAGGGGCCGACCCGCCAGAAATGTTGGAAAATTCTACATCCGAGATGTTAAGTTGCCTTGGGTTAGGATATATAACGTTATAGACGTATATAATGTCCTCACCGAGATGTACGGGCCGACACAACCGGGATTTTGTAAAACATTCCCAGCTAGGGGCTAGATGTGTTACGTTAGCTTATATTTCGTTATAGACGTATATAATGATCCCACCTACAAGTAGGGGCCGACCCGCCAGGAATGTTGGAAAATACTACATCCGAGATGTTAGGTTCCCTTAGGTTAGGATATATAACGTTATAGACGTATATAATGTCCTCACCGAGATGTACGGGCCGACACGACCGGGATTTTGTAAAACATTACCAGCGAGGGTCTAGATGGGTTAGGTTAGGTTATATTACGATATAGACGTATATAATGTGCCCACCGAGAAGTAGGGGCCGACCCGCCAGGAATGTTGGAAAATACTACATCCGAGATGTTAGGATCTCTTAGGTTAGGGTATATAACGTTATAGACGTATATAATGTCCTCACCGAGATGTACGGGCCGACACAACCGGGATTTTGTAAAACATTCCCAGCTAGGGGCTAGATGTGTTACGTTAGGTTATATTTCGTTATAGACGTATATAATGATCCCACCTAGAAGTAGGGGCCGACCCGCCAGGAATGTTGGAAAATACTACATCCGAGATGTTAGGTTCTCTTAGGTTAGGGTATATAACGTTATAGACGTATATAATGTCCCCACCGAGAAGTACGGGCCGACACGACCGGGATTTTGTAAAACATTACCAGCGAGGGTCTAGATGGATTCGGTTAGGTTATTTTACGATATAGTCGTATGTAATGTGCCCACCGAGAAGTAGGGGCCGACCCGCCAGGAATGTTGGAAAATACTACATCCGAGATGTTAGGTTCCCTTAGGTTAGGATATATAAATTTGTAGACGTATATAATGTCCGCACCGAGACGTACGGGAAGACATGAACGGGATTGTGTAAAACATTCCCAGCTAGGGGCTAGATGTGTTACGTTAGGTTATATTACGTTATAGACGTATATAATGATCCCACCGAGAAGTGGCGCCGACCCGCCAGGAATGTTGTGAAATACTATATCCGAGATATGAGGTTCCCTTAGGTTAGGATATATAACGTTATTGACGTATATAATGTCCTCACCGAGATGTACGGGCCGACACGACCGGGATTTTGTAAAACATTACCAGCGAGGGTCTAGATGGGTTAGGTTAGGTTATATTACGATATAGACGTATGTAATGTGCCCACCGAGAAGTAGGGGCCGACCCGCCACGAATGTTGGAAAATACTACATCCGAGATGTTAGGTTCCCTTAGGTTAGGATATATAACGTTATAGACGTATATAATGTCCTCACCGAGATGTATGGGCCGACACGACCGGGATTTTGTAAAACATTACCAGCGAGGGTCTAGATGGGTTAGGTTAGGTTATATTACGATATAGACGTATATAATGTGCCCACCGAGAAGTAGGGGCCCACCCGCCAGAAATGTTGGAAAATTCTACATCCGAGATGTTAAGTTGCCTTAGGTCAGGATATATAACGTTATAGACGTATATAATATCCGCACCGAGACGTACGGGACGACACGAACGGGATTCTGTAAAACATTCCCAGCTAGGGGCTAGATGTGTTACGTTAGGTTATATTACATTATAGACATATATAATGATCCCACCGAGAATTGGCGCCGACCCGCCAGGAATGTTGTGAAATACTACATCCGAGATGTTAGGTTCCCATAGGTTAGGATATATAAATTTATAGACGTATATAATGTCCGCACCGAGACGTACGGGAAGACATGAACGGGATTCTGTGAAACATTACCAGCGAGGGTCTAGGTGGGTTAGGTTAGGTTATATTACGATATAGACGTATATAATGTCCCCACCGAGAAGTAGGGGCCGACACGCCAGGAATATTGGAAAATACTACATCCGAGATGTTAGGTTCACTTAGGTTAGGATATATAACGTTATAGACGTATATAATGTCCGCACCGAGACGTACGGGACGACACGAACGGGATTCTGTAAAACATTCCCAGCTAGGGGCTAGATGTGTTACGTTAGGTTATATTACGTTATAGACGTATATAATGATCCCACCGAGAATTGGCGCCGACCCGCCAGGAATGTTGTGAAATACTACATCCGAGATGTTAGGTTCCCTTAGGTTAGGATATATAAATTTATAGACGAATATAATTTCCGCACCGAGACGTACGGGAAGACATGAATGGGATTCTGTGAAACATTACCAGCGAGGGTCTAGGTGGGTTAGGTTAGGTTATATTACGTTATATACGTATATAATGTGCCCACCGAGAAGTAGGGGCCGACCCGCCAGGAATGTTGGAAAATACTACATCCGAGATGTTAGGTTCCCTTAGGTTAGGATATATAACGTTATAGACGTATATAATGTCCTCACCGAGATGTACGGTCCGACACGACCGGGATTTTGTAAAACATTACCAGCGAGGGTCTAGATGGGTTAGGTCAGGTTATATTACGATATAGACGTATATAATGTGCCCACCGAGAAGTAGGGGCCGACCCGCCAGGATTGTTGGAAAATAATACATCCGAGATGTTAGGTTCCCGAAGGTTAGGATATATAACGTTATAGACGTATATAATGTCCCCACCTAGAAGTACGGCCCGACACGACCTGGATTTTGTAAAACATTACCACCGAGGGTCTAGATGGGTTCGTGTAGGTTGTTTTACGATATAGACGTATGTAATGTGCCCACCGAGGAGTAGGGGCCGACCCGCCAGGAATGTTGGAAAATACTACATCCGAGATGTTAGGTTCCCTTAGGTTAGGTTATATAAATTTATAGACGTATATAATGTCCGCACCGAGACGTACGGGAAGACATGAACGGGATTCTGTGAAGCATTACCAGCGAGGGTCTAGGTGGGTTAGGTTAGGTTATATTACGTTATAGACGTATATAATGTTCCCACCGAGAAGTAGGGGCCGACCCGCCAGAAATGTTGGAAAATTCTACATCCGAGATGTTAAGTTGCCTTGGGTTAGGATATATAACGTTATAGACGTATATAATGTCCTCACCGAGATGTACGGGCCGACACAACCGGGATTTTGTAAAACATTCCCAGCTAGGGTCTAGATGTGTTACGTTAGCTTATATTTCGTTATAGACGTATATAATGATCCCACCTACAAGTAGGGGCCGACCCGCCAGGAATGTTGGAAAATACTACATCCGAGATGTTAGGTTCCCTTAGGTTAGGATATATAACGTTATAGACGTATATAATGTCCTCACCGAGATGTACGGGCCGACACGACCGGGATTTTGTAAAACATTACCAGCGAGGGTCTAGATGGGTTAGGTTAGGTTATATTACGATATAGACGTATATAATGTGCCCACCGAGAAGTAGGGGCCGACCCGCCAGGAATGTTGGAAAATACTACATCCGAGATGTTAGGTTCTCTTAGGTTAGGGTATATAACGTTATAGACGTATATAATGTCCTCACCGAGATGTACGGGCCGACACAACCGGGATTTTGTAAAACATTCCCAGCTAGGGGCTAGATGTGTTACGTTAGGTTATATTTCGTTATAGACGTATATAATGATCCCACCTAGAAGTAGGGGCCGACCCGCCAGGAATGTTGGAAAATACTACATCCGAGATGTTAGGTTCTCTTAGGTTAGGGTATATAACGTTATAGACGTATATAATGTCCCCACCGAGAAGTACGGGCCGACACGACCGGGATTTTGTAAAACATTACCAGCGAGGGTCTAGATGGATTCGGTTAGGTTATTTTACGATATAGACGTATGTAATGTGCCCACCGAGAAGTAGGGGCCGACCCGCCAGGAATGTTGGAAAATACTACATCCGAGATGTTAGGTTCCCTTAGGTTAGGATATATAAATTTGTAGACGTATATAATGTCCGCACCGAGACGTACGGGAAGACATGAACGGGATTGTGTAAAACATTCCCAGCTAGGGGCTAGATGTGTTACGTTAGGTTATATTACGTTATAGACGTATATAATGATCCCACCGAGAAGTGGCGCCGACCCGCCAGGAATGTTGTGAAATACTATATCCGAGATATGAGGTTCCCTTAGGTTAGGATATATAACGTTATTGACGTATATAATGTCCTCACCGGGATGTACGGGCCGACACGACCGGGATTTTGTAAAACATTACCAGCGAGGGTCTAGATGGGTTAGGTTAGGTGATATTACGATATAGACGTATGTAATGTGCCCACCGAGAAGTAGGGGCCGACCCGCCACGAATGTTGGAAAATACTACATCCGAGATGTTAGGTTCCCTTAGGTTAGGATATATAACGTTATAGACGTATATAATGTCCTCACCGAGATGTACGGGCCGACACGACCGGGATTTTGTAAAACATTACCAGCGAGGGTCTAGATGGGTTAGGTTAGGTTATATTACGATATAGACGTATATAATGTGCCCACCGAGAAGTAGGGGCCCACCCGCCAGAAATGTTGGAAAATTCTACATCCGAGATGTTAAGTTGCCTTAGGTCAGGATATATAACGTTATAGACGTATATAATATCCGCACCGAGACGTACGGGACGACACGAACGGGATTCTGTAAAACATTCCCAGCTAGGGGCTAGATGTGTTACGTTAGGTTATATTACATTATAGACATATATAATGATCCCACCGAGAATTGGCGCCGACCCGCCAGGAATGTTGTGAAATACTACATCCGAGATGTTAGGTTCCCATAGGTTAGGATATATAAATTTATAGACGTATATAATGTCCGCACCGAGACGTACGGGAAGACATGAACGGGATTCTGTGAAACATTACCAGCGAGGGTCTAGGTGGGTTAGGTTAGGTTATATTACGATATAGACGTATATAATGTCCCCACCGAGAAGTAGGGGCCGACACGCCAGGAATATTGGAAAATACTACATCCGAGATGTTAGGTTCCCTTAGGTTAGGATATATAAATTTATAGACGTATATAATGTCCGCACCGAGATGTACGTGCCGACACGACCGGGATTTTGTGAAACATTACCAACGAGGGTCTAGATGGGTTAGGTTAGGTTATATTACGATATAGACGTATATAATGTGCCCACCGAGAAGTAGGGGCCGACCCGCCAGGAACGTTGGAAAATACTACATCCCAGATGTTAGGTTCACTTAGGTTAGGATATATAACGTTATAGACGTATATAATGTCCTCACCGAGATGTACGGTCCGACACGACCGGGATTTTGTAAAACATTACCAGCTAGGGGCTAGATGTGTTACGTTAGGTTATATTACATTATAGACATATATAATGATCCCACCGAGAATTGGCGCCGACCCGCCAGGAATGTTGTGAAATACTACATCCGAGATGTTAGGTTCCCATAGGTTAGGATATATAAATTTATAGACGTATATAATGTCCGCACCGAGACGTACGGGAAGACATGAACGGGATCCTGTGAAACATTACCAGCGAGGGTCTAGGTGGGTTAGGTTAGGTTATATTACGATATAGCCGTATACAATGTCCCCACCGAGAAGTAGGGGCCGACCCGCCAGGAATGTTGGAAAATACTACATCCGAGATGTTAGGTTCACTTAGGTTAGGATATATAACGTTATAGACGTATATAATGTCCTCACCGAGATGTACAGTCCGACACGACCGGGATTTTGTAAAACATTACCAGCGAGGGTCTAGATGGGTTAGGTCAGGTTATATTACGATATAGACGTATATAATGTGCCCACCGAGAAGTAGGGGCCGAGCCGCCAGGAATGTTGGAAAATACTACATCCGAGATGTTAGGTTCCCTTAGGTTAGGATATATAACGTTATAGACGTATATAATGTCCTCACCGAGATGTACGGGCCGACACGACCGGGATTTTGTAAAACATTACCAGCGAGGGTCTAGATGGGTTAGGTTAGGTTATATTACGATATAGACGTATATAATGTGCCCACCGAGAAGTAGGGGCCCACCCGCCAGAAATGTTGGAAAATTCTACATCCGAGATGTTAAGTTGCCTTAGGTCAGGATATATAACGTTATAGACGTATATAATATCCGCACCGAGACGTACGGTCCGACACGACCGGGATTTTGTAAAACATTACCAGCTAGGGGCTAGATGTGTTACGTTAGGTTATATTACATTATAGACATATATAATGATCCCACCGAGAATTGGCGCCGACCCGCCAGGAATGTTGTGAAATACTACATCCGAGATGTTAGGTTCCCATAGGTTAGGATATATAAATTTATAGACGTATATAATGTCCGCACCGAGACGTACGGGAAGACATGAACGGGATCCTGTGAAACATTACCAGCGAGGGTCTAGGTGGGTTAGGTTAGGTTATATTACGATATAGCCGTATACAATGTCCCCACCGAGAAGTAGGGGCCGACCCGCCAGGAATGTTGGAAAATACTACATCCGAGATGTTAGGTTCACTTAGGTTAGGATATATAACGTTATAGACGTATATAATGTCCTCACCGAGATGTACAGTCCGACACGACCGGGATTTTGTAAAACATTACCAGCGAGGGTCTAGATGGGTTAGGTCAGGTTATATTACGATATAGACGTATATAATGTGCCCACCGAGAAGTAGGGGCCGAGCCGCCAGGAATGTTGGAAAATACTACATCCGAGATGTTAGGTTCCCTTAGGTTAGGATATATAACGTTATAGACGCATATAATGTCCTCACCGAGATGTACGGGCCGACACGACCGGGATTTTGTAAAACATTACCAGCGAGGGTCTAGATGGGTTAGGTTAGGTTATATTACGATATAGACGTATATAATGTGCCCACCGAGAAGTAGGGGCCCACCCGCCAGAAATGTTGGAAAATTCTACATCCGAGATGTTAAGTTGCCTTAGGTCAGGATATATAACGTTATAGACGTATATAATATCCGCACCGAGACGTACGGGACGACACGAACGGGATTCTGTAAAACATTCCCAGCTAGGGGCTAGATGTGTTACGTTAGGTTATATTACATTATAGACATATATAATGATCCCACCGAGAATTGGCGCCGACCCGCCAGGAATGTTGTGAAATACTACATCCGAGATGTTAGGTTCCCATAGGTTAGGATATATAAATTTATAGACGTATATAATGTCCGCACCGAGACGTACGGGAAGACATGAACGGGATTCTGTGAAACATTACCAGCGAGGGTCTAGGTGGGTTAGGTTAGGTTATATTACGATATAGCCGTATACAATGTCCCCACCGAGAAGTAGGGGCCGACCCGCCAGGAATGTTGGAAAATACTACATCCGAGATGTTAGGTTCACTTAGGTTAGGATATATAACGTTATAGACGTATATAATGTCCTCACCGAGATGTACAGTCCGACACGACCGGGATTTTGTAAAACATTACCAGCGAGGGTCTAGATGTGTTACGTTAGCTTATATTTCGTTATAGACGTATATAATGATCCCACCTACAAGTAGGGGCCGACCCGCCAGGAATGTTGGAAAATACTACATCCGAGATGTTAGGTTCCCTTAGGTTAGGATATATAACGTTATAGACGTATATAATGTCCTCACCGAGATGTACGGGCCGACACGACCGGGATTTTGTAAAACATTACCAGCGAGGGTCTAGATGGGTTAGGTTAGGTTATATTACGATATAGACGTATATAATGTGCCCACCGAGAAGTAGGGGCCGACCCGCCAGGAATGTTGGAAAATACTACATCCGAGATGTTAGGTTCTCTTAGGTTAGGGTATATAACGTTATAGACGTATATAATGTCCTCACCGAGATGTACGGGCCGACACAACCGGGATTTTGTAAAACATTCCCAGCTAGGGGCTAGATGTGTTACGTTAGGTTATATTTCGTTATAGACGTATATAATGATCCCACCTAGAAGTAGGGGCCGACCCGCCAGGAATGTTGGAAAATACTACATCCGAGATGTTAGGTTCTCTTAGGTTAGGGTATATAACGTTATAGACGTATATAATGTCCCCACCGAGAAGTACGGGCCGACACGACCGGGATTTTGTAAAACATTACCAGCGAGGGTCTAGATGGATTCGGTTAGGTTATTTTACGATATAGACGTATGTAATGTGCCCACCGAGAAGTAGGGGCCGACCCGCCAGGAATGTTGGAAAATACTACATCCGAGATGTTAGGTTCCCTTAGGTTAGGATATATAAATTTGTAGACGTATATAATGTCCGCACCGAGACGTACGGGAAGACATGAACGGGATTGTGTAAAACATTCCCAGCTAGGGGCTAGATGTGTTACGTTAGGTTATATTACGTTATAGACGTATATAATGATCCCACCGAGAAGTGGCGCCGACCCGCCAGGAATGTTGTGAAATACTATATCCGAGATATGAGGTTCCCTTAGGTTAGGATATATAACGTTATTGACGTATATAATGTCCTCACCGAGATGTACGGGCCGACACGACCGGGATTTTGTAAAACATTACCAGCGAGGGTCTAGATGGGTTAGGTTAGGTGATATTACGATATAGACGTATGTAATGTGCCCACCGAGAAGTAGGGGCCGACCCGCCACGAATGTTGGAAAATACTACATCCGAGATGTTAGGTTCCCTTAGGTTAGGATATATAACGTTATAGACGTATATAATGTCCTCACCGAGATGTACGGGCCGACACGACCGGGATTTTGTAAAACATTACCAGCGAGGGTCTAGATGGGTTAGGTTAGGTTATATTACGATATAGACGTATATAATGTGCCCACCGAGAAGTAGGGGCCCACCCGCCAGAAATGTTGGAAAATTCTACATCCGAGATGTTAAGTTGCCTTAGGTCAGGATATATAACGTTACAGACGTATATAATATCCGCACCGAGACGTACGGGACGACACGAACGGGATTCTGTAAAACATTCCCAGCTAGGGGCTAGATGTGTTACGTTAGGTTATATTACATTATAGACATATATAATGATCCCACCGAGAATTGGCGCCGACCCGCCAGGAATGTTGTGAAATACTACATCCGAGATGTTAGGTTCCCATAGGTTAGGATATATAAATTTATAGACGTATATAATGTCCGCACCGAGACGTACGGGAAGACATGAACGGGATTCTGTGAAACATTACCAGCGAGGGTCTAGGTGGGTTAGGTTAGGTTATATTACGATATAGACGTATATAATGTCCCCACCGAGAAGTAGGGGCCGACACGCCAGGAATATTGGAAAATACTACATCCGAGATGTTAGGTTCCCTTAGGTTAGGATATATAAATTTATAGACGTATATAATGTCCGCACCGAGATGTACGTGCCGACACGACCGGGATTTTGTGAAACATTACCAACGAGGGTCTAGATGGGTTAGGTTAGGTTATATTACGATATAGACGTATATAATGTGCCCACCGAGAAGTAGGGGCCGACCCGCCAGGAACGTTGGAAAATACTACATCCCAGATGTTAGGTTCACTTAGGTTAGGATATATAACGTTATAGACGTATATAATGTCCTCACCGAGATGTACGGTCCGACACGACCGGGATTTTGTAAAACATTACCAGCTAGGGGCTAGATGTGTTACGTTAGGTTATATTACATTATAGACATATATAATGATCCCACCGAGAATTGGCGCCGACCCGCCAGGAATGTTGTGAAATACTACATCCGAGATGTTAGGTTCCCATAGGTTAGGATATATAAATTTATAGACGTATATAATGTCCGCACCGAGACGTACGGGAAGACATGAACGGGATCCTGTGAAACATTACCAGCGAGGGTCTAGGTGGGTTAGGTTAGGTTATATTACGATATAGCCGTATACAATGTCCCCACCGAGAAGTAGGGGCCGACCCGCCAGGAATGTTGGAAAATACTACATCCGAGATGTTAGGTTCACTTAGGTTAGGATATATAACGTTATAGACGTATATAATGTCCTCACCGAGATGTACAGTCCGACACGACCGGGATTTTGTAAAACATTACCAGCGAGGGTCTAGATGGGTTAGGTCAGGTTATATTACGATATAGACGTATATAATGTGCCCACCGAGAAGTAGGGGCCGAGCCGCCAGGAATGTTGGAAAATACTACATCCGAGATGTTAGGTTCCCTTAGGTTAGGATATATAACGTTATAGACGTATATAATGTCCTCACCGAGATGTACGGGCCGACACGACCGGGATTTTGTAAAACATTACCAGCGAGGGTCTAGATGGGTTAGGTTAGGTTATATTACGATATAGACGTATATAATGTGCCCACCGAGAAGTAGGGGCCCACCCGCCAGAAATGTTGGAAAATTCTACATCCGAGATGTTAAGTTGCCTTAGGTCAGGATATATAACGTTATAGACGTATATAATATCCGCACCGAGACGTACGGTCCGACACGACCGGGATTTTGTAAAACATTCCCAGCTAGGGGCTAGATGTGTTACGTTAGGTTATATTTCGTTATAGACGTATATAATGATCCCACCTAGAAGTAGGGGCCGACCCGCCAGGAATGTTGGAAAATACTACATCCGAGATGTTAGGTTCTCTTAGGTTAGGGTATATAACGTTATAGACGTATATAATGTCCCCACCGAGAAGTACGGGCCGACACGACCGGGATTTTGTAAAACATTACCAGCGAGGGTCTAGATGGATTCGGTTAGGTTATTTTACGATATAGACGTATGTAATGTGCCCACCGAGAAGTAGGGGCCGACCCGCCAGGAATGTTGGAAAATACTACATCCGAGATGTTAGGTTCCCTTAGGTTAGGATATATAAATTTGTAGACGTATATAATGTCCGCACCGAGACGTACGGGAAGACATGAACGGGATTGTGTAAAACATTCCCAGCTAGGGGCTAGATGTGTTACGTTAGGTTATATTACGTTATAGACGTATATAATGATCCCACCGAGAAGTGGCGCCGACCCGCCAGGAATGTTGTGAAATACTATATCCGAGATATGAGGTTCCCTTAGGTTAGGATATATAACGTTATTGACGTATATAATGTCCTCACCGAGATGTACGGGCCGACACGACCGGGATTTTGTAAAACATTACCAGCGAGGGTCTAGATGGGTTAGGTTAGGTGATATTACGATATAGACGTATGTAATGTGCCCACCGAGAAGTAGGGGCCGACCCGCCACGAATGTTGGAAAATACTACATCCGAGATGTTAGGTTCCCTTAGGTTAGGATATATAACGTTATAGACGTATATAATGTCCTCACCGAGATGTACGGGCCGACACGACCGGGATTTTGTAAAACATTACCAGCGAGGGTCTAGATGGGTTAGGTTAGGTTATATTACGATATAGACGTATATAATGTGCCCACCGAGAAGTAGGGGCCCACCCGCCAGAAATGTTGGAAAATTCTACATCCGAGATGTTAAGTTGCCTTAGGTCAGGATATATAACGTTATAGACGTATATAATATCCGCACCGAGACGTACGGGACGACACGAACGGGATTCTGTAAAACATTCCCAGCTAGGGGCTAGATGTGTTACGTTAGGTTATATTACATTATAGACATATATAATGATCCCACCGAGAATTGGCGCCGACCCGCCAGGAATGTTGTGAAATACTACATCCGAGATGTTAGGTTCCCACAGGTTAGGATATATAAATTTATAGACGTATATAATGTCCGCACCGAGACGTACGGGAAGACATGAACGGGATTCTGTGAAACATTACCAGCGAGGGTCTAGGTGGGTTAGGTTAGGTTATATTACGATATAGACGTATATAATGTCCCCACCGAGAAGTAGGGGCCGACACGCCAGGAATATTGGAAAATACTACATCCGAGATGTTAGGTTCCCTTAGGTTAGGATATATAAATTTATAGACGTATATAATGTCCGCACCGAGATGTACGTGCCGACACGACCGGGATTTTGTGAAACATTACCAACGAGGGTCTAGATGGGTTAGGTTAGGTTATATTACGATATAGACGTATATAATGTGCCCACCGAGAAGTAGGGGCCGACCCGCCAGGAACGTTGGAAAATACTACATCCCAGATGTTAGGTTCACTTAGGTTAGGATATATAACGTTATAGACGTATATAATGTCCTCACCGAGATGTACGGTCCGACACGACCGGGATTTTGTAAAACATTACCAGCTAGGGGCTAGATGTGTTACGTTAGGTTATATTACATTATAGACATATATAATGATCCCACCGAGAATTGGCGCCGACCCGCCAGGAATGTTGTGAAATACTACATCCGAGATGTTAGGTTCCCATAGGTTAGGATATATAAATTTATAGACGTATATAATGTCCGCACCGAGACGTACGGGAAGACATGAACGGGATCCTGTGAAACATTACCAGCGAGGGTCTAGGTGGGTTAGGTTAGGTTATATTACGATATAGCCGTATACAATGTCCCCACCGAGAAGTAGGGGCCGACCCGCCAGGAATGTTGGAAAATACTACATCCGAGATGTTAGGTTCACTTAGGTTAGGATATATAACGTTATAGACGTATATAATGTCCTCACCGAGATGTACAGTCCGACACGACCGGGATTTTGTAAAACATTACCAGCGAGGGTCTAGATGGGTTAGGTCAGGTTATATTACGATATAGACGTATATAATGTGCCCACCGAGAAGTAGGGGCCGAGCCGCCAGGAATGTTGGAAAATACTACATCCGAGATGTTAGGTTCCCTTAGGTTAGGATATATAACGTTATAGACGCATATAATGTCCTCACCGAGATGTACGGGCCGACACGACCGGGATTTTGTAAAACATTACCAGCGAGGGTCTAGATGGGTTAGGTTAGGTTATATTACGATATAGACGTATATAATGTGCCCACCGAGAAGTAGGGGCCCACCCGCCAGAAATGTTGGAAAATTCTACATCCGAGATGTTAAGTTGCCTTAGGTCAGGATATATAACGTTATAGACGTATATAATATCCGCACCGAGACGTACGGTCCGACACGACCGGGATTTTGTAAAACATTCCCAGCTAGGGGCTAGATGTGTTACGTTAGGTTATATTTCGTTATAGACGTATATAATGATCCCACCTAGAAGTAGGGGCCGACCCGCCAGGAATGTTGGAAAATACTACATCCGAGATGTTAGGTTCTCTTAGGTTAGGGTATATAACGTTATAGACGTATATAATGTCCCCACCGAGAAGTACGGGCCGACACGACCGGGATTTTGTAAAACATTACCAGCGAGGGTCTAGATGGATTCGGTTAGGTTATTTTACGATATAGACGTATGTAATGTGCCCACCGAGAAGTAGGGGCCGACCCGCCAGGAATGTTGGAAAATACTACATCCGAGATGTTAGGTTCCCTTAGGTTAGGATATATAAATTTGTAGACGTATATAATGTCCGCACCGAGACGTACGGGAAGACATGAACGGGATTGTGTAAAACATTCCCAGCTAGGGGCTAGATGTGTTACGTTAGGTTATATTACGTTATAGACGTATATAATGATCCCACCGAGAAGTGGCGCCGACCCGCCAGGAATGTTGTGAAATACTATATCCGAGATATGAGGTTCCCTTAGGTTAGGATATATAACGTTATTGACGTATATAATGTCCTCACCGAGATGTACGGGCCGACACGACCGGGATTTTGTAAAACATTACCAGCGAGGGTCTAGATGGGTTAGGTTAGGTGATATTACGATATAGACGTATGTAATGTGCCCACCGAGAAGTAGGGGCCGACCCGCCACGAATGTTGGAAAATACTACATCCGAGATGTTAGGTTCCCTTAGGTTAGGATATATAACGTTATAGACGTATATAATGTCCTCACCGAGATGTACGGGCCGACACGACCGGGATTTTGTAAAACATTACCAGCGAGGGTCTAGATGGGTTAGGTTAGGTTATATTACGATATAGACGTATATAATGTGCCCACCGAGAAGTAGGGGCCCACCCGCCAGAAATGTTGGAAAATTCTACATCCGAGATGTTAAGTTGCCTTAGGTCAGGATATATAACGTTATAGACGTATATAATATCCGCACCGAGACGTACGGGACGACACGAACGGGATTCTGTAAAACATTCCCAGCTAGGGGCTAGATGTGTTACGTTAGGTTATATTACATTATAGACATATATAATGATCCCACCGAGAATTGGCGCCGACCCGCCAGGAATGTTGTGAAATACTACATCCGAGATGTTAGGTTCCCACAGGTTAGGATATATAAATTTATAGACGTATATAATGTCCGCACCGAGACGTACGGGAAGACATGAACGGGATTCTGTGAAACATTACCAGCGAGGGTCTAGGTGGGTTAGGTTAGGTTATATTACGATATAGACGTATATAATGTCCCCACCGAGAAGTAGGGGCCGACACGCCAGGAATATTGGAAAATACTACATCCGAGATGTTAGGTTCCCTTAGGTTAGGATATATAAATTTATAGACGTATATAATGTCCGCACCGAGATGTACGTGCCGACACGACCGGGATTTTGTGAAACATTACCAACGAGGGTCTAGATGGGTTAGGTTAGGTTATATTACGATATAGACGTATATAATGTGCCCACCGAGAAGTAGGGGCCGACCCGCCAGGAACGTTGGAAAATACTACATCCCAGATGTTAGGTTCACTTAGGTTAGGATATATAACGTTATAGACGTATATAATGTCCTCACCGAGATGTACGGTCCGACACGACCGGGATTTTGTAAAACATTACCAGCTAGGGGCTAGATGTGTTACGTTAGGTTATATTACATTATAGACATATATAATGATCCCACCGAGAATTGGCGCCGACCCGCCAGGAATGTTGTGAAATACTACATCCGAGATGTTAGGTTCCCATAGGTTAGGATATATAAATTTATAGACGTATATAATGTCCGCACCGAGACGTACGGGAAGACATGAACGGGATCCTGTGAAACATTACCAGCGAGGGTCTAGGTGGGTTAGGTTAGGTTATATTACGATATAGCCGTATACAATGTCCCCACCGAGAAGTAGGGGCCGACCCGCCAGGAATGTTGGAAAATACTACATCCGAGATGTTAGGTTCACTTAGGTTAGGATATATAACGTTATAGACGTATATAATGTCCTCACCGAGATGTACAGTCCGACACGACCGGGATTTTGTAAAACATTACCAGCGAGGGTCTAGATGGGTTAGGTCAGGTTATATTACGATATAGACGTATATAATGTGCCCACCGAGAAGTAGGGGCCGAGCCGCCAGGAATGTTGGAAAATACTACATCCGAGATGTTAGGTTCCCTTAGGTTAGGATATATAACGTTATAGACGCATATAATGTCCTCACCGAGATGTACGGGCCGACACGACCGGGATTTTGTAAAACATTACCAGCGAGGGTCTAGATGGGTTAGGTTAGGTTATATTACGATATAGACGTATATAATGTGCCCACCGAGAAGTAGGGGCCCACCCGCCAGAAATGTTGGAAAATTCTACATCCGAGATGTTAAGTTGCCTTAGGTCAGGATATATAACGTTATAGACGTATATAATATCCGCACCGAGACGTACGGGACGACACGAACGGGATTCTGTAAAACATTCCCAGCTAGGGGCTAGATGTGTTACGTTAGGTTATATTACATTATAGACATATATAATGATCCCACCGAGAATTGGCGCCGACCCGCCAGGAATGTTGTGAAATACTACATCCGAGATGTTAGGTTCCCATAGGTTAGGATATATAAATTTATAGACGTATATAATGTCCGCACCGAGACGTACGGGAAGACATGAACGGGATTCTGTGAAACATTACCAGCGAGGGTCTAGGTGGGTTAGGTTAGGTTATATTACGATATAGACGTATATAATGTCCCCACCGAGAAGTAGGGGCCGACCCGCCAGGAATATTGGAAAATACTACATCCGAGATGTTAGGTTCGCTTAGGTTAGGATATATAAATTTATAGACGTATATAATGTCCGCACCGAGATGTACGGGCCGACACGACCGGGATTTTGTAAAACATTACCAACGAGGGTCTAGATGGGTTAGGTTGGGTTATATTACGATATAGACGTATATAATGTGCCCACCGAGAAGTAGGGGCCGACCCGCCAGGAATGTTGGAAAATACTACATCCGAGATGTTAGGTTCACTTAGGTTAGGATATATAACGTTATAGACGTATATAATGTCCTCACCGAGATGTACAGTCCGACACGACCGGGATTTTGTAAAACATTACCAGCGAGGGTCTAGATGGGTTAGGTCAGGTTATATTACGATATAGACGTATATAATGTGCCCACCGAGATGTAGGGGCCGAGCCGCCAGGAATGTTGGAAAATACTACATCCGAGATGTTAGGTTCCCTCAGGTTAGGATATATAAAGTTATAGACGTATATGAGGTCCCCACGGAAAAGTACGGGCCGACACGACCGGGATTTTGTAAAACATTACCAGCGAGGGTCCAGATGGGTTAGGTTAGGTTATATTACGATATAGACGTATATAATGTGCCCACCTAGAAGTAGGGGCCGACCCGCCAGGAATGTTGGAAAATACTACATCCGAGATGTTAGGTTCTCTTAGGTTAGGGTATATAACGTTATAGACGTATATAATGTCCCCACCGAGAAGTACGGGCAGAAACGACCGCGATTTTGTAAAACATTACCAGCGAGGGTCTAGATGGGTTAGGTTAGGTTATATTACAATATAGAACTATATAATGTGCCCACCGAGAAGTAGGGGCCGACCCGCCAGGAATGTTGGAAAATACTACATCCGAGATGTTAGGTTCACTTAGGTTAGGATATATAACGTTATAGACGTATATAATGTCCGCACCGAGACGTACGGGACGACACGAACGGGATTCTGTAAAAGATTCCCAGCTAGGGGCTAGATGTGTTACGTTAGGTTATATTACGTTATAGACGTATATAATGATCCCACCGAGAATTGGCGCCGACCCGCCAGGTATGTTGTGAAATACTACATCCGAGATGTTAGGTTCCCTTAGGTTAGGATATATAACGTTATAGACGTATATAATGTCCTCACCGAGATGTACGGGCCGACACGACCGGGATTTTGTAAAACATTACCAGCGAGGGTCTAGATGGGTTAGGTTAGGTTATATTACGATATAGACGTATATAATGTGCCCACCGAGAAGTAGGGGCCGACCCGCCAGGAATGTTGGAAAATACTACATCCGAGATGTTAGGTTCCCTTAGGTTAGGATATATAACGTTATAGACGTATATAATGTCCTCACCGAGATGTACGGGCCGACACGACCGGGATTTTGTAAAACATTACCAGCGAGGGTCTAGATGGGTTAGGTTAGGTTATATTACGATATAGACGTATATAATGTGCCCACCGAGAAGTAGGGGCCGACCCGCCAGGAATGTTGGAAAATACTACATCCGAAATGTTAGGTTCTCTTAGGTTAGGGTATATAACGTTATAGACGTATATAATGTCCCCACCTAGAAGTACGGGCCGACACGACCGGGATTTTGCAAAACATTACCAGCGAGGGTCTAGATGGGTTAGGTTAGGTTATATTACGATATAGACGTATATAATGTGCCCACCGAGAAGTAGGGGCCGACCCGCCAGGAATGTTGGAAAATACTACATCCGAGATGTTAGGTTCACTTAGGTTAGGATATATAACGTTATAGACGTATATAATGTCCTCACCGAGATGTACAGTCCGACACGACCGGGATTTGGTAAAACATTACCAGCGAGGGTCTAGATGGGTTAGGTCAGGTTATATTACGATATAGACGTATATAATGTGCCCACCGAGAAGTAGGGGTCGAGCCGCCAGGAATGTTGGAAAATACTACATCCGAGATGTTAGGTTCCCTCAGGTTAGGATATATAAAGTTATAGACGTATATGAGGTCCCCACGGAAAAGTACGTGCCGACACGACCGGGATTTTGTAAAACATTACCAGCGAGGGTCCAGATGGGTTAGGTTAGGTTATATTACGATATAGACGTATATAATGTGCCCACCTAGAAGTAGGGGCCGACCCGCCAGGAATGTTGGAAAATACTACATCCGAGATGTTAGGTTCTCTTAGGTTAGGGTATATAACGTTATAGACGTATATAATGTCCCCACCGAGAAGTACGGGCAGAAACGACCGCGATTTTGTAAAACATTACCAGCGAGGGTCTAGATGGGTTAGGTTAGGTTATATTACAATATAGACCTATATAATGTGCCCACCGAGAAGTAGGGGCCGACCCGCCAGGAATGTTGGAAAATACTACATCCGAGATGTTAGGTTCACTTAGGTTAGGATATATAACGTTATAGACGTATATAATGTCCGCACCGAGACGTACGGGACGACACGAACGGGATTCTGTAAAACATTCCCAGCTAGGGGCTAGATGTGTTACGTTAGGTTATATTACGTTATAGACGTATATAATGATCCCGCCGAGAATTGGCGCCGACGCGCCAGGAATGTTGTGAAACACTACATCCGAGATGTTAGGTTCCCTTAGGTTAGGATATATAAATTTATAGACGAATTTAATTTCCGCACCGAGACGTACGGGAAGACACGAATGGGATTCTGTGAAACATTACCAGCGAGGGTCTAGGTGGGTTAGGTTAGGTTATATTACGATATATACGTATATAATGTGCCCACCGAGAAGTAGGGGCCGACCCGCCAGGAATGTTGGAAAATACTACATCCGAGATGTTAGGTTCTCTTAGGTTAGGGTATATAACGTTATAGACGTATATAATGTCCCCACCTAGAAGTACGGGCCGACACGACCGGGATTTTGTAAAACATTACCAGCGAGGGTCTAGATGGGTTCGGTTAGGTTATATTACGATATAGACGTATGTAATGTGCCCACCGAGAAGTATGGGCCGACCCGCCAGGAATGTTGGAAAATACTACATCCGAGATGTTAGGTTCTCTTAGGTTAGGGTATATAACGTTATAGACGTATATAATGTCCCCACCGAGAAGTACGGGCAGACACGACCGCGATTTTGTAAAACATTACCAGCGAGGGTCTAGATGGGTTAGGTTAGGTTATATTACGATATAGACCTATATAATGTGCCCACCGAGAAGTAGGGGCCGACCCGCCAGGAATGTTGGAAAATACTACATCCGAGATGTTAGGTTCACTTAGGTTAGGATATATAACGTTATAGACGTATATAATGTCCGCACCGAGACGTACGGGACGACACGAACGGGATTCTGTAAAACATTCCCAGCTAGGGGCTAGATGTGTTACGTTAGGTTATATTACGTTATAGACGTATATAATGATCCCACCGAGAATTGGCGCCGACCCGCCAGGAATGTTGTGAAATACTACATCCGAGATGTTAGGTTCCCTCAGGTTAGGATATATAAATTTATAGACGAATATAATTTCCGCACCGAGACGTACGGGAAGACACGAATGGGATTCTGTGAAACATTACCAGCGAGGGTCTAGGTGGGTTAGGTTAGGTTATATTACGATATATACGTATATAATGTGCCCACCGAGAAGTAGGGGCCGACCCGCCGGGAATGTTGGAAAATACTACATCCGAGATGTTAGGTTCCCTCAGGTTAGGATATATAAAGTTATAGACGTATATGAGGGCCCCACGGAAAAGTACGGGCCGACACGACCGGGATTTTGTAAAACATTACCAGCGAGGGTCTAGATGGGTTAGGTTAGGTTATATTACGATATAGACGTATATAATGTGCCCACCTAGAAGTAGGGGCCGACCCGCCAGGAATGTTGGAAAATACTACATCCGAGATGTTAGGTTCTCTTAGGTGAGGGTATATAACGTTATAGACGTATATAATGTCCCCACCGAGAAGTACGGGCAGACACGACCGCGATTTTGTAAAACATTACCAGCGAGGGTCTAGATGGGTTAGGTTAGGTTATATTACGATATAGACCTATATAATGTGCCCACCGAGAAGTAGGGGCCGACCCGCCAGGAATGTTGGAAAATACTACATCCGAGATGTTAGATTCCCTTAGGTTAGGATATATAAATTTATAGACTTATATAATGTCCGCACCGAGACGTACGGGAAGACATGAACGGGATTCTGTGCAGCATTACCAGCGAGGGTCTAGGTGGGTTAGGTTAGGTTATATTACGATATAGACGTATATAATGTGCCCACCGAGAAGTAGGGGCCGACCCGCCAGGAATGTTGGAAAATACTACATCCGAGATGTTAGGTTCCCTTAGGTTAGGATATATAACGTTATAGACGTATATAATGTCCTCACCGAGATGTACGGGCCGACACGACCGGGATTTTGTAAAACGTTACCAGCGAGGGTCTAGATGGGTTAGGTTAGGTTATATTGCGATATAGACGTATATAATGATCCCGCCGAGAATTGGCGCCGACGCGCCAGGAATGTTGTGAAACACTACATCCGAGATGTTAGGTTCCCTTAGGTTAGGATATATAAATTTATAGACGAATTTAATTTCCGCACCGAGACGTACGGGAAGACACGAATGGGATTCTGTGAAACATTACCAGCGAGGGTCTAGGTGGGTTAGGTTAGGTTATATTACGATATATACGTATATAATGTGCCCACCGAGAAGTAGGGGCCGACCCGCCAGGAATGTTGGAAAATACTACATCCGAGATGTTAGGTTCTCTTAGGTTAGGGTATATAACGTTATAGACGTATATAATGTCCCCACCTAGAAGTACGGGCCGACACGACCGGGATTTTGTAAAACATTACCAGCGAGGGTCTAGATGGGTTCGGTTAGGTTATATTACGATATAGACGTATGTAATGTGCCCACCGAGAAGTATGGGCCGACCCGCCAGGAATGTTGGAAAATACTACATCCGAGATGTTAGGTTCTCTTAGGTTAGGGTATATAACGTTATAGACGTATATAATGTCCCCACCGAGAAGTACGGGCAGACACGACCGCGATTTTGTAAAACATTACCAGCGAGGGTCTAGATGGGTTAGGTTAGGTTATATTACGATATAGACCTATATAATGTGCCCACCGAGAAGTAGGGGCCGACCCGCCAGGAATGTTGGAAAATACTACATCCGAGATGTTAGGTTCACTTAGGTTAGGATATATAACGTTATAGACGTATATAATGTCCGCACCGAGACGTACGGGACGACACGAACGGGATTCTGTAAAACATTCCCAGCTAGGGGCTAGATGTGTTACGTTAGGTTATATTACGTTATAGACGTATATAATGATCCCACCGAGAATTGGCGCCGACCCGCCAGGAATGTTCTGAAATACTACATCCGAGATGTTAGGTTCCCTTAGGTTAGGATATATAAATTTATAGACGAATATAATTTCCGCACCGAGACGTACGGGAAGACACGAATGGGATTCTGTGAAACATTACCAGCGAGGGTCTAGGTGGGTTAGGTTAGGTTATATTACGATATATACGTATATAATGTGCCCACCGAGAAGTAGGGGCCGACCCGCCGGGAATGTTGGAAAATACTACATCCGAGATGTTAGGTTCCCTCAGGTTAGGATATATAAAGTTATAGACGTATATGAGGGCCCCACGGAAAAGTACGGGCCGACACGACCGGGATTTTGTAAAACATTACCAGCGAGGGTCTAGATGGGTTAGGTTAGGTTATATTACGATATAGACGTATATAATGTGCCCACCTAGAAGTAGGGGCCGACCCGCCAGGAATGTTGGAAAATACTACATCCGAGATGTTAGGTTCTCTTAGGTGAGGGTATATAACGTTATAGACGTATATAATGTCCCCACCGAGAAGTACGGGCAGACACGACCGCGATTTTGTAAAACATTACCAGCGAGGGTCTAGATGGGTTAGGTTAGGTTATATTACGATATAGACCTATATAATGTGCCCACCGAGAAGTAGGGGCCGACCCGCCAGGAATGATGGAAAATACTACATCCGAGATGTTAGATTCCCTTAGGTTAGGATATATAAATTTATAGACTTATATAATGTCCGCACCGAGACGTACGGGAAGACATGAACGGGATTCTGTGCAGCATTACCAGCGAGGGTCTAGGTGGGTTAGGTTAGGTTATATTACGATATAGACGTATATAATGTGCCCACCGAGAAGTAGGGGCCGACCCGCCAGGAATGTTGGAAAATACTACATCCGAGATGTTAGGTTCTCTTAGGTTAGGGTATATAACGTTATAGACGTATATAATGTCCCCACCGAGAAGTACGGGCCGACACGCCTGGGATTTTGTAAAACATTACCAGCGAGGGTCTAGATGGATTCGGTTAGGTTATTTTACGATATAGACGTATGTAATGTGCCCACCGAGAAGTAGGGGCCGACCCGCCAGGAATGTTGGAAAATACTACATCCGAGATGTTAGGTTCCCTTAGGTTAGTATATATAAATTTATAGACGTATATAATGTCCGCACCGAGACGTACGGGAAGACATGAACGGGATTGTGTGAAGCATTACCAGCGAGGGTCTAGGTGGGTTAGGTTAGGTTATTTTACGATATAGACGTATGTAATGTGCCCACCAAGAAGTAGGGGCCCACCCGCCAGAAATGTTGGAAAATTCTACATCCGAGATGTTAAGTTGCCTTAGGTCAGGATATATAACGTTATAGACGTATATAATATCCGCACCGAGACGTACGGGACGACACGAACGGGATTCTGTAAAACATTCCCACCTAGGGGCTAGATGTGTTACGTTAGGTTATATTAAATTATAGACATATATAATGATCCCACCGAGAATTGGCGCCGACCCGCCAGGAATGTTGTGAAATACTACATCCGAGATGTTAGGTTCCCTTAGGTTAGGATATATAACGTTATAGACGTATATAATGTCCTCACCGAGATGTACGGGCCGACACGACCGGGATTTTGTAAAACATTACCAATGTCGGTCTAGATGGGTTAGGTTAGGTTATATTACGATATAGACGTATATAATGTGCCCACCGAGAAGTAGGGGCCGACCCGCCAGGAATGTTGGAAAATACTACATCCGAGATGTTAGGTTCACTTAGGTTAGGATATATAACGTTATAGACGTATATAATGTCCTCACCGAGATGTACGGTCCGACACGACCGGGATTTTGTAAAACATTACCAGCGAGGGCCTAGATGGGTTAGGTCAGGTTATATTACGATATAGACGTATATAATGTGGCCACCGAGAAGTAGGGGCCGACCCGCCAGGAATGTTGGAAAATACTACATCCGAGATGTTAGGTTCCCTCAGGTTAGGATATATAAAGTTATAGACGTATATGAGGTCCCCACGGAAAAGTACGGGCCGACACGACCGGGATTTTGTAAAACATTACCAGCGAGGGTCTAGATGGATTCGGTTAGGTTATTTTACGATATAGACGTATGTAATGTGCCCACCGAGAAGTAGGGGCCGACCCGCCAGGAATGTTGGAAAATACTACATCCGAGATGTTAGGTTCCCTTAGGTTAGGTTATATAAATTTATAGACGTATATAATGTCCGCACCGAGACGTACGGGAAGACATGAACGGGATTCTGTGAAGCATTACCAGCGAGGGTCTAGGTGGGTTAGGTGAGGTTATATTACGTTATAGACGTATATAATGTTCCCACCGAGAAGTAGGGGCCGACCCGCCAGAAATGTTGGAAAATTCTACATCCGAGATGTTAAGTTGCCTTAGGTTAGGATATATAACGTTATAGACGTATATGAGGTCCCCACGGAAAAGTACGGGCCGACACGACCGGGATTTTGTAAAACATTACCAGCGAGGGTCTAGATGGATTCGGTTAGGTTATTTTACGATATAGACGTATGTAATGTGCCCACCGAGAAGTAGGGGCCGACCCGCCTGGAATGTTGGAAAATACTACATACGAGATGTTAGGTTCCCTTAGGTTAGGTTATTTAAATTTATAGACGTATATAATGTCCGCACCGAGACGTACGGGAAGACATGAACGGGATTCTGTGAAGCATTACCAGCGAGGGTCTAGGTGGGTTAGGTGAGGTTATATTACGTTATAGACGTATATAATGATCCCACCGAGAAGTGGCGCCGACCCGCCAGGAATGTTGTGAAATACTACATCCGAGATATGAGGTTCCCTTAGGTTAGGATATATAACGTTATTGACGTATATAATGTCCTCACCGAGATGTACGGGCCGACACGAACGGGATTTTGTAAAACATTACCAGCGAGGGTCTAGATGGGTTAGGTTAGGTTATATTACGATATAGACGTATGTAATGTGCCCACCGAGAAGTAGGGGCCGACCCGCCAGGAATGTTGGAAAATACTACATCCGAGATGTTAGGTTCCCTTAGGTTAGGATATATAACGTTATAGACGTATATAATGTCCTCACCGAGATGTACGGGCCGACACGACCGGGATTTTGTAAAACGTTACCAGCGAGGGTCTAGATGGGTTAGGTTAGGTTATATTGCGATATAGACGTATATAATGTGCCCACCGAGATGTAGGGGCCGACCCGCCAGAAATGTTGGAAAATTCTACATCCGAGATGTAAAGTTGCCTTAGGTTAGGATATATAACGTTATAGACGTATATAATGTCCGCACCGAGACGTACTGGACGACACGAACGGGATTCTGTAAAACATTCCCAGCTAGGGGCTAGATGTGTTACGTTAGGTTATATTACGTTATAGACGTATATAATGATCCCACCGAGAAGTAGGGGCCGACCCGCCAGGAATGTTGGAAAATACTACATCCGAGATGTTAGGTTCTCTTAGGTTAGGGTATATTACGATATAGACGTATATAATGTGGCCACCGAGAAGTAGGGGCCGACCCGCCAGGAATGTTGGAAAATACTACATCCGAGATGTTAGGTTCCCTCAGGTTAGGATATATAAAGTTATAGACGTATATGAGGTCCCCACGGAAAAGTACGGGCCGACACGACCGGGATTTTGTAAAACATTACCAGCGAGGGTCTAGATGGATTCGGTTAGGTTATTTTACGATATAGACGTATGTAATGTGCCCACCGAGAAGTAGGGGCCGACCCGCCAGGAATGTTGGAAAATACTACATCCGAGATGTTAGGTTCCCTTAGGTTAGGTTATATAAATATATAGACGTATATAATGTCCGCACCGAGACGTACGGGAAGACATGAACGGGATTCTGTGAAGCATTACCAGCGAGGGTCTAGGTGGGTTAGGTGAGGTTATATTACGTTATAGACGTATATAATGTCCGCACCGAGACGTACGGGACGACACGAACGAGATTCTGTAAAACATTCCCAGCTAGGGGCTAGATGTGTTACGTTAGGTTATATTACGTTATAGACGTATATAATGATCCCACCGAGAAGTGGCGCCGACCCGCCAGGAATGTTGTGAAATACTACATCCGAGATATGAGGTTCCCTTAGGTTAGGATATATAACGTTATTGACGTATATAATGTCCTCACCGAGATGTACGGGCCGACACGAACGGGATTTTGTAAAACATTACCAGCGAGGGTCTAGATGGGTTAGGTTAGGTTATATTACGATATAGACGTATGTAATGTGCCCACCGAGAAGTAGGGGCCGACCCGCCAGGAATGTTGGAAAATACTACATCCGAGATGTTAGGTTCCCTTAGGTTAGGATATATAACGTTATAGACGTATATAATGTCCTCACCGAGATGTACGGGCCGACACGACCGGGATTTTGTAAAACATTACCAGCGAGGGTCCAGATGGGTTAGGTTAGGTTATATTACGATATAGACGTATGTAATGTGCCCACCGAGAAGTATGGGCCGACCCGCCAGGAATGTTGGAAAATACTACATCCGAGATGTTAGGTTCCCTTAGGTTAGGATATATAAATTTATAGACGTATATAATGTCCGCACCGAGATGTACGGGCCGACACGACCGGGATTTTGTAAAACATTACCAGCGAGGGTCTAGATGGGTTAGGTTAGGTTATATTACGATATAGACGTATATAATGTGCCCACCGAGAAGTAGGGGCCCACCCGCCAGAAATGTTGGAAAATTCTACATCCGAGATGTTAAGTTGCCTTAGGTCAGGATATATAACGTTATAGACGTATATAATATCCGCACCGAGACGTACGGGACGACACGAACGGGATTCTGTAAAACATTCCCAGCTAGGGGCTAGATGTGTTACGTTAGGTTATATTACATTATAGACAAATATAATGATCCCACCGAGAATTGGCGCCGACCCGCCAGGAATGTTGTGAAATACTACATCCGAGATGTTAGGTTCCCATAGGTTAGGATATATAAATTTATAGACGTATATAATGTCCGCACCGAGACGTACGGGAAGACATGAACGGGATTCTGTGAAACATTACCAGCGATGGCCTAGGTGGGTTAGGTTAGGTTATATTACGATATAGACGTATATAATGTGCCCACCGAGAAGTAGGGGCCGAGCCGCCAGGATTGTTGGAAAATACTACATCCGAGATGTTAGGTTCCCTTAGGTTAGGATATATAACGCTATAGACGTATATAATGTCCTCGCCGAGATGTACGGGCCGACACAACCGGGATTTTGTAAAACATTCCCAATTAGGGGCTAGATGTGTTACGTTAGGTTATATTACGTTATAGACGTATGTAATGATCCCACCTAGAAGTAGGGGCCGACCCGCCAGGAATGTTGGAAAATACTACATCCGAGATGTTAGGTTCTCTTAGGTTAGGGTATATAACGTTATAGACGTATATAATGTCCCCACCGAGAAGTACGGGCCGACACGACCGGGATTTTGTAAAACATTACCAGCGAGGGTCTAGATGGGTTAGGTTAGGATATATTACGATATAGACGTATATAATGTGCCCACCGAGAAGTAGGAGCCCACCCGCCAGAAATGTTGGAAAATTCTACATCCGAGATGTTAAGTTGCCTTAGGTCAGGATATATAACGTTATAGACGTATATAATATCCGCACCGAGACGTAGGGGACGACACGACCGGGATTTTGTAAAACATTCCCAGCTAGGGGCTAGATGTGTTACGTTAGGTTATATTTCGTTATAGACGTATATAATGATCCCACCTAGAAGTAGGGGCCGACCCGCCAGGAATGTTGGAAAATACTACATCCGAGATGTTAGGTTCTCTTAGGTTAGGGTATATAACGTTATAGACGTATATAATGTCCCCACCGAGAAGTACGGGCCGACACGACCGGGATTTTGTAAAACATTACCAGCGAGGGTCTAGATGGATTCGGTTAGGTTATTTTACGATATAGACGTATGTAATGTGCCCACCGAGAAGTAGGGGCCGACCCGCCAGGAATGTTGGAAAATACTACATCCGAGATGTTAGGTTCCCTTAGGTTAGGATATATAAATTTATAGACGTATATAATGTCCGCCCCGAGACGTACGGGAAGACATGAACGGGATTGTGTGAAGCATTACCAGCGAGGGTCTAGGTGGGTTAGGTTAGGTTATATTACGATATAGACATATATAATGTGCCCACCGGGAAGTAGGGGCCGAGCCGTCAGGAATGTTGGAAAATACTACATCCGAGGTGTCAGGTTCCCTCAGGTTAGGATATATAAAGTTATAGACGTATATGAGGTCCCCACGGAAAAGTACGGGCCGACACGACCGGGATTTTGTAAAACATTACCAGCGAGGGTCTAGATGGGTCAGGTTAGGTTATATTACGATATAGACGTATATAATGTGCCCACCTAGAAGTAGGGGCCGACCCGCCAGGAATGTTGGAAAATACTACATCCGAGATGTTAGGTTCCCTTAGGTAAGGATATATAACGTTATAGACGTATATAATGTCCTCACCGAGATGTACGGGCCGACACGACCGGGATTTTGTAAAACATTACCAGCGAGGGTCTAGATGGGTTAGGTTAGGTTATATTACGATATAGACGTGTATAATGTGCCCACCGAGAAGTAGGGGCCGACCCGTCAGGAATGTTGGAAAATATTACATCCGCGATGTTATGTTCACTTAGGTTAGGATATATAACGTTATAGACGTATATAATGTCCTCACCGAGATGTACGGTCCGACACGACCGGGATTATGTAAAACATTACCAACGAGGGTCTAGATGGGTTAGGTTAGGTTATATTACGATATAGACGTATATAATGTGCCCACCTAGAAGTAGGGGCCGACCCGCCAGGAATGTTGGAAAATACTACATCCGAGATGTTAGGTTCACTTAGGTTAGGATATATAACGTTATAGACGTATATAATGTCCTCACCGAGATGTACGGTCCGACACGACCGGGATTTTGTAAAACATTACCAGCGAGGGCCTAGATGGGTTAGGTCAGGTTATATTACGATATAGACGTATATAATGTGGCCACCGAGAAGTAGGGGCCGACCCGCCAGGAATGTTGGAAAATACTACATCCGAGATGTTAGGTTCCCTCAGGTTAGGATATATAAAGTTATAGACGTATATGAGGTCCCCACGGAAAAGTACGGGCCGACACGACCGGGATTTTGTAAAACATTACCAGCGAGGGTCTAGATGGATTCGGTTAGGTTATTTTACGATATAGACGTATGTAATGTGCCCACCGAGAAGTAGGGGCCGACCCGCCAGGAATGTTGGAAAATACTACATCCGAGATGTTAGGTTCCCTTAGGTTAGGTTATATAAATTTATAGACGTATATAATGTCCGCACCGAGACGTACGGGAAGACATGAACGGGATTCTGTGAAGCATTACCAGCGAGGGTCTAGGTGGGTTAGGTGAGGTTATATTACGTTATAGACGTATATAATGTTCCCACCGAGAAGTAGGGGCCGACCCGCCAGAAATGTTGGAAAATTCTACATCCGAGATGTTAAGTTGCCTTAGGTTAGGATATATAACGTTATAGACGTATATGAGGTCCCCACGGAAAAGTACGGGCCGACACGACCGGGATTTTGTAAAACATTACCAGCGAGGGTCTAGATGGATTCGGTTAGGTTATTTTACGATATAGACGTATGTAATGTGCCCACCGAGAAGTAGGGGCCGACCCGCCTGGAATGTTGGAAAATACTACATACGAGATGTTAGGTTCCCTTAGGTTAGGTTATTTAAATTTATAGACGTATATAATGTCCGCACCGAGACGTACGGGAAGACATGAACGGGATTCTGTGAAGCATTACCAGCGAGGGTCTAGGTGGGTTAGGTGAGGTTATATTACGATATAGACGTATATAATGTGCCCACCGAGAAGTAGGAGCCCACCCGCCAGAAATGTTGGAAAATTCTACATCCGAGATGTTAAGTTGCCTTAGGTTAGGATATATAACGTTATAGACGTATATGAGGTCCCCACGGAAAAGTACGGGCCGACACGACCGGGATTTTGTAAAACATTACCAGCGAGGGTCTAGATGGATTCGGTTAGGTTATTTTACGATATAGACGTATGTAATGTGCCCACCGAGAAGTAGGGGCCGACCCGCCTGGAATGTTGGAAAATACTACATACGAGATGTTAGGTTCCCTTAGGTTAGGTTATTTAAATTTATAGACGTATATAATGTCCGCACCGAGACGTACGGGAAGACATGAACGGGATTCTGTGAAGCATTACCAGCGAGGGTCTAGGTGGGTTAGGTGAGGTTATATTACGTTATAGACGTATATAATGATCCCACCGAGAAGTGGCGCCGACCCGCCAGAAATGTTGGAAAATTCTACATCCGAGATGTAAAGTTGCCTTAGGTTAGGATATATAACGTTATAGACGTATATAATGTCCGCACCGAGACGTACTGGACGACACGAACGGGATTCTGTAAAACATTCCCAGCTAGGGGCTAGATGTGTTACGTTAGGTTATATTACATTATAGACAAATATAATGATCCCACCGAGAATTGGCGCCGACCCGCCAGGAATGTTGTGAAATACTACATCCGAGATGTTAGGTTCTCTTAGGTTAGGGTATATAACGTTATAGACGTATATAATGTCCCCACCGAGAAGTACGGGCCGACACGACCGGGATTTTGTAAAACATTACCAGCGAGGGTCTAGATGGGTTAGGTTAGGTTATATTACGATATAGACGTATATAATGTGCCCACCGAGAAGTAGGAGCCCACCCGCCAGAAATGTTGGAAAATTCTACATCCGAGATGTTAAGTTGCCTTAGGTCAGGATATATAACGTTATAGACGTATATAATATCCGCACCGAGACGTAGGGGACGACACGACCGGGATTTTGTAAAACATTCCCAGCTAGGGGCTAGATGTGTTACGTTAGGTTATATTTCGTTATAGACGTATATAATGATCCCACCTAGAAGTAGGGGCCGACCCGCCAGGAATGTTGGAAAATACTACATCCGAGATGTTAGGTTCTCTTAGGTTAGGGTATATAACGTTATAGACGTATATAATGTCCCCACCGAGAAGTACGGGCCGACACGACCGGGATTTTGTAAAACATTACCAGCGAGGGTCTAGATGGATTCGGTTAGGTTATTTTACGATATAGACGTATGTAATGTGCCCACCGAGAAGTAGGGGCCGACCCGCCAGGAATGTTGGAAAATACTACATCCGAGATGTTAGGTTCCCTTAGGTTAGGATATATAAATTTATAGACGTATATAATGTCCGCCCCGAGACGTACGGGAAGACATGAACGGGATTGTGTGAAGCATTACCAGCGAGGGTCTAGGTGGGTTAGGTTAGGTTATATTACGATATAGACATATATAATGTGCCCACCGGGAAGTAGGGGCCGAGCCGTCAGGAATGTTGGAAAATACTACATCCGAGGTGTCAGGTTCCCTCAGGTTAGGATATATAAAGTTATAGACGTATATGAGGTCCCCACGGAAAAGTACGGGCCGACACGACCGGGATTTTGTAAAACATTACCAGCGAGGGTCTAGATGGGTCAGGTTAGGTTATATTACGATATAGACGTATATAATGTGCCCACCTAGAAGTAGGGGCCGACCCGCCAGGAATGTTGGAAAATACTACATCCGAGATGTTAGGTTCCCTTAGGTAAGGATATATAACGTTATAGACGTATATAATGTCCTCACCGAGATGTACGGGCCGACACGACCGGGATTTTGTAAAACATTACCAGCGAGGGTCTAGATGGGTTAGGTTAGGTTATATTACGATATAGACGTGTATAATGTGCCCACCGAGAAGTAGGGGCCGACCCGTCAGGAATGTTGGAAAATATTACATCCGCGATGTTATGTTCACTTAGGTTAGGATATATAACGTTATAGACGTATATAATGTCCTCACCGAGATGTACGGTCCGACACGACCGGGATTATGTAAAACATTACCAACGAGGGTCTAGATGGGTTAGGTTAGGTTATATTACGATATAGACGTATATAATGTGCCCACCTAGAAGTAGGGGCCGACCCGCCAGGAATGTTGGAAAATACTACATCCGAGATGTTAGGTTCCCTCAGGTTAGGATATATAACGTTATAGACGTATATAATGTCCGCACCGAGACATACGGGCCGACACGACCGGGATTTTGTAAAACATTACCAGCGAGGGTCTAGATGGGTTAGGTTAGGTTATTTTACGATATAGACGTATGTAATGTGCCCACCGAGAAGTAGGGGCCGACCCGCCAGGAATGTTGGAAAATACTACATCCGAGATGTTAGGTTCACTTAGGTTAGGATATATAACGTTATAGACGTATATAATGTCCTCACCGAGATGTACGGTCCGACACGACCGGGATTTTGTAAAACATTACCAGCGAGGGCCTAGATGGGTTAGGTCAGGTTATATTACGATATAGACGTATATAATGTGGCCACCGAGAAGTAGGGGCCGACCCGCCAGGAATGTTGGAAAATACTACATCCGAGATGTTAGGTTCCCTCAGGTTAGGATATATAAAGTTATAGACGTATATGAGGTCCCCACGGAAAAGTACGGGCCGACACGACCGGGATTTTGTAAAACATTACCAGCGAGGGTCTAGATGGATTCGGTTAGGTTATTTTACGATATAGACGTATGTAATGTGCCCACCGAGAAGTAGGGGCCGACCCGCCAGGAATGTTGGAAAATACTACATCCGAGATGTTAGGTTCCCTTAGGTTAGGTTATATAAATTTATAGACGTATATAATGTCCGCACCGAGACGTACGGGAAGACATGAACGGGATTCTGTGAAGCATTACCAGCGAGGGTCTAGGTGGGTTAGGTGAGGTTATATTACGTTATAGACGTATATAATGTTCCCACCGAGAAGTAGGGGCCGACCCGCCAGAAATGTTGGAAAATTCTACATCCGAGATGTTAAGTTGCCTTAGGTTAGGATATATAACGTTATAGACGTATATGAGGTCCCCACGGAAAAGTACGGGCCGACACGACCGGGATTTTGTAAAACATTACCAGCGAGGATCTAGATGGATTCGGTTAGGTTATTTTACGATATAGACGTATGTAATGTGCCCACCGAGAAGTAGGGGCCGACCCGCCTGGAATGTTGGAAAATACTACATCCGAGATGTTAGGTTCCCTTAGGTTAGGTTATTTAAATTTATAGACGTATATAATGTCCGCACCGAGACGTACGGGAAGACATGAACGGGATTCTGTGAAGCATTACCAGCGAGGGTCTAGGTGGGTTAGGTGAGGTTATATTACGTTATAGACGTATATAATGTTCCCACCGAGAAGTAGGGGCCGACCCGCCAGAAATGTTGGAAAATTCTACATCCGAGATGTTAAGTTGCCTTAGGTTAGGATATATAACGTTATAGACGTATATGAGGTCCCCACGGAAAAGTACGGGCCGACACGACCGGGATTTTGTAAAACATTACCAGCGAGGGTCTAGATGGATTCGGTTAGGTTATTTTACAATATAGACGTATGTAATGTGCCCACCGAGAAGTAGGGGCCGACCCGCCTGGAATGTTGGAAAATACTACATACGAGATGTTAGGTTCCCTTAGGTTAGGTTATTTAAATTTATAGACGTATATAATGTCCGCACCGAGACGTACGGGAAGACATGAACGGGATTCTGTGAAGCATTACCAGCGAGGGTCTAGGTGGGTTAGGTGAGGTTATATTACGTTATAGACGTATATAATGTCCGCACCGAGACGTACGGGACGACACGAACGAGATTCTGTAAAACATTCCCAGCTAGGGGCTAGATGTGTTACGTTAGGTTATATTACGTTATAGACGTATATAATGATCCCACCGAGAAGTGGCGCCGACCCGCCAGGAATGTTGTGAAATACTACATCCGAGATATGAGGTTCCCTTAGGTTAGGATATATAACGTTATTGACGTATATAATGTCCTCACCGAGATGTACGGGCCGACACGAACGGGATTTTGTAAAACATTACCAGCGAGGGTCTAGATGGGTTAGGTTAGGTTATATTACGATATAGACGTATGTAATGTGCCCACCGAGAAGTAGGGGCCGACCCGCCAGGAATGTTGGAAAATACTACATCCGAGATGTTAGGTTCCCTTAGGTTAGGATATATAACGTTATAGACGTATATAATGTCCTCACCGAGATGTACGGGCCGACACGACCGGGATTTTGTAAAACATTACCAGCGAGGGTCTAGATGGGTTAGGTTAGGTTATATTACGATATAGACGTATGTAATGTGCCCACCGAGAAGTATGGGCCGACCCGCCAGGAATGTTGGAAAATACTACATCCTAGATGTTAGGTTCCCTTAGGTTAGGATATATAAATTTATAGACGTATATAATGTCCGCACCGAGATGTACGGGCCGACACGACCGGGGTTTTGTAAAACATTACCAGCGAGGGTCTAGATGGGTTAGGTTAGGTTATATTACGATATAGACGTATATAATGTGCCCACCGAGAAGTAGGGGCCCACCCGCCAGAAATGTTGGAAAATTCTACATCCGAGATGTTAAGTTGCCTTAGGTCAGGATATATAACGTTATAGACGTATATAATATCCGCACCGAGACGTACGGGACGACACGAACGGGATTCTGTAAAACATTCCCAGCTAGGGGCTAGATGTGTTACGTTAGGTTATATTACATTATAGACATATATAATGATCCCACCGAGACGTACGGGAAGACATGAACGGGATTGTGTGAAGCATTACCAGCGAGGGTCTAGGTGGGTTAGGTTAGGTTATATTACGATATAGAAGTATATAATGTGCCCACCGGGAAGTAGGGGCCGAGCCGTCAGGAATGTTGGAAAATACTACATCCGAGGTGTCAGGTTCCCTCAGGTTAGGATATATAAAGTTATAGACGTATATGAGGTCCCCACGGAAAAGTACGGGCCGACACGACCGGGATTTTGTAAAACATTACCAGCGAGGGTCTAGATGGGTCAGGTTAGGTTATATTACGATATAGACGTATATAATGTGCCCACCTAGAAGTAGGGGCCGACCCGCCAGGAATGTTGGAAAATACTACATCCGAGATGTTAGGTTCCCTTAGGTAAGGATATATAACGTTATAGACGTATATAATGTCCTCACCGAGATGTACGGGCCGACACGACCGGGATTTTGTAAAACATTACCAGCGAGGGTCTAGATGGGTTAGGTTAGGTTATATTACGATATAGACGTGTATAATGTGCCCACCGAGAAGTAGGGGCCGACCCGTCAGGAGTGTTGGAAAATATTACATCCGCGATGTTATGTTCACTTAGGTTAGGATATATAACGTTATAGACGTATATAATGTCCTCACCGAGATGTAGGGTCCGACACGACCGGGATTATGTAAAATATTACCAACGAGGGTCTAGATGGGTTAGGTTAGGTTATATTACGATATAGACGTATATAATGTGCCCACCTAGAAGTAGGGGCCGACCCGCCAGGAATGTTGGAAAATACTACATCCGAGATGTTAGGTTCCCTCAGGTTAGGATATATAACGTTATAGACGTATATAATGTCCGCACCGAGACGTACGGGCCGACACGACCGGGATTTTGTAAAACATTACCAGCGAGGGTCTAGATGGGTTAGGTTAGGTTATTTTACGATATAGACGTATGTAATGTGCCCACCGAGAAGTAGGGGCCGACCCGCCAGGAATGTTGGAAAATACTACATCCGAGATGTTAGGTTCACTTAGGTTAGGATATATAACGTTATAGACGTATATAATGTCCTCACCGAGATGTACGGTCCGACACGACCGGGATTTTGTAAAACATTACCAGCGAGGGCCTAGATGGGTTAGGTCAGGTTATATTACGATATAGACGTATATAATGTGGCCACCGAGAAGTAGGGGCCGACCCGCCAGGAATGTTGGAAAATACTACATCCGAGATGTTAGGTTCCCTCAGGTTAGGATATATAAAGTTATAGACGTATATGAGGTCCCCACGGAAAAGTACGGGCCGACACGACCGGGATTTTGTAAAACATTACCAGCGAGGGTCTAGATGGATTCGGTTAGGTTATTTTACGATATAGACGTATGTAATGTGCCCACCGAGAAGTAGGGGCCGACCCGCCAGGAATGTTGGAAAATACTACATCCGAGATGTTAGGTTCCCTTAGGTTAGGTTATATAAATTTATAGACGTATATAATGTCCGCACCGAGACGTACGGGAAGACATGAACGGGATTCTGTGAAGCATTACCAGCGAGGGTCTAGGTGGGTTAGGTGAGGTTATATTACGTTATAGACGTATATAATGTTCCCACCGAGAAGTAGGGGCCGACCCGCCAGAAATGTTGGAAAATTCTACATCCGAGATGTTAAGTTGCCTTAGGTTAGGATATATAACGTTATAGACGTATATGAGGTCCCCACGGAAAAGTACGGGCCGACACGACCGGGATTTTGTAAAACATTACCAGCGAGGGTCTAGATGGATTCGGTTAGGTTATTTTACGATATAGACGTATGTAATGTGCCCACCGAGAAGTAGGGGCCGACCCCCCAGGAATGTTGGAAAATACTACATCCGAGATGTTAGGTTCCCTTAGGTTAGGTTATTTAAATTTATAGACGTATATAATGTCCGCACCGAGACGTACGGGAAGACATGAACGGGATTCTGTGAAGCATTACCAGCGAGGGTCTAGGTGGGTTAGGTGAGGTTATATTACGTAATAGACGTATATAATGTTCCCACCGAGAAGTAGGGGCCGACCCGCCAGAAATGTTGGAAAATTCTACATCCGAGATGTTAAGTTGCCTTAGGTTAGGATATATAACGTTATAGACCTATATGAGGTCCCCACGGAAAAGTACGGGCCGACACGACCGGGATTTTGTAAAACATTACCAGCGAGGGTCTAGATGGATTCGGTTAGGTTATTTTACGATATAGACGTATGTAATGTGCCCACCGAGAAGTAGGGGCCGACCCGCCTGGAATGTTGGAAAATACTACATCCGAGATGTTAGGTTCCCTTAGGTTAGGTTATTTAAATTTATAGACGTATATAATGTCCGCACCGAGACGTACGGGAAGACATGAACGGGATTCTGTGAAGCATTACCAGCGAGGGTCTAGGTGGGTTAGGTGAGGTTATATTACGTTATAGACGTATATAATGTTCCCACCGAGAAGTAGGGGCCGACCCGCCAGAAATGTTGGAAAATTCTACATCCGAGATGTTAAGGTGGCTTAGGTTAGGATATATAACGTTATAGACGTATATAATGTCCGCACCGAGACGTACGGGACGACACGAACGAGATTCTGTAAAACATTCCCAGCTAGGGGCTAGATGTGTTACGTTAGGTTATATTACGTTATAGACGTATATAATGATCCCACCGAGAAGTGGCGCCGACCCGCCAGGAATGTTGTGAAATACTACATCCGAGATATGAGGTTCCCTTAGGTTAGGATATATAACGTTATTGACGTATATAATGTCCTCACCGAGATGTACGGGCCGACACGAACGGGATTTTGTAAAACATTACCAGCGAGGGTCTAGATGGGTTAGGTTAGGTTATATTACGATATAGACGTATGTAATGTGCCCACCGAGAAGTAGGGGCCGACCCGCCAGGAATGTTGGAAAATACTACATCCGAGATGTTAGGTTCCCTTAGGTTAGGATATATAACGTTATAGACGTATATAATGTCCTCACCGAGATGTACGGGCCGACACGACCGGGATTTTGTAAAACATTACCAGCGAGGGTCTAGATGGGTTAGGTTAGGTTATATTACGATATAGACGTATGTAATGTGCCCACCGAGAAGTATGGGCCGACCCGCCAGGAATGTTGGAAAATACTACATCCGAGATGTTAGGTTCCCTTAGGTTAGGATATATAAATTTATAGACGTATATAATGTCCTCACCGAGATGTACGGTCCGACACGACCGGGATTATGTAAAACATTACCAACGAGGGTCTAGATGGGTTAGGTTAGGTTATATTACGATATAGACGTATATAATGTGCCCACCTAGAAGTAGGGGCCGACCCGCCAGGAATGTTGGAAAATACTACATCCGAGATGTTAGGTTCCCTCAGGTTAGGATATATAACGTTATAGACGTATATAATGTCCGCACCGAGACGTACGGGCCGACACGACCGGGATTTTGTAAAACATTACCAGCGAGGGTCTAGATGGGTTAGGTTAGGTTATTTTACGATATAGACGTATGTAATGTGCACACCGAGAAGTAGGGGCCCACCCGCCAGAAATGTTGGAAAATTCTACATCCGAGATGTTAAGTTGCCTTAGGTCAGGATATATAACGTTATAGACGTATATAATATCCGCACCGAGACGTACGGGACGACACGAACGGGATTCTGTAAAACATTCCCAGCTAGGGGCTAGATGTGTTACGTTAGGTTATATTAAATTATAGACATATATAATGATCCCACCGAGAATTGGCGCCGACCCGCCAGGAATGTTGTGAAATACTACATCCGAGATGTTAGGTTCCCTTAGGTTAGGATATATAACGTTATTGACCTATATAATGTCCTCACCGAGATGTACGGGCCGACACGAACGGGATTTTGTAAAACATTACCAGCGAGGGTCTAGATGGGTTAGGTCAGGTTATATTACGATATAGACGTATGTAATGTGCCCACCGAGAAGTAGGGGCCGACCCGCCAGGAATGTTGGAAAATACTACATCCGAGATGTTAGGTTCCCTTAGGTTAGGATATATAACGTTATAGACGTATATAATGTCCCCACCGAGAAGTACGGGCAGACACGACCGCGATTTTGTAAAACATTACCAGCGAGAGTCTAGATGGGTTAGGTTAGGTTATATTACGATATAGACCTATATAATGTGCCCACCGAGAAGTAGGGGCCGACCCGCCAGGAATGTTGGAAAATACTACATCCGAGATGTTATATTCCCTAAGGTTAGGATATATAAATTTATAGACTTATATAATGTCCGCACCGAGACGTACGGGAAGACATGAACGGGATTCTGTGAAGCATTACCAGCGAGGGTCTAGGTGGGTTAGGTTAGGTTATATTACGATATAGACGTATATAATGTGCCCACCGAGAAGTAGGGGCCGACCCGCCAGGAATGTTGGAAAATACTACATCCGAGATGTTACGTTCCCTTAGGTTAGGATATATAACGTTATAGACGTATATAATGTCCTCACCGAGATGTACGGGCCGACACGACCGGGATTTTGTAAAACGTTACCAGCGAGGGTCTAGATGGGTTAGGTTAGGTTATATTACGATATAGACGTATATAATGTGCCCACCTAGAAGTAGGGGCCGACCCGCCAGGAATGTTGGAAAATACTACATCCGAGATGTTAGGTTCCCTTAGGTTAGGATATATAACGTTATAGACGTATATAATGTCCTCACCGAGATGTACGGGCCGACACGACCGGGATTTTGTAAAACATTACCAGCGAGGGTCTAGATGGGTTAGGTTAGGTTATTTTACGATATAGACGTATGTAATGTGCCCACCGAGAAGTAGGGGCCGACCCGCCAGGAATGTTGGAAAATACTACATCCGAGATGTTAGGTTCCCTTAGGTTAGGATATATAACGTTATAGACGTATATAATGTCCTCACCGAGATGTACGGGCCGACACGACCGGGATTTTGTAAAACATTACCAGCGAGGGTCTAGATGGGTTAGGTTAGGTTATATTACGATATAGACGTATGTAATGTGCCCACCGAGAAGTATGGGCCGACCCGCCAGGAATGTTGGAAAATACTACATCCGAGATGTTAGGTTCCCTTAGGTTAGGATATATAAATTTATAGACGTATATAATGTCCTCACCGAGATGTACGGTCCGACACGACCGGGATTATGTAAAACATTACCAACGAGGGTCTAGATGGGTTAGGTTAGGTTATATTACGATATAGACGTATATAATGTGCCCACCTAGAAGTAGGGGCCGACCCGCCAGGAATGTTGGAAAATACTACATCCGAGATGTTAGGTTCCCTCAGGTTAGGATATATAACGTTATAGACGTATATAATGTCCGCACCGAGACGTACGGGCCGACACGACCGGGATTTTGTAAAACATTACCAGCGAGGGTCTAGATGGGTTAGGTTAGGTTATTTTACGATATAGACGTATGTAATGTGCACACCGAGAAGTAGGGGCCCACCCGCCAGAAATGTTGGAAAATTCTACATCCGAGATGTTAAGTTGCCTTAGGTCAGGATATATAACGTTATAGACGTATATAATATCCGCACCGAGACGTACGGGACGACACGAACGGGATTCTGTAAAACATTCCCAGCTAGGGGCTAGATGTGTTACGTTAGGTTATATTAAATTATAGACATATATAATGATCCCACCGAGAATTGGCGCCGACCCGCCAGGAATGTTGTGAAATACTACATCCGAGATGTTAGGTTCCCTTAGGTTAGGATATATAACGTTATTGACCTATATAATGTCCTCACCGAGATGTACGGGCCGACACGAACGGGATTTTGTAAAACATTACCAGCGAGGGTCTAGATGGGTTAGGTCAGGTTATATTACGATATAGACGTATGTAATGTGCCCACCGAGAAGTAGGGGCCGACCCGCCAGGAATGTTGGAAAATACTACATCCGAGATGTTAGGTTCCCTTAGGTTAGGATATATAACGTTATAGACGTATATAATGTCCCCACCGAGAAGTACGGGCAGACACGACCGCGATTTTGTAAAACATTACCAGCGAGGGTCTAGATGGGTTAGGTTAGGTTATATTACGATATAGACCTATATAATGTGCCCACCGAGAAGTAGGGGCCGACCCGCCAGGAATGTTGGAAAATACTACATCCGAGATGTTATATTCCCTAAGGTTAGGATATATAAATTTATAGACTTATATAATGTCCGCACCGAGACGTACGGGAAGACATGAACGGGATTCTGTGAAGCATTACCAGCGAGGGTCTAGGTGGGTTAGGTTAGGTTATATTACGATATAGACGTATATAATGTGCCCACCGAGAAGTAGGGGCCGACCCGCCAGGAATGTTGGAAAATACTACATCCGAGATGTTACGTTCCCTTAGGTTAGGATATATAACGTTATAGACGTATATAATGTCCTCACCGAGATGTACGGGCCGACACGACCGGGATTTTGTAAAACGTTACCAGCGAGGGTCTAGATGGGTTAGGTTAGGTTATATTACGATATAGACGTATATAATGTGCCCACCTAGAAGTAGGGGCCGACCCGCCAGGAATGTTGGAAAATACTACATCCGAGATGTTAGGTTCCCTTAGGTTAGGATATATAACGTTATAGACGTATATAATGTCCTCACCGAGATGTACGGGCCGACACGACCGGGATTTTGTAAAACATTACCAGCGAGGGTCTAGATGGGTTAGGTTAGGTTATTTTACGATATAGACGTATGTAATGTGCCCACCGAGAAGTAGGGGCCCACCCGCCAGAAATGTTGGAAAATTCTACATCCGAGATGTTAAGTTGCCTTAGGTCAGGATATATAACGTTATAGACGTATATAATATCCGCACCGAGACGTACGGGACGACACGAACGGGATTCTGTAAAACATTCCCACCTAGGGGCTAGATGTGTTACGTTAGGTTATATTAAATTATAGACATATATAATGATCCCACCGAGAATTGGCGCCGACCCGCCAGGAATGTTGTGAAATACTACATCCGAGATGTTAGGTTCCCTTAGGTTAGGATATATAACGTTATAGACGTATATAATGTCCTCACCGAGATGTACGGGCCGACACGACCGGGATTTTGTAAAACATTACCAACGTCGGTCTAGATGGGTTAGGTTAGGTTATATTACGATATAGACGTATATAATGTGCCCACCGAGAAGTAGGGGCCGACCCGCCAGGAATGTTGGAAAATACTACATCCGAGATGTTAGGTTCACTTAGGTTAGGATATATAACGTTATAGACGTATATAATGTCCTCACCGAGATGTACGGTCCGACACGACCGGGATTTTGTAAAACATTACCAGCGAGGGCCTAGATGGGTTAGGTCAGGTTATATTACGATATAGACGTATATAATGTGGCCACCGAGAAGTAGGGGCCGACCCGCCAGGAATGTTGGAAAATACTACATCCGAGATGTTAGGTTCCCTCAGGTTAGGATATATAAAGTTATAGACGTATATGAGGTCCCCACGGAAAAGTACGGGCCGACACGACCGGGATTTTGTAAAACATTACCAGCGAGGGTCTAGATGGATTCGGTTAGGTTATTTTACGATATAGACGTATGTAATGTGCCCACCGAGAAGTAGGGGCCGACCCGCCAGGAATGTTGGAAAATACTACATCCGAGATGTTAGGTTCCCTTAGGTTAGGTTATATAAATTTATAGACGTATATAATGTCCGCACCGAGACGTACGGGAAGACATGAACGGGATTCTGTGAAGCATTACCAGCGAGGGTCTAGGTGGGTTAGGTGAGGTTATATTACGTTATAGACGTATATAATGTTCCCACCGAGAAGTAGGGGCCGAGCCGTCAGGAATGTTGGAAAATACTACATCCGAGGTGTCAGGTTCCCTCAGGTTAGGATATATAAAGTTATAGACGTATATGAGGTCCCCACGGAAAAGTACGGGCCGACACGACCGGGATTTTGTAAAACATTACCAGCGAGGGTCTAGATGGGTCAGGTTAGGTTATATTACGATATAGACGTATATAATGTGCCCACCTAGAAGTAGGGGCCGACCCGCCAGGAATGTTGGAAAATACTACATCCGAGATGTTAGGTTCCCTTAGGTAAGGATATATAACGTTATAGACGTATATAATGTCCTCACCGAGATGTACGGGCCGACACGACCGGGATTTTGTAAAACATTACCAGCGAGGGTCTAGATGGGTTAGGTTAGGTTATATTACGATATAGACGTGTATAATGTGCCCACCGAGAAGTAGGGGCCGACCCGTCAGGAATGTTGGAAAATATTACATCCGCGATGTTATGTTCACTTAGGTTAGGATATATAACGTTATAGACGTATATAATGTCCTCACCGAGATGTACGGTCCGACACGACCGGGATTATGTAAAACATTACCAACGAGGGTCTAGATGGGTTAGGTTAGGTTATATTACGATATAGACGTATATAATGTGCCCACCTAGAAGTAGGGGCCGACCCGCCAGGAATGTTGGAAAATACTACATCCGAGATGTTAGGTTCCCTCAGGTTAGGATATATAACGTTATAGACGTATATAATGTCCGCACCGAGACGTACGGGCCGACACGACCGGGATTTTGTAAAACATTACCAGCGAGGGTCTAGATGGGTTAGGTTAGGTTATTTTACGATATAGACGTATGTAATGTGCCCACCGAGAAGTAGGGGCCGACCCGCCAGGAATGTTGGAAAATACTACATCCGAGATGTTAGGTTCACTTAGGTTAGGATATATAACGTTATAGACGTATATAATGTCCTCACCGAGATGTACGGTCCGACACGACCGGGATTTTGTAAAACGTTACCAGCGAGGGTCTAGATGGGTTAGGTTAGGTTATATTACGATATAGACGTATATAATGTGCCCACCTAGAAGTAGGGGCCGACCCGCCAGGAATGTTGGAAAATACTACATCCGAGATGTTAGGTTCCCTTAGGTTAGGATATATAACGTTATAGACGTATATAATGTCCTCACCGAGATGTACGGGCCGACACGACCGGGATTTTGTAAAACATTACCAGCGAGGGTCTAGATGGGTTAGGTTAGGTTATTTTACGATATAGACGTATGTAATGTGCCCACCGAGAAGTAGGGGCCCACCCGCCAGAAATGTTGGAAAATTCTACATCCGAGATGTTAAGTTGCCTTAGGTCAGGATATATAACGTTATAGACGTATATAATATCCGCACCGAGACGTACGGGACGACACGAACGGGATTCTGTAAAACATTCCCACCTAGGGGCTAGATGTGTTACGTTAGGTTATATTAAATTATAGACATATATAATGATCCCACCGAGAATTGGCGCCGACCCGCCAGGAATGTTGTGAAATACTACATCCGAGATGTTAGGTTCCCTTAGGTTAGGATATATAACGTTATAGACGTATATAATGTCCTCACCGAGATGTACGGGCCGACACGACCGGGATTTTGTAAAACATTACCAACGTCGGTCTAGATGGGTTAGGTTAGGTTATATTACGATATAGACGTATATAATGTGCCCACCGAGAAGTAGGGGCCGACCCGCCAGGAATGTTGGAAAATACTACATCCGAGATGTTAGGTTCACTTAGGTTAGGATATATAACGTTATAGACGTATATAATGTCCTCACCGAGATGTACGGTCCGACACGACCGGGATTTTGTAAAACATTACCAGCGAGGGCCTAGATGGGTTAGGTCAGGTTATATTACGATATAGACGTATATAATGTGGCCACCGAGAAGTAGGGGCCGACCCGCCAGGAATGTTGGAAAATACTACATCCGAGATGTTAGGTTCCCTCAGGTTAGGATATATAAAGTTATAGACGTATATGAGGTCCCCACGGAAAAGTACGGGCCGACACGACCGGGATTTTGTAAAACATTACCAGCGAGGGTCTAGATGGATTCGGTTAGGTTATTTTACGATATAGACGTATGTAATGTGCCCACCGAGAAGTAGGGGCCGACCCGCCAGGAATGTTGGAAAATACTACATCCGAGATGTTAGGTTCCCTTAGGTTAGGTTATATAAATTTATAGACGTATATAATGTCCGCACCGAGACGTACGGGAAGACATGAACGGGATTCTGTGAAGCATTACCAGCGAGGGTCTAGGTGGGTTAGGTGAGGTTATATTACGTTATAGACGTATATAATGTTCCCACCGAGAAGTAGGGGCCGAGCCGTCAGGAATGTTGGAAAATACTACATCCGAGGTGTCAGGTTCCCTCAGGTTAGGATATATAAAGTTATAGACGTATATGAGGTCCCCACGGAAAAGTACGGGCCGACACGACCGGGATTTTGTAAAACATTACCAGCGAGGGTCTAGATGGGTCAGGTTAGGTTATATTACGATATAGACGTATATAATGTGCCCACCTAGAAGTAGGGGCCGACCCGCCAGGAATGTTGGAAAATACTACATCCGAGATGTTAGGTTCCCTTAGGTAAGGATATATAACGTTATAGACGTATATAATGTCCTCACCGAGATGTACGGGCCGACACGACCGGGATTTTGTAAAACATTACCAGCGAGGGTCTAGATGGGTTAGGTTAGGTTATATTACGATATAGACGTGTATAATGTGCCCACCGAGAAGTAGGGGCCGACCCGTCAGGAATGTTGGAAAATATGACATCCGCGATGTTATGTTCACTTAGGTTAGGATATATAACGTTATAGACGTATATAATGTCCTCACCGAGATGTACGGTCCGACACGACCGGGATTATGTAAAACATTACCAACGAGGGTCTAGATGGGTTAGGTTAGGTTATATTACGATATAGACGTATATAATGTGCCCACCTAGAAGTAGGGGCCGACCCGCCAGGAATGTTGGAAAATACTACATCCGAGATGTTAGGTTCCCTCAGGTTAGGATATATAACGTTATAGACGTATATAATGTCCGCACCGAGACGTACGGGCCGACACGACCGGGATTTTGTAAAACATTACCAGCGAGGGTCTAGATGGGTTAGGTTAGGTTATTTTACGATATAGACGTATGTAATGTGCCCACCGAGAAGTAGGGGCCGACCCGCCAGGAATGTTGGAAAATACTACATCCGAGATGTTAGGTTCACTTAGGTTAGGATATATAACGTTATAGACGTATATAATGTCCTCACCGAGATGTACGGTCCGACACGACCGGGATTTTGTAAAACATTACCAGCGAGGGCCTAGATGGGTTAGGTCAGGTTATATTACGATATAGACGTATATAATGTGGCCACCGAGAAGTAGGGGCCGACCCGCCAGGAATGTTGGAAAATACTACATCCGAGATGTTAGGTTCCCTCAGGTTAGGATATATAAAGTTATAGACGTATATGAGGTCCCCACGGAAAAGTACGGGCCGACACGACCGGGATTTTGTAAAACATTACCAGCGAGGGTCTAGATGGATTCGGTTAGGTTATTTTACGATATAGACGTATGTAATGTGCCCACCGAGAAGTAGGGGCCGACCCGCCAGGAATGTTGGAAAATACTACATCCGAGATGTTAGGTTCCCTTAGGTTAGGTTATATAAATTCATAGACGTATATAATGTCCGCACCGAGACGTACGGGAAGACATGAACGGGATTCTGTGAAGCATTACCAGCGAGGGTCTAGGTGGGTTAGGTGAGGTTATATTACGTTATAGACGTATATAATGTTCCCACCGAGAAGTAGGGGCCGAGCCGTCAGGAATGTTGGAAAATACTACATCCGAGGTGTCAGGTTCCCTCAGGTTAGGATATATAAAGTTATAGACGTATATGAGGTCCCCACGGAAAAGTACGGGCCGACACGACCGGGATTTTGTAAAACATTACCAGCGAGGGTCTAGATGGGTCAGGTTAGGTTATATTACGATATAGACGTATATAATGTGCCCACCTAGAAGTAGGGGCCGACCCGCCAGGAATGTTGGAAAATACTACATCCGAGATGTTAGGTTCCCTTAGGTAAGGATATATAACGTTATAGACGTATATAATGTCCTCACCGAGATGTACGGGCCGACACGACCGGGATTTTGTAAAACATTACCAGCGAGGGTCTAGATGGGTTAGGTTAGGTTATATTACGATATAGACGTGTATAATGTGCCCACCGAGAAGTAGGGGCCGACCCGTCAGGAATGTTGGAAAATATGACATCCGCGATGTTATGTTCACTTAGGTTAGGATATATAACGTTATAGACGTATATAATGTCCTCACCGAGATGTACGGTCCGACACGACCGGGATTATGTAAAACATTACCAACGAGGGTCTAGATGGGTTAGGTTAGGTTATATTACGATATAGACGTATATAATGTGCCCACCTAGAAGTAGGGGCCGACCCGCCAGGAATGTTGGAAAATACTACATCCGAGATGTTAGGTTCCCTCAGGTTAGGATATATAACGTTATAGACGTATATAATGTCCGCACCGAGACGTACGGGCCGACACGACCGGGATTTTGTAAAACATTACCAGCGAGGGTCTAGATGGGTTAGGTTAGGTTATTTTACGATATAGACGTATGTAATGTGCCCACCGAGAAGTAGGGGCCGACCCGCCAGGAATGTTGGAAAATACTACATCCGAGATGTTAGGTTCACTTAGGTTAGGATATATAACGTTATAGACGTATATAATGTCCTCACCGAGATGTACGGTCCGACACGACCGGGATTTTGTAAAACATTACCAGCGAGGGCCTAGATGGGTTAGGTCAGGTTATATTACGATATAGACGTATATAATGTGGCCACCGAGAAGTAGGGGCCGACCCGCCAGGAATGTTGGAAAATACTACATCCGAGATGTTAGGTTCCCTCAGGTTAGGATATATAAAGTTATAGACGTATATGAGGTCCCCACGGAAAAGTACGGGCCGACACGACCGGGATTTTGTAAAACATTACCAGCGAGGGTCTAGATGGATTCGGTTAGGTTATTTTACGATATAGACGTATGTAATGTGCCCACCGAGAAGTAGGGGCCGACCCGCCAGGAATGTTGGAAAATACTACATCCGAGATGTTAGGTTCCCTTAGGTTAGGTTATATAAATTCATAGACGTATATAATGTCCGCACCGAGACGTACGGGAAGACATGAACGGGATTCTGTGAAGCATTACCAGCGAGGGTCTAGGTGGGTTAGGTGAGGTTATATTACGTTATAGACGTATATAATGTTCCCACCGAGAAGTAGGGGCCGACCCGCCAGAAATGTTGGAAAATTCTACATCCGAGATGTTAAGTTGCCTTAGGTTAGGATATATAACGTTATAGACGTATATGAGGTCCCCACGGAAAAGTACGGGCCGACACGACCGGGATTTTGTAAAACATTACCAGCGAGGGTCTAGATGGATTCGGTTAGGTTATTTTACGATATAGACGTATGTAATGTGCCCACCGAGAAGTAGGGGCCGACCCGCCTGGAATGTTGGAAAATACTACATCCGAGATGTTAGGTTCCCTTAGGTTAGGTTATTTAAATTTATAGACGTATATAATGTCCGCACCGAGACGTACGGGAAGACATGAACGGGATTCTGTGAAGCATTACCAGCGAGGGTCTAGGTGGGTTAGGTGAGGTTATATTACGTTATAGACGTATATAATGTTCCCACCGAGAAGTAGGGGCCGACCCGCCAGAAATGTTGGAAAATTCTACATCCGAGATGTTAAGTTGCCTTAGGTTAGGATATATAACGTTATAGACCTATATGAGGTCCCCACGGAAAAGTACGGGCCGACACGACCGGGATTTTGTAAAACATTACCAGCGAGGGTCTAGATGGATTCGGTTAGGTTATTTTACGATATAGACGTATGTAATGTGCCCACCGAGAAGTAGGGGCCGACCCGCCTGGAATGTTGGAAAATACTACATCCGAGATGTTAGGTTCCCTTAGGTTAGGTTATTTAAATTTATAGACGTATATAATGTCCGCACCGAGACGTACGGGAAGACATGAACGGGATTCTGTGAAGCATTACCAGCGAGGGTCTAGGTGGGTTAGGTGAGGTTATATTACGTTATAGACGTATATAATGTTCCCACCGAGAAGTAGGGGCCGACCCGCCAGAAATGTTGGTAAATTCTACATCCGAGATGTTAAGGTGGCTTAGGTTAGGATATATAACGTTATAGACGTATATAATGTCCGCACCGAGACGTACGGGACGACACGAACGAGATTCTGTAAAACATTCCCAGCTAGGGGCTAGATGTGTTACGTTAGGTTATATTACGTTATAGACGTATATAATGATCCCACCGAGAAGTGGCGCCGACCCGCCAGGAATGTTGTGAAATACTACATCCGAGATATGAGGTTCCCTTAGGTTAGGATATATAACGTTATTGACGTATATAATGTCCTCACCGAGATGTACGGGCCGACACGAACGGGATTTTGTAAAACATTACCAGCGAGGGTCTAGATGGGTTAGGTTAGGTTATATTACGATATAGACGTATGTAATGTGCCCACCGAGAAGTAGGGGCCGACCCGCCAGGAATGTTGGAAAATACTACATCCGAGATGTTAGGTTCCCTTAGGTTAGGATATATAAATTCATAGACGTATATAATGTCCTCACCGAGATGTACGGGCCGACACGACCGGGATTTTGTAAAACATTACCAGCGAGGGTCTAGATGGGTTAGGTTAGGTTATATTACGATATAGACGTATGTAATGTGCCCACCGAGAAGTATGGGCCGACCCGCCAGGAATGTTGGAAAATACTACATCCGAGATGTTATATTCCCTTAGGTTAGGATATATAAATTTATAGACTTATATAATGTCCGCACCGAGACGTACGGGAAGACATGAACGGGATTCTGTGAAGCATTACCAGCGAGGGTCTAGGTGGGTTAGGTTAGGTTATATTACGATATAGACGTATATAATGTGCCCACCGAGAAGTAGGGGCCGACCCGCCAGGAATGTTGGAAAATACTACATCCGAGATGTTACGTTCCCTTAGGTTAGGATATATAACGTTATAGACGTATATAATGTCCTCACCGAGATGTACGGGCCGACACGAGCGGGATTTTGTAAAACGTTACCAGCGAGGGTCTAGATGGGTTAGGTTAGGTTATATTACGATATAGACGTATATAATGTGCCCACCTAGAAGTAGGGGCCGACCCGCCAGGAATGTTGGAAAATACTACATCCGAGATGTTAGGTTCCCTTAGGTTAGGATATATAACGTTATAGACGTATATAATGTCCTCACCGAGATGTACGGGCCGACACGACCGGGATTTTGTAAAACATTACCAGCGAGGGTCTAGATGGGTTAGGTTAGGTTATTTTACGATATAGACGTATGTAATGTGCCCACCGAGAAGTAGGGGCCCACCCGCCAGAAATGTTGGAAAATTCTACATCCGAGATGTTAAGTTGCCTTAGGTCAGGATATATAACGTTATAGACGTATATAATATCCGCACCGAGACGTACGGGACGACACGAACGGGATTCTGTAAAACATTCCCACCTAGGGGCTAGATGTGTTACGTTAGGTTATATTAAATTATAGACATATATAATGATCCCACCGAGAATTGGCGCCGACCCGCCAGGAATGTTGTGAAATACTACATCCTAGATGTTAGGTTCCCTTAGGTTAGGATATATAACGTTATAGACGTATATAATGTCCTCACCGAGATGTACGGGCCGACACGACCGGGATTTTGTAAAACATTACCAACGTCGGTCTAGATGGGTTAGGTTAGGTTATATTACGATATAGACGTATATAATGTGCCCACCGAGAAGTAGGGGCCGACCCGCCAGGAATGTTGGAAAATACTACATCCGAGATGTTAGGTTCACTTAGGTTAGGATATATAACGTTATAGACGTATATAATGTCCTCACCGAGATGTACGGTCCGACACGACCGGGATTTTGTAAAACATTACCAGCGAGGGCCTAGATGGGTTAGGTCAGGTTATATTACGATATAGACGTATATAATGTGGCCACCGAGAAGTAGGGGCCGACCCGCCAGGAATGTTGGAAAATACTACATCCGAGATGTTATGTTCCCTCAGGTTAGGATATATAAAGTTATAGACGTATATGAGGTCCCCACGGAAAAGTACGGGCCGACACGACCGGGATTTTGTAAAACATTACCAGCGAGGGTCTAGATGGATTCGGTTAGGTTATTTTACGATATAGACGTATGTAATGTGCCCACCGAGAAGTAGGGGCCGACCCGCCAGGAATGTTGGAAAATACTACATCCGAGATGTTAGGTTCCCTTAGGTTAGGTTATATAAATTTATAGACGTATATAATGTCCGCACCGAGACGTACGGGAAGACATGAACGGGATTCTGTGAAGCATTACCAGCGAGGGTCTAGGTGGGTTAGGTGAGGTTATATTACGTTATAGACGTATATAATGTTCCCACCGAGAAGTAGGGGCCGACCCGCCAGAAATGTTGGAAAATTCTACATCCGAGATGTTAAGTTGCCTTAGGTTAGGATATATAACGTTATAGACGTATATGAGGTCCCCACGGAAAAGTACGGGCCGACACGACCGGGATTTTGTAAAACATTACCAGCGAGGGTCTAGATGGATTCGGTTAGGTTATTTTACGATATAGACGTATGTAATGTGCCCACCGAGAAGTAGGGGCCGACCCGCCTGGAATGTTGGAAAATACTACATCCGAGATGTTAGGTTCCCTTAGGTTAGGTTATTTAAATTTATAGACGTATATAATGTCCGCACCGAGACGTACGGGAAGACATGAACGGGATTCTGTGAAGCATTACCAGCGAGGGTCTAGGTGGGTTAGGTGAGGTTATATTACGTTATAGACGTATATAATGTTCCCACCGAGAAGTAGGGGCCGACCCGCCAGAAATGTTGGAAAATTCTACATCCGAGATGTTAAGTTGCCTTAGGTTAGGATATATAACGTTATAGACGTATATGAGGTCCCCACGGAAAAGTACGGGCCGACACGACCGGGATTTTGTAAAACATTACCAGCGAGGGTCTAGATGGATTCGGTTAGGTTATTTTACGATATAGACGTATGTAATGTGCCCACCGAGAAGTAGGGGCCGACCCGCCTGGAATGTTGGAAAATACTACATCCGAGATGTTAGGTTCCCTTAGGTTAGGTTATTTAAATTTATAGACGTATATAATGTCCGCACCGAGACGTACGGGAAGACATGAACGGGATTCTGTGAAGCATTACCAGCGAGGGTCTAGGTGGGTTAGGTGAGGTTATATTACGTTATAGACGTATATAATGTTCCCACCGAGAAGTAGGGGCCGACCCGCCAGAAATGTTGGAAAATTCTACATCCGAGATGTTAAGTTGCCTTAGGTTAGGATATATAACGTTATAGACGTATATGAGGTCCCCACGGAAAAGTACGGGCCGACACGACCGGGATTTTGTAAAACATTACCAGCGAGGGTCTAGATGGATTCGGTTAGGTTATTTTACGATATAGACGTATGTAATGTGCCCACCGAGAAGTAGGGGCCGACCCGCCTGGAATGTTGGAAAATACTACATCCGAGATGTTAGGTTCCCTTAGGTTAGGTTATTTAAATTTATAGACGTATATAATGTCCGCACCGAGACGTACGGGAAGACATGAACGGGATTCTGTGAAGCATTACCAGCGAGGGTCTAGGTGGGTTAGGTGAGGTTATATTACGTTATAGACGTATATAATGTTCCCACCGAGAAGTAGGGGCCGACCCGCCAGAAATGTTGGAAAATTCTACATCCGAGATGTTAAGTTGCCTTAGGTTAGGATATATAACGTTATAGACGTATATGAGGTCCCCACGGAAAAGTACGGGCCGACACGACCGGGATTTTGTAAAACATTACCAGCGAGGGCCTAGATGGGTTAGGTCAGGTTATATTACGATATAGACGTATATAATGTGGCCACCGAGAAGTAGGGGCCGACCCGCCAGGAATGTTGGAAAATACTACATCCGAGATGTTAGGTTCCCTCAGGTTAGGATATATAAAGTTATAGACGTATATGAGGTCCCCACGGAAAAGTACGGGCCGACACGACCGGGATTTTGTAAAACATTACCAGCGAGGGTCTAGATGGATTCGGTTAGGTTATTTTACGATATAGACGTATGTAATGTGCCCACCGAGAAGTAGGGGCCGACCCGCCAGGAATGTTGGAAAATACTACATCCGAGATGTTAGGTTCCCTTAGGTTAGGTTATATAAATTCATAGACGTATATAATGTCCGCACCGAGACGTACGGGAAGACATGAACGGGATTCTGTGAAGCATTACCAGCGAGGGTCTAGGTGGGTTAGGTGAGGTTATATTACGTTATAGACGTATATAATGTTCCCACCGAGAAGTAGGGGCCGACCCGCCAGAAATGTTGGAAAATTCTACATCCGAGATGTTAAGTTGCCTTAGGTTAGGATATATAACGTTATAGACGTATATGAGGTCCCCACGGAAAAGTACGGGCCGACACGACCGGGATTTTGTAAAACATTACCAGCGAGGGTCTAGATGGATTCGGTTAGGTTATTTTACGATATAGACGTATGTAATGTGCCCACCGAGAAGTAGGGGCCGACCCGCCTGGAATGTTGGAAAATACTACATCCGAGATGTTAGGTTCCCTTAGGTTAGGTTATTTAAATTTATAGACGTATATAATGTCCGCACCGAGACGTACGGGAAGACATGAACGGGATTCTGTGAAGCATTACCAGCGAGGGTCTAGGTGGGTTAGGTGAGGTTATATTACGTTATAGACGTATATAATGTTCCCACCGAGAAGTAGGGGCCGACCCGCCAGAAATGTTGGAAAATTCTACATCCGAGATGTTAAGTTGCCTTAGGTTAGGATATATAACGTTATAGACCTATATGAGGTCCCCACGGAAAAGTACGGGCCGACACGACCGGGATTTTGTAAAACATTACCAGCGAGGTTCTAGATGGATTCGGTTAGGTTATTTTACGATATAGACGTATGTAATGTGCCCACCGAGAAGTAGGGGCCGACCCGCCTGGAATGTTGGAAAATACTACATCCGAGATGTTAGGTTCCCTTAGGTTAGGTTATTTAAATTTATAGACGTATATAATGTCCGCACCGAGACGTACGGGAAGACATGAACGGGATTCTGTGAAGCATTACCAGCGAGGGTCTAGGTGGGTTAGGTGAGGTTATATTACGTTATAGACGTATATAATGTTCCCACCGAGAAGTAGGGGCCGACCCGCCAGGAATGTTGGAAAATACTACATCCGAGATGTTACGTTCCCTTAGGTTAGGATATATAACGTTATAGACGTATATAATGTCCTCACCGAGATGTACGGGCCGACACGAGCGGGATTTTGTAAAACGTTACCAGCGAGGGTCTAGATGGGTTAGGTTAGGTTATATTACGATATAGACGTATATAATGTGCCCACCTAGAAGTAGGGGCCGACCCGCCAGGAATGTTGGAAAATACTACATCCGAGATGTTAGGTTCCCTTAGGTTAGGATATATAACGTTATAGACGTATATAATGTCCTCACCGAGATGTACGGGCCGACACGACCGGGATTTTGTAAAACATTACCAGCGAGGGTCTAGATGGGTTAGGTTAGGTTATTTTACGATATAGACGTATGTAATGTGCCCACCGAGAAGTAGGGGCCCACCCGCCAGAAATGTTGGAAAATTCTACATCCGAGATGTTAAGTTGCCTTAGGTCAGGATATATAACGTTATAGACGTATATAATATCCGCACCGAGACGTACGGGACGACACGAACGGGATTCTGTAAAACATTCCCACCTAGGGGCTAGATGTGTTACGTTAGGTTATATTAAATTATAGACATATATAATGATCCCACCGAGAATTGGCGCCGACCCGCCAGGAATGTTGTGAAATACTACATCCTAGATGTTAGGTTCCCTTAGGTTAGGATATATAACGTTATAGACGTATATAATGTCCTCACCGAGATGTACGGGCCGACACGACCGGGATTTTGTAAAACATTACCAACGTCGGTCTAGATGGGTTAGGTTAGGTTATATTACGATATAGACGTATATAATGTGCCCACCGAGAAGTAGGGGCCGACCCGCCAGGAATGTTGGAAAATACTACATCCGAGATGTTAGGTTCACTTAGGTTAGGATATATAACGTTATAGACGTATATAATGTCCTCACCGAGATGTACGGTCCGACACGACCGGGATTTTGTAAAACATTACCAGCGAGGGCCTAGATGGGTTAGGTCAGGTTATATTACGATATAGACGTATATAATGTGGCCACCGAGAAGTAGGGGCCGACCCGCCAGGAATGTTGGAAAATACTACATCCGAGATGTTATGTTCCCTCAGGTTAGGATATATAAAGTTATAGACGTATATGAGGTCCCCACGGAAAAGTACGGGCCGACACGACCGGGATTTTGTAAAACATTACCAGCGAGGGTCTAGATGGATTCGGTTAGGTTATTTTACGATATAGACGTATGTAATGTGCCCACCGAGAAGTAGGGGCCGACCCGCCAGGAATGTTGGAAAATACTACATCCGAGATGTTAGGTTCCCTTAGGTTAGGTTATATAAATTTATAGACGTATATAATGTCCGCACCGAGACGTACGGGAAGACATGAACGGGATTCTGTGAAGCATTACCAGCGAGGGTCTAGGTGGGTTAGGTGAGGTTATATTACGTTATAGACGTATATAATGTTCCCACCGAGAAGTAGGGGCCGACCCGCCAGAAATGTTGGAAAATTCTACATCCGAGATGTTAAGTTGCCTTAGGTTAGGATATATAACGTTATAGACGTATATGAGGTCCCCACGGAAAAGTAAGGGCCGACACGACCGGGATTTTGTAAAACATTACCAGCGAGGGTCTAGATGGATTCGGTTAGGTTATTTTACGATATAGACGTATGTAATGTGCCCACCGAGAAGTAGGGGCCGACCCGCCTGGAATGTTGGAAAATACTACATCCGAGATGTTAGGTTCCCTTAGGTTAGGTTATTTAAATTTATAGACGTATATAATGTCCGCACCGAGACGTACGGGAAGACATGAACGGGATTCTGTGAAGCATTACCAGCGAGGGTCTAGGTGGGTTAGGTGAGGTTATATTACGTTATAGACGTATATAATGTTCCCACCGAGAAGTAGGGGCCGACCCGCCAGAAATGTTGGAAAATTCTACATCCGAGATGTTAAGTTGCCTTAGGTTAGGATATATAACGTTATAGACGTATATGAGGTCCCCACGGAAAAGTACGGGCCGACACGACCGGGATTTTGTAAAACATTACCAGCGAGGGTCTAGATGGATTCGGTTAGGTTATTTTACGATATAGACGTATGTAATGTGCCCACCGAGAAGTAGGGGCCGACCCGCCTGGAATGTTGGAAAATACTACATCCGAGATGTTAGGTTCCCTTAGGTTAGGTTATTTAAATTTATAGACGTATATAATGTCCGCACCGAGACGTACGGGAAGACATGAACGGGATTCTGTGAAGCATTACCAGCGAGGGTCTAGGTGGGTTAGGTGAGGTTATATTACGTTATAGACGTATATAATGTTCCCACCGAGAAGTAGGGACCGACCCGCCAGAAATGTTGGAAAATTCTACATCCGAGATGTTAAGGTGGCTTAGGTTAGGATATATAACGTTATAGACGTATATAATGTCCGCACCGAGACGTACGGGACGACACGAACGAGATTCTGTAAAACATTCCCAGCTAGGGGCTAGATGTGTTACGTTAGGTTATATTACGTTATAGACGTATATAATGATCCCACCGAGAAGTGGCGCCGACCCGCCAGGAATGTTGTGAAATACTACATCCGAGATATGAGGTTCCCTTAGGTTAGGATATATAACGTTATTGACGTATATAATGTCCTCACCGAGATGTACGGGCCGACACGAACGGGATTTTGTAAAACATTACCAGCGAGGGTCTAGATGGGTTAGGTTAGGTTATATTACGATATAGACGTATGTAATGTGCCCACCGAGAAGTAGGGGCCGACCCGCCAGGAATGTTGGAAAATACTACATCCGAGATGTTAGGTTCCCTTAGGTTAGGATATATAACGTTATAGACGTATATAATGTCCTCACCGAGATGTACGGGCCGACACGACCGGGATTTTGTAAAACATTACCAGCGAGGGTCTAGATGGGTTAGGTTAGGTTATATTACGATATAGACGTATGTAATGTGCCCACCGAGAAGTATGGGCCGACCCGCCAGGAATGTTGGAAAATACTACATCCGAGATGTTAGGTTCCCTTAGGTTAGGATATATAAATTTATAGACGTATATAATGTCCGCACCGAGATGTACGGGCCGACACGACCGGGATTTTGTAAAACATTACCAGCGAGGGTCTAGATGGGTTAGGTTAGGTTATATTACGATATAGACGTATATAATGTGCCCACCGAGAAGTAGGGGCCCACCCGCCAGAAATGCTGGAAAATTCTACATCCGAGATGTTAAGTTGCCTTAGGTCAGGATATATAACGTTATAGACGTATATAATATCCGCACCGAGACGTACGGGACGACACGAACGGGATTCTGTAAAACATTCCCAGCTAGGGGCTAGATGTGTTACGTTAGGTTATATTACATTATAGACGTATGTAATGTGCCCACCGAGAAGAAGGGGCCGACCCGCCAGGAATGTTGGAAAATACTACATCCGAGATGTTAGGTTCCCTCAGGTTAGGATATATAATGTTATAGACGTATATGAGGTCCCCACGGAAAAGTACGGGCCGACACGACCGGGATTTTGTAAAACATTACCAGCGAGGGTCTAGATGGGTTAGGTTAGGTTATATTACGATATAGACGTATATAATGTGCCCACCTAGAAGTAGGTGCCGACCCGCCAGGAATGTTGGAAAATACTACATCCGAGATGTTAGGTTCTCTTAGGTTAGGGTATATAACGTTATAGACGTATATAATGTCCCCACCGAGAAGTACGGGCAGACACGACCGCGATTTTGTAAAACATTACCAGCGAGGGGCTAGATGTGTTACGTTAGGTTATATTACGTTATAGACGTATATAATGATCCCACCGAGAATTGGCGCCGACCCGCCAGGAATATTGTGAAATACTACATCCGAGATGTTAGGTTCCCTTAGGTTAGGATATATAAATTTATAGACGTATATAATTTCCGCACCGAGATGTACGGGAAGACACGAACGGCATTTTGTAAAACATTACCAGCGAGGGTCTAGATGGCTTAGGTTAGGTTATATTACGATATAGACGTATATAATTTGCCCACCGAGAAGTAGGGGCCGACCCGCCAGGAATGTTGGAAAATACTACATCCGAGATGTTAGGTTCCCTCAGGTTAGGATATATAAAGTTATAGACGTATATGAGGTCCCCACGGAAAAGTACGGGCCGACACGACCGGGATTTTGTAAAACATTACCAGCGAGTGTCTAGATGGGTTAGGTTAGGTTATATTACGATATAGACGTATATAATGTGCGGCACCGAGAAGTAGGATCCGACCCGCCAGGAATGTTGGAAAATACTACATCCGAGATGTTAGGTTCTCTTAGGTTAGGATATATAACGTTATAGACGTATATAATGTCCCCACCGAGAAGTACGGGCAGACACGACCGGGATTTTGTAAAACATTACCAGCGATGGTCTAGATGGGTTAGGTTAGGTTATATTACGATATAGACGTATATAATGTGCCCACGGAGAAGTGGGGGCCGACCCGCCAGGAATGTTGGAAAATACTACATCCGAGATATTAGGTTCCCTTAGGTTAGGATATATAAATTTATAGACGTATATAATGTCCGCACCGAGACGTACGGGAAGACATGAACGGGATTCTGTGAAACATTACCAGCGAGGGTCTAGGTGGGTTAGGTTAGGTTATACTACGATATAGACGTATATAATGTGCCTACCGAGAAGTAGGGGCCGACCCGCCAGGAATGTTGGAAAATACTACATCCGAGATGTTAGGTTCACTTAGGTTAGGATATATAACGTTATAGACGTATATAATGTCCTCACCGAGATGTACGGTCCGACACGACCGGCATTTTGTAAAACATCACCAGCGAGGGTCTAGATGGGTTAGGTCAGGTTATATTACGATATAGACGTATATAATGTGCCCACCGAGAAGTAGGGGCCGAGCCGCCAGGAATGTTGGAAAATACTACATCCGAGATGTTAGGTTCCCTTAGGTTAGGATATATAACGTTATAGACGTATATAATGTCCTCGCCGAGATGTACGGGCCGACACAACCGGGATTTTGTAAAACATTCCCAATTAGGGGCTAGATGTGTTACGTTAGGTTATATTACGTTATAGACGTATGTAATGATCCCACCTAGAAGTAGGGGCCAACCCTCCAGGAATGTTGAAAAATACTACATCCGAGATGTTAGGTTCTCTTAGGTTAGGGTATATAACGTTATAGACGTATATAATGTCCCCACCGAGAAGTACGGGCCGACACGACCGGGATTTTGTAAAACATTACCAGCGAGGGTCTAGATGGATTCGGTTAGGTTATTTTACGATATAGACGTATGTGATGTGCCCACCGAGAAGTAGGGGCCGACCCGCCAGGAATGTTGGAAAATACTACATCCGAGATGTTAGGTTCCCTTAGGTTAGGATATATAAATTTATAGACGTATATAATGTCCGCACCGAGACGTACGGGAAGACATGAACGGGATTGTGTGAAGCATTACCAGCGAGGGTCTAGGTGGGTTAGGTTAGGTTATATTACGATATAGACGTATATAATGTGCCCACCGAGAAGTAGGGGCCGAGCCGCCAGGAATGTTGGAAAATACTACATCCGAGATGTTAGGTTCCCTCAGGTTAGGATATATAAAGTTATAGACGTATATGAGGTCCCCACGGAAAAGTACGGGCCGACACGACCGGGATTTTGTAAAACATTACCAGCGAGGGTCTAGATGGGTTAGGTTAGGTTATATTACGATATAGACGTATATAATGTGCTCACCTAGAAGTAGGGGCCGACCCGCCAGGAATGTTGGAAAATACTACATCCGAGATGTTAGGTTCTCTTAGGTTAGGGTATATAACGTTATAGACGTATATAATGTCCCCACCGAGAAGTACGGGCAGACACGACCGCGATTTTGTAAAACATTACCAGCGAGGGGCTAGATGTGTTACGTTAGGTTATATTACGTTATAGACGTATATAATGATCCCACCGAGAATTGGCGCCGACCCGCCAGGAATATTGTGAAATACTACATCCGAGATGTTAGGTTCCCTTAGGTTAGGATATATAAATTTATAGACGTATATAATTTCCGCACCGAGATGTACGGGAAGACACGAACGGCATTTTGTAAAACATTACCGGCGAGGGTCTAGATGGCTTAGGTTAGGTTATATTACGATATAGACGTATATAATTTGCCCACCGAGAAGTAGGGGCCGACCCGCCAGGAATGTTGGAAAATACTACATCCGAGATGTTAGGTTCCCTCAGGTTAGGATATATAAAGTTATAGACGTATATGAGGTCCCCTCGGAAAAGTACGGGCCGACACGACCGGGATTTTGTAAAACATTACCAGCGAGTGTCTAGATGGGTTAGGTTAGGTTATATTACGATATAGACGTATATAATGTGCCCACCGAGAAGTAGGATCCGACCCGCCAGGAATGTTGGAAAATACTACATCCGAGATGTTAGGTTCTCTTAGGTTAGGATATATAACGTTTTAGACGTATATAATGTCCCCACCGAGAAGTACGGGCAGACACGACCGGGATTTTGTAAAACATTACCAGCGATGGTCTAGATAGGTTAGGTTAGGTTATATTACGATATAGACGTATATAATGTGCCCACGGAGAAGTGGGGGCCGACCCGCCAGGAATGTTGGAAAATACTACATCCGAGATATTAGGTTCCCTTAGGTTAGGATATATAAATTTATAGACGTATATAATGTCCGCACCGAGACGTACGGGAAGACATGAACGGGATTCTGTGAAACATTACCAGCGAGGGTCTAGGTGGGTTAGGTTAGGTTATACTACGATATAGACGTATATAATGTGCCTACCGAGAAGTAGGGGCCGACCCGCCAGGAATGTTGGAAAATACTACATCCGAGATGTTAGGTTCACTTAGGTTAGGATATATAACGTTATAGACGTATATAATTTCCTCACCGAGATGTACGGTCCGACACGACCGGCATTTTGTAAAACATCACCAGCGAGGGTCTAGATGGGTTAGGTCAGGTTATATTACGATATAGACGTATATAATGTGCCCACCGAGAAGTAGGGGCCGACCCGCCAGAAATGTTGGAAAATTCTACATCCGAGATGTAAAGTTGCCTTAGGTTAGGATATATAACGTTATAGACGTATATAATGTCCGCACCGAGACGTACGGGACGACACGAACGGGATTCTGTAAAACATTCCCAGCTAGGGGCTAGATGTGTTACGTTAGGTTATATTACGTTATAGACGTATATAATGATCCCACCGAGAAGTAGGGGCCGACCCGCCAGGAATGTTGGAAAATACTACATCCGAGATGTTAGGTTCTCTTAGGTTAGGGTATATAACGTCACAGACGTATATAATGTCCCCACCGAGAAGTACGGGCCGACACGACCGGGATTTTGTAAAACATTACCAGCGAGGGTCTAGATGGATTCGGTTAGGTTATTTTACGATATAGACGTATGTAATGTGCCCACCGAGAAGTAGGGGCCGACCCGCCAGGAATGTTGGAAAATACTACATCCGAGATGTTAGGTTCCCTTAGGTTAGGATATATAAGTTTATAGACGTATATAATGTCCGCACCGAGACGTACGGGAAGACATGAACGGGATTGTGTGAAGCATTACCAGCGAGGGTCTAGGTGGGTTAGGTTAGGTTATATTACGATATAGACGTATATAATGTGCCCACCGAGAAGTAGGGGCCGAGCCGCCAGGAATGTTGGAAAATACTACATCCGAGATGTTAGGTTCCCTCAGGTTAGGATATATAAAGTTATAGACGTATATGAGGTCCCCACGGAAAAGTACGGGCCGACACGACCGGGATTTTGTAAAACATTACCAGCGAGGGTCTAGATGGGTTAGGTTAGGTTATATTACGATATAGACGTATATAATGTGCTCACCTAGAAGTAGGGGCCGACCCGCCAGGAATGTTGGAAAATACTACATCCGAGATGTTAGGTTCTCTTAGGTTAGGGTATATAACGTTATAGACGTATATAATGTCCCCACCGAGAAGTACGGGCAGACACGACCGCGATTTTGTAAAACATTACCAGCGAGGGGCTAGATGTGTTACGTTAGGTTATATTACGTTATAGACGTATATAATGATCCCACCGAGAATTGGCGCCGACCCGCCAGGAATATTGTGAAATACTACATCCGAGATGTTAGGTTCCCTTAGGTTAGGATATATAAATTTATAGACGTATATAATTTCCGCACCGAGATGTACGGGAAGACACGAACGGCATTTTGTAAAACATTACCGGCGAGGGTCTAGATGGCTTAGGTTAGGTTATATTACGATATAGACGTATATAATTTGCCCACCGAGAAGTAGGGGCCGACCCGCCAGGAATGTTGGAAAATACTACATCCGAGATGTTAGGTTCCCTCAGGTTAGGATATATAAAGTTATAGACGTATATGAGGTCCCCACGGAAAAGTACGGGCCGACACGACCGGGATTTTGTAAAACATTACCAGCGAGTGTCTAGATGGGTTAGGTTAGGTTATATTACGATATAGACGTATATAATGTGCCCACCGAGAAGTAGGATCCGACCCGCCAGGAATGTTGGAAAATACTACATCCGAGATGTTAGGTTCTCTTAGGTTAGGATATATAACGTTTTAGACGTATATAATGTCCCCACCGAGAAGTACGGGCAGACACGACCGGGATTTTGTAAAACATTACCAGCGATGGTCTAGATAGGTTAGGTTAGGTTATATTACGATATAGACGTATATAATGTGCCTACCGAGAAGTAGGGGCCGACCCGCCAGGAATGTTGGAAAATACTACATCCGAGATGTTAGGTTCACTTAGGTTAGGATATATAACGTTATAGACGTATATAATTTCCTCACCGAGATGTACGGTCCGACACGACCGGCATTTTGTAAAACATCACCAGCGAGGGTCTAGATGGGTTAGGTCAGGTTATATTACGATATAGACGTATATAATGTGCCCACCGAGAAGTAGGGGCCGACCCGCCAGAAATGTTGGAAAATTCTACATCCGAGATGTAAAGTTGCCTTAGGTTAGGATATATAACGTTATAGACGTATATAATGTCCGCACCGAGACGTACGGGACGACACGAACGGGATTCTGTAAAACATTCCCAGCTAGGGGCTAGATGTGTTACGTTAGGTTATATTACGTTATAGACGTATATAATGATCCCACCGAGAAGTAGGGGCCGACCCGCCAGGAATGTTGGAAAATACTACATCCGAGATGTTAGGTTCTCTTAGGTTAGGGTATATAACGTCACAGACGTATATAATGTCCCCACCGAGAAGTACGGGCCGACACGACCGGGATTTTGTAAAACATTACCAGCGAGGGTCTAGATGGATTCGGTTAGGTTATTTTACGATATAGACGTATGTAATGTGCCCACCGAGAAGTAGGGGCCGACCCGCCAGGAATGTTGGAAAATACTACATCCGAGATGTTAGGTTCCCTTAGGTTAGGATATATAAGTTTATAGACGTATATAATGTCCGCACCGAGACGTACGGGAAGACATGAACGGGATTGTGTGAAGCATTACCAGCGAGGGTCTAGGTGGGTTAGGTTATGTTATATTACGATATAGACGTATATAATGTGCCCACCGAGAAGTAGGGGCCGAGCCGCCAGGAATGTTGGAAAATACTACATCCGAGATGTTAGGTTCCCTCAGGTTAGGATATATAAAGTTATAGACGTATATGAGGTCCGCACGGAAAAGTACGGGCCGACACGACCGGGATTTTGTAAAACATTACCAGCGAGGGTCTAGATGGGTTAGGTTAGGTTATATTACGATATAGACGTATATAATGTGCCCACCTAGAAGTAGGGGCCGACCCGCCAGGAATGTTGGAAAATACTACATCCGAGATGTTAGGTTCTCTTAGGTTAGGGTATATAACGTTATAGACGTATATAATGTCCCCACCGAGAAGTACGGGCAGACACGACCGCGATTTTGTAAAACATTACCAGCGAGGGGCTAGATGTGTTACGTTAGGTTATATTACGTTATAGACGTATATAATGATCCCACCGTGAATTGGCGCCGAACCGCCAGGAATGTTGGAACATACTACATCCGAGATGTTAGGTTCCCTTAGGTTAGGATATATAACGTTATAGACTTATATAATGTCCTCACCGAGATGTACGGGCCGACACGACCGGGATTTTGTAAAACATTACCAGCGAGGGTCTAGATGGGTTAGGTTAGGTTATATTACGATATAGACGTATATAATGTGCCCACCGAGAAGTAGGGGCCGAGCCGCCAGGAATGTTGGAAAATACTACATCCGAGATGTTAGGTTCCCTTAGGTTAGGATATATAACGTTATAGACGTATATAATGTCCTCGCCGAGATGTACGGGCCGACACAACCGGGATTTTGTAAAACATTCCCAATTAGGGGCTAGATGTGTTACGTTAGGTTATATTACGTTATAGACGTATATAATGATCCCACCTGGAAGTAGGGGCCGACCCTCCAGGAATGTTGGAAAATACTACATCCGAGATGTTAGGTTCTCTTAGGTTAGGGTATATAACGTTATAGACGTATATAATGTCCCCACCGAGAAGTACGGGCCGACACGACCGGGATTTTGTAAAACATTACCAGCGAGGGTCTAGATGGCTTAGGTTAGGTTATATTACGACATAGACGTATATAATTTGCCCACCGAGAAGTAGGGGCCGACCCGCCAGGAATGTTGGAAAATACTACATCCGAGATGTTAGGATCCCTCAGGTTAGGATATATAAAGTTATAGACGTATATGAGGTCCCCACGGAAAAGTACGGGCCGACACGACCGGGATTTTGTAAAACATTACCAGCGGGGGTCTAGATGGATTCGGTTAGGTTATTTTACGATATAGACGTATGTAATGTGCCCACCGAGAAGTAGGGCCCGACCCGCCAGGAATGTTGGAAAATACTACATCCGAGATATTAGGTTCCCTTAGGTTAGGATATATAAATTTATAGACGTATATAATGTCCGCACCGAGACGTACGGGAAGACATGAACGGGATTGTGTGAAGCATTACCAGCGAGGGTCTAGGTGGGTTAGGTTAGGTTATATTACGATATAGACGTATATAATGTGCCCACCGAGAAGTAGGGGCCGAGCCGCCAGGAATGTTGGAAAATACTACATCCGAGATGTTAGGTTCCCTCAGGTTAGGATATATAAAGTTATAGACGTATATGAGGTCCCCACGGAAAAGTACGGGCCGACACGACCGGGATTTTGTAAAACATTACCAGCGAGTGTCTAGATGGGTTAGGTTAGGTTATATTACGATATAGACGTATATAATGTGCGGCACCGAGAAGTAGGATCCGACCCGCCAGGAATGTTGGAAAATACTACATCCGAGATGTTAGGTTCTCTTAGGTTAGGATATATAACGTTATAGACGTATATAATGTCCCCACCGAGAAGTACGGGCAGACACGACCGGGATTTTGTAAAACATTACCAGCGATGGTCTAGATGGGTTAGGTTAGGTTATATTACGATATAGACGTATATAATGTGCCCACGGAGAAGTGGGGGCCGACCCGCCAGGAATGTTGGAAAATACTACATCCGAGATATTAGGTTCCCTTAGGTTAGGATATATAAATTTATAGACGTATATAATGTCCGCACCGAGACGTACGGGAAGACATGAACGGGATTCTGTGAAACATTACCAGCGAGGGTCTAGGTGGGTTAGGTTAGGTTATACTACGATATAGACGTATATAATGTGCCTACCGAGAAGTAGGGGCCGACCCGCCAGGAATGTTGGAAAATACTACATCCGAGATGTTAGGTTCACTTAGGTTAGGATATATAACGTTATAGACGTATATAATGTCCTCACCGAGATGTACGGTCCGACACGACCGGCATTTTGTAAAACATCACCAGCGAGGGTCTAGATGGGTTAGGTCAGGTTATATTACGATATAGACGTATATAATGTGCCCACCGAGAAGTAGGGGCCGAGCCGCCAGGAATGTTGGAAAATACTACATCCGAGATGTTAGGTTCCCTTAGGTTAGGATATATAACGTTATAGACGTATATAATGTCCTCGCCGAGATGTACGGGCCGACACAACCGGGATTTTGTAAAACATTCCCAATTAGGGGCTAGATGTGTTACGTTAGGTTATATTACGTTATAGACGTATGTAATGATCCCACCTAGAAGTAGGGGCCAACCCTCCAGGAATGTTGAAAAATACTACATCCGAGATGTTAGGTTCTCTTAGGTTAGGGTATATAACGTTATAGACGTATATAATGTCCCCACCGAGAAGTACGGGCCGACACGACCGGGATTTTGTAAAACATTACCAGCGAGGGTCTAGATGGATTCGGTTAGGTTATTTTACGATATAGACGTATGTGATGTGCCCACCGAGAAGTAGGGGCCGACCCGCCAGGAATGTTGGAAAATACTACATCCGAGATGTTAGGTTCCCTTAGGTTAGGATATATAAATTTATAGACGTATATAATGTCCGCACCGAGACGTACGGGAAGACATGAACGGGATTGTGTGAAGCATTACCAGCGAGGGTCTAGGTGGGTTAGGTTAGGTTATATTACGATATAGACGTATATAATGTGCCCACCGAGAAGTAGGGGCCGAGCCGCCAGGAATGTTGGAAAATACTACATCCGAGATGTTAGGTTCCCTCAGGTTAGGATATATAAAGTTATAGACGTATATGAGGTCCCCACGGAAAAGTACGGGCCGACACGACCGGGATTTTGTAAAACATTACCAGCGAGGGTCTAGATGGGTTAGGTTAGGTTATATTACGATATAGACGTATATAATGTGCTCACCTAGAAGTAGGGGCCGACCCGCCAGGAATGTTGGAAAATACTACATCCGAGATGTTAGGTTCTCTTAGGTTAGGGTATATAACGTTATAGACGTATATAATGTCCCCACCGAGAAGTACGGGCAGACACGACCGCGATTTTGTAAAACATTACCAGCGAGGGGCTAGATGTGTTACGTTAGGTTATATTACGTTATAGACGTATATAATGATCCCACCGAGAATTGGCGCCGACCCGCCAGGAATATTGTGAAATACTACATCCGAGATGTTAGGTTCCCTTAGGTTAGGATATATAAATTTATAGACGTATATAATTTCCGCACCGAGATGTACGGGAAGACACGAACGGCATTTTGTAAAACATTACCGGCGAGGGTCTAGATGGCTTAGGTTAGGTTATATTACGATATAGACGTATATAATTTGCCCACCGAGAAGTAGGGGCCGACCCGCCAGGAATGTTGGAAAATACTACATCCGAGATGTTAGGTTCCCTCAGGTTAGGATATATAAAGTTATAGACGTATATGAGGTCCCCACGGAAAAGTACGGGCCGACACGACCGGGATTTTGTAAAACATTACCAGCGAGTGTCTAGATGGGTTAGGTTAGGTTATATTACGATATAGACGTATATAATGTGCCCACCGAGAAGTAGGATCCGACCCGCCAGGAATGTTGGAAAATACTACATCCGAGATGTTAGGTTCTCTTAGGTTAGGATATATAACGTTTTAGACGTATATAATGTCCCCACCGAGAAGTACGGGCAGACACGACCGGGATTTTGTAAAACATTACCAGCGATGGTCTAGATAGGTTAGGTTAGGTTATATTACGATATAGACGTATATAATGTGCCCACGGAGAAGTGGGGGCCGACCCGCCAGGAATGTTGGAAAATACTACATCCGAGATATTAGGTTCCCTTAGGTTAGGATATATAAATTTATAGACGTATATAATGTCCGCACCGAGACGTACGGGAAGACATGAACGGGATTCTGTGAAACATTACCAGCGAGGGTCTAGGTGGGTTAGGTTAGGTTATACTACGATATAGACGTATATAATGTGCCTACCGAGAAGTAGGGGCCGACCCGCCAGGAATGTTGGAAAATACTACATCCGAGATGTTAGGTTCACTTAGGTTAGGATATATAACGTTATAGACGTATATAATTTCCTCACCGAGATGTACGGTCCGACACGACCGGCATTTTGTAAAACATCACCAGCGAGGGTCTAGATGGGTTAGGTCAGGTTATATTACGATATAGACGTATATAATGTGCCCACCGAGAAGTAGGGGCCGACCCGCCAGAAATGTTGGAAAATTCTACATCCGAGATGTAAAGTTGCCTTAGGTTAGGATATATAACGTTATAGACGTATATAATGTCCGCACCGAGACGTACGGGACGACACGAACGGGATTCTGTAAAACATTCCCAGCTAGGGGCTAGATGTGTTACGTTAGGTTATATTACGTTATAGACGTATATAATGATCCCACCGAGAAGTAGGGGCCGACCCGCCAGGAATGTTGGAAAATACTACATCCGAGATGTTAGGTTCTCTTAGGTTAGGGTATATAACGTCACAGACGTATATAATGTCCCCACCGAGAAGTAAGGGCCGACACGACCGGGATTTTGTAAAACATTACCAGCGAGGGTCTAGATGGATTCGGTTAGGTTATTTTACGATATAGACGTATGTAATGTGCCCACCGAGAAGTAGGGGCCGACCCGCCAGGAATGTTGGAAAATACTACATCCGAGATGTTAGGTTCCCTTAGGTTAGGATATATAAGTTTATAGACGTATATAATGTCCGCACCGAGACGTACGGGAAGACATGAACGGGATTGTGTGAAGCATTACCAGCGAGGGTCTAGGTGGGTTAGGTTATGTTATATTACGATATAGACGTATATAATGTGCCCACCGAGAAGTAGGGGCCGAGCCGCCAGGAATGTTGGAAAATACTACATCCGAGATATTAGGTTCCCTTAGGTTAGGATATATAAATTTATAGACGTATATAATGTCCGCACCGAGACGTACGGGAAGACATGAACGGGATTCTGTGAAACATTACCAGCGAGGGTCTAGGTGGGTTAGGTTAGGTTATACTACGATATAGACGTATATAATGTGCCTACCGAGAAGTAGGGGCCGACCCGCCAGGAATGTTGGAAAATACTACATCCGAGATGTTAGGTTCACTTAGGTTAGGATATATAACGTTATAGACGTATATAATTTCCTCACCGAGATGTACGGTCCGACACGACCGGCATTTTGTAAAACATCACCAGCGAGGGTCTAGATGGGTTAGGTCAGGTTATATTACGATATAGACGTATATAATGTGCCCACCGAGAAGTAGGGGCCGACCCGCCAGAAATGTTGGAAAATTCTACATCCGAGATGTAAAGTTGCCTTAGGTTAGGATATATAACGTTATAGACGTATATAATGTCCGCACCGAGACGTACGGGACGACACGAACGGGATTCTGTAAAACATTCCCAGCTAGGGGCTAGATGTGTTACGTTAGGTTATATTACGTTATAGACGTATATAATGATCCCACCGAGAAGTAGGGGCCGACCCGCCAGGAATGTTGGAAAATACTACATCCGAGATGTTAGGTTCTCTTAGGTTAGGGTATATAACGTCACAGACGTATATAATGTCCCCACCGAGAAGTACGGGCCGACACGACCGGGATTTTGTAAAACATTACCAGCGAGGGTCTAGATGGATTCGGTTAGGTTATTTTACGATATAGACGTATGTAATGTGCCCACCGAGAAGTAGGGGCCGACCCGCCAGGAATGTTGGAAAATACTACATCCGAGATGTTAGGTTCCCTTAGGTTAGGATATATAAGTTTATAGACGTATATAATGTCCGCACCGAGACGTACGGGAAGACATGAACGGGATTGTGTGAAGCATTACCAGCGAGGGTCTAGGTGGGTTAGGTTATGTTATATTACGATATAGACGTATATAATGTGCCCACCGAGAAGTAGGGGCCGAGCCGCCAGGAATGTTGGAAAATACTACATCCGAGATGTTAGGTTCCCTCAGGTTAGGATATATAAAGTTATAGACGTATATGAGGTCCGCACGGAAAAGTACGGGCCGACACGACCGGGATTTTGTAAAACATTACCAGCGAGGGTCTAGATGGGTTAGGTTAGGTTATATTACGATATAGACGTATATAATGTGCCCACCTAGAAGTAGGGGCCGACCCGCCAGGAATGTTGGAAAATACTACATCCGAGATGTTAGGTTCTCTTAGGTTAGGGTATATAACGTTATAGACGTATATAATGTCCCCACCGAGAAGTACGGGCAGACACGACCGCGATTTTGTAAAACATTACCAGCGAGGGGCTAGATGTGTTACGTTAGGTTATATTACGTTATAGACGTATATAATGATCCCACCGTGAATTGGCGCCGACCCGCCAGGAATATTGTGAAATACTACATCCGAGATGTTAGGTTCCCTTAGGTTAGGATATATAAATTTATAGACGTATATAATTTCCGCACCGAGATGTACGGGAAGACACGAATGGGATTCTGTGAAACATTACCAGCGAGGGTCTAGGTGGGTTAGGTTAGGTTATATTACGATATATACGTATATAATGTGCCCACCGAGAAGTAGGGCCCGACCCGCGAGGAATGTTGGAAAATACTACATCCGAGATGTTAGGTTCCCTTAGGTTAGGATATATAACGTTATAGACGTATATGAGGTCCCCACGGAAAAGTACGGGCCGACACGACCGGGATTTTGTAAAACATTACCAGCGGGGGTCTAGATGGATTCGGTTTGGTTATTTTACGATATAGACGTATGTAATGTGCCCACCGAGAAGTAGGGGCCGACCCGCCAGGAATGTTGGAAAATACTACATCCGAGATGTTAGGTTCTCTTAGGTTAGGGTATATAACGTTATAGACGTATATAATGTCCCCACCGAGAAGTACGGGCCGACACGACCGGGATTTTGTAAAACATTACCAGCGAGGGTCTAGATGGGTTCGGTTAGGTTATATTACGATATAGACGTATGTAATGTGCCCACCGAGAAGTATGGGCCGAACCGCCAGGAATGTTGGAACATACTACATCCGAGATGTTAGGTTCCCTTAGGTTAGGATATATAACGTTATAGACTTATATAATGTCCTCACCGAGATGTACGGGCCGACACGACCGGGATTTTGTAAAACATTACCAGCGAGGGTCTAGATGGGTTAGGTTAGGTTATATTACGATATAGACGTATATAATGTGCCCACCGAGAAGTAGGGGCCGAGCCGCCAGGAATGTTGGAAAATACTACATCCGAGATGTTAGGTTCCCTTAGGTTAGGATATATAACGTTATAGACGTATATAATGTCCTCGCCGAGATGTACGGGCCGACACAACCGGGATTTTGTAAAACATTCCCAATTAGGGGCTAGATGTGTTACGTTAGGTTATATTACGTTATAGACGTATATAATGATCCCACCTGGAAGTAGGGGCCGACCCTCCAGGAATGTTGGAAAATACTACATCCGAGATGTTAGGTTCTCTTAGGTTAGGGTATATAACGTTATAGACGTATATAATGTCCCCACCGAGAAGTACGGGCCGACACGACCGGGATTTTGTAAAACATTACCAGCGAGGGTCTAGATGGCTTAGGTTAGGTTATATTACGATATAGACGTATATAATTTGCCCACCGAGAAGTAGGGGCCGACCCGCCAGGAATGTTGGAAAATACTACATCCGAGATGTTAGGATCCCTCAGGTTAGGATATATAAAGTTATAGACGTATATGAGGTCCCCACGGAAAAGTACGGGCCGACACGACCGGGATTTTGTAAAACATTACCAGCGGGGGTCTAGATGGATTCGGTTAGGTTATTTTACGATATAGACGTATGTAATGTGCCCACCGAGAAGTAGGGCCCGACCCGCCAGGAATGTTGGAAAATACTACATCCGAGATATTAGGTTCCCTTAGGTTAGGATATATAAATTTATAGACGTATATAATGTCCGCACCGAGACGTACGGGAAGACATGAACGGGATTGTGTGAAGCATTACCAGCGAGGGTCTAGGTGGGTTAGGTTAGGTTATATTACGATATAGACGTATATAATGTGCCCACCGAGAAGTAGGGGCCGAGCCGCCAGGAATGTTGGAAAATACTACATCCGAGATGTTAGGTTCCCTCAGGTTAGGATATATAAAGTTATAGACGTATATGAGGTCCCCACGGAAAAGTACGGGCCGACACGACCGGGATTTTGTAAAACATTACCAGCGAGTGTCTAGATGGGTTAGGTTAGGTTATATTACGATATAGACGTATATAATGTGCGGCACCGAGAAGTAGGATCCGACCCGCCAGGAATGTTGGAAAATACTACATCCGAGATGTTAGGTTCTCTTAGGTTAGGATATATAACGTTATAGACGTATATAATGTCCCCACCGAGAAGTACGGGCAGACACGACCGGGATTTTGTAAAACATTACCAGCGATGGTCTAGATGGGTTAGGTTAGGTTATATTACGATATAGACGTATATAATGTGCCCACGGAGAAGTGGGGGCCGACCCGCCAGGAATGTTGGAAAATACTACATCCGAGATATTAGGTTCCCTTAGGTTAGGATATATAAATTTATAGACGTATATAATGTCCGCACCGAGACGTACGGGAAGACATGAACGGGATTCTGTGAAACATTACCAGCGAGGGTCTAGGTGGGTTAGGTTAGGTTATACTACGATATAGACGTATATAATGTGCCTACCGAGAAGTAGGGGCCGACCCGCCAGGAATGTTGGAAAATACTACATCCGAGATGTTAGGTTCACTTAGGTTAGGATATATAACGTTATAGACGTATATAATGTCCTCACCGAGATGTACGGTCCGACACGACCGGCATTTTGTAAAACATCACCAGCGAGGGTCTAGATGGGTTAGGTCAGGTTATATTACGATATAGACGTATATAATGTGCCCACCGAGAAGTAGGGGCCGAGCCGCCAGGAATGTTGGAAAATACTACATCCGAGATGTTAGGTTCCCTTAGGTTAGGATATATAACGTTATAGACGTATATAATGTCCTCGCCGAGATGTACGGGCCGACACAACCGGGATTTTGTAAAACATTCCCAATTAGGGGCTAGATGTGTTACGTTAGGTTATATTACGTTATAGACGTATGTAATGATCCCACCTAGAAGTAGGGGCCAACCCTCCAGGAATGTTGAAAAATACTACATCCGAGATGTTAGGTTCTCTTAGGTTAGGGTATATAACGTTATAGACGTATATAATGTCCCCACCGAGAAGTACGGGCCGACACGACCGGGATTTTGTAAAACATTACCAGCGAGGGTCTAGATGGATTCGGTTAGGTTATTTTACGATATAGACGTATGTGATGTGCCCACCGAGAAGTAGGGGCCGACCCGCCAGGAATGTTGGAAAATACTACATCCGAGATGTTAGGTTCCCTTAGGTTAGGATATATAAATTTATAGACGTATATAATGTCCGCACCGAGACGTACGGGAAGACATGAACGGGATTGTGTGAAGCATTACCAGCGAGGGTCTAGGTGGGTTAGGTTAGGTTATATTACGATATAGACGTATATAATGTGCCCACCGAGAAGTAGGGGCCGAGCCGCCAGGAATGTTGGAAAATACTACATCCGAGATGTTAGGTTCCCTCAGGTTAGGATATATAAAGTTATAGACGTATATGAGGTCCCCACGGAAAAGTACGGGCCGACACGACCGGGATTTTGTAAAACATTACCAGCGAGGGTCTAGATGGGTTAGGTTAGGTTATATTACGATATAGACGTATATAATGTGCTCACCTAGAAGTAGGGGCCGACCCGCCAGGAATGTTGGAAAATACTACATCCGAGATGTTAGGTTCTCTTAGGTTAGGGTATATAACGTTATAGACGTATATAATGTCCCCACCGAGAAGTACGGGCAGACACGACCGCGATTTTGTAAAACATTACCAGCGAGGGGCTAGATGTGTTACGTTAGGTTATATTACGTTATAGACGTATATAATGATCCCACCGAGAATTGGCGCCGACCCGCCAGGAATATTGTGAAATACTACATCCGAGATGTTAGGTTCCCTTAGGTTAGGATATATAAATTTATAGACGTATATAATTTCCGCACCGAGATGTACGGGAAGACACGAACGGCATTTTGTAAAACATTACCGGCGAGGGTCTAGATGGCTTAGGTTAGGTTATATTACGATATAGACGTATATAATTTGCCCACCGAGAAGTAGGGGCCGACCCGCCAGGAATGTTGGAAAATACTACATCCGAGATGTTAGGTTCCCTCAGGTTAGGATATATAAAGTTATAGACGTATATGAGGTCCCCACGGAAAAGTACGGGCCGACACGACCGGGATTTTGTAAAACATTACCAGCGAGTGTCTAGATGGGTTAGGTTAGGTTATATTACGATATAGACGTATATAATGTGCCCACCGAGAAGTAGGATCCGACCCGCCAGGAATGTTGGAAAATACTACATCCGAGATGTTAGGTTCTCTTAGGTTAGGATATATAACGTTTTAGACGTATATAATGTCCCCACCGAGAAGTACGGGCAGACACGACCGGGATTTTGTAAAACATTACCAGCGATGGTCTAGATAGGTTAGGTTAGGTTATATTACGATATAGACGTATATAATGTGCCCACGGAGAAGTGGGGGCCGACCCGCCAGGAATGTTGGAAAATACTACATCCGAGATATTAGGTTCCCTTAGGTTAGGATATATAAATTTATAGACGTATATAATGTCCGCACCGAGACGTACGGGAAGACATGAACGGGATTCTGTGAAACATTACCAGCGAGGGTCTAGGTGGGTTAGGTTAGGTTATACTACGATATAGACGTATATAATGTGCCTACCGAGAAGTAGGGGCCGACCCGCCAGGAATGTTGGAAAATACTACATCCGAGATGTTAGGTTCACTTAGGTTAGGATATATAACGTTATAGACGTATATAATTTCCTCACCGAGATGTACGGTCCGACACGACCGGCATTTTGTAAAACATCACCAGCGAGGGTCTAGATGGGTTAGGTCAGGTTATATTACGATATAGACGTATATAATGTGCCCACCGAGAAGTAGGGGCCGACCCGCCAGAAATGTTGGAAAATTCTACATCCGAGATGTAAAGTTGCCTTAGGTTAGGATATATAACGTTATAGACGTATATAATGTCCGCACCGAGACGTACGGGACGACACGAACGGGATTCTGTAAAACATTCCCAGCTAGGGGCTAGATGTGTTACGTTAGGTTATATTACGTTATAGACGTATATAATGATCCCACCGAGAAGTAGGGGCCGACCCGCCAGGAATGTTGGAAAATACTACATCCGAGATGTTAGGTTCTCTTAGGTTAGGGTATATAACGTCACAGACGTATATAATGTCCCCACCGAGAAGTAAGGGCCGACACGACCGGGATTTTGTAAAACATTACCAGCGAGGGTCTAGATGGATTCGGTTAGGTTATTTTACGATATAGACGTATGTAATGTGCCCACCGAGAAGTAGGGGCCGACCCGCCAGGAATGTTGGAAAATACTACATCCGAGATGTTAGGTTCCCTTAGGTTAGGATATATAAGTTTATAGACGTATATAATGTCCGCACCGAGACGTACGGGAAGACATGAACGGGATTGTGTGAAGCATTACCAGCGAGGGTCTAGGTGGGTTAGGTTATGTTATATTACGATATAGACGTATATAATGTGCCCACCGAGAAGTAGGGGCCGAGCCGCCAGGAATGTTGGAAAATACTACATCCGAGATATTAGGTTCCCTTAGGTTAGGATATATAAATTTATAGACGTATATAATGTCCGCACCGAGACGTACGGGAAGACATGAACGGGATTCTGTGAAACATTACCAGCGAGGGTCTAGGTGGGTTAGGTTAGGTTATACTACGATATAGACGTATATAATGTGCCTACCGAGAAGTAGGGGCCGACCCGCCAGGAATGTTGGAAAATACTACATCCGAGATGTTAGGTTCACTTAGGTTAGGATATATAACGTTATAGACGTATATAATTTCCTCACCGAGATGTACGGTCCGACACGACCGGCATTTTGTAAAACATCACCAGCGAGGGTCTAGATGGGTTAGGTCAGGTTATATTACGATATAGACGTATATAATGTGCCCACCGAGAAGTAGGGGCCGACCCGCCAGAAATGTTGGAAAATTCTACATCCGAGATGTAAAGTTGCCTTAGGTTAGGATATATAACGTTATAGACGTATATAATGTCCGCACCGAGACGTACGGGACGACACGAACGGGATTCTGTAAAACATTCCCAGCTAGGGGCTAGATGTGTTACGTTAGGTTATATTACGTTATAGACGTATATAATGATCCCACCGAGAAGTAGGGGCCGACCCGCCAGGAATGTTGGAAAATACTACATCCGAGATGTTAGGTTCTCTTAGGTTAGGGTATATAACGTCACAGACGTATATAATGTCCCCACCGAGAAGTACGGGCCGACACGACCGGGATTTTGTAAAACATTACCAGCGAGGGTCTAGATGGATTCGGTTAGGTTATTTTACGATATAGACGTATGTAATGTGCCCACCGAGAAGTAGGGGCCGACCCGCCAGGAATGTTGGAAAATACTACATCCGAGATGTTAGGTTCCCTTAGGTTAGGATATATAAGTTTATAGACGTATATAATGTCCGCACCGAGACGTACGGGAAGACATGAACGGGATTGTGTGAAGCATTACCAGCGAGGGTCTAGGTGGGTTAGGTTATGTTATATTACGATATAGACGTATATAATGTGCCCACCGAGAAGTGGGGGCCGAGCCGCCAGGAATGTTGGAAAATACTACATCCGAGATGTTAGGTTCCCTCAGGTTAGGATATATAAAGTTATAGACGTATATGAGGTCCGCACGGAAAAGTACGGGCCGACACGACCGGGATTTTGTAAAACATTACCAGCGAGGGTCTAGATGGGTTAGGTTAGGTTATATTACGATATAGACGTATATAATGTGCCCACCTAGAAGTAGGGGCCGACCCGCCAGGAATGTTGGAAAATACTACATCCGAGATGTTAGGTTCTCTTAGGTTAGGGTATATAACGTTATAGACGTATATAATGTCCGCACCGAGACGTACGGGAAGACATGAACGGGATTCTGTGAAGCATTACCAGCGAGGGTCTAGGTGGGTTAGGTTAGGTTATATTACGTTATAGACGTATATAATGTTCCCACCGAGAAGTAGGGTCCGACCCGCCAGGAATGTTGGAAAATACTACATCCGAGATGTTAGGTTCCCTCAGGTTAGGATATATAACGTTATAGACGTATATAATGGCCGCACCGAGACGTACGGGCCGACACGACCGGGATTTTGTAAAACATTACCAGCGAGGGTCTAGATGGGTTAGGTTAGGTTATATTACGATATAGACGTATATAATGTGGCCACCGAGAAGTAGGGGCCGACCCGCCAGGAATGTTGGAAAATACTACATCCGAGATGTTAGGTTCCCTTAGGTTAGGATATATAACGTTATAGACGTATATAATGTCCTCGCCGAGATGTACGGGCCGACACAACCGGGATTTTGTAAAACATTCCCAATTAGGGGCTAGATGTGTTACGTTAGGTTATATTACGTTATAGACGTATGTAATGATCCCACCTAGAGGTAGGGGCCGACCCGCCAGGAATGTTGGAAAATACTACATCCGAGATGTTAGGTTCTCTTAGGTTAGGGTATATAACGTTATAGACGTATATAATGTCCCCACCGAGAAGTACGGGCCGACACGACCGGGATTTTGTAAAACATTACCAGCGAGGGTCTAGATGGGTTCGGTTAGGTTATATTACGATATAGACGTATGTAATGTGCCCACCGAGAAGTATGGGCCGAACCGCCAGGAATGTTGGAACATACTACATCCGAGATGTTAGGTTCCCTTAGGTTAGGATATATAACGTTATAGACTTATATAATGTCCTCACCGAGATGTACGGGCCGACACGACCGGGATTTTGTAAAACATTACCAGCGAGGGTCTAGATGGGTTAGGTTAGGTTATATTACGATATAGACGTATATAATGTGCCCACCGAGAAGTAGGGGCCGAGCCGCCAGGAATGTTGGAAAATACTACATCCGAGATGTTAGGTTCCCTTAGGTTAGGATATATAACGTTATAGACGTATATAATGTCCTCGCCGAGATGTACGGGCCGACACAACCGGGATTTTGTAAAACATTCCCAATTAGGGGCTAGATGTGTTACGTTAGGTTATATTACGTTATAGACGTATATAATGATCCCACCTGGAAGTAGGGGCCGACCCTCCAGGAATGTTGGAAAATACTACATCCGAGATGTTAGGTTCTCTTAGGTTAGGGTATATAACGTTATAGACGTATATAATGTCCCCACCGAGAAGTACGGGCCGACACGACCGGGATTTTGTAAAACATTACCAGCGAGGGTCTAGATGGCTTAGGTTAGGTTATATTACGATATAGACGTATATAATTTGCCCACCGAGAAGTAGGGGCCGACCCGCCAGGAATGTTGGAAAATACTACATCCGAGATGTTAGGATCCCTCAGGTTAGGATATATAAAGTTATAGACGTATATGAGGTCCCCACGGAAAAGTACGGGCCGACACGACCGGGATTTTGTAAAACATTACCAGCGGGGGTCTAGATGGATTCGGTTAGGTTATTTTACGATATAGACGTATGTAATGTGCCCACCGAGAAGTAGGGCCCGACCCGCCAGGAATGTTGGAAAATACTACATCCGAGATATTAGGTTCCCTTAGGTTAGGATATATAAATTTATAGACGTATATAATGTCCGCACCGAGACGTACGGGAAGACATGAACGGGATTGTGTGAAGCATTACCAGCGAGGGTCTAGGTGGGTTAGGTTAGGTTATATTACGATATAGACGTATATAATGTGCCCACCGAGAAGTAGGGGCCGAGCCGCCAGGAATGTTGGAAAATACTACATCCGAGATGTTAGGTTCCCTCAGGTTAGGATATATAAAGTTATAGACGTATATGAGGTCCGCACGGAAAAGTACGGGCCGACACGACCGGGATTTTGTAAAACATTACCAGCGAGGGTCTAGATGGGTTAGGTTAGGTTATATTACGATATAGACGTATATAATGTGCCCACCTAGAAGTAGGGGCCGACCCGCCAGCAATGTTGGAAAATACTACATCCGAGATGTTAGGTTCTCTTAGGTTAGGGTATATAACGTTATAGACGTATATAATGTCCCCACCGAGAAGTACGGGCAGACACGACCGCGATTTTGTAAAACATTACCAGCGAGGGGCTAGATGTGTTACGTTAGGTTATATTACGTTATAGACGTATATAATGATCCCACCGAGAATTGGCGCCGACCCGCCAGGAATATTGTGAAATACTACATCCGAGATGTTAGGTTCCCTTAGGTTAGGATATATAAATTTATAGACGTATATAATTTCCGCACCGAGATGTACGGGCCGACACGACCGGGATTTTGTAAAACATTACCAGCGAGTGTCTAGATGGGTTCGGTTAGGTTATATTACGATATAGACGTATGTAATGTGCCCACCGAGAAGTATGGGCCGACCCGCCAGGAATGTTGGAACATACTACATCCGAGATGATAGGTTCCCTTAGGTTAGAATATATAACGTTATAGACTTATATAATGTCCTCACCGAGATGTACGGGCCGACACGACCGGGATTTTGTAAAACATTACCAGCGAGGGTCTAGATGGGTTAGGTTAGGTTATATTACGATATAGACGTATATAATGTGCCCACCGAGAAGTAGGGGCCGAGCCGCCAGGAATGTTGGAAAATACTACATCCGAGATATTAGGTTCCCTTAGGTTAGGATATATAACGTTATAGACGTATATAATGTCCTCGCCGAGATGTACGGGCCGACACAACCGGGATTTTGTAAAACATTCCCAATTAGGGGTTAGATGTGTTACGTTAGGTTATATTACGTTATAGACGTATATAATGATCCCACCTAGAAGTAGGGGCCGACCCTCCAGGAATGTTGGAAAATACTACATCCGAGATGTTAGGTTCTCTTAGGTTAGGGTATATAACGTTATAGACGTATATAATGTCCCCACCGAGAAGTACGGGCCGACACGACCGGGATTTTGTAAAACATTACCAGCGAGGGTCTAGATGGATTCGGTTAGGTTATTTTACGATATAGACGTATGTAATGTGCCCACCGAGAAGTAGGGGCCGACCCGCCAGGAATGTTGGAAAATACTACATCCGAGATGTTAGGTTCCCTTAGGTTAGGATATATAAATTTATAGACGTATATAATGTCCGCACCGAGACGTACGGGAAGACATGAACGGGATTGTGTGAAGCATTACCAGCGAGGGTCTAGGTGGGTTAGGTTAGGTTATATTACGATATAGACGTATATAATGTGCCCACCGAGAAGTAGGGGCCGAGCCGCCAGGAATGTTGGAAAATACTACATCCGAGATGTTAGGTTCCTTCAGGTTCGGATATATAAAGTTATAGACGTATATGAGGTCCCCACGGAAAAGTACGGGCCGACACGACCGGGATTTTGTAAAACATTACCAGCGAGGTTCTAGATGGGTTAGGTTAGGTTATATTACGATATAGACGTATATAATGTGCTCACCTAGAAGTAGGGGCCGACCCGCCAGGAATGTTGGAAAATACTACATCCGAGATGTTAGGTTCTCTTAGGTTAGGGTATATAACGTTATAGACGTATATAATGTCCCCACAGAGAAGTACGGGCAGACACGACCGCGATTTTGTAAAACATTACCAGCGAGGGGCTAGATGTGTTACGTTAGGTTATATTACGTTATAGACGTATATAATGATCCCACCGAGAATTGGCGCCGACCCGCCAGGAATATTGTGAAATACTACATCCGAGATGTTAGGTTCCCTTAGGTTAGGATATATAAATTTATAGACGTATATAATTTCCGCACCGAGATGTACGGGAAGACACGAACGGCATTTTGTAAAACATTACCAGCGAGGGTCTAGATGGCTTAGGTTAGGTTATATTACGATATAGACGTATATAATGTGCCTACCGAGAAGTAGGGGCCGACCCGCCAGGAATGTTGGAAAATACTACATCCGAGATGTTAGGTTCACTTAGGTTAGGATATATAACCTTATAGACGTATATAATGTCCTCACCGAGATGTACGGGCCGACACGACCGGGATTTTGTAAAACATTACCAGCGAGGGTCTAGATGGGTTAGGTTAGGTTATATTACGATATAGACGTATATAATGTGCACACCCAGAAGTAGGGGCCGACCCGCCAGGAATGTTGGAAAATACTACATCCGAGATGTTAGGTTCTCTTAGGTTAGGGTATATAACGTTATAGACGTATATAATGTCCCCACCGAGAAGTACGGGCCGACACGACCGGGATTTTGTAAAACATTACCAGCGAGGGTCTAGATGGGTTCGGTTAGGTTATATTACGATATAGACGTATGTAATGTGCCCACCGAGAAGTATGGGCCGAACCGCCAGGAATGTTGGAAAATACTACATCCGAGATGTTAGGTTCCCTTAGGTTAGGATATATAACGTTATAGACTTATATAATGTCCTCACCGAGATATACGGGCCGACACGACCGGGATTTTGTAAAACATTACCAGCGAGGGTCTAGATGGGTTAGGTTAGGTTATATTACGATATAGACGTATATAATGTGCCCACCGAGAAGTAGGGGCCGACCCGCCAGGAATGTTGGAAAATACTACATCCGAGATGTTAGGTTCCCTTAGGATAGGATATATAACGTTATAGACGTATATAATGTCCTCGCCGAGATGTACGGGCCGACACAACCGGGATTTTGTAAAACATTCCCAGCTAGGGGCTAGATGTGTTACGTTAGGTTATATTACGTTATAGACGTATGTAATGATCCCACCTAGAAGTAGGGGCCGACCCGCCAGGAATGTTGGAAAATACTACATCCGAGATGTTAGGTTCTCTTAGGTTAGGGTATATAACGTTATAGACGTATATAATGTCCCCACCGAGAAGTACGGGCCGACACGACCGGGATTTTGTAAAACATTACCAGCGAGGGTCTAGATGGATTCGGTTAGGTTATTTTACGATATAGACGTATGTAATGTGCCCACCGAGAAGTAGGGGCCGACCCGCCAGGAATGTTGGAAAATACTACATCCGAGATGTTAGGTTCCCTTAGGTTAGGATATATAAATTTATAGACGTATATAATGTCCGCGCCGAGACGTACGGGACGACACGAACGGGATTCTGTAAAACATTCCCAGCTAGGGGCTAGATGTGTTACGTTAGGTTATATTACGTTATAGACGTATATAATGATCCCACCGAGAAGTAGGGGCCGACCCGCCAGGAATGTTGGAAAATACTACATCCGAGATGTTAGGTTCTCTTAGGTTAGGGTATATAACGTTACAGACGTATATAATGTCCCCACCGAGAAGTACGGGCCGACACGACCGGGATTTTGTAAAACATTACCAGCGAGGGTCTAGATGGATTCGGATAGGTTATTTTACGATATAGACGTATGTAATGTGCCCACCGAGAAGTAGGGGCCGACCCGCCAGGAATGTTGGAAAATACTACATCCGAGATGTTAGGTTCCCTTAGGTTAGGATATATAAATTTATAGACGTATATAATGTCCGCACCGAGACGTACGGGAAGACATGAACGGGATTGTGTGAAGCATTACCAGCGAGGGTCTAGGTGGGTTAGGTTAGGTTATATTACGATATAGACGTATATAATGTGCCCACCGAGAAGTAGGGGCCGAGCCGCCAGGAATGTTGGAAAATACTACATCCGAGATGATAGGTTCTCTTAGGTTAGGGTATATAACGTTATAGGCGTATATAATGTCCCCACCGAGAAGTACGGGCAGACACGTCCGCGATTTTGTAAAACATTACCAGCGAGGGGCTAGATGTGTTACGTTAGGTTATATTACGTTATAGACGTATATAATGATCCCACCGAGAATTGGCGCCGACCCGCCAGGAATATTGTGAAATACTACATTCGAGATGTTAGGTTCCCTTAGGTTAGGATATATAAATTTATAGACGTATATAATTTCCGCACCGAGATGTACGGGAAGACACGAATGGGATTCTGTGAAACATTACCAGCGAGGGTCTAGGTGGGTTAGGTTAGGTTATATTACGATATATACGTATATAATGTGCCCACCGAGAAGTAGGGGCCGACCCGCCAGGAATGTTGGAAAATACTACATCCGAGATGTTAGGTTCCCTTAGGTTAGGATATATAACGTTATAGACGTATATAATGCCCTCACCGAGATGTACGGGCCGACACGACCGGGATTTTGTAAAACATTACCAGCGAGGGTCTAGATGGGTTAGGTTAGGTTATATTACGATATAGACGTATATAATGTGGCCACCGAGAAGTAGGGGCCGACCCGCCAGGAATGTTGGAAAATACTACATCCGAGATGTTAGGTTCCCTCAGGTTAGGATATATAAAGTTATAGACGTATATGAGGTCCCCACGGAAAAGTACGGGCCGACACGACCGGGATTTTGTAAAACATTACCAGCGGGGTCTAGATGGATTCGGTTAGGTTATTTTACGATATAGACGTATGTAATGTGCCCACCGAGAAGTAGGGCCCGACCCGCCAGGAATGTTGGAAAATACTACATCCGAGATATTAGGTTCCCTTAGGTTAGGTTATATAAATTTATAGACGTATATAATGTCCGCACCGAGACGTACGGGAAGACATGAACGGGATTCTGTGAAGCATTACCAGCGAGGGTCTAGGTGGGTTAGGTTAGGTTATATTACGTTATAGACGTATATAATGTTCCCACCGAGAAGTAGGGGCCGACCCGCCAGGAATGTTGGAAAATACTACATCCGAGATGTTAGGTTCCCTCAGGTTAGGATATATAACGTTATAGACGTATATAATGGCCGCACCGAGACGTACGGGCCGACACGACCGGGATTTTGTAAAACATTACCAGCGAGGGTCTAGATGGGTTAGGTTAGGTTATATTACGATATAGACGTATATAATGTGGCCACCGAGAAGTAGGGGCCGACCCGCCAGGAATGTTGGAAAATACTACATCCGAGATGTTAGGTTCCCTTAGGTTAGGATATATAACGTTATAGACGTATATAATGTCCTCGCCGAGATGTACGGGCCGACACAACCGGGATTTTGTAAAACATTCCCAATTAGGGGCTAGATGTGTTACGTTAGGTTATATTACGTTATAGACGTATGTAATGATCCCACCTAGAGGTAGGGGCCGACCCGCCAGGAATGTTGGAAAATACTACATCCGAGATGTTAGGTTCTCTTAGGTTAGGGTATATAACGTTATAGACGTATATAATGTCCCCACCGAGAAGTACGGGCCGACACGACCGGGATTTTGTAAAACATTACCAGCGAGGGTCTAGATGGATTCGGTTAGGTTATTTTACGATATAGACGTATGTAATGTGCCCACCGAGAAGTAGGGGCCGACCCGCCAGGAATGTTGGAAAATACTACATCCGAGATGTTAGGTTCCCTTAGGTTAGGATATATAAATTTATAGACGTATATAATGTCCGCACCGAGACGTACGGGAAGACATGAACGGGATTGTGTGAAGCATTACCAGCGAGGGTGTAGGTGGGTTAGATTAGGTTATATTACGATATAGACGTATATAATGTGCCCACCGAGAAGTAGGGGCCGAGCCGCCAGGAATGTTGGAAAATACTACATCCGAGATGTTAGGTTCCCTCAGGTTCGGATATATAAAGTTATAGACGTATATGAGGTCCCCACGGAAAAGTACGGGCCGACACGACCGGGATTTTGTAAAACATTACCAGCGAGGGTCTAGATGGGTTAGGTTAGGTTATATTACGATATAGACGTATATAATGTGCTCACCTAGAAGTAGGGGCCGACCCGCCAGGAATGTTGGAAAATACTACATCCGAGATGTTAGGTTCTCTTAGGTTAGGGTATATAACGTTATAGACGTATATAATGTCCCCACAGAGAAGTACGGGCAGACACGACCGCGATTTTGTAAAACATTACCAGCGAGGGGCTAGATGTGTTACGTTAGGTTATATTACGTTATAGACGTATATAATGATCCCACCGAGAATTGGCGCCGACCCGCCAGGAATGTTGGAAAATACTACATCCGAGATGTTAGGTTCCCTTAGGTTAGGATATATAACGTTATAGACGTATATAATGTCCTCACCGAGATGTACGGGCCGACACGACCGGGATTTTGTAAAACATTACCAGCGAGGGTCTAGATGGGTTAGGTTAGGTTATATTACGATATAGACGTATATAATGTGCACACCCAGAAGTAGGGGCCGACCCGCCAGGAATGTTGGAAAATACTACATCCGAGATGTTAGGTTCTCTTAGGTTAGGGTATATAACGTTATAGACGTATATAATGTCCCCACCGAGAAGTACGGGCCGACACGACCGGGATTTTGTAAAACATTACCAGCGAGGGTCTAGATGGGTTCGGTTAGGTTATATTACGATATAGACGTATGTAATGTGCCCACCGAGAAGTATGGGCCGAACCGCCAGGAATGTTGGAAAATACTACATCCGAGATGTTAGGTTCCCTTAGGTTAGGATATATAACGTTATAGACTTATATAATGTCCTCACCGAGATATACGGGCCGACACGACCGGGATTTTGTAAAACATTACCAGCGAGGGTCTAGATGGGTTAGGTTAGGTTATATTACGATATAGACGTATATAATGTGCCCACCGAGAAGTAGGGGCCGACCCGCCAGGAATGTTGGAAAATACTACATCCGAGATGTTAGGTTCCCTTAGGTTAGGATATATAACGTTATAGACGTATATAATGTCCTCGCCGAGATGTACGGGCCGACACAACCGGGATTTTGTAAAACATTCCCAGCTAGGGGCTAGATGTGTTACGTTAGGTTATATTACGTTATAGACGTATGTAATGATCCCACCTAGAAGTAGGGGCCGACCCGCCAGGAATGTTGGAAAATACTACATCCGAGATGTTAGGTTCTCTTAGGTTAGGGTATATAACGTTATAGACGTATATAATGTCCCCACCGAGAAGTACGGGCCGACACGACCGGGATTTTGTAAAACATTACCAGCGAGGGTCTAGATGGATTCGGTTAGGTTATTTTTCGATATAGACGTATGTAATGTGCCCACCGAGAAGTAGGGGCCGACCCGCCAGGAATGTTGGAAAATACTACATCCGAGATGTTAGGTTCCCTTAGGTTAGGATATATAAATTTATAGACGTATATAATGTCCGCGCCGAGACGTACGGGACGACACGAACGGGATTCTGTAAAACATTCCCAGCTAGGGGCTAGATGTGTTACGTTAGGTTATATTACGTTATAGACGTATATAATGATCCCACCGAGAAGTAGGGGCCGACCCGCCAGGAATGTTGGAAAATACTACATCCGAGATGTTAGGTTCCCTTAGGTTAGGATATATAACGTTATAGACGTATATAATGTCCTCACCGAGATGTACGGGCCGACACGACCGGGATTTTGTAAAACGTTACCAGCGGGGGTCTAGATGGGTTAGGTTAGGTTATATTACGATATAGACGTATATAATGTTCCCACCGAGAAGTAGGGGCCGACCCGCCAGAAATGTTGGAAAATTCTACATCCGAGATGTAAAGTTGCCTTAGGTTAGGATATATAACGTTATAGACGTATATAATGTCCGCACCGAGACGTACGGGACGACACGAACGGGATTCTGTAAAACATTCCCAGCTAGGGGCTAGATGTGTTACGTTAGGTTATATTACGTTATAGACGTATATAATGATCCCACCGAGAAGTAGGGGCCGACCCGCCAGGAATGTTGGAAAATACTACATCCGAGATGTTAGGTTCTCTTAGGTTAGGGTATATAACGTTACAGACGTATATAATGTCCCCACCGAGAAGTACGGGCCGACACGACCGGGATTTTGTAAAACATTACCAGCGAGGGTCTAGATGGATTCGGATAGGTTATTTTACGATATAGACGTATGTAATGTGCCCACCGAGAAGTAGGGGCCGACCCGCCAGGAATGTTGGAAAATACTACATCCGAGATGTTAGGTTCCCTTAGGTTAGCATATATAAATTTATAGACGTATATAATGTCCGCACCGAGACGTACGGGAAGACATGAACGGGATTGTGTGAAGCATTACCAGCGAGGGTCTAGGTGGGTTAGGTTAGGTTATATTACGATATAGACGTATATAATGTGCCCACCGAGAAGTAGGGGCCGAGCCGCCAGGAATGTTGGAAAATACTACATCCGAGATGATAGGTTCTCTTAGGTTAGGGTATATAACGTTATAGACGTATATAATGTCCCCACCGAGAAGTACGGGCAGACACGTCCGCGATTTTGTAAAACATTACCAGCGAGGGGCTAGATGTGTTACGTTAGGTTATATTACGTTATAGACGTATATAATGATCCCACCGAGAATTGGCGCCGACCCGCCAGGAATATTGTGAAATACTACATCCGAGATGTTAGGTTCCCTTAGGTTAGGATATATAAATTTATAGACGTATATAATTTCCGCACCGAGATGTACGGGAAGACACGAATGGGATTCTGTGAAACATTACCAGCGAGGGTCTAGGTGGGTTAGGTTAGGTTATATTACGATATATACGTATATAATGTGCCCACCGAGAAGTAGGGGCCGACCCGCCAGGAATGTTGGAAAATACTACATCCGAGATGTTAGGTTCCCTTAGGTTAGGATATATAACGTTATAGACGTATATAATGCCCTCACCGAGATGTACGGGCCGACACGACCGGGATTTTGTAAAACATTACCAGCGAGGGTCTAGATGGGTTAGGTTAGGTTATATTACGATATAGACGTATATAATGTGGCCACCGAGAAGTAGGGGCCGACCCGCCAGGAATGTTGGAAAATACTACATCCGAGATGTTAGGTTCCCTCAGGTTAGGATATATAAAGTTATAGACGTATATGAGGTCCCCACGGAAAAGTACGGGCCGACACGACCGGGATTTTGTAAAACATTACCAGCGGGGGTCTAGATGGATTCGGTTAGGTTATTTTACGATATAGACGTATGTAATGTGCCCACCGAGAAGTAGGGCCCGACCCGCCAGGAATGTTGGAAAATACTACATCCGAGATATTAGGTTCCCTTAGGTTAGGTTATATAAATTTATAGACGTATATAATGTCCGCACCGAGACGTACGGGAAGACATGAACGGGATTCTGTGAAGCATTACCAGCGAGGGTCTAGGTGGGTTAGGTTAGGTTATATTACGTTATAGACGTATATAATGTTCCCACCGAGAAGTAGGGGCCGACCCGCCAGGAATGTTGGAAAATACTACATCCGAGATGTTAGGTTCCCTCAGGTTAGGATATATAACGTTATAGACGTATATAATGGCCGCACCGAGACGTACGGGCCGACACGACCGGGATTTTGTAAAACATTACCAGCGAGGGTCTAGATGGGTTAGGTTAGGTTATATTACGATATAGACGTATATAATGTGGCCACCGAGAAGTAGGGGCCGACCCGCCAGGAATGTTGGAAAATACTACATCCGAGATGTTAGGTTCCCTTAGGTTAGGATATATAACGTTATAGACGTATATAATGTCCTCGCCGAGATGTACGGGCCGACACAACCGGGATTTTGTAAAACATTCCCAATTAGGGGCTAGATGTGTTACGTTAGGTTATATTACGTTATAGACGTATGTAATGATCCCACCTAGAGGTAGGGGCCGACCCGCCAGGAATGTTGGAAAATACTACATCCGAGATGTTAGGTTCTCTTAGGTTAGGGTATATAACGTTATAGACGTATATAATGTCCCCACCGAGAAGTACGGGCCGACACGACCGGGATTTTGTAAAACATTACCAGCGAGGGTCTAGATGGATTCGGTTAGGTTATTTTACGATATAGACGTATGTAATGTGCCCACCGAGAAGTAGGGGCCGACCCGCCAGGAATGTTGGAAAATACTCCATCCGAGATGTTAGGTTCCCTTAGGTTAGGATATATAAATTTATAGACGTATATAATGTCCGCACCGAGACTTACGGGAAGACATGAACGGGATTCTGTGAAGCATTACCAGCGAGGGTCTAGGTGGGTTAGGTTAGGTTATATTACGTTATAGACGTATATAATGTTCCCACCGAGAAGTAGGGGCCGACCAGCCAGAAATGTTGGAAAATTCTACATCCGAGATGTTAAGTTGCCTTAGGTTAGGATATATAACGTTATAGACGTATATAATGTCCTCACCGAGATGTACGGGCCGACACGACTGGGATTTTGTAAAACATTACCAGCGAGGGTCTAGATGGGTTAGGTTAGGTTATATTACGATATAGACGTATATAATGTGCCCACCGAGAAGTAGGAGCCGACCCGCCAGGAATGTTGGAAAATACTACATCCGAGATGTAAAGTTGCCTTAGGTTAGGATATATAACGTTATAGACGTATATAATGTCCGCACCGAGACGTACGGGACGACACGACCGGGATTCTGTAAAACATTCCCAGCTAGGGGCTAGATGTGTTAGGTTAGGTTATATTACGTTATAGACGTATATAATGATCCCACCGAGAAGTAGGGGCCGACCCGCCAGGAATGTTGGAAAATACTACATCCGAGATGTTAGGTTCCTTTAGGTTCGGATATATAACGTTATAGACGTATATAATGTCCTCACCGAGATGTACGGGCCGACACAACCGGGATTTTGTAAAACATTCCCAGCTAGGGGCTAGATGTGTTACGTTAGGTTATATTTCGTTATAGACGTATATAATGATCCCACCTAGAAGTAGGGGCCGACCCGCCAGGAATGTTGGAAAATACTACATCCGAGATGTTAGGTTCTCTTAGGTTAGGGTATGTAACGTTATAGACGTATATAATGTCCCCACCGAGAAGTACGGGCCGACACGACCGGGATTTTGTAAAACATTACCAGCGAGTGTCTAGATGGATTCGGTTAGGTTATATTACGATATAGACGTATATAATGTTCCCACCGAGAAGTAGGGGCCGACCCGCCAGAAATGTTGGAAAATTCTACATCCGAGATGTAAAGTTGCCTTAGGTTAGGATATATAACGTTATAGACGTATATAATGTCCGCACCGAGACGTACGGGACGACACGAACGGGATTCTGTAAAACATTCCCAGCTAGGGGCTAGATGTGTTACGTTAGGTTATATTACGTTATAGACGTATATAATGATCCCACCGAGAATTGGCGCCTACCCGCCAGGAATGTTGTGAAATACTACATCCGAGATGTTAGGTTCCCTTAGGTTAGGATATATAAATTTATAGACGTATATAATTTCCGCACCGAGACGTACGGGAAGACACGAATGGGATTCTGTGAAACATTACCAGCGAGGGTCTAGGTGGGTTAGGTTAGGTTATATTACGATATATACGTATATAATGTGCCCACCGAGAAGTAGGGGCCGACCCGCCAGGAATGTTGGAAAATACTACATCCGAGATGTTAGGTTCCCTTAGGTTAGGATATATAACGTTATAGACGTATATAATGTCCTCACCGAGATGTACGGGCCGACACGACCGGGATTTTGTAAAACATTACCAGCGAGGGTCTAGATGGGTTAGGTTAGGTTATATTACGATATAGACGTATATAATCTGCCCACCGAGAAGTAGGGGCCGACCCGCCAGGAATGTTGGAAAATACTACATCCGAGATGTTAGGTTCTCTTAGGTTAGGGTATATAACGTTATAGACGTATATAATGTCCCCACCGAGAAGTACGGGCCGACACGACCGGGATTTTGTAAAACATTACCAGCGAGGGTCTAGATGGGTTCGGTTAGGTTATATTACGATATAGACGTATGTAATGTGCCCACCGAGAAGTATGGGCCGACCCGCCAGGTATGTTGGAAAATACTACATCCGAGATGTTAGGTTCCCTTAGGTTAGGATATATAACGTTATAGACTTATATAATGTCCTCACCGAGATGTACGGGCCGACACGACCGGGATTTTGTAAAACATTACCAGCGAGGGTCTAGATGGGTTAGGTTAGGTTATATTACGATATAGACGTATATAATGTGCCCACCGAGAAGTAGGGGCCGACCCGCCAGGAATGTTGGAAAATACTACATCCGAGATGTTAGGTTCCCTTAGGTTAGGATATATAACGTTATAGACGTATATAATGTCCTCGCCGAGATGTACGGGCCGACACAACCGGGATTTTGTAAAACATTCCCAATTAGGGGCTAGATGTGTTACGTTAGGTTATATTACGTTATAGACGTATGTAATGATCCCACCTAGAGGTAGGGGCCGACCCGCCAGGAATGTTGGAAAATACTACATCCGAGATGTTAGGTTCTCTTAGGTTAGGGTATATAACGTTATAGACGTATATAATGTCCCCACCGAGAAGTACGGGCCGACACGACCGGGATTTTGTAAAACATTACCAGCGAGGGTCTAGATGGATTCGGTTAGGTTATTTTACGATATAGACGTATGTAATGTGCCCACCGAGAAGTAGGGGCCGACCCGCCAGGAATGTTGGAAAATACTCCATCCGAGATGTTAGGTTCCCTTAGGTTAGGATATATAAATTTATAGACGTATATAATGTCCGCACCGAGACGTACGGGAAGACATGAACGGGATTCTGCGAAGCATTACCAGCGAGGGTCTAGGTGGGTTAGGTTAGGTTATATTACGTTATAGACGTATATAATGTTCCCACCGAGAAGTAGGGGCCGACCAGCCAGAAATGTTGGAAAATTCTACATCCGAGATGTTAAGTTGCCTTAGGTTAGGATATATAACGTTATAGACGTATATAATGTCCTCACCGAGATGTACGGGCCGACACGACTGGGATTTTGTAAAACATTACCAGCGAGGGTCTAGATGGGTTAGGTTAGGTTATATTACGATATAGACGTATATAATGTGCCCACCGAGAAGTAGGAGCCGACCCGCCAGGAATGTTGGAAAATACTACATCCGAGATGTAAAGTTGCCTTAGGTTAGGATATATAACGTTATAGACGTATATAATGTCCGCACCGAGACGTACGGGACGACACGACCGGGATTCTGTAAAACATTCGCAGCTAGGGGCTAGATGTGTTAGGTTAGGTTATATTACGTTATAGACGTATATAATGATCCCACCGAGAAGTAGGGGCCGACCCGCCAGGAATGTTGGAAAATACTACATCCGAGATGTAAAGTTGCCTTAGGTTAGGATATATAACGTTATAGACGTATATAATGTCCGCACCGAGACGTACGGGACGACACGAACGGGATTCTGTAAAACATTCCCAGCTAGGGGCTAGATGTGTTACGTTAGGTTATATTACGTTATAGACGTATATAATGATCCCACCGAGAAGTAGGGGCCGACCCGCCAGGAATGTTGGAAAATACTACATCCGAGATGTTAGGTTCTCTTAGGTTAGGGTATATAACGTTACAGACGTATATAATGTCCCCACCGAGAAGTACGGGCCGACACGACCGGGATTTTGTAAAACATTACCAGCGAGGGTCTAGATGGATTCGGATATGTTATTTTACGATATAGACGTATGTAATGTGCCCACCGAGAAGTAGGGGCCGACCCGCCAGGAATGTTGGAAAATACTACATCCGAGATATTAGGTTCCCTTAGGTTAGGATATATAAATTTATAGACGTATATAATTTCCGCACCGAGACGTACGGGAAGACACGAATGGGATTCTGTGAAACATTACCAGCGAGGGTCTAGATGGGTTAGGTTAGGTTATATTACGATATAGACGTATATAATGTGCCCACCGAGAAGTAGGGGCCGACCCGCCAGGAATGTTGGAAAATACTACATCCGAGATGTTAGGTTCCCTTAGGTTAGGATATATAACGTTATAGACGTATATAATGTCCTCGCCGAGATGTACGGGCCGACACGTCTGGGATTTTGTAAAACATTACCAGCGAGGGTCTAGATGGGTTAGGTTAGGTTATATTACGTTATAGACGTATGTAATGATCCCACCTAGAGGTAGGGGCCGACCCGCCAGGAATGTTGGAAAATACTACATCCGAGATGTTAGGTTCTCTTAGGTTAGGGTATATAACGTTATAGACGTATATAATGTCCCCACCGAGAAGTACGGGCCGACACGACCGGGATTTTGTAAAACATTACCAGCGAGGGTCTAGATGGATTCGGTTAGGTTATTTTACGATATAGACGTATGTAATGTGCCCACCGAGAAGTAGGGGCCGACCCGCCAGGAATGTTGGAAAATACTCCATCCGAGATGTTAGGTTCCCTTAGGTTAGGATATATAAATTTATAGACGTATATAATGTCCGCACCGAGACGTACGGGAAGACATGAACGGGATTCTGCGAAGCATTACCAGCGAGGGTCTAGGTGGGTTAGGTTAGGTTATATTACGTTATAGACGTATATAATGTTCCCACCGAGAAGTAGGGGCCGACCAGCCAGAAATGTTGGAAAATTCTACATCCGAGATGTTAAGTTGCCTTAGGTTAGGATATATAACGTTATAGACGTATATAATGTCCTCACCGAGATGTACGGGCCGACACGTCTGGGATTTTGTAAAACATTACCAGCGAGGGTCTAGATGGGTTAGGTTAGGTTATATTACGATATAGACGTATATAATGTGCCCACCGAGAAGTAGGAGCCGACCCGCCAGGAATGTTGGAAAATACTACATCCGAGATGTAAAGTTGCCTTAGGTTAGGATATATAACGTTATAGACGTATATAATGTCCGCACCGAGACGTACGGGACGACACGACCGGGATTCTGTAAAACATTCCCAGCTAGGGGCTAGATGTGTTAGGTTAGGTTATATTACGTTATAGACGTATATAATGATCCCACCGAGAAGTAGGGGCCGACCCGCCAGGAATGTTGGAAAATACTACATCCGAGATGTAAAGTTGCCTTAGGTTAGGATATATAACGTTATAGACGTATATAATGTCCGCACCGAGACGTACGGGACGACACGACCGGGATTCTGTAAAACATTCCCAGCTAGGGGCTAGATGTGTTAGGTTAGGTTATATTACGTTATAGACGTATATAATGATCCCACCGAGAAGTAGGGGCCGACCCGCCAGGAATGTTGGAAAATACTACATCCGAGATGTTAGGTTCCCTTAGGTTAGGATATATAAATTTATAGACGTATATAATGTCCGCACCGAGACGTACGGGAAGACATGAACGGGATTGTGTGAAGCATTACCAGCGAGGGTCTAGGTGGGTTAGGTTAGGTTATATTACGTTATAGACGTATATAATGATCCCACCGAGAAGTAGGGGCCGACCCGCCAGGAATGTTGGAAAATACTACATCCGAGATGTAAAGTTGCCTTAGGTTAGGATATATAACGTTATAGACGTATATAATGTCCGCACCGAGACGTACGGGACGACACGAACGGGATTCTGAAAAACATTCCCAGCTAGGGGCTAGATGTGTTACGTTAGGTTATATTACGTTATAGACGTATGTAATGATCCCACCTAGAGGTAGGGGCCGACCCGCCAGGAATGTTGGAAAATACTACATCCGAGATGTTAGGTTCTCTTAGGTTAGGGTATATAACGTTATAGACGTATATAATGTCCCCACCGAGAAGTACGGGCCGACACGACCGGGATTTTGTAAAACATTACCAGCGAGGGTCTAGATGGATTCGGTTAGGTTATTTTACGATATAGACGTATGTAATGTGCCCACCGAGTAGTAGGGGCCGACCCGCCAGGAATGTTGGAAAATACTCCATCCGAGATGTTAGGTTCCCTTAGGTTAGGATATATAAATTTATAGACGTATATAATGTCCGCACCGAGACGTACGGGAAGACATGAACGGGATTCTGGGAAGCATTACCAGCGAGGGTCTAGGTGGGTTAGGTTAGGTTATATTACGTTATAGACGTATATAATGTTCCCACCGAGAAGTAGGGGCCGACCAGCCAGAAATGTTGGAAAATTCTACATCCGAGATGTTAAGTTGCCTTAGGTTACGATATATAACGTTATAGACGTATATAATGTCCTCACCGAGATGTACGGGCCGACACGACTGGGATTTTGTAAAACATTACCAGCGAGGGTCTAGATGGGTTAGGTTAGGTTATATTACGATATAGACGTATATAATGTGCCCACCGAGAAGTAGGAGCCGACCCGCCAGGAATGTTGGAAAATACTACATCCGAGATGTAAAGTTGCCATAGGTTAGGATATATAACGTTATAGACGTATATAATGTCCGCACCGAGACGTACGGGACGACACGACCGGGATTCTGTAAAACATTCCCAGCTAGGGGCTAGATGTGTTAGGTTAGGTTATATTACGTTATAGACGTATATAATGATCCCACCGAGAAGTAGGGGCCGACCCGCCAGGAATGTTGGAAAATACTACATCCGAGATGTTAGGTTCCTTTAGGTTCGGATATATAACGTTATAGACGTATATAATGTCCTCACCGAGATGTACGGGCCGACACAACCGGGATTTTGTAAAGCATTCCCAGCTAGGGGCTAGATGTGTTACGTTAGGTTATATTTCGTTATAGACGTATATAATGATCCCACCTAGAAGTAGGGGCCGACCCGCCAGGAATGTTGGAAAATACTACATCCGAGATGTTAGGTTCTCTTAGGTTAGGGTATGTAACGTTATAGACGTATATAATGTCCCCACCGAGAAGTACGGGCCGACACAACCGGGATTTTGTAAAACATTACCAGCGAGTGTCTAGATGGATTCGGTTAGGTTATATTACGATATAGACGTATATAATGTTCCCACCGAGAAGTAGGGGCCGACCCGCCAGAAATGTTGGAAAATTCTACATCCGAGATGTAAAGTTGCCTTAGGTTAGGATATATAACGTTATAGACGTATATAATGTCCGCACCGAGACGTACGGGACGACACGAACGGGATTCTGTAAAACATTCCCAGCTAGGGGCTAGATGTGTTACGTTAGGTTATATTACGTTATAGACGTATATAATGATCCCACCGAGAATTGGCGCCGACCCGCCAGGAATGTTGTGAAATACTACATCCGAAATGTTAGGTTCCCTTAGGTTAGGATATATAAATTTATAGACGTATATAATTTCCGCACCGAGACGTACGGGAAGACACGAATGGGATTCTGTGAAACATTACCAGCGAGGGTCTAGGTGGGTTAGGTTAGGTTATATTACGATATATACGTATATAATGTGCCCACCGAGAAGTAGGGGCCGACCCGCCAGGAATGTTGGAAAATACTACATCCGAGATGTTAGGTTCCCTTAGGTTAGGATATATAACGTTATAGACGTATATAATGTCCTCACCGAGATGTACGGGCCGACACGACCGGGATTTTGTAAAACATTACCAGCGAGGGTCTAGATGGGTTCGGTTAGGTTATATTACGATATAGACGTATGTAATGTGCCCACCGAGAAGTATGGGCCGACCCGCCAGGAATGTTGGAAAATACTACATCCGAGATGTTAGGTTCCCTTAGGTTAGGATATATAACGTTATAGACTTATATAATGTCCTCACCGAGATGTACGGGCCGACACGACCGGGATTTTGTAAAACATTACCAGCGAGGGTCTAGATGGGTTAGGTTAGGTTATATTACGATATAGACGTATATAATGTGCCCACCGAGAAGTAGGGGCCGACCCGCCAGGAATGTTGGAAAATACTACATCCGAGATGTTAGGTTCCCTTAGGTTAGGATATATAACGTTATAGACGTATATAATGTCCTCGCCGAGATGTACGGGCCGACACAACCGGGATTTTGTAAAACATTCCCAATTAGGGGCTAGATGTGTTACGTTAGGTTATATTACGTTATAGACGTATGTAATGATCCCACCTAGAGGTAGGGGCCGACCCGCCAGGAATGTTGGAAAATACTACATCCGAGATGTTAGGTTCTCTTAGGTTAGGGTATATAACGTTATAGACGTATATAATGTCCCCACCGAGAAGTACGGGCCGACACGACCGGGATTTTGTAAAACATTACCAGCGAGGGTCTAGATGGATTCGGTTAGGTTATTTTACGATATAGACGTATGTAATGTGCCCACCGAGAAGTAGGGGCCGACCCGCCAGGAATGTTGGAAAATACTCCATCCGAGATGTTAGGTTCCCTTAGGTTAGGATATATAAATTTATAGACGTATATAATGTCCGCACCGAGACGTACGGGAAGACATGAACGGGATTCTGCGAAGCATTACCAGCGAGGGTCTAGGTGGGTTAGGTTAGGTTATATTACGTTATAGACGTATATAATGATCCCACCGAGAAGTAGGGGCCGACCCGCCAGGAATGTTGGAAAATACTACATCCGAGATGTAAAGTTGCCTTAGGTTAGGATATATAACGTTATAGACGTATATAATGTCCGCACCGAGACGTACGGGACGACACGAACGGGATTCTGTAAAACATTCCCAGCTAGGGGCTAGATGTGTTACGTTAGGTTATATTACGTTATAGACGTATATAATGATCCCACCGAGAAGTAGGGGCCGACCCGCCAGGAATGTTGGAAAATACTACATCCGAGATGTTAGGTTCCCTTAGGTTAGGATATATAAATTTATAGACGTATATAATGTCCCCACCGAGACGTACGGGAAGACATGAACGGGATTGTGTGAAGCATTACCAGCGAGGGTCTAGGTGGGTTAGGTTAGGTTATATTACGATATAGACGTATATAATGTGCCCACCGAGAAGTAGGGGCCGAGCCGCCAGGAATGTTGGAAAATACTACATCCGAGATGATAGGTTCTCTTAGGTTAGGGTATATAACGTTATAGACGTATATAATGTCCCCACCGAGAAGTACGGGCAGACACGACCGCATTTTGTAAAACATTACCAGCGAGGGGCTAGATGTGTTACGTTAGGTTATATTACGTTATAGACGTATATAATGATCCCACCGAGAATTGGCGCCGACCCGCCAGGAATATTGTGAAATACTACATCCGAGATGTTAGGTTCCCTTAGGTTAGGATATATAAATTTATAGACGTATATAATTTCCGCACCGAGATGTACGGGAAGACACGAATGGGATTCTGTGAAACATTACCAGCGAGGGTCTAGGTGGGTTAGGTTAGGTTATATTACGATATATACGTATATAATGTGCCCACCGAGAAGTAGGGGCCGACCCGCCAGGAATGTTGGAAAATACTACATCCGAGATGTTAGGTTCCCTTAGGTTAGGATATATAACGTTATAGACGTATATAATGTCCTCACCGAGATGTACGGGCCGACACGACCGGGATTTTGTAAAACATTACCAGCGAGGGTCTAGATGGATTAGGTTAGGTTATATTACGATATAGACGTATATAATGTGGCCACCGAGAAGTAGGGGCCGACCCGCCAGGAATGTTGGAAAATACTACATCCGAGATGTTAGGTTCCCTCAGGTTAGGATATATAAAGTTATAGACGTATATGAGGTCCCCACGGAAAAGTACGGGCCGACACGACCGGGATTTTGTAAAACATTACCAGCGGGGGTCTAGATGGATTCGGTTAGGTTATTTTACGATATAGACGTATGTAATGTGCCCACCGAGAAGTAGGGCCCGACCCGTCAGGAATGTTGGAAAATACTACATCCGAGATATTAGGTTCCCTTAGGTTGGGTTATATAAATTTATAGACGTATATAATGTCCGCACCGAGACGTACGGGAAGACATGAACGGGATTCTGTGAAGCATTACCAGCGAGGGTCTAGGTGGGTTAGGTTAGGTTATATTACGTTATAGACGTATATAATGTTCCCACCGAGAAGTAGGGGCCGACCCGCCAGGAATGTTGGAAAATACTACATCCGAGATGTTAGGTTCCCTCAGGTTAGGATATATATCGTTATAGACGTATATAATGGCCGCACCGAGACGTACGGGCCGACACGACCGGGATTTTGTAAAACATTACCAGCGAGGGTCTAGATGGGTTAGGTTAGGTTATTTTACGATATAGACGTATGTAATGTGCCCACCGAGAAGTAGGGGCCGACCCGCCAGGAATGTTGGAAAATACTACATCCGAGATGTTAGATTCCCTTAGGTTAGGATATATAAATTTATAGACGTATATAATGTCCGCACCGAGACGTACGGGAAGACATGAACGGGATTGTGTGAAGCATTACCAGCGAGGGTCTAGGTGGGTTAGGTTAGGTTATATTACGTTATAGACGTATATAATGTTCCCACCGAGAAGTAGGGGCCGACCCGCCAGAAATGTTCGAAAATTCTACATCCGAGATGCTAAGTTGCCTTAGGTTAGGATATATAACGTTATAGACGTATATAATGTCCGCACCGAGACGTACGGGACGACACGAACGGGATTCTGTAAAACATTCCCAGCTAGGGGCTAGATGTGTTACGTTAGGTTATATTACGTTATAGACGTATATAATGATCCCACCGAGAATTGGCGCCGACCCGCCAGGAATGTTGTGAAATACTACATCCGAGATGTTAGGTACCCTTAGGTTAGGATATATAAATTTATAGACGTATATAATTTCCGCACCGAGACGTACGGGAAGACACGAATGGGATTCTGTGAAACATTACCAGCGAGGGTCTAGGTGGGTTAGGTTAGGTTATATTACGATATATACGTATATAATGTGCCCACCGAGAAGTAGGGGCCGACCCGCCAGGAATGTTGGAAAATACTACATCCGAGACGTTAGGTTCCCTTAGGTTAGGTTATATAAATTTATAGACGTATATAATGTCCGCACCGAGACGTACGGGAAGACATGAACGGGATTCTGTGAAGCATTACCAGCGAGGGTCTAGGTGGGTTAGGTTAGGTTATATTACGTTATAGACGTATATAATGTTCCCACCGAGAAGTAGGGGCCGACCCAACAGAAATGTTGGAAAATTCTACATCCGAGATGTTAAGTTGCCTTAGGTTAGGATATATAACGTTATAGACGTATATAATGTCCTCACCGAGATGTACGGGCCGACACAACCGGGATTTTGTAAAACATTCCCAGCAAGGGGCTAGATGTGTTACGTTAGGTTATATTTCGTTATAGACGTATATAATGATCCCACCTAGAAGTAGGGGCCGACCCGCCAGGAATGTTGGAAAATACTACATCCGAGATGTTAGGTTCTCTTAGGTTAGGGTATATAACGTTAGAGACGTATATAATGTCCTCACCGAGATGTACGGGCCGACACAACCGGGATTTTGTAAAACATTCCCAGCTAGGGGCTAGATGTGTTACGTTAGGTTATATTTCGTTATAGACGTATATGATGATCCCACCTAGAAGTAGGGGCCGACCCGCCAGGAATGTTGGAAAATACTACATCCGAGATGTTAGGTTCTCTTAGGTTAGGGTATATAACGTTATAGACGTATATAATGTCCCCACCGAGAAGTACGGGCCGACACGACCGGGATTTTGTAAAACATTACCAGCGAGGGTCTAGATGGATTCGGTTAGGTTATTTTACGATATAGACGTATGTAATGTGCCCACCGAGAAGTAGGGGCCGACCCGCCAGGAATGTTGGAAAATACTACATCCGAGATGTTAGGTTCCCTTAGGTTAGGATATATAAATTTATAGACGTATATAATGTCCGCACCGAGACGTACGGGAAGACATGAACGGGATTCTGCGAAGCATTACCAGCGAGGGTCTAGGTGGGTTAGGTTAGGTTATATTACGTTATAGACGTATATAATGATCCCACCGAGAAGTAGGGGCCGACCCGCCAGGAATGTTGGAAAATACTACATCCGAGATGTAAAGTTGCCTTAGGTTAGGATATATAACGTTATAGACGTATATAATGTCCGCACCGAGACGTACGGGACGACACGAACGGGATTCTGTAAAACATTCCCAGCTAGGGGCTAGATGTGTTACGTTAGGTTATATTACGTTATAGACGTATATAATGATCCCACCGAGAAGTAGGGGCCGACCCGCCAGGAATGTTGGAAAATACTACATCCGAGATGTTAGGTTCTCTTAGGTTAGGGTATATAACGTTACAGACGTATATAATGTCCCCACCGAGAAGTACGGGCCGACACGACCGGGATTTTGTAAAACATTACCAGCGAGGGTCTAGATGGATTCGGATAGGTTATTTTACGATATAGACGTATGTAATGTGCCCACCGAGAAGTAGGGGCCGACCCGCCAGGAATGTTGGAAAATACTACATCCGAGATGTTAGGTTCCCTTAGGTTAGGATATATAAATTTATAGACGTATATAATGTCCGCACCGAGACGTACGGGAAGACATGAACGGGATTGTGTGAAGCATTACCAGCGAGGGTCTAGGTGGGTTAGGTTAGGTTATATTACGATATAGACGTATATAATGTGCCCACCGAGAAGTAGGGGCCGAGCCGCCAGGAATGTTGGAAAATACTACATCCGAGATGATAGGTTCTCTTAGGTTAGGGTATATAACGTTATAGACGTATATAATGTCCCCACCGAGAAGTACGGGCAGACACGACCGCGATTTTGTAAAACATTACCAGCGAGGGGCTAGATGTGTTACGTTAGGTTATATTACGTTATAGACGTATATAATGATCCCACCGAGAATTGGCGCCGACCCGCCAGGAATATTGTGAAATACTACATCCGAGATGTTAGGTTCCCTTAGGTTAGGATATATAAATTTATAGACGTATATAATTTCCGCACCGAGATGTACGGGAAGACACGAATGGGATTCTGTGAAACATTACCAGCGAGGGTCTAGGTGGGTTAGGTTAGGTTATATTACGATATATACGTATATAATGTGCCCACCGAGAAGTAGGGGCCGACCCGCCAGGAATGTTGGAAAATACTACATCCGAGATGTTAGGTTCCCTTAGGTTAAGATATATAACGTTATAGACGTATATAATGTCCTCACCGAGATGTACGGGCCGACACGACCGGGATTTTGTAAAACATTACCAGCGAGGGTCTAGATGGATTAGGTTAGGTTATATTACGATATAGACGTATATAATGTGGCCACCGAGAAGTAGGGGCCGACCCGCCAGGAATGTTGGAAAATACTACATCCGAGATGTTAGGTTCCCTCAGGTTAGGATATATAAAGTTATAGACGTATATGAGGTCCCCACGGAAAAGTACGGGCCGACACGACCGGGATTTTGTAAAACATTACCAGCGGGGGTCTAGATGGATTCGGTTAGGTTATTTTACGATATAGACGTATGTAATGTGCCCACCGAGAAGTAGGGCCCGACCCGTCAGGAATGTTGGAAAATACTACATCCGAGATATTAGGTTCCCTTAGGTTGGGTTATATAAATTTATAGACGTATATAATGTCCGCACCGAGACGTACGGGAAGACATGAACGGGATTCTGTGAAGCATTACCAGCGAGGGTCTAGGTGGGTTAGGTTAGGTTATATTACGTTATAGACGTATATAATGTTCCCACCGAGAAGTAGGGGCCGACCCGCCAGGAATGTTGGAAAATACTACATCCGAGATGTTAGGTTCCCTCAGGTTAGGATATATAACGTTATAGACGTATATAATGGCCGCACCGAGACGTACGGGCCGACACGACCGGGATTTTGTAAAACATTACCAGCGAGGGTCTAGATGGGTTAGGTTAGGTTATATTACGATATAGACGTATATAATGTGGCCACCGAGAAGTAGGGGCCGACCCGCCAGGAATGTTGGAAAATACCACATCCGTGATGTTAGGTTCCCTCAGGTTAGGATATATAACGTTCTAGATGTATATGAGGTCCCCACGGAAAAGTACGGGCCGACACGACCGGGATTTTGTAAAACATTACCAGCGGGGTTCTAGATGGATTCGGTTAGGTTATTTTACGATATACACGTATGTAATGTGCCCACCGAGAAGTAGGGGCCGACCCGCCAGGAATGTTGGAAAATACTACATCCGAGATGTTAGATTCCCTTAGGTTAGGATATATAAATTTATAAACGTATATAATGTCCGCACCGAGACGTACGGGAAGACATGAACGGGATTGTGTGAAGCATTACCAGCGAGGGTCTAGGTGGGTTAGGTTAGGTTATATTACGTTATAGACGTATATAATGTTCCCACCGAGAAGTAGGGGCCGACCCGCCAGAAATGTTCGAAAATTCTACATCCGAGATGCTAAGTTGCCTTAGGTTAGGATATATAACGTTATAGACGTATATAATGTCCGCACCGAGACGTACGGGACGACACGAACGGGATTCTGTAAAACATTCCCAGCTAGGGGCTAGATGTGTTACGTTAGGTTATATTACGTTATAGACGTATATAATGATCCCACCGAGAAGTGGCGCCGACCCGCCAGGAATGTTGTGAAATACTACATCCGAGATATGAGGTTCCCTTAGGTTAGGATATATAACGTTATTGACGTATATAATGTCCTCACCGAGATGTACGGGCCGACACGAACGGGATTCTGTAAAACATTCCCAGCTAGGGGCTAGATGTGTTACGTTAGGTTATATTACGTTATAGACGTATATAATGATCCCACCGAGAAGTGGCGCCGACCCGCCAGGAATGTTGTGAAATAGTACATCCGAGATATGAGGTTCCCTTAGGTTAGGATATATAACGTTATTGACGTATATAATGTCCTCACCGAGATGTACGGGCCGACACGACCGGGATTTTGTAAAACATTACCAGCGAGGGTCTAGATGGGTTAGGTTAGGTTATATTACGATATAGACGTATGTAATGTGCCCACCGAGAAGTAGGGGCCGACCCGCCAGGAATGTTGGAAAATACTACATCCGAGATGTTAGGTTCCCTTAGGCTAGGATATATAACGTTATAGACGTATATAATGTCCTCACCGAGATGTACGGGCCGACACGACCGGGATTTTGTAAAACATTACCAGCGAGGGTCTAGATGGGTTAGGTTAGGTTATATTACGATATAGAAGTATATAATGTGGCCACCGAGAAGTAGGGGCCGACCCGCCAGGAATGTTGGAAAATACTACATCCGAGATGTTAGGTTCCCTCAGGTTAGGATATATAACGTTCTAGACGTATATGAGGTCCCCACGGAAAAGTACGGGCCGACACGACCGGGATTTTGTAAAACATTACCAGCGGGGTTCTAGATGGATTCGGTTAGGTTATTTTACGATATAGACGTATGTAATGTGCCCACCGAGAAGTAGGGGCCGACCCGCCAGGAATGTTGGAAAATACTACATCCGAGATGTTAGGTTCCCTTAGGTTAGGATATATAAATTTATAGACGTATATAATGTCCGCACCGAGACGTACGGGAAGACATGAACGGGATTGTGTGAAGCATTACCAGCGAGGGTCTAGGTGGGTTAGGTTAGGTTATATTACGTTATAGACGTATATAATGTTCCCACCGAGAAGTAGGGGCCGACCCGCCAGAAATGTTGGAAAATTCTACATCCGAGATGTTAAGTTGCCTTAGGTCAGGATATATAACGTTATAGACGTATATAATATCCGCACCGAGACGTACGGGACGACACGAACGGGATTCTGTAAAACATTCCCAGCTAGGGGCTAGATGTGTTACGTTAGGTTATATTACGTTATAGACGTATATAATGATCCCACCGAGAATTGGCGCCGACCCGCCAGGAATGTTGTGAAATACTACATCCGAGATGTTAGGTACCCTTAGGTTAGGATATATAAATTTATAGACGTATATAATTTCCGCACCGAGACGTACGGGAAGACACGAATGGGATTCTGTGAAACATTACCAGCGAGGGTCTAGGTGGGTTAGGTTAGGTTATATTACGATATATACGTATATAATGTGCCCACCGAGAAGTAGGGGCCGACCCGCCAGGAATGTTGGAAAATACTACATCCGAGACGTTAGGTTCCCTTAGGTTAGGTTATATAAATTTATAGACGTATATAATGTCCGCACCGAGACGTACGGGAAGACATGAACGGGATTCTGTGAAGCATTACCAGCGAGGGTCTAGGTGGGTTAGGTTAGGTTATATTACGTTATAGACGTATATAATGTTCCCACCGAGAAGTAGGGGCCGACCCAACAGAAATGTTGGAAAATTCTACATCCGAGATGTTAAGTTGCCTTAGGTTAGGATATATAACGTTATAGACGTATATAATGTCCTCACCGAGATGTACGGGCCGACACAACCGGGATTTTGTAAAACATTCCCAGCAAGGGGCTAGATGTGTTACGTTAGGTTATATTTCGTTATAGACGTATATAATGATCCCACCTAGAAGTAGGGGCCGACCCGCCAGGAATGTTGGAAAATACTACATCCGAGATGTTAGGTTCTCTTAGGTTAGGGTATATAACGTTATAGACGTATATAATGTCCTCACCGAGATGTACGGGCCGACACAACCGGGATTTTGTAAAACATTCCCAGCTAGGGGCTAGATGTGTTACGTTAGGTTATATTTCGTTATAGACGTATATGATGATCCCACCTAGAAGTAGGGGCCGACCCGCCAGGAATGTTGGAAAATACTGCATCCGAGATGTTAGGTTCTCTTAGGTTAGGGTATATAACGTTATAGACGTATATAATGTCCCCACCGAGAAGTACGGGCCGACACGACCGGGATTTTGTAAAACATTACCAGCGAGGGTCTAGATGGATTCGGTTAGGTTATTTTACGATATAGACGTATGTAATGTGCCCACCGAGAAGTAGGGGCCGACCCGCCAGGAATGTTGGAAAATACTACATCCGAGATGTTAGGTTCCCTTAGGTTAGGATATATAAATTTATAGACGTATATAATGTCCGCACCGAGACGTACGGGAAGACATGAACGGGATTGTGTGAAGCATTACCAGCGAGGGTCTAGGTGGGTTAGGTTAGGATATATTACGTTATAGACGTATATAATGTTCCCACCGAGAAGTAGGGGCCGACCCGCCAGAAATGTTGGAAAATTCTACATCCGAGATGCTAAGTTGCCTTAGGTTAGGATATATAACGTTATAGACGTATATAATGTCCGCACCGAGACGTACGGGACGACACGAACGGGATTCTGTAAAACATTCCCAGCTAGGGGCTAGATGTGTTACGTTAGGCTATATTACGTTATAGACGTATATAATGATCCCACCGAGAAGTGGCGCCGACCCGCCAGAAATGTTGTGAAATACTACATCCGGGATATGAGGTTCCCTTAGGTTAGGATATATAACGTTATTGACGTATATAATGTCCTCACCGAGATGTACGGGCCGACACGAACGGGATTTTGTAAAGCATTACCAGCGAGGGTCTAGATGGGTTAGGTTAGGTTATATTACGATATAGACGTATGTAATGTGCCCACCGAGAAGTAGGGGCCGACCCGCCAGGAATGTTGGAAAATACTACATCCGAGATGTTAGGTTCCCTTAGGTTAGGATATATAACGTTATAGACGTATATAATGTCCTCACCGAGATGTACGGGCCGACACGACCGGGATTTTGTAAAACATTACCAGCGAGGGTCTAGATGGGTTAGGTTAGGTTATATTACGATATAGACGTATATAATGTGCCCACCGAGAAGTAGGGGCCGACCCGCCAGGAATGTTGGAAAATACTACATCCGAGATGTTAGGTTCCCTTAGGTTAGGATATATAAATTTATAGACGTATATAATGTCCGCACCGAGACGTACGGGAAGACATGAACGGGATTGTGTGAAGCATTACCAGCGAGGGTCTAGGTGGGTTAGGTTAGGTTATATTACGATATAGACGTATATAATGTGCCCAACGAGAAGTAGGGGCCGACCCGCCAGGAATGTTGGAAAATACTACATCCGAGATGTTAGGTTCTCTTAGGTTAGGGTATATAACGTTATAGACGTATATAATGTCCCCACCGAGAAGTACGGGCCGACACGACCGGGATTTTGTAAAACATTACCAGCGAGGGTCTAGATGGGTTCGGTTAGGTTATATTACGATATAGACGTATGTAATGTGCCCACCGAGAAGTATGGGCCGACCCGCCAGGAATGTTGGAAAATACTACATCCGAGATGTTAGGTTCCCTTAGGTTAGGATATATAACGTTATAGACTTATATAATGTCCTCACCGAGATGTACGGGCCGACACGACCGGGATTTTGTAAAACATTACCAGCGAGGGTCTAGATGGGTTAGGTTAGGTTATATTACGATATAGACGTATATAATGTGCCCACCGAGAAGTAGGGGCCGACCCGCCAGGAATGTTGGAAAATACTATATCCGAGATGTTAGGTTCCCTTAGGTTAGGATATATAACGTTATAGACGTATATAATGTCCTCGCCGAGATGTACGGGCCGACACAACCGGGATTTTGTAAAACATTCCCAATTAGGGGCTAGATGTGTTACGTTAGGTTATATTACGTTATAGACGTATGTAATGATCCCACCTAGAGGTAGGGACCGACCCGCCAGGAATGTTGGAAAATACTACATCCGAGATGTTAGGTTCTCTTAGGTTAGGGTATATAACGTTATAGACGTATATAATGTCCTCACCGAGATGTACGGGCCGACACAACCGGGATTTTGTAAAACATTCCCAGCTAGGGGCTAGATGTGTTACGTTAGGTTATATTTCGTTATAGACGTATATGATGATCCCACCTAGAAGTAGGGGCCGACCCGCCAGGAATGTTGGAAAATACTACATCCGAGATGTTAGGTTCTCTTAGGTTAGGGTATATAACGTTATAGACGTATATAATGTCCCCACCGAGAAGTACGGGCCGACACGACCGGGATTTTGTAAAACATTACCAGCGAGGGTCTAGATGGATTCGGTTAGGTTATTTTACGATATAGACGTATGTAATGTGCCCACCGAGAAGTAGGGGCCGACCCGCCAGGAATGTTGGAAAATACTACATCCGAGATGTTAGGTTCCCTTAGGTTAGGATATATAAATTTATAGACGTATATAATGTCCGCACCGAGACGTACGGGAAGACATGAACGGGATTGTGTGAAGCATTACCAGCGAGGGTCTAGGTGGGTTAGGTTAGGATATATTACGTTATAGACGTATATAATGTTCCCACCGAGAAGTAGGGGCCGACCCGCCAGAAATGTTGGAAAATTCTACATCCGAGATGCTAAGTTGCCTTAGGTTAGGATATATAACGTTATAGACGTATATAATGTCCGCACCGAGACGTACGGGACGACACGAACGGGATTCTGTAAAACATTCCCAGCTAGGGGCTAGATGTGTTACGTTAGGCTATATTACGTTATAGACGTATATAATGATCCCACCGAGAAGTGGCGCCGACCCGCCAGAAAAGTTGTGAAATACTACATCCGAGATATGAGGTTCCCTTAGGTTAGGATATATAACGTTATTGACGTATATAATGTCCTCACCGAGATGTACGGGCCGACACGAACGGGATTTTGTAAAGCATTACCAGCGAGGGTCTAGATGGGTTAGGTTAGGTTATATTACGATATAGACGTATGTAATGTGCCCACCGAGAAGTAGGGGCCGACCCGCCAGGAATGTTGGAAAATACTACATCCGAGATGTTAGGTTCCCTTAGGTTAGGATATATAACGTTATAGACGTATATAATGTCCTCACCGAGATGTACGGGCCGACACGACCGGGATTTTGTAAAACATTACCAGCGAGGGTCTAGATGGGTTAGGTTAGGTTATATTACGATATAGACGTATATAATGTGCCCACCGAGAAGTAGGGGCCGACCCGCCAGGAATGTTGGAAAATACTACATCCGAGATGTTAGGTTCCCTTAGGTTAGGATATATAAATTTATAGACGTATATAATGTCCGCACCGAGACGTACGGGAAGACATGAACGGGATTGTGTGAAGCATTACCAGCGAGGGTCTAGGTGGGTTAGGTTAGGTTATATTACGATATAGACGTATATAATGTGCCCAACGAGAAGTAGGGGCCGACCCGCCAGGAATGTTGGAAAATACTACATCCGAGATGTTAGGTTCTCTTAGGTTAGGGTATATAACGTTATAGACGTATATAATGTCCCCACCGAGAAGTACGGGCCGACACGACCGGGATTTTGTAAAACATTACCAGCGAGGGTCTAGATGGGTTCGGTTAGGTTATATTACGATATAGACGTATGTAATGTGCCCACCGAGAAGTATGGGCCGACCCGCCAGGAATGTTGGAAAATACTACATCCGAGATGTTAGGTTCCCTTAGGTTAGGATATATAACGTTATAGACTTATATAATGTCCTCACCGAGATGTACGGGCCGACACGACCGGGATTTTGTAAAACATTACCAGCGAGGGTCTAGATGGGTTAGGTTAGGTTATATTACGATATAGACGTATATAATGTGCCCACCGAGAAGTAGGGGCCGACCCGCCAGGAATGTTGGAAAATACTATATCCGAGATGTTAGGTTCCCTTAGGTTAGGATATATAACGTTATAGACGTATATAATGTCCTCGCCGAGATGTACGGGCCGACACAACCGGGATTTTGTAAAACATTCCCAATTAGGGGCTAGATGTGTTACGTTAGGTTATATTACGTTATAGACGTATGTAATGATCCCACCTAGAGGTAGGGACCGACCCGCCAGGAATGTTGGAAAATACTACATCCGAGATGTTAGGTTCCTTTAGGTTCGGATATATAACGTTATAGACGTATATAATGTCCTCACCGAGATGTACGGGCCGACACAACCGGGATTTTGTAAAACATTCCCAGCTAGGGGCTAGATGTGTTACGTTAGGTTATATTACGTTATAGACGTATGTAATGATCCCACCTAGAGGTAGGGACCGACCCGCCAGGAATGTTGGAAAATACTACATCCGAGATGTTAGGTTCCTTTAGGTTCGGATATATAACGTTATAGACGTATATAATGTCCTCACCGAGATGTACGGGCCGACACAACCGGGATTTTGTAAAACATTCCCAGCTAGGGGCTAGATGTGTTACGTTAGGTTATATTTCGTTATAGACGTATATAATGATCCCACCTAGAAGTAGGGGCCGACCCGCCAGGAATGTTGGAAAATACTACATCCGAGATGTTAGGTTCTCTTAGGTTAGGGTATATAACGTTATAGACGTATATAATGTCCCCACCGAGAAGTACGGGCCGACACGACCGGGATTTTGTAAAACATTACCAGCGAGGGTCTAGATGGATTCGGTTAGGTTATTTTACGATATAGACGTATGTAATGTGCCCACCGAGAAGTAGGGGCCGACCCGCCAGGAATGTTGGAAAATACTACATCCGAGATGTTAGGTTCCCTTAGGTTAGGTTATATAAATTTATAGACGTATATAATGTCCGCACCGAGACGTACGGGAAGACATGAACGGGATTCTGTGATCCATTACCAGCGGGGGTCTAGGTGGGTTAGGTTAGGTTATATTACGTTATAGACGTATATAATGTTCCCACCGAGAAGTAGGGGCCGACCCAACAGAAATGTTGGAAAATACTACATCCAAGATGTTAAGTTGCCTTAGGTTAGGATATATAACGTTATAGACGTATATAATGTCCTCACCGAGATGTACGGGCCGACACAACCGGGATTTTGTAAAACATTCCCAGCTAGGGGCTAGAGGTGTTACGTTAGGTTATATTTCGTTATAGACGTATATAATGATCCCACCTAGAAGTAGGGGCCGACCCGCCAGGAATGTTGGAAAATACTACATCCGAGATGTTAGGTTCTCTTAGGTTAGGGTATATAACGTTATAGACGTATATAATGTCCCCACCGAGAAGTACGGGCCTACACGACCGGGATTTTGTAAAACATTACCAGCGAGGGTCTAGATGGATTCGGTTAGGTTATATTACGATATAGACGTATGTAATGTGCCCACCGAGAAGTAGGGGCCGACCCGCCAGGAATGTTGGAAAATACTACATCCGAGATGTTAGGTTCCCTAAGGTTAGGATATATAACGTTATAGACGTATATAATGTCCTCACCGAGATGTACGGGCCGACACGACCGGGATTTTGTAAAACATTCCCAATTAGGGGATAGATGTGTTACGTTAGGTTATATTACGTTATAGACGTATGTAATGATCCCACCTAGAGGTAGGGACCGACCCGCCAGGAATGTTGGAAAATACTACATCCGAGATGTTAGGTTCCTTTAGGTTCGGATATATAACGTTATAGACGTATATAATGTCCTCACCGAGATGTACGGGCCGACACAACCGGGATTTTGTAAAACATTCCCAGCTAGGGGCTAGATGTGTTACGTTAGGTTATATTTCGTTATAGACGTATATAATGATCCCACCTAGAAGTAGGGGCCGACCCGCCAGGAATGTTGGAAAATACTACATCCGAGATGTTAGGTTCTCTTAGGTTAGGGTATATAACGTTATAGACGTATATAATGTCCCCACCGAGAAGTACGGGCCGACACGACCGGGATTTTGTAAAACATTACCAGCGAGGGTCTAGATGGATTCGGTTAGGTTATTTTACGATATAGACGTATGTAATGTGCCCACCGAGAAGTAGGGGCCGACCCGCCAGGAATGTTGGAAAATACTACATCCGAGATGTTAGGTTCCCTTAGGTTAGGTTATATAAATTTATAGACGTATATAATGTCCGCACCGAGACGTACGGGAAGACATGAACGGGATTCTGTGATCCATTACCAGCGGGGGTCTAGGTGGGTTAGGTTAGGTTATATTACGTTATAGACGTATATAATGTTCCCACCGAGAAGTAGGGGCCGACCCAACAGAAATGTTGGAAAATACTACATCCAAGATGTTAAGTTGCCTTAGGTTAGGATATATAACGTTATAGACGTATATAATGTCCTCACCGAGATGTACGGGCCGACACAACCGGGATTTTGTAAAACATTCCCAGCTAGGGGCTAGAGGTGTTACGTTAGGTTATATTTCGTTATAGACGTATATAATGATCCCACCTAGAAGTAGGGGCCGACCCGCCAGGAATGTTGGAAAATACTACATCCGAGATGTTAGGTTCTCTTAGGTTAGGGTATATAACGTTATAGACGTATATAATGTCCCCACCGAGAAGTACGGGCCTACACGACCGGGATTTTGTAAAACATTACCAGCGAGGGTCTAGATGGATTCGGTTAGGTTATATTACGATATAGACGTATGTAATGTGCCCACCGAGAAGTAGGGGCCGACCCGCCAGGAATGTTGGAAAATACTACATCCGAGATGTTAGGTTCCCTAAGGTTAGGATATATAACGTTATAGACGTATATAATGTCCTCACCGAGATGTACGGGCCGACACGACCGGGATTTTGTAAAACATTCCCAATTAGGGGCTAGATGTGTTACGTTAGGTTATATTACGTTATAGACGTATGTAATGATCCCACCTAGAGGTAGGGACCGACCCGCCAGGAATGTTGGAAAATACTACATCCGAGATGTTAGGTTCCTTTAGGTTCGGATATATAACGTTATAGACGTATATAATGTCCTCACCGAGATGTACCGGCCGACACAACCGGGATTTTGTAAAACATTCCCAGCTAGGGGCTAGATGTGTTACGTTAGGTTATATTTCGTTATAGACGTATATAATGATCCCACCTAGAAGTAGGGGCCGACCCGCCAGGAATGTTGGAAAATACTACATCCGAGATGTTAGGTTCTCTTAGGTTAGGGTATATAACGTTATAGACGTATATAATGTCCCCACCGAGAAGTACGGGCCGACACGACCGGGATTTTGTAAAACATTACCAGCGAGGGTCTAGATGGATTCGGTTAGGTTATTTTACGATATAGACGTATGTAATGTGCCCACCGAGAAGTAGGGGCCGACCCGCCAGGAATGTTGGAAAATACTACATCCGAGATGTTAGGTTCCCTTAGGTTAGGTTATATAAATTTATAGACGTATATAATGTCCGCACCGAGACGTACGGGAAGACATGAACGGGATTCTGTGATCCATTACCAGCGGGGGTCTAGGTGGGTTAGGTTAGGTTATATTACGTTATAGACGTATATAATGTTCCCACCGAGAAGTAGGGGCCGACCCAACAGAAATGTTGGAAAATACTACATCCAAGATGTTAAGTTGCCTTAGGTTAGGATATATAACGTTATAGACGTATATAATGTCCTCACCGAGATGTACGGGCCGACACAACCGGGATTTTGTAAAACATTCCCAGCTAGGGGCTAGATGTGTTACGTTAGGTTATATTTCGTTATAGACGTATATAATGATCCCACCTAGAAGTAGGGGCCGACCCGCCAGGAATGTTGGAAAATACAACATCCGAGATGTTAGGTTCTCTTAGGTTAGGGTATATAACGTTATAGACGTATATAATGTCCCCACCGAGAAGTACGGGCCTACACGACCGGGATTTTGTAAAACATTACCAGCGAGGGTCTAGATGGATTCGGTTAGGTTATATTACGATATAGACGTATGTAATGTGCCCACCGAGAAGTAGGGGCCGACCCGCCAGGAATGTTGGAAAATACTACATCCGAGATGTTAGGTTCCCTTAGGTTAGGATATATAACGTTATAGACGTATATAATGTCCTCACCGAGATGTACGGGCCGACACGACCGGGATTTTGTAAAACATTCCCAATTAGGGGCTAGATGTGTTACGTTAGGTTATATTACGTTATAGACGTATGTAATGATCCCACCTAGAGGTAGGGACCGACCCGCCAGGAATGTTGGAAAATACTACATCCGAGATGTTAGGTTCCTTTAGGTTCGGATATATAACGTTATAGACGTATATAATGTCCTCACCGAGATGTACGGGCCGACACAACCGGGATTTTGTAAAACATTCCCAGCTAGGGGCTAGATGTGTTACGTTAGGTTATATTTCGTTATAGACGTATATAATGATCCCACCTAGAAGTAGGGGCCGACCCGCCAGGAATGTTGGAAAATACTACATCCGAGATGTTAGGTTCTCTTAGGTTAGGGTATATAACGTTATAGACGTATATAATGTCCCCACCGAGAAGTACGGGCCGACACGACCGGGATTTTGTAAAACATTACCAGCGAGGGTCTAGATGGATTCGGTTAGGTTATTTTACGATATAGACGTATGTAATGTGCCCACCGAGAAGTAGGGGCCGACCCGCCAGGAATGTTGGAAAATACTACATCCGAGATGTTAGGTTCCCTTAGGTTAGGATATATAACGTTATAGACGTATATAATGTCCTCACCGAGATGTACGGGCCGACACGACCGGGATTTTGTAAAACATTCCCAATTAGGGGCTAGATGTGTTACGTTAGGTTATATTACGTTATAGACGTATGTAATGATCCCACCTAGAGGTAGGGACCGACCCGCCAGGAATGTTGGAAAATACTACATCCGAGATGTTAGGTTCCTTTAGGTTCGGATATATAACGTTATAGACGTATATAATGTCCTCACCGAGATGTACGGGCCGACACAACCGGGATTTTGTAAAACATTCCCAGCTAGGGGCTAGATGTGTTACGTTAGGTTATATTTCGTTATAGACGTATATAATGATCCCACCTAGAAGTAGGGGCCGACCCGCCAGGAATGTTGGAAAATACTACATCCGAGATGTTAGGTTCTCTTAGGTTAGGGTATATAACGTTATAGACGTATATAATGTCCCCACCGAGAAGTACGGGCCGACACGACCGGGATTTTGTAAAACATTACCAGCGAGGGTCTAGATGGATTCGGTTAGGTTATTTTACGATATAGACGTATGTAATGTGCCCACCGAGAAGTAGGGGCCGACCCGCCAGGAATGTTGGAAAATACTACATCCGAGATGTTAGGTTCCCTTAGGTTAGGTTATATAAATTTATAGACGTATATAATGTCCGCACCGAGACGTACGGGAAGACATGAACGGGATTCTGTGATCCATTACCAGCGGGGGTCTAGGTGGGTTAGGTTAGGTTATATTACGTTATAGACGTATATAATGTTCCCACCGAGAAGTAGGGGCCGACCCAACAGAAATGTTGGAAAATACTACATCCAAGATGTTAAGTTGCCTTAGGTTAGGATATATAACGTTATAGACGTATATAATGTCCTCACCGAGATGTACGGGCCGACACAACCGGGATTTTGTAAAACATTCCCAGCTAGGGGCTAGAGGTGTTACGTTAGGTTATATTTCGTTATAGACGTATATAATGATCCCACCTAGAAGTAGGGGCCGACCCGCCAGGAATGTTGGAAAATACTACATCCGAGATGTTAGGTTCTCTTAGGTTAGGGTATATAACGTTATAGACGTATATAATGTCCCCACCGAGAAGTACGGGCCTACACGACCGGGATTTTGTAAAACATTACCAGCGAGGGTCTAGATGGATTCGGTTAGGTTATATTACGATATAGACGTATGTAATGTGCCCACCGAGAAGTAGGGGCCGACCCGCCAGGAATGTTGGAAAATACTACATCCGAGATGTTAGGTTCCCTAAGGTTAGGATATATAACGTTATAGACGTATATAATGTCCTCACCGAGATGTACGGGCCGACACGACCGGGATTTTGTAAAACATTCCCAATTAGGGGCTAGATGTGTTACGTTAGGTTATATTACGTTATAGACGTATGTAATGATCCCACCTAGAGGTAGGGACCGACCCGCCAGGAATGTTGGAACATACTACATCCGAGATGTTAGGTTCCTTTAGGTTCGGATATATAACGTTATAGACGTATATAATGTCCTCACCGAGATGTACGGGCCGACACAACCGGGATTTTGTAAAACATTCCCAGCTAGGGGCTAGATGTGTTACGTTAGGTTATATTTCGTTATAGACGTATATAATGATCCCACCTAGAAGTAGGGGCCGACCCGCCAGGAATGTTGGAAAATACTACATCCGAGATGTTAGGTTCTCTTAGGTTAGGGTATATAACGTTATAGACGTATATAATGACCCCACCGAGAAGTACGGGCCGACACGACCGGGATTTTGTAAAACATTACCAGCGAGGGTCTAGATGGATTCGGTTAGGTTATTTTACGATATAGACGTATGTAATGTGCCCACCGAGAAGTAGGGGCCGACCCGCCAGGAATGTTGGAAAATACTACATCCGAGATGTTAGGTTCCCTTAGGTTAGGTTATATAAATTTATAGACGTATATAATGTCCGCACCGAGACGTACGGGAAGACATGAACGGGATTCTGTGATCCATTACCAGCGGGGGTCTAGGTGGGTTAGGTTAGGTTATATTACGTTATAGACGTATATAATGTTCCCACCGAGAAGTAGGGGCCGACCCAACAGAAATGTTGGAAAATACTACATCCAAGATGTTAAGTTGCCTTAGGTTAGGATATATAACGTTATAGACGTATATAATGTCCTCACCGAGATGTACGGGCCGACACAACCGGGATTTTGTAAAACATTCCCAGCTAGGGGCTAGATGTGTTACGTTAGGTTATATTTCGTTATAGACGTATATAATGATCCCACCTAGAAGTAGGGGCCGACCCGCCAGGAATGTTGGAAAATACTACATCCGAGATGTTAGGTTCTCTTAGGTTAGGGTATATAACGTTATAGACGTATATAATGTCCCCACCGAGAAGTACGGGCCTACACGACCGGGATTTTGTAAAACATTACCAGCGAGGGTCTAGATGGATTCGGTTAGGTTATATTACGATATAGACGTATGTAATGTGCCCACCGAGAAGTAGGGGCCGACCCGCCAGGAATGTTGGAAAATACTACATCCGAGATGTTAGGTTCCCTTAGGTTAGGATATATAACGTTATAGACGTATATAATGTCCTCACCGAGATGTACGGGCCGACACGACCGGGATTTTGTAAAACATTCCCAATTAGGGGCTAGATGTGTTACGTTAGGTTATATTACGTTATAGACGTATGTAATGATCCCACCTAGAGGTAGGGACCGACCCGCCAGGAATGTTGGAAAATACTACATCCGAGATGTTAGGTTCCTTTAGGTTCGGATATATAACGTTATAGACGTATATAATGTCCTCACCGAGATGTACGGGCCGACACAACCGGGATTTTGTAAAACATTCCCAGCTAGGGGCTAGATGTGTTACGTTAGGTTATATTTCGTTATAGACGTATATAATGATCCCACCTAGAAGTAGGGGCCGACCCGCCAGGAATGTTGGAAAATACTACATCCGAGATGTTAGGTTCTCTTAGGTTAGGGTATATAACGTTATAGACGTATATAATGTCCCCACCGAGAAGTACGGGCCGACACGACCGGGATTTTGTAAAACATTACCAGCGAGGGTCTAGATGGATTCGGTTAGGTTATTTTACGATATAGACGTATGTAATGTGCCCACCGAGAAGTAGGGGCCGACCCGCCAGGAATGTTGGAAAATACTACATCCGAGATGTTAGGTTCCCTTAGGTTAGGTTATATAAATTTATAGACGTATATAATGTCCGCACCGAGACGTACGGGAAGACATGAACGGGATTCTGTGATCCATTACCAGCGGGGGTCTAGGTGGGTTAGGTTAGGTTATATTACGTTATAGACGTATATAATGTTCCCACCGAGAAGTAGGGGCCGACCCAACAGAAATGTTGGAAAATACTACATCCAAGATGTTAAGTTGCCTTAGGTTAGGATATATAACGTTATAGACGTATATAATGTCCTCACCGAGATGTACGGGCCGACACAACCGGGATTTTGTAAAACATTCCCAGCTAGGGGCTAGAGGTGTTACGTTAGGTTATATTTCGTTATAGACGTATATAATGATCCCACCTAGAAGTAGGGGCCGACCCGCCAGGAATGTTGGAAAATACTACATCCGAGATGTTAGGTTCTCTTAGGTTAGGGTATATAACGTTATAGACGTATATAATGTCCCCACCGAGAAGTACGGGCCTACACGACCGGGATTTTGTAAAACATTACCAGCGAGGGTCTAGATGGATTCGGTTAGGTTATATTACGATATAGACGTATGTAATGTGCCCACCGAGAAGTAGGGGCCGACCCGCCAGGAATGTTGGAAAATACTACATCCGAGATGTTAGGTTCCCTAAGGTTAGGATATATAACGTTATAGACGTATATAATGTCCTCACCGAGATGTACGGGCCGACACGACCGGGATTTTGTAAAACATTCCCAATTAGGGGCTAGATGTGTTACGTTAGGTTATATTACGTTATAGACGTATGTAATGATCCCACCTAGAGGTAGGGACCGACCCGCCAGGAATGTTGGAAAATACTACATCCGAGATGTTAGGTTCCTTTAGGTTCGGATATATAACGTTATAGACGTATATAATGTCCTCACCGAGATGTACGGGCCGACACAACCGGGATTTTGTAAAACATTCCCAGCTAGGGGCTAGATGTGTTACGTTAGGTTATATTTCGTTATAGACGTATATAATGATCCCACCTAGAAGTAGGGGCCGACCCGCCAGGAATGTTGGAAAATACTACATCCGAGATGTTAGGTTCTCTTAGGTTAGGGTATATAACGTTATAGACGTATATAATGTCCCCACCGAGAAGTACGGGCCGACACGACCGGGATTTTGTAAAACATTACCAGCGAGGGTCTAGATGGATTCGGTTAGGTTATTTTACGATATAGACGTATGTAATGTGCCCACCGAGAAGTAGGGGCCGACCCGCCAGGAATGTTGGAAAATACTACATCCGAGATGTTAGGTTCCCTTAGGTTAGGTTATATAAATTTATAGACGTATATAATGTCCGCACCGAGACGTACGGGAAGACATGAACGGGATTCTGTGATCCATTACCAGCGGGGGTCTAGGTGGGTTAGGTTAGGTTATATTACGTTATAGACGTATATAATGTTCCCACCGAGAAGTAGGGGCCGACCCAACAGAAATGTTGGAAAATACTACATCCAAGATGTTAAGTTGCCTTAGGTTAGGATATATAACGTTATAGACGTATATAATGTCCTCACCGAGATGTACGGGCCGACACAACCGGGATTTTGTAAAACATTCCCAGCTAGGGGCTAGATGTGTTACGTTAGGTTATATTTCGTTATAGACGTATATAATGATCCCACCTAGAAGTAGGGGCCGACCCGCCAGGAATGTTGGAAAATACTACATCCGAGATGTTAGGTTCTCTTAGGTTAGGGTATATAACGTTATAGACGTATATAATGTCCCCACCGAGAAGTACGGGCCTACACGACCGGGATTTTGTAAAACATTACCAGCGAGGGTCTAGATGGATTCGGTTAGGTTATATTACGATATAGACGTATGTAATGTGCCCACCGAGAAGTAGGGGCCGACCCGCCAGGAATGTTGGAAAATACTACATCCGAGATGTTAGGTTCCCTTAGGTTAGGATATATAACGTTATAGACGTATATAATGTCCTCACCGAGATGTACGGGCCGACACGACCGGGATTTTGTAAAACATTCCCAATTAGGGGCTAGATGTGTTACGTTAGGTTATATTACGTTATAGACGTATGTAATGATCCCACCTAGAGGTAGGGACCGACCCGCCAGGAATGTTGGAAAATACTACATCCGAGATGTTAGGTTCCTTTAGGTTCGGATATATAACGTTATAGACGTATATAATGTCCTCACCGAGATGTACGGGCCGACACAACCGGGATTTTGTAAAACATTCCCAGCTAGGGGCTAGATGTGTTACGTTAGGTTATATTTCGTTATAGACGTATATAATGATCCCACCTAGAAGTAGGGGCCGACCCGCCAGGAATGTTGGAAAATACTACATCCGAGATGTTAGGTTCTCTTAGGTTAGGGTATATAACGTTATAGACGTATATAATGTCCCCACCGAGAAGTACGGGCCGACACGACCGGGATTTTGTAAAACATTACCAGCGAGGGTCTAGATGGATTCGGTTAGGTTATTTTACGATATAGACGTATGTAATGTGCCCACCGAGAAGTAGGGGCCGACCCGCCAGGAATGTTGGAAAATACTACATCCGAGATGTTAGGTTCCCTTAGGTTAGGTTATATAAATTTATAGACGTATATAATGTCCGCACCGAGACGTACGGGAAGACATGAACGGGATTCTGTGATCCATTACCAGCGGGGGTCTAGGTGGGTTAGGTTAGGTTATATTACGTTATAGACGTATATAATGTTCCCACCGAGAAGTAGGGGCCGACCCAACAGAAATGTTGGAAAATACTACATCCAAGATGTTAAGTTGCCTTAGGTTAGGATATATAACGTTATAGACGTATATAATGTCCTCACCGAGATGTACGGGCCGACACAACCGGGATTTTGTAAAACATTCCCAGCTAGGGGCTAGAGGTGTTACGTTAGGTTATATTTCGTTATAGACGTATATAATGATCCCACCTAGAAGTAGGGGCCGACCCGCCAGGAATGTTGGAAAATACTACATCCGAGATGTTAGGTTCTCTTAGGTTAGGGTATATAACGTTATAGACGTATATAATGTCCCCACCGAGAAGTACGGGCCTACACGACCGGGATTTTGTAAAACATTACCAGCGAGGGTCTAGATGGATTCGGTTAGGTTATATTACGATATAGACGTATGTAATGTGCCCACCGAGAAGTAGGGGCCGACCCGCCAGGAATGTTGGAAAATACTACATCCGAGATGTTAGGTTCCTTTAGGTTCGGATATATAACGTTATAGACGTATATAATGTCCTCACCGAGATGTACGGGCCGACACAACCGGGATTTTGTAAAACATTCCCAGCTAGGGGCTAGATGTGTTACGTTAGGTTATATTTCGTTATAGACGTATATAATGATCCCACCTAGAAGTAGGGGCCGACCCGCCAGGAATGTTGGAAAATACTACATCCGAGATGTTAGGTTCTCTTAGGTTAGGGTATATAACGTTATAGACGTATATAATGTCCCCACCGAGAAGTACGGGCCGACACGACCGGGATTTTGTAAAACATTACCAGCGAGGGTCTAGATGGATTCGGTTAGGTTATTTTACGATACAGACGTATGTAATGTGCCCACCGAGAAGTAGGGGCCGACCCGCCAGGAATGTTGGAAAATACTACATCCGAGATGTTAGGTTCCCTTAGGTTAGGTTATATAAATTTATAGACGTATATAATGTCCGCACCGAGACGTACGGGAAGACATGAACGGGATTCTGTGATCCATTACCAGCGGGGGTCTAGGTGGGTTAGGTTAGGTTATATTACGTTATAGACGTATATAATGTTCCCACCGAGAAGTAGGGGCCGACCCAACAGAAATGTTGGAAAATACTACATCCAAGATGTTAAGTTGCCTTAGGTTAGGATATATAACGTTATAGACGTATATAATGTCCTCACCGAGATGTACGGGCCGACACAACCGGGATTTTGTAAAACATTCCCAGCTAGGGGCTAGATGTGTTACGTTAGGTTATATTACGTTATAGACGTATATAATGATCCCACCGAGAATTGGCGCCGACCCGCCAGGAATGTTGTGAAATACTACATCCGAGATGTTAGGTTCCCTTAGGTTAGGATATATAAATTTATAGACGTATATAATTTCCGCACCGAGACGTACGGGAAGACACGAATGGGATTCTGTGAAACATTACCAGCGAGGGTCTAGGTGGGTTAGGTTAGGTTATATTACGATATATACGTATATAATGTGCCCACCGAGAAGTAGGGGCCGACCCGCCAGGAATGTTGGAAAATACTACATCCGAGATGTTAGGTTCCCTTAGGTTAGGATATATAACGTTATAGACGTATATAATGTCCTCGCCGAGATGTACGGGCCGACACAACCGGGATTTTGTAAAACATTCCCAATTAGGGGCTAGATGTGTTACGTTAGGTTATATTACGTTATAGACGTATGTAATGATCCCACCTAGAGGTAGGGGCCGACCCGCCAGGAATGTTGGAAAATACTACATCCGAGATGTTAGGTTCTCTTAGGTAAGGGTATATAACGTTATAGACGTATATAATGTCCCCACCGAGAAGTACGGGCCGACACGACCGGGATTTTGTAAAACATTACCAGCGAGGGTCTAGATGGATTCGGTTAGGTTATTTTACGATATAGACGTATGTAATGTGCCCACCGAGAAGTAGGGGCCGACCCGCCAGGAATGTTGGAAAATACTACATCCGAGATGTTAGGTTCCCTTAGGTTAGGATATATAAATTTATAGACGTATATAATGTCCGCACCGAGACGTACGGGAAGACATGAACGGGATTCTGTGAAGCATTACCAGCGAGGGTCTAGGTGGGTTAGGTTAGGTTATATTACGTTATAGACGTATATAATGTTCCCACCGAGAAGTAGGGGCCGACCAGCCAGAAATGTTGGAAAATTCTACATCCGAGATGTTAAGTTGCCTTAGGTTAGGATATATAACGTTATAGACGTATATAATGTCCTCACCGAGATGTACGGGCCGACACGACTGGGATTTTGTAAAACATTACCAGCGAGGTTCTAGATGGGTTAGGTTAGGTTATATTACGATATAGACGTATATAATGTGCCCACCGAGAAGTAGGAGCCGACCCGCCAGGAATGTTGGAAAATACTACATCCGAGATGTAAAGTTGCCTTAGGTTAGGATATATAACGTTATAGTCGTATATAATGTCCGCACCGAGACGTACGGGACGACACGACCGGGATTCTGTAAAACATTCCCAGCTAGGGGCTAGATGTGTTAGGTTAGGTTATATTACGTTATAGACGTATATAATGATCCCACCGAGAAGTAGGGGCCGACCCGCCAGGAATGTTGGAAAATATTACATCCGAGATGTTAGGTTCCTTTAGGTTCGGATATATAACGTTATAGACGTATATAATGTCCTCACCGAGATGTACGGGCCGACACAACCGGGATTTTGTAAAACATTCCCAGCTAGGGGCTAGATGTGTTACGTTAGGTTATATTTCGTTATAGACGTATATAATGATCCCACCTAGAAGTAGGGGCCGACCCGCCAGGAATGTTGGAAAATACTACATCCGAGATGTTAGGTTCTCTTAGGTTAGGGTATATAACGTTATAGACGTATATAATGTCCCCACCGAGAAGTACGGGCCGACACGACCGGGATTTTGTAAAACATTACCAGCGAAGGTCTAGATGGATTCGGTTAGGTTATTTTACGATATAGACGTATGTAATGTGCCCACCGAGAAGTAGGGGCCGACCCGCCAGGAATGTTGGAAAATACTACATCCGAGATGTTAGGTTCCCTTAGGTTAGGTTATATAAATTTATAGACGTATATAATGTCCGCACCGAGACGTACGGGAAGACATGAACGGGATTCTGTGATCCATTACCAGCGGGGGTCTAGGTGGGTTAGGTTAGGTTATATTACGTTATAGACGTATATAATGTTCCCACCGAGAAGTAGGGGCCGACCCAACAGAAATGTTGGAAAATACTACATCCGAGATGTTAAGTTGCCTTAGGTTAGGATATATAACGTTATAGACGTATATAATGTCCTCACCGAGATGTACGGGCCGACACAACCGGGATTTTGTAAAACATTCCCAGCTAGGGGCTAGATGTGTTACGTTAGGTTATATTTCGTTATAGACGTATATAATGATCCCACCTAGAAGTAGGGGCCGACCCGCCAGGAATGTTGGAAAATACTACATCCGAGATGTTAGGTTCTCTTAGGTTAGGGTATATAACGTTATAGACGTATATAATGTCCCCACCGAGAAGTACGGGCCGACACGACCGGGATTTTGTAAAACATTACCAGCGAGGGTCTAGATGGATTCGGTTAGGTTATATTACGATATAGACGTATGTAATGTGCCCACCGAGAAGTAGGGGCCGACCCGCCAGGAATGTTGGAAAATACTACATCCGAGATGTTAGGTTCCCTTAGGTTAGGATATATAACGTTATAGACGTATATAATGTCCTCACCGAGATGTACGGGCCGACACGACCGGGATTTTGTAAAACATTCCCAGCTAGGGGCTAGATGTGTTACGTTAGGTTATATTACGTTATAGACGTATATAATGATCCCACCGAGAATTGGCGCCGACCCGCCAGGAATGTTGTGAAATACTACATCCGAGATGTTAGGTTCCCTTAGGTTAGGATATATAAATTTAGAGACGTATATAATTTCCGCACCGAGACGTACGGGAAGACACGAATGGGATTCTGTGAAACATTACCAGCGAGGGTCTAGGTGGGTTAGGTTAGGTTATATTACGATATATACGTATATAATGTGCCCACCGAGAAGTAGAAGGCCGACCCGCCAGGAATGTTGGAAAATACTACATCCGAGATGTTAGGTTCCCTTAGGTTAGGATATATAACGTTATAGACGTATATAATGTCCTCACCGAGATGTACGGGCCGACACGACCGGGATTTTGTAAAACATTACCAGCGAGGGTCTAGATGGGTTAGGTTAGGTTATATTACGATATAGACGTATATAATGTGCCCACCGAGAAGTAGGGGCCGACCCGCCAGGAATGTTGGAAAATACTACATCCGAGATGTTAGGTTCTCTTAGGTTAGGGTATATAACGTTATAGACGTATATAATGTCCCCACCGAGAAGTACGGGCCGACACGACCGGGATTTTGTAAAACATTACCAGCGAGGGTCTAGATGGGTTCGGTTAGGTTATATTACGATATAGACGTATGTAATGTGCCCACCGAGAAGTATGGGCCGACCCGCCAGGAATGTTGGAAAATACTACATCCGAGATGTTAGGTTCCCTTAGGTTAGGATATATAACGTTATAGACTTATATAATGTCCTCACCGAGATGTACGGGCCGACACGACCGGGATTTTGTAAAACATTACCAGCGAGGGTCTAGATGCGTTAGGTTAGGTTATATTACGATATAGACGTATATAATGTGCCCACCGAGAAGTAGGGGCCGACCCGCCAGGAATGTTGGAAAATACTACATCCGAGATGTTAGGTTCCCTTAGGTTAGGATATATAACGTTATAGACGTATATAATGTCCTCGCCGAGATGTACGGGCCGACACAACCGGGATTTTGTAAAACATTCCCAATTAGGGGCTAGATGTGTTACGTTAGGTTATATTACGTTATAGACGTATGTAATGATCCCACCTAGAGGTAGGGGCCGACCCGCCAGGAATGTTGGAAAATACTACATCCGAGATGTTAGGTTCTCTTAGGTTAGGGTATATAACGTTATAGACGTATATAATGTCCCCACCGAGAAGTACGGGCCGACACGACCGGGATTTTGTAAAACATTACCAGCGAGGGTCTAGATGGATTCGGTTAGGTTATTTTACGATATAGACGTATGTAATGTGCCCACCGAGAAGTAGGGGCCGACCCGCCAGGAATGTTGTGAAATACTACATCCGAGATGTTAGGTTCCCTTAGGTTAGGATATATAAATTTAGAGACGTATATAATTTCCGCACCGAGACGTACGGGAAGACACGAATGGGATTCTGTGAAACATTACCAGCGAGGGTCTAGGTGGGTTAGGTTAGGTTATATTACGATATATACGTATATAATGTGCCCACCGAGAAGTAGGGGCCGACCCGCCAGGAATGTTGGAAAATACTACATCCGAGATGTTAGGTTCCCTTAGGTTAGGATATATAACGTTATAGACGTATATAATGTCCTCACCGAGATGTACGGGCCGACACGACCGGGATTTTGTAAAACATTACCAGCGAGGGTCTAGATGGGTTAGGTTAGGTTATATTACGATATAGACGTATATAATGTGCCCACCGAGAAGTAGGGGCCGACCCGCCAGGAATGTTGGAAAATACTACATCCGAGATGTTAGGTTCTCTTAGGTTAGGGTATATAACGTTATAGACGTATATAATGTCCCCACCGAGAAGTACGGGCCGACACGACCGGGATTTTGTAAAACATTACCAGCGAGGGTCTAGATGGGTTCGGTTAGGTTATATTACGATATAGACGTATGTAATGTGCCCACCGAGAAGTATGGGCCGATCCGCCAGGAATGTTGGAAAATACTACATCCGAGATGTTAGGTTCCCTTAGGTTAGGATATATAACGTTATAGACTTATATAATGTCCTCACCGAGATGTACGGGCCGACACGACCGGGATTTTGTAAAACATTACCAGCGAGGGTCTAGATGCGTTAGGTTAGGTTATATTACGATATAGACGTATATAATGTGCCCACCGAGAAGTAGGGGCCGACCCGCCAGGAATGTTGGAAAATACTACATCCGAGATGTTAGGTTCCCTTAGGTTAGGATATATAACGTTATAGACGTATATAATGTCCTCGCCGAGATGTACGGGCCGACACAACCGGGATTTTGTAAAACATTCCCAATTAGGGGCTAGATGTGTTACGTTAGGTTATATTACGTTATAGACGTATGTAATGATCCCACCTAGAGGTAGGGGCCGACCCGCCAGGAATGTTGGAAAATACTACATCCGAGATGTTAGGTTCTCTTAGGTTAGGGTATACAACGTTATAGACGTATATAATGTCCCCACCGAGAAGTACGGGCCGACACGACCGGGATTTTGTAAAACATTACCAGCGAGGGTCTAGATGGATTCGGTTAGGTTATTTTACGATATAGACGTATGTAATGTGCCCACCGAGAAGTAGGGGCCGACCCGCCAGGAATGTTGGAAAATACTACATCCGAGATGTTAGGTTCCCTTAGGTTAGGATATATAAATTTATAGACGTATATAATGTCCGCACCGAGACGTACGGGAAGACATGAACGGGATTCTGTGAAGCATTAACAGCGAGGGTCTAGGTGGGTTAGGTTAGGTTATATTACGTTATAGACGTATATAATGTTCCCACCGAGAAGTAGGGGCCGACCAGCCAGAAATGTTGGAAAATTCTACATCCGAGATGTTAAGTTGCCTTAGGTTAGGATATATAACGTTATAGACGTATATAATGTCCTCACCGAGATGTACGGGCCGACACGACCGGGATTTTGTAAAACATTACCAGCGAGGGTCTAGATGGGTTAGGTTAGGTTATATTACGATATAGACGTATATAATGTGCCCACCGAGAAGTAGGAGCCGACCCGCCAGGAATGTTGGAAAATACTACATCCGAGATGTAAAGTTGCCTTAGGTTAGGATATATAACGTTATAGACGTATATAATGTCCGCACCGAGACGTACGGGACGACACGACCGGGATTCTGTAAAACATTCCCAGCTAGGGGCTAGATGTGTTAGGTTAGGTTATATTACGTTATAGACGTATATAATGATCCCACCGAGAAGTAGGGGCCGACCCGCCAGGAATGTTGGAAAATACTACATCCGAGATGTTAGGTTCCTTTAGGTTCGGATATATAACGTTATAGACGTATATAATGTCCTCACCGAGATGTACGGGCCGACACAACCGGGATTTTGTAAAACATTACCAGCGAGGGTCTAGATGAATTCGGTTAGGTTATTTTACGATATAGACGTATGTAATGTGCCCACCGAGAAGTAGGGGCCGACCCGCCAGGAATGTTGGAAAATACTACATCCGAGATGTTAGGTTCCCTTAGGTTAGGATATATAAATTTATAGACGTATATAATGTCCGCACCGAGACGTACGGGAAGACATGAACGGGATTGTGTGAAGCATTACCAGCGAGGGTCTAGGTGGGTTAGGTTAGGTTATATTACGTTATAGACGTATATAATGTTCCCACCGAGAAGTAGGGGCCGACCCGCCAGAAATGTCGGAAAATTCTACATCCGAGATGTTAAGTTGCCTTAGGTTAGGATATATAACGTTATAGACGTATATAATGTCCTCACCGAGATGTACGGGCCGACACGACCGGGATTTTGTAAAACATTACCAGCGAGGGTCTAGATGGGTTAGGTTAGGTTATATTACGATATAGACGTATATAATGTGCCCACCGAGAAGTAGGAGCCGACCCGCCAGGAATGTTGGAAAATACTACATCCGAGATGTAAAGTTGCCTTAGGTTAGGATATATAACGTTATAGACGTATATAATGTCCGCACCGAGACGTACGGGACGACACGACCGGGATTCTGTAAAACATTCCCAGCTAGGGGCTAGATGGGTTAGGTTAGGTTATATTACGATATAGACGTATATAATGTGCCCACCGAGAAGTAGGGGCCCACCCGCCAGAAATGTTGGAAAATTCTACATCCGAGATGTTAAGTTGCCTTAGGTCAGGATATATAACGTTATAGACGTATACAATATCCGCACCGAGACGTAAGGGACGACACGAACGGGATTCTGTAAAACATTCCCAGCTAGGGGCTAGATGTGTTACGTTAGGTTATATTACATTATAGACATATATAATGATCCCGCCGAGAATTGGCGCCGACCCGCCAGGAATGTTGTGAAATACTACATCCGAGATGTTAGGTTCCCATAGGTTAGGATATATAAATTTATAGACGTATATAATGTCCGCACAGAGACGTACGGGAAGACATGAACGGGATTCTGTGAAACATTACCAGCGAGGGTCTAGGTGGGTTAGGTTAGGTTATATTACGATATAGACGTATATAATGTCCCCACCGAGAAGTAGGGGCCGACCCGCCAGGATTGTTGGAAAATACTACATCAGAGATGTTAGGTTCCCTCAGGTTAGGATATATAACGTTATAGACGTATATAATGTCCGCACCGAGACGTACGGGACGACACGAACGGGATTCTGTAAAACATTCCCAGCTAGGGGCTAGATGTGTTACGTTAGGTTATATTACGTTATAGACGTATATAATGATCCCACCGAGAATTGGCGCCGACCCGCCAGGAATGTTGTGAAATACTACATCCGAGATGTAAAGTTGCCTTAGGTTAGGATATATAACGTTATAGACGTATATAATGTCCGCACCGAGACGTACGGGACGACACGACCGGGATTCTGTAAAACATTCCCAGCTAGGGGCTAGATGTGTTAGGTTAGGTTATATTACGTTATAGACGTATATAATGATCCCACCGAGAAGTAGGGGCCGAACCGCCAGGAATGTTGGAAAATACTACATCCGAGATGTTAGGTTCCTTTAGGTTCGGATATATAACGTTATAGACGTATATAATGTCCTCACCGAGATGTACGGGCCGACACAACCGGGATTTTGTAAAACATTCCCAGCTAGGGGCTAGATGTGTTACGTTAGGTTATATTTCGTTATAGACGTATATAATGATCCCACCTAGAAGTAGGGGCCGACCCGCCAGGAATGTTGGAAAATACTACATCCGAGATGTTAGGTTCTCTTAGGTTAGGGTATATAACGTTATAGACGTATATAATGTCCCCACCGAGAAGTACGGGCCGACACGACCGGGATTTTGTAAAACATTACCAGCGAGGGTCTAGATGGATTCGGTTAGGTTATTTTACGATATAGACGTATGTAATGTGCCCACCGAGAAGTAGGGGCCGACCCGCCAGGAATGTTGGAAAATACTACATCCGAGATGTTAGGTTCCCTTAGGTTAGGATATATAAATTTATAGACGTATATAATGTCCGCACCGAGACGTACGGGAAGACATGAACGGGATTGTGTGAAGCATTACCAGCGAGGGTCTAGGTGGGTTAGGTTAGGTTATATTACGTTATAGACGTATATAATGTTCCCACCGAGAAGTAGGGGCCGACCCGCCAGAAATGTCGGAAAATTCTACATCCGAGATGTTAAGTTGCCTTAGGTTAGGATATATAACGTTATAGACGTATATAATGTCCTCACCGAGATGTACGGGCCGACACGACCGGGATTTTGTAAAACATTACCAGCGAGGGTCTAGATGGGTTAGGTTAGGTTATATTACGATATAGACGTATATAATGTGCCCACCGAGAAGTAGGAGCCGACCCGCCAGGAATGTTGGAAAATACTACATCCGAGATGTAAAGTTGCCTTAGGTTAGGATATATAACGTTATAGACGTATATAATGTCCGCACCGAGACGTACGGGACGACACGACCGGGATTCTGTAAAACATTCCCAGCTAGGGGCTAGATGTGTTACGTCAGGTTATATTACATTATAGACATATATAATGATCCCGCCGAGAATTGGCGCCGACCCGCCAGGAATGTTGTGAAATACTACATCCGAGATGTTAGGTTCCCATAGGTTAGGATATATAAATTTATAGACGTATATAATGTCCGCACAGAGACGTACGGGAAGACATGAACGGGATTCTGTGAAACATTACCAGCGAGGGTCTAGGTGGGTTAGGTTAGGTTATATTACGATATAGACGTATATAATGTCCCCACCGAGAAGTAGGGGCCGACCCGCCAGGATTGTTGGAAAATACTACATCAGAGATGTTAGGTTCCCTCAGGTTAGGATATATAACGTTATAGACGTATATAATGTCCGCACCGAGACGTACGGGACGACACGAACGGGATTCTGTAAAACATTCCCAGCTAGGGGCTAGATGTGTTACGTTAGGTTATATTACGTTATAGACGTATATAATGATCCCACCGAGAATTGGCGCCGACCCGCCAGGAATGTTGGAAAATACTACATCCGAGATGTTAGGTTCTCTTAGGTTAGGGTATATAACGTTATAGACGTATATAATGTCCCCACCGAGAAGTACGGGCCGACACGACCGGGATTTTGTAAAACATTACCAGCGAGGGTCTAGATGGGTTCGGTTAGGTTATATTACGATATAGACGTATGTAATGTGCCCACCGAGAAGTATGGGCCGACCCGCCAGGAATGTTGGAAAATACTACATCCGAGATGTTAGGTTCCCTTAGGTTAGGATATATAACGTTATAGACTTATATAATGTCCTCACCGAGATGTACGGGCCGACACGACCGGGATTTTGTAAAACATTACCAGCGAGGGTCTAGATGGGTTAGGTTAGGTTATATTACGATATAGACGTATATAATGTGCCCACCGAGAAGTAGGGGCCGACCCGCCAGGAATGTTGGAAAATACTACATCCGAGATGTTAGGTTCCCTTAGGTTAGGATATATAACGTTATGGACGTATATAATGTCCTCGCCGAGATGTACGGGCCGACACAACCGGGATTTTGTAAAACATTCCCAATTATGGGCTAGATGTGTTACGTTAGGTTATATTACGTTATAGACGTATGTAATGATCCCACCTAGAGGTAGGGGCCGACCCGCCAGGAATGTTGGAAAATTCTACATCCGAGATGTTAGGTTCTCTTAGGTTAGGGTATATAACGTTATAGACGTATATAATGTCCCCACCGAGAAGTACGGGCCGACACGACCGGGATTTTGTAAAACATTACCAGCGAGGGTCTAGATGGATTCGGTTAGGTTATTTTACGATATAGACGTATGTAATGTGCCCACCTAGAAGTAGGGGCCGACCCGCCAGGAATGTTTGAAAATACTACATCCGAGATGTTAGGTTCCCTTAGGTTAGGATATATAAATTTATAGACGTATATAATGTCCGCACCGAGACGTACGGGAAGACATGAACGGGATTGTGTGAAGCATTACCAGCGAGGGTCTAGGTGGGTTAGGTTAGGTTATATTACGTTATAGACGTATATAATGTTCCCACCGAGAAGTAGGGGCCGACCCGCCAGAAATGTCGGAAAATTCTACATCCGAGATGTTAAGTTGCCTTAGGTTAAGATATATAACGTTATAGACGTATATAATGTCCGCACCGAGACGTACGGGACGACACGAACGGGATTCTGTAAAACATTCCCAGCTAGGGGCTAGATGTGTTACGTTAGGTTATATTACGTTATAGACGTATATAATGATCCCACCGAGAAGTGGCGCCGACCCGCCAGGAATGTTGTGAAATACTACATCCGAGATATGAGGTTCCCTTAGGTTAGGATATATAACGTTATTGACGTATATAATGTCCTCACCGAGATGTACGGGCCGACACGAACGGGATTTTGTAAAACATTAAAAGCGAGGGTCTAGATGGGTTAGGTTAGGTTATATTACGATATAGACGTATGTAATGTGCCCACCGAGAAGTAGGGGCTGACCCGCCAGGAATGTTGGAAAATACTACATCCGAGATGTTAGGTTCCCTTAGGTTAGGATATATAACGTTATAGACGTATATAATGTCCTCACCGAGATGTACGGGCCGACACGACCGGGATTTTGTAAAACATTACCAGCGAGGGTCTAGATGGGTTAGGTTAGGTTATATTACGATATAGACGTATATAATGTGCGCACCGAGAAGTAGGGGCCGACCCGCCAGGAATGTCGGAAAATACTACATCCGAGATGCTAGGTTCTCTTAGGTTAGGGTATATAACGTTATAGACGTATATAATGTCCCCACCGAGAAGTACGGGCCGACACGACCGGGATTTTGTAAAACATTACCAGCGAGGGTCTAGATGGGTTCGGTTAGGTTATATTACGATATAGACGTATGTAATGTGCCCACCGAGAAGTATGGGCCGACCCGCCAGAAATGTTGGAAAATACTACATCCGAGATGTTAGGTTCCCTTAGGTTAGGATATATAACGTTATAGACTTATATAATGTCCTCACCGAGATGTACGGGCCGACACGACCGGGATTTTGTAAAACATTACCAGCGAGGGTCTAGATGGGTTAGGTTAGGTTATATTACGATATAGACGTATATAATGTGCCCACCGAGAAGTAGGGGCCGACCCGCCAGGATTGTTGGAAAATACTACATCCGAGATGTTAGGTTCCCTCAGGTTAGGATATATAACGTTATAGACGTATATAATGTCCGCACCGAGACGTACGGGACGACACGAACGGGATTCTGTAAAACATTCCCAGCTAGGGGCTAGATGTGTTACGTTAGGTTATATTACGTTATAGACGTATATAATGATCCCACCGAGAATTGGCGCCGACCCGCCAGGAATGTTGTGAAATACTACATCCGAGATGTTAGGTTCCCTTAGGTTAGGATATATAAATTTATAGACGTATATAATTTCCGCACCGAGATGTACGGGCCGACACAACCGGGATTTTGTAAAACATTCCCAATTAGGGGCTAGATGTGTTACGTTAGGTTATATTACGTTATAGACGTATGTAATGATCCCACCTAGAAGTAGGGGCCGACCCGCCAGGAATGTTGGAAAATACTACATCCGAGATGTTAGGTTCTCTTAGGTTAGGGTATATAACGTTATAGACGTATATAATGTCCCCACCGAGAAGTACGGGCCGACACGACCGGGATTTTGTAAAACATTACCAGCGAGGGTCTAGATGGATTCGGTTAGGTTATTTTACGATATAGACGTATGTAATGTGCCCACCGAGAAGTAGGGGCCGACCCGCCAGGAATGTTGGAAAATACTACATCCGAGATGTTAGGTTCCCTTAGGTTAGGATATATAAATTTATAGACGTATATAATGTCCGCACCGAGACGTACGGGAAGACATGAACGGGATTTTGTAAAACATTACCAACGAGGGTCTAGATGGGTTAGGTTAGGTTATATTACGATATAGACGTATATAATGTGCCCACCGAGGAGTAGGGGCCGACCCGCCAGGAATGTTGGAAAATACTACATCCGAGACGTTAGGTTCACTTAGGTTAGGATATATAACGTTATAGACGTATATAATGTCCTCACCGAGATGTACGGGCCGACACGACCGGGATTTTGTAAAACGTTACCAGCGAGGGTCTAGATGGGTTAGGTTAGGTTAGATTACGATATAGACGTATATAATGTGCCCACCGAGAAGTAGGGGCCGACCCGCCAGAAATGTTGGAAAATTCTACATCCGAGATGTAATGTTGCCTTAGGTTAGGATATATAACGTTATAGACGTATATAATGTCCACACCGAGACGTACGGGACGACACGAACGGGATTCTGTAGAACATTCCCAGCTAGGGGCTAGATGTGTTACGTTAGGTTATATTACGTTATAGACGTATATAATGATCCCACCGAGAAGTAGCGGCCGACCCGCCAGGAATGTTGGAAAATACTACATCCGAGATGTTAGGTTCTCTTAGGTTAGGGTATATAACGTTACAGACGTATATAATGTCCCCACCGAGAAGTACGGGCCGACACGACCGGGATTTTGTAAAACATTACCAGCGAGGGTCTAGATGGATTCGGTTAGGTTATTTTACGATATAGACGTATGTAATGTGCCCACCGAGAAGTAGGGGCCGACCCGCCAGGAATGTTGAAAAATACTACATCCGAGATGTTAGATTCCCTTAGGTTAGGATATATAAATTTATAGACGTATATAATGTCCGCACCGAGACGTACGGGAAGACATGAACGGGATTGTGTGAAGCATTACCAGCGAGGGTCTAGGTGGGTTAGGTTAGGTTATATTACGATATAGACGTATATAATGTGCCCACCGAGAAGTAGGGGCCGACCCGCCAGGAATGTTGGAAAATACTACATCCGAGATGTTAGGTTCACTTAGGTTAGGATATATAACGTTATAGACGTATATAATGTCCTCACCGAGATGTACGGTCCGACACGACCGGGATTTTGTAAAACATTACCAGCGAGGGTCTAGATGGGTTAGGTCAGGTTATATTACGATATAGACGTATATAATGTGCCCACCGAGAAGTAGGGGCCGACCCGCCAGGATTGTTGGAAAATACTACATCCGAGATGTTAGGTTCCCTCAGGTTAGGATATATAACGTTATAGACGTATATAATGTGCGCACCGAGACGTACGGGACGACACGAACGAGATTCTGTAAAACATTCCCAGCTAGGGGCTAGATGTGTTACGTTAGGTGATATTACGTTATAGACGTATATAATGATCCCACCGAGAATTGGCGCCGACCCGCCAGGAATGTTGTGAAATACTACATCCGAGATGTTAGGTTCCCTTAGGTTAGGATATATAAATTTATAGACGTATATAATTTCCGCACCGAGACGTACGGGAAGACACGAATGGGATTCTGTGAAACATTACCAGCGAGGGTCTAGGTGGGTTAGGTTAGGTTATATTACAATATATACGTATATAATGTGCCCACCGAGAAGTAGGGGCCGACCCGCCAGGAATGTTGGAAAATACTACATCCGAGATGTTAGGTTCCCTTAGGTTAGGATATATAACGTTATAGACGTATATAATGTCCTCACCGAGATGTACGGGCCGACACGACCGGGATTTTGTAAAACATTACCAGCGAGGGTCTAGATGGGTTAGGTTAGGTTATATTACGATATAGACGTATATAATGTGCCCACCGAGAAGTAGGGGCCGACCCGCCAGGAATGTTGGAAAATACTACATCCGAGATGTTAGGTTCTCTTAGGTTAGGGTATATAACGTTATAGACGTATATAATGTCCCCACCGAGAAGTACGGGCCGACACGACCGGGATTTTGCAAAACATTACCAGCGAGGGTCTAGATGGGTTCGGTTAGGTTATATTGCGATATAGACGTATGTAATGTGCCCACCGAGAAGTATGGGCCGACCCGCCAGGAATGTTGGAAAATACTACATCCGAGATGTTAGGTTCCCTTAGGTTAGGATATATAACGTTATAGACTTATATAATGTCCTCACCGAGATATACGGGCCGACACGACCGGGATTTTGTAAAACATTACCAGCGAGGGTCTAGATGGGTTAGGTTAGGTTATATTACGATATAGACGTATATAATGTGCCCACCGAGAAGTAGGGGCCGACCCGCCAGGAATGTTGGAAAATACTACATCCGAGATGTTAGGTTCCCTTAGGTTAGGATATATAACGTTATAGACGTATATAATGTCCTCGCCGAGATGTACGGGCCGACACAACCGGGATTTTGTAAAACATTCCCAATTAGGGGCTAGATGTGTTACGTTAGGTTATATTACGTTATAGACGTATGTAATGATCCCACCTAGAAGTAGGGGCCGACCCGCCAGGAATGTTGGAAAATACTACATCCGAGATGTTAGGTTCTCTTAGGTTAGGGTATATAACGTTATAGACGTATATAATGTCCCCACCGAGAAGTACGGGCCGACACGACCGGGATTTTGTAAAACATTACCAGCGAGGGTCTAGATGGATTCGGTTAGGTTATTTTACGATATAGACGTATGTAATGTGCCCACCGAGAAGTAGGGGCCGACCCACCAGGAATGTTGGAAAATACTACATCCGAGATGTTAGGTTCCCTTAGGTTAGGATATATAAATTTATAGACGTATATAATGTCCGCACCGAGACGTACGGGAAGACATGAACGGGATTCTGTGAAGCATTACCAGCGAGGGTCTAGGTGCGTTAGGTTAGGTTATATTACGTTATAGACGTATATAATGTTCCCACCGAGAAGTAGGGGCCGACCAGCCAGAAATGTTGGAAAATTCTACATCCGAGATGTTAAGTTGCCTTAGGTTAGGATATATAACGTTATAGACGTATATAATGTCCTCACCGAGATGTACGGGCCGACGCGACAGGGATTTTGTAAAGCATTACCAGCGAGGGTCTAGATGGGTTAGGTTAGGTTATATTACGATATAGACGTATATAATGTGCCCACCGAGAAGTAGGAGCCGACCCGCCAGGAATGTTGGAAAATACTACATCCGAGATGTAAAGTTGCCTTAGGTTAGGATATATAACGTTATAGACGTATATAATGTCCTCACCGAAATGTACGGGCCGACACGACAGGGATTTTGTAAAACATTACCAGCGATGGTCTAGATGGGTTAGGTTAGGTTATATTACGATATAGACGTATATAATGTGCCGACGGAGAAGTAGGGGCCGACCCGCCAGGAATGTTGGAAAATACTACATCCGAGATATTAGGTTCCCTTAGGTTAGGATATATAAATTTATAGACGTATATAATGTCCGCACCGAGACGTACGGGAAGACATGAACGGGATTCTGTGAAACATTACCAGCGAGGGTCTAGGTGGGTTACGTTAGGTTATACTACGATATAGACGTATATAATGTGCCTACCGAGAAGTAGGGGCCGACCCGCCAGGAATGTTGGAAAATACTACATCCGAGACGTTAGGTTCACTTAGGTTAGGATATATAACGTTATAGACGTATATAATGTCCTCACCGAGATGTACGGTCCGACACGACCGGGATTTTGTAAAACATTACCAGCGAGGGTCTAGATGGGTTAGGTCAGGTTATATTACGATATAGACGTATATAATGTGCCCACCGAGAAGTATGGGCCGACCCGCCAGGATTGTTGGAAAATACTACATCCGAGATGTTAGGTTCCCTCAGGTTAGGATATATAACGTTATAGACGTATATAATGTCCTCGCCGAGATGTACGGGCCGACACAACCGGGATTTTGTAAAACATTCCCAATTAGGGGCTAGATGTGTTACGTTAGGTTATATTACGTTATAGACGTATGTAATGATCCCAACCTAGAAGTAGGGGCCGACCCGCCAGGAATGTTGGAAAATACTACATCCGAGATGTTAGGTTCTCTTAGGTTAGGGTATATAACGTTATAGACGTATATAATGTCCCCACCGAGAAGTACGGGCCAACACGACCGGGACTTTGTAAAACATTACCAGCGAGGGTCTAGATGGATTCGGTTAGGTTATATTACGATATAGACGTATATAATGTGCCCACCGAGAAGTAGGGGCCCACCCGCCAGAAATGTTGGAAAATTCTACATCCGAGATGTTAGGTTCCCTTAGGTTAGGATATATAACGTTATAGACGTATATAATGTCCTCGCCGAGACGTACGGGACGACACGAACGGGATTCTGTAAAACATTCCCAGCTAGGGGCTAGATGTGTTACGTTAGGTTATATTAAATTATAGACATATATAATGATCCCACCGAGAATTGGCGCCGACCCGCCAGGAATGTTGTGAAATACTACATCCGAGATGTTAGGTTCCCTTAGGTTAGGATATATAACGTTATAGACGTATATAATGTCCTCACCGAGATGTACGGGCCGACACGACGGGATTTTGTAAAACATTACCAACGAGGGTCTAGATGGGTTAGGTTAGGTTATATTACGATATAGACGTATATAATGTGCCCACCGAGGAGTAGGGGCCGACCCGCCAGGAATGTTGGAAAATACTACATCCGAGACGTTAGGTTCACTTAGGTTAGGATATATAACGTTATAGACGTATATAATGTCCTCACCGAGATGTACGGGCCGACACGACCGGGATTTTGTAAAACGTTACCAGCGAGGGTCTAGATGGGTTAGGTTAGGTTATATTACGATATAGACGTATATAATGTGCCCACCGAGAAGTAGGGGCCGACCCGCCAGAAATGTTGGAAAATTCTACATCCGAGATGTAAAGTTGCCTTAGGTTAGGATATATAACGTTATAGACGTATATAATGTCCGCACCGAGACGTACGGGACGACACGAACGGGATTCTGTAGAACATTCCCAGCTAGGGGCTAGATGTGTTACGTTAGGTTATATTACGTTATAGACGTATATAATGATCCCACCGAGAAGTAGCGGCCGACCCGCCAGGAATGTTGGAAAATACTACATCCGAGATGTTAGGTTCTCTTAGGTTAGGGTATATAACGTTACAGACGTATATAATGTCCCCACCGAGAAGTACGGGCCGACACGACCGGGATTTTGTAAAACATTACCAGCGAGGGTCTAGATGGATTCGGTTAGGTTATTTTACGATATAGACGTATGTAATGTGCCCACCGAGAAGTAGGGGCCGACCCGCCAGGAATGTTGAAAAATACTACATCCGAGATGTTAGATTCCCTTAGGTTAGGATATATAAATTTATAGACGTATATAATGTCCGCACCGAGACGTACGGGAAGACATGAACGGGATTGTGTGAAGCATTACCAGCGAGGGTCTAGGTGGGTTAGGTTAGGTTATATTACGATATAGACGTATATAATGTGCCCACCGAGAAGTAGGGGCCGACCCGCCAGGAATGTTGGAAAATACTACATCCGAGATGTTAGGTTCACTTAGGTTAGGATATATAACGTTATAGACGTATATAATGTCCTCACCGAGATGTACGGTCCGACACGACCGGGATTTTGTAAAACATTACCAGCGAGGATCTAGATGGGTTAGGTCAGGTTATATTACGATATAGACGTATATAATGTGCCCACCGAGAAGTAGGGGCCGACCCGCCAGGATTGTTGGAAAATACTACATCCGAGATGTTAGGTTCCCTCAGGTTAGGATATATAACGTTATAGACGTATATAATGTGCGCACCGAGACGTACGGGACGACACGAACGAGATTCTGTAAAACATTCCCAGCTAGGGGCTAGATGTGTTACGTTAGGTGATATTACGTTATAGACGTATGTAATGTGCCCACCGAGAAGTATGGGCCGACCCGCCAGGAATGTTGGAAAATACTACATCCGAGATGTTAGGTTCCCTTAGGTTAGGATATATAACGTTATAGACTTATATAATGTCCTCACCGAGATATACGGGCCGACACGACCGGGATTTTGTAAAACATTACCAGCGAGGGTCTAGATGGGTTAGGTTAGGTTATATTACGATATAGACGTATATAATGTGCCCACCGAGAAGTAGGGGCCGACCCGCCAGGAATGTTGGAAAATACTACATCCGAGATGTTAGGTTCCCTTAGGTTAGGATATATAACGTTATAGACGTATATAATGTCCTCGCCGAGATGTACGGGCCGACACAACCGGGATTTTGTAAAACATTCCCAATTAGGGGCTAGATGTGTTACGTTAGGTTATATTACGTTATAGACGTATGTAATGATCCCACCTAGAAGTAGGGGCCGACCCGCCAGGAATGTTGGAAAATACTACATCCGAGATGTTAGGTTCTCTTAGGTTAGGGTATATAACGTTATAGACGTATATAATGTCCCCACCGAGAAGTACGGGCCGACACGACCGGGATTTTGTAAAACATTACCAGCGAGGGTCTAGATGGATTCGGTTAGGTTATTTTACGATATAGACGTATGTAATGTGCCCACCGAGAAGTAGGGGCCGACCCACCAGGAATGTTGGAAAATACTACATCCGAGATGTTAGGTTCCCTTAGGTTAGGATATATAAATTTATAGACGTATATAATGTCCGCACCGAGACGTACGGGAAGACATGAACGGGATTCTGTGAAGCATTACCAGCGAGGGTCTAGGTGCGTTAGGTTAGGTTATATTACGTTATAGACGTATATAATGTTCCCACCGAGAAGTAGGGGCCGACCAGCCAGAAATGTTGGAAAATTCTACATCCGAGATGTTAAGTTGCCTTAGGTTAGGATATATAACGTTATAGACGTATATAATGTCCTCACCGAGATGTACGGGCCGACGCGACAGGGATTTTGTAAAGCATTACCAGCGAGGGTCTAGATGGGTTAGGTTAGGTTATATTACGATATAGACGTATATAATGTGCCCACCGAGAAGTAGGAGCCGACCCGCCAGGAATGTTGGAAAATACTACATCCGAGATGTAAAGTTGCCTTAGGTTAGGATATATAACGTTATAGACGTATATAATGTCCTCACCGAGATGTACGGTCCGACACGACCGGGATTTTGTAAAACATTACCAGCGAGGGTCTAGATGGGTTAGGTCAGGTTATATTACGATATAGACGTATATAATGTGCCCACCGAGAAGTAGGGGCCGACCCGCCAGGATTGTTGGAAAATACTACATCCGAGATGTTAGGTTCCCTCAGGTTAGGATATATAACGTTATAGACGTATATAATGTCCTCGCCGAGATGTACGGGCCGACACAACCGGGATTTTGTAAAACATTCCCAATTAGGGGCTAGATGTGTTACGTTAGGTTATATTACGTTATAGACGTATGTAATGATCCCAACCTAGAAGTAGGGGCCGACCCGCCAGGAATGTTGGAAAATACTACATCCGAGATGTTAGGTTCTCTTAGGTTAGGGTATATAACGTTATAGACGTATATAATGTCCCCACCGAGAAGTACGGGCCAACACGACCGGGACTTTGTAAAACATTACCAGCGAGGGTCTAGATGGATTCGGTTAGGTTATATTACGATATAGACGTATATAATGTGCCCACCGAGAAGTAGGGGCCCACCCGCCAGAAATGTTGGAAAATTCTACATCCGAGATGTTAGGTTCCCTTAGGTTAGGATATATAACGTTATAGACGTATATAATGTCCTCGCCGAGACGTACGGGACGACACGAACGGGATTCTGTAAAACATTCCCAGCTAGGGGCTAGATGTGTTACGTTAGGTTATATTAAATTATAGACATATATAATGATCCCACCGAGAATTGGCGCCGACCCGCCAGGAATGTTGTGAAATACTACATCCGAGATGTTAGGTTCCCTTAGGTTAGGATATATAACGTTATAGACGTATATAATGTCCTCACCGAGATGTACGGGCCGACACGACGGGATTTTGTAAAACATTACCAACGAGGGTCTAGATGGGTTAGGTTAGGTTATATTACGATATAGACGTATATAATGTGCCCACCGAGGAGTAGGGGCCGACCCGCCAGGAATGTTGGAAAATACTACATCCGAGACGTTAGGTTCACTTAGGTTAGGATATATAACGTTATAGACGTATATAATGTCCTCACCGAGATGTACGGGCCGACACGACCGGGATTTTGTAAAACGTTACCAGCGAGGGTCTAGATGGGTTAGGTTAGGTTATATTACGATATAGACGTATATAATGTGCCCACCGAGAAGTAGGGGCCGACCCGCCAGAAATGTTGGAAAATTCTACATCCGAGATGTAAAGTTGCCTTAGGTTAGGATATATAACGTTATAGACGTATATAATGTCCGCACCGAGACGTACGGGACGACACGAACGGGATTCTGTAGAACATTCCCAGCTAGGGGCTAGATGTGTTACGTTAGGTTATATTACGTTATAGACGTATATAATGATCCCACCGAGAAGTAGCGGCCGACCCGCCAGGAATGTTGGAAAATACTACATCCGAGATGTTAGGTTCTCTTAGGTTAGGGTATATAACGTTACAGACGTATATGATATCCCCACCGAGAAGTACGGGCCGACACGACCGGGATTTTGTAAAACATTACCAGCGAGGGTCTAGATGGATTCGGTTAGGTTATTTTACGATATAGACGTATGTAATGTGCCCACCGAGAAGTAGGGGCCGACCCGCCAGGAATGTTGGAAAATACTACATCCGAGATGTTAGATTCCCTTAGGTTAGGATATATAAATTTATAGACGTATATAATGTCCGCACCGAGACGTACGGGAAGACATGAACGGGATTGTGTGAAGCATTACCAGCGAGGGTCTAGGTGGGTTAGGTTAGGTTATATTACGATATAGACGTATATAATGTGCCCACCGAGAAGTAGGGGCCGACCCGCCAGGAATGTTGGAAAATACTACATCCGAGATGTTAGGTTCACTTAGGTTAGGATATATGACGTTATAGACGTATATAATGTCCTCACCGAGATGTACGGTCCGACACGACCGGGATTTTGTAAAACATTACCAGCGAGGGTCTAGATGGGTTAGGTCAGGTTATATTACGATATAGACGTATATAATGTGCCCACCGAGAAGTAGGGGCCGACCCGCCAGGATTGTTGGAAAATACTACATCCGAGATGTTAGGTTCCCTCAGGTTAGGATATATAACGTTATAGACGTATATAATGTGCGCACCGAGACGTACGGGACGACACGAACGAGATTCTGTAAAACATTCCCAGCTAGGGGCTAGATGTGTTACGTTAGGTTATATTACGTTATAGACGTATATAATGATCCCACCGAGAATTGGCGCCGACCCGCCAGGAATGTTGTGAAATACTACATCCGAGATGTTAGGTTCCCTTAGGTTAGGATATATAAATTTATAGACGTATATAATTTCCGCACCGAGACGTACGGGAAGACACGAATGGGATTCTGTGAAACATTACCAGCGAGGGTCTAGGTGGGTTAGGTTAGGTTATATTACAATATATACGTATATAATGTGCCCACCGAGAAGTAGGGGCCGACCCGCCAGGAATGTTGGAAAATACTACATCCGAGATGTTAGGTTCCCTTAGGTTAGGATATATAACGTTATAGACGTATATAATGTCCTCACCGAGATGTACGGGCCGACACGACCGGGATTTTGTAAAACATTACCAGCGAGGGTCTAGATGGGTTAGGTTAGGTTATATTACGATATAGACGTATATAATGTGCCCACCGAGAAGTAGGGGCCGACCCGCCAGGAATGTTGGAAAATACTACATCCGAGATGTTAGGTTCTCTTAGGTTAGGGTATATAACGTTATAGACGTATATAATGTCCCCACCGAGAAGTACGGGCCGACACGACCGGGATTTTGCAAAACATTACCAGCGAGGGTCTAGATGGGTTCGGTTAGGTTATATTACGTTATAGACGTATGTAATGATCCCACCTAGAAGTAGGGGCCGACCCGCCAGGAATGTTGGAAAATACTACATCCGAGATGTTAGGTTCTCTTAGGTTAGGGTATATAACGTTATAGACGTATATAATGTCCCCACCGAGAAGTACGGGCCGACACGACCGGGATTTTGTAAAACATTACCAGCGAGGGTCTAGATGGATTCGGTTAGGTTATATTACGTTATAGACGTATGTAATGATCCCACCTAGAAGTAGGGGCCGACCCGCCAGGAATGTTGGAAAATACTACATCCGAGATGTTAGGTTCTCTTAGGTTAGGGTATATAACGTTATAGACGTATATAATGTCCTCACCGAGATGTACGGGCCGACACGACGGGATTTTGTAAAACATTACCAACGAGGGTCTAGATGGGTTAGGTTAGGTTATATTACGATATAGACGTATATAATGTGCCCACCGAGGAGTAGGGGCCGACCCGCCAGGAATGTTGGAAAATACTACATCCGAGACGTTAGGTTCACTTAGGTTAGGATATATAACGTTATAGACGTATATAATGTCCTCACCGAGATGTACGGGCCGACACGACCGGGATTTTGTAAAACGTTACCAGCGAGGGTCTAGATGGGTTAGGTTAGGTTATATTACGATATAGACGTATATAATGTGCCCACCGAGAAGTAGGGGCCGACCCGCCAGAAATGTTGGAAAATTCTACATCCGAGATGTAAAGTTGCCTTAGGTTAGGATATATAACGTTATAGACGTATATAATGTCCGCACCGAGACGTACGGGACGACACGAACGGGATTCTGTAGAACATTCCCAGCTAGGGGCTAGATGTGTTACGTTAGGTTATATTACGTTATAGACGTATATAATGATCCCACCGAGAAGTAGCGGCCGACCCGCCAGGAATGTTGGAAAATACTACATCCGAGATGTTAGGTTCTCTTAGGTTAGGGTATATAACGTTACAGACGTATATGATATCCCCACCGAGAAGTACGGGCCGACACGACCGGGATTTTGTAAAACATTACCAGCGAGGGTCTAGATGGATTCGGTTAGGTTATTTTACGATATAGACGTATATAATGATCCCACCGAGAATTGGCGTCGACCCGCCAGGAATGTTGTGAAATACTACATCCGAGATGTTAGGTTCCCTTAGGTTAGGATATATAAATTTATAGACGTATATAATTTCCGCACCGAGACGTACGGGAAGACACGAATGGGATTCTGTGAAACATTACCAGCGAGGGTCTAGGTGGGTTAGGTTAGGTTATATTACAATATATACGTATATAATGTGCCCACCGAGAAGTAGGGGCCGACCCGCCAGGAATGTTGGAAAATACTACATCCGAGATGTTAGGTTCCCTTAGGTTAGGATATATAACGTTATAGACGTATATAATGTCCTCACCGAGATGTACGGGCCGACACGACCGGGATTTTGTAAAACATTACCAGCGAGGGTCTAGATGGGTTAGGTTAGGTTATATTACGATATAGACGTATATAATGTGCCCACCGAGAAGTAGGGGCCGACCCGCCAGGAATGTTGGAAAATACTACATCCGAGATGTTAGGTTCTCTTAGGTTAGGGTATATAACGTTATAGACGTATATAATGTCCCCACCGAGAAGTACGGGCCGACACGACCGGGATTTTGCAAAACATTACCAGCGAGGGTCTAGATGGGTTCGGTTAGGTTATATTGCGATATAGACGTATGTAATGTGCCCACCGAGAAGTATGGGCCGACCCGCCAGGAATGTTGGAAAATACTACATCCGAGATGTTAGGTTCCCTTAGGTTAGGATATATAACGTTATAGACGTATATAATGTCCTCACCGAGATGTACGGGCCGACACGACCGGGATTTTGTAAAACATTACCAGCGAGGGTCTAGATGGATTCGGTTAGGTTATATTACGATATAGACGTATATAATGTGCCCACCGAGAAGTAGGGGCCCACCCGCCAGAAATGTTGGAAAATTCTACATCCGAGATGTTAGGTTCCCTTAGGTTAGGATATATAACGTTATAGACGTATATAATGTCCTCGCCGAGACGTACGGGACGACACGAACGGGATTCTGTAAAACATTCCCAGCTAGGGGCTAGATGTGTTACGTTAGGTTATATTAAATTATAGACATATATAATGATCCCACCGAGAATTGGCGCCGACCCGCCAGGAATGTTGTGAAATACTACATCCGAGATGTTAGGTTCCCTTAGGTTAGGATATATAACGTTATAGACGTATATAATGTCCTCACCGAGATGTACGGGCCGACACGACGGGATTTTGTAAAACATTACCAACGAGGGTCTAGATGGGTTAGGTTAGGTTATATTACGATATAGACGTATATAATGTGCCCACCGAGGAGTAGGGGCCGACCCGCCAGGAATGTTGGAAAATACTACATCCGAGACGTTAGGTTCACTTAGGTTAGGATATATAACGTTATAGACGTATATAATGTCCTCACCGAGATGTACGGGCCGACACGACCGGGATTTTGTAAAACGTTACCAGCGAGGGTCTAGATGGGTTAGGTTAGGTTATATTACGATATAGACGTATATAATGTGCCCACCGAGAAGTAGGGGCCGACCCGCCAGAAATGTTGGAAAATTCTACATCCGAGATGTAAAGTTGCCTTAGGTTAGGATATATAACGTTATAGACGTATATAATGTCCGCACCGAGACGTACGGGACGACACGAACGGGATTCTGTAGAACATTCCCAGCTAGGGGCTAGATGTGTTACGTTAGGTTATATTACGTTATAGACGTATATAATGATCCCACCGAGAAGTAGCGGCCGACCCGCCAGGAATGTTGGAAAATACTACATCCGAGATGTTAGGTTCTCTTAGGTTAGGGTATATAACGTTACAGACGTATATGATATCCCCACCGAGAAGTACGGGCCGACACGACCGGGATTTTGTAAAACATTACCAGCGAGGGTCTAGATGGATTCGGTTAGGTTATTTTACGATATAGACGTATGTAATGTGCCCACCGAGAAGTAGGGGCCGACCCGCCAGGAATGTTGGAAAATACTACATCCGAGATGTTAGATTCCCTTAGGTTAGGATATATAAATTTATAGACGTATATAATGTCCGCACCGAGACGTACGGGAAGACATGAACGGGATTGTGTGAAGCATTACCAGCGAGGGTCTAGGTGGGTTAGGTTAGGTTATATTACGATATAGACGTATATAATGTGCCCACCGAGAAGTAGGGGCCGACCCGCCAGGAATGTTGGAAAATACTACATCCGAGATGTTAGGTTCACTTAGGTTAGGATATATAACGTTATAGACGTATATAATGTCCTCACCGAGATGTACGGTCCGACACGACCGGGATTTTGTAAAACATTACCAGCGAGGGTCTAGATGGGTTAGGTCAGGTTATATTACGATATAGACGTATATAATGTGCCCACCGAGAAGTAGGGGCCGACCCGCCAGGATTGTTGGAAAATACTACATCCGAGATGTTAGGTTCCCTCAGGTTAGGATATATAACGTTATAGACGTATATAATGTGCGCACCGAGACGTACGGGACGACACGAACGAGATTCTGTAAAACATTCCCAGCTAGGGGCTAGATGTGTTACGTTAGGTTATATTACGTTATAGACGTATATAATGATCCCACCGAGAATTGGCGCCGACCCGCCAGGAATGTTGTGAAATACTACATCCGAGATGTTAGGTTCCCTTAGGTTAGGATATATAAATTTATAGACGTATATAATTTCCGCACCGAGACGTACGGGAAGACACGAATGGGATTCTGTGAAACATTACCAGCGAGGGTCTAGGTGGGTTAGGTTAGGTTATATTACAATATATACGTATATAATGTGCCCACCGAGAAGTAGGGGCCGACCCGCCAGGAATGTTGGAAAATACTACATCCGAGATGTTAGGTTCCCTTAGGTTAGGATATATAACGTTATAGACGTATATAATGTCCTCACCGAGATGTACGGGCCGACACGACCGGGATTTTGTAAAACATTACCAGCGAGGGTCTAGATGGGTTAGGTTAGGTTATATTACGATATAGACGTATATAATGTGCCCACCGAGAAGTAGGGGCCGACCCGCCAGGAATGTTGGAAAATACTACATCCGAGATGTTAGGTTCTCTTAGGTTAGGGTATATAACGTTATAGACGTATATAATGTCCCCACCGAGAAGTACGGGCCGACACGACCGGGATTTTGCAAAACATTACCAGCGAGGGTCTAGATGGGTTCGGTTAGGTTATATTGCGATATAGACGTATGTAATGTGCCCACCGAGAAGTATGGGCCGACCCGCCAGGAATGTTGGAAAATACTACATCCGAGATGTTAGGTTCCCTTAGGTTAGGATATATAACGTTATAGACGTATATAATGTCCCCACCGAGAAGTACGGGCCGACACGACCGGGATTTTGTAAAACATTACCAGCGAGGGTCTAGATGGATTCGGTTAGGTTATATTACGTTATAGACGTATGTAATGATCCCACCTAGAAGTAGGGGCCGACCCGCCAGGAATGTTGGAAAATACTACATCCGAGATGTTAGGTTCTCTTAGGTTAGGGTATATAACGTTATAGACGTATATAATGTCCTCACCGAGATGTACGGGCCGACACGACGGGATTTTGTAAAACATTACCAACGAGGGTCTAGATGGGTTAGGTTAGGTTATATTACGATATAGACGTATATAATGTGCCCACCGAGGAGTAGGGGCCGACCCGCCAGGAATGTTGGAAAATACTACATCCGAGACGTTAGGTTCACTTAGGTTAGGATATATAACGTTATAGACGTATATAATGTCCTCACCGAGATGTACGGGCCGACACGACCGGGATTTTGTAAAACGTTACCAGCGAGGGTCTAGATGGGTTAGGTTAGGTTATATTACGATATAGACGTATATAATGTGCCCACCGAGAAGTAGGGGCCGACCCGCCAGAAATGTTGGAAAATTCTACATCCGAGATGTAAAGTTGCCTTAGGTTAGGATATATAACGTTATAGACGTATATAATGTCCGCACCGAGACGTACGGGACGACACGAACGGGATTCTGTAGAACATTCCCAGCTAGGGGCTAGATGTGTTACGTTAGGTTATATTACGTTATAGACGTATATAATGATCCCACCGAGAAGTAGCGGCCGACCCGCCAGGAATGTTGGAAAATACTACATCCGAGATGTTAGGTTCTCTTAGGTTAGGGTATATAACGTTACAGACGTATATGATATCCCCACCGAGAAGTACGGGCCGACACGACCGGGATTTTGTAAAACATTACCAGCGAGGGTCTAGATGGATTCGGTTAGGTTATTTTACGATATAGACGTATGTAATGTGCCCACCGAGAAGTAGGGGCCGACCCGCCAGGAATGTTGGAAAATACTACATCCGAGATGTTAGATTCCCTTAGGTTAGGATATATAAATTTATAGACGTATATAATGTCCGCACCGAGACGTACGGGAAGACATGAACGGGATTGTGTGAAGCATTACCAGCGAGGGTCTAGGTGGGTTAGGTTAGGTTATATTACGATATAGACGTATATAATGTGCCCACCGAGAAGTAGGGGCCGACCCGCCAGGAATGTTGGAAAATACTACATCCGAGATGTTAGGTTCACTTAGGTTAGGATATATAACGTTATAGACGTATATAATGTCCTCACCGAGATGTACGGTCCGACACGACCGGGATTTTGTAAAACATTACCAGCGAGGGTCTAGATGGGTTAGGTCAGGTTATATTACGATATAGACGTATATAATGTGCCCACCGAGAAGTAGGGGCCGACCCGCCAGGATTGTTGGAAAATACTACATCCGAGATGTTAGGTTCCCTCAGGTTAGGATATATAACGTTATAGACGTATATAATGTGCGCACCGAGACGTACGGGACGACACGAACGAGATTCTGTAAAACATTCCCAGCTAGGGGCTAGATGTGTTACGTTAGGTTATATTACGTTATAGACGTATATAATGATCCCACCGAGAATTGGCGCCGACCCGCCAGGAATGTTGTGAAATACTACATCCGAGATGTTAGGTTCCCTTAGGTTAGGATATATAAATTTATAGACGTATATAATTTCCGCACCGAGACGTACGGGAAGACACGAATGGGATTCTGTGAAACATTACCAGCGAGGGTCTAGGTGGGTTAGGTTAGGTTATATTACAATATATACGTATATAATGTGCCCACCGAGAAGTAGGGGCCGACCCGCCAGGAATGTTGGAAAATACTACATCCGAGATGTTAGGTTCTCTTAGGTTAGGATATATAACGTTATAGACTTATATAATGTCCTCACCGAGATATACGGGCCGACACGACCGGGATTTTGTAAAACATTACCAGCGAGGGTCTAGATGGGTTAGGTTAAGTTATATTACGATATAGACGTATATAATGTGCCCACCGAGAAGTAGGGGCCGACCCGCCAGGAATGTTGGAAAATACTACATCCGAGATGTTAGGTTCCCTTAGGTTAGGGTATATAACGTTATAGACGTATATAATGTCCCCACCGAGAAGTACGGGCCGACACGACCGGGATTTTGCAAAACATTACCAGCGAGGGTCTAGATGGGTTCGGTTAGGTTATATTACGATATAGACGTATGTAATGTGCCCACCGAGAAGTATGGGCCGACCCGCCAGGAATGTTGGAAAATACTACATCCGAGATGTTAGGTTCCCTTAGGTTAGGATATATAACGTTATAGACTTATATAATGTCCTCACCGAGATATACGGGCCGACACGACCGGGATTTTGTAAAACATTACCAGCGAGGGTCTAGATGGGTTAGGTTAGGTTATATTACGATATAGACGTATATAATGTGCCCACCGAGAAGTAGGGGCCGACCCGCCAGGAATGTTGGAAAATACTACATCCGAGATGTTAGGTTCCCTTAGGTTAGGATATATAACGTTATAGACGTATATAATGTCCTCGCCGAGATGTACGGGCCGACACAACTGGGATTTTGTAAAACATTCCCAGCTAGGGGCTAGATGTGTCACGTTAGGTTATATTACGTTATAGACGTATGTAATGATCCCACCTAGAAGTAGGGGCCGACCCGCCAGGAATGTTGGAAAATACTACATCCGAGATGTTAGGTTCTCTTAGGTTAGGGTATATAACGTTATAGACGTATATAATGTCCCCACCGAGAAGTACGGGCCGACACGACCGGGATTTTGTAAATCATTACCAGCGAGGGTCTAGATGGATTCGGTTAGGTTATTTTACGATATAGACGTATGTAATGTGCCCACCGAGAAGTAGGGGCCGACCCGCCAGGAATGTTGGAAAACACTACATCCGAGATGTTAGGTTCCCTTAGGTTAGGATATATAAATTTATAGACGTATATAATGTCCGCACCGAGACGTACGGGAAGACATGAACGGGATTGTGTGAAGCATTACCAGCGAAGGTCTAGGTGGGTTAGGTTAGGTTATATTACGATACAGACGTATATAATGTGCCCACCGAGAAGTAGGGGCCGAGCCGCCAGGAATGTTGGAAAATACTACATCCGAGATGTTAGGTTCCCTCAGGTTAGGATATATAAAGTTATAGACGTATATGAGGTCCCCACGGAAAAGTACGGGCCGACAAGACCGGGATTTTGTAAAACATTATCAGCGAGGGTCTAGATGGGTTAGGTTAGGTTATATTACGATATAGACGTATATAATGTGCCCACCTAGAAGTAGGGGCCGACCCGCCAGGAATGTTGGAAAATACTACATCCGAGATGTTAGGTTCCCTTAGGTTAGGATAGATAACGTTATAGACGTATATAATGTCCTCACCGAGATGTACGGGCCGACACGACCGGGATTTTGTAAAACATTACCAGCGAGGGTCTAGATGGGTTAGGTTAGGTTATATTACGATATAGACGTATATAATGTGCCCACCGAGAAGTAGGGGCCGACCCGCCAGGAATGTTGGAAAATACTACATCCGAGATGTTAGGTTCCCTTAGGTTAGGATATATAACGTTATAGACGTATATAATGTCCTCGCCGAGATGTACGGGCCGACACAACCGGGATTTTGTAAAACATTCCCAGCTAGGGGCTAGATGTGTTACGTTAGGTTATATTACGTTATAGACGTATGTAATGATCCCACCTAGAAATAGGGGCCGACCCGCCAGGAATGTTGGAAAATACTACATCCGAGATGTTAGGTTCCCTTAGGTTAGGATATATAACGTTATAGACGTATATAATGTCCTCACCGAGATGTACGGGCCGACACGACCGGGATTTTGTAAAACATTACCAGCGAGGGTCTAGATGGGTTAGGTTAGGTTATATTACGATATAGACGTATATAATGTGCCCACCGAGAAGTAGGAGCCGACCCGCCAGGAATGTTGGAAAATACTACATCCGAGATGTAAAGTTGCCTTAGGTTAGGATATATAACGTTATAGACGTATATAATGTCCTCGCCGAGATGTACGGGCCGACACAACCGGGATTTTGTAAAACATTCCCAGCTAGGGGCTAGATGTGTTACGTTAGGTTATATTACGTTATAGACGTATGTAATGATCCCACCTAGAAGTAGGGGCCGACCCGCCAGGAATGTTGGAAAATACTACATCCGAGATGTTAGGTTCTCTTAGGTTAGGGTATATAACGTTATAGACGTATATAATGTCCCCACCGAGATGTACGGGCCGACACGACCGGGATTATGTAAAACATTACCAGCGAGGGTCTAGATGGGTTAGGTTAGGTTATATTACGATATAGACGTATATAATGTGCCCACCTAGAAGTAGGGGCCGACCCGCCAGGAATGTTGGAAAATACTACATCCGAGATGTTAGGTTTCCTCAGGTTAGGATATATAACGTTATAGACGTATATAATGTCCGCACCGAGACGTACGGGCCGACACGACCGGGATTTTGTAAAACATTACCAGCGAGGGTCTAGATGGGTTAGGTTAGGTTTAATTACGATATAGACGTATATAATGTGCCCACCGAGAAGTAGGGGCCCACCCGCCAGAAATGTTGGAAAATTCTACATCCGAGATGTTAAGTTGCCTTAGGTCAGGATATATAACGTTATAGACGTATATAATATCCGCACCGAGACGTACGGGACGACACGAACGGGATTCTGTAAAACATTCCCAGCTAGGGGCTAGATGTGTTACGTTAGGTTATATTAAATTATAGACATGTATAATGATCCCACCGAGAATTGGCGCCGACCCGCCAGGAATGTTGTGAAATACTACATCCGAGATGTTAGGTTCCCTTAGGTTAGGATATATAACGTTATAGACGTATATAATGTCCTCACCGAGATGTACGGGCCGACACGACGGGATTTTGTAAAACATTACCAACGAGGGTCTAGATGGGTTAGGTTAGGTTATATTACGATATAGACGTATATAATGTGCCCACCGAGGAGTAGGGGCCGACCCGCCAGGAATGTTGGAAAATACTACATCCGAGATGTTAGGTTCACTTAGGTTAGGATATATAACGTTATAGACGTATATAATGTCCTCACCGAGATGTACGGGCCGACACGACCGGGATTTTGTAAAACGTTACCAGCGAGGGTCTAGATGGGTTAGGTTAGGTTATATTACGATATAGACGTATATAATGTGCCCACCGAGAAGTAGGGTCCGACCCGCCAGAAATGTTGGACAATTCTACATCCGAGATGTAAAGTTGCCTTAGGTTAGGATATATAACGTTATAGACGTATATAATGTCCGCACCGAGACGTACGGGACGACACGAACGGGATTCTGTAAAACATTCCCAGCTAGGGGCTAGATGTGTTACGTTAGGTTATATTACGTTATAGACGTATATAATGATCCCACCGAGAAGTAGGGGCCGACCCGCCAGGAATGTTGGAAAATACTACATCCGAGATGTTAGGTTCTCTTAGGTTAGGGTATATAACGTTACAGACGTATATAATGTCCCCACCGAGAAGTACGGGCCGACACGACCGGGATTTTGTAAAACATTACCAGCGAGGGTCTAGATGGATTCGGTTAGGTTATTTTACGATATAGACGTATGTAATGTGCCCACCGAGAAGTAGGGGCCGACCCGCCAGGAATGTTGGAAAATACTACATCCGAGATGTTAGGTTCCCTTAGGTTAGGATATATAAATTTATAGACGTATATAATGTCCGCACCGAGACGTACGGGAAGACATGAACGGGATTGTGTGAAGCATTACCAGCGAGGGTCTAGATGGGTTAGGTTAGGTTATATTACGATATAGACGTATATAATGTGCCCACCGAGAAGTAGGGGCCGACCCGCCAGGAATGTTGGAAAATACTACATCCGAGATGTTAGGTTCCCTTAGGTTAGGATATATAACGTTATAGACGTATATAATGTCCTCGCCGAGATGTACGGGCCGACACAACCGGGATTTTGTAAAACATTCCCAGCTAGGGGCTAGATGTGTTACGTTAGGTTATATTACGTTATAGACGTATGTAATGATCCCACCTAGAAGTAGGGGCCGACCCGCCAGGAATGTTGGAAAATACTACATCCGAGATGTTAGGTTCTCTTAGGTTAGGGTATATAACGTTATAGACGTATATAATGTCCCCACCGAGATGTACGGGCCGACACGACCGGGATTTTGTAAAACATTACCAGCGAGGGTCTAGATGGGTTAGGTTAGGTTATATTACGATATAGACGTATATAATGTGCCCACCGAGAAGTAGGGGCCGACCCGCCAGGATTGTTGGAAAATACTACATCCGAGATGTTAGGTTCCCTCAGGTTAGGATATATAACGTTATAGACGTATATAATGTCCGCACCGAGACGTACGGGACGACACGAACGGGATTCTGTAAAACATTCCCAGCTAGGGGCTAGATGTGTTACGTTAGGTTATATTACGTTATAGACGTATATAATGATCCCACCGAGAATTGGCGCCGACCCGCCAGGAATGTTGTGAAATACTACATCCGAGATGTTAGGTTCTCTTAGGTTAGGGTATATAACGTTACAGACGTATATAATGTCCCCACCGAGAAGTACGGGCCGACACGACCGGGATTTTGTAAAACATTACCAGCGAGGGTCTAGATGGGTTAGGTTAGGTTTAATTACGATATAGACGTATATAATGTGCCCACCGAGAAGTAGGGGCCCACCCGCCAGAAATGTTGGAAAATTCTACATCCGAGATGTTAAGTTGCCTTAGGTCAGGATATATAACGTTATAGACGTATATAATATCCGCACCGAGACGTACGGGACGACACGAACGGGATTCTGTAAAACATTCCCAGCTAGGGGCTAGATGTGTTACGTTAGGTTATATTAAATTATAGACATGTATAATGATCCCACCGAGAATTGGCGCCGACCCGCCAGGAATGTTGTGAAATACTACATCCGAGATGTTAGGTTCCCTTAGGTTAGGATATATAACGTTATAGACGTATATAATGTCCTCACCGAGATGTACGGGCCGACACGACGGGATTTTGTAAAACATTACCAACGAGGGTCTAGATGGGTTAGGTTAGGTTATATTACGATATAGACGTATATAATGTGCCCACCGAGGAGTAGGGGCCGACCCGCCAGGAATGTTGGAAAATACTACATCCGAGATGTTAGGTTCACTTAGGTTAGGATATATAACGTTATAGACGTATATAATGTCCTCACCGAGATGTACGGGCCGACACGACCGGGATTTTGTAAAACGTTACCAGCGAGGGTCTAGATGGGTTAGGTTAGGTTATATTACGATATAGACGTATATAATGTGCCCACCGAGAAGTAGGGTCCGACCCGCCAGAAATGTTGGAAAATTCTACATCCGAGATGTAAAGTTGCCTTAGGTTAGGATATATAACGTTATAGACGTATATAATGTCCGCACCGAGACGTACGGGACGACACGAACGGGATTCTGTAAAACATTCCCAGCTAGGGGCTAGATGTGTTACGTTAGGTTATATTACGTTATAGACGTATATAATGATCCCACCGAGAAGTAGGGGCCGACCCGCCAGGAATGTTGGAAAATACTACATCCGAGATGTTAGGTTCTCTTAGGTTAGGGTATATAACGTTACAGACGTATATAATGTCCCCACCGAGAAGTACGGGCCGACACGACCGGGATTTTGTAAAACATTACCAGCGAGGGTCTAGATGGATTCGGTTAGGTTATTTTACGATATAGACGTATGTAATGTGCCCACCGAGAAGTAGGGGCCGACCCGCCAGGAATGTTGGAAAATACTACATCCGAGATGTTAGGTTCCCTTAGGTTAGGATATATAAATTTATAGACGTATATAATGTCCGCACCGAGACGTACGGGAAGACATGAACGGGATTGTGTGAAGCATTACCAGCGAGGGTCTAGATGGGTTAGGTTAGGTTATATTACGATATAGACGTATATAATGTGCCCACCGAGAAGTAGGGGCCGACCCGCCAGGAATGTTGGAAAATACTACATCCGAGATGTTAGGTTCCCTTAGGTTAGGATATATAACGTTATAGACGTATATAATGTCCTCGCCGAGATGTACGGGCCGACACAACCGGGATTTTGTAAAACATTCCCAGCTAGGGGCTAGATGTGTTACGTTAGGTTATATTACGTTATAGACGTATGTAATGATCCCACCTAGAAGTAGGGGCCGACCCGCCAGGAATGTTGGAAAATACTACATCCGAGATGTTAGGTTCTCTTAGGTTAGGGTATATAACGTTATAGACGTATATAATGTCCCCACCGAGATGTACGGGCCGACACGACCGGGATTTTGTAAAACATTACCAGCGAGGGTCTAGATGGGTTAGGTTAGGTTATATTACGATATAGACGTATATAATGTGCCCACCGAGAAGTAGGGGCCGACCCGCCAGGATTGTTGGAAAATACTACATCCGAGATGTTAGGTTCCCTCAGGTTAGGATATATAACGTTATAGACGTATATAATGTCCGCACCGAGACGTACGGGACGACACGAACGGGATTCTGTAAAACATTCCCAGCTAGGGGCTAGATGTGTTACGTTAGGTTATATTACGTTATAGACGTATATAATGATCCCACCGAGAATTGGCGCCGACCCGCCAGGAATGTTGTGAAATACTACATCCGAGATGTTAGGTTCCCTTAGGTTAGGATATATAAATTTATAGACGTATATAATTTCCGCACCGAGACGTACGGGAAGACACGAATGGGATTCTGTGAAACATTACCAGCGAGGGTCTAGGTGGGTTAGGTTAGGTTATATTACGATATATACGTATATAATGTGCCCACCGAGAAGTAGGGGCCGACCCGCCAGGAATGTTGGAAAATACTACATCCGAGATGTTAGGTTCCCTTAGGTTAGGATATATAACGTTATAGACGTATATAATGTCCTCACCGAGATGTACGGGCCGACACGACCGGGATTTTGTAAAACATTACCAGCGAGGGTCTAGATGGGTTAGGTTAGGTTATATTACGATATAGACGTATATAATGTGCCCACCGAGAAGTAGGGGCCGACCCGCCAGGAATGTTGGAAAATACTACATCCGAGATGTTAGGTTCTCTTAGGTTAGGGTATATAACGTTATAGACGTATATAATGTCCCCACCGAGAAGTACGGGCCGACACAACCGGGATTTTGTAAAACATTCCCAGCTAGGGGCTAGATGTGTTACGTTAGGTTATATTACGTTATAGACGTATGTAATGATCCCACCTAGAAGTAGGGGCCGACCCGCCAGGAATGTTGGAAAATACTACATCCGAGATGTTAGGTTCCCTTGGGTTAGGATATATAACGTTATAGACGTATATAATGTCCTCGCCGAGATGTACGGGCCGACACAACCGGGATTTTGTAAAACATTCCCAATTAGGGGCTAGATGTGTTACGTTAGGTTATATTACGTTATAGACGTATGTAATGATCCCACCTAGAAGTAGGGGCCGACCCGCCAGGAATGTTGGAAAATACTACATCCGAGATGTTAGGTTCTCTTAGGTTAGGGTATATAACGTTATAGACGTACATAATGTCCCCACCGAGAAGTACGGGCCGACACGACCGGGATTTTGTAAAACATTACCAGCGAGGGTCTAGATGGATTCGGTTAGGTTATTTTACGATATAGACGTATGTAATGTGCCCACCGAGAAGTAGGGGCCGACCCGCCAGGAATGTTGGAAAATACTACATCCGAGATGTTAGGTTCCCTTAGGTTAGGATATATAACGTTATAGACTTATATAATGTCCTCACCGAGATGTACGGGCCGACACGACCGGGATTTTGTAAAACATTACCAGCGATGGTCTAGATGGGTTAGGTTAGGTTATATTACGATATAGACGTATATAATGTGCCCACCGAGAAGTAGGGGCCGACCCGCCAGGAATGTTGGAAAATACTACATCCGAGATGTTAGGTTCCCTTGGGTTAGGATATATAACGTTATAGACGTATATAATGTCCTCGCCGAGATGTACGGGCCGACACAACCGGGATTTTGTAAAACATTCCCAGCTAGGGGCTAGATGTGTTACGTTAGGTTATATTACGTTATAGACGTATGTAATGATCCCACCTAGAAGTAGGGGCCGACCCGCCAGGAATGTTGGAAAATACTACATCCGAGATGTTAGGTTCTCTTAGGTTAGGGTATATAACGTTATAGACGTATATAATGTCCCCACCGAGATGTACGGGCCGACACGACCGGGATTATGTAAAACATTACCAGCGAGGGTCTAGATGGGTTAGGTTAGGTTATATTACGATATAGACGTATATAATGTGCCCACCTAGAAGTAGGGGCCGACCCGCCAGGAATGTTGGAAAATACTACATCCGAGATGTTAGGTTTCCTCAGGTTAGGATATATAACGTTATAGACGTATATAATGTCCGCACCGAGACGTACGGGCCGACACGACCGGGATTTTGTAAAACATTACCAGCGAGGGTCTAGATGGGTTAGGTTAGGTTTAATTACGATATAGACGTATATAATGTGCCCACCGAGAAGTAGGGGCCCACCCGCCAGAAATGTTGGAAAATTCTACATCCGAGATGTTAAGTTGCCTTAGGTCAGGATATATAACGTTATAGACGTATATAATATCCGCACCGAGACGTACGGGACGACACGAACGGGATTCTGTAAAACATTCCCAGCTAGGGGCTAGATGTGTTACGTTAGGTTATATTAAATTATAGACATGTATAATGATCCCACCGAGAATTGGCGCCGACCCGCCAGGAATGTTGTGAAATACTACATCCGAGATGTTAGGTTCCCTTAGGTTAGGATATATAACGTTATAGACGTATATAATGTCCTCACCGAGATGTACGGGCCGACACGACGGGATTTTGTAAAACATTACCAACGAGGGTCTAGATGGGTTAGGTTAGGTTATATTACGATATAGACGTATATAATGTGCCCACCGAGGAGTAGGGGCCGACCCGCCAGGAATGTTGGAAAATACTACATCCGAGATGTTAGGTTCACTTAGGTTAGGATATATAACGTTATAGACGTATATAATGTCCTCACCGAGATGTACGGGCCGACACGACCGGGATTTTGTAAAACGTTACCAGCGAGGGTCTAGATGGGTTAGGTTAGGTTATATTACGATATAGACGTATATAATGTGCCCACCGAGAAGTAGGGTCCGACCCGCCAGAAATGTTGGAAAATTCTACATCCGAGATGTAAAGTTGCCTTAGGTTAGGATATATAACGTTATAGACGTATATAATGTCCGCACCGAGACGTACGGGACGACACGAACGGGATTCTGTAAAACATTCCCAGCTAGGGGCTAGATGTGTTACGTTAGGTTATATTACGTTATAGACGTATATAATGATCCCACCGAGAAGTAGGGGCCGACCCGCCAGGAATGTTGGAAAATACTACATCCGAGATGTTAGGTTCTCTTAGGTTAGGGTATATAACGTTACAGACGTATATAATGTCCCCACCGAGAAGTACGGGCCGACACGACCGGGATTTTGTAAAACATTACCAGCGAGGGTCTAGATGGATTCGGTTAGGTTATTTTACGATATAGACGTATGTAATGTGCCCACCGAGAAGTAGGGGCCGACCCGCCAGGAATGTTGGAAAATACTACATCCGAGATGTTAGGTTCCCTTAGGTTAGGATATATAAATTTATAGACGTATATAATGTCCGCACCGAGACGTACGGGAAGACATGAACGGGATTGTGTGAAGCATTACCAGCGAGGGTCTAGATGGGTTAGGTTAGGTTATATTACGATATAGACGTATATAATGTGCCCACCGAGAAGTAGGGGCCGACCCGCCAGGAATGTTGGAAAATACTACATCCGAGATGTTAGGTTCCCTTAGGTTAGGATATATAACGTTATAGACGTATATAATGTCCTCGCCGAGATGTACGGGCCGACACAACCGGGATTTTGTAAAACATTCCCAGCTAGGGGCTAGATGTGTTACGTTAGGTTATATTACGTTATAGACGTATGTAATGATCCCACCTAGAAGTAGGGGCCGACCCGCCAGGAATGTTGGAAAATACTACATCCGAGATGTTAGGTTCTCTTAGGTTAGGGTATATAACGTTATAGACGTATATAATGTCCCCACCGAGATGTACGGGCCGACACGACCGGGATTTTGTAAAACATTACCAGCGAGGGTCTAGATGGGTTAGGTTAGGTTATATTACGATATAGACGTATATAATGTGCCCACCGAGAAGTAGGGGCCGACCCGCCAGGATTGTTGGAAAATACTACATCCGAGATGTTAGGTTCCCTCAGGTTAGGATATATAACGTTATAGACGTATATAATGTCCGCACCGAGACGTACGGGACGACACGAACGGGATTCTGTAAAACATTCCCAGCTAGGGGCTAGATGTGTTACGTTAGGTTATATTACGTTATAGACGTATATAATGATCCCACCGAGAATTGGCGCCGACCCGCCAGGAATGTTGTGAAATACTACATCCGAGATGTTAGGTTCTCTTAGGTTAGGGTATATAACGTTACAGACGTATATAATGTCCCCACCGAGAAGTACGGGCCGACACGACCGGGATTTTGTAAAACATTACCAGCGAGGGTCTAGATGGGTTAGGTTAGGTTTAATTACGATATAGACGTATATAATGTGCCCACCGAGAAGTAGGGGCCCACCCGCCAGAAATGTTGGAAAATTCTACATCCGAGATGTTAAGTTGCCTTAGGTCAGGATATATAACGTTATAGACGTATATAATATCCGCACCGAGACGTACGGGACGACACGAACGGGATTCTGTAAAACATTCCCAGCTAGGGGCTAGATGTGTTACGTTAGGTTATATTAAATTATAGACATGTATAATGATCCCACCGAGAATTGGCGCCGACCCGCCAGGAATGTTGTGAAATACTACATCCGAGATGTTAGGTTCCCTTAGGTTAGGATATATAACGTTATAGACGTATATAATGTCCTCACCGAGATGTACGGGCCGACACGACGGGATTTTGTAAAACATTACCAACGAGGGTCTAGATGGGTTAGGTTAGGTTATATTACGATATAGACGTATATAATGTGCCCACCGAGGAGTAGGGGCCGACCCGCCAGGAATGTTGGAAAATACTACATCCGAGATGTTAGGTTCACTTAGGTTAGGATATATAACGTTATAGACGTATATAATGTCCTCACCGAGATGTACGGGCCGACACGACCGGGATTTTGTAAAACGTTACCAGCGAGGGTCTAGATGGGTTAGGTTAGGTTATATTACGATATAGACGTATATAATGTGCCCACCGAGAAGTAGGGTCCGACCCGCCAGAAATGTTGGAAAATTCTACATCCGAGATGTAAAGTTGCCTTAGGTTAGGATATATAACGTTATAGACGTATATAATGTCCGCACCGAGACGTACGGGACGACACGAACGGGATTCTGTAAAACATTCCCAGCTAGGGGCTAGATGTGTTACGTTAGGTTATATTACGTTATAGACGTATATAATGATCCCACCGAGAAGTAGGGGCCGACCCGCCAGGAATGTTGGAAAATACTACATCCGAGATGTTAGGTTCTCTTAGGTTAGGGTATATAACGTTACAGACGTATATAATGTCCCCACCGAGAAGTACGGGCCGACACGACCGGGATTTTGTAAAACATTACCAGCGAGGGTCTAGATGGATTCGGTTAGGTTATTTTACGATATAGACGTATGTAATGTGCCCACCGAGAAGTAGGGGCCGACCCGCCAGGAATGTTGGAAAATACTACATCCGAGATGTTAGGTTCCCTTAGGTTAGGATATATAAATTTATAGACGTATATAATGTCCGCACCGAGACGTACGGGAAGACATGAACGGGATTGTGTGAAGCATTACCAGCGAGGGTCTAGATGGGTTAGGTTAGGTTATATTACGATATAGACGTATATAATGTGCCCACCGAGAAGTAGGGGCCGACCCGCCAGGAATGTTGGAAAATACTACATCCGAGATGTTAGGTTCCCTTAGGTTAGGATATATAACGTTATAGACGTATATAATGTCCTCGCCGAGATGTACGGGCCGACACAACCGGGATTTTGTAAAACATTCCCAGCTAGGGGCTAGATGTGTTACGTTAGGTTATATTACGTTATAGACGTATGTAATGATCCCACCTAGAAGTAGGGGCCGACCCGCCAGGAATGTTGGAAAATACTACATCCGAGATGTTAGGTTCTCTTAGGTTAGGGTATATAACGTTATAGACGTATATAATGTCCCCACCGAGATGTACGGGCCGACACGACCGGGATTTTGTAAAACATTACCAGCGAGGGTCTAGATGGGTTAGGTTAGGTTATATTACGATATAGACGTATATAATGTGCCCACCGAGAAGTAGGGGCCGACCCGCCAGGATTGTTGGAAAATACTACATCCGAGATGTTAGGTTCCCTCAGGTTAGGATATATAACGTTATAGACGTATATAATGTCCGCACCGAGACGTACGGGACGACACGAACGGGATTCTGTAAAACATTCCCAGCTAGGGGCTAGATGTGTTACGTTAGGTTATATTACGTTATAGACGTATATAATGATCCCACCGAGAATTGGCGCCGACCCGCCAGGAATGTTGTGAAATACTACATCCGAGATGTTAGGTTCCCTTAGGTTAGGATATATAAATTTATAGACGTATATAATTTCCGCACCGAGACGTACGGGAAGACACGAATGGGATTCTGTGAAACATTACCAGCGAGGGTCTAGGTGGGTTAGGTTAGGTTATATTACGATATATACGTATATAATGTGCCCACCGAGAAGTAGGGGCCGACCCGCCAGGAATGTTGGAAAATACTACATCCGAGATGTTAGGTTCCCTTAGGTTAGGATATATAACGTTATAGACGTATATAATGTCCTCACCGAGATGTACGGGCCGACACGACCGGGATTTTGTAAAACATTACCAGCGAGGGTCTAGATGGGTTAGGTTAGGTTATATTACGATATAGACGTATATAATGTGCCCACCGAGAAGTAGGGGCCGACCCGCCAGGAATGTTGGAAAATACTACATCCGAGATGTTAGGTTCTCTTAGGTTAGGGTATATAACGTTATAGACGTATATAATGTCCCCACCGAGAAGTACGGGCCGACACGACCGGGATTTTGTAAAACATTACCAGCGAGGGTCTAGATGTGTTACGTTAGGTTATATTACGTTATAGACGTATGTAATGATCCCACCTAGAAGTAGGGGCCGACCCGCCAGGAATGTTGGAAAATACTACATCCGAGATGTTAGGTTCTCTTAGGTTAGGGTATATAACGTTATAGACGTACATAATGTCCCCACCGAGAAGTACGGGCCGACACGACCGGGATTTTGTAAAACATTACCAGCGAGGGTCTAGATGGATTCGGTTAGGTTATTTTACGATATAGACGTATGTAATGTGCCCACCGAGAAGTAGGGGCCGACCCGCCAGGAATGTTGGAAAATACTACATCCGAGATGTTAGGTTCCCTTAGGTTAGGATATATAAATTTATAGACGTATATAATGTCCGCACCGAGACGTACGGGAAGACATGAACGGGATTCTGTGAAGCATTACCAGCGAGGGTCTAGGTGCGTTAAGTTAGGTTATATTACGTTATAGACGTATATAATGTTCCCACCGAGAAGTAGGGGCCGACCAGCCAGAAATGTTGGAAAATTCTACATCCGAGATGTTAAGTTGCCTTAGGTTAGGATATATAACGTTATAGACGTATATAATGTCCTCACCGAGATGTACGGGCCGACACGACCGGGATTTTGTAAAGCATTACCAGCGAGGGTCTAGATGGGTTAGGTTAGGTTATATTACGATATAGACGTATATAATGTGCCCACCGAGAAGTAGGAGCCGACCCGCCAGGAATGTTGGAAAATACTACATCCGAGATGTAAAGTTGCCTTAGGTTAGGATATATAACGTTATAGACGTATATAATGTCCGCACCGAGACGTACGGGACGACACGACCGGGATTCTGTAAAACCTTCCCAGCTAGGGGCTAGATGTGTTAGGTTGGGTTATATTACGTTATAGACGTATATAATGATCCCACCGAGAAGTAGGGGCCGACCCGCCAGGAATGTTGGAAAATACTACATCCGAGATGTTAGGTTCCTTTAGGTTCGGATATATAACGTTATAGACGTATATAATGTCCTCACCGAGATGTACGGGCCGACACGAACGGCATTTTGTAAAACATTACCAGCGAGGGTCTAGATGGCTTAGGTTAGGTTATATTACGATATAGACGTATATAATTTGCCCACCGAGAAGTAGGGGCCGACCCGCCAGGAATGTTGGAAAATACTACATCCGAGATGTTAGGTTCCCTCAGGTTAGGATATATAACGTTATAGACGTATATAATGTCCTCACCGAAATGTACGGGCCGACACGACAGGGATTTTGTAAAACATTACCAGCGATGGTCTAGATGGGTTAGGTTAGGTTATATTACGATATAGACGTATATAATGTGCCGACGGAGAAGTAGGGGCCGACCCGCCAGGAATGTTGGAAAATACTACATCCGAGATATTAGGTTCCCTTAGGTTAGGATATATAAATTTATAGACGTATATAATGTCCGCACCGAGACGTACGGGAAGACATGAACGGGATTCTGTGAAACATTACCAGCGAGGGTCTAGGTGGGGTACGTTAGGTTATACTACGATATAGACGTATATAATGTGCCTACCGAGAAGTAGGGGCCGACCCGCCAGGAATGTTGGAAAATACTACATCCGAGACGTTAGGTTCACTTAGGTTAGGATATATAACGTTATAGACGTATATAATGTCCTCACCGAGATGTACGGTCCGACACGACCGGGATTTTGTAAAACATTACCAGCGAGGGTCTAGATGGGTTAGGTCAGGTTATATTACGATATAGACGTATATAATGTGCCCACCGAGAAGTAGGGGCCGACCCGCCAGGATTGTTGGAAAATACTACATCCGAGATGTTAGGTTCCCTCAGGTTAGGATATATAACGTTATAGACGTATATAATGTCCTCGCCGAGATGTACGGGCCGACACAACCGGGATTTTGTAAAACATTCCCAATTAGGGGCTAGATGTGTTACGTTAGGTTATATTACGTTATAGACGTATGTAATGATCCCACCTAGAAGTAGGGGCCGACCCGCCAGGAATGTTGGAAAATACTACATCCGAGATGTTAGGTTCCCTTAGGTTAGGATATATAACGTTATAGACTTATATAATGTCCTCACCGAGATATACGGGCCGACACGACCGGGATTTTGTAAAACATTACCAGCGAGGGTCTAGATGGGTTAGGTTAGGTTATATTACGATATAGACGTATATAATGTGCCCACCGAGAAGTAGGGGCCGACCCGCCAGGAATGTTGGAAAATACTACATCCGAGATGTTAGGTTCCCTTAGGTTAGGATATATAACGTTATAGACGTATATAATGTCCTCACCGAGATGTACGGGCCGACACGACCGGGATTTTGTAAAACATTACCAGCGAGGGTCTAGATGGGTTAGGTTAGGTTATATTACGATATAGACGTATACAATGTGCCCACCGAGAAGTAGGAGCCGACCAGCCAGGAATGTTGGAAAATACTACATCCGAGATGTTAGGTTCTCTTAGGTTAGGGTATATAACGTTATAGACGTATATAATGTCCCCACCGAGAAGTACGGGCCGACACGACCGGGATTTTGCAAAACATTACCAGCGAGGGTCTAGATGGGTTCGGTTAGGTTATATTACGATATAGACGTATGTAATGTGCCCACCGAGAAGTATGGGCCGACCCGCCAGGAATGTTGGAAAATACTACATCCGAGATGTTAGGTTCCCTTAGGTTAGGATATATAACGTTATAGACTTATATAATGTCCTCACCGAGATATACGGGCCGACACGACCGGGATTTTGTAAAACATTACCAGCGAGGGTCTAGATGGGTTAGGTTAGGTTATATTACGATATAGACGTATATAATGTGCCCACCGAGAAGTAGGGGCCGACCCGCCAGGAATGTTGGAAAATACTACATCCGAGATGTTAGGTTCCCTTAGGTTAGGATATATAACGTTATAGACGTATATAATGTCCTCGCCGAGATGTACGGGCCGACACAACTGGGATTTTGTAAAACATTCCCAGCTAGGGGCTAGATGTGTCACGTTAGGTTATATTACGTTATAGACGTATGTAATGATCCCACCTAGAAGTAGGGGCCGACCCGCCAGGAATGTTGCGAAATACTACATCCGAGATGTTAGGTTCTCTTAGGTTAGGGTATATAACGTTATAGACGTATATAATGTCCCCACCGAGAAGTACGGGCCGGCACGACCGGGATTTTGTAAATCATTACCAGCGAGGGTCTAGATGGATTCGGTTAGGTTATTTTACGATATAGACGTATGTAATGTGCCCACCGAGAAGTAGGGGCCGACCCGCCAGGAATGTTGGAATTTACTACATCCGAGATGTTAGGTTCACTTAGGTTAGGATATATAACGTTATAGACGTATATAATGTCCTCACCGAAATGTACGGGCCGACACGACAGGGATTTTGTAAAACATTACCAGCGATGGTCTAGATGGGTTAGGTTAGGTTATATTACGATATAGACGTATATAATGTGCCGACGGAGAAGTAGGGGCCGACCCGCCAGGAATGTTGGAAAATACTACATCCGAGATATTAGGTTCCCTTAGGTTAGGATATATAAATTTATAGACGTATATAATGTCCGCACCGAGACGTACGGGAAGACATGAACGGGATTCTGTGAAACATTACCAGCGAGGGTCTAGGTGGGGTACGTTAGGTTATACTACGATATAGACGTATATAATGTGCCTACCGAGAAGTAGGGGCCGACCCGCCAGGAATGTTGGAAAATACTACATCCGAGACGTTAGGTTCACTTAGGTTAGGATATATAACGTTATAGACGTATATAATGTCCTCACCGAGATGTACGGTCCGACACGACCGGGATTTTGTAAAACATTACCAGCGAGGGTCTAGATGGGTTAGGTCAGGTTATATTACGATATAGACGTATATAATGTGCCCACCGAGAAGTAGGGGCCGACCCGCCCGGATTGTTGGAAAATACTACATCCGAGATGTTAGGTTCCCTCAGGTTAGGATATATAACGTTATAGACGTATATAATGTCCTCGCCGAGATGTACGGGCCGACACAACCGGGATTTTGTAAAACATTCCCAATTAGGGGCTAGATGTGTTACGTTAGGTTATATTACGTTATAGACGTATGTAATGATCCCACCTAGAAGTAGGGGCCGACCCGCCAGGAATGTTGGAAAATACTACATCCGAGATGTTAGGTTCCCTTAGGTTAGGATATATAACGTTATAGACTTATATAATGTCCTCACCGAGATATACGGGCCGACACGACCGGGATTTTGTAAAACATTACCAGCGAGGGTCTAGATGGGTTAGGTTAGGTTATATTACGATATAGACGTATATAATGTGCCCACCGAGAAGTAGGGGCCGACCCGCCAGGAATGTTGGAAAATACTACATCCGAGATGTTAGGTTCCCTTAGGTTAGGATATATAACGTTATAGACGTATATAATGTCCTCACCGAGATGTACGGGCCGACACGACCGGGATTTTGTAAAACATTACCAGCGAGGGTCTAGATGGGTTAGGTTAGGTTATATTACGATATAGACGTATACAATGTGCCCACCGAGAAGTAGGAGCCGACCCGCCAGGAATGTTGGAAAATACTACATCCGAGATGTTAGGTTCTCTTAGGTTAGGGTATATAACGTTATAGACGTATATAATGTCCCCACCGAGAAGTACGGGCCGACACGACCGGGATTTTGCAAAACATTACCAGCGAGGGTCTAGATGGGTTCGGTTAGGTTATATTACGATATAGACGTATGTAATGTGCCCACCGAGAAGTATGGGCCGACCCGCCAGGAATGTTGGAAAATACTACATCCGAGATGTTAGGTTCCCTTAGGTTAGGATATATAACGTTATAGACTTATATAATGTCCTCACCGAGATATACGGGCCGACACGACCGGGATTTTGTAAAACATTACCAGCGAGGGTCTAGATGGGTTAGGTTAGGTTATATTACGATATAGACGTATATAATGTGCCCACCGAGAAGTAGGGGCCGACCCGCCAGGAATGTTGGAAAATACTACATCCGAGATGTTAGGTTCCCTTAGGTTAGGATATATAACGTTATAGACGTATATAATGTCCTCGCCGAGATGTACGGGCCGACACAACTGGGATTTTGTAAAACATTCCCAGCTAGGGGCTAGATGTGTCACGTTAGGTTATATTACGTTATAGACGTATGTAATGATCCCACCTAGAAGTAGGGGCCGACCCGCCAGGAATGTTGCGAAATACTACATCCGAGATGTTAGGTTCTCTTAGGTTAGGGTATATAACGTTATAGACGTATATAATGTCCCCACCGAGAAGTACGGGCCGACACGACCGGGATTTTGTAAATCATTACCAGCGAGGGTCTAGATGGATTCGGTTAGGTTATTTTACGATATAGACGTATGTAATGTGCCCACCGAGAAGTAGGGGCCGACCCGCCAGGAATGTTGGAATTTACTACATCCGAGATGTTAGGTTCACTTAGGTTAGGATATATAACGTTATAGACGTATATAATGTCCTCACCGAAATGTACGGGCCGACACGACAGGGATTTTGTAAAACATTACCAGCGATGGTCTAGATGGGTTAGGTTAGGTTATATTACGATATAGACGTATATAATGTGCCGACGGAGAAGTAGGGGCCGACCCGCCAGGAATGTTGGAAAATACTACATCCGAGATATTAGGTTCCCTTAGGTTAGGATATATAAATTTATAGACGTATATAATGTCCGCACCGAGACGTACGGGAAGACATGAACGGGATTCTGTGAAACATTACCAGCGAGGGTCTAGGTGGGGTACGTTAGGTTATACTACGATATAGACGTATATAATGTGCCTACCGAGAAGTAGGGGCCGACCCGCCAGGAATGTTGGAAAATACTACATCCGAGACGTTAGGTTCACTTAGGTTAGGATATATAACGTTATAGACGTATATAATGTCCTCACCGAGATGTACGGTCCGACACGACCGGGATTTTGTAAAACATTACCAGCGAGGGTCTAGATGGGTTAGGTCAGGTTATATTACGATATAGACGTATATAATGTGCCCACCGAGAAGTAGGGGCCGACCCGCCAGGATTGTTGGAAAATACTACATCCGAGATGTTAGGTTCCCTCAGGTTAGGATATATAACGTTATAGACGTATATAATGTCCTCGCCGAGATGTACGGGCCGACACAACCGGGATTTTGTAAAACATTCCCAATTAGGAGCTAGATGTGTTACGTTAGGTTATATTACGTTATAGACGTATGTAATGATCCCACCTAGAAGTAGGGGCCGACCCGCCAGGAATGTTGGAAAATACTACATCCGAGATGTTAGGTTCCCTTAGGTTAGGATATATAACGTTATAGACTTATATAATGTCCTCACCGAGATATACGGGCCGACACGACCGGGATTTTGTAAAACATTACCAGCGAGGGTCTAGATGGGTTAGGTTAGGTTATATTACGATATAGACGTATATAATGTGCCCACCGAGAAGTAGGGGCCGACCCGCCAGGAATGTTGGAAAATACTACATCCGAGATGTTAGGTTCCCTTAGGTTAGGATATATAACGTTATAGACGTATATAATGTCCTCACCGAGATGTACGGGCCGACACGACCGGGATTTTGTAAAACATTACCAGCGAGGGTCTAGATGGGTTAGGTTAGGTTATATTACGATATAGACGTATACAATGTGCCCACCGAGAAGTAGGAGCCGACCCGCCAGGAATGTTGGAAAATACTACATCCGAGATGTTAGGTTCTCTTAGGTTAGGGTATATAACGTTATAGACGTATATAATGTCCCCACCGAGAAGTACGGGCCGACACGACCGGGATTTTGCAAAACATTACCAGCGAGGGTCTAGATGGGTTCGGTTAGGTTATATTACGATATAGACGTATGTAATGTGCCCACCGAGAAGTATGGGCCGACCCGCCAGGAATGTTGGAAAATACTACATCCGAGATGTTAGGTTCCCTTAGGTTAGGATATATAACGTTATAGACTTATATAATGTCCTCACCGAGATATACGGGCCGACACGACCGGGATTTTGTAAAACATTACCAGCGAGGGTCTAGATGGGTTAGGTTAGGTTATATTACGATATAGACGTATATAATGTGCCCACCGAGAAGTAGGGGCCGACCCGCCAGGAATGTTGGAAAATACTACATCCGAGATGTTAGGTTCCCTTAGGTTAGGATATATAACGTTATAGACGTATATAATGTCCTCGCCGAGATGTACGGGCCGACACAACTGGGATTTTGTAAAACATTCCCAGCTAGGGGCTAGATGTGTCACGTTAGGTTATATTACGTTATAGACGTATGTAATGATCCCACCTAGAAGTAGGGGCCGACCCGCCAGGAATGTTGCGAAATACTACATCCGAGATGTTAGGTTCTCTTAGGTTAGGGTATATAACGTTATAGACGTATATAATGTCCCCACCGAGAAGTACGGGCCGACACGACCGGGATTTTGTAAATCATTACCAGCGAGGGTCTAGATGGATTCGGTTAGGTTATTTTACGATATAGACGTATGTAATGTGCCCACCGAGAAGTAGGGGCCGACCCGCCAGGAATGTTGGAAAACACTACATCCGAGATGTTAGGTTCCCTTAGGTTAGGATATATAAATTTATAGACGTATATAATGTCCGCACCGAGACGTACGGGAAGACATGAACGGGATTGTGTGAAGCATTACCAGCGAAGGTCTAGGTGGGTTAGGTTAGGTTATATTACGATATAGACGTATATAATGTGCCCACCGAGAAGTAGGGGCCGACCCGCCAGGAATGTTGGAAAATACTACATCCGAGATGTTAGGTTCCCTTAGGTTAGGATATATAACGTTATAGACGTATATAATGTCCTCGCCGAGATGTACGGGCCGACACAACTGGGATTTTGTAAAACATTCCCAGCTAGGGGCTAGATGTGTCACGTTAGGTTATATTACGTTATAGACGTATGTAATGATCCCACCTAGAAGTAGGGGCCGACCCGCCAGGAATGTTGCGAAATACTACATCCGAGATGTTAGGTTCTCTTAGGTTAGGGTATATAACGTTATAGACGTATATAATGTCCCCACCGAGAAGTACGGGCCGACACGACCGGGATTTTGTAAATCATTACCAGCGAGGGTCTAGATGGATTCGGTTAGGTTATTTTACGATATAGACGTATGTAATGTGCCCACCGAGAAGTAGGGGCCGACCCGCCAGGAATGTTGGAATTTACTACATCCGAGATGTTAGGTTCACTTAGGTTAGGATATATAACGTTATAGACGTATATAATGTCCTCACCGAAATGTACGGGCCGACACGACAGGGATTTTGTAAAACATTACCAGCGATGGTCTAGATGGGTTAGGTTAGGTTATATTACGATATAGACGTATATAATGTGCCGACGGAGAAGTAGGGGCCGACCCGCCAGGAATGTTGGAAAATACTACATCCGAGATATTAGGTTCCCTTAGGTTAGGATATATAAATTTATAGACGTATATAATGTCCGCACCGAGACGTACGGGAAGACATGAACGGGATTCTGTGAAACATTACCAGCGAGGGTCTAGGTGGGGTACGTTAGGTTATACTACGATATAGACGTATATAATGTGCCTACCGAGAAGTAGGGGCCGACCCGCCAGGAATGTTGGAAAATACTACATCCGAGACGTTAGGTTCACTTAGGTTAGGATATATAACGTTATAGACGTATATAATGTCCTCACCGAGATGTACGGTCCGACACGACCGGGATTTTGTAAAACATTACCAGCGAGGGTCTAGATGGGTTAGGTCAGGTTATACTACGATATAGACGTATATAATGTGCCCACCGAGAAGTAGGGGCCGACCTGCCAGGATTGTTGGAAAATACTACATCCGAGATGTTAGGTTCCCTCAGGTTAGGATATATAACGTTATAGACGTATATAATGTCCTCGCCGAGATGTACGGGCCGACACAACCGGGATTTTGTAAAACATTCCCAATTAGGGGCTAGATGTGTTACGTTAGGTTATATTACGTTATAGACGTATGTAATGATCCCACCTAGAAGTAGGGGCCGACCCGCCAGGAATGTTGGAAAATACTACATCCGAGATGTTAGGTTCCCTTAGGTTAGGATATATAACGTTATAGACTTATATAATGTCCTCACCGAGATATACGGGCCGACACGACCGGGATTTTGTAAAACATTACCAGCGAGGGTCTAGATGGGTTAGGTTAGGTTATATTACGATATAGACGTATATAATGTGCCCACCGAGAAGTAGGGGCCGACCCGCCAGGAATGTTGGAAAATACTACATCCGAGATGTTAGGTTCCCTTAGGTTAGGATATATAACGTTATAGACGTATATAATGTCCTCACCGAGATGTACGGGCCGACACGACCGGGATTTTGTAAAACATTACCAGCGAGGGTCTAGATGGGTTAGGTTAGGTTATATTACGATATAGACGTATACAATGTGCCCACCGAGAAGTAGGAGCCGACCCGCCAGGAATGTTGGAAAATACTACATCCGAGATGTTAGGTTCTCTTAGGTTAGGGTATATAACGTTATAGACGTATATAATGTCCCCACCGAGAAGTACGGGCCGACACGACCGGGATTTTGCAAAACATTACCAGCGAGGGTCTAGATGGGTTCGGTTAGGTTATATTACGATATAGACGTATGTAATGTGCCCACCGAGAAGTATGGGCCGACCCGCCAGGAATGTTGGAAAATACTACATCCGAGATGTTAGGTTCCCTTAGGTTAGGATATATAACGTTATAGACTTATATAATGTCCTCACCGAGATATACGGGCCGACACGACCGGGATTTTGTAAAACATTACCAGCGAGGGTCTAGATGGGTTAGGTTAGGTTATATTACGATATAGACGTATATAATGTGCCCACCGAGAAGTAGGGGCCGACCCGCCAGGAATGTTGGAAAATACTACATCCGAGATGTTAGGTTCCCTTAGGTTAGGATATATAACGTTATAGACGTATATAATGTCCTCGCCGAGATGTACGGGCCGACACAACTCGGATTTTGTAAAACATTCCCAGCTAGGGGCTAGATGTGTCACGTTAGGTTATATTACGTTATAGACGTATGTAATGATCCCACCTAGAAGTAGGGGCCGACCCGCCAGGAATGTTGCGAAATACTACATCCGAGATGTTAGGTTCTCTTAGGTTAGGGTATATAACGTTATAGACGTATATAATGTCCCCACCGAGAAGTACGGGCCGACACGACCGGGATTTTGTAAATCATTACCAGCGAGGGTCTAGATGGATTCGGTTAGGTTATTTTACGATATAGACGTATGTAATGTGCCCACCGAGAAGTAGGGGCCGACCCGCCAGGAATGTTGGAAAATACTACATCCGAGATGTTAGGTTCCCTTAGGTTAGGATATATAACGTTATAGACTTATATAATGTCCTCACCGAGATATACGGGCCGACACGACCGGGATTTTGTAAAACATTACCAGCGAGGGTCTAGATGGGTTAGGTTAGGTTATATTACGATATAGACGTATATAATGTGCCCACCGAGAAGTAGGGGCCGACCCGCCAGGAATGTTGGAAAATACTACATCCGAGATGTTAGGTTCCCTTAGGTTAGGATATATAACGTTATAGACGTATATAATGTCCTCGCCGAGATGTACGGGCCGACACAACTGGGATTTTGTAAAACATTCCCAGCTAGGGGCTAGATGTGTCACGTTAGGTTATATTACGTTATAGACGTATGTAATGATCCCACCTAGAAGTAGGGGCCGACCCGCCAGGAATGTTGCGAAATACTACATCCGAGATGTTAGGTTCTCTTAGGTTAGGGTATATAACGTTATAGACGTATATAATGTCCCCACCGAGAAGTACGGGCCGACACGACCGGGATTTTGTAAATCATTACCAGCGAGGGTCTAGATGGATTCGGTTAGGTTATTTTACGATATAGACGTATGTAATGTGCCCACCGAGAAGTAGGGGCCGACCCGCCAGGAATGTTGGAATTTACTACATCCGAGATGTTAGGTTCACTTAGGTTAGGATATATAACGTTATAGACGTATATAATGTCCTCACCGAAATGTACGGGCCGACACGACAGGGATTTTGTAAAACATTACCAGCGATGGTCTAGATGGGTTAGGTTAGGTTATATTACGATATAGACGTATATAATGTGCCGACGGAGAAGTAGGGGCCGACCCGCCAGGAATGTTGGAAAATACTACATCCGAGATATTAGGTTCCCTTAGGTTAGGATATATAAATTTATAGACGTATATAATGTCCGCACCGAGACGTACGGGAAGACATGAACGGGATTCTGTGAAACATTACCAGCGAGGGTCTAGGTGGGGTACGTTAGGTTATACTACGATATAGACGTATATAATGTGCCTACCGAGAAGTAGGGGCCGACCCGCCAGGAATGTTGGAAAATACTACATCCGAGACGTTAGGTTCACTTAGGTTAGGATATATAACGTTATAGACGTATATAATGTCCTCACCGAGATGTACGGTCCGACACGACCGGGATTTTGTAAAACATTACCAGCGAGGGTCTAGATGGGTTAGGTCAGGTTATATTACGATATAGACGTATATAATGTGCCCACCGAGAAGTAGGGGCCGACCCGCCAGGATTGTTGGAAAATACTACATCCGAGATGTTAGGTTCCCTCAGGTTAGGATATATAACGTTATAGACGTATATAATGTCCTCGCCGAGATGTACGGGCCGACACAACCGGGATTTTGTAAAACATTCCCAATTAGGGGCTAGATGTGTTACGTTAGGTTATATTACGTTATAGACGTATGTAATGATCCCACCTAGAAGTAGGGGCTGACCCGCCAGGAATGTTGGAAAATACTACATCCGAGATGTTAGGTTCCCTTAGGTTAGGATATATAACGTTATAGACTTATATAATGTCCTCACCGTGATATACGGGCCGACACGACCGGGATTTTGTAAAACATTACCAGCGAGGGTCTAGATGGGTTAGGTTAGGTTATATTACGATATAGACGTATATAATGTGCCCACCGAGAAGTAGGGGCCGACCCGCCAGGAATGTTGGAAAATACTACATCCGAGATGTTAGGTTCCCTTAGGTTAGGATATATAACGTTATAGACGTATATAATGTCCTCACCGAGATGTACGGGCCGACACGACCGGGATTTTGTAAAACATTACCAGCGAGGGTCTAGATGGGTTAGGTTAGGTTATATTACGATATAGACGCATACAATGTGCCCACCGAGAAGTAGGAGCCGACCCGCCAGGAATGTTGGAAAATACTACATCCGAGATGTTAGGTTCTCTTAGGTTAGGGTATATAACGTTATAGACGTATATAATGTCCCCACCGAGAAGTACGGGCCGACACGACCGGGATTTTGCAAAACATTACCAGCGAGGGTCTAGATGGGTTCGGTTAGGTTATATTACGATATAGACGTATGTAATGTGCCCACCGAGAAGTATGGGCCGACCCGCCAGGAATGTTGGAAAATACTACATCCGAGATGTTAGGTTCCCTTAGGTTAGGATATATAACGTTATAGACTTATATAATGTCCTCACCGAGATATACGGGCCGACACGACCGGGATTTTGTAAAACATTACCAGCGAGGGTCTAGATGGGTTAGGTTAGGTTATATTACGATATAGACGTATATAATGTGCCCACCGAGAAGTAGGGGCCGACCCGCCAGGAATGTTGGAAAATACTACATCCGAGATGTTAGGTTCCCTTAGGTTAGGATATATAACGTTATAGACGTATATAATGTCCTCGCCGAGATGTACGGGCCGACACAACTGGGATTTTGTAAAACATTCCCAGCTAGGGGCTAGATGTGTCACGTTAGGTTATATTACGTTATAGACGTATGTAATGATCCCACCTAGAAGTAGGGGCCGACCCGCCAGGAATGTTGCGAAATACTACATCCGAGATGTTAGGTTCTCTTAGGTTAGGGTATATAACGTTATAGACGTATATAATGTCCCCACCGAGAAGTACGGGCCGACACGACCGGGATTTTGTAAATCATTACCAGCGAGGGTCTAGATGGATTCGGTTAGGTTATTTTACGATATAGACGTATGTAATGTGCCCACCGAGAAGTAGGGGCCGACCCGCCAGGAATGTTGGAAAACACTACATCCGAGATGTTAGGTTCCCTTAGGTTAGGATATATAAATTTATAGACGTATATAATGTCCGCACCGAGACGTACGGGAAGACATGAACGGGATTGTGTGAAGCATTACCAGCGAAGGTCTAGGTGGGTTAGGTTAGGTTATATTACGATATAGACGTATATAATGTGCCCACCGAGAAGTAGGGGCCGAGCCGCCAGGAATGTTGGAAAATACTACATCCGAGATGTTAGGTTCCCTCAGGTTAGGATATATAAAGTTATAGACGTATATGAGGTCCCCACGGAAAAGTACGGGCCGACACGACCGGGATTTTGTAAAACATTATCAGCGAGGGTCTAGATGGGTTAGGTTAGGTTATATTACGCTATAGACGTATATAATGTGCCCACCTAGAAGTAGGGGCCGACCAGCCAGGAATGTTGGAAAATACTACATCCGAGATGTTAGGTTCCCTTAGGTTAGGATATATAACGTTATAGACGTATATAATGTCCTCACCGAGATGTACGGGCCGACACGACCGGGATTTTGTAAAACATTACCAGCGAGGGTCTAGATGGGTTAGGTTAGGTTATATTACGATATAGACGTATATAATGTGCCCACCGAGAAGTAGGGGCCGTGCCGCCAGGAATGTTGGAAAATACTACATCCGAGATGTTAGGTTTCCTCAGGTTAGGATATATAACGTTATAGACGTATATAATGTCCGCACCGAGACGTACGGGCCGACACGACCGGGATTTTGTAAAACATTACCAGCGAGGGTCTAGATGGGTTAGGTTAGGTTTAATTACGATATAGACGTATATAATGTGCCCACCGAGAAGTAGGGGCCCACCCGCCAGAAATGTTGGAAAATTCTACATCCGAGATGTTAAGTTGCCTTAGGTCAGGATATATAACGTTATAGACGTATATAATATCCGCACCGAGACGTACGGGACGACACGAACGGGATTCTGTAAAACATTCCCAGCTAGGGGCTAGATGTGTTACGTTAGGTTATATTAAATTATAGACATGTATAATGATCCCACCGAGAATTGGCGCCGACCCGCCAGGAATGTTGTGAAATACTACATCCGAGATGTTAGGTTCCCTTAGGTTAGGATATATAACGTTATAGACGTATATAATGTCCTCACCGAGATGTACGGGCCGACACGACGGGATTTTGTAAAACATTACCAACGAGGGTCTAGATGGGTTAGGTTAGGTTATATTACGATATAGACGTATATAATGTGCCCACCGAGGAGTAGGGGCCGACCCGCCAGGAATGTTGGAAAATACTACATCCGAGATGTTAGGTTCACTTAGGTTAGGATATATAACGTTATAGACGTATATAATGTCCTCACCGAGATGTACGGGCCGACACGACCGGGATTTTGTAAAACGTTACCAGCGACGGTCTAGATGGGTTAGGTTAGGTTATATTACGATATAGACGTATATAATGTGCCCACCGAGAAGTAGGGGCCGACCCGCCAGAAATGTTGGAAAATTCTACATCCGAGATGTAAAGTTGCCTTAGGTTAGGATATATAACGTTATAGACGTATATAATGTCCGCACCGAGACGTACGGGACGACACGAACGGGATTCTGTAAAACATTCCCAGCTAGGGGCTAGATGTGTTACGTTAGGTTATATTACGTTATAGACGTATATAATGATCCCACCGAGAAGTAGGGGCCGACCCGCCAGGAATGTTGGAAAATACTACATCCGAGATGCTAGGTTCTCTTAGGTTAGGGTATATAACGTTACAGACGTATATAATGTCCCCACCGAGAAGTACGGGCCGACACGACCGGGATTTTGTAAAACATTACCAGCGAGGGTCTAGATGGATTCGGTTAGGTTATTTTACGATATAGACGTATGTAATGTGCCCACCGAGAAGTAGGGGCCGACCCGCCAGGAATGTTGGAAAATACTACATCCGAGATGTTAGGTTCCCTTAGGTTAGGATATATAAATTTATAGACGTATATAATGTCCGCACCGAGACGTACGGGAAGACATGAACGGGATTGTGTGAAGCATTACCAGCGAGGGTCTAGATGGGTTAGGTTAGGTTATATTACGATATAGACGTATATAATGTGCCCACCGAGAAGTAGGGGCCGACCCGCCAGGAATGTTGGAAAATACTACATCCGAGATGTTAGGTTCCCTTAGGTTAGGATATATAACGTTATAGACGTATATAATGTCCTCGCCGAGATGTACGGGCCGACACAACCGGGATTTTGTAAAACATTCCCAGCTAGGGGCTAGATGTGTTACGTTAGGTTATATTACGTTATAGACGTATGTAATGATCCCACCTAGAAGTAGGGGCCGACCCGCCAGGAATGTTGGAAAATACTACATCCGAGATGTTAGGTTCTCTTAGGTTAGGGTATATAACGTTATAGACGTATATAATGTCCCCACCGAGATGTACGGGCCGACACGACCAGGATTTTGTAAAACATTACCAGCGAGGGTCTAGATGGATTCGGTTATGTTATTTTACGATATAGACGTATGTAATGTGCCCACCGAGAAGTAGGGGCCGACCCGCCAGGAATGTTGGAAAATACTACATCCGAGATGTTAGGTTCCCTTAGGTTAGGATATATAAATTTATAGACGTATATAATGTCCGCACCGAGACGTACGGGAAGACATGAACGGGATTGTGTGAAGCATTACCAGCGAGGGTCTAGGTGGGTTAGGTTAGGTTATATTACGATATAGACGTATATAATGTGCCCACCGAGAAGTAGGGGCCGAGCCGCCAGGAATGTTGGAAAATACTACATCCGCGATTTTATGTTCACTTAGGTTAGGATATATAACGTTATAGACGTATATAATGTCCTCACCGAGATGTACGGTCCGACACGACCGGGATTACGTAAAACATTACCAGCGAGGGTCTAGATGGGTTAGGTTAGGTTATATTACGATATAGACGTATATAATGTGCCCACCTAGAAGTAGGGGCCGACCCGCCAGGAATGTTGCGAAATACTACATCCGAGATGTTAGGTTCTCTTAGGTTAGGGTATATAACGTTATAGACGTATATAATGTCCCCACCGAGAAGTACGGGCCGACACGACCGGGATTTTGTAAATCATTACCAGCGAGGGTCTAGATGGATTCGGTTAGGTTATTTTACGATATAGACGTATGTAATGTGCCCACCGAGAAGTAGGGGCCGACCCGCCAGGAATGTTGGAAAACACTACATCCGAGATGTTAGGTTCCCTTAGGTTAGGATATATAAATTTATAGACGTATATAATGTCCGCACCGAGACGTACGGGAAGACATGAACGGGATTGTGTGAAGCATTACCAGCGAAGGTCTAGGTGGGTTAGGTTAGGTTATATTACGATATAGACGTATATAATGTGCCCACCGAGAAGTAGGGGCCGAGCCGCCAGGAATGTTGGAAAATACTACATCCGAGATGTTAGGTTCCCTCAGGTTAGGATATATAAAGTTATAGACGTATATGAGGTCCCCACGGAAAAGTACGGGCCGACACGACCGGGATTTTGTAAAACATTATCAGCGAGGATCTAGATGGGTTAGGTTAGGTTATATTACGCTATAGACGTATATAATGTGCCCACCTAGAAGTAGGGGCCGACCAGCCAGGAATGTTGGAAAATACTACATCCGAGATGTTAGGTTCCCTTAGGTTAGGATATATAACGTTATAGACGTATATAATGTCCTCACCGAGATGTACGGGCCGACACGACCGGGATTTTGTAAAACATTACCAGCGAGGGTCTAGATGGGTTAGGTTAGGTTATATTACGATATAGACGTATATAATGTGCCCACCGAGAAGTAGGGGCCGTGCCGCCAGGAATGTTGGAAAATACTACATCCGAGATGTTAGGTTTCCTCAGGTTAGGATATATAACGTTATAGACGTATATAATGTCCGCACCGAGACGTACGGGCCGACACGACCGGGATTTTGTAAAACATTACCAGCGAGGGTCTAGATGGGTTAGGTTAGGTTTAATTACGATATAGACGTATATAATGTGCCCACCGAGAAGTAGGGGCCCACCCGCCAGAAATGTTGGAAAATTCTACATCCGAGATGTTAAGTTGCCTTAGGTCAGGATATATAACGTTATAGACGTATATAATATCCGCACCGAGACGTACGGGACGACACGAACGGGATTCTGTAAAACATTCCCAGCTAGGGGCTAGATGTGTTACGTTAGGTTATATTAAATTATAGACATGTATAATGATCCCACCGAGAATTGGCGCCGACCCGCCAGGAATGTTGTGAAATACTACATCCGAGATGTTAGGTTCCCTTAGGTTAGGATATATAACGTTATAGACGTATATAATGTCCTCACCGAGATGTACGGGCCGACACGACGGGATTTTGTAAAACATTACCAACGAGGGTCTAGATGGGTTAGGTTAGGTTATATTACGATATAGACGTATATAATGTGCCCACCGAGGAGTAGGGGCCGACCCGCCAGGAATGTTGGAAAATACTACATCCGAGATGTTAGGTTCACTTAGGTTAGGATATATAACGTTATAGACGTATATAATGTCCTCACCGAGATGTACGGGCCGACACGACCGGGATTTTGTAAAACGTTACCAGCGACGGTCTAGATGGGTTAGGTTAGGTTATATTACGATATAGACGTATATAATGTGCCCACCGAGAAGTAGGGGCCGACCCGCCAGAAATGTTGGAAAATTCTACATCCGAGATGTAAAGTTGCCTTAGGTTAGGATATATAACGTTATAGACGTATATAATGTCCGCACCGAGACGTACGGGACGACACGAACGGGATTCTGTAAAACATTCCCAGCTAGGGGCTAGATGTGTTACGTTAGGTTATATTACGTTATAGACGTATATAATGATCCCACCGAGAAGTAGGGGCCGACCCGCCAGGAATGTTGGAAAATACTACATCCGAGATGCTAGGTTCTCTTAGGTTAGGGTATATAACGTTACAGACGTATATAATGTCCCCACCGAGAAGTACGGGCCGACACGACCGGGATTTTGTAAAACATTACCAGCGAGGGTCTAGATGGATTCGGTTAGGTTATTTTACGATATAGACGTATGTAATGTGCCCACCGAGAAGTAGGGGCCGACCCGCCAGGAATGTTGGAAAATACTACATCCGAGATGTTAGGTTCCCTTAGGTTAGGATATATAAATTTATAGACGTATATAATGTCCGCACCGAGACGTACGGGAAGACATGAACGGGATTGTGTGAAGCATTACCAGCGAGGGTCTAGATGGGTTAGGTTAGGTTATATTACGATATAGACGTATATAATGTGCCCACCGAGAAGTAGGGGCCGACCCGCCAGGAATGTTGGAAAATACTACATCCGAGATGTTAGGTTCCCTTAGGTTAGGATATATAACGTTATAGACGTATATAATGTCCTCGCCGAGATGTACGGGCCGACACAACCGGGATTTTGTAAAACATTCCCAGCTAGGGGCTAGATGTGTTACGTTAGGTTATATTACGTTATAGACGTATGTAATGATCCCACCTAGAAGTAGGGGCCGACCCGCCAGGAATGTTGGAAAATACTACATCCGAGATGTTAGGTTCTCTTAGGTTAGGGTATATAACGTTATAGACGTATATAATGTCCCCACCGAGATGTACGGGCCGACACGACCAGGATTTTGTAAAACATTACCAGCGAGGGTCTAGATGGATTCGGTTATGTTATTTTACGATATAGACGTATGTAATGTGCCCACCGAGAAGTAGGGGCCGACCCGCCAGGAATGTTGGAAAATACTACATCCGAGATGTTAGGTTCCCTTAGGTTAGGATATATAAATTTATAGACGTATATAATGTCCGCACCGAGACGTACGGGAAGACATGAACGGGATTGTGTGAAGCATTACCAGCGAGGGTCTAGGTGGGTTAGGTTAGGTTATATTACGATATAGTCGTATATAATGTGCCCACCGAGAAGTAGGGGCCGAGCCGCCAGGAATGTTGGAAAATACTACATCCGCGATTTTATGTTCACTTAGGTTAGGATATATAACGTTATAGACGTATATAATGTCCTCACCGAGATGTACGGTCCGACACGACCGGGATTACGTAAAACATTACCAGCGAGGGTCTAGATGGGTTAGGTTAGGTTATATTACGTTATAGACGTATATAATGATCCCACCGAGAAGTAGGGGCCGACCCGCCAGGAATGTTGGAAAATACTACATCCGAGATGCTAGGTTCTCTTAGGTTAGGGTATATAACGTTACAGACGTATATAATGTCCCCACCGAGAAGTACGGGCCGACACGACCGGGATTTTGTAAAACATTACCAGCGAGGGTCTAGATGGATTCGGTTAGGTTATTTTACGATATAGACGTATGTAATGTGCCCACCGAGAAGTAGGGGCCGACCCGCCAGGAATGTTGGAAAATACTACATCCGAGATGTTAGGTTCCCTTAGGTTAGGATATATAAATTTATAGACGTATATAATGTCCGCACCGAGACGTACGGGAAGACATGAACGGGATTGTGTGAAGCATTACCAGCGAGGGTCTAGATGGGTTAGGTTAGGTTATATTACGATATAGACGTATATAATGTGCCCACCGAGAAGTAGGGGCCGACCCGCCAGGAATGTTGGAAAATACTACATCCGAGATGTTAGGTTCCCTTAGGTTAGGATATATAACGTTATAGACGTATATAATGTCCTCGCCGAGATGTACGGGCCGACACAACCGGGATTTTGTAAAACATTCCCAGCTAGGGGCTAGATGTGTTACGTTAGGTTATATTACGTTATAGACGTATGTAATGATCCCACCTAGAAGTAGGGGCCGACCCGCCAGGAATGTTGGAAAATACTACATCCGAGATGTTAGGTTCTCTTAGGTTAGGGTATATAACGTTATAGACGTATATAATGTCCCCACCGAGATGTACGGGCCGACACGACCAGGATTTTGTAAAACATTACCAGCGAGGGTCTAGATGGATTCGGTTATGTTATTTTACGATATAGACGTATGTAATGTGCCCACCGAGAAGTAGGGGCCGACCCGCCAGGAATGTTGGAAAATACTACATCCGAGATGTTAGGTTCCCTTAGGTTAGGATATATAAATTTATAGACGTATATAATGTCCGCACCGAGACGTACGGGAAGACATGAACGGGATTGTGTGAAGCATTACCAGCGAGGGTCTAGGTGGGTTAGGTTAGGTTATATTACGATATAGTCGTATATAATGTGCCCACCGAGAAGTAGGGGCCGAGCCGCCAGGAATGTTGGAAAATACTACATCCGCGATTTTATGTTCACTTAGGTTAGGATATATAACGTTATAGACGTATATAATGTCCTCACCGAGATGTACGGTCCGACACGACCGGGATTACGTAAAACATTACCAGCGAGGGTCTAGATGGGTTAGGTTAGGTTATATTACGATATAGACGTATATAATGTGCCCACCTAGAAGTAGGGGCCGACCCTCCAGGAATGTTGTGAAATACTACATCCGAGATGTTAGGTTCCCTTAGGTTAGGATATATAAATTTATAGACGTATATAATTTCCGCACCGAGACGTACGGGAAGACACGAATGGGATTCTGTGAAACATTACCAGCGAGGGTCTAGGTGGGTTAGGTTAGGTTATATTACGATATATACGTATATAATGTGCCCACCGAGGAGTAGGGGCCGACCCGCCAGGAATGTTGGAAAATTCTACATCCGAGATGTTAAGTTGCCTTAGGTTAGGATATATAACGTTATAGACGTATATAATGTCCTCACCGAGATGTACGGGCCGACACAACCGGGATTTTGTAAAACATTCCCAGCTAGGGGCTAGATGTGTTACGTTAGGTTATATTTCGTTATAGACGTATATAATGATCCCACCGAGAATTGGCGCCGACCCGCCAGGAATGTTGTGAAATACTACATCCGAGATGTTAGGTTCCCTTAGGTTAGGATATATAAATTTATAGACGTATATAATTTCCGCACCGAGACGTACGGGAAGACACGAATGGGATTCTGTGAAACATTACCAGCGAGGGTCTAGGTGGGTTAGGTTAGGTTATATTACGATATATACGTATATAATGTGCCCACCGAGGAGTAGGGGCCGATCCGCCAGGAATGTTGGAAAATACTACATCCGAGACGTTAGGTTCACTTAGGTTAGGATATATAACGTTATAGACGTATATAATGTCCTCGCCGAGACGTACGGGACGACACGAACGGGATTCTGTAAAACATTCCCAGCTAGGGGCTAGATGTGTTACGTTAGGTTATATTAAATTATAGACATATATAATGATCCCACCGAGAATTGGCGCCGACCCGCCAGGAATGTTGTGAAATACTACATCCGAGATGTTAGGTTCCCTTAGGTTAGGATATATAACGTTATAGACGTATATAATGTCCTCACCGAGATGTACGGGCCGACACGACGGGATTTTGTAAAACATTACCAACGAGGGTCTAGATGGGTTAGGTTAGGTTATATTACGATATAGACGTATATAATGTGCCCACCGAGGAGTAGGGGCCGATCCGCCAGGAATGTTGGAAAATACTACATCCGAGACGTTAGGTTCACTTAGGTTAGGATATATAACGTTATAGACATATATAATGTCCTCACCGAGATGTACGGGCCGACACGACCGGGATTTTGTAAAACGTTACCAGCGAGGGTCTAGATGGGTTAGGTTAGGTTATATTACGATATAGACGTATATAATGTGCCCACCGAGAAGTAGGGGCCGACCCGCCAGAAATGTTGGAAAATTCTACATCCGAGATGTAAAGTTGCCTTAGGTTAGGATATATAACGTTATAGACGTATATAATGTCCGCACCGAGACGTACGGGACGACACGAACGGGATTCTGTAGAACATTCCCAGCTAGGGGCTAGATGTGTTACGTTAGGTTATATTACGTTATAGACGTATATAATGATCCCACCGAGAAGTAGCGGCCGACCCGCCAGGAATGTTGGAAAATACTACATCCGAGATGTTAGGTTCTCTTAGGTTAGGGTATATAACGTTACAGACGTATATAATGTCCCCACCGAGAAGTACGGGCCGACACGACCGGGATTTTGTAAAACATTACCAGCGAGGGTCTAGATGGATTCGGTTAGGTTATTTTACGATATAGACGTATGTAATGTGCCCACCGAGAAGTAGGGGCCGACCCGCCAGGAATGTTGGAAAATACTACATCCGAGATGTTAGATTCCCTTAGGTTAGGATATATAAATTTATAGACGTATATAATGTCCGCACCGAGACGTACGGGAAGACATGAACGGGATTGTGTGAAGCATTACCAGCGAGGGTCTAGGTTGGTTAGGTTAGGTTATATTACGATATAGACGTATATAATGTGCCCACCGAGAAGTATGGGCCGACCCGCCAGGAATGTTGGAAAATACTACATCCGAGATGTTAGGTTCACTTAGGTTAGGATATATAACGTTATAGACGTATATAATGTCCTCACCGAGATGTACGGTCCGACACGACCGGGATTTTGTAAAACATTACCAGCGAGGGTCTAGATGGGTTAGGTCAGGTTATATTACGATATAGACGTATGTAATGTGCCCACCGAGAAGTATGGGCCGACCCGCCAGAAATGTTGGAAAATACTACATCCGAGATGTTAGGTTCCCTTAGGTTAGGATATATAACGTTATAGACTTATATAATGTCCTCACCGAGATGTACGGGCCGACACGACCGGGATTTTGTAAAACATTACCACCGAGGGTCTAGATGGGTTAGGTTAGGTTATATTACGATATAGACGTATATAATGTGCCCACCGAGAAGTAGGGGCCGACCCGCCAGGATTGTTGGAAAATACTACATCCGAGATGTTAGGTTCCCTCAGGTTAGGATATATAAGGTTATAGACGTATATAATGTCCTCACCGAGATATACGGGCCGACACGACCGGGATTTTGTAAAACATTACCAGCGAGGGTCTAGATGGGTTAGGTTAGGTTATATTACGATATAGACGTATATAATGTGCCCACCGAGAAGTAGGGGCCGACCCGCCAGGAATGTTGGAAAATACTACATCCGAGATGTTAGGTTCCCTTAGGTTAGGATATATAACGTTATAGACGTATATAATGTCCTCACCGAGATGTACGGGCCGACACGACCGGGATTTTGTAAAACATTACCAGCGAGGGTCTAGATGGGTTAGGTTAGGTTATATTACGATATAGACGTATATAATGTGCCCACCGAGAAGTAGGGGCCGACCCGCCAGGAATGTTGGAAAATACTACATCCGAGATGTTAGGTTCCCTTAGGTTAGGATATATAACGTTATAGACTTATATAATGTCCTCACCGAGATGTACGGGCTGACACGACCGGGATTTTGTAAAACATTACCAGCGATGGTCTAGATGGGTTAGGTTAGGTTATATTACGATATAGACGTATATAATGTGCCCACCGAGAAGTAGGGGCCGACCCGCCAGGAATGTTGGAAAATACTACATCCGAGATGTTAGGTTCCCTTGGGTTAGGATATATAACGTTATAGACGTATATAATGTCCTCGCCGAGATGTACGGGCCGACACAACCGGGATTTTGTAAAACATTCCCAATTAGGGGCTAGATGTGTTACGTTAGGTTATATTACGTTATAGATGTATGTAATGATCCCACCTAGAAGTAGGGGCCGACCCGCCAGGAATGTTGGAAAATACTACATCCGAGATGTTAGGTTCTCTTAGGTTAGGGTATATAACGTTATAGACGTATATAATGTCCCCACCGAGAAGTACGGGCCGACACGACCGGGATTTTGTAAAACATTACCAGCGAGGGTCTAGATGGATTCGGTTAGGTTATTTTACGATATAGACGTATGTAATGTGCCCACCGAGAAGTAGGGGCCGACCCGCCAGGAATGTTGGAAAATACTACATCCGAGATGTTAGGTTCCCTTAGGTTAGGATATATAAATTTATAGACGTATATAATGTCCGCACCGAGACGTACGGGAAGACATGAACGGGATTCTGTGAAGCATTACCAGCGAGGGTCTAGGTGCGTTAGGTTAGGTTATATTACGTTATAGACGTATATAATGTTCCCACCGAGAAGTAGGGGCCGACCAGCCAGAAATGTTGGAAAATTCTACATCCGAGATGTTAAGTTGCCTTAGGTTAGGATATATAACGTTATAGACGTATATAATGTCCTCACCGAGATGTACGGGCCGACACGACCGGGATTTTGTAAAGCATTACCAGCGAGGGTCTAGATGGGTTAGGTTAGGTTATATTACGATATAGACGTATATAATGTGCCCACCGAGAAGTAGGAGCCGACCCGCCAGGAATGTTGGAAAATACTACATCCGAGATGTAAAGTTGCCTTAGGTTAGGATATATAACGTTATAGACGTATATAATGTCCTCGCCGAGATGTACGGGCCGACACAACTGGGATTTTGTAAAACATTCCCAGCTAGGGGCTAGATGTGTCACGTTAGGTTATATTACGTTATAGACGTATGTAATGATCCCACCTAGAAGTAGGGGCCGACCCGCCAGGAATGTTGCGAAATACTACATCCGAGATGTTAGGTTCTCTTAGGTTAGGGTATATAACGTTATAGACGTATATAATGTCCCCACCGAGAAGTACGGGCCGACACGACCGGGATTTTGTAAATCATTACCAGCGAGGGTCTAGATGGATTCGGTTAGGTTATTTTACGATATAGACGTATGTAATGTGCCCACCGAGAAGTAGGGGCCGACCCGCCAGGAATGTTGGAAAACACTACATCCGAGATGTTAGGTTCCCTTAGGTTAGGATATATAAATTTATAGACGTATATAATGTCCGCACCGAGACGTACGGGAAGACATGAACGGGATTGTGTGAAGCATTACCAGCGAAGGTCTAGGTGGGTTAGGTTAGGTTATATTACGATATAGACGTATATAATGTGCCCACCGAGAAGTAGGGGCCGAGCCGCCAGGAATGTTGGAAAATACTACATCCGAGATGTTAGGTTCCCTCAGGTTAGGATATATAAAGTTATAGACGTATATGAGGTCCCCACGGAAAAGTACGGGCCGACACGACCGGGATTTTGTAAAACATTATCAGCGAGGGTCTAGATGGGTTAGGTTAGGTTATATTACGATATAGACGTATATAATGTGCCCACCTAGAAGTAGGGGCCGACCCGCCAGGAATGTTGGAAAATACTACATCCGAGATGTTAGGTTCCCTTAGGTTAGGATATATAACGTTATAGACGTATATAATGTCCTCACCGAGATGTACGGGCCGACACGACCGGGATTTTGTAAAACATTACCAGCGAGGGTCTAGATGGGTTAGGTTAGGTTATATTACGATATAGACGTATATAATGTGCCCACCGAGAAGTAGGGGCCGAGCCGCCAGGAATGTTGGAAAATACTACATCCGAGATGTTAGGTTTCCTCAGGTTAGGATATATAACGTTATAGACGTATATAATGTCCGCACCGAGACGTACGGGCCGACACGACCGGGATTTTGTAAAACATTACCAGCGAGGGTCTAGATGGGTTAGGTTAGGTTTAATTACGATATAGACGTATATAATGTGCCCACCGAGAAGTAGGGGCCCACCCGCCAGAAATGTTGGAAAATTCTACATCCGAGATGTTAAGTTGCCTTAGGTCAGGATATATAACGTTATAGACGTATATAATATCCGCACCGAGACGTACGGGACGACACGAACGGGATTCTGTAAAACATTCCCAGCTAGGGGCTAGATGTGTTACGTTAGGTTATATTAAATTATAGACATGTATAATGATCCCACCGAGAATTGGCGCCGACCCGCCAGGAATGTTGTGAAATACTACATCCGAGATGTTAGGTTCCCTTAGGTTAGGATATATAACGTTATAGACGTATATAATGTCCTCACCGAGATGTACGGGCCGACACGACGGGATTTTGTAAAACATTACCAACGAGGGTCTAGATGGGTTAGGTTAGGTTATATTACGATATAGACGTATATAATGTGCCCACCGAGGAGTAGGGGCCGACCCGCCAGGAATGTTGGAAAATACTACATCCGAGATGTTAGGTTCACTTAGGTTAGGATATATAACGTTATAGACGTATATAATGTCCTCACCGAGATGTACGGGCCGACACGACCGGGATTTTGTAAAACGTTACCAGCGAGGGTCTAGATGGGTTAGGTTAGGTTATATTACGATATAGACGTATATAATGTGCCCACCGAGAAGTAGGGGCCGACCCGCCAGAAATGTTGGAAAATTCTACATCCGAGATGTAAAGTTGCCTTAGGTTAGGATATATAACGTTATAGACGTATATAATGTCCGCACCGAGACGTACGGGACGACACGAACGGGATTCTGTAAAACATTCCCAGCTAGGGGCTAGATGTGTTACGTTAGGTTATATTACGTTATAGACGTATATAATGATCCCACCGAGAAGTAGGGGCCGACCCGCCAGGAATGTTGGAAAATACTACATCCGAGATGCTAGGTTCTCTTAGGTTAGGGTATATAACGTTACAGACGTATATAATGTCCCCACCGAGAAGTACGGGCCGACACGACCGGGATTTTGTAAAACATTACCAGCGAGGGTCTAGATGGATTCGGTTAGGTTATTTTACGATATAGACGTATGTAATGTGCCCACCGAGAAGTAGGGGCCGACCCGCCAGGAATGTTGGAAAATACTACATCCGAGATGTTAGGTTCCCTTAGGTTAGGATATATAAATTTATAGACGTATATAATGTCCGCACCGAGACGTACGGGAAGACATGAACGGGATTGTGTGAAGCATTACCAGCGAGGGTCTAGATGGGTTAGGTTAGGTTATATTACGATATAGACGTATATAATGTGCCCACCGAGAAGTAGGGGCCGACCCGCCAGGAATGTTGGAAAATACTACATCCGAGATGTTAGGTTCCCTTAGGTTAGGATATATAACGTTATAGACGTATATAATGTCCTCGCCGAGATGTACGGGCCGACACAACCGGGATTTTGTAAAACATTCCCAGCTAGGGGCTAGATGTGTTACGTTAGGTTATATTACGTTATAGACGTATGTAATGATCCCACCTAGAAGTAGGGGCCGACCCGCCAGGAATGTTGGAAAATACTACATCCGAGATGTAAAGTTGCCTTAGGTTAGGATATATAACGTTATAGACGTATATAATGTCCTCGCCGAGATGTACGGGCCGACACAACTGGGATTTTGTAAAACATTCCCAGCTAGGGGCTAGATGTGTCACGTTAGGTTATATTACGTTATAGACGTATGTAATGATCCCACCTAGAAGTAGGGGCCGACCCGCCAGGAATGTTGCGAAATACTACATCCGAGATGTTAGGTTCTCTTAGGTTAGGGTATATAACGTTATAGACGTATATAATGTCCCCACCGAGAAGTACGGGCCGACACGACCGGGATTTTGTAAATCATTACCAGCGAGGGTCTAGATGGATTCGGTTAGGTTATTTTACGATATAGACGTATGTAATGTGCCCACCGAGAAGTAGGGGCCGACCCGCCAGGAATGTTGGAAAACACTACATCCGAGATGTTAGGTTCCCTTAGGTTAGGATATATAAATTTATAGACGTATATAATGTCCGCACCGAGACGTACGGGAAGACATGAACGGGATTGTGTGAAGCATTACCAGCGAAGGTCTAGGTGGGTTAGGTTAGGTTATATTACGATATAGACGTATATAATGTGCCCACCGAGAAGTAGGGGCCGAGCCGCCAGGAATGTTGGAAAATACTACATCCGAGATGTTAGGTTCCCTCAGGTTAGGATATATAAAGTTATAGACGTATATGAGGTCCCCACGGAAAAGTACGGGCCGACACGACCGGGATTTTGTAAAACATTATCAGCGAGGGTCTAGATGGGTTAGGTTAGGTTATATTACGATATAGACGTATATAATGTGCCCACCTAGAAGTAGGGGCCGACCCGCCAGGAATGTTGGAAAATACTACATCCGAGATGTTAGGTTCCCTTAGGTTAGGATATATAACGTTATAGACGTATATAATGTCCTCACCGAGATGTACGGGCCGACACGACCGGGATTTTGTAAAACATTACCAGCGAGGGTCTAGATGGGTTAGGTTAGGTTATATTACGATATAGACGTATATAATGTGCCCACCGAGAAGTAGGGGCCGAGCCGCCAGGAATGTTGGAAAATACTACATCCGAGATGTTAGGTTTCCTCAGGTTAGGATATATAACGTTATAGACGTATATAATGTCCGCACCGAGACGTACGGGCCGACACGACCGGGATTTTGTAAAACATTACCAGCGAGGGTCTAGATGGGTTAGGTTAGGTTTAATTACGATATAGACGTATATAATGTGCCCACCGAGAAGTAGGGGCCCACCCGCCAGAAATGTTGGAAAATTCTACATCCGAGATGTTAAGTTGCCTTAGGTCAGGATATATAACGTTATAGACGTATATAATATCCGCACCGAGACGTACGGGACGACACGAACGGGATTCTGTAAAACATTCCCAGCTAGGGGCTAGATGTGTTACGTTAGGTTATATTAAATTATAGACATGTATAATGATCCCACCGAGAATTGGCGCCGACCCGCCAGGAATGTTGTGAAATACTACATCCGAGATGTTAGGTTCCCTTAGGTTAGGATATATAACGTTATAGACGTATATAATGTCCTCACCGAGATGTACGGGCCGACACGACGGGATTTTGTAAAACATTACCAACGAGGGTCTAGATGGGTTAGGTTAGGTTATATTACGATATAGACGTATATAATGTGCCCACCGAGGAGTAGGGGCCGACCCGCCAGGAATGTTGGAAAATACTACATCCGAGATGTTAGGTTCACTTAGGTTAGGATATATAAATTTATAGACGTATATAATGTCCGCACCGAGACGTACGGGAAGACATGAACGGGATTGTGTGAAGCATTACCAGCGAGGGTCTAGGTGGGTTAGGTTAGGTTATATTACGATATAGACGTATATAATGTGCCCACCGAGAAGTAGGGGCCGAGCCGCCAGGAATGTTGGAAAATACTACATCCGCGATTTTATGTTCACTTAGGTTAGGATATATAACGTTATAGACGTATATAATGTCCTCACCGAGATGTACGGTCCGACACGACCGGGATTACGTAAAACATTACCAGCGAGGGTCTAGATGGGTTAGGTTAGGTTATATTACGATATAGACGTATATAATGTGCCCACCTAGAAGTAGGGGCCGACCCTCCAGGAATGTTGTGAAATACTACATCCGAGATGTTAGGTTCCCTTAGGTTAGGATATATAAATTTATAGACGTATATAATTTCCGCACCGAGACGTACGGGAAGACACGAATGGGATTCTGTGAAACATTACCAGCGAGGGTCTAGGTGGGTTAGGTTAGGTTATATTACGATATATACGTATATAATGTGCCCACCGAGGAGTAGGGGCCGACCCGCCAGGAATGTTGGAAAATTCTACATCCGAGATGTTAAGTTGCCTTAGGTTAGGATATATAACGTTATAGACGTATATAATGTCCTCACCGAGATGTACGGGCCGACACAACCGGGATTTTGTAAAACATTCCCAGCTAGGGGCTAGATGTGTTACGTTAGGTTATATTTCGTTATAGACGTATATAATGATCCCACCGAGAATTGGCGCCGACCCGCCAGGAATGTTGTGAAATACTACATCCGAGATGTTAGGTTCCCTTAGGTTAGGATATATAAATTTATAGACGTATATAATTTCCGCACCGAGACGTACGGGAAGACACGAATGGGATTCTGTGAAACATTACCAGCGAGGGTCTAGGTGGGTTAGGTTAGGTTATATTACGATATATACGTATATAATGTGCCCACCGAGGAGTAGGGGCCGATCCGCCAGGAATGTTGGAAAATACTACATCCGAGACGTTAGGTTCACTTAGGTTAGGATATATAACGTTATAGACGTATATAATGTCCTCGCCGAGACGTACGGGACGACACGAACGGGATTCTGTAAAACATTCCCAGCTAGGGGCTAGATGTGTTACGTTAGGTTATATTAAATTATAGACATATATAATGATCCCACCGAGAATTGGCGCCGACCCGCCAGGAATGTTGTGAAATACTACATCCGAGATGTTAGGTTCCCTTAGGTTAGGATATATAACGTTATAGACGTATATAATGTCCTCACCGAGATGTACGGGCCGACACGACGGGATTTTGTAAAACATTACCAACGAGGGTCTAGATGGGTTAGGTTAGGTTATATTACGATATAGACGTATATAATGTGCCCACCGAGGAGTAGGGGCCGATCCGCCAGGAATGTTGGAAAATACTACATCCGAGACGTTAGGTTCACTTAGGTTAGGATATATAACGTTATAGACATATATAATGTCCTCACCGAGATGTACGGGCCGACACGACCGGGATTTTGTAAAACGTTACCAGCGAGGGTCTAGATGGGTTAGGTTAGGTTATATTACGATATAGACGTATATAATGTGCCCACCGAGAAGTAGGGGCCGACCCGCCAGAAATGTTGGAAAATTCTACATCCGAGATGTAAAGTTGCCTTAGGTTAGGATATATAACGTTATAGACGTATATAATGTCCGCACCGAGACGTACGGGACGACACGAACGGGATTCTGTAGAACATTCCCAGCTAGGGGCTAGATGTGTTACGTTAGGTTATATTACGTTATAGACGTATATAATGATCCCACCGAGAAGTAGCGGCCGACCCGCCAGGAATGTTGGAAAATACTACATCCGAGATGTTAGGTTCTCTTAGGTTAGGGTATATAACGTTACAGACGTATATAATGTCCCCACCGAGAAGTACGGGCCGACACGACCGGGATTTTGTAAAACATTACCAGCGAGGGTCTAGATGGATTCGGTTAGGATATTTTACGATATAGACGTATGTAATGTGCCCACCGAGAAGTAGGGGCCGACCCGCCAGGAATGTTGGAAAATACTACATCCGAGATGTTAGATTCCCTTAGGTTAGGATATATAAATTTATAGACGTATATAATGTCCGCACCGAGACGTACGGGAAGACATGAACGGGATTGTGTGAAGCATTACCAGCGAGGGTCTAGGTGGGTTAGGTTAGGTTATATTACGATATAGACGTATATAATGTGCCCACCGAGAAGTAGGGGCCGACCCGCCAGGAATGTTGGAAAATACTACATCCGAGATGTTAGGTTCACTTAGGTTAGGATATATAACGTTATAGACGTATATAATGTCCTCACCGAGATGTACGGTCCGACACGACCGGGATTTTGTAAAACATTACCAGCGAGGGTCTAGATGGGTTAGGTCAGGTTATATTACGATATAGACGTATGTAATGTGCCCACCGAGAAGTATGGGCCGACCCGCCAGAAATGTTGGAAAATACTACATCCGAGATGTTAGGTTCCCTTAGGTTAGGATATATAACGTTATAGACTTATATAATGTCCTCACCGAGATGTACGGGCCGACACGACCGGGATTTTGTAAAACATTACCACCGAGGGTCTAGATGGGTTAGGTTAGGTTATATTACGATATAGACGTATATAATGTGCCCACCGAGAAGTAGGGGCCGACCCGCCAGGATTGTTGGAAAATACTACATCCGAGATGTTAGGTTCCCTCAGGTTAGGATATATAAGGTTATAGACGTATATAATGTCCTCACCGAGATATACGGGCCGACACGACCGGGATTTTGTAAAACATTACCAGCGAGGGTCTAGATGGGTTAGGTTAGGTTATATTACGATATAGACGTATATAATGTGCCCACCGAGAAGTAGGGGCCGACCCGCCAGGAATGTTGGAAAATACTACATCCGAGATGTTAGGTTCCCTTAGGTTAGGATATATAACGTTATAGACGTATATAATGTCCTCACCGAGATGTACGGGCCGACACGACCGGGATTTTGTAAAACATTACCAGCGAGGGTCTAGATGGGTTAGGTTAGGTTATATTACGATATAGACGTATATAATGTGCCCACCGAGAAGTAGGGGCCGACCCGCCAGGAATGTTGGAAAATACTACATCCGAGATGTTAGGTTCTCTTAGGTTAGGGTATATAACGTTATAGACGTATATAATGTCCCCACCGAGAAGTACGGGCCGACACGACCGGGATTTTGTAAAACATTACCAGCGAGGGTCTAGATGGGTTCGGTTAGGTTATATTACGATATAGACGTATGTAATGTGCCCACCGAGAAGTATGGGCCGACCCGCCAGGAATGTTGGAAAATACTACATCCGAGATGTTAGGTTCCCTTAGGTTAGGATATATAACGTTATAGACTTATATAATGTCCTCACCGAGATGTACGGGCCGACAAGACCGGGATTTTGTAAAACATTACCAGCGATGGTCTAGATGGGTTAGGTTAGGTTATATTACGATATAGACGTATATAATGTGCCCACCGAGAAGTAGGGGCCGACCCGCCAGGAATGTTGGAAAATACTACATCCGAGATGTTAGGTTCCCTTGGGTTAGGATATATAACGTTATAGACGTATATAATGTCCTCGCCGAGATGTACGGGCCGACACAACCGGGATTTTGTAAAACATTCCCAATTAGGGGCTAGATGTGTTACGTTAGGTTATATTACGTTATAGATGTATGTAATGATCCCACCTAGAAGTAGGGGCCGACCCGCCAGGAATGTTGGAAAATACTACATCCGAGATGTTAGGTTCTCTTAGGTTAGGGTATATAACGTTATAGACGTATATAATGTCCCCACCGAGAAGTACGGGCCGACACGACCGGGATTTTGTAAAACATTACCAGCGAGGGTCTAGATGGATTCGGTTAGGTTATTTTACGATATAGACGTATGTAATGTGCCCACCGAGAAGTAGGGGCCGACCCGCCAGGAATGTTGGAAAATACTACATCCGAGATGTTAGGTTCCCTTAGGTTAGGATATATAAATTTATAGACGTATATAATGTCCGCACCGAGACGTACGGGAAGACATGAACGGGATTCTGTGAAGCATTACCAGCGAGGGTCTAGGTGCGTTAGGTTAGGTTATATTACGTTATAGACGTATATAATGTTCCCACCGAGAAGTAGGGGCCGACCAGCCAGAAATGTTGGAAAATTCTACATCCGAGATGTTAAGTTGCCTTAGGTTAGGATATATAACGTTATAGACGTATATAATGTCCTCACCGAGATGTACGGGCCGACACGACCGGGATTTTGTAAAGCATTACCAGCGAGGGTCTAGATGGGTTAGGTTAGGTTATATTACGATATAGACGTATATAATGTGCCCACCGAGAAGTAGGAGCCGACCCGCCAGGAATGTTGGAAAATACTACATCCGAGATGTAAAGTTGCCTTAGGTTAGGATATATAACGTTATAGACGTATATAATGTCCGCACCGAGACGTACGGGACGACACGACCGGGATTCTGTAAAACCTTCCCAGCTAGGGGCTAGATGTGTTAGGTTAGGTTATATTACGTTATAGACGTATATAATGATCCCACCGAGAAGTAGGGGCCGACCCGCCAGGAATGTTGGAAAATACTACATCCGAGATGTTAGGTTCCTTTAGGTTCGGATATATAACGTTATAGACGTATATAATGTCCTCACCGAGATGTACGGGCCGACACGAACGGCATTTTGTAAAACATTACCAGCGAGGGTCTAGATGGCTTAGGTTAGGTTATATTACGATATAGACGTATATAATTTGCCCACCGAGAAGTAGGGGCCGACCCGCCAGGAATGTTGGAAAATACTACATCCGAGATGTTAGGTTCCCTCAGGTTAGGATATATAACGTTATAGACGTATATAATGTCCTCACCGAAATGTACGGGCCGACACGACAGGGATTTTGTAAAACATTACCAGCGATGGTCTAGATGGGTTAGGTTAGGTTATATTACGATATAGACGTATATAATGTGCCGACGGAGAAGTAGGGGCCGACCCGCCAGGAATGTTGGAAAATACTACATCCGAGATATTAGGTTCCCTTAGGTTAGGATATATAAATTTATAGACGTATATAATGTCCGCACCGAGACGTACGGGAAGACATGAACGGGATTCTGTGAAACATTACCAGCGAGGGTCTAGGTGGGGTACGTTAGGTTATACTACGATATAGACGTATATAATGTGCCTACCGAGAAGTAGGGGCCGACCCGCCAGGAATGTTGGAAAATACTACATCCGAGACGTTAGGTTCACTTAGGTTAGGATATATAACGTTATAGACGTATATAATGTCCTCACCGAGATGTACGGTCCGACACGACCGGGATTTTGTAAAACATTACCAGCGAGGGTCTAGATGGGTTAGGTCAGGTTATATTACGATATAGACGTATATAATGTGCCCACCGAGAAGTAGGGGCCGACCTGCCAGGATTGTTGGAAAATACTACATCCGAGATGTTAGGTTCCCTCAGGTTAGGATATATAACGTTATAGACGTATATAATGTCCTCGCCGAGATGTACGGGCCGACACAACCGGGATTTTGTAAAACATTCCCAATTAGGGGCTAGATGTGTTACGTTAGGTTATATTACGTTATAGACGTATGTAATGATCCCACCTAGAAGTAGGGGCCGACCCGCCAGGAATGTTGGAAAATACTACATCCGAGATGTTAGGTTCCCTTAGGTTAGGATATATAACGTTATTGACTTATATAATGTCCTCACCGAGATATACGGGCCGACACGACCGGGATTTTGTAAAACATTACCAGCGAGGGTCTAGATGGGTTAGGTTAGGTTATATTACGATATAGACGTATATAATGTGCCCACCGAGAAGTAGGGGCCGACCCGCCAGGAATGTTGGAAAATACTACATCCGAGATGTTAGGTTCCCTTAGGTTAGGATATATAACGTTATAGACGTATATAATGTCCTCACCGAGATGTACGGGCCGACACGACCGGGATTTTGTAAAACATTACCAGCGAGGGTCTAGATGGGTTAGGTTAGGTTATATTACGATATAGACGTATACAATGTGCCCACCGAGAAGTAGGAGCCGACCCGCCAGGAATGTTGGAAAATACTACATCCGAGATGTTAGGTTCTCTTAGGTTAGGGTATATAACGTTATAGACGTATATAATGTCCTCACCGAGATGTACGGGCCGACACGACCGGGATTTTGTAAAACATTACCAGCGAGGGTCTAGATGGGTTAGGTTAGGTTATATTACGATATAGACGTATATAATGTGCCCACCGAGAAGTAGGAGCCGACCCGCCAGGAATGTTGGAAAATACTACATCCGAGATGTAAAGTTGCCTTAGGTTAGGATATATAACGTTATAGACGTATATAATGTCCTCACCGAGATGTACGGGCCGACACGACCGGGATTTTGTAAAACATTACCAGCGAGGGTCTAGATGGGTTAGGTTAGGTTATATTACGATATAGACGTATATAATGTGCCCACCGAGAAGTAGGGGCCGACGCGCCAGGAATGTTGGAAAATACTACATCCGCGATTTTATGTTCACTTAGGTTAGGATATATAACGTTATTGACGTATATAATGTCCTCACCGAGATGTACGGTCCGACACGTCCGGGATTATGTAAAACATTACCAGCGAGGGTCTAGATGGGTTAGGTTAGGTTATATTACGATATAGACGTATATAATGTGCCCACCTAGAAGTAGGGGCCGACCCGCCAGGAATGTTGGAAAATACTACATCCGAGATGTTAGGTTTCCTCAGGTTAGGATATATAACGTTATAGACGTATATAATGTCCGCACCGAGACGTACGGGCCGACACGACCGGGATTTTGTAAAACATTACCAGCGAGGGTCTAGATGGGTTAGGTTAGGTTTAATTACGATATAGACGTATATAATGTGCCCACCGAGAAGTAGGGGCCCACCCGCCAGAAATGTTGGAAAATTCTACATCCGAGATGTTAAGTTGCCTTAGGTCAGGATATATAACGTTATAGACGTATATAATATCCGCACCGAGACGTACGGGACGACACGAACGGGATTCTGTAAAACATTCCCAGCTAGGGGCTAGATGTGTTACGTTAGGTTATATTAAATTATAGACATGTATAATGATCCCACCGAGAATTGGCGCCGACCCGCCAGGAATGTTGTGAAATACTACATCCGAGATGTTAGGTTCCCTTAGGTTAGGATATATAACGTTATAGACGTATATAATGTCCTCACCGAGATGTACGGGCCGACACGACGGGATTTTGTAAAACATTACCAACGAGGGTCTAGATGGGTTAGGTTAGGTTATATTACGATATAGACGTATATAATGTGCCCACCGAGGAGTAGGGGCCGATCCGCCAGGAATGTTGGAAAATACTACATCCGAGACGTTAGGTTCACTTAGGTTAGGATATATAACGTTATAGACGTATATAATGTCCTCACCGAGATGTACGGGCCGACACGACCGGGATTTTGTAAAACATTACCAGCGAGGGTCTAGATGGGTTAGGTCAGGTTATATTACGATATAGACGTATATAATGTGCCCACCGAGAAGTAGGGGCCGACCCGCCAGGATTGTTGGAAAATACTACATCCGAGATGTTAGGTTCCCTCAGGTTAGGATATATAACGTTATAGACGTATATAATGTCCTCGCCGAGATGTACGGGCCGACACAACCGGGATTTTGTAAAACATTCCCAATTAGGGGCTAGATGTGTTACGTTAGGTTATATTACGTTATAGACGTATGTAATGATCCCACCTAGAAGTAGGGGCCGACCCGCCAGGAATGTTGGAAAATACTACATCCGAGATGTTAGGTTCCCTTAGGTTAGGATATATAACGTTATAGACTTATATAATGTCCTCACCGAGATATACGGGCCGACACGACCGGGATTTTGTAAAACATTACCAGCGAGGGTCTAGATGGGTTAGGTTAGGTTATATTACGATATAGACGTATATAATGTGCCCACCGAGAAGTAGGGGCCGACCCGCCAGGAATGTTGGAAAATACTACATCCGAGATGTTAGGTTCCCTTAGGTTAGGATATATAACGTTATAGACGTATATAATGTCCTCACCGAGATGTACGGGCCGACACGACCGGGATTTTGTAAAACATTACCAGCGAGGGTCTAGATGGGTTAGGTTAGGTTATATTACGATATAGACGTATACAATGTGCCCACCGAGAAGTAGGAGCCGACCCGCCAGGAATGTTGGAAAATACTACATCCGAGATATTAGGTTCCCTTAGGTTAGGATATATAAATTTATAGACTTATATAATGTCCGCACCGAGACGTACGGGAAGACATGAACGGGATTCTGTGAAACATTACCAGCGAGGGTCTAGGTGGGTTACGTTAGGTTATACTACGATATAGACGTATATAATGTGCCTACCGAGAAGTAGGGGCCGACCCGCCAGGAATGTTGGAAAATACTACATCCGAGACGTTAGGTTCACTTAGGTTAGGATATATAACGTTATAGACGTATATAATGTCCTCACCGAGATGTACGGTCCGACACGACCGGGATTTTGTAAAACATTACCAGCGAGGGTCTAGATGGGTTAGGTCAGGTTATATTACGATATAGACGTATATAATGTGCCCACCGAGAAGTAGGGGCCGACCCGCCAGGATTGTTGGAAAATACTACATCCGAGATGTTAGGTTCCCTCAGGTTAGGATATATAACGTTATAGACGTATATAATGTCCTCGCCGAGACGTACGGGAAGACATGAACGGGATTGTGTGAAGCATTACCAGCGAAGGTCTAGGTGGGTTAGGTTAGGTTATATTACGATATAGACGTATATAATGTGCCCACCGAGAAGTAGGGGCCGAGCCGCCAGGAATGTTGGAAAATACTACATCCGAGATGTTAGGTTCCCTCAGGTTAGGACATATAAAGTTATAGACGTATATGAGGTCCCCACGGAAAAGTACGGGCCGACACGACCGGGATTTTGTAAAACATTATCAGCGAGGGTCTAGATGGGTTAGGTTAGGTTATATTACGATATAGACGTATATAATGTGCCCACCTAGAAGTAGGGGCCGACCCGCCAGGAATGTTGGAAAATGCTACATCCGAGATGTTAGGTTCCCTTAGGTTAGGATATATAACGTTATAGACGTATATAATGTCCTCACCGAGATGTACGGGCCGACACGACCGGGATTTTGTAAAACATTACCAGCGAGGGTCTAGATGGGTTAGGTTAGGTTATATTACGATATAGACGTATATAATGTGCCCACCGAGAAGTAGGGGCCGACCCGCCAGGAATGTTGGAAAATACTACATCCGAGATGTTAGGTTCCCTTAGGTTAGGATATATAACGTTATAGACGTATATAATGTCCTCGCCGAGATGTACGGGCCGACACAACCGGGATTTTGTAAAACATTCCCAGCTAGGGGCTAGATGTGTTACGTTAGGTTATATTACGTTATAGACGTATGTAATGATCCCACCTAGAAGTAGGGGCCGACCCGCCAGGAATGTTGGAAAATACTACATCCGAGATGTTAGGTTCTCTTAGGTTAGGGTATATAACGTTATAGACGTATATAATGTCCCCACCGAGAAGTACGGGCCGACACGACCGGGATTTTGTAAAACATTACCAGCGAGGGTCTAGATGGATTCGGTTAGGTTATTTTACGATATAGACGTATGTAATGTGCCCACCGAGAAGTAGGGGCCGACCCGCCAGGAATGTTGGAAAATACTACATCCGAGATGTTAGGTTCCCTTAGGTTAGGATATATAAATTTATAGACGTATATAATGTCCGCACCGAGACGTACGGGAAGACATGAACGGGATTCTGTGAAGCATTACCAGCGAGGGTCTAGGTGCGTTAGGTTAGGTTATATTACGTTATAGACGTATATAATGTTCCCACCGAGAAGTAGGGGCCGACCAGCCAGAAATGTTGGAAAATTCTACCTCCGAGATGTTAAGTTGCCTTAGGTTAGGATATATAACGTTATAGACGTATATAATGTCCTCACCGAGATGTACGGGCCGACACGACCGGGATTTTGTAAAGCATTACCAGCGAGGGTCTAGATGGGTTAGGTTAGGTTATATTACGATATAGACGTATATAATGTGCCCACCGAGAAGTAGGAGCCGACCCGCCAGGAATGTTGGAAAATACTACATCCGAGATGTAAAGTTGCCTTAGGTTAGGATATATAACGTTATAGACGTATATAATGTCCGCACCGAGACGTACGGGACGACACGACCGGGATTCTGTAAAACCTTCCCAGCTAGGGGCTAGATGTGTTAGGTTAGGTTATATTACGTTATAGACGTATATAATGATCCCACCGAGAAGTAGGGGCCGACCCGCCAGGATTGTTGGAAAATACTACATCCGAGATGTTAGGTTCCCTCAGGTTAGGATATATAACGTTATAGACGTATATAATGTCCTCGCCGAGATGTACGGGCCGACACAACCGGGATTTTGTAAAACATTCCCAATTAGGGGCTAGATGTGTTACGTTAGGTTATATTACGTTATAGACGTATGTAATGATCCCACCTAGAAGTAGGGGCCGACCCGCCAGGAATGTTGGAAAATACTACATCCGAGATGTTAGGTTCCCTTAGGTTAGGATATATAACGTTATAGACTTATATAATGTCCTCACCGAGATATACGGGCCGACACGACCGGGATTTTGTAAAACATTACCAGCGAGGGTCTAGATGGGTTAGGTTAGGTTATATTACGATATAGACGTATATAATGTGCCCACCGAGAAGTAGGGGCCGACCCGCCAGGAATGTTGGAAAATACTACATCCGAGATGTTAGGTTCCCTTAGGTTAGGATATATAACGTTATAGACGTATATAATGTCCTCACCGAGATGTACGGGCCGACACGACCGGGATTTTGTAAAACATTACCAGCGAGGGTCTAGATGGGTTAGGTTAGGTTATATTACGATATAGACGTATACAATGTGCCCACCGAGAAGTAGGAGCCGACCCGCCAGGAATGTTGGAAAATACTACATCCGAGATGTTAGGTTCTCTTAGGTTAGGGTATATAACGTTATAGACGTATATAATGTCCCCACCGAGAAGTACGGGCCGACACGACCGGGATTTTGCAAAACATTACCAGCGAGGGTCTAGATGGGTTCGGTTAGGTTATATTACGATATAGACGTATGTAATGTGCCCACCGAGAAGTATGGGCCGACCCGCCAGGAATGTTGGAAAATACTACATCCGAGATGTTAGGTTCCCTTAGGTTAGGATATATAACGTTATAGACTTATATAATGTCCTCACCGAGTTATACGGGCCGACACGACCGGGATTTTGTAAAACATTACCAGCGAGGGTCTAGATGGGTTAGGTTAGGTTATATTACGATATAGACGTATATAATGTGCCCACCGAGAAGTAGGGGCCGACCCGCCAGGAATGTTGGAAAATACTACATCCGAGATGTTAGGTTCCCTTAGGTTAGGATATATAACGTTATAGACGTATATAATGTCCTCGCCGAGATGTACGGGCCGACACAACTGGGATTTTGTAAAACATTCCCAGCTAGGGGCTAGATGTGTCACGTTAGGTTATATTACGTTATAGACGTATGTAATGATCCCACCTAGAAGTAGGGGCCGACCCGCCAGGAATGTTGGGAAATACTACATCCGAGATGTTAGGTTCTCTTAGGTTAGGGTATATAACGTTATAGACGTATATAATGTCCCCACCGAGAAGTACGGGCCGACACGACCGGGATTTTGTAAATCATTACCAGCGTGGGTCTAGATGGATTCGGTTAGGTTATTTTACGATATAGACGTATGTAATGTGCCCACCGAGAAGTAGGGGCCGACCCGCCAGGAATGTTGGAAAACACTACATCCGAGATGTTAGGTTCCCTTAGGTTAGGATATATAAATTTATAGACGTATATAATGTCCGCACCGAGACGTACGGGAAGACATGAACGGGATTGTGTGAAGCATTACCAGCGAAGGTCTAGGTGGGTTAGGTTAGGTTATATTACGATATAGACGTATATAATGTGCCCACCGAGAAGTAGGGGCCGAGCCGCCAGGAATGTTGGAAAATACTACATCCGAGATGTTAGGTTCCCTCAGGTTAGGACATATAAAGTTATAGACGTATATGAGGTCCCCACGGAAAAGTACGGGCCGACACGACCGGGATTTTGTAAAACATTATCAGCGAGGGTCTAGATGGGTTAGGTTAGGTTATATTACGATATAGACGTATATAATGTGCCCACCTAGAAGTAGGGGCCGACCCGCCAGGAATGTTGGAAAATGCTACATCCGAGATGTTAGGTTCCCTTAGGTTAGGATATATAACGTTATAGACGTATATAATGTCCTCACCGAGATGTACGGGCCGACACGACCGGGATTTTGTAAAACATTACCAGCGAGGGTCTAGATGGGTTAGGTTAGGTTATATTACGATATAGACGTATATAATGTGCCCACCGAGAAGTAGGGGCCGACCCGCCAGGAATGTTGGAAAATACTACATCCGAGATGTTAGGTTCCCTTAGGTTAGGATATATAACGTTATAGACGTATATAATGTCCTCGCCGAGATGTACGGGCCGACACAACCGGGATTTTGTAAAACATTCCCAGCTAGGGGCTAGATGTGTTACGTTAGGTTATATTACGTTATAGACGTATGTAATGATCCCACCTAGAAGTAGGGGCCGACCCGCCAGGAATGTTGGAAAATACTACATCCGAGATGTTAGGTTCTCTTAGGTTAGGGTATATAACGTTATAGACGTATATAATGTCCCCACCGAGAAGTACGGGCCGACACGACCGGGATTTTGTAAAACAATACCAGCGAGGGTCTAGATGGATTCGGTTAGGTTATTTTACGATATAGACGTATGTAATGTGCCCACCGAGAAGTAGGGGCCGACCCGCCAGGAATGTTGGAAAATACTACATCCGAGATGTTAGGTTCCCTTAGGTTAGGATATATAAATTTATAGACGTATATAATGTCCGCACCGAGACGTACGGGAAGACATGAACGGGATTCTGTGAAGCATTACCAGCGAGGGTCTAGGTGCGTTAGGTTAGGTTATATTACGTTATAGACGTATATAATGTTCCCACCGAGAAGTAGGGGCCGACCAGCCAGAAATGTTGGAAAATTCTACCTCCGAGATGTTAAGTTGCCTTAGGTTAGGATATATAACGTTATAGACGTATATAATGTCCTCACCGAGATGTACGGGCCGACACGACCGGGATTTTGTAAAGCATTACCAGCGAGGGTCTAGATGGGTTAGGTTAGGTTATATTACGATATAGACGTATATAATGTGCCCACCGAGAAGTAGGAGCCGACCCGCCAGGAATGTTGGAAAATACTACATCCGAGATGTAAAGTTGCCTTAGGTTAGGATATATAACGTTATAGACGTATATAATGTCCGCACCGAGACGTACGGGACGACACGACCGGGATTCTGTAAAACCTTCCCAGCTAGGGGCTAGATGTGTTAGGTTAGGTTATATTACGTTATAGACGTATATAATGATCCCACCGAGAAGTAGGGGCCGACCCGCCAGGAATGTTGGAAAATACTACATCCGAGATGTTAGGTTCCTTTAGGTTCGGATATATAACGTTATAGACGTATATAATGTCCTCACCGAGATGTACGGGCCGACACGAACGGCATTTTGTAAAACATTACCAGCGAGGGTCTAGATGGCTTAGGTTAGGTTATATTACGATATAGACGTATATAATTTGCCCACCGAGAAGTAGGGGCCGACCCGCCAGGAATGTTGGAAAATACTACATCCGAGATGTTAGGTTCCCTCAGGTTAGGATATATAACGTTATAGACGTATATAATGTCCTCACCGAAATGTACGGGCCGACACGACAGGGATTTTGTAAAACATTACCAGCGATGGTCTAGATGGGTTAGGTTAGGTTATATTACGATATAGACGTATATAATGTGCCGACGGAGAAGTAGGGGCCGACCCGCCAGGAATGTTGGAAAATACTACATCCGAGATATTAGGTTCCCTTAGGTTAGGATATATAAATTTATAGACGTATATAATGTCCGCACCGAGACGTACGGGAAGACATGAACGGGATTCTGTGAAACATTACCAGCGAGGGTCTAGGTGGGTTACGTTAGGTTATACTACGATATAGACGTATATAATGTGCCTACCGAGAAGTAGGGGCCGACCCGCCAGGAATGTTGGAAAATACTACATCCGAGACGTTAGGTTCACTTAGGTTAGGATATATAACGTTATAGACGTATATAATGTCCTCACCGAGATGTACGGTCCGACACGACCGGGATTTTGTAAAACATTACCAGCGAGGGTCTAGATGGGTTAGGTCAGGTTATATTACGATATAGACGTATATAATGTGCCCACCGAGAAGTAGGGGCCGACCCGCCAGGATTGTTGGAAAATACTACATCCGAGATGTTAGGTTCCCTCAGGTTAGGATATATAACGTTATAGACGTATATAATGTCCTCGCCGAGATGTACGGGCCGACACAACCGGGATTTTGTAAAACATTCCCAATTAGGGGCTAGATGTGTTACGTTAGGTTATATTACGTTATAGACGTATGTAATGATCCCACCTAGAAGTAGGGGCCGACCCGCCAGGAATGTTGGAAAATACTACATCCGAGATGTTAGGTTCCCTTAGGTTAGGATATATAACGTTATAGACTTATATAATGTCCTCGCCGAGATGTACGGGCCGACACAACTGGGATTTTGTAAAACATTCCCAGCTAGGGGCTAGATGTGTCACGTTAGGTTATATTACGTTATAGACGTATGTAATGATCCCACCTAGAAGTAGGGGCCGACCCGCCAGGAATGTTGGGAAATACTACATCCGAGATGTTAGGTTCTCTTAGGTTAGGGTATATAACGTTATAGACGTATATAATGTCCCCACCGAGAAGTACGGGCCGACACGACCGGGATTTTGTAAATCATTACCAGCGTGGGTCTAGATGGATTCGGTTAGGTTATTTTACGATATAGACGTATGTAATGTGCCCACCGAGAAGTAGGGGCCGACCCGCCAGGAATGTTGGAAAACACTACATCCGAGATGTTAGGTTCCCTTAGGTTAGGATATATAAATTTATAGACGTATATAATGTCCGCACCGAGACGTACGGGAAGACATGAACGGGATTGTGTGAAGCATTACCAGCGAAGGTCTAGGTGGGTTAGGTTAGGTTATATTACGATATAGACGTATATAATGTGCCCACCGAGAAGTAGGGGCCGAGCCGCCAGGAATGTTGGAAAATACTACATCCGAGATGTTAGGTTCCCTCAGGTTAGGACATATAAAGTTATAGACGTATATGAGGTCCCCACGGAAAAGTACGGGCCGACACGACCGGGATTTTGTAAAACATTATCAGCGAGGGTCTAGATGGGTTAGGTTAGGTTATATTACGATATAGACGTATATAATGTGCCCACCTAGAAGTAGGAGCCGACCCGCCAGGAATGTTGGAAAATGCTACATCCGAGATGTTAGGTTCCCTTAGGTTAGGATATATAACGTTATAGACGTATATAATGTCCTCACCGAGATGTACGGGCCGACACGACCGGGATTTTGTAAAACATTACCAGCGAGGGTCTAGATGGGTTAGGTTAGGTTATATTACGATATAGACGTATATAATGTGCCCACCGAGAAGTAGGGGCCGACCCGCCAGGAATGTTGGAAAATACTACATCCGAGATGTTAGGTTCCCTTAGGTTAGGATATATAACGTTATAGACGTATATAATGTCCTCGCCGAGATGTACGGGCCGACACAACCGGGATTTTGTAAAACATTCCCAGCTAGGGGCTAGATGTGTTACGTTAGGTTATATTACGTTATAGACGTATATAATGATCCCACCGAGAAGTAGGGGCCGACCCGCCAGGAATGTTGGAAAATACTACATCCGAGATGTTAGGTTCTCTTAGGTTAGGGTATATAACGTTACAGACGTATATAATGTCCCCACCGAGAAGTACGGGCCGACACGACCGGGATTTTGTAAAACATTACCAGCGAGGGTCTAGATGGATTCGGTTAGGTTATTTTACGATATAGACGTATGTAATGTGCCCACCGAGAAGTAGGGGCCGACCCGCCAGGAATGTTGGAAAATACTACATCCGAGATGTTAGGTTCCCTTAGGTTAGGATATATAAATTTATAGACGTATATAATGTCCGCACCGAGACGTACGGGAAGACATGAACGGGATTGTGTGAAGCATTACCAGCGAGGGTCTAGATGGGTTAGGTTAGGTTATATTACGATATTGACGTATATAATGTGCCCACCGAGAAGTAGGGGCCGACCCGCCAGGAATGTTGGAAAATACTACATCCGAGATGTTAGGTTCCCTTAGGTTAGGATATATAACGTTATAGACGTATATAATGTCCTCGCCGAGATGTACGGGCCGACACAACCGGGATTTTGTAAAACATTCCCAGCTAGGGGCTAGATGTGTTACGTTAGGTTATATTACGTTATAGACGTATGTAATGATCCCACCTAGAAGTAGGGGCCGACCCGCCAGGAATGTTGGAAAATACTACATCCGAGATGTTAGGTTCCCTCAGGTTAGGATATATAAAGTTATAGACGTATATGAGGTCCCCACGGAAAAGTACGGGCCGACACGACCGGGATTTTGTAAAACATTACCAGCGAGGGTCTAGATGGGTTAGGTTAGGTTATATTACGATATAGACGTATATAATGTGCCCACCTAGAAGTAGGGGCCGACCCGCCAGGAATGTTGGGAAATACTACATCCGAGATGTTAGGTTCCCTTAGGTTAGGATATATAACGTTATAGACGTATATAATGTCCTCACCGAGATGTACGGGCCGACACGACCGGGATTTTGTAAAACATTACCAGCGAGGGTCTAGATGGGTTAGGTTAGGTTATATTACGATATAGACGTATATAATATGCCCACCGAGAAGTAGGGGCCGACGCGCCAGGAATGTTGGAAAATACTACATCCGCGATTTTATGTTCACTTAGGTTAGGATATATAACGTTATAGACGTATATAATGTCCTCACCGAGATGTACGGTCCGACACGACCGGGATTACGTAAAACATTACCAGCGAGGGTCTAGATGGGTTAGGTTAGGTTATATTACGATATAGACGTATATAATGTGCCCACCTAGAAGTAGGGGCCGACCCGCCAGGAATGTTGGAAAATACTACATCCGAGATGTTAGGTTTCCTCAGGTTAGGATATATAACGTTATAGACGTATATAATGTCCGCACCGAGACGTACGGGCCGACACGACCGGGATTTTGTAAAACATTACCAGCGAGGGTCTAGATGGGTTAGGTTAGGTTTAATTACGATATAGACGTATATAATGTGCCCACCGAGAAGTAGGGGCCCACCCGCCAGAAATGTTGGAAAATTCTACATCCGAGATGTTAAGTTGCCTTAGGTCAGGATATATAACGTTATAGACGTATATAATATCCGCACCGAGACGTACGGGACGACACGAACGGGATTCTGTAAAACATTCCCAGCTAGGGGCTAGATGTGTTACGTTAGGTTATATTAAATTATAGACATGTATAATGATCCCACCGAGAATTGGCGCCGACCCGCCAGGAATGTTGTGAAATACTACATCCGAGATGTTAGGTTCCCTTAGGTTAGGATATATAACGTTATAGACGTATATAATGTCCTCACCGAGATGTACGGGCCGACACGACGGGATTTTGTAAAACATTACCAACGAGGGTCTAGATGGGTTAGGTTAGGTTATATTACGATATAGACGTATATAATGTGCCCACCGAGGAGTAGGGGCCGACCCGCCAGGAATGTTGGAAAATACTACATCCGAGATGTTAGGTTCACTTAGGTTAGGATATATAACGTTATAGACGTATATAATGTCCTCACCGAGATGTACGGGCCGACACGACCGGGATTTTGTAAAACGTTACCAGCGAGGGTCTAGATGGGTTAGGTTAGGTTATATTACGATATAGACGTATATAATGTGCCCACCGAGAAGTAGGGGCCGACCCGCCAGAAATGTTGGAAAATTCTACATCCGAGATGTAAAGTTGCCTTAGGTTAGGATATATAACGTTATAGACGTATATAATGTCCGCACCGAGACGTACGGGACGACACGAACGGGATTCTGTAAAACATTCCCAGCTAGGGGCTAGATGGGTTACGTTAGGTTATATTTCGTTATAGACGTATATAATGATCCCACCGAGAAGTAGGGGCCGACCCGCCAGGAATGTTGGAAAATACTACATCCGAGATGTTAGGTTCTCTTAGGTTAGGGTATATAACGTTACAGACGTATATAATGTCCCCACCGAGAAGTACGGGCCGACACGACCGGGATTTTGTAAAACATTACCAGCGAGGGTCTAGATGGATTCGGTTAGGTTATTTTACGATATAGACGTATGTAATGTGCCCACCGAGAAGTAGGGGCCGACCCGCCAGGAATGTTGGAAAATACTACATCCGAGATGTTAGGTTCCCTTAGGTTAGGATATATAAATTTATAGACGTATATAATGTCCGCACCGAGACGTACGGGAAGACATGAACGGGATTGTGTGAAGCATTACCAGCGAGGGTCTAGGTGGGTTAGGTTATATTACGTTATAGACGTATATAATGTTCCCACCGAGAAGTACGGGCCGACCCGCCAGAAATGTTGGAAAATTCTACATCCGAGATGTTAAGTTGCCTTAGGTTAGGATATATAACGTTATAGACGTATATAATGTCCGCACCAAGACGTACGGGACGACACGAACGGGATTCTGTAAAACATTCCCAGCTAGGGGCTAGATGTGTTACGTTAGGTTATATTACGTTATAGACGTATATAATGATCCCACCGAGAAGTGGCGCCGACCCGCCAGGAATGTTGTGAAATACTACATCCGAGATATGAGGTTCCCTTAGGTTAGGATATATAACGTTATTGACGTATATAATGTCCTCACCGAGATGTACGGGCCGACACGAACGGGATTTTGTAAAACATTACCAGCGAGGGTCTAGATGGGTTAGGTTAGGTTATATTACGATATAGACGTATGTAATGTGCCCACCGAGAAGTAGGGGCCGACCCGCCAGGAATGTTGGAAAATACTACATCCGAGATGTTAGGTTCCCTTAGGTTAGGATATATAACGTTATAGACGTACATAATGTCCTCACCGAAATGTACGGGCCGACACGACCGGGATTTTGTAAAACATTACCAGCGAGGGTCTAGATGGGTTAGGTTAGGTTATATTACGATATATACGTATATAATGTGCCCACCGAGGAGTAGGGGCCGACCCGCCAGGAATGTTGGAAAATACTACATCCGAGATGTTAGGTTCCCTTAGGTTAGGATATATAAATTTATAGACGTATATAATGTCCGCACCGAGACGTACGGGAAGACATGAACGGGATTGTGTGAAGCATTACCAGCGAGGGTCTAGGTGGGTTAGGTTAGGTTATATTACGATATAGACGTATATAATGTGCCCACCGAGAAGTAGGGGCCGAGCCGCCAGGAATGTTGGAAAATACTACATCCGAGATGTTAGGTTCCCTCAGGTTAGGATATATAAAGTTATAGACGTATATGAGGTCCCCACGGAAAAGTACGGGCCGACACGACCGGGATTTTGTAAAACATTACCAGCGAGGGTCTAGATGGGTTAGGTTAGGTTATATTACGATATAGACGTATATAATGTGCCCACCTAGAAGTAGGGGCCGACCCGCCAGGAATGTTGGGAAATACTACACCCGAGATGTTAGGTTCCCTTAGGTTAGGATATATAACGTTATAGACGTATATAATGTCCTCACCGAGATGTACGGGCCGACACGACCGGGATTTTGTAAAACATTACCAGCGAGGGTCTAGATGGGTTAGGTTAGGTTATATTACGATATAGACGTATATAATATGCCCACCGAGAAGTAGGGGCCGACGCGCCAGGAATGTTGGAAAATACTACATCCGCGATTTTATGTTCACTTAGGTTAGGATATATAACGTTATAGACGTATATAATGTCCTCACCGAGATGTACGGTCCGACACGACCGGGATTACGTAAAACATTACCAGCGAGGGTCTAGATGGGTTAGGTTAGGTTATATTACGATATAGACGTATATAATGTGCCCACCTAGAAGTAGGGGCCGACCCGCCAGGAATGTTGTGAAATACTACATCCGAGATGTTAGGTTCCCTTAGGTTAGGATATATAAATTTATAGACGTATATAATTTCCGCACCGAGACGTACGGGAAGACACGAATGGGATTCTGTGAAACATTACCAGCGAGGGTCTAGGTGGGTTAGGTTAGGTTATATTACGATATATACGTATATAATGTGCCCACCGAGGAGTAGGGGCCGACCCGCCAGGAATGTTGGAAAATACTACATCCGAGATGTTAGGTTCCCTTAGGTTAGGATATATAACGTTATAGACGTATATAATGTCCTCACCGAGATGTACGGGCCGACACGACCGGGATTTTGTAAAACATTACCAGCGAGGGTCTAGATGGGTTAGGTTAGGTTATATTACGATATAGACGTATATAATGTCCTCGCCGAGATGTACGGGCCGACACAACCGGGATTTTGTAAAACATTCCCAGCTAGGGGCTAGATGTGTTACGTTAGGTTATATTACGTTATAGACGTATGTAATGATCCCACCTAGAAGTAGGGGCCGACCCGCCAGGAATGTTGGAAAATACTACATCCGAGATGTTAGGTTCTCTTTGGTTAGGGTATATAACGTTATAGACGTATATAATGTCCCCACCGAGAAGTACGGGCCGACACGACCGGGATTTTGTAAAACATTACCAGCGAGGGTCTAGATGGATTCGGTTAGGTTATTTTACGATATAGACGTATGTAATGTGCCCACCGAGAAGTAGGGGCCGAGCCGCCAGGAATGTTGGAAAATACTACATCCGAGATGTTAGGTTCCCTCAGGTTAGGATATATAAAGTTATAGACGTATATGAGGTCCCCACGGAAAAGTACGGGCCGACACGACCTGGATTTTGTAAAACATTACCAGCGAGGGCCTAGATGGGTTAGGTCAGGTTATATTACGATATAGACGTATATAATGTGGCCACCGAGAAGTAGGGGCCGACCCGCCAGGAATGTTGTGAAATACTACATCCGAGATGTTAGGTTCCCATAGGTTAGGATATATAAATTTATAGACGTATATAATGTCCGCACCGAGACGTACGGGAAGACATGAACGGGATTCTGTGAAACATTACCAGCGAGGGTCTAGGTGGGTTAGGTTAGGTTATATTACGATATAGACGTATATAATGTCCCCACCGAGAAGTAGGGGCCGACCCGCTAGGATTGTTGGAAAATACTACATCCGAGATGTTAGGTTCCCTCAGGTTAGGATATATAACGTTATAGACGTATATAATGTCCGCACCGAGACGTACGGGACGACACGAACGGGATTCTGTAAATCATTCCCAGCTAGGGGCTAGATGTGTTACGTTAGGTTATATTACGTTATAGACGTATATAATGATCCCACCGAGAATTGGCGCCGACCCGCCAGGAATGTTGTGAAATACTACATCCGAGATGTTAGGTTCCCTTAGGTTAGGATATATAAATTTATAGACGTATATAATTTCCGCACCGAGACGTACGGGAAGACACGAATGGGATTCTGTGAAACATTACCAGCGAGGGTCTAGGTGGGTTAGGTTAGGTTATATTACGATATATACGTATATAATGTGCCCACCGAGAAGTAGGGGCCGACCCGCCAGGAATGTTGGAAAATACTACATCCGAGATGTTAGGTTCCCTTAGGTTAGGATATATAACGTTATAGACGTATATAATGTCCTCACCGAGATGTACGGGCCGACACGACCGGGATTTTGTAAAACATTACCAGCGAGGGTCTAGATGGGTTAGGTTAGGTTATATTACGATATAGACGTATATAATGTGCCCACCGAGAAGTAGGGGCCGACCCGCCAGGAACGTTGGAAAATACTACATTCGAGATGTTAGGTTCTCTTAGGTTAGGGTATATAACGTTATAGACGTATATAATGTCCCCACCGAGAAGTACGGGGCGACACGACCGGGATTTTGTAAAACATTACCAGCGAGGGTCTAGATGGGTTCGGTTAGGTTATATTACGATATAGACGTATGTAATGTGCACACCGAGAAGTATGGGCCGACCCGCCAGGAATGTTGGAAAATACTACATCCGAGATGTTAGGTTCCCTTAGGTTAGGATATATAACGTTATAGACTTATATAAAGTCCTCACCGAGATGTACGGGCCGACACGATCGGGATTTTGTAAAACATTACCAGCGAGGGTCTAGATGGGTTAGGTTAGGTTATATTACGATATAGACGTATATAATGTGCCCACCGAGAAGTAGGGGCCGACCCGCCAGGAATGTTGGAAAATACTACATCCGAGATGTTAGGTTCCCTTAGGTTAGGATATATAAATTTATAGACGTATATAATGTCCGCACCGAGACGTACGGGAAGACATGAACGGGATTCTGTGAAGCATTACCAGCGAGGGTCTAGGTGGGTTAGGTTAGGTTATATTACGTTATAGACGTATATAATGTTCCCACCGAGAAGTAGGGGCCGACCCGCCAGAAATGTTGGAAAATTCTACATCCGAGATGTTAGGTTCCCTCAGGTTAGGATATATAAAGTTATAGACGTATATGAGGTCCCCACGGAAAAGTACGGGCCGACACGACCGGGATTTTGTAAAACATTACCAGCGAGTGTCTAGATGGGTTAGGTTAGGTTATATTACGATATAGACGTATATAATGTGCCGACCGAGAAGTAGGATCCGACCCGCCAGGATTGTTGGAAAATACTACATCCGAGATGTTAGGTTCCCTCAGGTTAGGATATATAACGTTATAGACGTATATAATGTCCGCACCGAGACGTACGGGACGACACGAACGGGATTCTGTAAAACATTCCCAGCTAGGGGCTAGATGTGTTACGTTAGGTTATATTACGTTATAGACGTATATAATGATCCCACCGAGAAGTGGCGCCGACCCGCCAGGAATGTTGGAAAATACTACATCCGAGATGTTAGGTTCCTTTAGGTTCGGATATATAACGTTATTGACGTATATAATGTTCTCACCGAGATGTACGGGCCGACACGAACGGGATTTTGTAAAACATTACCAGCGAGGGTCTAGATGGGTTAGGTTAGGTTATATTACGATATAGACGTATGTAATGTGCCCACCGAGAAGTAGGGGCCGACCCGCCAGGAATGTTGGAAAATACTACATCCGAGATGTTAGGTTCCCTTAGGTTAGGATATATAACGTTATAGACGTATATAATGTCCTCACCGAGATGTACGGGCCGACACGACCGGGATTTTGTAAAACATTACCAGCGAGGGTCTAGATGGGTTAGGTTAGGTTATATTACGATATAGACGTATATAATGTGCCCACCGAAAAGTAGGGGCCCACCCGCCAGAAATGTTGGAAAATTCTACATCCGAGATGTTAAGTTGCCTTAGGTCAGGATATATAACGTTATAGACGTATATAATATCCGCACCGAGACGTACGGGACGACACGAACGGGATTCTGTAAAACATTCCCAGCTAGGGGCTAGATGTGTTACGTTAGGTTATATTACATTATAGACATATATAATGATCCCACCGAGAATTGGCGCCGACCCGCCAGGAATGTTGTAAAATACTACATCCGAGATGTTAGGTTCCCATAGGTTAGGATATATAAATTTATAGACGTATATAATGTCCGCACCGAGACGTACGGGAAGACATGAACGGGATTCTGTGAAACATTACCAGCGAGGGTCTAGGTGGGTTAGGTTAGGTTATATTACGATATAGACGTATATAATGTCCCCACCGAGAAGTAGGGGCCGACCCGCCAGGAATGTTGGAAAATACTACATCCGAGATGTTAGGTTCCCTTAGGTTAGGATATATAACGTTATAGACGTATATAATGTCCTCACCGAGATGTACGGGCCGACACGACCGGGATTTTGTAAAACATTACCAGCGAGGGTCTAGATGGGTTAGGTTAGGTTATATTACGATATAGACGTATATAATGTGCCCACCGAGAAGTAGGGGCCGACCCGCCAGGAATGTTGGAAAATACTACATCCGAGATGTTAGGTTCTCTTAGGTTAGGGTATATAACGTTATAGACGTATATAATGTCCCCACCGAGAAGTAGGGGCCGACCCGCCAGGAATGTTGGAAAATACTACATCCGAGATGTTAGGTTCCCTTAGGTTAGGATATATAAATTTATAGACGTATATAATGTCCGCACCGAGACGTACGGGAAGACATGAACGGGATTCTGTGAAGCATTACCAGCGAGGGTCTAGGTGGGTTAGGTTAGGTTATATTACGTTATAGACGTATATAATGTTCCCACCGAGAAGTAGGGGCCGACCCGCCAGAAATGTTGGAAAATTCTACATCCGAGATGTTAAGTTGCCTTAGGTTAGGATATATAACGTTATAGACGTATATAATGTCCGCACCGAGACGTACGGGACGACACGAACGGGATTCTGTAAAACATTCCCAGCTAGGGGCTAGATGTGTTACGTTAGGTTATATTACGTTATAGACGTATATAATGATCCCACCGAGAAGTGGCGCCGACCCGCCAGGAATGTTGTGAAATACTACATCCGAGATATGAGGTTCCCTTAGGTTAGGATATATAACGTTATTGACGTATATAATGTCCTCACCGAGATGTACGGGCCGACACGAACGGGATTTTGTAAAACATTACCAGCGAGGGTCTAGATGGGTTAGGTTAGGTTATATTACGATATAGACGTATGTAATGTGCCCACCGAGAAGTAGGGGCCGACCCGCCAGGAATGTTGGAAAATACTACATCCGAGATGTTAGGTTCCCTTAGGTTAGGATATATAACGTTATAGACGTATATAATATCCTCACCGAGATGTACGGGCCGACACGACCGGGATTTTGTAAAACATTACCAGCGAGGGTCTAGATGGGTTAGGTTAGGTTATATTACGATATAGACGTATATAATCTGCCCACCGAGAAGTAGGGGCCCACCCGCCAGAAATGTTGGAAAATTCTACATCCGAGATGTTAAGTTGCCTTAGGTCAGGATATATAACGTTATAGACGTATATAATATATGCACCGAGACGTACGGGACGACACGAACGGGATTCTGTAAAACATTCCCAGCTAGGGGCTAGATGTGTTACGTTAGGTTATATTACATTATAGACATATATAATGATCCCACCGAGAATTGGCGCCGACCCGCCAGGAATGTTGTGAAATACTACATCCGAGATGTTAGGTTCCCATAGGTTAGGATATATAAATTTATAGACGTATATAATGTCCGCACCGAGACGTACGGGAAGACATGAACGGGATTCTGTGAAGCATTACCAGCGAGGGTCTAGGTGGGTTAGGTTAGGTTATATTACGTTATAGACGTATATAATGTGCCCACCGAGAAGTAGGAGCCGACCCGCCAGGAATGTTGGAAAATACTACATCCGAGATGTAAAGTTGCCTTAGGTTAGGATATATAACGTTATAGACGTATATAATGTCCGCACCGAGACGTACGGGACGACACGACCGGGATTCTGTAAAACATTCCCAGCTAGGGGCTAGATGTGTTAGGTTAGGTTATATTACGTTATAGACGTATATAATGTGGCCACCGAGAAGTAGGGGCCGACCCGCCAGGAATGTTGGAAAATACTACATCCGAGATGTTAGGTTCCTTTAGGTTCGGATATATAACGTTATAGACGTATATAATGTCCTCACCGAGATGTACGGGCCGACACGAACGGCATTTTGTAAAACATTACCAGCGAGGGTCTAGATGGCTTAGGTTAGGTTATATTACGATATAGACGTATATAATTTGCCCACCGAGAAGTAGGGGCCGACCCGCCAGGAATGTTGGAAAATACTACATCCGAGATGTTAGGTTCCCTCAGGTTAGGATATATAAAGTTATAGACGTATATGAGGTCCCCACGGAAAAGTACGGGCCGACACGACCGGGATTTTGTAAAACATTACCAGCGAGTGTCTAGATGGGTTAGGTTAGGTTATATTACGATATAGACGTATATAATGTGCCGACCGAGAAGTAGGATCCGACCCGCCAGGATTGTTGGAAAATACTACATCCGAGATGTTAGGTTCCCTCAGGTTAGGATATATAACGTTATAGACGTATATAATGTCCGCACCGAGACGTACGGGACGACACGAACGGGATTCTGTAAAACATTCCCAGCTAGGGGCTAGATGTGTTACGTTAGGTTATATTACGTTATAGACGTATATAATGATCCCACCGAGAAGTGGCGCCGACCCGCCAGGAATGTTGTGAAATACTACATCCGAGATATGAGGTTCCCTTAGGTTAGGATATATAACGTTATTGACGTATATAATGTTCTCACCGAGATGTACGGGCCGACACGAACGGGATTTTGTAAAACATTACCAGCGAGGGTCTAGATGGGTTAGGTTAGGTTATATTACGATATAGACGTATGTAATGTGCCCACCGAGAAGTAGGGGCCGACCCGCCAGGAATGTTGGAAAATACTACATCCGAGATGTTAGGTTCCCTTAGGTTAGGATATATAACGTTATAGACGTATATAATATCCTCACCGAGATGTACGGGCCGACACGACCGGGATTTTGTAAAACATTACCAGCGAGGGTCTAGATGGGTTAGGTTAGGTTATATTACGATATAGACGTATATAATGTGCCCACCGAGAAGTAGGGGCCCACCCGCCAGAAATGTTGGAAAATTCTACATCCGAGATGTTAAGTTGCCTTAGGTCAGGATATATAACGTTATAGACGTATATAATATATGCACCGAGACGTACGGGACGACACGAACGGGATTCTGTAAAACATTCCCAGCTAGGGGCTAGATGTGTTACGTTAGGTTATATTACATTATAGACATATATAATGATCCCACCGAGAATTGGCGCCGACCCGCCAGGAATGTTGTGAAATACTACATCCGAGATGTTAGGTTCCCATAGGTTAGGATATATAAATTTATAGACGTATATAATGTCCGCACCGAGACGTACGGGAAGACATGAACGGGATTCTGTGAAGCATTACCAGCGAGGGTCTAGGTGGGTTAGGTTAGGTTATATTACGTTATAGACGTATATAATGTGCCCACCGAGAAGTAGGAGCCGACCCGCCAGGAATGTTGGAAAATACTACATCCGAGATGTAAAGTTGCCTTAGGTTAGGATATATAACGTTATAGACGTATATAATGTCCGCACCGAGACGTACGGGACGACACGACCGGGATTCTGTAAAACATTCCCAGCTAGGGGCTAGATGTGTTAGGTTAGGTTATATTACGTTATAGACGTATATAATGTGGCCACCGAGAAGTAGGGGCCGACCCGCCAGGAATGTTGGAAAATACTACATCCGAGATGTTAGGTTCCTTTAGGTTCGGATATATAACGTTATAGACGTATATAATGTCCTCACCGAGATGTACGGGCCGACACGAACGGCATTTTGTAAAACATTACCAGCGAGGGTCTAGATGGCTTAGGTTAGGTTATATTACGATATAGACGTATATAATTTGCCCACCGAGAAGTAGGGGCCGACCCGCCAGGAATGTTGGAAAATACTACATCCGAGATGTTAGGTTCCCTCAGGTTAGGATATATAAAGTTATAGACGTATATGAGGTCCCCACGGAAAAGTACGGGCCGACACGACCGGGATTTTGTAAAACATTACCAGCGAGGGTCTAGATGGGTTAGGTTAGGTTATATTACGATATAGACGTATATAATGTGCCGACCGAGAAGTAGGATCCGACCCGCCAGGATTGTTGGAAAATACTACATCCGAGATGTTAGGTTCCCTCAGGTTAGGATATATAACGTTATAGACGTATATAATGTCCGCACCGAGACGTACGGGACGACACGAACGGGATTCTGTAAAACATTCCCAGCTAGGGGCTAGATGTGTTACGTTAGGTTATATTACGTTATAGACGTATATAATGATCCCACCGAGAAGTGGCGCCGACCCGCCAGGAATGTTGTGAAATACTACATCCGAGATATGAGGTTCCCTTAGGTTAGGATATATAACGTTATTGACGTATATAATGTTCTCACCGAGATGTACGGGCCGACACGAACGGGATTTTGCAAAACATTACCAGCGAGGGTCTAGATGGGTTAGGTTAGGTTATATTACGATATAGACGTATGTAATGTGCCCACCGAGAAGTAGGGGCCGACCCGCCAGGAATGTTGGAAAATACTACATCCGAGATGTTAGGTTCCCTTAGGTTAGGATATATAACGTTATAGACGTATATAATGTCCTCACCGAGATGTACGGGCCGACACGACCGGGATTTTGTAAAACATTACCAGCGAGGGTCTAGATGGGTTAGGTTAGGTTATATTACGATATAGACGTATATAATGTGCCCACCGAAAAGTAGGGGCCCACCCGCCAGAAATGTTGGAAAATTCTACATCCGAGATGTTAAGTTGCCTTAGGTCAGGATATATAACGTTATAGACGTATATAATATCCGCACCGAGACGTACGGGACGACACGAACGGGATTCTGTAAAACATTCCCAGCTAGGGGCTAGATGTGTTACGTTAGGTTATATTACATTATAGACATATATAATGATCCCACCGAGAATTGGCGCCGACCCGCCAGGAATGTTGTGAAATACTACATCCGAGATGTTAGGTTCCCATAGGTTAGGATATATAAATTTATAGACGTATATAATGTCCGCACCGAGACGTACGGGAAGACATGAACGGGATTCTGTGAAACATTACCAGCGAGGGTCTAGGTGGGTTAGGTTAGGTTATATTACGATATAGACGTATATAATGTCCCCACCGAGAAGTAGGGGCCGACCCGCCAGGAATGTTGGAAAATACTACATCCGAGATGTTAGGTTCCCTTAGGTTAGGATATATAACGTTATAGACGTATATAATGTCCTCACCGAGATGTACGGGCCGACACGACCGGGATTTTGTAAAACATTACCAGCGAGGGTCTAGATGGGTTAGGTTAGGTTATATTACGATATAGACGTATATAATGTGCCCACCGAGAAGTAGGGGCGGACCCGCCAGGAATGTTGGAAAATACTACATCCGAGATGTTAGGTTCTCTTAGGTTGGGGTATATAACGTTATAGACGTATATAATGTCCCCACCGAGAAGTACGGGCCGACACGACCGGGATTTTGTAAAACATTACCAGCGAGGGTCTAGATGGGTTAGGTTAGGTTATATTACGATATAGACGTATATAATGTGCCCACCGAGAAGTAGGGGCCGACCCGCCAGGAACGTTGGAAAATACTACATTCGAGATGTTAGGTTCTCTTAGGTTAGGGTATATAACGTTATAGACGTATATAATGTCCCCACCGAGAAGTACGGGGCGACACGACCGGGATTTTGTAAAACATTACCAGCGAGGGTCTAGATGGGTTCGGTTAGGTTATATTACGATATAGACGTATGTAATGTGCACACCGAGAAGTATGGGCCGACCCGCCAGGAATGTTGGAAAATACTACATCCGAGATGTTAGGTTCCCTTAGGTTAGGATATATAACGTTATAGACTTATATAAAGTCCTCACCGAGATGTACGGGCCGACACGATCGGGATTTTGTAAAACATTACCAGCGAGGGTCTAGATGGGTTAGGTTAGGTTATATTACGATATAGACGTATATAATGTGCCCACCGAGAAGTAGGGGCCGACCCGCCAGGAATGTTGGAAAATACTACATCCGAGATGTTAGGTTCCCTTAGGTTAGGATATATAAATTTATAGACGTATATAATGTCCGCACCGAGACGTACGGGAAGACATGAACGGGATTCTGTGAAGCATTACCAGCGAGGGTCTAGGTGGGTTAGGTTAGGTTATATTACGTTATAGACGTATATAATGTTCCCACCGAGAAGTAGGGGCCGACCCGCCAGAAATGTTGGAAAATTCTACATCCGAGATGTTAAGTTGCCTTAGGTTAGGATATATAACGTTATAGACGTATATAATGTCCGCACCGAGACGTACGGGACGACACGAACGGGATTCTGTAAAACATTCCCAGCTAGGGGCTAGATGTGTTACGTTAGGTTATATTACGTTATAGACGTATATAATGATCCCACCGAGAAGTGGCGCCGACCCGCCAGGAATGTTGTGAAATACTACATCCGAGATATGAGGTTCCCTTAGGTTAGGATATATAACGTTATTGACGTATATAATGTCCTCACCGAGATGTACGGGCCGACACGAACGGGATTTTGTAAAACATTACCAGCGAGGGTCTAGATGGGTTAGGTTAGGTTATATTACGATATAGACGTATGTAATGTGCCCACCGAGAAGTAGGGGCCGACCCGCCAGGAATGTTGGAAAATACTACATCCGAGATGTTAGGTTCCCTTAGGTTAGGATATATAACGTTATAGACTTATATAAAGTCCTCACCGAGATGTACGGGCCGACACGATCGGGGTTTTGTAAAACATTACCAGCGAGGGTCTAGATGGGTTAGGTTAGGTTATATTACGATATAGACGTATATAATGTGCCCACCGAGAAGTAGGGGCCCACCCGCCAGAAATGTTGGAAAATTCTACATCCGAGATGTTAAGTTGCCTTAGGTCAGGATATATAACGTTATAGACGTATATAATATATGCACCGAGACGTACGGGACGACACGAACGGGATTCTGTAAAACATTCCCAGCTAGGGGCTAGATGTGTTACGTTAGGTTATATTACATTATAGACATATATAATGATCCCACCGAGAATTGGCGCCGACCCGCCAGGAATGTTGTGAAATACTACATCCGAGATGTTAGGTTCCCATAGGTTAGGATATATAAATTTATAGACGTATATAATGTCCGCACCGAGACGTACGGGAAGACATGAACGGGATTCTGTGAAGCATTACCAGCGAGGGTCTACGTGGGTTAGGTTAGGTTATATTACGTTATAGACGTATATAATGTGCCCACCGAGAAGTAGGAGCCGACCCGCCAGGAATGTTGGAAAATACTACATCCGAGATGTAAAGTTGCCTTAGGTTAGGATATATAACGTTATAGACGTATATAATGTCCGCACCGAGACGTACGGGACGACACGACCGGGATTCTGTAAAACATTCCCAGCTAGGGGCTAGATGTGTTAGGTTAGGTTATATTACGTTATAGACGTATATAATGTGGCCACCGAGAAGTAGGGGCCGACCCGCCAGGAATGTTGGAAAATACTACATCCGAGATGTTAGGTTCCTTTAGGTTCGGATATATAACGTTATAGACGTATATAATGTCCTCACCGAGATGTACGGGCCGACACGAACGGCATTTTGTAAAACATTACCAGCGAGGGTCTAGATGGCTTAGGTTAGGTTATATTACGATATAGACGTATATAATTTGCCCACCGAGAAGTAGGGGCCGACCCGCCAGGAATGTTGGAAAATACTACATCCGAGATGTTAGGTTCCCTCAGGTTAGGATATATAAAGTTATAGACGTATATGAGGTCCCCACGGAAAAGTACGGGCCGACACGACCGGGATTTTGTAAAACATTACCAGCGAGTGTCTAGATGGGTTAGGTTAGGTTATATTACGATATAGACGTATATAATGTGCCGACCGAGAAGTAGGATCCGACCCGCCAGGATTGTTGGAAAATACTACATCCGAGATGTTAGGTTCTCTTAGGTTAGGGTATATAACGTTATAGACGTATATAATGTCCCCACCGAGAAGTACGGGCCGACACGACCGGGATTTTGTAAAACATTACCAGCGAGGGTCTAGATGGGTTCGGTTAGGTTATATTACGATATAGACGTATGTAATGTGCCCACCGAGAAGTATGGGCCGACCCGCCAGGAATGTTGGAAAATACTACATCCGAGATGTTAGGTTCCCTTAGGTTAGGATATATAACGTTATAGACGTATATAATGTCCTCACCGAGATGTACGGGCCGACACGACCGGGATTTTGTAAAACATTACCAGCGAGGGTCTAGATGGGTTAGGTTAGGTTATATTACGATATAGACGTATATAATGTGCCCACCGAGAAGTAGGGGCCGACCCGCCAGGAATGTTGGAAAATACTACATCCGAGATGTTAGGTTCCCTTAGGTTAGGATATATAACGTTATAGACGTATATAATGTCCTCGCCGAGATGTACGGGCCGACACAACCGGGATTTTGTAAAACATTCCCAATTAGGGGCTAGATGTGTTACGTTAGGTTATATTACGTTATAGACGTATGTAATGATCCCACCTAGAAGTAGGGGCCGACCCGCCAGGAATGTTGGAAAATACTACATCCGGGATGTTAGGTTCTCTTAGGTTAGGGTATATAACGTTATAGACGTATATAATGTCCCCACCGAGTAGTACGGGCCGACACGACCGGGATTTTGTAAAACATTACCAGCGAGGGTCTAGATGGATTCGGTTAGGTTATTTTACGATATAGACGTATGTAATGTGCCCACCGAGAAGTAGGGGCTGACCCGCCAGGAATGTTGGAAAATACTACATCCGAGATGTTAGGTTCCCTTAGGTTAGGATATATAAATTTATAGACGTATATAATGTCCGCACCGAGACGCACGGGAAGACATGAACGGGATTCTGTGAAGCATTACCAGCGAGGGTCTAGGTGGGTTAGGTTAGGTTATATTACGTTATAGACGTATATAATGTTCCCACCGAGAAGTAGGGGCCGACCAGCCAGAAATGTTGGAAAATTCTACATCCGAGATGTTAAGTTGCCTTAGGTTAGGATATATAACGTTATAGACGTATATAATGTCCTCACCGAGATGTACGGGCCGACACGACCGGGATTTTGTAAAACATTACCAGCGAGGGTCTAGATGGGTTAGGTTAGGTTATATTACGATATAGACGTATATAATGTGCCCACCGAGAAGTAGGAGCCGACCCGCCAGGAATGTTGGAAAATACTACATCCGAGATGTAAAGTTGCCTTAGGTTAGGATATATAACGTTATAGACGTATATAATGTCCGCACCGAGACGTACGGGACGACACGACCGGGAATCTGCAAAACATTCCCAGCTAGGGGCTAGATGTGTTAGGTTAGGTTATATTACGTTATAGACGTATATAATGATCCCACCGAGAAGTAGGGGCCGACCCGCCAGGAATGTTGGAAAATACTACATCCGAGATGTTAGGTTCCTTTAGGTTCGGATATATAACGTTATAGACGTATATAATGTCCTCACCGAGATGTACGGGCCGACACAACCGGGATTTTGTAAAACATTCCCAGCTAGGGGCTAGATGTGTTACGTTAGGTTATATTTCGTTATAGACGTATATAATGATCCCACCTAGAAGTAGGGGCCGACCGGCCAGGAATGTTGGAAAATACTACATCCGAGATGTTAGGTTCTCTTAGGTTAGGGTATATAACGTCATAGACGTATATAATGTCCCCACCAAGAAGTACGGGCCGACACGACCGGGATTTTGTAATACATTACCAGCGAGGGTCTAGATGGATTCGGTTAGGTTATTTTACGATATAGACGTATGTAATGTGCCCACCGAGAAGTAGGGGCCGACCCGCCAGGAATGTTGGAAAATACTACATCCGAGATGTTAGGTTCCCTTAGGTTAGGATATATAACGTTATAGACGTATATAATGTCCTCACCGAGATGTACGGGCCGACACGACCGGGATTTTGTAAAACATTACCAGCGAGGGTCTAGATGGGTTAGGTTAGGTTATATTACGATATAGACGTATATAATGTGCCCACCGAAAAGTAGGGGCCCACCCGCCAGAAATGTTGGAAAATTCTACATCCGAGATGTTAAGTTGCCTTAGGTCAGGATATATAACGTTATAGACGTATATAATATCAGCACCGAGACGTACGGGACGACACGAACGGGATTCTGTAAAACATTCCCAGCTAGGGGCTAGATGTGTTACGTTAGGTTATATTACATTATAGACATATATAATGATCCCACCGAGAATTGGCGCCGACCCGCCAGGAATGTTGTGAAATACTACATCCGAGATGTTAGGTTCCCATAGGTTAGGATATATAAATTTATAGACGTATATAATGTCCGCACCGAGACGTACGGGAAGACATGAACGGGATTCTGTGAAACATTACCAGCGAGGGTCTAGGTGGGTTAGGTTAGGTTATATTACGATATAGACGTATATAATGTCCCCACCGAGAAGTAGGGGCCGACCCGCCAGGAATGTTGGAAAATACTACATCCGAGATGTTAGGTTCCCTTAGGTTAGGATATATAACGTTATAGACGTATATAATGTCCTCACCGAGATGTACGGGCCGACACGACCGGGATTTTGTAAAACATTACCAGCGAGGGTCTAGATGGGTTAGGTTAGGTTATATTACGATATAGACGTATATAATGTGCCCACCGAGAAGTAGGGGCCGACCCGCCAGGAATGTTGGAAAATACTACATCCGAGATGTTAGGTTCTCTTAGGTTAGGGTATATAACGTTATAGACGTATATAATGTCCCCACCGAGAAGTACGGGCCGACACGACCGGGATTTTGTAAAACATTACCAGCGAGGGTCTAGATGGGTTCGGTTAGGTTATATTACGATATAGACGTATGTAATGTGCCCACCGAGAAGTATGGGCCGACCCGCCAGGAATGTTGGAAAATACTACATCCGAGATGTTAGGTTCCCTTAGGTTAGGATATATAACGTTATAGACGTATATAATGTCCTCACCGAGATGTACGGGCCGACACGACCGGGATTTTGTAAAACATTACCAGCGAGGGTCTAGATGGGTTAGGTTAGGTTATATTACGATATAGACGTATATAATGTGCCCACCGAGAAGTAGGGGCCGACCCGCCAGGAATGTTGGAAAATACTACATCCGAGATGTTAGGTTCCCTTAGGTTAGGATATATAACGTTATAGACGTATATAATGTCCTCGCCGAGATGTACGGGCCGACACAACCGGGATTTTGTAAAACATTCCCAATTAGGGGCTAGATGTGTTACGTTAGGTTATATTACGTTATAGACGTATGTAATGATCCCACCTAGAAGTAGGGGCCGACCCGCCAGGAATGTTGGAAAATACTACATCCGGGATGTTAGGTTCTCTTAGGTTAGGGTATATAACGTTATAGACGTATATAATGTCCCCACCGAGTAGTACGGGCCGACACGACCGGGATTTTGTAAAACATTACCAGCGAGGGTCTAGATGGATTCGGTTAGGTTATTTTACGATATAGACGTATGTAATGTGCCCACCGAGAAGTAGGGGCCGACCCGCCAGGAATGTTGGAAAATACTACATCCGAGATGTTAGGTTCCCTTAGGTTAGGATATATAAATTTATAGACGTATATAATGTCCGCACCGAGACGCACGGGAAGACATGAACGGGATTCTGTGAAGCATTACCAGCGAGGGTCTAGGTGGGTTAGGTTAGGTTATATTACGTTATAGACGTATATAATGTTCCCACCGAGAAGTAGGGGCCGACCAGCCAGAAATGTTGGAAAATTCTACATCCGAGATGTTAAGTTGCCTTAGGTTAGGATATATAACGTTATAGACGTATATAATGTCCTCACCGAGATGTGCGGGCCGACACGACCGGGATTTTGTAAAACATTACCAGCGAGGGTCTAGATGGGTTAGGTTAGGTTATATTACGATATAGACGTATATAATGTGCCCACCGAGAAGTAGGAGCCGACCCGCCAGGAATGTTGGAAAATACTACATCCGAGATGTAAAGTTGCCTTAGGTTAGGATATATAACGTTATAGACGTATATAATGTCCGCACCGAGACGTACGGGACGACACGACCGGGAATCTGCAAAACATTCCCAGCTAGGGGCTAGATGTGTTAGGTTAGGTTATATTACGTTATAGACGTATATAATGATCCCACCGAGAAGTAGGGGCCGACCCGCCAGGAATGTTGGAAAATACTACATCCGAGATGTTAGGTTCCTTTAGGTTCGGATATATAACGTTATAGACGTATATAATGTCCTCACCGAGATGTACGGGCCGACACAACCGGGATTTTGTAAAACATTCCCAGCTAGGGGCTAGATGTGTTACGTTAGGTTATATTTCGTTATAGACGTATATAATGATCCCACCTAGAAGTAGGGGCCGACCGGCCAGGAATGTTGGAAAATACTACATCCGAGATGTTAGGTTCTCTTAGGTTAGGGTATATAACGTCATAGACGTATATAATGTCCCCACCGAGAAGTACGGGCCGACACGACCGGGATTTTGTAATACATTACCAGCGAGGGTCTAGATGGATTCGGTTAGGTTATTTTACGATATAGACGTATGTAATGTGCCCACCGAGAAGTAGGGGCCGACCCGCCAGGAATGTTGGAAAATACTACATCCGAGATGTTAGGTTCCCTTAGGTTAGGATATATAACGTTATAGACGTATATAATGTCCTCACCGAGATGTACGGGCCGACACGACCGGGATTTTGTAAAACATTACCAGCGAGGGTCTAGATGGGTTAGGTTAGGTTATATTACGATATAGACGTATATAATGTGCCCACCGAGAAGTAGGGGCCCACCCGCCAGAAATGTTGGAAAATTCTACATCCGAGATGTTAAGTTGCCTTAGGTCAGGATATATAACGTTATAGACGTATATAATATATGCACCGAGACGTACGGGACGACACGAACGGGATTCTGTAAAACATTCCCAGCTAGGGGCTAGATGTGTTACGTTAGGTTATATTACATTATAGACATATATAATGATCCCACCGAGAATTGGCGCCGACCCGCCAGGAATGTTGTGAAATACTACATCCGAGATGTTAGGTTCCCATAGGTTAGGATATATAAATTTATAGACGTATATAATGTCCGCACCGAGACGTACGGGAAGACATGAACGGGATTCTGTGAAGCATTACCAGCGAGGGTCTAGGTGTGTTAGGTTAGGTTATATTACGTTATACACGTATATAATGTTCCCACCGAGAAGTAGGGGCCGACCAGCCAGAAATGTTGGAAAATTCTACATCCGAGATATTAAGTTGCCTTAGGTTAGGATATATAACGTTATAGACGTATATAATGTCCTCACCGAGATGTACGGGCCGACACGACCGGGATTTTGTAAAACATTACCAGCGAGGGTCTAGATGGGTTAGGTTAGGTTATATTACGATATAGACGTATATAATGTGCCCACCGAGAAGTAGGAGCCGACCCGCCAGGAATGTTGGAAAATACTACATCCGAGATGTAAAGTTGCCTTAGGTTAGGATATATAACGTTATAGACGTATATAATGTCCGCACCGAGACGTACGGGACGACACGACCGGGATTCTGTAAAACATTCCCAGCTAGGGGCTAGATGTGTTAGGTTAGGTTATATTACGTTATAGACGTATATAATGATCCCACCGAGAAGTAGGGGCCGACCCGCCAGGAATGTTGGAAAATACTACATCCGAGATGTTAGGTTCCTTTAGGTTCGGATATATAACGTTATAGACGTATATAATGTCCTCACCGAGATGTACGGGCCGACACGAACGGCATTTTGTAAAACATTACCAGCGAGGGTCTAGATGGCTTAGGTTAGGTTATATTACGATATAGACGTATATAATTTGCCCACCGAGAAGTAGGGGCCGACCCGCCAGGAATGTTGGAAAATACTACATCCGAGATGTTAGGTTCCCTCAGGTTAGGATATATAAAGTTATAGACGTATATGAGGTCCCCACGGAAAAGTACGGGCCGACACGACCGGGATTTTGTAAAACATTACCAGCGAGTGTCTAGATGGGTTAGGTTAGGTTATATTACAATATAGACGTATATAATGTGCCCACCGAGAAGTAGGATCCGACCCGCCAGGAATGTTGGAAAATACTACATCCGAGATGTTAGGTTCTCTTAGGTTAGGATATATAACGTTATAGACGTATATAATGTCCCCACCGAGAAGTACGGGAAGACATGAACGGGATTCTGTGAAACATTACCAGCGAGGGTCTAGGTGGGTTAGGTTAGGTTATATTACGATATAGACATATATAATGTGCCCACCGAGAAGTAGGGGCCGACCCGCCAGGAATGTTGGAAAATACTACATCCGAGAAGTTAGGTTCACTTAGGTTAGGATATATAACGTTATAGACGTATATAATGTCCTCACCGAGATGTATGGTCCGACACGACCGGGATTTTGTAAAACATTACCAGCGAGGGTCTAGATGGGTTAGGTCAGGTTATATTACGATATAGACGTATATAATGTGCCCACCGAGAAGTAGGGGCCGACCCGCCAGGATTGTTGGAAAATACTACATCCGAGATGTTAGGTTCCCTCAGGTTAGGATATATAACGTTATAGACGTATATAATGTCCGCACCGAGACGTACGGGGCGACACGAACGAGATTCTGTAAAACATTCCCAGCTAGGGGCTAGATGTGTTACGTTAGGTTATATTACGTTATAGACGTATATAATGATCCCACCGAGAATTGGCGCCGACCCGCCAGGAATGTTGTGAAATACTACATCCGAGATGTTAGGTTCCCTTAGGTTAGGATATATAAATTTATAGACGTATATAATTTCCGCACCGAGACGTACGGGAAGACACGAATGGGATTCTGTGAAACATTACCAGCGAGGGTCTAGGTGGGTTAGGTTAGGTTATATTACGATATATACGTATATAATGTGCCCACCGAGAAGTAGGGGCCGACCCGCCAGGAATGTTGGAAAATACTACATCCGAGATGTTAGGTTCCCTTAGGTTAGGATATATAACGTTATAGACGTATATAATGTCCTCACCGAGATGTACGGGCCGACACGACCGGGATTTTGTAAAACATTACCAGCGAGGGTCTAGATGGGTTAGGTTAGGTTATATTACGATATAGACGTACATAATGTGCCCACCGAGAAGTAGGGGCCGACCCGCCAGGAATGTTGGAAAATACTACATCCGAGATGTTAGGTTCCCTTAGGTTAGGATATATAACGTTATAGACGTATATAATGTCCTCGCCGAGATATACGGGCCGACACGACCGGGATTTTGTAAAACATTACCAGCGAGGGTCTAGATGGGTTAGGTTAGGTTATATTACGATATAGACGTATATAATGTGCCCACCGAGAAGTAGGGGCCGACCCGCCAGGAATGTTGGAAAATACTACATCCCAGATGTTAGGTTCCCTTAGGTTAGGATATATAACGTTATAGACGTATATAATGTCCGCACCGAGACGTACGGGACGACACGAACGAGATTCTGTAAAACATTCCCAGCTAGGTGCTAGATGTGTTACGTTAGGTTATATTACGTTATAGACGTATATAATGATCCCACCGAGAATTGGCGCCGACCCGCCAGGAATGTTGTGAAATACTACATCCGAGATGTTAGGTTCCCTTAGGTTAGGATATATAAATTTATAGACGTATATAATTTCCGCACCGAGACGTACGGGAAGACACGAATGGGATTCTGTGAAACATTACCAGCGAGGGTCTAGGTGGGTTAGGTTAGGTTATATTACGATATATACGTATATAATGTGCCCATCGAGAAGTAGGGGCCGACCCGCCAGGAATGTTGGAAAATACTACATCCGAGATGTTAGGTTCCCTTAGGTTAGGATATATAACGTTATAGACGTATATAATGTCCTCACCGAGATGTACGGGCCGACACGACCGGGATTTTGTAAAACATTACCAGCGAGGGTCTAGATGGGTTAGGTTAGGTTATATTACGATATAGACGTACATAATGTGCCCACCGAGAAGTAGGGGCCGACCCGCCAGGAATGTTGGAAAATACTACATCCGAGATGTTAGGTTCCCTTAGGTTAGGATATATAACGTTATAGACGTATATAATGTCCTCGCCGAGATATACGGGCCGACACGACCGGGATTTTGTAAAACATTACCAGCGAGGGTCTAGATGGGTTAGGTTAGGTTATATTACGATATAGACGTATATAATGTGCCCACCGAGAAGTAGGGGCCGACCCGCCAGGAATGTTGGAAAATACTACATCCCAGATGTTAGGTTCGCTTAGGTTAGGATATATAACGTTATAGACGTATATAATGTCCTCGCCGAGATGTACGGGCCGACACAACCGGGATTTTGTAAAACATTCCCAGCTAGGGGCTAGATGTGTTACGTTAGGTTATATTACGTTATAGACGTATGTAATGATCCCACCTAGAAGTAGGGGCCGACCCGCCAGGAATGTTGGAAAATACTACATCCGAGATGTTAGGTTCTCTTAGGTTAGGGTATATAACGTTATAGACGTATATAATGTCCCCACCGAGAAGTACGGGCCGACACGACCGGGACTTTGTAAAACATTACCAGCGAGGGTCTAGATGGATTCGGTTAGGTTATTTTACGATATAGACGTATGTAATGTGCCCACCGAGAAGTAGGGGCCGACCCGCCAGGAATGTTGGAAAATACTACATCCGAGATGTTAGGTTCCCTTAGGTTAGGATATATAAATTTATAGACGTATATAATGTCCGCACCGAGACGTACGGGAAGACATGAACGGGATTGTGTGAAGCATTACCAGCGAGGGTCTAGGTGGGTTAGGTTAGGTTATATTACGATATAGACGTATATAATGTGCCCACCGAGAAGTAGGGGCCTACGCGCCAGGAATGTTGGAAAATACTACATCCGCGATTTTATGTTCACTTAGGTTAGGATATATAACGTTATAGACGTATATAATGTCCTCACCGAGATGTACGGTCCGACACGACCGGGATTATGTAAAACATTACCAGCGAGGGTCTAGATGGGTTAGGTTAGGTTATATTACGATATAGACGTATATAATGTGCCCACCGAGGAGTAGGGGCCGACCCGCCAGGAATGTTGGAAAATACTACATCCGAGATATTAGGTTCCCTTAGGTTAGGATATATAAGTTTATAGACGTATATAATGTCCGCACCGAGACGTACGGGAAGACATGAACGGGATTCTGTGAAACATTACCAGCGAGGGTCTAGGTGGGTTAGGTTAGGTTATACTACGATATAGACGTATATAATGTGCCTACCGAGAAGTAGGGGCCGACCCGCCAGGAATGTTGGAAAATACTACATCCGAGATGTTATGTTCACTTAGGTTAGGATATATAACGTTATAGACGTATATAATGTCCTCACCGAGATGTACGGTCCGACACGACCGGGATTTTGTAAAACATTACCAGCGAGGGTCTAGATAGGTTAGGTCAGGTTATATTACGATATAGACGTATATAATGTGCCCACAGAGGAGTAGGGGCCGACCCGCCAGGATTGTTGGAAAATACTACATCCGAGATGTTAGGTTCCCTCAGGTTAGGATATATAACGTTATAGACGTATATAATGTCCGCACCGAGACGTACGGGACGACACGAACGAGATTCTGTAAAACATTCCCAGCTAGGGGCTAGATGTGTTACGTTAGGTTATATTACGTTATAGACGTATATAATGATCCCACCGAGAATTGGCGCCGACCCGCCAGGAATGTTGTGAAATACTACATCCGAGATGTTAGGTTCCCTTAGGTTAGGATATATAAATTTATAGACGTATATAATTTCCGCACCGAGACGTACGGGAAGACACGAATGGGATTCTGTGAAACATTACCAGCGAGGGTCTAGGTGGGTTAGGTTAGGTTATATTACGATATATACGTATATAATGTGCCCACCGAGAAGTAGGGGCTGACCCGCCAGGAATGTTGGAAAATACTACATCCGAGATGTTAGGTTCCCTTAGGTTAGGATATATAACGTTATAGACGTATATAATGTCCTCACCGAGATGTACGGGCCGACACGACCGGGATTTTGTAAAACATTACCAGCGAGGGTCTAGATGGGTTAGGTTAGGTTATATTACGATATAGACGTATATAATGTGCCCACCGAGAAGTAGGGGCCGACCCGCCAGGAATGTTGGAAAATACTACATCCGAGATGTTAGGTTCTCTTAGGTTAGGGTATATAACGTTATAGACGTATATAATGTCCCCACCGAGAAGTACGGGCCGACACGACCGGGATTTTGTAAAACATTACCAGCGAGGGTCTAGATGGGTTCGGTTAGGTTATATTACGATATAGACGTATGTAATGTGCCCACCGAGAAGTATGGGCCGACCCGCCAGGAATGTTGGAAAATACTACATCCGAGATGTTAGGTTCCCTTAGGTTAGGATATATAACGTTATAGACTTATATAATGTCCTCACCGAGATATACGGGCCGACACGACCGGGATTTTGTAAAACATTACCAGCGATGGTCTAGATGGGTTAGGTTAGGTTATATTACGATATAGACGTATATAATGTGCCCACCGAGAAGTAGGGGCCGACCCGCCAGGAATGTTGGAAAATACTACATCCGAGATGTTAGGTTCCCTTAGGTTAGGATATATAACGTTATAGACGTATATAATGTCCTCGCCGAGATGTACGGGCCGACACAACCGGGATTTTGTAAAACATTCCCAGCTAGGGGCTAGATGTGTTACGTTAGGTTATATTACGTTATAGACGTATGTAATGATCCCACCTAGAAGTAGGGGCCGAACCGCCAGGAATGTTGGAAAATACTACATCCGAGATGTTAGGTTCTCTTAGGTTAGGGTATATAACGTTATAGACGTATATAATGTCCCCACCGAGAAGTACGGGCCGACACGACCGGGATTTTGTAAAACATTACCAGCGAGGGTCTAGATGGATTCGGTTAGGTTACTTTACGATATAGACGTATGTAATGTGCCCACCGAGAAGTAGGGGCCGACACGCCAGGAATGTTGGAAAATACTACAGCCGAGATGTTAGGTTCCCTTAGGTTAGGATATATAAATTTATAGACGTATATAATGTCCGCACCGAGACGTACGGGAAGACATGAACGGGATTGTGTGAAGCATTACCAGCGAGGGTCTAGGTGGGTTAGGTTAGGTTATATTACGATATAGACGTATATAATGTGCCCACCGAGAAGTAGGGGCCGAGCCGCCAGGAATGTTGGAAAATACTACATCCGAGATGTTAGGTTCCCTCAGGTTAGGATATATAAAGTTATAGACGTATATGAGGTCCCCACGGAAAAGTACGGGCCGACACGACCGGGATTTTGTAAAACATTACCAGCGAGGGTCTAGATGGGTTAGGTTAGGTTATATTACGTTATAGACGTATGTAATGATCCCACCTAGAAGTAGGCGCCGACCCGCCAGGAATGTTGGAAAATACTAAATCCGAGATGTTAGGTTCTCTTAGGTTAGGATATATAACGTTATAGACGTATATAATGTCCCCACCGAGAAGTACGGGCAGACACGACCGGGATTTTGTAAAACATTACCAGCGATGGTCTAGATGGATTCGGTTAGGTTATTTTACGATATAGACGTATGTAATGTGCCCACCGAGAAGTAGGGGCCGACCCGCCAGGAATGTTGGAAAATACTACATCCGAGATGTTAGGTTCCCTTAGGTTAGGATATATAAATTTATAGACGTATATAATGTCCGCACCGAGACGTACGGGAAGACATGAACGGGATTGTGTGAAGCATTACCAGCGAGGGTCTAGGTGGGTTAGGTTAGGTTATATTACGATATAGACGTATATAATGTGCCCACCGAGAAGTAGGGGCCGAGCCGCCAGGAATGTTGGAAAATGCTACATCCGAGATGTTAGGTTCCCTTAGGTTAGGATATATAACGTTATAGACGTATATAATTTCCGCACCGAGACGTACGGGAAGACACGACCGGGATTTTGTAAAACATTACCAGCGAGGGTCTAGATGGGTTAGGTTAGGTTATATTACGATATAGACGTATATAATGTGCCCACCGAGAAGTAGGGGCCGACCCGCCAGGAATGTTGGAAAATACTACATCCGAGATGTTAGGTTCTCTTAGGTTAGGGTATATAACGTTATAGACGTATATAATGTCCTCACCGAGATGTACGGGCCGACACGACCGGGATTTTGTAAAACATTCCCAATTAGGGGCTAGATGTGTTACGTTAGGTTATATTACGTTATAGACGTATGTAATGATCCCACCTAGAAGTAGGGGCCGACCCGCCAGGAATGTTGGAAAATACTACATCCGAGATGTTAGGTTCTCTTAGGTTAGGGTATATAACGTTATAGACGTATATAATGTCCCCACCGAGAAGTACGGGCCGACACGACCGGGATTTTGTAAAACATTACCAGCGAGGGTCTAGATGGATTCGGTTAGGTTATTTTACGATATAGACGTATGTAATGTGCCCACCGAGAAGTAGGGGCCGACCCGCCAGGAATGTTGGAAAATACTACATCCGAGATGTTAGGTTCCCTTAGGTTAGGATATATAAATTTATAGACGTATATAATGTCCGCACCGAGACGTAGGGGAAGACATGAACGGGATTCTGTGAAGCATTACCAGCGAGGGTCTAGGTGGGTTAGGTTAGGTTATATTACGTTATAGACGTATATAATGTTCCCACCGAGAAGTAGGGGCCGACCAGCCAGAAATGTTGGAAAATTCTACATCCGAGATGTTAAGTTGCCTTAGGTTAGGATATATAAAGTTATAGACGTATATAATGTCCTCACCGAGATGTACGGGCCGACACGACCGGGATTTTGTAAAACATTACCAGCGAGGGTCTAGATGGGTTAGGTTAGGTTATATTACGATATAGACGTATATAATGTGCCCACCGAGAAGTAGGAGCCGACCCGCCAGGAATGTTGGAAAATACTACATCGGAGATGTAAAGTTGCCTTAGGTTAGGATATATAACGTTATAGACGTATATAAAGTCCGCACCGAGACGTACGGGACGACACGACCGGGATTCTGTAAAACATTCCCAGCTAGGGGCTAGATGTGTTAGGTTAGGTTATATTACGTTATAGACGTATATAATGATCCCACCGAGAAGTAGGAGCCGACCCGCCAGGAATGTTGGAAAATACTGCATCCGAGATGTTAGGTTCCCTCAGGTTAGGATATATAAAGTTATAGACGTATATGAGGTTCCCACGGAAAAGTACGGGCCGACACGACCAGGATTTTGTAAAACATTACCAGCGAGTGTCTAGATGGGTTAGGTTAGGTTATATTACGATATAGACGTATATAATGTGCCCACCGAGAAGTAGGATCCAACCCGCCAGGAATGTTGGAAAATACTACATCCGAGATGTTAGGTTCTCTTAGGTTAGGATATATAACGTTATAGACGTATATAATGTCCCCACCGAGAAGTACGGGCAGACACGACCGGGATTTTGTAAAACATTACCAGCGATGGTCTAGATGGGTTAGGTTAGGTTATATTACGATATAGACGTATATAATGTGCCCACCGAGAAGCAGGGGCCGACCCGCCAGGAATGTTGGAAAATACTACATCCGAGATATTAGGTTCCCTTAGGTTAGGATATATAAATTTATAGACGTATATAATGTCCGCACCGAGAAGTACGGGAAGACATGAACGGGATTCTGTGAAACATTACCAGCGAGGGTCTAGGTGGGTTAGGTTAGGTTATATTACGATATAGACATATATAATGTGCCCACCGAGAAGTAGGGGCCGACCCGCCAGGAATGTTGGAAAATACTACATCCGAGAAGTTAGGTTCACTTAGGTTAGGATATATAACGTTATAGACGTATATAATGTCCTCACCGAGATGTACGGGCCGACACGACCGGGATTTTGTAAAACATTACTAGCGAGGGTCTAGGTGGGTTAGGTTAGGTTATATTACGATACAGACGTATATAATGCGCCCACCGAGAAGTAGGAGCCGACCCGCCAGGAATGTTGGAAAATACTACATCCGAGATATTAGGTTCCCTTAGGTTAGGATATATAAATTTATAGACGTATATAATGTCCGCACCGAGACGTACGGGAAGACATGAACGGGATTCTGTAAAGCATTACCAGCGAGGGTCTAGGTGGGTTAGGTTAGGTTATATTACGTTATAGACGTATATAATGTTCCCACCGAGAAGTAGGGGCCGACCCGCCAGGAATGTTGGAAAATACTACATCCGAGATGTTAGGTTCCCTCAGGTTAGGATACATAAAGTTATAGACGTATATGAGGTCCCCACGGAAAAGTACGGGCCGACACGACCGGGATTTTGTAAAACATTACCAGCGAGGGTCTAGATGGGTTAGGTTAGGTTATATTACGATATAGACGTATATAATGTGCCCACCGAGAAGTAGGGGCCGACCCGCCAGGAAAGTTGGAAAATACTACATCCGAGATGTTAGGTTCTCTTAGGTTAGGGTATATAACGTTATAGACGTATATAATGTCCTCACCGAGATGTACGGGCCGACACGACCGGGATTTTGTAAAACATTCCCAATTAGGGGCTAGATGTGTTACGTTAGGTTATATTACGTTATAGACGTATGTAATGATCCCACCTAGAAGTAGGGGCCGACCCGCCAGGAATGTTGGAAAATACTACATCCGAGATGTTAGGTTCTCTTAGGTTAGGGTATATAACGTTATAGACGTATATAATGTCCCCACCGAGAAGTACGGGCCGACACGACCGGGATTTTGTAAAACATTACCAGCGAGGGTCTAGATGGATTCGGTTAGGTTATTTTACGATATAGACGTATGTAATGTGCCCACCGAGAAGTAGGGGCCGACCCGCCAGGAATGTTGGAAAATACTACATCCGAGATGTTAGGTTCCCTTAGGTTAGGATATATAAATTTATAGACGTATATAATGTCCGCACCGAGACGTAGGGGAAGACATGAACGGGATTCTGTGAAGCATTACCAGCGAGGGTCTAGGTGGGTTAGGTTAGGTTATATTACGTTATAGACGTATATAATGTTCCCACCGAGAAGTAGGGGCCGACCAGCCAGAAATGTTGGAAAATTCTACATCCGAGATGTTAAGTTGCCTTAGGTTAGGATATATAAAGTTATAGACGTATATAATGTCCTCACCGAGATGTACGGGCCGACACGACCGGGATTTTGTAAAACATTACCAGCGAGGGTCTAGATGGGTTAGGTTAGGTTATATTACGATATAGACGTATATAATGTGCCCACCGAGAAGTAGGAGCCGACCCGCCAGGAATGTTGGAAAATACTACATCGGAGATGTAAAGTTGCCTTAGGTTAGGATATATAACGTTATAGACGTATATAAAGTCCGCACCGAGACGTACGGGACGACACGACCGGGATTCTGTAAAACATTCCCAGCTAGGGGCTAGATGTGTTAGGTTAGGTTATATTACGTTATAGACGTATATAATGATCCCACCGAGAAGTAGGAGCCGACCCGCCAGGAATGTTGGAAAATACTGCATCCGAGATGTTAGGTTCCCTCAGGTTAGGATATATAAAGTTATAGACGTATATGAGGTTCCCACGGAAAAGTACGGGCCGACACGACCAGGATTTTGTAAAACATTACCAGCGAGTGTCTAGATGGGTTAGGTTAGGTTATATTACGATATAGACGTATATAATGTGCCCACCGAGAAGTAGGATCCAACCCGCCAGGAATGTTGGAAAATACTACATCCGAGATGTTAGGTTCTCTTAGGTTAGGATATATAACGTTATAGACGTATATAATGTCCCCACCGAGAAGTACGGGCAGACACGACCGGGATTTTGTAAAACATTACCAGCGATGGTCTAGATGGGTTAGGTTAGGTTATATTACGATATAGACGTATATAATGTGCCCACCGAGAAGCAGGGGCCGACCCGCCAGGAATGTTGGAAAATACTACATCCGAGATATTAGGTTCCCTTAGGTTAGGATATATAAATTTATAGACGTATATAATGTCCGCACCGAGAAGTACGGGAAGACATGAACGGGATTCTGTGAAACATTACCAGCGAGGGTCTAGGTGGGTTAGGTTAGGTTATATTACGATATAGACATATATAATGTGCCCACCGAGAAGTAGGGGCCGACCCGCCAGGAATGTTGGAAAATACTACATCCGAGAAGTTAGGTTCACTTAGGTTAGGATATATAACGTTATAGACGTATATAATGTCCTCACCGAGATGTACGGGCCGACACGACCGGGATTTTGTAAAACATTACTAGCGAGGGTCTAGGTGGGTTAGGTTAGGTTATATTACGATACAGACGTATATAATGCGCCCACCGAGAAGTAGGAGCCGACCCGCCAGGAATGTTGGAAAATACTACATCCGAGATATTAGGTTCCCTTAGGTTAGGATATATAAATTTATAGACGTATATAATGTCCGCACCGAGACGTACGGGAAGACATGAACGGGATTCTGTAAAGCATTACCAGCGAGGGTCTAGGTGGGTTAGGTTAGGTTATATTACGTTATAGACGTATATAATGTTCCCACCGAGAAGTAGGGGCCGACCCGCCAGGAATGTTGGAAAATACTACATCCGAGATGTTAGGTTCCCTCAGGTTAGGATACATAAAGTTATAGACGTATATGAGGTCCCCACGGAAAAGTACGGGCCGACACGACCGGGATTTTGTAAAACATTACCAGCGAGGGTCTAGATGGGTTAGGTTAGGTTATATTACGATATAGACGTATATAATGTGCCCACCTAGAAGTAGGGGCCGACCCGCCAGGAATGTTGGAAAATACTACATCCGAGATGTTAGGTTCCCTTAGGTTAGGATATATAACGTTATAGACGTATATAATGTCCTCACCGAGATGTACGGGCCGACACGACCGGGATTTTGTAAAACATTACCAGCGAGGGTCTAGATGGGTTAGGTTAGGTTATATTACGATATAGACGTATATAATGTGCCCACCGAGAAGTAGGGGCCGACGCGCCAGGAATGTTGGAAAATACTACATCCGCGATTTTATGTTCACTTAGGTTAGGATATATAACGTTATAGACGTATATAATGTCCTCACCGAGATGTACGGTCCGACACGACCGGGATTATGTAAAACATTACCAGCGAGGGTCTAGATGGGTTAGGTTAGGTTATATTACGATATAGACGTATATAATGTGCCCACCTAGAAGTAGGGGCCGACCCGCCAGGAATGTTGGAAAATACTACATCCGAGATGTTAGGTTCCCTCAGGTTAGGATATATAACGTTATAGACGTATATAATGTCCGCACCGAAACGTACGGGCCGACACGACCGGGATTTTGTAAAACATTACCAGCGAGGGTCTAGATGGGTTAGGTTAGGTTTAATTACGATATAGACGTATATAATGTGCCCACCGAGAAGTAGGGGCCCACCCGCCAGAAATGTTGGAAAATTCTACATCCGAGATGTTAAGTTGCCTTAGGTCAGGATATATAACGTTATAGACGTATATAATATCCGCACCGAGACGTACGGGACGACACGAACGGGATTCTGTTAAACATTCCCAGCTAGGGGCTAGATGTGTTACGTTAGGTTATATTAAATTATAGACATATATAATGATCCCACCGAGAATTGGCGCCGACCCGCCAGGAATGTTGTGAAATACTACATCCGAGATGTTAGGTTCCCTTAGGTTAGGATATATAACGTTATAGACGTATATAATGTCCTCACCGAGATGTACGGGCCGACACGATGGGATTTTGTAAAACATTACCAACGAGGGTCTAGATGGGTTAGGTTAGGTTATATTACGATATAGACGTATATAATGTGCCCACCGAGGAGTAGGGGCCGAGCCGTCAGGAATGTTGGAAAATACTACATCCGAGATGTTAGGTTCACTTAGGTTAGGATATATAACGTTATAGACGTATATAATGTCCTCACCGAGATGTACGGTCCGACACGACCGGGATTTTGTAAAACATTACCAGCGAGGGCTTAGATGGGTTAGGTCAGGTTATATTACGATATAGACGTATATAATGTGGCCACCGAGAAGTAGGGGCCGACCCGCCAGGAATGTTGGAAAATACTACATCCGAGATGTTAGGTTCCCTCAGGTTAGGATATATAAAGTTATAGACGTATATGAGGTCCCCACGGAAAAGTACGGGCCGACACGACCGGGATTTTGTAAAACATTACCAGCGGGGGTCTAGATGGATTCGGTTAGGTTATTTTACGATATAGACGTATGTAATGTGCCCACCGAGAAGTAGGGGCCGACCCGCCAGGAATGTTGGAAAATACTACATCCGAGATGTTAGGTTCCCTTAGGTTAGGTTATATAAATTTATAGACGTATATAATGTCCGCACCGAGACGTACGGGAAGACATGAACGGGATTCTGTAAAGCATTACCAGCGAGGGTCTAGGTGGGTTAGGTTAGGTTATATTACGTTATAGACGTATATAATGTTCCCACCGAGAAGTAGGGGCCGACCCGCCAGAAATGTTGGAAAATTCTACATCCGAGATGTTAAGTTGCCTTAGGTTAGGATATATAACGTTATAGACGTATATAATGTCCGCACCGAGACGTACGGGACGACACGAACGGGATTCTGTAAAACATTCCCAGCTAGGGGCTAGATGTGTTACGTTAGGTTATATTACGTTACAGACGTATATAATGATCCCACTGAGAAGTGGCGCCGACCCGCCAGGAATGTTGTGAAATACTACATCCGAGATGTTAGGTTCCTTTAGGTTCGGATATATAACGTTATAGACGTATATAATGTCCTCACCGAGATGTACGGGCCGACACGAACGGCATTTTGTAAAACATTACCAGCGAGTGTCTAGATGGCTTAGGTTAGGTTATATTACGATATAGACGTATATAATTTGCCCACCAAGAAGTAGGGGCCGAACCGCCAGGAATGTTGGAAAATACTACATCCGAGATGTTAGGTTCCCTCAGGTTAGGATATATAAAGTTATAGACGTATATGAGGTCCCCACGGAAAAGTACGGGCCGACACGACCGGGATTTTGTAAAACATTACCAGCGAGTGTCTAGATGGGTTAGGTTAGGTTATATTACGATATAGACGTATATAATGTGCCCACCGAGAAGTAGGATCCGACCCGCCAGGAATGTTGGAAAATACTACATCCGAGATGTTAGGTTCTCTTAGGTTAGGATATATAACGTTATAGACGTATATAATGTCCCCACCGAGAAGTACGGGCAGACACGACCGGGATTTTGTAAAACATTACCAGCGATGGTCTAGATGGGTTAGGTTAGGTTATATTACGATATAGACGTATATAATGTGCCCACCGAGAAGCAGGGGCCGACCCACCAGGAATGTTGGAAAATACTACATCCGAGATATTAGGTTCCCTTAGGTTAGTATATATAAATTTATAGACGTATATAATGTCCGCACCGAGACGTACGGGAAGACATGAACGGGATTCTGTGAAACATTACCAGCGAGGGTCTAGGTGGGTTAGGTTAGGTTATATTACGATATAGACATATATAATGTGCCCACCGAGAAGTAGGGGCCGACCCGCCAGGAATGTTGGAAAATACTACATCCGAGAAGTTAGGTTCACTTAGGTTAGGATATATAACGTTATAGACGTATATAATGTCCTCACCGAAATGTACGGGCCGACACGACAGGGATTTTGTAAAACATTACCAGCGATGGTCTAGATGGGTTAGGTTAGGTTATATTACGATATAGACGTATATAATGTGCCCACGGAGAAGTAGGGGCCGACCCGCCAGGAATGTTGGAAAATACTACATCCGAGATATTAGGTTCCCTTAGGTTAGGATATATAAATTTATAGACGTATATAATGTCCGCACCGAGACGTACGGGAAGACATGAACGGGATTCTGTGAAACATTACCAGCGAGGGTCTAGGTGGGTTAGGTTAGGTTATACTACGATATAGACGTATATAATGTGCCTACCGAGAAGTAGGGGCCGACCCGCCAGGAATGTTGGAAAATACTACATCCGAGATGTTAGGTTCACTTAGGTTAGGATATATAACGTTATAGACGTATATAATGTCCCCACCGAGAAGTACGGGCCGACACGACCGGGATTTTGTAAAACATTACCAGCGAGGGTCTAGATGGATTCGGTTAGGTTATTTTACGATATAGACGTATGTAATGTGCCCACCGAGAAGTAGGGGCCGACCCGCCAGGAATGTTGGAAAATACTACATCCGAGATGTTAGGTTCCCTTAGGTTAGGATATATAAATTTATAGACGTATATAATGTCCGCACCGAGACGTACGGGAAGACATGAACGGGATTGTGTGAAGCATTACCAGCGAGGGTCTAGGTGGGTTAGGTTAAGTTATATTACGATATAGACGTATATAATGTGCCCACCGAGAACTAGGGGCCGAGCCGCCAGGAATGTTGGAAAATACTACATCCGAGATGTGAGGTTCCCTCAGGTTAGGATATATAAAGTTATAGACGTATATGAGGTCCCCACGGAAAAGTACGGTCCGACACGACCGGGATTTTGTAAAACATTATCAGCGAGGGTCTAGATGGGTTAGGTTAGGTTATATTACGATATAGACGTATATAATGTGCCCACCTAGAAGTAGGGGCCGACCCGCCAGGAATGTTGGAAAATACTACATCCGAGATGTTAGGTTCCCTTAGGTTAGGATATATAACGTTATAGACGTATATAATGTTCTCACCGAGATGTACGGGCCGACACGACCGGGATTTTGTAAAACATTACCAGCGAGGGTCTAGATGGGTTAGGTTAGGTTATATTTCGATATAGACGTATATAATGTGCCCACCGAGATGTAGGGGCCGACCCGCCAGGAATGTTGGAAAATACTACATCCGAGATGTTAGGTTCCCTTAGGTTAGGATATATAACGTTATAGACGTATATAATGTCCTCGCCGAGATGTACGGGCCGACACCACCGGGATTTTGTAAAACATTCCCAATTAGGGGCTAGATGTGTTACGTTAGGTTATATTACGTTATAGACGTATGTAATGATCCCACCTAGAAGTAGGGGCCGACCCGCCAGGAATGTTGGAAAATACTACATCCGAGATGTTAGGTTCTCTTAGGTTAGGGTATATAACGTTATAGACGTATATAATGTCCCCACCGAGAAGTACGGGCCGACACGACCGGGATTTTGTAAAACATTACCAGCGAGGGTCTAGATGGATTCGGTTAGGTTATTTTACGATATAGACGTATGTAATGTGCCCACCGAGAAGTAGGGGCCGACCCGCCAGGAATGTTGGAAAATACTACATCCGAGATGTTAGGTTCCCTTAGGTTAGGATATATAAATTTATAGACGTATATAATGTCCGCACCGAGACGTACGGGAAGACATGAACGGGATTGTGTGAAGCATTACCAGCGAGGGTCTAGGTGGGTTAGGTTAGGTTATATTACGATATAGACGTATATAATGTGCCCACCGAGAAGTAGGAGCCGACCCGCCAGGAATGTTGGAAAATACTACATCCGAGATGTTAGGTTCCCTCAGGTTAGGATATATAAAGTTATAGACGTATATGAGGTCCCCACGGAAAAGTACGGGCCGACACGACCGGGATTTTGTAAAACATTACCAGCGAGGGTCTAGATGGGTTAGGTTAGGTTATATTACGATATAGACGTATATAATGTGCCCACCTAGAAGTAGGGGCCGACCCGCCAGGAATGTTGGAAAATACTACATCCGAGATGTTAGGTTCCCTTAGGTTAGGATATATAACGTTATAGACGTATATAATGTCCTCACCGAGATGTACGGGCCGACACGACCGGGATTTTGTAAAACATTACCAGCGAGGGTCTAGATGGGTTAGGTTAGGTTATATTACGATATAGACGTATATAATGTGCCCACCGAGAAGTAGGGGCCGACGCGCCAGGAATGTTGGAAAATACTACATCCGCGATTTTATGTTCACTTAGGTTAGGATATATAACGTTATAGACGTATATAATGTCCTCACCGAGATGTACGGTCCGACACGTCCGGGATTATGTAAAACATTACCAGCGAGGGTCTAGATGGGTTAGGTTTGGTTATATTACGATATAGACGTATATAATGTGCCCACCTAGAAGTAGGGGCCGACCCGCCAGGAATGTTGGAAAATACTACATCCGAGATGTTAGGTTCCCTCAGGTTAGGATATATAACGTTATAGACGTATATAATGTCCGCACCGAGACGTACGGGCCGACACGACCGGGATTTTGTAAAACATTACCAGCGAGGGTCTAGATGGGTTAGGTTAGGTTTAATTACGATATAGACGTATATAATGTGCCCACCGAGAAGTAGGGGCCCACCCGCCAGAAATGTTGGAAAATTCTACATCCGAGATGTTAAGTTGCCTTAGGTCAGGATATATAACGTTATAGACGTATATAATATCCGCACCGAGACGTACGGGACGACACGAACGGGATTCTGTAAAACATTCCCAGCTAGGGGCTAGATGTGTTACGTTAGGTTATATTAAATTATAGACATATATAATGATCCCACCGAGAATTGGCGCCGACCCGCCAGGAATGTTGTGAAATACTACATCCGAGATGTTAGGTTCCCTTAGGTTAGGATATATAACGTTATAGACGTATATAATGTCCTCACCGAGATGTACGGGCCGACACGACGGGATTTTGTAAAACATTACCAACGAGGGTCTAGATGGGTTAGGTTAGGTTATATTACGATATAGACGTATATAATGTGCCCACCGAGGAGTAGGGGCCGACCCGCCAGGAATGTTGGAAAACACTACATCCGAGATGTTAGGTTCACTTAGGTTAGGATATATAACGTTATAGACGTATATAATGTCCTCACCGAGATGTACGGGCCGACACGACCGGGATTTTGTAAAACGTTACCAGCGAGGGTCTAGATGGGTTAGGTTAGGTTATATTACGATATAGACGTATATAATGTGCCCACCGAGAAGTAGGGGCCGACCCGCCAGAAATGTTGGAAAATTCTACATCCGAGATGTAAAGTTCCCTTAGGTTAGGATATATAACGTTATAGACGTATATAATGTCCTCGCCGAGATGTACGGGCCGACAAACCGGGATTTTGTAAAATATTCCCAGCTAGGGGCTAGATGTGTTACGTTAGGTTATATTACGTTATAGACGTATGTAATGATCCCACCTAGAAGTAGGGGCCGACCCGCCAGGAATGTTGGAAAATACTACATCCGAGATGTTAGGTTCTCTTAGGTTAGGGTATATACCGTTATAGACGTATATAATGTCCCCACCGAGATGTACGGGCCGACACGACCGGGATTTTGTAAAACATTACCAGCGAGGGTCTAGATGGGTTAGGTTAGGTTATATTACGATATAGACGTATATAATGTGCCCACCGAGAAGTAGGGGCCGACGCGCCAGGAATGTTGGAAAATACTACATCCGCGATTTTATGTTCACTTAGGTTAGGATATATAACGTTATAGACGTATATAATGTCCTCACCGAGATGTACGGTCCGACACGTCCGGGATTATGTAAAACATTACCAGCGAGGGTCTAGATGGGTTAGGTTTGGTTATATTACGATATAGACGTATATAATGTGCCCACCTAGAAGTAGGGGCCGACCCGCCAGGAATGTTGGAAAATACTACATCCGAGATGTTAGGTTCCCTCAGGTTAGGATATATAACGTTATAGACGTATATAATGTCCGCACCGAGACGTACGGGCCGACACGACCGGGATTTTGTAAAACATTACCAGCGAGGGTCTAGATGGGTTAGGTTAGGTTTAATTACGATATAGACGTATATAATGTGCCCACCGAGAAGTAGGGGCCCACCCGCCAGAAATGTTGGAAAATTCTACATCCGAGATGTTAAGTTGCCTTAGGTCAGGATATATAACGTTATAGACGTATATAATATCCGCACCGAGACGTACGGGACGACACGAACGGGATTCTGTAAAACATTCCCAGCTAGGGGCTAGATGTGTTACGTTAGGTTATATTAAATTATAGACATATATAATGATCCCACCGAGAATTGGCGCCGACCCGCCAGGAATGTTGTGAAATACTACATCCGAGATGTTAGGTTCCCTTAGGTTAGGATATATAACGTTATAGACGTATATAATGTCCTCACCGAGATGTACGGGCCGACACGACGGGATTTTGTAAAACATTACCAACGAGGGTCTAGATGGGTTAGGTTAGGTTATATTACGATATAGACGTATATAATGTGCCCACCGAGGAGTAGGGGCCGACCCGCCAGGAATGTTGGAAAATACTACATCCGAGATGTTAGGTTCACTTAGGTTAGGATATATAACGTTATAGACGTATATAATGTCCTCACCGAGATGTACGGGCCGACACGACCGGGATTTTGTAAAACATTACCAGCGAGGGTCTAGATGGGTTAGGTTAGGTTATATTACGATATAGACGTATATAATGTGCCCACCGAGAAGTAGGGGCCGACCCGCCAGAAATGTTGGAAAATTCTACATCCGAGATGTAAAGTTCCCTTAGGTTAGGATATATAACGTTATAGACGTATATAATGTCCTCGCCGAGATGTACGGGCCGACAAACCGGGATTTTGTAAAATATTCCCAGCTAGGGGCTAGATGTGTTACGTTAGGTTATATTACGTTATAGACGTATGTAATGATCCCACCTAGAAGTAGGGGCCGACCCGCCAGGAATGTTGGAAAATACTACATCCGAGATGTTAGGTTCTCTTAGGTTAGGGTATATACCGTTATAGACGTATATAATGTCCCCACCGAGATGTACGGGCCGACACGACCGGGATTTTGTAAAACATTACCAGCGAGGGTCTAGATGGATTCGGTTAGGTTATATTACGATATAGACGTATGTAATGTGCCCACCGAGAAGTAGGGGCCGACCCGCCAGGAATGTTGGAAAATACTACATCCGAGATGTTAGGTTCCCTTAGGTTAGGATATATAAATTTATAGACGTATATAATGTCCGCACTGAGACGTACGGGAAGACATGAACGGGATTGTGTGAAGCATTACCAGCGAGGGTCTAGGTGGGTTAGGTTAGGTTATATTACGATATAGACGTATATAATGTGCCCACCGAGAAGTAGGGGCCGAGCCGCCAGGAATGTTGGAAAATACTACATCCGAGATGTTAGGTTCCCTCAGGTTAGGATATATAAAGTTATAGACGTATATGAGGTCCCCACGGAAAAGTACGGGCTGACACGACCGGGATTTTGTAAAACATTACCAGCGAGGGTCTAGATGGGTTAGGTTAGGTTATATTACGATATAGACGTATATAATGTGCCCACCTAGAAGTAGGGGCCGACCCGCCAGGAATGTTGGAAAATACTACATCCGAGATGTTAGGTTCCCTTAGGTTAGGATATATAACGTTATAGACGTATATAATGTCCTCACCGAGACGTACGGGCCGACACGACCGGGATTTTGTAAAACATTACCAGCGAGGGTCTAGATGGGTTAGGTTAGGTTTAATTACGATATAGACGTATATAATGTGCCCACCGAGAAGTAGGGGCCCACCCGCCAGAAATGTTGGAAAATTCTACATCCGAGATGTTAAGTTGCCTTAGGTCAGGATATATAACGTTATAGACGTATATAATATCCGCACCGAGACGTACGGGACGACACGAACGGGATTCTGTAAAACATTCCCAGCTAGGGGCTAGATGTGTTACGTTAGGTTATATTAAATTATAGACATATATAATGATCCCACCGAGAATTGGCGCCGACCCGCCAGGAATGTTGTGAAATACTACATCCGAGATGTTAGGTTCCCTTAGGTTAGGATATATAACGTTATAGACGTATATAATGTCCTCACCGAGATGTACGGGCCGACACGACGGGATTTTGTAAAACATTACCAACGAGGGTCTAGATGGGTTAGGTTAGGTTATATTACGATATTGACGTATATAATGTGCCCACCGAGGAGTAGGGGCCGAGCCGCCAGGAATGTTGGAAAATACTACATCCGAGATGTTAGGTTCCCTTAGGTTAGGATATATAACGTTATAGACGTATATAATGTCCTTACCGAGATGTACGGGCAGACACGACCGCGATTTTGTAAAACATTACCAGCGAGGGGCTAGATGTGTTACGTTAGGTTATATTACGTTATAGACGTATATAATGATCCCACCGAGAATTGGCGCCGACCCGCCAGAAATGTTGGAAAATTCTACATCCGAGATGTTAAGTTGCCTTAGGTCAGGATATATAACGTTATAGACGTATATAATATCCGCACCGAGACGTACGGGACGACACGAACGGGATTCTGTAAAACATTCCCAGCTAGGGGCTAGATGTGTTACGTTAGGTTATATTAAATTATAGACATATATAATGATCCCACCGAGAATTGGCGCCGACCCGCCAGGAATGTTGTGAAATACTACATCCGAGATGTTAGGTTCCCTTAGGTTAGGATATATAACGTTATAGACGTATATAATGTCCTCACCGAGATGTACGGTCCGACACGACCGGGATTTTGTAAAACATTACCGGCGAGGGCCTAGATGGGTTAGGTCAGGTTATATTACGATATAGACGTATATAATGTGGCCACCGAGAAGTAGGGGCCGACCCGCCAGGAATGTTGGAAAATACTACATCCGAGATGTTAGGTTCCCTTAGGTTAGGTTATATAAATTTATAGACGTATATAATGTCCGCACCGAGACGTACGGGAAGACATGAACGGGATTCTGTGAAGCATTACCAGCGAGGGTCTACGTGGGTTAGGTTAGGTTATATTACGTTATAGACGTATATAATGTTCCCACCGAGAAGTAGGGGCCGACCCAACAGTAATGTTGGAAAATTCTACATCCGAGATGTTAAGTTGCCTTAGGTTAGGATATATAACGTTATAGACGTATATAATGTCATCACCGAGATGTACGGGCCGACACAACCGGGATTTTGTAAGACATTCCCAGCTAGGGGCTAGATGTGTTACGTTAGGTTATATTTCGTTATAGACGTATATAATGATCCCACCGAGAAGTGGCGCCGACCCGCCAGGAATGTTGTGAAATACTACATCCGAGATATGAGGTTCCCTTAGGTTAGGATATATAACGTTATTGACGTATATAATGTCCTCACCGAGATGTACGGGCCGACACGAACGGGATTTTGTAAAACATTACCAGCGAGGGTCTAGATGGATTCGGTTAGGTTATATTACGATATAGACGTATGTAATGTGCCCACCGAGAAGTAGGGGCCGACCCGCCAGGAATGTTGGAAAATACTACATCCGAGATGTTAGGTTCCCTTAGGTTAGGATATATAAATTTATAGACGTATATAATGTCCGCACCGAGACGTACGGGAAGACATGAACGGGATTGTGTGAAGCATTACCAGGGAGGGTCTAGGTGGGTTAGGTTAGGTTATATTACGATATTGACGTATATAATGTGCCCACCGAGAAGTAGGGGCCGAGCCGCCAGGAATGTTGGAAAATACTACATCCGAGATGTTAGGTTCCCTTAGGTTAGGATATATAACGTTATAGACGTATATAATGTCCTTACCGAGATGTACGGGCAGACACGACCGCGATTTTGTAAAACATTACCAGCGAGGGGCTAGATGTGTTACGTTAGGTTATATTACGTTATAGACGTATATAATGATCCCACCGAGAATTGGCGCCGACCCGCCAGAAATGTTGGAAAATTCTACATCCGAGATGTTAAGTTGCCTTAGGTCAGGATATATAACGTTATAGACGTATATAATATCCGCACCGAGACGTACGGGACGACACGAACGGGATTCTGTAAAACATTCCCAGCTAGGGGCTAGATGTGTTACGTTAGGTTATATTAAATTATAGACATATATAATGATCCCACCGAGAATTGGCGCCGACCCGCCAGGAATGTTGTGAAATACTACATCCGAGATGTTAGGTTCCCTTAGGTTAGGATATATAACGTTATAGACGTATATAATGTCCTCACCGAGATGTACGGTCCGACACGACCGGGATTTTGTAAAACATTACCGGCGAGGGCCTAGATGGGTTAGGTCAGGTTATATTACGATATAGACGTATATAATGTGGCCACCGAGAAGTAGGCGCCGACCCGCCAGGAATGTTGGAAAATACTACATCCGAGATGTTAGGTTCCCTTAGGTTAGGTTATATAAATTTATAGACGTATATAATGTCCGCACCGAGACGTACGGGAAGACATGAACGGGATTCTGTGAAGCATTACCAGCGAGGGTCTACGTGGGTTAGGTTAGGTTATATTACGTTATAGACGTATATAATGTTCCCACCGAGAAGTAGGGGCCGACCCAACAGAAATGTTGGAAAATTCTACATCCGAGATGTTAAGTTGCCTTAGGTTAGGATATATAACGTTATAGACGTATATAATGTCATCACCGAGATGTACGGGCCGACACAACCGGGATTTTGTAAGACATTCCCAGCTAGGGGCTAGATGTGTTACGTTAGGTTATATTTCGTTATAGACGTATATAATGATCCCACCTAGAAGTAGGGGCCGACCCGCCAGGAATGTTGGAAAATACTACATCCGAGATGTTAGGTTCTCTTAGGTTAGGGTATATAACGTTATAGACGTATATAATGTCCCCACCCAGAAGTACGGGCCGACACGACCGGGATTTTGTAAAACATTACCAGCGAGGGTCTAGATGGATTCGGTTAGGTTATTTTACGATATAGACATATGTAATGTGCCCACCGAGAAGTAGGGGCCGACCCGCCAGGAATGTTGGAAAATACTACATCCGAGATGTTAGGTTCCCTTAGGTTAGGATATATAAATTTAGAGACGTATATAATGTCCGCACCGAGACGTACGGGAAGACATGAACGGTATTGTGTGAAGCATTACCAGCGAGGGTCTAGGTGGGTTAGGTTAGGTTATATTACGTTATAGACGTATATAATGTTCCCACCGAGAAGTAGGGGCCGACCCGCCAGAAATGTTGGAAAATTCTACATCCGAGATGTTAAGTTGCCTTAGGTTAGGATATATAACGTTATAGACGTATATAATGTCCGCACCGAGACGTACGGGACGACACGAACGGGATTCTGTAAAACATTCCCAGCTAGGGGCTAGATGTGTTACGTTAGGTTATATTACGTTACAGACGTATATAATGATCCCACCGAGAAGTGGCGCCGACCCGCCAGGAATGTTGTGAAATACTACATCCGAGATGTTAGGTTCCCTCAGGTTAGGATATATAACGTTATAGACGTATATAATGTCCACACCGACACGTACGGGACGACACGAACGGGATTCTGTAAAACATTCCCAGCTAGGGGCTAGATGGGTTAGGTTAGGTTATATTACGATATAGACGTATATAATGTGCCCACCGAGAAGTAGGGGCCGACCCGCCAGGAATGTTGGAAAATACTACATCCGAGATGTTAGGTTCTCTTAGGTTAGGGTATATAACGTTATAGACGTATATAATGTCCCCACCGAGAAGTACGGGCCGACACGACCGGGATTTTGTAAAACATTACCAGCGAGGGTCTAGATGGGTTCGGTTAGGTTATATTACGATATAGACGTATGTAATGTGCCCACCGAGAAGTATGGGCCGACCCGCCAGGAATGTTGGAAAATACTACATCCGAGACGTTAGGTTCCCTTAGGTTAGGATATATGACGTTATAGACGTATATAATGTCCTCACCGAGATGTACGGGCCGACACGACCGGGATTTTGTAAAACACTACCAGCGAGTGTCTAGATGGGCTAGGTTAGGTTATATTACGATATAGACGTATATAATGTGCCCACCGAGAAGTAGGGGCCGACCCGCCAGGAATGTTGGAAAATACTACATCCGAGATGTTAGGTTCTCTTAGGTTAGGGTATATAACGTTATAGACGTATATAATGTCCCCACCGAGAAGTACGGGCCGACACGACCGGGATTTTGTAAAACATTACCAGCGAGGGTCAAGATGGGTTCGGTTAGGTTATATTACGATATAGACGTATGTAATGTGCCCACCGAGAAGTATGGGCCGACCCGCCAGGAATGTTGGAAAATACTACATCCGAGATGTTAGGTTCTCTTAGGTTAGGGTATATAACGTTATAGACGTATATAATGTCCCCACCGAGAAGTACGGGCCGACACGACCGGGATTTTGTAAAACATTACCAGCGAGGGTCTAGATGGATTCGGTTAGGTTATTTTACGATATAGACGTATGTAATGTGCCCACCGAGAAGTAGGTGCCGACCCGCCAGGAATGTTGGAAAATACTACATCCGAGATGTTAGGTTCCCTTAGGTTAGGATATATAAATTTATAGACGTATATAATGTCCGCACCGAGACGTACGGGAAGACATGAACGGGATTCTGTGAAGCATTACCAGCGAGGGTCTAGGTGGGTTAGGTTAGGTTATATTACGTTATAGACGTATATAATGTTCCCACCGAGAAGTAGGGGCCGACCAGCCAGAAATGTTGGAAAATTCTACATCCGAGATGTTAAGTTGCCTTAGGTTAGGATATATAACGTTATAGACGTATATAATGTCCGCACCGAGACGTACGGGACGACACGACCGGGATTCTGTAAAACATTCCCAGCTAGGGGCTAGATGTGTTAGGTTAGGTTATATTACGTTATAGACGTATATAATGATCCCACCGAGAAGTAGGGGCCGACCCGCCAGGAATGTTGGAAAATACTACATCCGAGATGTTAGGTTCCTTTAGGTTCGGATATATAACGTTATAGACGTATATAATGTCCTCACCGAGATGTACGGGCCGACACGAACGGCATTTTGTAAAACATTACCAGCGAGGGTCTAGATGGCTTAGGTTAGGTTATATTACGATATGGACGTATATAATTTGCCCACCGAGAAGTAGGGGCCGACTCGCCAGGAATGTTGGAAAATACTACATCCGAGATGTTAGGTTCCCTCAGGTTAGGATATATAAAGTTATAGACGTATATGAGGTCCCCACGGAAAAGTACGGGCCGACACGACCGGGATTTTGTAAAACATTACCAGCGAGTGTCTAGATGAGTTAGGTTAGGTTATATTACGATATAGACGTATATAATGTGCCCACCGAGAAGTAGGGGCCGACCCGCCAGAAATGTTGGAAAATTCTACATCCGAGATGTAAAGTTCCCTTAGGTTAGGATATATAACGTTATAGACGTATATAATGTCCTCGCCGAGATGTACGGGCCGACAAACCGGGATTTTGTAAAATATTCCCAGCTAGGGGCTAGATGTGTTACGTTAGGTTATATTACGTTATAGACGTATGTAATGATCCCACCTAGAAGTAGGGGCCGACCCGCCAGGAATGTTGGAAAATACTACATCCGAGATGTTAGGTTCTCTTAGGTTAGGGTATATACCGTTATAGACGTATATAATGTCCCCACCGAGATGTACGGGCCGACACGACCGGGATTTTGTAAAACATTACCAGCGAGGGTCTAGATGGATTCGGTTAGGTTATATTACGATATAGACGTATGTAATGTGCCCACCGAGAAGTAGGGGCCGACCCGCCAGGAATGTTGGAAAATACTACATCCGAGATGTTAGGTTCCCTTAGGTTAGGATATATAAATTTATAGACGTATATAATGTCCGCACTGAGACGTACGGGAAGACATGAACGGGATTGTGTGAAGCATTACCAGCGAGGGTCTAGGTGGGTTAGGTTAGGTTATATTACGATATAGACGTATATAATGTGCCCACCGAGAAGTAGGGGCCGAGCCGCCAGGAATGTTGGAAAATACTACATCCGAGATGTTAGGTTCCCTCAGGTTAGGATATATAAAGTTATAGACGTATATGAGGTCCCCACGGAAAAGTACGGGCTGACACGACCGGGATTTTGTAAAACATTACCAGCGAGGGTCTAGATGGGTTAGGTTAGGTTATATTACGATATAGACGTATATAATGTGCCCACCTAGAAGTAGGGGCCGACCCGCCAGGAATGTTGGAAAATACTACATCCGAGATGTTAGGTTCCCTTAGGTTAGGATATATAACGTTATAGACGTATATAATGTCCTCACCGAGACGTACGGGCCGACACGACCGGGATTTTGTAAAACATTACCAGCGAGGGTCTAGATGGGTTAGGTTAGGTTTAATTACGATATAGACGTATATAATGTGCCCACCGAGAAGTAGGGGCCCACCCGCCAGAAATGTTGGAAAATTCTACATCCGAGATGTTAAGTTGCCTTAGGTCAGGATATATAACGTTATAGACGTATATAATATCCGCACCGAGACGTACGGGACGACACGAACGGGATTCTGTAAAACATTCCCAGCTAGGGGCTAGATGTGTTACGTTAGGTTATATTAAATTATAGACATATATAATGATCCCACCGAGAATTGGCGCCGACCCGCCAGGAATGTTGTGAAATACTACATCCGAGATGTTAGGTTCCCTTAGGTTAGGATATATAACGTTATAGACGTATATAATGTCCTCACCGAGATGTACGGGCCGACACGACGGGATTTTGTAAAACATTACCAACGAGGGTCTAGATGGGTTAGGTTAGGTTATATTACGATATTGACGTATATAATGTGCCCACCGAGGAGTAGGGGCCGACCCGCCAGGAATGTTGGAAAATACTACATCCGAGAGGTTAGGTTCTCTTAGGTTAGGGTATATAACGTTACAGACGTATATAATGTCCCCACCGAGAAGTACGGGCCGACACGACCGGTATTTTGTAAAACATTACCAGCGAGGGTCTAGATGGATTCGGTTAGGTTATTTTACGATATAGACGTATGTAATGTGCCCACCGAGAAGTAGGGGCCGACCCGCCAGGAATGTTGGAAAATACTACATCCGAGATGTTAGGTTCCCTTAGGTTAGGATATATAAATTTATAGACGTATATAATGTCCGCACCGAGACGTACGGGAAGACATGAACGGGATTGTGTGAAGCATTACCAGGGAGGGTCTAGGTGGGTTAGGTTAGGTTATATTACGATATTGACGTATATAATGTGCCCACCGAGAAGTAGGGGCCGAGCCGCCAGGAATGTTGGAAAATACTACATCCGAGATGTTAGGTTCCCTTAGGTTAGGATATATAACGTTATAGACGTATATAATGTCCTTACCGAGATGTACGGGCAGACACGACCGCGATTTTGTAAAACATTACCAGCGAGGGGCTAGATGTGTTACGTTAGGTTATATTACGTTATAGACGTATATAATGATCCCACCGAGAATTGGCGCCGACCCGCCAGAAATGTTGGAAAATTCTACATCCGAGATGTTAAGTTGCCTTAGGTCAGGATATATAACGTTATAGACGTATATAATATCCGCACCGAGACGTACGGGACGACACGAACGGGATTCTGTAAAACATTCCCAGCTAGGGGCTAGATGTGTTACGTTAGGTTATATTAAATTATAGACATATATAATGATCCCACCGAGAATTTGCGCCGACCCGCCAGGAATGTTGTGAAATACTACATCCGAGATGTTAGGTTCCCTTAGGTTAGGATATATAACGTTATAGACGTATATAATGTCCTCACCGAGATGTACGGTCCGACACGACCGGGATTTTGTAAAACATTACCGGCGAGGGCCTAGATGGGTTAGGTCAGGTTATATTACGATATAGACGTATATAATGTGGCCACCGAGAAGTAGGGGCCGACCCGCCAGGAATGTTGGAAAATACTACATCCGAGATGTTAGGTTCCCTTAGGTTAGGTTATATAAATTTATAGACGTATATAATGTCCGCACCGAGACGTACGGGAAGACATGAACGGGATTCTGTGAAGCATTACCAGCGAGGGTCTACGTGGGTTAGGTTAGGTTATATTACGTTATAGACGTATATAATGTTCCCACCGAGAAGTAGGGGCCGACCCAACAGAAATGTTGGAAAATTCTACATCCGAGATGTTAAGTTGCCCTAGGTTAGGATATATAACGTTATAGACGTATATAATGTCATCACCGAGATGTACGGGCCGACACAACCGGGATTTTGTAAGACATTCCCAGCTAGGGGCTAGATGTGTTACGTTAGGTTATATTTCGTTATAGACGTATATAATGATCCCACCTAGAAGTAGGGGCCGACCCGCCAGGAATGTTGGAAAATACTACATCCGAGATGTTAGGTTCTCTTAGGTTAGGGTATATAACGTTATAGACGTATATAATGTCCCCACCGAGAAGTACGGGCCGACACGACCGGGATTTTGTAAAACATTACCAGCGAGGGTCTAGATGGATTCGGTTAGGTTATTTTACGATATAGACGTATGTAATGTGCCCACCGAGAAGTAGGTGCCGACCCGCCAGGAATGTTGGAAAATACTACATCCGAGATGTTAGGTTCCCTTAGGTTAGGATATATAAATTTATAGACGTATATAATGTCCGCACCGAGACGTACGGGAAGACATGAACGGGATTCTGTGAAGCATTACCAGCGAGGGTCTAGGTGGGTTAGGTTAGGTTATATTACGTTATAGACGTATATAATGTTCCCACCGAGAAGTAGGGGCCGACCAGCCAGAAATGTTGGAAAATTCTACATCCGAGATGTTAAGTTGCCTTAGGTTAGGATATATAACGTTATAGACGTATATAATGTCCGCACCGAGACGTACGGGACGACACGACCGGGATTCTGTAAAACATTCCCAGCTAGGGGCTAGATGTGTTAGGTTAGGTTATATTACGTTATAGACGTATATAATGATCCCACCGAGAAGTAGGGGCCGACCCGCCAGGAATGTTGGAAAATACTACATCCGAGATGTTAGGTTCCTTTAGGTTCGGATATATAACGTTATAGACGTATATAATGTCCTCACCGAGATGTACGGGCCGACACGAACGGCATTTTGTAAAACATTACCAGCGAGGGTCTAGATGGCTTAGGTTAGGTTATATTACGATATAGACGTATATAATTTGCCCACCGAGAAGTAGGGGCCGACTCGCCAGGAATGTTGGAAAATACTACATCCGAGATGTTAGGTTCCCTCAGGTTAGGATATATAAAGTTATAGACGTATATGAGGTCCCCACGGAAAAGTACGGGCCGACACGACCGGGATTTTGTAAAACATTACCAGCGAGTGTCTAGATGAGTTAGGTTAGGTTATATTACGATATAGACGTATATAATGTGCCCACCGAGAAGTAGGGGCCGACCCGCCAGAAATGTTGGAAAATTCTACATCCGAGATGTAAAGTTCCCTTAGGTTAGGATATATAACGTTATAGACGTATATAATGTCCTCGCCGAGATGTACGGGCCGACAAACCGGGATTTTGTAAAATATTCCCAGCTAGGGGCTAGATGTGTTACGTTAGGTTATATTACGTTATAGACGTATGTAATGATCCCACCTAGAAGTAGGGGCCGACCCGCCAGGAATGTTGGAAAATACTACATCCGAGATGTTAGGTTCTCTTAGGTTAGGGTATATACCGTTATAGACGTATATAATGTCCCCACCGAGATGTACGGGCCGACACGACCGGGATTTTGTAAAACATTACCAGCGAGGGTCTAGATGGATTCGGTTAGGTTATATTACGATATAGACGTATGTAATGTGCCCACCGAGAAGTAGGGGCCGACCCGCCAGGAATGTTGGAAAATACTACATCCGAGATGTTAGGTTCCCTTAGGTTAGGATATATAAATTTATAGACGTATATAATGTCCGCACTGAGACGTACGGGAAGACATGAACGGGATTGTGTGAAGCATTACCAGCGAGGGTCTAGGTGGGTTAGGTTAGGTTATATTACGATATAGACGTATATAATGTGCCCACCGAGAAGTAGGGGCCGAGCCGCCAGGAATGTTGGAAAATACTACATCCGAGATGTTAGGTTCCCTCAGGTTAGGATATATAAAGTTATAGACGTATATGAGGTCCCCACGGAAAAGTACGGGCTGACACGACCGGGATTTTGTAAAACATTACCTGCGAGGGTCTAGATGGGTTAGGTTAGGTTATATTACGATATAGACGTATATAATGTGCCCACCTAGAAGTAGGGGCCGACCCGCCAGGAATGTTGGAAAATACTACATCCGAGATGTTAGGTTCCCTTAGGTTAGGATATATAAATTTATAGACGTATATAATGTCCGCACCGAGACGTACGGGAAGACATGAACGGGATTGTGTGAAGCATTACCAGGGAGGGTCTAGGTGGGTTAGGTTAGGTTATATTACGATATTGACGTATATAATGTGCCCACCGAGAAGTAGGGGCCGAGCCGCCAGGAATGTTGGAAAATACTACATCCGAGATGTTAGGTTCCCTTAGGTTAGGATATATAACGTTATAGACGTATATAATGTCCTTACCGAGATGTACGGGCAGACACGACCGCGATTTTGTAAAACATTACCAGCGAGGGGCTAGATGTGTTACGTTAGGTTATATTACGTTATAGACGTATATAATGATCCCACCGAGAATTGGCGCCGACCCGCCAGAAATGTTGGAAAATTCTACATCCGAGATGTTAAGTTGCCTTAGGTCAGGATATATAACGTTATAGACGTATATAATATCCGCACCGAGACGTACGGGACGACACGAACGGGATTCTGTAAAACATTCCCAGCTAGGGGCTAGATGTGTTACGTTAGGTTATATTAAATTATAGACATATATAATGATCCCACCGAGAATTGGCGCCGACCCGCCAGGAATGTTGTGAAATACTACATCCGAGATGTTAGGTTCCCTTAGGTTAGGATATATAACGTTATAGACGTATATAATGTCCTCACCGAGATGTACGGTCCGACACGACCGGGATTTTGTAAAACATTACCGGCGAGGGCCTAGATGGGTTAGGTCAGGTTATATTACGATATAGACGTATATAATGTGGCCACCGAGAAGTAGGGGCCGACCCGCCAGGAATGTTGGAAAATACTACATCCGAGATGTTAGGTTCCCTTAGGTTAGGTTATATAAATTTATAGACGTATATAATGTCCGCACCGAGACGTACGGGAAGACATGAACGGGATTCTGTGAAGCATTACCAGCGAGGGTCTACGTGGGTTAGGTTAGGTTATATTACGTTATAGACGTATATAATGTTCCCACCGAGAAGTAGGGGCCGACCCAACAGAAATGTTGGAAAATTCTACATCCGAGATGTTAAGTTGCCTTAGGTTAGGATATATAACGTTATAGACGTATATAATGTCATCACCGAGATGTACGGGCCGACACAACCGGGATTTTGTAAGACATTCCCAGCTAGGGGCTAGATGTGTTACGTTAGGTTATATTTCGTTATAGACGTATATAATGATCCCACCTAGAAGTAGGGGCCGACCCGCCAGGAATGTTGGAAAATACTACATCCGAGATGTTAGGTTCTCTTAGGTTAGGGTATATAACGTTATAGACGTATATAATGTCCCCACCCAGAAGTACGGGCCGACACGACCGGGATTTTGTAAAACATTACCAGCGAGGGTCTAGATGGATTCGGTTAGGTTATTTTACGATATAGACATATGTAATGTGCCCACCGAGAAGTAGGGGCCGACCCGCCAGGAATGTTGGAAAATACTACATCCGAGATGTTAGGTTCCCTTAGGTTAGGATATATAAATTTAGAGACGTATATAATGTCCGCACCGAGACGTACGGGAAGACATGAACGGTATTGTGTGAAGCATTACCAGCGAGGGTCTAGGTGGGTTAGGTTAGGTTATATTACGTTATAGACGTATATAATGTTCCCACCGAGAAGTAGGGGCCGACCCGCCAGAAATGTTGGAAAATTCTACATCCGAGATGTTAAGTTGCCTTAGGTTAGGATATATAACGTTATAGACGTATATAATGTCCGCACCGGGACGTACGGGACGACACGAACGGGATTCTGTAAAACATTCCCAGCTAGGGGCTAGATGTGTTACGTTAGGTTATATTACGTTACAGACGTATATAATGATCCCACCGAGAAGTGGCGCCGACCCGCCAGGAATGTTGTGAAATACTACATCCGAGATATGAGGTTCCCTTAGGTTAGGATATATAACGTTATTGACGTATATAATGTCCTCACCGAGATGTACGGGCCGACACGAACGGGATTTTGTAAAACATTACCAGCGAGGGTCTAGATGGGTTAGGTTAGGTTATATTACGATATAGACGTATGTAATGTGCCCACCGAGAAGTAGGGGCCGACCCGCCAGGAATGTTGGAAAATACTACATCCGAGATGTTAGGTTCCCTTAGGTTAGGATATATAACGTTATAGACGTATATAATGTCCTCACCGAGATGTACGGGCCGATACGACCGGGATTTTGTAAAACATTACCAGCGAGGGTCTAGATGGGTTAGGTTAGGTTATATTACGATATAGACGTATATAATGTGCCCACCGAGAAGTAGGGGCCCACCCGCCAGAAATGTTGGAAAATTCTACATCCGAGATGTTAAGTTGCCTTAGGTCAGGATATATAACGTTATAGACGTATATAATATCCGCACCGAGACGTACGGGACGACACGAACGGGATTCTCTAAAACATTCCCAGCTAGGGGCTAGATGTGTTACGTTAGGTTATATTACATTATAGACATATATAATGATCCCACCGAGAATTGGCGCCGACCCGTCAGGAATGTTGTGAAATACTACATCCGAGATGTTAGGTTCCCATAGGTTAGGATATATAAATTTATAGACGTATATAATGTCCGCACCGAGACGTACGGGAAGACATGAACGGGATTCTGTGAAACATTACCAGCGAGGGTCTAGGTGGGTTAGGTTAGGTTATATTACGATATAGACGTATATAATGTCCCCACCGAGAAGTAGGGGCCGACCCGCCAGGATTGTTGGAAAATACTACATCCGAGATGTTAGGTTCCCTCAGGTTAGGATATATAACGTTATAGACGTATATAATGTCCACACCGACACGTACGGGACGACACGAAGGGGATTCTGTAAAACATTCCCAGCTAGGGGCTAGATGGGTTAGGTTAGGTTATATTACGATATAGACGTATATAATGTGCCCACCGAGAAGTAGGGGCCGACCCGCCAGGAATGTTGGAAAATACTACATCCGAGATGTTAGGTTCTCTTAGGTTAGGGTATATAACGTTATAGACGTATATAATGTCCCCACCGAGAAGTACGGGCCGACACGACCGGGATTTTGTAAAACATTACCAGCGAGGGTCTAGATGGGTTCGGTTAGGTTATATTACGATATAGACGTATGTAATGTGCCCACCGAGAAGTATGGGCCGACCCGCCAGGAATGTTGGAACATACTACATCCGAGATGTTAGGTTCCCTTAGGTTAGGATATATAACGTTATAGACTTATATAATGTCCTCACCGAGATGTACGGGCCGACACGACCGGGATTTTGCAAAACATTACCAGCGAGGGTCTAGATGGGTTAGGTTAGGTTATATTACGATATAGACGTATATAATGTGCCCACCGAGAAGTAGGGGCCCACCCGCCAGAAATGTTGGAAAATTCTACATCCGAGATGTTAAGTTGCCTTAGGTCAGGATATATAACGTTATAGACGTATATAATATCCGCACCGAGACGTACGGGACGACATGAACGGGATTCTCTAAAACATTGACAGCTAGGAGCTAGATGTGTTACGTTAGGTTATATTACATTATAGACATATATAATGATCCCACCGAGAATTGGCGCCGACCCGCCAGGAATGTTGTGAAATACTACATCCGAGATGTTAGGTTCCCATAGGTTAGGATATATAAATTTATAGACGTATATAATGTCCGCACCGAGACGTACGGGAAGACATGAACGGGATTCTGTGAAACATTACCAGCGAGGGTCTAGGTGGGTTAGGTTAGGTTATATTACGATATAGACGTATATAATGTCCCCACCGAGAAGTAGGGGCCGACCCGCCAGGATTGTTGGAAAATACTACATCCGAGATGTTAGGTTCCCTCAGGTTAGGATATATAACGTTATAGACGTATATAATGTCCACACCGACACGTACGGGACGACACGAACGGGATTCTGTAAAACATTCCCAGCTAGGGGCTAGATGGGTTAGGTTAGGTTATATTACGATATAGACGTATATAATGTGCCCACCGAGAAGTAGGGGCCGACCCGCCAGGAATGTTGGAAAATACTACATCCGAGATGTTAGGTTCTCTTAGGTTAGGGTATATAACGTTATAGACGTATATAATGTCCCCACCGAGAAGTACGGGCCGACACGACCGGGATTTTGTAAAACATTACCAGCGAGGGTCTAGATGGGTTCGGTTAGGTTATATTACGATATAGACGTATGTAATGTGCCCACCGAGAAGTATGGGCCGACCCGCCAGGAATGTTGGAACATACTACATCCGAGATGTTAGGTTCCCTTAGGTTAGGATATATAACGTTATAGACTTATATAATGTCCTCACCGAGATGTACGGGCCGACAAGACCGGGATTTTGTAAAACATTACCAGCGAGGGTCTAGATGGGTTAGGTTAGGTTATATTACGATATAGACGTATATAATGTGCCCACCGAGAAGTAGGGGCCGAGCCGCCAGGAATGTTGGAAAATACTACATCCGAGATGTTAGGTTCCCTTAGGTTAGGATATATAACGTTATAGACGTATATAATGTCCTCACCGAGATGTACGGGCCGACACGAATGGGATTCTGTGAAACACTACCAGCGAGGGTCTAGGTGGGTTAGGTTAGGTTATATTACGATATATACGTATATAATGTGCCCACCGAGAAGTAGGGGCCGACCCGCCAGGAATGTTGGAAAATACTACATCCGAGACGTTAGGTTCCCTTAGGTTAGGATATATGACGTTATAGACGTATATAATGTCCTCACCGAGATGTACGGGCCGACACGACCGGGATTTTGTAAAACACTACCAGCGAGTGTCTAGATGGGTTAGGTTAGGTTATATTACGATATAGACGTATATAATGTGCCCACCGAGAAGTAGGGGCCGACCCGCCAGGAATGTTGGAAAATACTACATCCGAGATGTTAGGTTCTCTTAGGTTAGGGTATATAACGTTATAGACGTATATAATGTCCCCACCGAGAAGTACGGGCCGACACGACCGGGATTTTGTAAAACATTACCAGCGAGGGTCAAGATGGGTTCGGTTAGGTTATATTACGATATAGACGTATGTAATGTGCCCACCGAGAAGTATGGGCCGACCCGCCAGGAATGTTGGAAAATACTACATCCGAGATGTTAGGTTCTCTTAGGTTAGGGTATATAACGTTATAGACGTATATAATGTCCCCACCGAGAAGTACGGGCCGACACGACCGGGATTTTGTAAAACATTACCAGCGAGGGTCTAGATGGATTCGGTTAGGTTATTTTACGATATAGACGTATGTAATGTGCCCACCGAGAAGTAGGTGCCGACCCGCCAGGAATGTTGGAAAATACTACATCCGAGATGTTAGGTTCCCTTAGGTTAGGATATATAAATTTATAGACGTATATAATGTCCGCACCGAGACGTACGGGAAGACATGAACGGGATTCTGTGAAGCATTACCAGCGAGGGTCTAGGTGGGTTAGGTTAGGTTATATTACGTTATAGACGTATATAATGTTCCCACCGAGAAGTAGGGGCCGACCAGCCAGAAATGTTGGAAAATTCTACATCCGAGATGTTAAGTTGCCTTAGGTTAGGATATATAACGTTATAGACGTATATAATGTCCGCACCGAGACGTACGGGACGACACGACCGGGATTCTGTAAAACATTCCCAGCTAGGGGCTAGATGTGTTAGGTTAGGTTATATTACGTTATAGACGTATATAATGATCCCACCGAGAAGTAGGGGCCGACCCGCCAGGAATGTTGGAAAATACTACATCCGAGATGTTAGGTTCCTTTAGGTTCGGATATATAACGTTATAGACGTATATAATGTCCTCACCGAGATGTACGGGCCGACACGAACGGCATTTTGTAAAACATTACCAGCGAGGGTCTAGATGGCTTAGGTTAGGTTATATTACGATATAGACGTATATAATTTGCCCACCGAGAAGTAGGGGCCGACTCGCCAGGAATGTTGGAAAATACTACATCCGAGATGTTAGGTTCCCTCAGGTTAGGATATATAAAGTTATAGACGTATATGAGGTCCCCACGGAAAAGTACGGGCCGACACGACCGGGATTTTGTAAAACATTACCAGCGAGTGTCTAGATGAGTCAGGTTAGGTTATATTACGATATAGACGTATATAATGTGCCCACCGAGAAGTGGGATCCGACCCGCCAGGAATGTTGGAAAATACTACATCCGAGATGTTAGGTTCTCTTAGGTTAGGATATATAACGTTATAGACGTATATAATGTCCCCACCGAGAAGTACGGGCAGACACGACCGGGATTTTGTAAAACATTACCAGCGATGGTCTAGATGGGTTAGGTTAGGTTATATTACGATATAGACGTATATAATGTGCCCACCGAGAAGCAGGGGCCGACCCGCCAGGAATGTTGGAAAATACTACATCCGAGATATTAGGTTCCCTTAGGTTAGGATATATAAATTTATAGACGTATATAATGTCCGCACCGAGACGTACGGGAAGACATGAACGGGATTCTGTGAAACATTACCAGTGAGGGTCTAGGTGGGTTAGGTTAGGTTATACTACGATATAGACGTATATAATGTGCCTACCGAGAAGTAGGGGCCGACCCGCCAGGAATGTTGGAAAATACTACATCCGAGATGTTAGGTTCACTTTGGTTAGGATATATAACGTTATAGACGTATATAATGTCCTCACCGAGATGTACGGTCCGACACGACCGGGATTTTGTAAAACATTACCAGCGAGGGTCTAGATGGGTTAGGTCAGGTTATATTACGATATAGACATATATAATGTGCCCACCGAGAAGTAGGGGCCGACCCGCCAGGATTGTTGGAAAATACTACATCCGAGATGTTAGGTTCCCTCAGGTTAGGATATATAACGTTATAGACGTATATAATGTCCGCACCGAGACGTACGGGACGACACGAACGAGATTCTGTAAAACATTCCCAGCTAGGGGCTAGATGTGTTACGTTAGGTTATATTACGTTATAGTCGTATATAATGATCCCACCGAGAATTGGCGCCGACCCGCCAGGAATGTTGTGAAATACTACATCCGAGATGTTAGGTTCCCAAAGGTTAGGATATATAAATTTATAGACGTATATAATTTCCGCACCGAGACGTACGGGAAGACACGAATGGGATTCTGTGAAACATTACCAGCGAGGGTCTAGGTGGGTTAGGTTAGGTTATATTACGATATATACGTATATAATGTGCCCACCGAGAAGTAGGGGCCGACCCGCCAGGAATGTTGGAAAATACTACATCCGAGATGTTAGGTTCCCTTAGGTTAGGATATATAACGTTATAGACGTATATAATGTCCTCACCGAGATGTACGGGCCGACACGACCGGGATTTTGTAAAACATTACCAGCGAGGGTCTAGATGGGTTAGGTTAGGTTATATTACGATATAGACGTATATAATGTGCCCACCGAGAAGTAGGGGCCGACCCGCCAGGAATGTTGGAAAATACTACATCCGAGATGTTAGGTTCTCTTAGGTTAGGGTATATAACGTTATAGACGTATATAATGTCCCCACCGAGAAGTACGGGCCGACACGACCGGGATTTTGTAAAACATTACCAGCGAGGGTCTAGATGGGTTCGGTTAGGTTATATTACGATATAGACGTATGTAATGTGCCCACCGAGAAGTATGGGCCGACCCGCCAGGAATGTTGGAAAATACTACATCCGAGATGTTAGGTTCCCTTAGGTTAGGATATATAACGTTATAGACTTATATAATGTCCTCACCGAGATATACGGGCCGACACGACCGTGATTTTGTAAAACATTACCAGCGAGGGTCTAGATGGGTTAGGTTAGGTTATATTACGATATAGACGTATATAATGTGCCCACCGAGAAGTAGGGGCCGACCCGCCAGGAATGTTGGAAAATACTACATCCGAGATGTTAGGTTCCCTTAGGTTAGGATATATAACGTTATAGACGTATATAATGTCCTCGCCGAGATGTACGGGCCGACACAACCGGGATTTTGTAAAACATTCCCAGCTAGGGGCTAGATGTGTTACGTTAGGTTATATTACGTTATAGACGTATGTAATGATCCCACCTAGAAGTAGGGGCCGACCCGCCAGGAATGTTGGAAAATACTACATCCGAGATGTTAGGATCTCTTAGGTTAGGGTATATAACGTTATAGACGTATATAATGTCCCCACCGAGAAGTACGGGCCGACACGACCGGGATTTTGTAAAACATTACCAGCGAGGGTCTAGATGGATTCGGTTAGGTTATTTTACGATATAGACGTATGTAATGTGCCCACCGAGAAGTAGGGGCCGACCCGCCAGGAATGTTGGAAAATACTACATCCGAGATGTTAGGTTCCCTTAGGTTAGGATATATAAATTTATAGACGTATATAATGTCCGCACCGAGACGTACGGGACGACACGAACGGGATTCTGTAAAACATTCCCAGCTAGGGGCTAGATGTGTTACGTTAGGTTATATTACGTTATAGACGTATATAATGATACCACCGAGAAGTAGGGGCCGACCCGCCAGAAATGTTGGAAAATACTACATCCGAAATGTTAGGTTCCCTTAGGTTAGGATATATAACGTTATAGACGTATATAATGTCCTCACCGAGATGTACGGGCCGACACGACCGGGATTTTGTAAAACGTTACCAGCGAGGGTCTAGATGGGTTAGGTTAGGTTATATTACGATATAGACGTATATAATGTGCCCACCGAGAAGTAGGGGCCGACCCGCCAGAAATGTTGGAAAATTCTACATCCGAGATGTAAAGTTGCCTTAGGTTAGGATATATAACGTTATAGACGTATATAATGTCCGCACCGAGACGTACGGGACGACACGAACGGGATTCTGTAAAACATTCCCAGCTAGGGGCTAGATGTGTTACGTTAGGTTATATTACGTTATAGACGTATATAATGATCCCTCCGAGAAGTAGGGGCCGACCCGCCAGGAATGTTGGAAAATACTACATCCGAAATGTTAGGTTCCCTTAGGTTAGGATATATAACGTTATAGACGTATATAATGTCCTCACCGAGATGTACGGGCCGACACGACCGGGATTTTGTAAAACGTTACCAGCGAGGGTCTAGATGGGTTAGGTTAGGTTATATTACGATATAGACGTATATAATGTGCCCACCGAGAAGTAGGGGCCGACCCGCCAGAAATGTTGGAAAATTCTACATCCGAGATGTAAAGTTGCCTTAGGTTAGGATATATAACGTTATAGACGTATATAATGTCCGCACCGAGACGTACGGGACGACACGAACGGGATTCTGTAAAACATTCCCAGCTAGGGGCTAGATGTGTTACGTTAGGTTATATTACGTTATAGACGTATATAATGATCCCACCGAGAAGTAGGGGCCGACCCGCCAAGAATGTTGGAAAATACTACATCCGAGATGTTAGGTTCTCTTAGGTTAGGTTATATAACGTTACAGACGTATATAATGTCCCCACCGAGAAGTACGGGCCGACACGACCGGGATTTTGTAAAACATTACCAGCGAGGGTCTAGATGGATTCGGTTAGGTTATTTTACGATATAGACGTATGTAATGTGCCCACCGAGAAGTAGGGGCCGACCCGCCAGGAATGTTGGAAAATACTATATCCGAGATGTTAGGTTCCCTTAGGTTAGGATATATAAATTTATAGACGTATATAGTGTCCGCACCGAGACGTACGGGAAGACATGAACGGGATTGTGTGAAGCATTACCAGCGAGGGTCTAGGTGGGTTAGGTTAGGTTATATTACGATATAGACGTATATAATGTGCCCAACGAGAAGTAGGGGCCGAGCCGCCAGGAATGTTGGAAAATACTACATCCGAGATGTTAGGTTCCCTCAGGTTAGGATATATAAAGTTATAGACGTATATGAGGTCCCCACGGAAAAGTACGGGCCGACACGACCGGGATTTTGTAAAACATTACCAGCGAGGGTCTAGATGGGTTAGGTTAGGTTATATTACGATATAGACGTATATAATGTGCCCACCTAGAAGTAGGTGCCGACCCGCCAGGAATGTTGGAAAATACTACATCCGAGATGTTAGGTTCTCTTAGGTTAGGGTATATAACGTTATAGACGTATATAATGTCCTCACCGAGATGTACTGTCCGACACGACCGCGATTATGTAAAACATTACCAGCGAGGGTCTAGATGGGTTAGGTTAGGTTATATTACGATATAGACGTATATAATGTGCCCACCTAGAAGTAGGGGCCGACCCGCCAGGAATGTTGGAAAATACTACATCCGAGATGTTAGGTTCCCTCAGGTTAGGATATATAACGTTATAGACGTATATAATGTCCGCACCGAGACGTACGGGCCGACACGACCGGGATTTTGTAAAACATTACCAGCGAGGGTCTAGATGGGTTAGGTTAGGTTAAATTACGATATAGACGTATATAATGTGCCCACCGAGAAGTAGGGGCCCACCAGCCAGAAATGTTGGAAAATTCTACATCCGAGATGTTAAGTTGCCTTAGGTCAGGATATATAACGTTATAGATGTATATAATATCCACACCGAGACGTACGGGGCGACACGAACGGGATTCTGTAAAACATTCCCAGCTAGGGGCTAGATGTGTTACGTTAGGTTATATTAAATTATAGACATATATAATGATCCCACCGAGAATTGGCGCCGACCCGCCAGGAATGTTATGAAATACTACATCCGAGATGTTAGTGTCCCTTAGGTTAGGATATATAACGTTATAGACGTATATAATGTCCTCACCGAGATGTACGGGCCGACACGACGGGATTTTGTAAAACATTACCAACGAGGGTCTAGATGGGTTAGGTTAGGTTATATTACGATATAGACGTATATAATGTGCCCACCGAGGAGTAGGTGCCGACCCGCCAGGAATGTTGGAAAATACTACATCCGAGATGTTAGGTTCCCTCAGGTTAGGTTATATAAATTTATAGACGTATATAATGTCCGCACCGAGACGTACGGGAAGACATGAACGGGATTCTGTGAAGCATTACCAGCGAGGGTCTAGGTGGGTTAGGTTAGGTTATATTACGTTATAGACGTATATAATGTTCCCACCGAGAAGTAGGGGCCGACCCAACAGACATGTTGGAAAATTCTACATCCGAGATGTTAAGTTGCCTCAGGTTAGGATATATAAAGTTATAGACGTATATGAGGTCCCCACGGAAAAGTACGGGCCGACACGACCGGGATTTTGTAAAACATTACCAGCGGGGGTCTAGATGGATTCGGTTAGGTTATTTTACGATATAGACGTATGTAATGTGCCCACCGAGAAGTAGGGGCCGACCCGCCAGGAATGTTGGAAAATACTACATCCGAGATGTTAGGTTCTCTTAGGTTAGGGTATATAACGTTATAGACGTATATAATGTCCCCACCGAGAAGTACGGGCCGACACGACCGGGATTTTGTAAAACATTACCAGCGAGGGTCTAGATGGATTCGGTTAGGTTATTTTACGATATAGACGTATGTAATGTGCCCACCGAGAAGTAGGGGCCGACCCGCCAGGAATGTTGGAAAATACTACATCCGAGATGTTAGGTTCCCTTAGGTTAGGTTATATAAATTTATAGACGTATATAATGTCCGCACCGAGACGTACGGGAAGACATGAACGGGTTCTGTGAAGCATTACCAGCGAGGGTCTAGGTGGGTTAGGTTAGGTTATATTACGTTATAGACGTATATAATGTTCCCACCGAGAAGTAGGGGCCGACCCGCCCGAAATGTTGGAAAATTCTACATCCGAGATGTTAAGTTGCCTTAGGTTAGGATGTATAACGTTATAGACGTATATAATGTCCGCACCGAGACGTACGGGACGACACGAACGGGATTCTGTAAAACATTCCCAGCTAGGGGCTAGATGTGTTACGTTAGGTTATATTACGTTATAGACGTATATAATGATCCCACCGAGAAGTGGCGCCGACCCGCCAGGAATGTTGTGAAATACTACATCCGAGATGTTAGGTTCCCTTAGGTTAGGATATATAACGTTATAGACGTATATAATGTCCTCACCGAGATGTACGGGCCGACACGACGGGATTTTGTAAAACATTACCAACGAGGGTCTAGATGGGTTAGGTTTGGTTATTTTACGATATAGACGTATGTAATGTGCCCACCGAGTAGTAGGGGCCGACCCGCCAGGAATGTTGGAAAATACTACATCCGAGATGTTAGGTTCCCTTAGGTTAGGTTATATAAATTTATAGACGTATATAATGTCCGCACCGAGACGTACGGGCCGACACGACCGGGATTTTGTAAAACATTACCAGCGAGGGTCTAGATGGGTTAGGTTAGGTTTAATTACGATATAGACGTATATAATGTGCCCACCGAGAAGTAGGTGCCGACCCGCCAGGAATGTTGGGAAATACTACATCCGAGATGTTAGGTTCTCTTAGGTTAGGGTACATAACGTTATAGACGTACATAATGTCCCCACCGAGAAGTACGGGCCGACACGACCGGGATTTTGTAAAACATTACCAGCGAGGGTCTAGATGGGTTCGGTTAGGTTATATTACGATATAGACGTATGTAATGTGCCCACCGAGAAGTATGGGCCGACCCGCCAGGAATGTTGGAAAATACTACATCCGAGATGTTAGGTTCCCTTAGGTTAGGATATATAACGTTATAGACTTATATAATGTCCTCACCAAGATGTACGGGCCGACACGACCGGGATTTTGTAAAACATTACCAGCGAGGGTCTAGATGGGTTAGGTTAGGTTATATTACGATATAGACGTATATAATGTGCCCACCGAGAAGTAGGGGCCGACCCGCCAGGAATGTTGGAAAATACTACATCCGCGATGTTAGGTTCCCTTAGGTTAGGATATATAACGTTATAGACGTATATAATGTCCTCGCCGAGATGTACGGGCCGACACAACCGGGATTTTGTAAAACATTCCCAGCTAGGGACTAGATGTGTTACGTTAGGTTATATTACGTTATAGACGAATGTAATGATCCCACCCAGAAGTAGGGGCCGACCCGCCAGGAATGTTGGAAAATACTACATCCGAGATGTTAGGCTCTTAGGTTAGGGTATATAACGTTATAGACGTATACAATGTCCGCACCGAGACGTACGGGAAGACATGAACGGGATTCTGTGAAACATTACCAGCGAGGGTCTAGGTGGGTTCGGTTAGGTTATATTACGATATAGACGTATATAATGTGCCCACCGAGAAGTAGGGGCCGACCCGCCAGGAATGTTGGAAAATACTACATCCGAGATGTTAGGTTCCCTTAGGTTAGGATATATAACGTTATAGACGTATATAATGTCCTCACCGAGATGTACGGGCCGACACGACCGGGATTTTGTAAAACATTACCAGCGAGGGTCTAGATGGGTTAGGTTAGGTTATATTACGATATAGACGTATATAATGTGCCCACCGAGAAGTAGGGGCCGACCCGCCAGGAATGTTGGAAAATACTACATCCGAGATGTTAGGTTCTCTTAGGTTAGGGTATATAACGTTATAGACGTATATAATGTCCCCACCGAGAAGTACGGGCCGACACGACCGGGATTTTGTAAAACATTACCAGCGAGGGTCTAGATGGATTCGGTTAGGTTATTTTACGATATAGACGTATGTAATGTGCCCACCGAGAAGTAGTGGCCGACCCGCCAGGAATGTTGGAAAATACTACATCCGAGATGTTAGGTTCCCTTAGGTTAGGATATATAAATTTATAGACGTATATAATGTCCGCACCGAGACGTACGGGAAGACATGAACGGGATTCTGTGAAGCATTACCAGCGAGGGTCTAGGGGGGTTAGGTTAGGTTATATTACGTTATAGACGTATATAATGTTCCCACCGAGAAGTAGGGGCCGACCCGCCAGAAATGTTGGAAAATTCTACATCCGAGATGTTAAGTTGCCTTAGGTTAGGATATATAACGTTATAGACGTATATAATGTCCGCACCGAGACGTACGAGACGACACGAACGGGATTCTGTAAAACATTCCCAGCTAGGGGCTAGATGTGTTACGTTAGGTTATATTACGTTATAGACGTATATAATGATCCCACCGAGAATTGGCGCCGACCCACCAGGAATGTTGTGAAATACTACATCCGAGATGTTAGGTTCCCTTAGGTTAGGATATATAAATTTATAGACGTATATAATGTCCGCACCGAGACGTACGGGAAGACATGAACGGGATTCTGTGAAACATTACCAGCGAGGGTCTAGGTGGGTTAGGTTAGGTTATATTACGATATAGACGTCTATAATGTGCCCACCGAGAAGTAGGGGCCGACCCGCCAGGAATGTTGGAAAATACTACATCCGAGATGTTAGGTTCCCTTAGGTTAGGATATATAACGTTATAGACGTATATAATGTCCTCACCGAGATGTACGGTCCGACACGACCGGGATTTTGTAAAACATTACCAGCGAGGGTCTAGATGGGTTAGGTTAGGTTATATTACGATATAGACGTATATAATGTGCCCACCGAGAAGTAGGGGCCGACCCGCCAGGAATGTTGGAAAATACTACATCCGAGATGTTAGGTTCTCTTAGGTTAGGGTATATAACGTTATAGACGTATATAATGTCCCCACCGAGATGTACGGGCCGACACGACCGGGATTTTGTAAAACATTACCAGCGAGGGTCTAGATGGATTCGGTTAGGTTATTTTACGATATAGACGTATGTAATGTGCCCACCAAAAAGTAGGGGCCGACCCGCCAGGAATGTTGGAAAATACTACATCCGAGATGTTAAGTTGCCTTAGGTTAGGATATATAACGTTATGGACGTATATAATGTCCGCACCGAGACGTACGAGACGACACGAACGGGATTCTGTAAAACATTCCCAGCTAGGGGCTAGATGTGTTACGTTAGGTTATATTACGTTATAGACGTATATAATGATCCCACCGAGAAGTGGCGCCGACCCGCCAGGAATGTTGTGAAATACTACATCCGAGATGTTAGGTTCCCTTAGGTTAGGATATATAACGTTATAGACGTATATAATGTCCTCACCGAGATGTACGGGCCGACACGACCGGGATTTTGTAAAACATTACCAGCGAGGGTCTAGATGGGTTAGGTTAGGTTATAATACGATATAGACCTATATAATGTGCCCACCGAGAAGTAGGGGCCGACCCGCCAGGAATGTTGGAAAATACTACATCCGAGATGTTAGGTTCCCTTAGGTTAGGATATATAAATTTATAGACTTATATAATGTCCGCACCGAGACGTACGGGACGACACGAACGGGATTCTGTAAAACATTCCCAGCTAGGGGCTAGATGTGTTACGTTAGGTTATATTACGTTATAGACGTATATAATGATCCCACCGAGAATTGGAGCCGACCCGCCAGGAATGTTGTGAAATACTACATCCGAGATGTTAGGTTCCCTTAGGTTAGGATATATAAATTTATAGACGTATATAATGTCCGCACCGAGACGTACGGGTAGACATGAACGGGATTCTGTGAAACATTACCAGCGAGGGTCTAGGTGGGTTAGGTTAGGTTATATTACGATATAGACGTATATAATGTGCCCACCGAGAAGTAGGGGCCGACCCGCCAGGAATGTTGGAAAATACTACATCCGAGATGTTAGGTTCCCTTAGGTTAGGATATATAAATTTATAGACGTATATAATGTCCGCACCGAGACGTACGGGAAGACATGAACGGGATTCTGTGAAGCATTACCAGCGAGGGTCTAGGGGGGTTAGGTTAGGTTATATTACGTTATAGACGTATATAATGTTCCCACCGAGAAGTAGGGGCCGACCCGCCAGAAATGTTGGAAAATTCTACATCCGAGATGTTAAGTTGCCTTGGGTTAGGATATATAACGTTATAGACGTATATAATGTCCGCACCGAGACGTACGAGACGACACGAACGGGATTCTGTAAAACATTCCCAGCTAGGGGCTAGATGTGTTACGTTAGGTTATATTACGTTATAGACGTATATAATGATCCCACCGAGAAGTGGCGCCGACCCGCCAGGAATGTTGTGAAATACTACATCCGAGATGTTAGGTTCCCTTAGGTTAGGATATATAACGTTATAGACGTATATAATGTCCTCACCGAGATGTACGGGCCGACACGACCGGGATTTTGTAAAACATTACCAGCGAGGGTCTAGATGGGTTAGGTTAGGTTATATTACGATATAGACCTATATAATGTGCCCACCGAGAAGTAGGGGCCGACCCGCCAGGAATGTTGGAAAATACTACATCCGAGATGTTAGGTTCCCTTAGGTTAGGATATATAAATTTATAGACTTATATAATGTCCGCACCGAGACGTACGGGACGACACGAACGGGATTCTGTAAAACATTCCCAGCTAGGGGCTAGATGTGTTACGTTAGGTTATATTACGTTATAGACGTATATAATGATCCCACCGGGAATTGGAGCCGACCCGCCAGGAATGTTGTGAAATACTACATCCGAGATGTTAGGTTCCCTTAGGTTAGGATATATAAATTTATAGACGTATATAATGTCCGCACCGAGACGTACGGGTAGACATGAACGGGATTCTGTGAAACATTACCAGCGAGGGTCTAGGTGGGTTAGGTTAGGTTATATTACGATATAGACGTATATAATGTGCCCACCGAGAAGTAGGGGCCGACCCGCCAGAAATGTTGGAAAATACTACATCCGAGATGTTAGGTTCCCTTAGGTTAGGATATATAACGTTATAGACGTATATAATGTCCTCACCGAGATGTACGGGCCGACACGACCGGGATTTTGTAAAACATTACCAGCGAGGGTCTAGATGGATTCGGTTAGGTTATTTTACGATATAGACGTATGTAATGTGCCCACCGAGAAGTAGGGGCCGACCCGCCAGGAATGTTGGAAAATACTACATCCGAGATGTTAGGTTCCCTTAGGTTAGGATATATAAATTTATAGACGTATATAATGTCCGCACCGAGACGTACGCGAAGACATGAACGGGATTCTGTGAAGCATTACCAGCGAGGTTCTAGGGGGGTTAGGTTAGGTTATATTACGTTATAGACGTATATAATGTTCCCACCGAGAAGTAGGGGCCGACCCGCCAGAAATGTTGGAAAATTCTACATCCGAGATGTTAAGTTGCCTTAGGTTAGGATATATAACGTTATAGACGTATATAATGTCCGCACCGAGACGCACGAGACGACACGAACGGGATTCTGTAAAACATTCCCAGCTAGGGGCTAGATGTGTTACGTTAGGTTATATTACGTTATAGTCGTATATAATGATCCCACCGAGAATTGGCGCCGACCCACCAGGAATGTTGTGAAATACTACATCCGAGATGTTAGGTTCCCTTAGGTTAGGATATATAAATTTATAGACGTATATAATGTCCGCACCGAGACGTACGGGAAGACATGAACGGGATTCTGTGAAGCATTACCAGCGAGGTTCTAGGGGGGTTAGGTTAGGTTATATTACGTTATAGACGTATATAATGTTCCCACCGAGAAGTAGGGGCCGACCCGCCAGAAATGTTGTGAAATACTACATCCGAGATGTTAGGTTCCCTTAGGTTAGGATATATAAATTTATAGACGTATATAATGTCCGCACCGAGACGTACGGGAAGACATGAACGGGATTCTGTGAAACATTACCAGCGAGGGTCTAGGTGGGTTAGGTTAGGTTATATTACGATATAGACGTCTATAATGTGCCCACCGAGAAGTAGGGGCCGACCCGCCAGGAATGTTGGAAAATACTACATCCGAGATGTTAGGTTCCCTTAGGTTAGGATATATAACGTTATAGACGTATATAATGTCCTCACCGAGATGTACGGTCCGACACGACCGGGATTTTGTAAAACATTACCAGCGAGGGTCTAGATGGGTTAGGTTAGGTTATATTACGATATAGACGTATATAATGTGCCCACCGAGAAGTAGGGGCCGACCCGCCAGGAATGTTGGAAAATACTACATCCGAGATGTTAGGTTCTCTTAGGTTAGGGTATATAACGTTATAGACGTATATAATGTCCCCACCGAGAAGTACGGGCCGACACGACCGGGATTTTGTAAAACATTACCAGCGAGGGTCTAGATGGATTCGGTTAGGTTATTTTACGATATAGACGTATGTAATGTGCCCACCGAGAAGTAGGGGCCGACCCGCCAGGAATGTTGGAAAATACTACATCCGAGATGTTAGGTTCCCTTAGGTTAGGATATATAAATTTATAGACGTATATAATGTCCGCACCGAGACGTACGGGAAGACATGAACGGGATTCTGTGAAGCATTACCAGCGAGGGTCTAGGGGGGTTAGGTTAGGTTATATTACGTTATAGACGTATATAATGTTCCCACCGAGAAGTAGGGGCCGATCCGCCAGAAATGTTGGAAAATTCTACATCCGAGATGTTAAGTTGCCTTAGGTTAGGATATATAACGTTATAGACGTATATAATGTCCGCACCGAGACGTACGGGACGACACGAACGGGATTCTGTAAAACATTCCCAGCTAGGGGCTAGATGTGTTACGTTAGGTTATATTACGTTATAGACGTATATAATGATCCCACCGAGAATTGGAGCCGACCCGCCAGGAATGTTGTGAAATACTACATCCGAGATGTTAGGTTCCCTTAGGTTAGGATATATAAATTTATAGACGTATATAATGTCCGCACCGAGACGTACGGGTAGACATGAACGGGATTCTGTGAAACATTACCAGCGAGGGTCTAGGTGGGTTAGGTTAGGTTATATTACGATATAGACGTATATAATGTGCCCACCGAGAAGTAGGGGCCGACCCGCCAGGAATGTTGGAAAATACTACATCCGAGATGTTAGGTTCCCTTAGGTTAGGATATATAACGTTATAGACGTATATAATGTCCTCACCGAGATGTACGGGCCGACACGACCGGGATTTTGTAAAACATTACCAGCGAGGGTCTAGATGGGTTAGGTTAGGTTATATTACGATATAGACGTATATAATGTGCCCACCGAGAAGTAGGGGCCGACCCGCCAGGAATGTTGGAAAATACTACATCCGAGATGTTATGTTCTCTTAGGTTAGGGTATATAACGTTATAGACGTATATAATGTCCCCACCGAGAAGTACGGGCCGACACGACCGAGATTTTGTAAAACATTACCAGCGAGGGTCTAGATGGATTCGGTTAGGTTATTTTACGATATAGACGTATGTAATGTGCCCACCGAGAAGTAGGGGCCGACCCGCCAGGAATGTTGGAAAATACTACATCCGAGATGTTAGGTTCCCTTAGGTTAGGATATATAAATTTATAGACGTATATAATGTCCGCACCGAGACGTACGGGAAGACATGAACGGGATTCTGTGAAGCATTACCAGCGAGGGTCTAGGGGGGTTAGGTTAGGTTATATTACGTTATAGACGTATATAATGTTCCCACCGAGAAGTAGGGGCCGACCCGCCAGAAATGTTGGAAAATTCTACATCCGAGATGTTAAGTTGCCTTGGGTTAGGATATATAACGTTATAGACGTATATAATGTCCGCACCGAGACGTACGAGATGACACGAACGGGATTCTGTAAAACATTCCCAGCTAGGGGCTAGATGTGTTACGTTAGGTTATATTACGTTATAGACGTATATAATGATCCCACCGAGAAGTGGCGCCGACCCGCCAGGAATGTTGTGAAATACTACATCCGAGATGTTAGGTTCCCTTAGGTTAGGATATATAACGTTATAGACGTATATAATGTCCTCACCGAGATGTACGGGCCGACACGACCGGGATTTTGTAAAACATTACCAGCGAGGGTCTAGATGGGTTAGGTTAGGTTATATTACGATATAGACCTATATAATGTGCCCACCGAGAAGTAGGGGCCGACCCGCCAGGAATGTTGGAAAATACTACATCCGAGATGTTAGGTTCCCTTAGGTTAGGATATATAAATTTATAGACTTATATAATGTCCGCACCGAGACGTACGGGACGACACGAACGGGATTCTGTAAAACATTCCCAGCTAGGGGCTAGATGTGTTACGTTAGGTTATATTACGTTATAGACGTATATAATGATCACACCGAGAATTGGAGCCGACCCGCCAGGAATGTTGTGAAATACTACATCCGAGATGTTAGGTTCCCTTAGGTTAGGATATATAAATTTATAGACGTATATAATGTCCGCACCGAGACGTACGGGTAGACATGAACGGGATTCTGTGAAACATTACCAGCGAGGGTCTAGGTGGGTTAGGTTAGGTTATATTACGATATAGACGTATATAATGTGCCCACCGAGAAGTAGGGGCCGACCCGCCAGAAATGTTGGAAAATACTACATCCGAGATGTTAGGTTCCCTTAGGTTAGGATATATAACGTTATAGACGTATATAATGTCCTCACCGAGATGTACGGGCCGACACGACCGGGATTTTGTAAAACATTACCAGCGAGGGTCTAGATGGATTCGGTTAGGTTATTTTACGATATAGACGTATGTAATGTGCCCACCGAGAAGTAGGGGCCGACCCGCCAGGAATGTTGGAAAATACTACATCCGAGATGTTAGGTTCCCTTAGGTTAGGATATATAAATTTATAGACGTATATAATGTCCGCACCGAGACGTACGGGAAGACATGAACGGGATTCTGTGAAGCATTACCAGCGAGGGTCTAGGGGGGTTATGTTAGGTTATATTACGTTATAGACGTATATAATGTTCCCACCGAGAAGTAGGGGCCGACCCGCCAGAAATGTTTGAAAATTCTACATCCGAGATGTTAGGTTCCCTTAGGTTAGGATATATAAATTTATAGACTTATATAATGTCCGCACCGAGACGTACGGGACGACACGAACGGGATTCTGTAAAACATTCCCAGCTAGGGCCTAGATGTGTTACGTTAGGTTATATTACGTTATAGACGTATATAATGATCCCACCGAGAATTGGAGCCGACCCGCCAGGAATGTTGTGAAATACTACATCCGAGATGTTAGGTTCCCTTAGGTTAGGATATATAAATTTATAGACGTATATAATGTCCGCACCGAGACGTTCGGGTAGACATGAACGGGATTCTGTGAAACATTACCAGCGAGGGTCTAGGTGGGTTAGGTTAGGTTATATTACGATATAGACGTATATAATGTGCCCACCGAGAAGTAGGGGCCGACCCGCCAGAAATGTTGGAAAATACTACATCCGAGATGTTAGGTTCCCTTAGGTTAGGATATATAACGTTATAGACGTATATAATGTCCTCACCGAGATGTACGGGCCGACACGACCGGGATTTTGTAAAACATTACCAGCGAGGGTCTAGATGGATTCGGTTAGGTTATTTTACGATATAGACGTATGTAATGTGCCCACCGAGAAGTAGGGGCCGACCCGCCAGGAATGTTGGAAAATACTACATCCGAGATGTTAGGTTCCCTTAGGTTAGGATATATAAATTTATAGACGTATATAATGTCCGCACCGAGACGTACGGGAAGACATGAACGGGATTCTGTGAAGCATTACCAGCGAGGGTCTAGGGGGGTTAGGTTAGGTTATATTACGTTATAGACGTATATAATGTTCCCACCGAGAAGTAGGGGCCGACCCGCCAGAAATGTTTGAAAATTCTACATCCGAGATGTTAAGTTGCCTTAGGTTAGGATATATAACGTTATAGACGTATATAATGTCCGCACCGAGACGTACGAGACGACACGAACGGGATTCTGTAAAACATTCCCAGCTAGGGGCTAGATGTGTTACGTTAGGTTATATTACGTTATAGACGTATATAATGATCCCACCGAGAATTGGCGCCGACCCACCAGGAATGTTGTGAAATACTACATCCGAGATGTTAGGTTCCCTTAGGTTAGGATATATAAATTTATAGACGTATATAATGTCCGCACCGAGACGTACGGGAAGACATGAACGGGATTCTGTGAAACATTACCAGCGAGGGTCTAGGTGGGTTAGGTTAGGTTATATTACGATATAGACGTCTATAATGTGCCCACCGAGAAGTGGCGCCGACCCGCCAGGAATGTTGTGAAATACTACATCCGAGATGTTAGGTTCCCTTAGGTTAGGATATATAACGTTATAGACGTATATAATGTCCTCACCGAGATGTACGGGCCGACACGACCGGGATTTTGTAAAACATTACCAGCGAGGGTCTAGATGGGTTAGGTTAGGTTATATTACGATATAGACCTATATAATGTGCCCACCGAGAAGTAGGGGCCGACCCGCCAGGAATGTTGGAAAATACTACATCCGAGATGTTAGGTTCCCTTAGGTTAGGATATATAAATTTATAGACTTATATAATGTCCGCACCGAGACGTACGGGACGACACGAACGGGATTCTGTAAAACATTCCCAGCTAGGGGCTAGATGTGTTACGTTAGGTTATATTACGTTATAGACGTATATAATGATCCCAACGAGAATTGGAGCCGACCCGCCAGGAATGTTGTGAAATACTACATCCGAGATGTTAGGTTCCCTTAGGTTAGGATATATAAATTTATAGACGTATATAATGTCCGCACCGAGACGTACGGGCCGACACGACCGGGATTTTGTAAAACATTACCAGCGAGGGTCTAGATGGGTTAGGTTAGGTTTAATTACGATATAGACGTATATAATGTGCCCACCGAGAAGTAGGGGCCCACCCGCCAGAAATGTTGGAAAATTCTACATCCGAGATGTTAAGTTGCCTTAGGTCAGGATATATAACGTTATAGATGTATATAATATCCGCACCGAGACGTACGGGGCGACACGAACGGGATTCTGTAAAACATTCCCAGCTAGGGGCTAGATGTGTTACGTTAGGTTATATTAAATTATAGACATATATAATGATCCCACCGAGAATTGGCGCCGACCCGCCAGGAATGTTATGAAATACTACATCCGAGATGTTAGTGTCCCTTAGGTTAGGATATATAACGTTATAGACGTATATAATGTCCTCACCGAGATGTACGGGCCGACACGACGGGATTTTGTAAAATATTACCAACGAGGGTCTAGATGGGTTAGGTTAGGTTATATTACGATATAGACGTATATAATGTGCCCACCGAGGAGTAGGTGCCGACCCGCCAGGAATGTTGGAAAATACTACATCCGAGATGTTAGGTTCACTTAGGTTAGGATATATAACGTTATAGACGTATATAATGTCCTCACCGAGATGTACGGTCCGACACGACCGGGATTTTGTAAAACATTACCAGCGAGGGCCTAGATGGGTTAGGTCAGGTTATATTACGATATAGACGTATATAATGTGGCCACCGAGAAGTAGGGGCCGACCCGCCAGGAATGTTGGAAAATACTACATCCGAGATGTTAGGTTCCCTCAGGTTAGGTTATATAAATTCATAGACGTATATAATGTCCGCACCGAGACGTACGGGAAGACATGAACGGGATTCTGTGAAGCATTACCAGCGAGGGTCTAGGTGGGTTAGGTTAGGTTATATTACGTTATAGACGTATATAATGTTCCCACCGAGAAGTAGGGGCCGACCCAACAGAAATGTTGGAAAATTCTACATCCGAGATGTTAAGTTGCCTCAGGTTAGGATATATAAAGTTATAGACGTATATGAGGTCCCCACGGAAAAGTACGGGCCGACACGACCGGGATTTTGTAAAACATTACCAGCGGGGGTCTAGATGGATTCGGTTAGGTTATTTTACGATATAGACGTATGTAATGTGCCCACCGAGAAGTAGGGGCCGACCCGCCAGGAATGTTGGAAAATACTACATCCGAGATGTTAGGTTCCCTTAGGTTAGGTTATATAAATTTATAGACGTATATAATGTCCGCACCGAGACGTACGGGAAGACATGAACGGGTTCTGTGAAGCATTACCAGCGAGGGTCTAGGTGGGTTAGGTTAGGTTATATTACGTTATAGACGTATATAATGTTCCCACCGAGAAGTAGGGGCCGACCCGCCCGAAATGTTGGAAAATTCTACATCCGAGATGTTAAGTTGCCTTAGGTTAGGATGTATAACGTTATAGACGTATATAATGTCCGCACCGAGACGTACGGGACGACACGAACGGGATTCTGTAAAACATTCCCAGCTAGGGGCTAGATGTGTTACGTTAGGTTATATTACGTTATAGACGTATATAATGATCCCACCGAGAAGTGGCGCCGACCCGCCAGGAATGTTGTGAAATACTACATCCGAGATGTTAGGTTCCCTTAGGTTAGGATATATAACGTTATAGACGTATATAATGTCCTCACCGAGATGTACGGGCCGACACGACGGGATTTTGTAAAACATTACCAACGAGGGTCTAGATGGGTTAGGTTTGGTTATTTTACGATATAGACGTATGTAATGTGCCCACCGAGTAGTAGGGGCCGACCCGCCAGGAATGTTGGAAAATACTACATCCGAGATGTTAGGTTCCCTTAGGTTAGGTTATATAAATTTATAGACGTATATAATGTCCGCACCGAGACGTACGGGCCGACACGACCGGGATTTTGTAAAACATTACCAGCGAGGGTCTAGATGGGTTAGGTTAGGTTTAATTACGATATAGACGTATATAATGTGCCCACCGAGAAGTAGGGGCCCACCCGCCAGAAATGTTGGAAAATTCTACATCCGAGATGTTAAGTTGCCTTAGGTCAGGATATATAACGTTATAGACGTATATAATGTCCTCACCGAGATGTACGGGCCGACACGACGGGATTTTGTAAAACATTACCAACGAGGGTCTAGATGGGTTAGGTTAGGTTATTTTACGATATAGACGTATGTAATGTGCCCACCGAGAAGTAGGGGCCGACCCAACAGAAATGTTGGAAAATTCTACATCCGAGATGTTAAGTTGCCTTAGGTTAGGATATATAACGTTATAGACGTATATAATGTCCTCACCGAGATGTACGGGCCGACACAACCGGGATTTTGTAAAACATTCCCAGCTAGGGGCTAGATGTGTTACGTTAGGTTATATTTCGTTATAGACGTATATAATGATCCCACCTAGAAGTAGGGGCCGACCCGCCAGGAATGTTGGAAAATACTACATCCGAGATGTTAGGTTCTCTTAGGTTAGGGTATATAACGTTATAGACGTATATAATGTCCCCACCGAGAAGTACGGGCCGACACGACCGGGATTTTGTAAAACATTACCAGCGAGGGTCTAGATGGATTCGGTTAGGTTATTTTACGATATAGACGTATGTAATGTGCCCACCGAGAAGTAGGGGCCGACCCGCCAGGAATGTTGGAAAATACTACATCCGAGATGTTAGGTTCCCTTAGGTTAGGTTATATAAATTTATAGACGTATATAATGTCCGCACCGAGACGTACGGGAAGACATGAACGGGTTCTGTGAAGCATTACCAGCGAGGGTCTAGGTGGGTTAGGTTAGGTTATATTACGTTATAGACGTATATAATGTTCCCACCGAGAAGTAGGGGCCGACCCGCCAGAAATGTTGGAAAATTCTACATCCGAGATGTTAAGTTGCCTTAGGTCAGGATATATAACGTTATAGACGTATATAATGTCCTCACCGAGATGTACGGGCCGACACGACGGGATTTTGTAAAACATTACCAACGAGGGTCTAGATGGGTTAGGTTAGGTTATTTTACGATATAGACGTATGTAATGTGCCCACCGAGAAGTAGGGGCCGACCCGCCAGGAATGTTGGAAAATACTACATCCGAGATGTTAGGTTCCCTTAGGTTAGGTTATATAAATTTATAGACGTATATTATGTCCGCACCGAGACGTACGGGAAGACACGAACGGGATTCTGTGAAACATTACCAGCGAGGGTCTAGGTGGGTTAGGTTAGGTTATATTACGATATAGACGTATATAATGTGCCCACCGAGAAGTAGGGGCCGACCCGCCAGGAATGTTGGAAAATACTACATCCGAGATGTTAGGTTCCCTTAGGTTAGGATATATAACGTTATAGACGTATATAATGTCCTCACCGAGATGTACGGGCCGACACGACCGGGATTTTGTAAAACATTACCAGCGAGGGTCTAGATGGGTTAGGTTAGGTTATATTACGATATAGACGTATATAATGTGCCCACCGAGAAGTAGGGGCCGACCCGCCAGGAATGTTGGAAAATACTACATCCGAGATGTTAGGTTCTCTTAGGTTAGGGTATATAACGTTATAGACGTATATAATGTCCCCACCGAGAAGTACGGGCCGACACGACCGGGATTTTGTAAAACATTACCAGCGAGGGTCTAGATGGATTCGGTTAGGTTATTTTACGATATAGACGTATGTAATGTGCCCACCGAGAAGTAGTGGCCGACCCGCCAGGAATGTTGGAAAATACTACATCCGAGATGTTAGGTTCCCTTAGGTTAGGATATATAAATTTATAGACGTATATAATGTCCGCACCGAGACGTACGGGAAGACATGAACGGGATTCTGTGAAGCATTACCAGCGAGGGTCTAGGGGGGTTAGGTTAGGTTATATTACGTTATAGACGTATATAATGTTCCCACCGAGAAGTAGGGGCCGACCCGCCAGAAATGTTGGAAAATTCTACATCCGAGATGTTAAGTTGCCTTAGGTTAGGATATATAACGTTATAGACGTATATAATGTCCGCACCGAGACGTACGAGACGACACGAACGGGAATCTGTAAAACATTCCCAGCTAGGGGCTAGATGTGTTACGTTAGGTTATATTACGTTATAGACGTATATAATGATCCCACCGAGAATTGGCGCCGACCCACCAGGAATGTTGTGAAATACTACATCCGAGATGTTAGGTTCCCTTAGGTTAGGATATATAAATTTATAGACGTATATAATGTCCGCACCGAGACGTACGGGAAGACATGAACGGGATTCTGTGAAACATTACCAGCGAGGGTCTAGGTGGGTTAGGTTAGGTTATATTACGATATAGACGTCTATAATGTGCCCACCGAGAAGTAGGGGCCGACCCGCCAGGAATGTTGGAAAATACTACATCCGAGATGTTAAGTTGCCTTAGGTCAGGATATATAACGTTATAGACGTATATAATGTCCTCACCGAGATGTACGGGCCGACACGACGGGATTTTGTAAAACATTACCAACGAGGGTCTAGATGGGTTAGGTTAGGTTATTTTACGATATAGACGTATGTAATGTGCCCACCGAGAAGTAGGGGCCGACCCGCCAGGAATGTTGGAAAATACTACATCCGAGATGTTAGGTTCCCTTAGGTTAGGTTATATAAATTTATAGACGTATATTATGTCCGCACCGAGACGTACGGGAAGACATGAACGGGATTCTGTGAAACATTACCAGCGAGGGTCTAGGTGGGTTAGGTTAGGTTATATTACGATATAGACGTCTATAATGTGCCCACCGAGAAGTAGGGGCCGACCCGCCAGGAATGTTGGAAAATACTACATCCGAGATGTTAAGTTGCCTTAGGTCAGGATATATAACGTTATAGACGTATATAATGTCCTCACCGAGATGTACGGGCCGACACGACGGGATTTTGTAAAACATTACCAACGAGGGTCTAGATGGGTTAGGTTAGGTTATTTTACGATATAGACGTATGTAATGTGCCCACCGAGAAGTAGGGGCCGACCCGCCAGGAATGTTGGAAAATACTACATCCGAGATGTTAGGTTCCCTTAGGTTAGGTTATATAAATTTATAGACGTATATTATGTCCGCACCGAGACGTACGGGAAGACACGAACGGGATTCTGTGAAACATTACCAGCGAGGGTGTAGGTGGGTTAGGTTAGGTTATATTACGATATAGACGTATATAATGTGCCCACCGAGAAGTAGGGGCCGGCCCGCCAGGAATGTTGGAAAATACTACATCCGAGATGTTAGGTTCCCTTAGGTTAGGATATATAACGTTATAGACGTATATAATGTCCTCACCGAGATGTACGGGCCGACACGACCGGGATTTTGTAAAACATTACCAGCGAGGGTCTAGATGGGTTAGGTTAGGTTTAATTACGATATAGACGTATATAATGTGCCCACCGAGAAGTAGGGGCCCACCCGCCAGAAATGTTGGAAAATTCTACATCCGAGATGTTAAGTTGCCTTAGGTCAGGATATATAACGTTATAGACGTATATAATGTCCTCACCGAGATGTACGGGCCGACACGACGGGATTTTGTAAAACATTACCAACGAGGGTCTAGATGGGTTAGGTTAGGTTATTTTACGATATAGACGTATGTAATGTGCCCACCGAGAAGTAGGGGCCGACCCAACAGAAATGTTGGAAAATTCTACATCCGAGATGTTAAGTTGCCTTAGGTTAGGATATATAACGTTATAGACGTATATAATGTCCTCACCGAGATGTACGGGCCGACACAACCGGGATTTTGTAAAACATTCCCAGCTAGGGGCTAGATGTGTTACGTTAGGTTATATTTCGTTATAGACGTATATAATGATCCCACCTAGAAGTAGGGGCCGACCCGCCAGGAATGTTGGAAAATACTACATCCGAGATGTTAGGTTCTCTTAGGTTAGGGTATATAACGTTATAGACGTATATAATGTCCCCACCGAGAAGTACGGGCCGACACGACCGGGATTTTGTAAAACATTACCAGCGAGGGTCTAGATGGATTCGGTTAGGTTATTTTACGATATAGACGTATGTAATGTGCCCACCGAGAAGTAGGGGCCGACCCGCCAGGAATGTTGGAAAATACTACATCCGAGATGTTAGGTTCCCTTAGGTTAGGTTATATAAATTTATAGACGTATATAATGTCCGCACCGAGACGTACGGGAAGACATGAACGGGTTCTGTGAAGCATTACCAGCGAGGGTCTAGGTGGGTTAGGTTAGGTTATATTACGTTATAGACGTATATAATGTTCCCACCGAGAAGTAGGGGCCGACCCGCCAGAAATGTTGGAAAATTCTACATCCGAGATGTTAAGTTGCCTTAGGTCAGGATATATAACGTTATAGACGTATATAATGTCCTCACCGAGATGTACGGGCCGACACGACGGGATTTTGTAAAACATTACCAACGAGGGTCTAGATGGGTTAGGTTAGGTTATTTTACGATATAGACGTATGTAATGTGCCCACCGAGAAGTAGGGGCCGACCCGCCAGGAATGTTGGAAAATACTACATCCGAGATGTTAGGTTCCCTTAGGTTAGGTTATATAAATTTATAGACGTATATTATGTCCGCACCGAGACGTACGGGAAGACACGAACGGGATTCTGTGAAACATTACCAGCGAGGGTCTAGGTGGGTTAGGTTAGGTTATATTACGATATAGACGTATATAATGTGCCCACCGAGAAGTAGGGGCCGACCCGCCAGGAATGTTGGAAAATACTACATCCGAGATGTTAGGTTCCCTTAGGTTAGGATATATAACGTTATAGACGTATATAATGTCCTCACCGAGATGTACGGGCCGACACGACCGGGATTTTGTAAAACATTACCAGCGAGGGTCTAGATGGGTTAGGTTAGGTTATATTACGATATAGACGTATATAATGTGCCCACCGAGAAGTAGGGGCCGACCCGCCAGGAATGTTGGAAAATACTACATCCGAGATGTTAGGTTCTCTTAGGTTAGGGTATATAACGTTATAGACGTATATAATGTCCCCACCGAGAAGTACGGGCCGACACGACCGGGATTTTGTAAAACATTACCAGCGAGGGTCTAGATGGATTCGGTTAGGTTATTTTACGATATAGACGTATGTAATGTGCCCACCGAGAAGTAGTGGCCGACCCGCCAGGAATGTTGGAAAATACTACATCCGAGATGTTAGGTTCCCTTAGGTTAGGATATATAAATTTATAGACGTATATAATGTCCGCACCGAGACGTACGGGAAGACATGAACGGGATTCTGTGAAGCATTACCAGCGAGGGTCTAGGGGGGTTAGGTTAGGTTATATTACGTTATAGACGTATATAATGTTCCCACCGAGAAGTAGGGGCCGACCCGCCAGAAATGTTGGAAAATTCTACATCCGAGATGTTAAGTTGCCTTAGGTTAGGATATATAACGTTATAGACGTATATAATGTCCGCACCGAGACGTACGAGACGACACGAACGGGAATCTGTAAAACATTCCCAGCTAGGGGCTAGATGTGTTACGTTAGGTTATATTACGTTATAGACGTATATAATGATCCCACCGAGAATTGGCGCCGACCCACCAGGAATGTTGTGAAATACTACATCCGAGATGTTAGGTTCCCTTAGGTTAGGATATATAAATTTATAGACGTATATAATGTCCGCACCGAGACGTACGGGAAGACATGAACGGGATTCTGTGAAACATTACCAGCGAGGGTCTAGGTGGGTTAGGTTAGGTTATATTACGATATAGACGTCTATAATGTGCCCACCGAGAAGTAGGGGCCGACCCGCCAGGAATGTTGGAAAATACTACATCCGAGATGTTAGGTGCCCTTAGGTTCGGATATATAACGTTATAGACGTATATAATGTCCTCACCGAGATGTACGGTCCGACACGACCGGGATTTTGTAAAACATTACCAGCGAGGGTCTAGATGGGTTAGGTTAGGTTATATTACGATATAGACGTATATAATGTGCCCACCGAGAAGTAGGGGCCGACCCGCCAGGAATTGTGGAAAATACTACATCCGAGATGTTAGGTTCTCTTAGGTTAGGGTATATAACGTTATAGACGTATATAATGTCCCCACCGAGATGTACGGGCCGACACGACCGGGATTTTGTAAAACATTACCAGCGAGGGTCTAGATGGATTCGGTTAGGTTATTTTACGATATAGACGTATGTAATGTGCCCACCAAAAAGTAGGGGCCGACCCGCCAGGAATGTTGGAAAATACTACATCCGAGATGTTAGGTTCCCTTAGGTTAGGATATATAAATTTATAGTCGTATATAATGTCCGCACCGAGACGTACGGGAAGACATGAACGGGATTCTGTGAAGCATTACCAGCGAGGGTCTAGGGGGGTTAGGTTAGGTTATATTACGTTATAGACGTATATAATGTTCCCACCGAGAAGTAGGGGCCGATCCGCCAGAAATGTTGGAAAATTCTACATCCGAGATGTTAAGTTGCCTTAGGTTAGGATATATAACGTTATGGACGTATATAATGTCCGCACCGAGACGTACGAGACGACACGAACGGGATTCTGTAAAACATTCCCAGCTAGGGGCTAGATGTGTTACGTTAGGTTATATTACGTTATAGACGTATATAATGATCCCACCGAGAAGTGGCGCCGACCCGCCAGGAATGTTGTGAAATACTACATCCGAGATGTTAGGTTCCCTTAGGTTAGGATATATAACGTTATAGACGTATATAATGTCCTCACCGAGATGTACGGGCCGACACGACCGGGATTTTGTAAAACATTACCAGCGAGGGTCTAGATGGGTTAGGTTAGGTTATATTACGATATAGACCTATATAATGTGCCCACCGAGAAGTAGGGGCCGACCCGCCAGGAATGTTGGAAAATACTACATCCGAGATGTTAGGTTCCCTTAGGTTAGGATATATAAATTTATAGACTTATATAATGTCCGCACCGAGACGTACGGGACGACACGAACGGGATTCTGTAAAACATTCCCAGCTAGGGGCTAGATGTGTTACGTTAGGTTATATTACGTTATAGACGTATATAATGATCCCACCGAGAATTGGAGCCGACCCGCCAGGAATGTTGTGAAATACTACATCCGAGATGTTAGGTTCCCTTAGGTTAGGATATATAAATTTATAGACGTATATAATGTCCGCACCGAGACGTACGGGTAGACATGAACGGGATTCTGTGAAACATTACCAGCGAGGGTCTAGGTGGGTTAGGTTAGGTTATATTACGATATAGACGTATATAATGTGCCCACCGAGAAGTAGGGGCCGACCCGCCAGGAATGTTGGAAAATACTACATCCGAGATGTTAGGTTCCCTTAGGTTAGGATATATAAATTTATAGACGTATATAATGTCCGCACCGAGACGTACGGGAAGACATGAACGGGATTCTGTGAAGCATTACCAGCGAGGGTCTAGGGGGGTTAGGTTAGGTTATATTACGTTATAGACGTATATAATGTTCCCACCGAGAAGTAGGGGCCGACCCGCCAGAAATGTTGGAAAATTCTACATCCGAGATGTTAAGTTGCCTTGGGTTAGGATATATAACGTTATAGACGTATATAATGTCCGCACCGAGACGTACGAGACGACACGAACGGGATTCTGTAAAACATTCCCAGCTAGGGGCTAGATGTGTTACGTTAGGTTATATTACGTTATAGACGTATATAATGATCCCACCGAGAAGTGGCGCCGACCCGCCAGGAATGTTGTGAAATACTACATCCGAGATGTTAGGTTCCCTTAGGTTAGGATATATAACGTTATAGACGTATATAATGTCCTCACCGAGATGTACGGGCCGACACGACCGGGATTTTGTAAAACATTACCAGCGAGGGTCTAGATGGGTTAGGTTAGGTTATATTACGATATAGACCTATATAATGTGCCCACCGAGAAGTAGGGGCCGACCCGCCAGGAATGTTGGAAAATACTACATCCGAGATGTTAGGTTCCCTTAGGTTAGGATATATAAATTTATAGACTTATATAATGTCCGCACCGAGACGTACGGGACGACACGAACGGGATTCTGTAAAACATTCCCAGCTAGGGGCTAGATGTGTTACGTTAGGTTATATTACGTTATAGACGTATATAATGATCCCACCGAGAATTGGAGCCGACCCGCCAGGAATGTTGTGAAATACTACATCCGAGATGTTAGGTTCCCTTAGGTTAGGATATATAAATTTATAGACGTATATAATGTCCGCACCGAGACGTACGGGTAGACATGAACGGGATTCTGTGAAACATTACCAGCGAGGGTCTAGGTGGGTTAGGTTAGGTTATATTACGATATAGACGTATATAATGTGCCCACCGAGAAGTAGGGGCCGACCCGCCAGGAATGTTGGAAAATACTACATCCGAGATGTTAGGTTCCCTTAGGTTAGGATATATAAATTTATAGACGTATATAATGTCCGCACCGAGACGTACGGGAAGACATGAACGGGATTCTGTGAAGCATTACCAGCGAGGGTCTAGGGGGGTTAGGTTAGGTTATATTACGTTATAGACGTATATAATGTTCCCACCGAGAAGTAGGGGCCGACCCGCCAGAAATGTTGGAAAATTCTACATCCGAGATGTTAAGTTGCCTTGGGTTAGGATATATAACGTTATAGACGTATATAATGTCCGCACCGAGACGTACGAGACGACACGAACGGGATTCTGTAAAACATTCCCAGCTAGGGGCTAGATGTGTTACGTTAGGTTATATTACGTTATAGACGTATATAATGATCCCACCGAGAAGTGGCGCCGACCCGCCAGGAATGTTGTGAAATACTACATCCGAGATGTTAGGTTCCCTTAGGTTAGGATATATAACGTTATAGACGTATATAATGTCCTCACCGAGATGTACGGGCCGACACGACCGGGATTTTGTAAAACATTACCAGCGAGGGTCTAGATGGGTTAGGTTAGGTTATATTACGATATAGACCTATATAATGTGCCCACCGAGAAGTAGGGGCCGACCCGCCAGGAATGTTGGAAAATACTACATCCGAGATGTTAGGTTCCCTTAGGTTAGGATATATAAATTTATAGACTTATATAATGTCCGCACCGAGACGTACGGGACGACACGAACGGGATTCTGTAAAACATTCCCAGCTAGGGGCTAGATGTGTTACGTTAGGTTATATTACGTTATAGACGTATATAATGATCCCACCGAGAATTGGAGCCGACCCGCCAGGAATGTTGTGAAATACTACATCCGAGATGTTAGGTTCCCTTAGGTTAGGATATATAAATTTATAGACGTATATAATGTCCGCACCGAGACGTACGGGTAGACATGAACGGGATTCTGTGAAACATTACCAGCGAGGGTCTAGGTGGGTTAGGTTAGGTTATATTACGATATAGACGTATATAATGTGCCCACCGAGAAGTAGGGGCCGACCCGCCAGAAATGTTGGAAAATACTACATCCGAGATGTTAGGTTCCCTTAGGTTAGGATATATAACGTTATAGACGTATATGAGGTCCCCACGGAAAAGTACGGGCCGACACGAGCGGGATTTTGTAAAACATTACCAGCGAGTGTCTAGATGGGTTAGGTCAGGTTACATTACGATATAGACGTATGTAATGTGCCCACCGAGAAGTAGGGGCCGACCCGCCAGGAATGTTGGAAAATACTACATCCGAGATGTTAGGTTCCCTTAGGTTAGGATATATAAATTTATAGACGTATATAATGTCCGCACCGAGACGTACGGGAAGACATGAACGGGATTCTGTGAAGCATTACCAGCGAGGTTCTAGGGGGGTTAGGTTAGGTTATATTACGTTATAGACGTATATAATGTTCCCACCGAGAAGTAGGGGCCGACCCGCCAGAAATGTTGGAAAATTCTACATCCGAGATGTTAAGTTGCCTTAGGTCAGGATATATAACGTTATAGACGTATATAATGTCCTCACCGAGATGTACGGGCCGACACGACGGGATTTTGTAAAACATTACCAACGAGGGTCTAGATGGGTTAGGTTAGGTTATTTTACGATATAGACGTATGTAATGTGCCCACCGAGAAGTAGGGGCCGACCCAACAGAAATGTTGGAAAATTCTACATCCGAGATGTTAAGTTGCCTTAGGTTAGGATATATAACGTTATAGACGTATATAATGTCCTCACCGAGATGTACGGGCCGACACAACCGGGATTTTGTAAAACATTCCCAGCTAGGGGCTAGATGTGTTACGTTAGGTTATATTTCGTTATAGACGTATATAATGATCCCACCTAGAAGTAGGGGCCGACCCGCCAGGAATGTTGGAAAATACTACATCCGAGATGTTAGGTTCTCTTAGGTTAGGGTATATAACGTTATAGACGTATATAATGTCCCCACCGAGAAGTACGGGCCGACACGACCGGGATTTTGTAAAACATTACCAGCGAGGGTCTAGATGGATTCGGTTAGGTTATTTTACGATATAGACGTATGTAATGTGCCCACCGAGAAGTAGGGGCCGACCCGCCAGGAATGTTGGAAAATACTACATCCGAGATGTTAGGTTCCCTTAGGTTAGGTTATATAAATTTATAGACGTATATAATGTCCGCACCGAGACGTACGGGAAGACATGAACGGGTTCTGTGAAGCATTACCAGCGAGGGTCTAGGTGGGTTAGGTTAGGTTATATTACGTTATAGACGTATATAATGTTCCCACCGAGAAGTAGGGGCCGACCCGCCAGAAATGTTGGAAAATTCTACATCCGAGATGTTAAGTTGCCTTAGGTTAGGATGTATAACGTTATAGACGTATATAATGTCCGCACCGAGACGTACGGTACGACACGAACGGGATTCTGTAAAACAATCCCAGCTAGGGGCTAGATGTGTTACGTTAGGTTATATTACGTTATAGACGTATATAATGATCCCACCGAGAAGTGGCGCCGACCCGCCAGGAATGTTGTGAAATACTACATCCGAGATGTTAGGTTCCCTTAGGTTAGGATATATAACGTTATAGACGTATATAATGTCCTCACCGAGATGTACGGGCCGACACGACGGGATTTTGTAAAACATTACCAACGAGGGTCTAGATGGGTTAGGTTAGGTTATTTTACGATATAGACGTATGTAATGTGCCCACCGAGAAGTAGGGGCCGACCCAACAGAAATGTTGGAAAATTCTACATCCGAGATGTTAAGTTGCCTTAGGTTAGGATATATAACGTTATAGACGTATATAATGTCCTCACCGAGATGTACGGGCCGACACAACCGGGATTTTGTAAAACATTCCCAGCTAGGGGCTAGATGTGTTACGTTAGGTTATATTTCGTTATAGACGTATATAATGATCCCACCTAGAAGTAGGGGCCGACCCGCCAGGAATGTTGGAAAATACTACATCCGAGATGTTAGGTTCTCTTAGGTTAGGGTATATAACGTTATAGACGTATATAATGTCCCCACCGAGAAGTACGGGCCGACACGACCGGGATTTTGTAAAACATTACCAGCGAGGGTCTAGATGGATTCGGTTAGGTTATTTTACGATATAGACGTATGTAATGTGCCCACCGAGAAGTAGGGGCCGACCCGCCAGGAATGTTGGAAAATACTACATCCGAGATGTTAGGTTCCCTTAGGTTAGGTTATATAAATTTATAGACGTATATAATGTCCGCACCGAGACGTACGGGAAGACATGAACGGGTTCTGTGAAGCATTACCAGCGAGGGTCTAGGTGGGTTAGGTTAGGTTATATTACGTTATAGACGTATATAATGTTCCCACCGAGAAGTAGGGGCCGACCCGCCAGAAATGTTGGAAAATTCTACATCCGAGATGTTAAGTTGCCTTAGGTTAGGATGTATAACGTTATAGACGTATATAATGTCCGCACCGAGACGTACGGTACGACACGAACGGGATTCTGTAAAACAATCCCAGCTAGGGGCTAGATGTGTTACGTTAGGTTATATTACGTTATAGACGTATATAATGATCCCACCGAGAAGTGGCGCCGACCCGCCAGGAATGTTGTGAAATACTACATCCGAGATGTTAGGTTCCCTTAGGTTAGGATATATAACGTTATAGACGTATATAATGTCCTCACCGAGATGTACGGGCCGACACGACGGGATTTTGTAAAACATTACCAACGAGGGTCTAGATGGGTTAGGTTAGGTTATTTTACGATATAGACGTATGTAATGTGCCCACCGAGAAGTAGGGGCCGACCCGCCAGGAATGTTGGAAAATACTACATCCGAGATGTTAGGTTCCCTTAGGTTAGGTTATATAAATTTATAGACGTATATAATGTCCGCACCGAGACGTACGGGCCGACACGACCGGGATTTTGTAAAACATTACCAGCAAGGGTCTAGATGGGTTAGGTTAGGTTTAATTACGATATAGACGTATATAATGTGCCCACCGAGAAGTAGGGGCCCACCCGCCAGAAATGTTGGAAAATTCTACATCCGAGATGTTAAGTTGCCTTAGGTCAGGATATATAACGTTATAGACGTATATAATGTCCTCACTGAGATGTACGGGCCGACACGACGGGATTTTGTAAAACATTACCAACGAGGGTCTAGATGGGTTAGGTTAGGTTATTTTACGATATAGACGTATGTAATGTGCCCACCGAGAAGTAGGGGCCGACCCGCCAGGAATGTTGGAAAATACTACATCCGAGATGTTAGGTTCCCTTAGGTTAGGTTATATAAATTTATAGACGTATATTATGTCCGCACCGAGACGTACGGGAAGACACGAACGGGATTCTGTGAAACATTACCAGCGAGGGTCTAGGTGGGTTAGGTTAGGTTATATTACGATATAGACGTATATAATGTGCCCACCGAGAAGTAGGGGCCGACCCGCCAGGAATGTTGGGAAATACTACATCCGAGATGTTAGGTTCCCTTAGGTTAGGATATATAACGTTATAGACGTATATAATGTCCTCACCGAGATGTACGGGCCGACACGACCGGGATTTTGTAAAACATTACCAGCGAGGGTCTAGATGGGTTAGGTTAGGTTATATTACGATATAGACGTATATAATGTGCCCACCGAGAAGTAGGGGCCGACCCGCCAGGAATGTTGGAAAATACTACATCCGAGATGTTAGGTTCTCTTAGGTTAGGGTATATAACGTTATAGACGTACATAATGTCCCCACCGAGAAGTACGGGCCGACACGACCGGGATTTTGTAAAACATTACCAGCGAGGGTCTAGATGGGTTCGGTTAGGTTATATTACGATATAGACGTATGTAATGTGCCCACCGAGAAGTATGGGCCGACCCGCCAGGAATGTTGGAAAATACTACATCCGAGATGTTAGGTTCCCTTAGGTTAGGATATATAACGTTATAGACTTATATAATGTCCTCACCAAGATGTACGGGCCGACACGACCGGGATTTTGTAAAACATTACCAGCGAGGGTCTAGATGGGTTAGGTTAGGTTATATTACGATATAGACGTATATAATGTGCCCACCGAGAAGTAGGGGCCGACCCGCCAGGAATGTTGGAAAATACTACATCCGAGATGTTAGGTTCCCTTAGGTTAGGATATATAACGTTATAGACGTATATAATGTCCTCGCCGAGATGTACGGGCCGACACAACCGGGATTTTGTAAAACATTCCCAGCTAGGGACTAGATGTGTTACGTTAGGTTATATTACGTTATAGACGAATGTAATGATCCCACCCAGAAGTAGGGGCCGACCCGCCAGGAATGTTGGAAAATACTACATCCGAGATGTTAGGTTCCCTTAGGTTAGGATATATAAATTTATAGACGTATATAATGTCCGCACCGAGACGTACGGGAAGACATGAACGGGATTCTGTGAAGCATTACCAGCGAGGGTCTAGGGGGGTTAGGTTAGGTTATATTACGTTATAGACGTATATAATGTTCCCACCGAGAAGTAGGGGCCGACCCGCCAGAAATGTTGGAAAATTCTACATCCGAGATGTTAAGTTGCCTTAGGTTAGGATATATAACGTTATAGACGTATATAATGTCCGCACCGAGACGTACGAGACGACACGAACGGGATTCTGTAAAACATTCCCAGCTAGGGGCTAGATGTGTTACGTTAGGTTATATTACGTTATAGACGTATATAATGATCCCACCGAGAATTGGCGCCGACCCACCAGGAATGTTGTGAAATACTACATCCGAGATGTTAGGTTCCCTTAGGTTAGGATATATAAATTTATAGACGTATATAATGTCCGCACCGAGACGTACGGGAAGACATGAACGGGATTCTGTGAAACATTACCAGCGAGGGTCTAGGTGGGTTAGGTTAGGTTATATTACGATATAGACGTCTATAATGTGCCCACCGAGAAGTAGGGGCCGACCCGCCAGGAATGTTGGAAAATACTACATCCGAGATGTTAGGTTCCCTTAGGTTAGGATATATAACGTTATGGACGTATATAATGTCCGCACCGAGACGTACGAGACGACACGAACGGGATTCTGTAAAACATTCCCAGCTAGGGGCTAGATGTGTTACGTTAGGTTATATTACGTTATAGACGTATATAATGATCCCACCGAGAAGTGGCGCCGACCCGCCAGGAATGTTGTGAAATACTACATCCGAGATGTTAGGTTCCCTTAGGTTAGGATATATAACGTTATAGACGTATATAATGTCCTCACCGAGATGTACGGGCCGACACGACCGGGATTTTGTAAAACATTACCAGCGAGGGTCTAGATGGGTTAGGTTAGGTTATATTACGATATAGACCTATATAATGTGCCCACCGAGAAGTAGGGGCCGACCCGCCAGGAATGTTGGAAAATACTACATCCGAGATGTTAGGTTCCCTTAGGTTAGGATATATAAATATATAGACTTATATAATGTCCGCACCGAGACGTACGGGACGACACGAACGGGATTCTGTAAAACATTCCCAGCTAGGGGCTAGATGTGTTACGTTAGGTTATATTACGTTATAGACGTATATAATGATCCCACCGAGAATTGGAGCCGACCCGCCAGGAATGTTGTGAAATACTACATCCGAGATGTTAGGTTCCCTTAGGTTAGGATATATAAATTTATAGACGTATATAATGTCCGCACCGAGACGTACGGGTAGACATGAACGGGATTCTGTGAAACATTACCAGCGAGGGTCTAGGTGGGTTAGGTTAGGTTATATTACGATATAGACGTATATAATGTGCCCACCGAGAAGTAGGGGCCGACCCGCCAGGAATGTTGGAAAATACTACATCCGAGATGTTAGGTTCCCTTAGGTTAGGATATATAAATTTATAGACGTATATAATGTCCGCACCGAGACGTACGGGAAGACATGAACGGGATTCTGTGAAGCATTACCAGCGAGGGTCTAGGGGGGTTAGGTTAGGTTATATTACGTTATAGACGTATATAATGTTCCCACCGAGAAGTAGGGGCCGACCCGCCAGAAATGTTGGAAAATTCTACATCCGAGGTGTTAAGTTGCCTTGGGTTAGGATATATAACGTTATAGACGTATATAATGTCCGCACCGAGACGTACGAGACGACACGAACGGGATTCTGTAAAACATTCCCAGCTAGGGGCTAGATGTGTTACGTTAGGTTATATTACGTTATAGACGTATATAATGATCCCACCGAGAAGTGGCGCCGACCCGCCAGGAATGTTGTGAAATACTACATCCGAGATGTTAGGTTCCCTTAGGTTAGGATATATAACGTTATAGACGTATATAATGTCCTCACCGAGATGTACGGGCCGACACGACCGGGATTTTGTAAAACATTACCAGCGAGGGTCTAGATGGGTTAGGTTAGGTTATATTACGATATAGACCTATATAATGTGCCCACCGAGAAGTAGGGGCCGACCCGCCAGGAATGTTGGAAAATACTACATCCGAGATGTTAGGTTCCCTTAGGTTAGGATATATAAATTTATAGACTTATATAATGTCCGCACCGAGACGTACGGGACGACACGAACGGGATTCTGTAAAACATTCCCAGCTAGGGGCTAGATGTGTTACGTTAGGTTATATTACGTTATAGACGTATATAATGATCCCACCGAGAATTGGAGCCGACCCGCCAGGAATGTTGTGAAATACTACATCCGAGATGTTAGGTTCCCTTAGGTTAGGATATATAAATTTATAGACGTATATAATGTCCGCACCGAGACGTACGGGTAGACATGAACGGGATTCTGTGAAACATTACCAGCGAGGGTCTAGGTGGGTTAGGTTAGGTTATATTACGATATAGACGTATATAATGTGCCCACCGAGAAGTAGGGGCCGACCCGCCAGAAATGTTGGAAAATACTACATCCGAGATGTTAGGTTCCCTTAGGTTAGGATATATAACGTTATAGACGTATATAATGTCCTCACCGAGATGTACGGGCCGACACGACCGGGATTTTGTAAAACATTACCAGCGAGGGTCTAGATGGATTCGGTTAGGTTATTTTACGATATAGACGTATGTAATGTGCCCACCGAGAAGTAGGGGCCGACCCGCCAGGAATGTTGGAAAATACTACATCCGAGATGTTAGGTTCCCTTAGGTTAGGATATATAAATTTATAGACGTATATAATGTCCGCACCGAGACGTACGGGAAGACATGAACGGGATTCTGTGAAGCATTACCAGCGAGGTTCTAGGGGGGTTAGGTTAGGTTATATTACGTTATAGACGTATATAATGTTCCCACCGAGAAGTAGGGGCCGACCCGCCAGAAATGTTGGAAAATTCTACATCCGAGATGTTAAGTTGCCTTAGGTTAGGATATATAACGTTATAGACGTATATAATGTCCGCACCGAGACGTACGAGACGACACGAACGGGATTCTGTAAAACATTCCCAGCTAGGGGCTAGATGTGTTACGTTAGGTTATATTACGTTATAGACGTATATAATGATCCCACCGAGAATTGGCGCCGACCCACCAGGAATGTTGTGAAATACTACATCCGAGATGTTAGGTTCCCTTAGGTTAGGATATATAAATTTATAGACGTATATAATGTCCGCACCGAGACGTACGGGAAGACATGAACGGGATTCTGTGAAACATTACCAGCGAGGGTCTAGGTGGGTTAGGTTAGGTTATATTACGATATAGACGTCTATAATGTGCCCACCGAGAAGTAGGGGCCGACCCGCCAGGAATGTTGGAAAATACTACATCCGAGATGTTAGGTTCCCTTAGGTTAGGATATATTACGTTATAGACGTATATAATGATCCCACCGAGAATTGGAGCCGACCCGCCAGGAATGTTGTGAAATACTACATCCGAGATGTTAGGTTCCCTTAGGTTAGGATATATAAATTTATAGACGTATATAATGTCCGCACCGAGACGTACGGGTAGACATGAACGGGATTCTGTGAAACATTACCAGCGAGGGTCTAGGTGGGTTAGGTTAGGTTATATTACGATATAGACGTATATAATGAGCCCACCGAGAAGTAGGGGCCGACCCGCCAGGAATGTTGGAAAATACTACATCCGAGATGTTAGGTTCCCTTAGGTTAGGATATATAACGTTATAGACGTATATAATGTCCTCACCGAGATGTACGGGCCGACACGACCGGGATTTTGTAAAACATTACCAGCGAGGGTCTAGATGGGTTAGGTTAGGTTATATTACGATATAGACGTATATAATGTGCCCACCGAGAAGTAGGGGCCGACCCGCCAGGAATGTTGGAAAATACTACATCCGAGATGTTATGTTCTCTTAGGTTAGGGTATATAACGTTATAGACGTATATAATGTCCCCACCGAGAAGTACGGGCCGACACGACCGAGATTTTGTAAAACATTACCAGCGAGGGTCTAGATGGATTCGGTTAGGTTATTTTACGATATAGACGTATGTAATGTGCCCACCGAGAAGTAGGGGCCGACCCGCCAGGAATGTTGGAAAATACTACATCCGAGATGTTAGGTTCCCTTAGGTAAGGATATATAAATTTATAGACGTATATAATGTCCGCACCGAGACGTACGGGAAGACATGAACGGGATTCTGTGAAGCATTACCAGCGAGGGTCTAGGGGGGTTAGGTTAGGTTATATTACGTTATAGACGTATATAATGTTCCCACCGAGAAGTAGGGGCCGACCCGCCAGAAATGTTGGAAAATTCTACATCCGAGATGTTAAGTTGCCTTGGGTTAGGATATATAACGTTATAGACGTATATAATGTCCGCACCGAGACGTACGAGACGACACGAACGGGATTCTGTAAAACATTCCCAGCTAGGGGCTAGATGTGTTACGTTAGGTTATATTACGTTATAGACGTATATAATGATCCCACCGAGAAGTGGCGCCGACCCGCCAGGAATGTTGTGAAATACTACATCCGAGATGTTAGGTTCCCTTAGGTTAGGATATATAACGTTATAGACGTATATAATGTCCTCACCGAGATGTACGGGCCGACACGACCGGGATTTTGTAAAACATTACCAGCGAGGGTCTAGATGGGTTAGGTTAGGTTATATTACGATATAGACCTATATAATGTGCCCACCGAGAAGTAGGGGCCGACCCGCCAGGAATGTTGGAAAATACTACATCCGAGATGTTAGGTTCCCTTAGGTTAGGATATATAAATTTATAGACTTATATAATGTCCTCACCAAGATGTACGGGCCGACACGACCGGGATTTTGTAAAACATTACCAGCGAGGGTCTAGATGGATTCGGTTAGGTTATTTTACGATATAGACGTATGTAATGTGCCCACCGAGAAGTAGGGGCCGACCCGCCAGGAATGTTGGAAAATACTACATCCGAGATGTTAGGTTCCCTTAGGTTAGGATATATAAATTTATAGACGTATATAATGTCCGCACCGAGACGTACGGGAAGACATGAACGGGATTCTGTGAAGCATTACCAGCGAGGGTCTAGGGGGGTTAGGTTAGGTTATATTACGTTATAGACGTATATAATGTTCCCACCGAGAAGTAGGGGCCGACCCGCCAGAAATGTTTGAAAATTCTACATCCGAGATGTTAAGTTGCCTTAGGTTAGGATATATAACGTTATAGACGTATATAATGTCCGCACCGAGACGTACGAGACGACACGAACGGGATTCTGTAAAACATTCCCAGCTAGGGGCTAGATGTGTTACGTTAGGTTATATTACGTTATAGACGTATATAATGATCCCACCGAGAATTGGCGCCGACCCACCAGGAATGTTGTGAAATACTACATCCGAGATGTTAGGTTCCCTTAGGTTAGGATATATAAATTTATAGACGTATATAATGTCCGCACCGAGACGTACGGGAAGACATGAACGGGATTCTGTGAAACATTACCAGCGAGGGTCTAGGTGGGTTAGGTTAGGTTATATTACGATATAGACGTCTATAATGTGCCCACCGAGAAGTGGCGCCGACCCGCCAGGAATGTTGTGAAATACTACATCCGAGATGTTAGGTTCCCTTAGGTTAGGATATATAACGTTATAGACGTATATAATGTCCTCACCGAGATGTACGGGCCGACACGACCGGGATTTTGTAAAACATTACCAGCGAGGGTCTAGATGGGTTAGGTTAGGTTATATTACGATATAGACCTATATAATGTGCCCACCGAGAAGTAGGGGCCGACCCGCCAGGAATGTTGGAAAATACTACATCCGAGATGTTAGGTTCCCTTAGGTTAGGATATATAAATTTATAGACTTATATAATGTCCGCACCGAGACGTACGGGACGACACGAACGGGATTCTGTAAAACATTCCCAGCTAGGGGCTAGATGTGTTACGTTAGGTTATATTACGTTATAGACGTATATAATGATCCCAACGAGAATTGGAGCCGACCCGCCAGGAATGTTGTGAAATACTACATCCGAGATGTTAGGTTCCCTTAGGTTAGGATATATAAATTTATAGACGTATATAATGTCCGCACCGAGACGTACGGGTAGACATGAACGGGATTCTGTGAAACATTACCAGCGAGGGTCTAGGTGGGTTAGGTTAGGTTATATTACGATATAGACGTATATAATGTGCCCACCGAGAAGTAGGGGCCGACTCGCCAGAAATGTTGGAAAATACTACATCCGAGATGTTAGGTTCCCTTAGGTTAGGATATATAACGTTATAGACGTATATAATGTCCTCACCGAGATGTACGGGCCGACACGACCGGGATTTTGTAAAACATTACCAGCGAGGGTCTAGATGGATTCGGTTAGGTTATTTTACGATATAGACGTATGTAATGTGCCCACCGAGAAGTAGGGGCCGACCCGCCAGGAATGTTGGAAAATACTACATCCGAGATGTTAGGTTCCCTTAGGTTAGGATATATAAATTTATAGACGTATATAATGTCCGCACCGAGACGTACGGGAAGACATGAACGGGATTCTGTGAAGCATTACCAGCGAGGGTCTAGGGGGGTTAGGTTAGGTTATATTACGTTATAGACGTATATAATGTTCCCACCGAGAAGTAGGGGCCGACCCGCCAGAAATGTTTGAAAATTCTACATCCGAGATGTTAAGTTGCCTTAGGTTAGGATATATAACGTTATAGACGTATATAATGTCCGCACCGAGACGTACGAGACGACACGAACGGGATTCTGTAAAACATTCCCAGCTAGGGGCTAGATGTGTTACGTTAGGTTATATTACGTTATAGACGTATATAATGATCCCACCGAGAATTGGCGCCGACCCACCAGGAATGTTGTGAAATACTACATCCGAGATGTTAGGTTCCCTTAGGTTAGGATATATAAATTTATAGACGTATATAATGTCCGCACCGAGACGTACGGGAAGACATAAACGGGATTCTGTGAAACATTACCAGCGAGGGTCTAGGTGGGTTAGGTTAGGTTATATTACGATATAGACGTCTATAATGTGCCCACCGAGAAGTAGGGGCCGACCCGCCAGGAATGTTGGAAAATACTACATCCGAGATGTTAGGTTCCCTTAGGTTAGGATATATAACGTTATAGACGTATATAATGTCCTTACCGAGATGTACGGTCCGACACGACCGGGATTTTGTAAAACATTACCAGCGAGGGTCTAGATGGGTTAGGTTAGGTTATATTACGATATAGACGTATATAATGTGCCCACCGAGAAGTAGGGGCCGACCCGCCAGGAATGTTGGAAAATACTACATCCGAGATGTTAGGTTCTCTTAGGTTAGGGTATATAACGTTATAGACGTATATAATGTCCCCACCGAGAAGTACGGGCCGACACGACCGGGATTTTGTAAAACATTACCAGCGAGGGTCTAGATGGATTCGGTTAGGTTATTTTACGATATAGACGTATGTAATGTGCCCACCGAGAAGTAGGGGCCGACCCGCCAGGAATGTTGGAAAATACTACATCCGAGATGTTAGGTTCCCTTAGGTTAGGATATATAACGTTATAGACGTATATAATGTCCTCACCGTGATGTACGGGCCGACACGACCGGGATTTTGTAAAACATTACCAGCGAGGGTCTAGATGGGTTAGGTTAGGTTATATTACGATATAGACCTATATAATGTGCCCACCGAGAAGTTGGGGCCGACCCGCCAGGAATGTTGGAAAATACTACATCCGAGATGTTAGGTTCCCTTAGGTTAGGATATATAAATTTATAGACTTATATAATGTCCGCACCGAGACGTACGGGACGACACGAACGGGATTCTGTAAAACATTCCCAGCTAGGGGCTAGATGTGTTACGTTAGGTTATATTACGTTATAGACGTATATAATGATCTAACCGAGAATTGGAGCCGACCCGCCTGGAATGTTGTGAAATACTACATCCGAGATGTTAGGTTCCCTTAGGTTAGGATATATAAATTTATAGACGTATATAATGTCCGCACCGAGACGTACGGGTAGACATGAACGGGATTCTGTGAAACATTACCAGCGAGGGTCTAGGTGGGTTAGGTTAGGTTATATTACGATATAGACGTATATAATGTGCCCACCGAGAAGTAGGGGCCGACCCGCCAGAAATGTTGGAAAATTCTACATCCGAGATGTTAAGTTGCCTTAGGTTAGGATATATAACGTTATAGACGTATATAATGTCCGCACCGAGACGTACGGGACGACACGAACGGGATTCTGTAAAACATTCCTAGCTAGGGGCTAGATGTGTTACGTTAGGTTATATTACGTTATAGACGTATATAATGATCCCACCGAGAAGTGGCGCCGACCCGCCAGGAATGTTGGAAAATACTACATCCGAGATGTTAGGTTCCCTTAGGTTAGGATATATAAATTTATAGACTTATATAATGTCCGCACCGAGACGTACGGGAAGACATGAACGGGATTCTGTGAAACATTACCAGCGAGGGTCTAGGTGGGTTAGGTTAGGTTATATTACGATATAGACGTATATAATGTGCCCACCGAGAAGTAGGGGCCGACCCGCCAGGAATGTTGGAAAATACTACATCCGAGATGTTAGGTTCCCTTAGGTTAGGATATATAACGTTATAGACGTATATAATGTCCTCACCGAGATGTACGGGCCGACACGACCGGGATTTTGTAAAACATTACCAGCGAGGGTCTAGATGGGTTAGGTTAGGTTATATTACGATATAGACGTATATAATGTGCCCACCGAGAAGTAGGGGCCGACCCGCCAGGAATGTTGGAAAATACTACATCCGAGATGTTAGGTTCTCTTAGGTTAGGGTATATAACGTTATAGAGTTATATAATGTCCCCACCGAGAAGTACGGGCCGACACGACCGGGATTTTGTAAAACATTACCAGCGAGGGTCTAGATGGATTCGGTTAGGTTATTTTACGATATAGACGTATGTAATATGCCCACCGAGAAGTAGGGGCCGACCCGCCAGGAATGTTGGAAAATACTACATCCGAGATGTTAGGTTCCCTTAGGTTAGGATATATAAATTTATAGACGTATATAATGTCCGCACCGAGACGTACGGGAAGACATGAACGGGATTCTGTGAAGCATTACCAGCGAGGGTCTAGGGGGGTTAGGTTAGGTTATATTACGTTATAGACGTATATAATGTTCCCACCGAGAAGTAGGGGCCGACCCGCCAGAAATGTTGGAAAATTCTACATCCGAGATGTTAAGTTGCCTTAGGTTAGGATATATAACGTTATAGACGTATATAATGTCCGCACCGAGACGTACGAGACGACACGAACGGGATTCTGTAAAACATTCCCAGCTAGGGGCTAGATGTGTTACGTTAGGTTATATTACGTTATAGACGTATATAATGATCCCACCGAGAAGTGGCGCCGACCCGCCAGGAATGTTGTGAAATACTACATCCGAGATGTTAGGTTCCCTTAGGTTAGGATATATAACGTTATAGACGTATATAATGTCCTCACCGTGATGTACGGGCCGACACGACCGGGATTTTGTAAAACATTACCAGCGAGGGTCTAGATGGGTTAGGTTAGGTTATATTACGATATAGACCTATATAATGTGCCCACCGAGAAGTAGGGGCCGACCCGCCAGGAATGTTGGAAAATACTACATCCGAGATGTTAGGTTCCCTTAGGTTAGGATATATAAATTTATAGACTTATATAATGTCCGCACCGAGACGTACGGGACGACACGAACGGGATTCTGTAAAACATTCCCAGCTAGGGGCTAGATGTGTTACGTTAGGTTATATTACGTTATAGACGTATATAATGATCCCACCGAGAATTGGAGCCGACCCGCCAGGAATGTTGTGAAATACTACATCCGAGATGTTAGGTTCCCTTAGGTTAGGATATATAAATTTATAGACGTATATAATGTCCGCACCGAGACGTACGGGTAGACATGAACGGGATTCTGTGAAACATTAGCAGCGAGGGTCTAGGTGGGTTAGGTTAGGTTATATTACGATATAGACGTATATAATGTGCCCACCGAGAAGTAGGGGCCGACCCGCCAGAAATGTTGGAAAATTCTACATCCGAGATGTTAAGTTGCCTTAGGTTAGGATATATAACGTTATAGACGTATATAATGTCCGCACCGAGACGTACGGGACGACACGAACGGGATTCTGTAAAACATTCCCAGCTAGGGGCTAGATGTGTTACGTTAGGTTATATTACGTTATAGACGTATATAATGATCCCACCGAGAAGTGGCGCCGACCCGCCATGAATGTTGGAAAATACTACATCCGAGATGTTAGGTTCCCTTAGGTTAGGATATATAAATTTATAGACTTATATAATGTCCGCACCGAGACGTACGGGAAGACATGAACGGGATTCTGTGAAACATTACCAGCGAGGGTCTAGGTGGGTTAGGTTAGGTTATATTACGATATAGACGTATATAATGTGCCCACCGAGAAGTAGGGGCCGACCCGCCAGAAATGTTGGAAAATTCTACATCCGAGATGTTAAGTTGCCTTAGGTTAGGATATATAACGTTATAGACGTATATAATGTCCGCACCGAGACGTACGGGACGACACGAACGGGATTCTGTAAAACATTCCCAGCTAGGGGCTAGATGTGTTACGTTAGGTTATATTACGTTATAGACGTATATAATGATCCCACCGAGAAGTGGCGCCGACCCGCCAGGAATGTTGGAAAATACTACATCCGAGATGTTAGGTTCCCTTAGGTTAGGATATATAAATTTATAGACTTATATAATGTCCGCACCGAGACGTACGGGAAGACATGAACGGGATTCTGTGAAACATTACCAGCGAGGGTCTAGATGGGTTAGGTTAGGTTATATTACGATATAGACGTATATAATGTGCCCACCGAGAAGTAGGGGCCGACCCGCCAGGAATGTTGGAAAATACTACATCCGAGATGTTAGGTTCTCTTAGGTTAGGGTATATAACGTTATAGACGTATATAATGTCCCCACCGAGAAGTACGGGCCGACACGACCGGGATTTTGTAAAACATTACCAGCGAGGGTCTAGATGGATTCGGTTAGGTTATTTTACGATATAGACGTATGTAATGTGCCCACCGAGAAGTAGGGGCCGACCCGCCAGGAATGTTGGAAAATACTACATCCGAGATGTTAGGTTCCCTTAGGTTAGGATATATAACGTTATAGACGTATATAATGTCCTCACCGTGATGTACGGGCCGACACGACCGGAATTTTGTAAAACATTACCAGCGAGGGTCTAGATGGGTTAGGTTAGGTTATATTACGATATAGACCTATATAATGTGCCCACCGAGAAGTAGGGGCCGACCCGCCAGGAATGTTGGAAAATACTACATCCGAGATGTTAGGTTCCCTTAGGTTAGGATATATAAATTTATAGACTTATATAATGTCCGCACCGAGACGTACGGGACGACACGAACGGGATTCTGTAAAACATTCCCAGCTAGGGGCTAGATGTGTTACGTTAGGTTATATTACGTTATAGACGTATATAATGATCCCACCGAGAATTGGAGCCGACCCGCCAGGAATGTTGTGAAATACTACATCCGAGATGTTAGGTTCCCTTAGGTTAGGATATATAAATTTATAGACGTATATAATGTCCGCACCGAGACGTACGGGAAGACATGAACGGGATTCTGTGAAGCATTACCAGCGAGGGTCTAGGTGGGTTAGGTTAGGTTATATTACGTTATAGACGTATATAATGTTCCCACCGAGAAGTAGGGGCCGACCCAACAGAAATGTTGGAAAATTCTACATCCGAGATGTTAAGTTGCCTTAGGTTAGGATATATAACGTTATAGACGTATATAATGTCCTCACCGAGATGTACGGGCCGACACAACCGGGATTTTGTAAAACATTCCCAGCTAGGGGCTATATGTGTTACGTTAGGTTATATTTCGTTATAGACGTATATAATGATCCCACCTAGAAGTAGGGGCCGACCCGCCAGGAATGTTGGAAAATACTACATCCGAGATGTTAGGTTCTCTTAGGTTAGGGTATATAACGTTATAGACGTATATAATGTCCCCACCGAGAAGTACGGGCCGACACGACCGGGATTTTGTAAAACATTACCAGCGAGGGTCTAGATGGATTCGGTTAGGTTATTTTACGATATAGACGTATGTAATGTGCCCACCGAGAAGTAGGGGCCGACCCGCCAGGAATGTTGGAAAATACTACATCCGAGATGTTAGGTTCCCTTAGGTTAGGTTATATAAATTTATAGACGTATATAATGTCCGCACCGAGACGTACGGGAAGACATGAACGGGATTCTGTGAAGCATTACCAGCGAGGGTCTAGGTGGGTTAGGTTAGGTTATATTACGTTATAGACGTATATAATGTTCCCACCGAGAAGTAGGGACCGACCCGCCAGAAATGTTGGAAAATTCTACATCCGAGATGTTAAGTTGCCTTAGGTTAGGATGTATAACGTTATAGACGTATATAATGTCCGCACCGAGACGTACGGGACGACACGAACGGGATTCTGTAAAACATTCCCAGCTAGGGGCTAGATGTGTTACGTTAGGTTATATTACGTTATAGACGTATATAATGATCCCACCGAGAAGTGGCGACGACCCGCCAGGAATGTTGTGAAATACTACATCCGAGATGTTAGGTTCCCTTAGGTTAGGATATATAACGTTATAGACGTATATAATGTCCTCACCGAGATGTACGGTCCGACACGACCGGGATTTTGTAAAACATTACCAGCGAGGGCCTAGATGGGTTAGGTCAGGTTATATTACGATATAGACGTATATAATGTGGCCACCGGGAAGTAGGTGCCGGCCCGCCAGGAGTGTTGGAAAATACTACATCCGAGATGTTAGGTTCCCTTAGGTTAGGTTATATAAATTTATAGACGTATATAATGTCCGCACCGAGACGTACGGGAAGACATGAACGGGATTCTGTGAAGCATTACCAGCGAGGGTCTAGGTGGGTTAGGTTAGGTTATATTACGTTATAGACGTATATAATGTTCCCACCGAGAAGTAGGGGCCGACCCAACAGAAATGTTGGAAAATTCTACATCCGAGATGTTAAGTTGCCTCAGGTTAGGATATATAAAGTTATAGACGTATATGAGGTCCCCACGGAAAAGTACGGGCCGACACGACCGGGATTTTGTAAAACATTACCAGCGGGGGTCTAGATGGATTCGGTTAGGTTATTTTACGATATAGACGTATGTAATGTGCCCACCGAGAAGTAGGGGCCGACCCGCCAGGAATGTTGGAAAATACTACATCCGAGATGTTAGGTTCCCTTAGGTTAGGTTATATAAATTTATAGACGTATATAATGTCCGCACCGAGACGTACGGGAAGACATGAACGGGATTCTGTGAAGCATTACCAGCGAGGGTCTAGGTGGGTTAGGTTAGGTTATATTACGTTATAGACGTATATAATGTTCCCACCGAGAAGTAGGGGCCGACCCGCCAGAAATGTTGGAAAATTCTACATCCGAGATGTTATGTTGCCTTAGGTTAGGATGTATAACGTAATAGACGTATATAATGTCCGCACCGAGACGTACGGGACGACACGAACGGGATTCTGTAAAACATTCCCAGCTAGGGGCTAGATGTGTTACGTTAGGTTATATTACGTTATAGACGTATATAATGATCCCACCGATAAGTGGCGCCGACCCGCCAGGAATGTTGTGAAATACTACATCCGAGATATGAGGTTCCCTTAGGTTAGGATATATAACGTTATTGACGTATATAATGTCCTCACCGAGATGTACGGGCCGACACGAACGGGATTTTGTAAAACATTACCAGCGAGGGTCTAGATGGGTTAGGTTAGGTTATATTACGATATAGACGTATGTAATGTGCCCACCGAGAAGTAGGGGCCGACCCGCCAGGAATGTTGGGAAATACTACATCCGAGATGTTAGGTTCCCTTAGGTTAGGATATATAACGTTATAGACGTATATAATGTCCTCACCGAGATGTACGGGCCGACACGACCGGGATTTTGTAAAACATTACCAGCGAGGGTCTAGATGGGTTAGGTTAGGTTATATTACGATATAGACGTATATAATGTGCCCACCGAGAAGTAGGGGCCCACCCGCCAGAAATGTTGGAAAATTCTACATCCGAGATGTTAAGTTGCCTTAGGTCAGGATATATAATGTTATAGACGTATATAATATCCGCACCGAGACGTACGGGACGACACGAACGGGATTCTGTAAAACATTCCCAGCTAGGGGCTAGATGTGTTACGTTAGGTTATATTACATTATAGACATATATAATGATCCCACCGAGAATTGGCGCCGACCCGCCAGGAATGTTGTGAAATACTACATCCGAGATGTTAGGTTCCCATAGGTTAGGATATATAAATTTATAGACGTATATTATGTCCGCACCGAGACGTACGGGAAGACATGAACGGGATTCTGTGAAACATTACCAGCGAGGGTCTAGGTGGGTTAGGTTAGGTTATATTACGATATAGTCGTATATAATGTCCCCACCGAGAAGTAGGGGCCGACCCGCCAGGATTGTTGGAAAATACTACATCCGAGATGTTAGGTTCCCTTAGGTTAGGATATATAAATTTATAGACGTATATAATTTCCGCACCGAGATGTACGGGCCGACACGACCGGGATTTTGTAAAACGTTACCAGCGAGGGTCTAGATGGGTTAGGTTAGGTTATATTACGATATAGACGTATATAATGTGCCCACCGAGAAGTAGGGGCCGACCCGCCAGAAATGTTGGAAAATTCTACATCCGAGATGTTTTGTTGCCTTAGGTTAGGATATATAACGTTATAGACGTATATAATGTCCGCACCGAGACGTACGGGACGACACGAACGGGATTCTGTAAAACATTCCCAGCTAGGGGCTAGATGTGTTACGTTAGGTTATATTACGTTATAGACGTATATAATGATCCCACCGAGAATTGGTGCCGACCCACCAGGAATGTTGTGAAATACTACATCCGAGATGTTAGGTTCCCTTAGGTTAGGATATATAAATTTATAGACGTATATAATGTCCGCACCGAGACGTACGGGAAGACATGAACGGGATTCTGTGAAACATTACCAGCGAGGGTCTAGGTGGGTTAGGTTAGGTTATATTACGTTATAGACGTATATAATGATCCCACCGAGAATTGGCGCCGACCCACCAGGAATGTTGTGAAATACTACATCCGAGATGTTAGGTTCCCTTAGGTTAGGATATATAACGTTATAGACGTATATAATGTCCTCACCGAGATGTACGGGCCGACACGACCGGGATTTTGTAAAACATTACCAGCGAGGGTCTAGATGGGTTAGGTTAGGTTATATTACGATATAGACCTATATAATGTGCCCACCGAGAAGTAGGGGCCGACCCGCCAGGAATGTTGGAAAATACTACATCCGAGATGTTAGGTTCCCTTAGGTTAGGATATATAATTTTATAGACTTATATAATGTCCGCACCGAGACGTACGGGACGACACGAACGGGATTCTGTAAAACATTCCCAGCTAGGGGCTAGATGTGTTACGTTAGGTTATATTACGTTATAGACGTATATAATGATCCCACCGAGAATTGGAGCCGACCCGCCAGGAATGTTGTGAAATACTACATCCGAGATGTTAGGTTCCCTTAGGTTAGGATATATAAATTTATAGACGTATATAATGTCCGCACCGAGACGTACGGGTAGACATGAACGGGATTCTGTGAAACATTACCAGCGAGGGTCTAGGTGGGTTAGGTTAGGTTATATTACGATATAGACGTATATAATGTGCCCACCGAGAAGTAGGGGCCGACCCGCCAGGAATGTTGGAAAATACTACATCCGAGATGTTAGGTTCCCTTAGGTTAGGATATATAACGTTATAGACGTATATAATGTCCTCACCGAGATGTACGGGCCGACACGACCGGGATTTTGTAAAACATTACCAGCGAGGGTCTAGATGGGTTAGGTTAGGTTATATTACGATATAGACGTATATAATGTGCCCACCGAGAAGTAGGGGCCGACCCGCCAGGAATGTTGGAAAATACTACATCCGAGATGTTATGTTCTCTTAGGTTAGGGTATATAACGTTATAGACGTATATAATGTCCCCACCGAGAAGTACGGGCCGACACGACCGAGATTTTGTAAAACATTACCAGCGAGGGTCTAGATGGATTCGGTTAGGTTATTTTACGATATAGACGTATGTAATGTGCCCACCGAGAAGTAGGGGTCGACCCGCCAGGAATGTTGGAAAATACTACATCCGAGATGTTAGGTTCCCTTAGGTTAGGATATATAAATTTATAGACGTATATAATGTCCGCACCGAGACGTATGGGAAGACATGAACGGGATTCTGTGAAGCATTACCAGCGAGGGTCTAGGGGGGTTAGGTTAGGTTATATTACGTTATAGACGTATATAATGTTCCCACCGAGAAGTAGGGGCCGACCCGCCAGAAATGTTGGAAAATTCTACATCCGAGATGTTAAGTTGCCTTAGGTTAGGATATATAACGTTATAGACGTATATAATGTCCGCACCGAGACGTACGAGACGACACGAACGGGATTCTGTAAAACATTCCCAGCTAGGGGCTAGATGTGTTACGTTAGGTTATATTACGTTATAGACGTATATAATGATCCCACCGAGAAGTGGCGCCGACCCGCCAGGAATGTTGGAAAATACTACATCCGAGATGTTAGGTTCCCTTAGGTTAGGATATATAAATTTATAGACTTATATAATGTCCGCACCGAGACGTACGGGAAGACATGAACGGGATTCTGTGAAACATTACCAGCGAGGGTCTAGGTGGGTTAGGTTAGGTTATATTACGATATAGACGTATATAATGTGCCCACCGAGAAGTAGGGGCCGACCCGCCAGGAATGTTGGAAAATACTACATCCGAGATGTTAGGTTCCCTTAGGTTAGGATATGTAACGTTATAGGCGTATATAATGTCCTCACCGAGATGTACGGGCCGACACGACCGGGATTTTGTAAAACATTACCAGCGAGGGTCTAGATGGGTTAGGTTAGGTTATATTACGATATAGACGTATATAATGTGCCCACCGAGAAGTAGGGGCCGACGCGCCAGGAATGTTGGAAAATACTACATCCGAGATGTTAGGTTCTCTTAGGTTAGGGTATATAACGTTATAGACGTATATAATGTCCCCACCGAGAAGTACGGGCCGACACGACCGGGATTTTGTAAAACATTACCAGCGAGGGTCTAGATGGATTCGGTTAGGTTATTTTACGATATAGACGTATGTAATGTGCCCACCGAGAAGTAGGGGCCGACCCGCCAGGAATGTTGGAAAATACTACATCCGAGATGTTAGGTTCCCTTAGGTTAGGATATATAAATTTATAGACGTATATAATGTCCGCACCGAGACGTACGGGAAGACATGAACGGGATTCTGTGAAACATTACCAGCGAGGGTCTAGGTGGGTTAGGTTAGGTTATATTACGATATAGACGTATATAATGTGCCCACCGAGAAGTAGGGGCCGACCCGCCAGGAATGTTGGAAAATACTACATCCGAGATGTTAGGTTCCCTTAGGTTAGGATATATAACGTTATAGACGTATATAATGTCCTCACCGAGATGTACGGTCCGACACGACCGGGATTTTGTAAAACATTACCAGCGAGGGTCTAGATGGGTTAGGTTAGGTTATATTACGATATAGACGTATATAATGTGCCCACCGAGAAGTAGGGGCCGACCCGCCAGGAATGTTGGAAAATACTACATCCGAGATGTTAGGTTCCCTTAGGTTAGGATATATAAATTTATAGACGTATATAATGTCCGCACCGAGACGTACGGGAAGACATGAACGGGATTCTGTGAAGCATTACCAGCGAGGGTCTAGGGGGGTTAGGTTAGGTTATATTACGTTATAGGCGTATATAATGTTCCCACCGAGAAGTAGGGGCCGACCCGCCAGAAATGTTGGAAAATTCTACATCCGAGATGTTAAGTTGCCTTAGGTTAGGATATATAACGTTATAGACGTATATAATGTCCGCACCGCGACGTACGAGACGACACGAACGGGATTCTGTAAAACATTCCCAGCTAGGGGCTAGATGTGTTACGTTAGGTTATATTACGTTATAGACGTATATAATGATCCCACCGAGAAGTGGCGCCGACCCGCCAGGAATGTTGTGAAATACTACATCCGAGATGTTAGGTTCCCTTAGGTTAGGATATATAACGTTATAGACGTATATAATGTCCTCACCGAGATGTACGGGCCGACACGACCGGGATTTTGTAAAACATTACCAGCGAGGGTCTAGATGGGTTAGGTTAGGTTATATTACGATATAGACCTATATAATGTGCCCACCGAGAAGTAGGGGCCGACCCGCCAGGAATGTTGGAAAATACTACATCCGAGATGTTAGGTTCCCTTAGGTTAGGATATATAAATTTATAGACTTATATAATGTCCGCACCGAGACGTACGGGACGACACGAACGGGATTCTGTAAAACATTCCCAGCTAGGGGCTAGATGTGTTACGTTAGGTTATATTACGTTATAGACGTATATAATGATCCCACCGAGAAGTGGCGCCGACCCGCCAGGAATGTTGGAAAATACTACATCCGAGATGTTAGGTTCCCTTAGGTTAGGATATATAAATTTATAGACTTATATAATGTCCGCACCGAGACGTACGGGAAGACATGAACGGGATTCTGTGAAACATTACCAGCGAGGGTCTAGGTGGGTTAGGTTAGGTTATATTACGATATAGACGTATATAATGTGCCCACCGAGAAGTAGGGGCCGACCCGCCAGGAATGTTGGAAAATACTACATCCGAGATGTTAGGTTCCCTTAGGTTAGGATATATAACGTTATAGACGTATATAATGTCCTCACCGAGATGTACGGGCCGACACGACCGGGATTTTGTAAAACATTACCAGCGAGGGTCTAGATGGGTTAGGTTAGGTTATATTACGATATAGACGTATATAATGTGCCCACCGAGAAGTAGGGGCCGACCCGCCAGGAATGTTGGAAAATACTACATCCGAGATGTTAGGTTCTCTTAGGTTAGGGTATATAACGTTATAGACGTATATAATGTCCCCACCGAGAAGTACGGGCCGACACGACCGGGATTTTGTAAAACATTACCAGCGAGGGTCTAGATGGATTCGGTTAGGTTATTTTACGATATAGACGTATGTAATATGCCCACCGAGAAGTAGGGGCCGACCCGCCAGGAATGTTGGAAAATACTACATCCGAGATGTTAGGTTCCCTTAGGTTAGGATATATAAATTTATAGACGTATATAATGTCCGCACCGAGACGTACGGGAAGACATGAACGGGATTCTGTGAAGCATTACCAGCGAGGGTCTAGGGGGGTTAGGTTAGGTTATATTACGTTATAGACGTATATAATGTGCCCACGGAGAAGTAGGGGCCGACCAGCCAGAAATGTTGGAAAATTCTACATCCGAGATGTTAAGTTGCCTTACGTTAGGATATATAACGTTATAGACGTATATAATGTCCGCACCGAGACGTACGGGACGACACGAACGGGATTCTGTAAAACATTCCCAGCTAGGGGCTAGATGTGTTACGTTAGGTTATATTACTTTATAGACGTATATAATGATCCCACCGAGAATTGGCGCCGACCCGCCAGGAATGTTGTGAAATACTACATCCGAGATGTTAGGTTCCCTTAGGTTAGGATATATAACGTTATAGACGTATATAATGTCCTCACCGAGATGTACGGGCCGACACGACCGGGATTTTGTAAAACATTACCAGCGAGGGTCTAGATGGGTTAGGTTAGGTTATATTACGATATAGACGTATATAATGTGCCCACCGAGAAGTAGGGGCCGACCCGCCAGGAATGTTGGAAAATACTACATCCGAGATGTTAGGTTCCCTTAGGTTAGGATATATAAATTTATAGACGTATATAATGTCCGCACTGAGACGTACGGGAAGACATGAACGGGATTCTGTGAAGCATTACCAGCGAGGGTCTAGGTGGGTTAGGTTAGGTTATATTACGTTATAGACGTATATAATGTTCCCACCGAGAAGTAGGGGCCGACCCGCCAGAAATGTTGGAAAATTCTACATCCTAGATGTTAAGTTGCCTTAGGTTAGGATATATAACGTTATGGACCTATATAATGTCCGCACCGAGACGTACGGGACGACACGAACGGGATTCTGTAAAACATTCCCAGCTAGGGGCTAGATGTGTTACGTTAGGTTATATTACGTTATAGACGTATATAATGATCCCACCGAGAATTGGCGCCGACCCGCCAGGAATGTTGTGAAATACTACATCCGAGATGTTAGGTTCCCTTAGGTTAGGATATATAACGCTATAGACGTATATAATGTCCTCACCGAGATGTACGGGCCGACACGACCGGGATTTTGTAAAACATTACCAGCGAGGGTTTAGATGGGTTAGGTTAGGTTATATTACGATATAGACGTATATCGTGTTCCCACCGAGAAGTAGGGGCCGACCCGCCAGGAATGTTGGAAAATACTACATCCGAGATGTTAGGTTTCCTCAGGTTAGGATATATAAAGTTATAGACATATATGAGGTCCCCACGGAAAAGTACGGGCCGACACGACCGGGATTTTGTAGAACATTACCAGCGAGGGTCTGGATGGGTTAGGTTAGGTTATATTACTATATAGACGTATATAATGTGCCCACGGAGAAGTAGGGGCCGACCCGCCAGGAATGTTGGAAAATACTACATCCGAGATGTTAGGTTCCCTCAGGTTAGGATATATAACGTTATAGACGTATATAATGTCCCCACCGAGAAGTACGGGCCGACACGACCGGGATTTTGTAAAACATTACCAGCGAGGGTCTAGATGGGTGCGGTTAGGTTATATTACGATATAGACGTATGTAATGTGCCCACGTAGAAGTAGGGGCCGACCCGCCAGGAATGTTGGAAAACACTACATCCGAGATGTTAGGTTCTCTTAGGTTAGGGTATATAACGTTATAGACGTATATAATGTCCCCACCGAGAAGTACGGGCAGACACGACCGCGATTTTGTAAAACATTACCAGCGAGGGTCTAGATGGGTTAGGTTAGGTTATATTACGATATAGACCTATATAATGTGCCCACCGAGAAGTAGGGGCCGACCCGCCAGGAATGTTGGAAAATACTACATCCGAGATGTTAGGTTCCCTTAGGTTAGGATATATAAATTTATAGACGTATATAGTGTCCGCACCGAGACGTACGGGAAGACATGAACGGGATTCTGTGAAGCATTACCAGCGAGGGTCTAGGTGGGTTAGGTTAGGTTATATTACGTCATAGACGTATATAATGTTCCCACCGAGAAGTAGGGGCCGACCCGCCAGAAATGTTGGAAAATTCTACATCCGAGATGTTAAGTTGCCTTAGGTTAGGATATATAACGTTATGGACCTATATAATGTCCGCACCGAGACGTACGGGACGACACGAACGGGATTCTGTAAAACATTCCCAGCTAGGGGCTAGATGTGTTACGTTAGGTTATATTACGTTATAGACGTATATAATGATCCCACCGAGAATTGGCGCCGACCCGCCAGGAATGTTGTGAAATACTACATCCGAGATGTTAGGTTCCCTTAGGTTAGGATATATAACGTTATAGACGTATATAATGTCCTCACCGAGATGTACGGGCCGACACTACCGGGATTTTGTAAAACATTACCAGCGAGGGTCTAGGTGGGTTAGGTTAGGTTATATTACGATATAGAAGTATATAATGTGCCCACCGAGAAGTAGGGGCCGACCCGCCAGGAATGTTGGAAAATACTACATCCGAGATGTTAGGTTCCCTCAGGTGAGGATATATAAAGTTATAGACATATATGAGGTCGCAACGGAAAAGTACGGGCCGACACGACCGGGATTTTGTAGAACATTACCAGCGAGGGTCTAGATGGATTAGGTTAGGTTATATTACGATATAGACGTATATAATGTGCCCACCTAGAAGTAGGGGCCGACCCGCCAGGAATGTTGGAAAATACTACATCCGAGATGTTAGGTTCTCTTAGGTTAGGGTATATAACGTTATAGACGTATATAATATCCCCACCGAGAAGTACGGGCCGACACGACCGGGATTTTGTAGAACATTACCAGCGAGGGTCTAGATGGGTTAGGTTAGGTTATATTACGATATAGACGAATATAATGTGCCCACTTAGAAGTAGGGGCCGACCCGCCAGGAATGTTGGAAAATACTACATCCGAGATGTTAGGTTCCCTTAGGTTAGGATATATAAATTTATAGACGTATATAATGTCCGCACCGAGACGTACGGGAAGACATGAAGGGGATTCTGTGAAGCATTACCAGCGAGGTTCTAGGTGGGTTAGGTTAGGTCATATTACGATATAGACGTATGTAATGTGCCCACCGAGAAGTAGGGGCCGACCCGCCAGGAATGTTGGACAATACTACATCCGAGATTTTAGGTTCCCTTAGGTTAGGATATATAAATTTATAGACGTATATAGTGTCCGCACCGAGACGTACGGGAAGACATGAACGGGATTCTGTGAAGCATTACCAGCGAGGGTCTAGGTGGGTTAGGTTAGGTTATATTACGTTATAGTCGTATATAATGTTCCCACCGAGAAGTAGGGGCCGACCCGCCGGAAATGTTGGAAAATTCTACATCCGAGATGCTAAGTTGCCTTAGGTTAGGATATATAACGTTATAGACGAATATAATGTCCGCACCGAGACGTACGGGACGACACGAACGGGATTCTGTAAAACATTCCCAGCTAGGGGCTAGATGTGTTACGTTAGGCTATATTACGTTATAGACGTATATAATGTTCCCACCGAGAAGTAGGGGCCGACCCGCCAGAAATGTTGGAAAATTCTACATCCGAGATGTTAAGTTACCTTAGGTTAGGATATATAACGTTATAGACCTATATAATGTCCGCACCGAGACGTACGGGACGACACGAACGGGATTCTGTAAAACATTCCCAGCTAGGGGCTAGATGTGTTACGTTAGGTTATATTACGTTATAGACGTATATAATGATCCCACCGAGAATTGGCGCCGACCCGCCAGGAATGTTGTGAAATACTACATCCGAGATGTTAGGTTCCCTTAGGTTAGGATATATAACGTTATAGACGTATATAATGTCCTCACCGAGATGTACGGGCCGACACGACCGGGATTTTGTAAAACATTACCAACGAGGGTCTAGATGGGTTAGGTTAGGTTATATTACGATATAGACGTATATAATGTGCCCACCGAGAAGTAGGGGCCGACCCGCCAGGAATGTTGGAAAATACTACATCCGAGATGTTAGGTTCCCTCAGGTTAGGATATATAAATTTATAGACGTATATAATGTCCGCACCGAGACGTACGGGAAGACATGAACGGGATTCTGTGAAATATTATCAGCGAGGGTCTAGGTGGGTTAGGTTAGGTTATATTACGATATAGACGTATATCATGTTCCCACCGAGAAGTAGGGGCCGACCCGCCAGGAATGTTGGAAAATACTACATCCGAAATGTTAGGGTCTCTTAGGTTAGGGTATATAACGTTATAGACGTATATAATATGCCCACCGAGAAGTACGGGACGACACGAACGGGATTCTGTAAAACATTCCCAGCTAGGGGCTAGATGTGTTACGTTAGGTTATATTACGTTATAGACGTATATAATGATCCCACCGAGAATTGGCGCCGACCCGCCAGGAATGTTGTGAAATACTACATCCGAGATGTTAGGTTCCCTTAGGTTAGGATATATAAATTTATAGACGTATATAATGTCCGCACCGAGACGTACGGGAAGACATGAACGGGATTCTGTGAAGCATTACCAGCGAGGGTCTAGGGGGGTTAGGTTAGGTTATATTACGTTATAGACGTATATAATGTTCCCACCGAGAAGTAGGGGCCGACCCGCCAGAAATGTTGGAAAATTCTACATCCGAGATGTTAAGTTGCCTTAGGTTAGGATATATAACGTTATAGACGTATATAATGTCCGCACCGAGACGTACGAGACGACACGAACGGGATTCTGTAAAACATTCCCAGCTAGGGGCTAGATGTGTTACGTTAGGTTATATTACGTTATAGACGTATATAATGATCCCACCAAGAAGTGGCGCCGACCCGCCAGGAATGTTGTGAAATACTACATCCGAGATGTTAGGTTCCCTTAGGTTAGGATATATAACGTTATAGACGTATATAATGTTCTCACCGAGATGTACGGGCCGACACGACCGGGATTTTGTAAAACATTACCAGCGAGGGTCTAGATGGGTTAGGTTAGGTTATATTACGATATAGACGTATATAATGTGCCCACCGAGAAGTAGGGGCCGACCCGCCAGGAATGTTGGAAAATACTACATCCGAGATGTTAGGTTCTCTTAGGTTAGGATATATAACGTTACAGACGTATATAATGTCCTCACCGAGATGTACGGGCCAACACGACCGGGATTTTGTAAAACATTACCAGCGAGGGTCTAGATGGGTTAGGTTAGGTTATATTACGATATAGACGTATATAATGTGCCCACGGAGAAGTAGGGGCCGACCAGCCAGAAATGTTGGAAAATTCTACATCCGAGATGTTAAGTTGCCTTACGTTAGGATATATAACGTTATAGACGTATATAATGTCCGCACCGAGACGTACGGGACGACACGAACGGGATTCTGTAAAACATTCCCAGCTAGGGGCTAGATGTGTTACGTTAGGTTATATTACTTTATAGACGTATATAATGATCCCACCGAGAATTGGCGCCGACCCGCCAGGAATGTTGTGAAATACTACATCCGAGATGTTAGGTTCCCTTAGGTTAGGATATATAACGTTATAGACGTATATAATGTCCTCACCGAGATGTACGGGCCGACACGACCGGGATTTTGTAAAACATTACCAGCGAGGGTCTAGATGGGTTAGGTTAGGTTATATTACGATATAGACGTATATAATGTGCCCACCGAGAAGTAGGGGCCGACCCGCCAGGAATGTTGGAAAATACTACATCCGAGATGTTAGGTTCCCTTAGGTTAGGATATATAAATTTATAGACGTATATAATGTCCGCACTGAGACGTACGGGAAGACATGAACGGGATTCTGTGAAGCATTACCAGCGAGGGTCTAGGTGGGTTAGGTTAGGTTATATTACGTTATAGACGTATATAATGTTCCTACCGAGAAGTAGGGGCCGACCCGCCAGAAATGTTGGAAAATTCTACATCCTAGATGTTAAGTTGCCTTAGCTTAGGATATATAACGTTATGGACCTATATAATGTCCGCACCGAGACGTACGGGACGACACGAACGGGATTCTGTAAAACATTCCCAGCTAGGGGCTAGATGTGTTACGTTAGGTTATATTACGTTATAGACGTATATAATGATCCCACCGAGAATTGGCGCCGACCCGCCAGGAATGTTGTGAAATACTACATCCGAGATGTTAGGTTCCCTTAGGTTAGGATATATAACGCTATAGACGTATATAATGTCCTCACCGAGATGTACGGGCCGACACGACCGGGATTTTGTAAAACATTACCAGCGAGGGTTTAGATGGGTTAGGTTAGGTTATATTACGATATAGACGTATATCGTGTTCCCACCGAGAAGTAGGGGCCGACCCGCCAGGAATGTTGGAAAATACTACATCCGAGATGTTAGGTTTCCTCAGGTTAGGATATATAAAGTTATAGACATATATGAGGTCCCCACGGAAAAGTACGGGCCGACACGACCGGGATTTTGTAGAACATTACCAGCGAGGGTCTGGATGGGTTAGGTTAGGTTATATTACTATATAGACGTATATAATGTGCCCACGGAGAAGTAGGGGCCGACCCGCCAGGAATGTTGGAAAATACTACATCCGAGATGTTAGGTTCCCTCAGGTTAGGATATATAACGTTATAGACGTATATAATGTCCCCACCGAGAAGTACGGGCCGACACGACCGGGATTTTGTAAAACATTACCAGCGAGGGTCTAGATGGGTGCGGTTAGGTTATATTACGATATAGACGTATGTAATGTGCCCACGTAGAAGTAGGGGCCGACCCGCCAGGAATGTTGGAAAACACTACATCCGAGATGTTAGGTTCTCTTAGGTTAGGGTATATAACGTTATAGACGTATATAATGTCCCCACCGAGAAGTACGGGCAGACACGACCGCGATTTTGTAAAACATTACCAGCGAGGGTCTAGATGGGTTAGGTTAGGTTATATTACGATATAGACCTATATAATGTGCCCACCGAGAAGTAGGGGCCGACCCGCCAGGAATGTTGGAAAATACTACATCCGAGATGTTAGGTTCCCTTAGGTTAGGATATATAAATTTATAGACGTATATAGTGTCCGCACCGAGACGTACGGGAAGACATGAACGGGATTCTGTGAAGCATTACCAGCGAGGGTCTAGGTGGGTTAGGTTAGGTTATATTACGTCATAGACGTATATAATGTTCCCACCGAGAAGTAGGGGCCGACCCGCCAGAAATGTTGGAAAATTCTACATCCGAGATGTTAAGTTGCCTTAGGTTAGGATATATAACGTTATGGACCTATATAATGTCCGCACCGAGACGTACGGGACGACACGAACGGGATTCTGTAAAACATTCCCAGCTAGGGGCTAGATGTGTTACGTTAGGTTATATTACGTTATAGACGTATATAATGATCCCACCGAGAATTGGCGCCGACCCGCCAGGAATGTTGTGAAATACTACATCCGAGATGTTAGGTTCCCTTAGGTTAGGATATATAACGTTATAGACGTATATAATGTCCTCACCGAGATGTACGGGCCGACACTACCGGGATTTTGTAAAACATTACCAGCGAGGGTCTAGATGGGTTAGGTTAGGTTATATTACGATATAGACCTATATAATGTGCCCACCGAGAAGTAGGGGCCGACCCGCCAGGAATGTTGGAAAATACTACATCCGAGATGTTAGGTACCCTTAGGTTAGGATATATAAATTTACAGACGCATATAATGTCCGCACCGAGACGTACGGGAAGACATGAACGGGATTCTGTGAAACATTACCAGCGAGGGTCTAGGTGGGTTAGGTTAGGTTATATTACGATATAGAAGTATATAATGTGCCCACCGAGAAGTAGGGGCCGACCCGCCAGGAATGTTGGAAAATACTACATCCGAGATGTTAGGTTCCCTCAGGTGAGGATATATAAAGTTATAGACATATATGAGGTCGCAACGGAAAAGTACGGGCCGACACGACCGGGATTTTGTAGAACATTACCAGCGAGGGTCTAGATGGATTAGGTTAGGTTATATTACGATATAGACGTATATAATGTGCCCACCTAGAAGTAGGGGCCGACCCGCCAGGAATGTTGGAAAATACTACATCCGAGATGTTAGGTTCTCTTAGGTTAGGGTATATAACGTTATAGACGTATATAATATCCCCACCGAGAAGTACGGGCCGACACGACCGGGATTTTGTAGAACATTACCAGCGAGGGTCTAGATGGGTTAGGTTAGGTTATATTACGATATAGACGAATATAATGTGCCCACTTAGAAGTAGGGGCCGACCCGCCAGGAATGTTGGAAAATACTACATCCGAGATGTTAGGTTCCCTTAGGTTAGGATATATAAATTTATAGACGTATATAATGTCCGCACCGAGACGTACGGGAAGACATGAAGGGGATTCTGTGAAGCATTACCAGCGAGGTTCTAGGTGGGTTAGGTTAGGTCATATTACGATATAGACGTATGTAATGTGCCCACCGAGAAGTAGGGGCCGACCCGCCAGGAATGTTGGACAATACTACATCCGAGATTTTAGGTTCCCTTAGGTTAGGATATATAAATTTATAGACGTATATAGTGTCCGCACCGAGACGTACGGGAAGACATGAACGGGATTCTGTGAAGCATTACCAGCGAGGGTCTAGGTGGGTTAGGTTAGGTTATATTACGTTATAGTCGTATATAATGTTCCCACCGAGAAGTAGGGGCCGACCCGCCGGAAATGTTGGAAAATTCTACATCCGAGATGCTAAGTTGCCTTAGGTTAGGATATATAACGTTATAGACGAATATAATGTCCGCACCGAGACGTACGGGACGACACGAACGGGATTCTGTAAAACATTCCCAGCTAGGGGCTAGATGTGTTACGTTAGGCTATATTACGTTATAGACGTATATAATGTTCCCACCGAGAAGTAGGGGCCGACCCGCCAGAAATGTTGGAAAATTCTACATCCGAGATGTTAAGTTACCTTAGGTTAGGATATATAACGTTATAGACCTATATAATGTCCGCACCGAGACGTACGGGACGACACGAACGGGATTCTGTAAAACATTCCCAGCTAGGGGCTAGATGTGTTACGTTAGGTTATATTACGTTATAGACGTATATAATGATCCCACCGAGAATTGGCGCCGACCCGCCAGGAATGTTGTGAAATACTACATCCGAGATGTTAGGTTCCCTTAGGTTAGGATATATAACGTTATAGACGTATATAATGTCCTCACCGAGATGTACGGGCCGACACGACCGGGATTTTGTAAAACATTACCAACGAGGGTCTAGATGGGTTAGGTTAGGTTATATTACGATATAGACGTATATAATGTGCCCACCGAGAAGTAGGGGCCGACCCGCCAGGAATGTTGGAAAATACTACATCCGAGATGTTAGGTTCCCTCAGGTTAGGATATATAAATTTATAGACGTATATAATGTCCGCACCGAGACGTACGGGAAGACATGAACGGGATTCTGTGAAATATTATCAGCGAGGGTCTAGGTGGGTTAGGTTAGGTTATATTACGATATAGACGTATATCATGTTCCCACCGAGAAGTAGGGGCCGACCCGCCAGGAATGTTGGAAAATACTACATCCGAAATGTTAGGGTCTCTTAGGTTAGGGTATATAACGTTATAGACGTATATAATATCCCCACCGAGAAGTACGGGACGACACGAACGGGATTCTGTAAAACATTCCCAGCTAGGGGCTAGATGTGTTACGTTAGGTTATATTACGTTATAGACGTATATAATGATCCCACCGAGAATTGGCGCCGACCCGCCAGGAATGTTGTGAAATACTACATCCGAGATGTTAGGTTCCCTTAGGTTAGGATATATAAATTTATAGACGTATATAATGTCCGCACCGAGACGTACGGGAAGACATGAACGGGATTCTGTGAAGCATTACCAGCGAGGGTCTAGGGGGGTTAGGTTAGGTTATATTACGTTATAGACGTATATAATGTTCCCACCGAGAAGTAGGGGCCGACCCGCCAGAAATGTTGGAAAATTCTACATCCGAGATGTTAAGTTGCCTTAGGTTAGGATATATAACGTTATAGACGTATATAATGTCCGCACCGAGACGTACGAGACGACACGAACGGGATTCTGTAAAACATTCCCAGCTAGGGGCTAGATGTGTTACGTTAGGTTATATTACGTTATAGACGTATATAATGATCCCACCGAGAAGTGGCGCCGACCCGCCAGGAATGTTGTGAAATACTACATCCGAGATGTTAGGTTCCCTTAGGTTAGGATATATAACGTTATAGACGTATATAATGTTCTCACCGAGATGTACGGGCCGACACGACCGGGATTTTGTAAAACATTACCAGCGAGGGTCTAGATGGGTTAGGTTAGGTTATATTACGATATAGACGTATATAATGTGCCCACCGAGAAGTAGGGGCCGACCCGCCAGGAATGTTGGAAAATACTACATCCGAGATGTTAGGTTCTCTTAGGTTAGGATATATAACGTTACAGACGTATATAATGTCCTCACCGAGATGTACGGGCCAACACGACCGGGATTTTGTAAAACATTACCAGCGAGGGTCTAGATGGGTTAGGTTAGGTTATATTACGATATAGACGTATATAATGTGCCCACGGAGAAGTAGGGGCCGACCAGCCAGAAATGTTGGAAAATTCTACATCCGAGATGTTAAGTTGCCTTACGTTAGGATATATAACGTTATAGACGTATATAATGTCCGCACCGAGACGTACGGGACGACACGAACGGGATTCTGTAAAACATTCCCAGCTAGGGGCTAGATGTGTTACGTTAGGTTATATTACTTTATAGACGTATATAATGATCCCACCGAGAATTGGCGCCGACCCGCCAGGAATGTTGTGAAATACTACATCCGAGATGTTAGGTTCCCTTAGGTTAGGATATATAACGTTATAGACGTATATAATGTCCTCACCGAGATGTACGGGCCGACACGACCGGGATTTTGTAAAACATTACCAGCGAGGGTCTAGATGGGTTAGGTTAGGTTATATTACGATATAGACGTATATAATGTGCCCACCGAGAAGTAGGGGCCGACCCGCCAGGAATGTTGGAAAATACTACATCCGAGATGTTAGGTTCCCTTAGGTTAGGATATATAAATTTATAGACGTATATAATGTCCGCACTGAGACGTACGGGAAGACATGAACGGGATTCTGTGAAGCATTACCAGCGAGGGTCTAGGTGGGTTAGGTTAGGTTATATTACGTTATAGACGTATATAATGTTCCTACCGAGAAGTAGGGGCCGACCCGCCAGAAATGTTGGAAAATTCTACATCCTAGATGTTAAGTTGCCTTAGGTTAGGATATATAACGTTATGGACCTATATAATGTCCGCACCGAGACGTACGGGACGACACGAACGGGATTCTGTAAAACATTCCCAGCTAGGGGCTAGATGTGTTACGTTAGGTTATATTACGTTATAGACGTATATAATGATCCCACCGAGAATTGGCGCCGACCCGCCAGGAATGTTGTGAAATACTACATCCGAGATGTTAGGTTCCCTTAGGTTAGGATATATAACGCTATAGACGTATATAATGTCCTCACCGAGATGTACGGGCCGACACGACCGGGATTTTGTAAAACATTACCAGCGAGGGTTTAGATGGGTTAGGTTAGGTTATATTACGATATAGACGTATATCGTGTTCCCACCGAGAAGTAGGGGCCGACCCGCCAGGAATGTTGGAAAATACTACATCCGAGATGTTAGGTTTCCTCAGGTTAGGATATATAAAGTTATAGACATATATGAGGTCCCCACGGAAAAGTACGGGCCGACACGACCGGGATTTTGTAGAACATTACCAGCGAGGGTCTGGATGGGTTAGGTTAGGTTATATTACTATATAGACGTATATAATGTGCCCACGGAGAAGTAGGGGCCGACCCGCCAGGAATGTTGGAAAATACTACATCCGAGATGTTAGGTTCCCTCAGGTTAGGATATATAACGTTATAGACGTATATAATGTCCCCACCGAGAAGTACGGGCCGACACGACCGGGATTTTGTAAAACATTACCAGCGAGGGTCTAGATGGGTGCGGTTAGGTTATATTACGATATAGACGTATGTAATGTGCCCACGTAGAAGTAGGGGCCGACCCGCCAGGAATGTTGGAAAACACTACATCCGAGATGTTAGGTTCTCTTAGGTTAGGGTATATAACGTTATAGACGTATATAATGTCCCCACCGAGAAGTACGGGCAGACACGACCGCGATTTTGTAAAACATTACCAGCGAGGGTCTAGATGGGTTAGGTTAGGTTATATTACGATATAGACCTATATAATGTGCCCACCGAGAAGTAGGGGCCGACCCGCCAGGAATGTTGGAAAATACTACATCCGAGATGTTAGGTTCCCTCAGGTTAGGATATATAAATTTATAGACGTATATAATGTCCGCACCGAGACGTACGGGAAGACATGAACGGGATTCTGTGAAATATTATCAGCGAGGGTCTAGGTGGGTTAGGTTAGGTTATATTACGTTATAGTCGTATATAATGTTCCCACCGAGAAGTAGGGGCCGACCCGCCGGAAATGTTGGAAAATTCTACATCCGAGATGCTAAGTTGCCTTAGGTTAGGATATATAACGTTATAGACGAATATAATGTCCGCACCGAGACGTACGGGACGACACGAACGGGATTCTGTAAAACATTCCCAGCTAGGGGCTAGATGTGTTACGTTAGGCTATATTACGTTATAGACGTATATAATGTTCCCACCGAGAAGTAGGGGCCGACCCGCCAGAAATGTTGGAAAATTCTACATCCGAGATGTTAAGTTACCTTAGGTTAGGATATATAACGTTATAGACCTATATAATGTCCGCACCGAGACGTACGGGACGACACGAACGGGATTCTGTAAAACATTCCCAGCTAGGGGCTAGATGTGTTACGTTAGGTTATATTACGTTATAGACGTATATAATGATCCCACCGAGAATTGGCGCCGACCCGCCAGGAATGTTGTGAAATACTACATCCGAGATGTTAGGTTCCCTTAGGTTAGGATATATAACGTTATAGACGTATATAATGTCCTCACCGAGATGTACGGGCCGACACGACCGGGATTTTGTAAAACATTACCAACGAGGGTCTAGATGGGTTAGGTTAGGTTATATTACGATATAGACGTATATAATGTGCCCACCGAGAAGTAGGGGCCGACCCGCCAGGAATGTTGGAAAATACTACATCCGAGATGTTAGGTTCCCTCAGGTTAGGATATATAAATTTATAGACGTATATAATGTCCGCACCGAGACGTACGGGAAGACATGAACGGGATTCTGTGAAATATTATCAGCGAGGGTCTAGGTGGGTTAGGTTAGGTTATATTACGATATAGACGTATATCATGTTCCCACCGAGAAGTAGGGGCCGACCCGCCAGGAATGTTGGAAAATACTACATCCGAAATGTTAGGGTCTCTTAGGTTAGGGTATATAACGTTATAGACGTATATAATATCCCCACCGAGAAGTACGGGACGACACGAACGGGATTCTGTAAAACATTCCCAGCTAGGGGCTAGATGTGTTACGTTAGGTTATATTACGTTATTGACGTATATAATGATCCCACCGAGAATTGGCGCCGACCCGCCAGGAATGTTGTGAAATACTACATCCGAGATGTTAGGTTCCCTTAGGTTAGGATATATAAATTTATAGACGTATATAATGTCCGCACCGAGACGTACGGGAAGACATGAACGGGATTCTGTGAAGCATTACCAGCGAGGGTCTAGGGGGGTTAGGTTAGGTTATATTACGTTATAGACGTATATAATGTTCCCACCGAGAAGTAGGGGCCGACCCGCCAGAAATGTTGGAAAATTCTACATCCGAGATGTTAAGTTGCCTTAGGTTAGGATATATAACGTTATAGACGTATATAATGTCCGCACCGAGACGTACGAGACGACACGAACGGGATTCTGTAAAACATTCCCAGCTAGGGGCTAGATGTGTTACGTTAGGTTATATTACGTTATAGACGTATATAATGATCCCACCGAGAAGTGGCGCCGACCCGCCAGGAATGTTGTGAAATACTACATCCGAGATGTTAGGTTCCCTTAGGTTAGGATATATAACGTTATAGACGTATATAATGTTCTCACCGAGATGTACGGGCCGACACGACCGGGATTTTGTAAAACATTACCAGCGAGGGTCTAGATGGGTTAGGTTAGGTTATATTACGATATAGACGTATATAATGTGCCCACCGAGAAGTAGGGGCCGACCCGCCAGGAATGTTGGAAAATACTACATCCGAGATGTTAGGTTCTCTTAGGTTAGGATATATAACGTTACAGACGTATATAATGTCCTCACCGAGATGTACGGGCCAACACGACCGGGATTTTGTAAAACATTACCAGCGAGGGTCTAGATGGGTTAGGTTAGGTTATATTACGATATAGACGTATATAATGTGCCCACGGAGAAGTAGGGGCCGACCAGCCAGAAATGTTGGAAAATTCTACATCCGAGATGTTAAGTTGCCTTACGTTAGGATATATAACGTTATAGACGTATATAATGTCCGCACCGAGACGTACGGGACGACACGAACGGGATTCTGTAAAACATTCCCAGCTAGGGGCTAGATGTGTTACGTTAGGTTATATTACTTTATAGACGTATATAATGATCCCACCGAGAATTGGCGCCGACCCGCCAGGAATGTTGTGAAATACTACATCCGAGATGTTAGGTTCCCTTAGGTTAGGATATATAACGTTATAGACGTATATAATGTCCTCACCGAGATGTACGGGCCGACACGACCGGGATTTTGTAAAACATTACCAGCGAGGGTCTAGATGGGTTAGGTTAGGTTATATTACGATATAGACGTATATAATGTGCCCACCGAGAAGTAGGGGCCGACCCGCCAGGAATGTTGGAAAATACTACATCCGAGATGTTAGGTTCCCTTAGGTTAGGATATATAAATTTATAGACGTATATAATGTCCGCACTGAGACGTACGGGAAGACATGAACGGGATTCTGTGAAGCATTACCAGCGAGGGTCTAGGTGGGTTAGGTTAGGTTATATTACGTTATAGACGTATATAATGTTCCTACCGAGAAGTAGGGGCCGACCCGCCAGAAATGTTGGAAAATTCTACATCCTAGATGTTAAGTTGCCTTAGGTTAGGATATATAACGTTATGGACCTATATAATGTCCGCACCGAGACGTACGGGACGACACGAACGGGATTCTGTAAAACATTCCCAGCTAGGGGCTAGATGTGTTACGTTAGGTTATATTACGTTATAGACGTATATAATGATCCCACCGAGAATTGGCGCCGACCCGCCAGGAATGTTGTGAAATACTACATCCGAGATGTTAGGTTCCCTTAGGTTAGGATATATAACGCTATAGACGTATATAATGTCCTCACCGAGATGTACGGGCCGACACGACCGGGATTTTGTAAAACATTACCAGCGAGGGTTTAGATGGGTTAGGTTAGGTTATATTACGATATAGACGTATATCGTGTTCCCACCGAGAAGTAGGGGCCGACCCGCCAGGAATGTTGGAAAATACTACATCCGAGATGTTAGGTTTCCTCAGGTTAGGATATATAAAGTTATAGACATATATGAGGTCCCCACGGAAAAGTACGGGCCGACACGACCGGGATTTTGTAGAACATTACCAGCGAGGGTCTGGATGGGTTAGGTTAGGTTATATTACTATATAGACGTATATAATGTGCCCACGGAGAAGTAGGGGCCGACCCGCCAGGAATGTTGGAAAATACTACATCCGAGATGTTAGGTTCCCTCAGGTTAGGATATATAACGTTATAGACGTATATAATGTCCCCACCGAGAAGTACGGGCCGACACGACCGGGATTTTGTAAAACATTACCAGCGAGGGTCTAGATGGGTGCGGTTAGGTTATATTACGATATAGACGTATGTAATGTGCCCACGTAGAAGTAGGGGCCGACCCGCCAGGAATGTTGGAAAACACTACATCCGAGATGTTAGGTTCTCTTAGGTTAGGGTATATAACGTTATAGACGTATATAATGTCCCCACCGAGAAGTACGGGCAGACACGACCGCGATTTTGTAAAACATTACCAGCGAGGGTCTAGATGGGTTAGGTTAGGTTATATTACGATATAGACCTATATAATGTGCCCACCGAGAAGTAGGGGCCGACCCGCCAGGAATGTTGGAAAATACTACATCCGAGATGTTAGGTTCCCTTAGGTTAGGATATATAAATTTATAGACGTATATAGTGTCCGCACCGAGACGTACGGGAAGACATGAACGGGATTCTGTGAAGCATTACCAGCGAGGGTCTAGGTGGGTTAGGTTAGGTTATATTACGTCATAGACGTATATAATGTTCCCACCGAGAAGTAGGGGCCGACCCGCCAGAAATGTTGGAAAATTCTACATCCGAGATGTTAAGTTGCCTTAGGTTAGGATATATAACGTTATGGACCTATATAATGTCCGCACCGAGACGTACGGGACGACACGAACGGGATTCTGTAAAACATTCCCAGCTAGGGGCTAGATGTGTTACGTTAGGTTATATTACGTTATAGACGTATATAATGATCCCACCGAGAATTGGCGCCGACCCGCCAGGAATGTTGTGAAATACTACATCCGAGATGTTAGGTTCCCTTAGGTTAGGATATATAACGTTATAGACGTATATAATGTCCTCACCGAGATGTACGGGCCGACACTACCGGGATTTTGTAAAACATTACCAGCGAGGGTCTAGATGGGTTAGGTTAGGTTATATTACGATATAGACCTATATAATGTGCCCACCGAGAAGTAGGGGCCGACCCGCCAGGAATGTTGGAAAATACTACATCCGAGATGTTAGGTACCCTTAGGTTAGGATATATAAATTTACAGACGTATATAATGTCCGCACCGAGACGTACGGGAAGACATGAACGGGATTCTGTGAAACATTACCAGCGAGGGTCTAGGTGGGTTAGGTTAGGTTATATTACGATATAGAAGTATATAATGTGCCCACCGAGAAGTAGGGGCCGACCCGCCAGGAATGTTGGAAAATACTACATCCGAGATGTTAGGTTCCCTCAGGTGAGGATATATAAAGTTATAGACATATATGAGGTCGCAACGGAAAAGTACGGGCCGACACGACCGGGATTTTGTAGAACATTACCAGCGAGGGTCTAGATGGATTAGGTTAGGTTATATTACGATATAGACGTATATAATGTGCCCACCTAGAAGTAGGGGCCGACCCGCCAGGAATGTTGGAAAATACTACATCCGAGATGTTAGGTTCTCTTAGGTTAGGGTATATAACGTTATAGACGTATATAATATCCCCACCGAGAAGTACGGGCCGACACGACCGGGATTTTGTAGAACATTACCAGCGAGGGTCTAGATGGGTTAGGTTAGGTTATATTACGATATAGACGAATATAATGTGCCCACTTAGAAGTAGGGGCCGACCCGCCAGGAATGTTGGAAAATACTACATCCGAGATGTTAGGTTCCCTTAGGTTAGGATATATAAATTTATAGACGTATATAATGTCCGCACCGAGACGTACGGGAAGACATGAAGGGGATTCTGTGAAGCATTACCAGCGAGGTTCTAGGTGGGTTAGGTTAGGTCATATTACGATATAGACGTATGTAATGTGCCCACCGAGAAGTAGGGGCCGACCCGCCAGGAATGTTGGACAATACTACATCCGAGATTTTAGGTTCCCTTAGGTTAGGATATATAAATTTATAGACGTATATAGTGTCCGCACCGAGACGTACGGGAAGACATGAACGGGATTCTGTGAAGCATTACCAGCGAGGGTCTAGGTGGGTTAGGTTAGGTTATATTACGTTATAGTCGTATATAATGTTCCCACCGAGAAGTAGGGGCCGACCCGCCGGAAATGTTGGAAAATTCTACATCCGAGATGCTAAGTTGCCTTAGGTTAGGATATATAACGTTATAGACGAATATAATGTCCGCACCGAGACGTACGGGACGACACGAACGGGATTCTGTAAAACATTCCCAGCTAGGGGCTAGATGTGTTACGTTAGGCTATATTACGTTATAGACGTATATAATGTTCCCACCGAGAAGTAGGGGCCGACCCGCCAGAAATGTTGGAAAATTCTACATCCGAGATGTTAAGTTACCTTAGGTTAGGATATATAACGTTATAGACCTATATAATGTCCGCACCGAGACGTACGGGACGACACGAACGGGATTCTGTAAAACATTCCCAGCTAGGGGCTAGATGTGTTACGTTAGGTTATATTACGTTATAGACGTATATAATGATCCCACCGAGAATTGGCGCCGACCCGCCAGGAATGTTGTGAAATACTACATCCGAGATGTTAGGTTCCCTTAGGTTAGGATATATAACGTTATAGACGTATATAATGTCCTCACCGAGATGTACGGGCCGACACGACCGGGATTTTGTAAAACATTACCAACGAGGGTCTAGATGGGTTAGGTTAGGTTATATTACGATATAGACGTATATAATGTGCCCACCGAGAAGTAGGGGCCGACCCGCCAGGAATGTTGGAAAATACTACATCCGAGATGTTAGGTTCCCTCAGGTTAGGATATATAAATTTATAGACGTATATAATGTCCGCACCGAGACGTACGGGAAGACATGAACGGGATTCTGTGAAATATTATCAGCGAGGGTCTAGGTGGGTTAGGTTAGGTTATATTACGATATAGACGTATATCATGTTCCCACCGAGAAGTAGGGGCCGACCCGTCAGGAATGTTGGAAAATACTACATCCGAAATGTTAGGGTCTCTTAGGTTAGGGTATATAACGTTATAGACGTATATAATATCCCCACCGAGAAGTACGGGACGACACGAACGGGATTCTGTAAAACATTCCCAGCTAGGGGCTAGATGTGTTACGTTAGGTTATATTACGTTATAGACGTATATAATGATCCCACCGAGAATTGGCGCCGACCCGCCAGGAATGTTGTGAAATACTACATCCGAGATGTTAGGTTCCCTTAGGTTAGGATATATAAATTTATAGACGTATATAATGTCCGCACCGAGACGTACGGGAAGACATGAACGGGATTCTGTGAAGCATTACCAGCGAGGTTCTAGGTGGGTTAGGTTAGGTCATATTACGATATAGACGTATGTAATGTGCCCACCGAGAAGTAGGGGCCGACCCGCCAGGAATGTTGGACAATACTACATCCGAGATTTTAGGTTCCCTTAGGTTAGGATATATAAATTTATAGACGTATATAGTGTCCGCACCGAGACGTACGGGAAGACATGAACGGGATTCTGTGAAGCATTACCAGCGAGGGTCTAGGTGGGTTAGGTTAGGTTATATTACGTTATAGACGTATATAATGTTCCCACCGAGAAGTAGGGGCCGACCCGCCAGAAATGTTGGAAAATTCTACATCCGAGATGTTAAGTTGCCTTAGGTTAGTATATATAACGTTATGGACCTATATAATGTCCGCACCGAGACGTACGGGACGACACGAACGGGATTCTGTAAAACATTCCCAGCTAGGGGCTAGATGTGTTACGTTAGGTTATATTACGTTATAGACGTATATAATGATCCCACCGAGAATTGGCGCCGACCCGCCAGGAATGTTGTGAAATACTACATCCGAGATGTTAGGTTCCCTTAGGTTAGGATATATAACGTTATAGACGTATATAATGTCCTCACCGAGATGTACGGGCCGACACGACCGGGATTTTGTAAAACATTACCAACGAGGGTCTAGATGGGTTAGGTTAGGTTATATTACGATATAGACGTATATAATGTGCCCACCGAGAAGTAGGGGCCGACCCGCCAGGAATGTTGGAAAATACTACATCCGAGATGTTAGTTTCCCTCAGGTTAGGATATATAAATTTATAGACGTATATAATGTCCGCACCGAGACGTACGGGAAGACATGAACGGGATTCTGTGAAACATTATCAGCGAGGGTCTAGGTGGGTTAGGTTAGGTTATATTACGATATAGACGTATATCATGTTCCCACCGAGAAGTAGGGGCCGACCCGCCAGGAATGTTGTGAAATACTACATCCGAGATGTTAGGTTCCCTTAGGTTAGGATATATAACGTTATAGACGTATATAATGTCCACACCGAGATGTACGGGCCGACACGACCGGAATTTTGTAAAACATTACCAGCGAGGGTCTAGATGGGTTAGGTTAGGTTATATTACGATATAGACGTATATCATGTTCCCACCGAGATGTAGGGGCCGACCCGCCAGGAATGTTGGAAAATACTACATCCGAGATGTTAGGTTTCCTCAGGTTAGGATATATAAAGTTATAGACATATATGAGGTCCCCACGGAAAAGTACAGGCCGACACGACCGGGATTTTGTAGAACATTACCAGCGAGGGTCTAGATGGGTTAGGTTAGGTTATATTACTATATAGACGTATATAATGTGCCCGCGGAGAAGTAGGGGCCGACCCGCCAGGAATGTTGGAAAATACTACATCCGAGATGTTAGGTTCCCTTAGGTTAGGATATATAACGTTATAGACGTATATAATGTCCCCACCGAGAAGTACGGGCCGACACGACCGGGATTTTGTAAAACATTACCAGCGAGGGTCTAGATGGGTTCGGTTAGGTTATATTACGATATAGACGTATGTAATGTGCCCACCGAGAAGTAGGGGCCGACCCGCCAGGAATGTTGGAAAATACTACATCCGAGATGTTAGGTACCCTTAGGTTAGGATATATAAATTTACAGACGTATATAATGTCCGCACCGAGACGTACGGGAAGACATGAACGGGATTCTGTGAAACATTACCAGCGAGGGTCTAGGTGGGTTAGGTTAGGTTATATTACGATATAGAAGTATATAATGTGCCCACCGAGAAGTAGGGGCCGACCCGCCAGGAATGTTGGAAAATACTACATCCGAGATGTTAGGTTCCCTTAGGTTAGGATATATAAATTTATAGACGTATATAATGTCCGCACCGAGACGTACGGGAAGACATGAACGGGATTCTGTGAAGCATTACCAGCGAGGTTCTAGGTGGGTTAGGTTAGGTCATATTACGATATAGACGTATGTAATGTGCCCACCGAGAGGTAGGGGCCGACCCGCCAGGAATGTTGGACAATACTACATCCGAGATTTTAGGTTCCCTTAGGTTAGGATATATAAATTTATAGACGTATATAGTGTCCGCACCGAGACGTACGGGAAGACATGAACGGGATTCTGTGAAGCATTACCAGCGAGGGTCTAGGTGGGTTAGGTTAGGTTATATTACGTTATAGTCGTATATAATGTTCCCACCGAGAAGTAGGGGCCGACCCGCCGGAAATGTTGGAAAATTCTACATCCGAGATGCTAAGTTGCCTTAGGTTAGGATATATAACGTTATAGACGTATATAATGTCCGCACCGAGACGTACGGGACGACACGAACGGGATTCTGTAAAACATTCCCAGCTAGGGGCTAGATGTGTTACGTTAGGTTATATTACGTTATAGACGTATATAATGTTCCCACCGAGAAGTAGGGGCCGACCCGCCAGAAATGTTGGAAAATTCTACATCCGAGATGTTAAGTTGCCTTAGGTTAGGATATATAACGTTATAGACCTATATAATGTCCGCACCGAGACGTACGGGACGACACGAACGGGATTCTGTAAAACATTCCCAGCTAGGGGCTAGATGTGTTACGTTAGGTTATATTACGTTATAGACGTATATAATGATCCCACCGAGAATTGGCGCCGACCCGCCAGGAATGTTGTGAAATACTACATCCGAGATGTTAGGTTCCCTTAGGTTAGGATATATAACGTTATAGACGTATATAATGTCCTCACCGAGATGTACGGGCCGACACGACCGGGATTTTGTAAAACATTACCAGCGAGGGTCTAGATGGGTTAGGTTAGGTTATATTACGATATAGACGTATATAATGTGCCCACCGAGAAGTAGGGGCCGACCCGCCAGGAATGTTGGAAAATACTACATCCGAGATGTTAGGTTCCCTTAGGTTAGGATATATAAATTTATAGACGTATATAATGTCCGCACCGAGACGTACGGGAAGACATGAACGGGATTCTGTGAAACATTACCAGCGAGGGTCTAGGTGGGCTAGGTTAGGTTATATTACGATATAGAAGTATATAATGTGCCCACCGAGAAGTAGGGGCCGACCCGCCAGGAATGTTGGAAAATACTACATCCGAGATGTTAGGTTCCCTCAGGTTAGGATATATAAAGTTATAGACGTATATGAGGTCCCCACGGAAAAGTACGGGCCGACACGACCGGGATTTTGTAAAACATTACCAGCGAGGGTCTAGATGGGTTAGGTTAGGTTATATTACGATATAGACGTATATAATGTGCCCACCTAGAAGTAGGGGCCGACCCGCCAGGAATGTTGGACAATACTACATCCGAGATTTAAGGTTCCCTTAGGTTAGGATATATAAATTTATAGACGTATATAGTGTCCGCACCGAGACGTAGGGGAAGACATGAACGGGATTCTGTGAAGCATTACCAGCGAGGGTCTAGGTGGGTTAGGTTAGGTTGTATTACGTTATAGTCGTATATAATGTTCCCACCGAGAAGTAGGGGCCGACCCGCCGGAAATGTTGGAAAATTCTACATCCGAGATGTTAAGTTGCCTTAGGTTAGGATATATAACGTTATAGACGTATATAATGTCCGCACCGATACGTACGGGACGACACGAACGGGATTCTGTAAAACATTCCCAGCTAGGGGCTAGATGTGTTACGTTAGGTTATATTACGTTATAGACGTATATAATGATCCCACCGAGAATTGGCGCCGACCCGCCAGGAATGTTGTGAAATACTACATCCGAGATGTTAGGTTCCCTTAGGTTAGGATATATAAATTTATAGACGTATATAATGTCCGCACCGAGACGTACGGGAAGACATGAACGGGATTCTGTGAAACATTACCAGCGAGGGTCTAGGTGTGTTAGGTTAGGTCATATTACGATATAGACGTATATAATGTCCCCACCGAGAAGTAGGGGCCGACCCGCCAGGAATATTGGAAAATACTACATCCGAGATGTTAGGTTCCCTTAGGTTAGGATATATAACGTTATAGACGTATATAATGTCCTCACCGAGATGTACGGGCCGACACGACCGGGATTTTGTAAAACATTACCAACGAGGGTCTAGATGGGTCAGGTTAGGTTATATTACGATATAGACGTATATAATGTGCCCACCGAGAAGTAGGGGCCGACCCGCCAGGAATGTTGGAAAATACTACATCCGAGATGTTAGGTTCCCTCAGGTTAGGATATATAAATTTATAGACGTATATAATGTCCGCACCGAGACGTACGGGAAGACATGAACGGGATTCTGTGAAACATTATCAGCGAGGGTCTAGGTGGGTTAGGTTAGGTTATATTACGATATAGACGTATATAATGTGCCCACCGAGAAGTAGGGGCCGACCCGCCAGGAATGTTGGAAAATACTACATCCGAGATGTTAGGTTCCCTTAGGTTAGGATATATAATGTTATAGACGTATATAATGTCCTCACCGAGATGTACGGGCCGACACGACCGGGATTTTGTAAAACATTACCAGCTAGGGGCTAGATGTGTTACGTTAGGTTCTATTACGTTATAGACGTATATAATGATCCCACCGAGAATTGGCGCCGACCCGCCAGGAATGTTGTGAAATACTACATCCGAGATGTTAGGTTCCCTTAGGTTAGGATATATAACGCTATAGACGTATATAATGTCCGCACCGAGACGTACGGGAAGACATGAACGGGATTCTGTGAAACATTACCAGCGAGGGTCTAGGTGGGCTAGGTTAGGTTATATTACGATATAGAAGTATATAATGTGCCCACCGAGAAGTAGGGGCCGACCCGCCAGGAATGTTGGAAAATACTACATCCGAGATGTTAGGTTCCCTCAGGTTAGGATATATAAAGTTATAGACGTATATGAGGTCCCCACGGAAAAGTACGGGCCGACACGACCGGGATTTTGTAAAACATTACCAGCGAGGGTCTAGATGGGTTAGGTTAGGTTATATTACGATATAGACGTATATAATGTGCCCACCTAGAAGTAGGGGCCGACCCGCCAGGAATGTTGGACAATACTACATCCGAGATTTAAGGTTCCCTTAGGTTAGGATATATAAATTTATAGACGTATATAGTGTCCGCACCGAGACGTAGGGGAAGACATGAACGGGATTCTGTGAAGCATTACCAGCGAGGGTCTAGGTGGGTTAGGTTAGGTTGTATTACGTTATAGTCGTATATAATGTTCCCACCGAGAAGTAGGGGCCGACCCGCCGGAAATGTTGGAAAATTCTACATCCGAGATGTTAAGTTGCCTTAGGTTAGGATATATAACGTTATAGACGTATATAATGTCCGCACCGATACGTACGGGACGACACGAACGGGATTCTGTAAAACATTCCCAGCTAGGGGCTAGATGTGTTACGTTAGGTTATATTACGTTATAGACGTATATAATGATCCCACCGAGAATTGGCGCCGACCCGCCAGGAATGTTGTGAAATACTACATCCGAGATGTTAGGTTCCCTTAGGTTAGGATATATAAATTTATAGACGTATATAATGTCCGCACCGAGACGTACGGGAAGACATGAACGGGATTCTGTGAAAGATTACCAGCGAGGGTCTAGGTGTGTTAGGTTAGGTCATATTACGATATAGACGTATATAATGTCCCCACCGAGAAGTAGGGGCCGACCCGCCAGGAATATTGGAAAATACTACATCCGAGATGTTAGGTTCCCTTAGGTTAGGATATATAACGTTATAGACGTATATAATGTCCTCACCGAGATGTACGGGCCGACACGACCGGGATTTTGTAAAACATTACCAACGAGGGTCTAGATGGGTCAGGTTAGGTTATATTACGATATAGACGTATATAATGTGCCCACCGAGAAGTAGGGGCCGACCCGCCAGGAATGTTGGAAAATACTACATCCGAGATGTTAGGTTCCCTCAGGTTAGGATATATAAATTTATAGACGTATATAATGTCCGCACCGAGACGTACGGGAAGACATGAACGGGATTCTGTGAAACATTATCAGCGAGGGTCTAGGTGGGTTAGGTTAGGTTATATTACGATATAGACGTATATAATGTGCCCACCGAGAAGTAGGGGCCGACCCGCCAGAAATGTTGGAAAATTCTACATCCGAGATGTTAAGTTGCCTTAGGTTAGGATATATAACGTTATGGACCTATATAATGTCCGCACCGAGACGTACGGGACGACACGAACGGGATTCTGTAAATCATTCCCAGCTAGGGGCTAGATGTGTTACGTTAGGTTATATTACGATATAGACGTATATAATGATCCCACCGAGAATTGGCGCCGACCCGCCAGGAATGTTGTGAAATACTACATCCGAGATGTTAGGTTCCCTTAGGTTAGGATATATAACGTTATAGACGTATATAATGTCCTCACCGAGATGTACGGGCCGACACGACCGGGATTTTGTAAAACATTACCAGCGAGGGTCTAGATGGGTTAGGTTAGGTTATATTACGATATAGACCTATATAATGTGCCCACCGAGAAGTAGGGGCCGACCCGCCAGGAATGTTGGAAAATACTACATCCGAGATGTTAGGTACCCTTAGGTTAGGATATATAAATTTACAGACGTATATAATGTCCGCACCGAGACGTACGGGAAGACATGAACGGGATTCTGTGAAACTTTACCAGCGAGGGTCTAGGTGGGTTAGGTTAGGTTATATTACGATATAGAAGTATATAATGTGCCCACCGAGAAGTAGGGGCCGACCCGCCAGGAATGTTGGAAAATACTACATCCGAGATGTTAGGTTCCCTCAGGTGAGGATATATAAAGTTATAGACATATATGAGGTCGCAACGGAAAAGTACGGGCCGACACGACCGGGATTTTGTAGAACATTACCAGCGAGGGTCTAGATGGATTAGGTTAGGTTATATTACGATATAGACGTATATAATGTGCCCACCTAGAAGTAGGGGCCGACCCGCCAGGAATGTTGGAAAATACTACATCCGAGATGTTAGGTTCTCTTAGGTTAGGGTATATAACGTTATAGACGTATATAATATCCCCACCGAGAAGTACGGGCCGACACGACCGGGATTTTGTAGAACATTACCAGCGAGGGTCTAGATGGGTTAGGTTAGGTTATATTACGATATAGACGAATATAATGTGCCCACTTAGAAGTAGGGGCCGACCCGCCAGGAATGTTGGAAAATACTACATCCGAGATGTTAGGTTCCCTTAGGTTAGGATATATAAATTTATAGACGTATATAATGTCCGCACCGAGACGTACGGGAAGACATGAAGGGGATTCTGTGAAGCATTACCAGCGAGGTTCTAGGTGGGTTAGGTTAGGTCATATTACGATATAGACGTATGTAATGTGCCCACCGAGAAGTAGGGGCCGACCCGCCAGGAATGTTGGACAATACTACATCCGAGATTTTAGGTTCCCTTAGGTTAGGATATATAAATTTATAGACGTATATAGTGTCCGCACCGAGACGTACGGGAAGACATGAACGGGATTCTGTGAAGCATTACCAGCGAGGGTCTAGGTGGGTTAGGTTAGGTTATATTACGTTATAGTCGTATATAATGTTCCCACCGAGAAGTAGGGGCCGACCCGCCGGAAATGTTGGAAAATTCTACATCCGAGATGCTAAGTTGCCTTAGGTTAGGATATATAACGTTATAGACGAATATAATGTCCGCACCGAGACGTACTGGACGACACGAACAGGATTCTGTAAAACATTCCCAGCTAGGGGCTAGATGTGTTACGTTAGGTTATATTACGTTATAGACGTATATAATGTTCCCACCGAGAAGTAGGGGCCGACCCGCCAGAAATGTTGGAAAATTCTACATCCGAGATGTTAAGTTGCCTTAGGTTAGGATATATAACGTTATAGACCTATATAATGTCCGCACCGAGACGTACGGGACGACACGAACGGGATTCTGTAAAACATTCCCAGCTAGGGGCTAGATGTGTTACGTTAGGTTATATTACGTTATAGACGTATATAATGATCCCACCGAGAATTGGCGCCGACCCGCCAGGAATGTTGTGAAATACTACATCCGAGATGTTAGGTTCCCTTAGGTTAGGATATATAACGTTATAGACGTATATAATGTCCTCACCGAGATGTACGGGCCGACACGACCGGGATTTTGTAAAACATTACCAACGAGGGTCTAGATGGGTTAGGTTAGGTTATATTACGATATAGACGTATATAATGTGCCCACCGAGAAGTAGGGGCCGACCCGCCAGGAATGTTGGAAAATACTACATCCGAGATGTTAGGTTCCCTCAGGTTAGGATATATAAATTTATAGACGTATATAATGTCCGCACCGAGACGTACGGGAAGACATGAACGGGATTCTGTGAAACATTACCAGCGAGGGTCTAGGTGGGCTAGGTTAGGTTATATTACGATATAGAAGTATATAATGTGCCCACCGAGAAGTAGGGGCCGACCCGCCAGGAATGTTGGAAAATACTACATCCGAGACGTTAGGTTCCCTCAGGTTAGGATATATAAAGTTATAGACGTATATGAGGTCCCCACGGAAAAGTACGGGCCGACACGACCGGGATTTTGTAAAACATTACCAGCGAGGGTCTAGATGGGTTAGGTTAGGTTATATTACGATATAGACGTATATAATGTGCCCACCTAGAAGTAGGGGCCGACCCGCCAGGAATGTTGGACAATACTACATCCGAGATTTTAGGTTCCCTTAGGTTAGGATATATAAATTTATAGACGTATATAGTGTCCGCACCGAGACGTACGGGAAGACATGAACGGGATTCTGTGAAGCATTACCAGCGAGGGTCTAGGTGGGTTAGGTTAGGTTGTATTACGTTATAGTCGTATATAATGTTCCCACCGAGAAGTAGGGGCCGACCCGCCGGAAATGTTGGAAAATTCTACATCCGAGATGTTAAGTTGCCTTAGGTTAGGATATATAACGTTATAGACGTATATAATGTCCGCACCGATACGTACGGGACGACACGAACGGGATTCTGTAAAACATTCCCAGCTAGGGGCTAGATGTGTTACGTTAGGTTATATTACGTTATAGACGTATATAATGATCCCACCGAGAATTGGCGCCGACCCGCCAGGAATGTTGTGAAATACTACATCCGAGATGTTAGGTTCCCTTAGGTTAGGATATATAAATTTATAGACGTATATAATGTCCGCACCGAGACGTACGGGAAGACATGAACGGGATTCTGTGAAACATTACCAGCGAGGGTCTAGGTGTGTTAGGTTAGGTCATATTACGATATAGACGTATATAATGTCCCCACCGAGAAGTAGGGGCCGACCCGCCAGGAATATTGGAAAATACTACATCCGAGATGTTAGGTTCCCTTAGGTTAGGATATATAACGTTCTAGACGTATATAATGTCCTCACCGAGATGTACGGGCCGACACGACCGGGATTTTGTAAAACATTACCAACGAGGGTCTAGATGGGTCAGGTTAGGTTATATTACGATATAGACGTATATAATGTGCCCACCGAGAAGTAGGGGCCGACCCGCCAGGAATGTTGGAAAATACTACATCCGAGATGTTAGGTTCCCTCAGGTTAGGATATATAAATTTATAGACGTATATAATGTCCGCACCGAGACGTACGGGAAGACATGAACGGGATTCTGTGAAACATTATCAGCGAGGGTCTAGGTGGGTTAGGTTAGGTTATATTACGATATAGACGTATATAATGTGCCCACCGAGAAGTAGGGGCCGACCCGCCAGGAATGTTGGAAAATACTACATCCGAGATGTTAGGTTCCCTTAGGTTAGGATATATAATGTTATAGACGTATATAATGTCCTCACCGAGATGTACGGGCCGACACGATCGGGATTTTGTAAAACATTACCAACGAGTGTCTAGATGGGTTAGGTTAGGTTATATTACGATATAGACGTATATAATGTGCCCACCGAGAAGTAGGGGCCGACCCGCCAGGAATGTTGGAAAATACTACATCCGAGATGTTAGGTTCTCTTTGGTTAGGGTATATAAAGTTATAGACGTATATAATGTCCCCACCGAGAAGTACGGGCCGACACGACCGGGATTTTGTAAAACATTACCAGCGAGGGTCTAGATGGGTTAGGTTAGGTTATATTACGATATAGACGTATGTAATGTGCCCACCGAGAAGTAGGGGCCGACCCGCCAGGAATGTTGGAAAATACTACATCCGAGATTTTAGGTTCCCTTAGGTTAGGATATATAAATTTATAGACGTATATAGTGTCCGCACCGAGACGTACGGGAAGACATGAACGGGATTCTGTGAAGCATTACCAGCGAGGGTCTAGGTGGGTTAGGTTAGGTTATATTACGTTATAGACGTATATAATGTTCCCACCGAGAAGTAGGGGCCGACCCGCCGGAAATGTTGGAAAATTCTACATCCGAGATGTTAAGTTGTCTTAGGTAAGGTTATATAACGTTATAGACGTATATAATGTCCGCACCGATACGTACGGGACGACACGAACGGGATTCTGTAAAACATTCCCAGCTAGGGGCTAGATGTGTTACGTTAGGTTATATTACGTCATAGACGTATATAATGATCCCACCGAGAATTGGCGCCGACCCGCCAGGAATGTTGTGAAATACTACATCCGAGATGTTAGGTTCCCTTAGGTTAGGATATATAAATTTATAGACGTATATAATGTCCGCACCGAGACGTACGGGAAGACATGAACGGGATTCTGTGAAACATTACCAGCGAGGGTCTAGGTGTGTTAGGTTAGGTCATATTACGATATAGACGTATATAATGTCCCCACCGAGAAGTAGGGGCCGACCCGCCAGGAATATTGGAAAATACTACATCCGAGATGTTAGGTTCCCTTAGGTTAGGATATATAACGTTATAGACGTATATAATGTCCTCACCGAGATGTACGGGCCGACACGACCGGGATTTTGTAAAACATTACCAACGAGGGTCTAGATGGGTTAGGTTAGGTTATATTACGATATAGACGTATATAATGTGCCCACCGAGAAGTAGGGGCCGACCCGCCAGGAATGTTGGAAAATACTACATCCGAGATGTCAGGTTCCCTCAGGTTAGGATATATAAATTTATAGACGTATATAATGTCCGCACCGAGACGTACGGGAAGACATGAACGGGATTCTGTGAAACATTATCAGCGAGGGTCTAGGTGGGTTAGGTTAGGTTATATTACGATATAGACGTATATAATGGTCCCACCGAGAAGTAGGGGCCGACCCGCCAGGAATGTTGGAAAATACTACATCCGAGATGTTAGGTTTCCTCAGGTTAGGATATATAAAGTTATAGACATATATGAGGTCCCCACGGAAAAGTACGGGCCGACACGACCGGGATTTTGTAGAACATTACCAGCGAGGGTCTAGATGGGTTCGGTTAGGTTATATTACTATATAGACGTATATAATGTGCCCACCTAGAAGTAGGGGCCGACCCGCCAGGAATGTTGGAAAATACTACATCCGAGATGTTAGGTTCTCTTAGGTTAGGGTATATAACGTTATAGACGTATATAATGTCCCCACCGAGATGTACGGGCCGACACGACCGGGATTTTGTAAAACATTACCAGCGAGGGTCTGGATGGGTTCGGTTAGGTTATATTACGATATAGACGTATGTAATGTGCCCACCTAGAAGTAGGGGCCGACCCGCCAGGAATGTTGGAAAATACTACATCCGAGATGTTAGGTTCTCTTAGGTTAGGGTATATAACGTTATAGACGTATATAATGTCCGCACCGAGACGTACGGGAAGACATGAACGGGATTCTGTGAAACATTACCAGCGAGGGTCTAGGTGGGTTAGGTTAGGTTATATTACGATATAGAAGTATATAATGTGCCCACCTAGAAGTAGGGGCCGACCCGCCAGGAATGTTGGAAAACACTACATCCGAGATGTTAGGTTCTCTTAGGTTAGGTTATATAACGTTATAGACGTATATGAGGTCCCCACGGAAAAGTACGGGCCGACACGACCGGGATTTTGTAAAACATTACCAGCGAGGGTCTAGATGGATTAGGTTAGGTTATATTACGATATAGACGTATATAATGTGCCCACCTAGAAGTAGGGGCCGACCCGCCAGGAATGTTGGAAAATACTACATCCGAGATGTTAGGTTCTCTTAGGTTAGGGTATATAACGTTATAGACGTATATAATGTCCCCACCGAGAAGTACGGGCCGACACGACGGGGATTTTGTAAAACATTACCAGCGAGGGTCTAGATGGGTTCGGTTAGGTTATATTACGATATAGACGTATGTAATGTGCCCACCGAGAAGTAGGGGCCGACCCGCCAGGAATGTTGGACAATACTACATCCGAGATTTTAGGTTCCCTTAGGTCAGGATATATAAATTTATAGACGTATATAGTGTCCGCACCGAGACGTACGGGAAGACATGAACGGGATTCTGTGAAGCATTACCAGCCAGGGTCTAGGTGGGTTAGGTTAGGTTATATTACGTTATAGACGTATATAATGTTCCCACCGAGAAGTAGGGGCCGACCCGCCGGAAATGTTGGAAAATTCTACATCCGAGATGTTAAGTTGTCTTAGGTAAGGTTATATAACGTTATAGACGTATATAATGTCCGCACCGATACGTACGGGACGACACGAACGGGATTCTGTAAAACATTCCCAGCTAGGGGCTAGATGTGTTACGTTAGGTTATATTACGTTATAGACGTATATAATGATCCCACCGAGAATTGGCGCCGACCCGCCAGGAATGTTGTGAAATACTACATCCGAGATGTTAGGTTCCCTTAGGTTAGGATATATAAATTTATAGACGTATATAATGTCCGCACCGAGACGTACGGGAAGACATGAACGGGATTCTGTGAAACATTACCAGCGAGGGTCTAGGTGTGTTAGGTTAGGTCATATTACGATATAGACGTATATAATGTCCCCACCGAGAAGTAGGGGCCGACCCGCCAGGAATATTGGAAAATACTACATCCGAGATGTTAGGTTCCCTTAGGTTAGGATATATAACGTTATAGACGTATATAATGTCCTCACCGAGATGTACGGGCCGACACGACCGGGATTTTGTAAAACATTACCAACGAGGGTCTAGATGGGTTAGGTTAGGTTATATTACGATATAGACGTATATAATGTGCCCACCGAGAAGTAGGGGCCGACCCGCCAGGAATGTTGGAAAATACTACATCCGAGATGTCAGGTTCCCTCAGGTTAGGATATATAAATTTATAGACGTATATAATGTCCGCACCGAGACGTACGGGAAGACATGAACGGGATTCTGTGAAACATTATCAGCGAGGGTCTAGGTGGGTTAGGTTAGGTTATATTACGATATAGACGTATATAATGGTCCCACCGAGAAGTAGGGGCCGACCCGCCAGGAATGTTGGAAAATACTACATCCGAGATGTTAGGTTTCCTCAGGTTAGGATATATAAAGTTATAGACATATATGAGGTCCCCACGGAAAAGTACGGGCCGACACGACCGGGATTTTGTAGAACATTACCAGCGAGGGTCTAGATGGGTTAGGTTAGGTTATATTACTATATAGACATATATAATGTGCCCACGGAGAAGTAGGGGCCGACCCGCCAGGAATGTTGGAAAATACTACATCCGAGATGTTAGGTTCCCTTAGGTTAGGATATATAACGTTATAGACGTATATAATGTCCCCACCGAGAAGTGCGGGCCGACACGACCGGGATTTTGTAAAACATTACCAGCGAGGGTCTAGATGGGTTCGGTTAGGTTATATTACGATATAGACGTATGTAATGTGCCCACCTAGAAGTAGGGGCCGACCCGCCAGGAATGTTGGAGAACACTACATCCGAGATGTTAGGTTCTCTTAGGTTAGGTTATATAACGTTATAGACGTATATGAGGTCCCCACTGAAAAGTACGGGCCGACACGACCGGGATTTTGTAAAACATTACCAGCGAGGGTCTAGATGGATTAGGTTAGGTTATATTACGATATAGACGTATATAATGTGCCCACCTAGAAGTAGGGGCCGACCCGCCAGGAATGTTGGAAAATACTACATCCGAGATGTTAGGTTCTCTTAGGTTAGGGTATATAACGTTATAGACGTATATAATGTCCCCACCGAGATGTACGGGCCGACACGACGGGGATTTTGTAAAACATTACCAGCGAGGGTCTAGATGGGTTCGGTTAGGTTATATTACGATATAGACGTATGTAATGTGCCCACCGAGAAGTAGGGGCCGACCCGCCAGGAATGTTGGACAATACTACATCCGAGATTTTAGGTTCCCTTAGGTCAGGATATATAAATTTATAGACGTATATAGTGTCCGCACCGAGACGTACGGGAAGACATGAACGGGATTCTGTGAAGCATTACCAGCGAGGGTCTAGGTGAGTTAGGTTAGGTTATATTACGTTATAGTCGTATGTAATGTTCCCACCGAGAAGTAGGGGCCGACCCGCCGGAAATGTTGGAAAATTCTACATCCGAGATGTTAAGTTGCCTTAGGTTAGGATATATAACGTTATAGACGTATATAATGTCCGCACCGATACGTACGGGACGACACGAACGGGATTCTGTAAAACATTCCCAGCTAAGGGCTAGATGTGTTACGTTAGGTTATATTACGTTATAGACGTATATAATGATCCCACCGAGAATTGGCGCCGACTCGCCAGGAATGTTGTGAAATACTACATCCGAGATGTTAGGTTCCCATAGGTTAGGAAATATAACGTTATAGACGTATATAATGTTCTCACCGAGATGTACGGGCCGACACGACCGGGATTTTGTAAAACATTACCAGCGAGTGTCCAGATGGGTTAGGTTAGGTTATATTACGATATAGACGTATATAATGTGCCCACCGAGAAGTAGGGGCCGACCCGCCAGGAATGTTGGAAAATACTACATCCGAGATGTTAGGTTTCCTCAGGTTAGGATATGTAAAGTTATAGACATATATGAGGTCCCCACGGAAAAGTACGGGCCGACACGACCGGGATTTTGCAGAACATTACCAGCGAGGGTCTAGATGGGTTAGGTTAGGTTATATTACGATATAGACGTATATAATGTGCCCACGGAGAAGTAGGGGCCGACCCGCCAGGAATGTTGGAAAATACTACATCCGAGATGTTAGGTTCCCTTAGGTTAGGATATATAACGTTATAGACGTATATAATGTCCCCACCGAGAAGTACGGGCCGACACGACCGGGATTTTGTAAAACATTACCAGCGAGGGTCTAGATGGGTTCGGTTAGGTTATATTACGATATAGACGTATGTAATGTGCCCACCTAGAAGTAGGGGCCGACCCGCCAGGAATGTTGGAAAACACTACATCCGAGATGTTAGGTTCTCTTAGGTTAGGTTATATAACGTTATAGACGTATATGAGGTCCCCACGGAAAAGTACGGGCCGACACGACCGGGATTTTGTAAAACATTACCAGCGAGGGTCTAGATGGGTTAGGTTAGGTTATATTACGATATAGACGTATATAATGTGCCCACCTAGAAGCAGGGGCCGACCCGCCAGGAATGTTGGAAAATACTACATCCGAGATGTTAGGTTGCCTTAGGTTAGAATATATAACGTTATAGACGTATATAATGTCCCCACCGAGAAGTACGGGCCGACACGACCGGGATTTTGTAAAACATTACCAGCGAGGGTCTGGATGGGTTCGGTTAGGTTATATTACGATATAGACGTATGTAATGTGCCCACCTAGAAGTAGGGGCCGACCCGCCAGGAATGTTGGAAAATACTACATCCGAGATGTTAGGTTCTCTTAGGTTAGGGTATATAACGTTATAGACGTATATAATGTCCGCACCGAGACGTACGGGAAGACATGAACGGGATTCTGTGAAACATTACCAGCGAGGGTCTAGGTGGGTTAGGTTAGGTTATATTACGATATAGAAGTATATAATGTGCCCACCTAGAAGTAGGGGCCGACCCGCCAGGAATGTTGGAAAACACTACATCCGAGATGTTAGGTTCTCTTAGGTTAGGTTATATAACGTTATAGACGTATATGAGGTCCCCACGGAAAAGTACGGGCCGACACGACCGGGATTTTGTAAAACATTACCAGCGAGGGTCTAGATGGATTAGGTTAGGTTATATTACGATATAGACGTATATAATGTGCCCACCTAGAAGTAGGGGCCGACCCGCCAGGAATGTTGGAAAATACTACATCCGAGATGTTAGGTTCTCTTAGGTTAGGGTATATAACGTTATAGACGTATATAATATCCCCACCGAGAAGTACGGGCCGACACGACGGGGATTTTGTAAAACATTACCAGCGAGGGTCTAGATGGGTTCGGTTAGGTTATATTACGATATAGACGTATGTAATGTGCCCACCGAGAAGTAGGGGCCGACCCGCCAGGAATGTTGGACAATACTACATCCGAGATTTTAGGTTCCCTTAGGTCAGGATATATAAATTTATAGACGTATATAGTGTCCGCACCGAGACGTACGGGAAGACATGAACGGGATTCTGTGAAGCATTACCAGCGAGGGTCTAGGTGGGTTAGGTTAGGTTATATTACGTTATAGACGTATATAATGTTCCCACCGAGAAGTAGGGGCCGACCCGCCGGAAATGTTGGAAAATTCTACATCCGAGATGTTAAGTTGTCTTAGGTAAGGTTATATAACGTTATAGACGTATATAATGTCCGCACCGATACGTACGGGACGACACGAACGGGATTCTGTAAAACATTCCCAGCTAGGGGCTAGATGTGTTACGTTAGGTTATATTACGTTATAGACGTATATAATGATCCCACCGAGAATTGGCGCCGACCCGCCAGGAATGTTGTGAAATACTACATCCGAGATGTTAGGTTCCCTTAGGTTAGGATATATAAATTTATAGACGTATATAATGTCCGCACCGAGACGTACGGGAAGACATGAACGGGATTCTGTGAAACATTACCAGCGAGGGTCTAGGTGTGTTAGGTTAGGTCATATTACGATATAGACGTATATAATGTCCCCACCCAGAAGTAGGGGCCGACCCGCCAGGAATATTGGAAAATACTACATCCGAGATGTTAGGTTCCCTTAGGTTAGGATATATAACGTTATAGACGTATATAATGTCCTCACCGAGATGTACGGGCCGACACGACCGGGATTTTGTAAAACATTACCAACGAGGGTCTAGATGGGTTAGGTTAGGTTATATTACGATATAGACGTATATAATGTGCCCACCGAGAAGTAGGGGCCGACCCGCCAGGAATGTTGGAAAATACTACATCCGAGATGTCAGGTTCCCTCAGGTTAGGATATATAAATTTATAGACGTATATAATGTCCGCACCGAGACGTACGGGAAGACATGAACGGGATTCTGTGAAACATTATCAGCGAGGGTCTAGGTGGGTTAGGTTAGGTTATATTACGATATAGACGTATATAATGGTCCCACCGAGAAGTAGGGGCCGACCCGCCAGGAATGTTGGAAAATACTACATCCGAGATGTTAGGTTTCCTCAGGTTAGGATATATAAAGTTATAGACATATATGAGGTCCCCACGGAAAAGTACGGGCCGACACGACCGGGATTTTGTAGAACATTACCAGCGAGGGTCTAGATGGGTTAGGTTAGGTTATATTACTATATAGACATATATAATGTGCCCACGGAGAAGTAGGGGCCGACCCGCCAGGAATGTTGGAAAATACTACATCCGAGATGTTAGGTTCCCTTAGGTTAGGATATATAACGTTATAGACGTATATAATGTCCCCACCGAGAAGTGCGGGCCGACACGACCGGGATTTTGTAAAACATTACCAGCGAGGGTCTAGATGGGTTCGGTTAGGTTATATTACGATATAGACGTATGTAATGTGCCCACCTAGAAGTAGGGGCCGACCCGCCAGGAATGTTGGAAAACACTACATCCGAGATGTTAGGTTCTCTTAGGTTAGGTTATATAACGTTATAGACGTATATGAGGTCCCCACGGAAAAGTACGGGCCGACACGACCGGGATTTTGTAAAACATTACCAGCGAGGGTCTAGATGGGTTAGGTTAGGTTATATTACGATATAGACGTATATAATGTGCCCACCTAGAAGCAGGGGCCGACCCGCCAGGAATGTTGGAAAATACTACATCCGAGATGTTAGGTTGCCTTAGGTTAGAATATATAACGTTATAGACGTATATAATGTCCCCACCGAGAAGTACGGGCCGACACGACCGGGATTTTGTAAAACATTACCAGCGAGGGTCTGGATGGGTTCGGTTAGGTTATATTACGATATAGACGTATGTAATGTGCCCACCTAGAAGTAGGGGCCGACCCGCCAGGAATGTTGGAAAATACTACATCCGAGATGTTAGGTTCTCTTAGGTTAGGGTATATAACGTTATAGACGTATATAATGTCCGCACCGAGACGTACGGGAAGACATGAACGGGATTCTGTGAAACATTACCAGCGAGGGTCTAGGTGGGTTAGGTTAGGTTATATTACGATATAGAAGTATATAATGCGCCCACCTAGAAGTAGGGGCCGACCCGCCAGGAATGTTGGAAAACACTACATCCGAGATGTTAGGTTCTCTTAGGTTAGGTTATATAACGTTATAGACGTATATGAGGTCCCCACGGAAAAGTACGGGCCGTCACGACCGGGATTTTGTAAAACATTACCAGCGAGGGTCTAGATGGATTAGGTTAGGTTATATTACGATATAGACGTATATAATGTGCCCACCTAGAAGTAGGGGCCGACCCGCCAGGAATGTTGGAAAATACTACATCCGAGATGTTAGGTTCTCTTAGGTTAGGGTATATAACGTTATAGACGTATATAATGTCCCCACCGAGAAGTACGGGCCGACACGACGGGGATTTTGTAAAACATTACCAGCGAGGGTCTAGATGGGTTCGGTTAGGTTTTATTACGATATAGACGTATGTAATGTGCCCACCGAGAAGTAGGGGCCGACCCGCCAGGAATGTTGGACAATACTACATCCGAGATTTTAGGTTCCCTTAGGTCAGGATATATAAATTTATAGACGTATATAGTGTCCGCACCGAGACGTACGGGAAGACATGAACGGGATTCTGTGAAGCATTACCAGCGAGGGTCTAGGTGGGTTAGGTTAGGTTATATTACGTTATAGACGTATATAATGTTCCCACCGAGAAGTAGGGGCCGACCCGCCGGAAATGTTGGAAAATTCTACATCCGAGATGTTAAGTTGTCTTAGGTAAGGTTATATAACGTTATAGACGTATATAATGTCCGCACCGATACGTACGGGACGACACGAACGGGATTCTGTAAAACATGCCCAGCTAGGGGCTAGATGTGTTACGTTGGGTTATATTACGTTATAGACGTATATAATGATCCCACCGAGAATTGGCGCCGACCCGCCAGGAATGTTGTGAAATACTACATCCGAGATGTTAGGTTCCCTTAGGTTAGGATATATAAATTTATAGACGTATATAATGTCCGCACCGAGACGTACGGGAAGACATGAACGGGATTCTGTGAAACATTACCAGCGAGGGTCTAGGTGTGTTAGGTTAGGTCATATTACGATATAGACGTATATAATGTCCCCACCGAGAAGTAGGGGCCGACCCGCCAGGAATATTGGAAAATACTACATCCGAGATGTTGGGTTCCCTTAGGTTAGGATATATAACGTTATAGACGTATATAATGTCCTCACCGAGATGTACGGGCCGACACGACCGGGATTTTGTAAAACATTACCAACGAGGGTCTAGATGGGTTAGGTTAGGTTATATTACGTTATAGACGTATATAATGTTCCCACCGAGAAGTAGGGGCCGACCCGCCGGAAATGTTGGAAAATTCTACATCCGAGATGTTAGGTTCTCTTAGGTTAGGATATATAAATTTATAGACGTATATAATGTCCGCACCGAGACGTACGGGAAGACATGAACGGGATTCTGTGAAACATTATCAGCGAGGGTCTAGGTGGGTTAGGTTAGGTTATATTACGATATAGACGTATATAGTGGTCCCACCGAGAAGTAGGGGCCGAACCGCCAGGAATGTTGGAAAATACTACATCCGAGATGTTAGGTTTCCTCAGGTTAGGATATATAAAGTTATAGACATATATGAGGTCCCCACGGAAAAGTACGGGCCGACACGACCGGGATTCTGTAAAACATTCCCAGCTAAGGGCTAGATGTGTTACGTTAGGTTATATTACGTTATAGACGTATATAATGATCCCACCGAGAATTGGCGCCGACTCGCCAGGAATGTTCTGAAATACTACATCCGAGATGTTAGGTTCCCTTAGGTTAGGAAATATAACGTTATAGACGTATATAATGTTCTCACCGAGATGTACGGGCCGACACGACCGGGATTTTGTAAAACATTACCAGCGAGGGTCTAGATGGATTAGGTTAGGTTATATTACGATATAGACGTATATAATGTGCCCACCCAGAAGTAGGGGCCGACCCGCCAGGAATGTTGGAAAATACTACATCCGAGATGTTAGGTTCTCTTAGGTTAGGATATATACCGTTATAGACGTATATAATGTCCCCACCGAGAAGTACGGGCAGGCACGACCGGGATTTTGTAAAACATTACCAGCGATGGTCTAGATGGGTTAGGTTAGGTTATATTACGATATAGACCAATATAATGTGCCCACCGAGAAGTAGGGGCCGACCCGCCAGGAATGTTGGAAAATACTACATCCGAGATATTAGGTTCACTTAGGTTAGGATATATAAATTTATAGACGTATATAATGTCCGCACCGAGACGTACGGGAAGACATGAACGGGATTCTGTGAAACATTACCAGCGAGGGTCTAAGTGGGTTAGGTTAGGTTATGTTACGATATAGACGTATATAATTTGCCCACCGAGAAGTAAGGGCCGACCCGCCAGGAATCTTGGAAAATACTACATCCGAGATGTTAGGTTCACTTAGGTTAGGATATATAACGTTATAGACGTATATAATGTCCGCAACGAGACGTACGGGACGACACGACCGTGATTTTGTAAAACATTACCAGCGAGGGTCTAGATGGGTTCGGTTAGGTTATATTACGATATAGACGTATGTAATGTGCCGACCGAGAAGTAGGGGCCGACCCGCCAGGAATGTTGGAAAATACTACATCCGAGATGTTAGGTTCCCTTAGGTTAGGATATATAAATTCATAGACGTATATAATGTCAGCACCGAGACGTACGGGAAGACATGAACGGGATTCTGTTAAACATTACCAGCGAGGGTCTAGGTGGGTTAGGTTAGGTTATATTACGATATAGACGTATATAATGTGCCCACCGAGAAGTAGGGGCCGTCCCGCCAGGAATGTTGGAAAATACTACATCCGAGATGTTAGGTTCACTTAGGTTAGGATATATAACGTTATAGACGTATATAATGTCCGCAACGAGACGTACGGGACGACACGACCGGGATTTTGTAAAACATTACCAGCGAGGGTCTAGATGGGTTCGGTTAGGTTATATTACGATATAGACGTATGTAATGTGCCCACCGAGAAGTAGGGGCCGACCCGCCAGGAATGTTGGAAAATACTACATCCGAGATGTTAGGTTCCCTTAGGTTAGGATATATAAATTCATAGACGTATATAATGTCAGCACCGAGACGTACGGGAAGACATGAACGGGATTCTGTTAAACATTACCAGCGGGGGTCTAGGTGGGTTAGGTTAGGTTATATTACGATATAGACGTATATAATGTGCCCACCGAGAAGTAGGGGCGGACCCGCCAGGAATGTTGGAAAATACTACATCCGAGGTGTTAAGTTGCCTTAGGTTAGGATGTATGAATTTATAGACGTATATAATTTCCGCACCGAGACGTACGGGAAGACATGAACGGGATTCTGTGAAACATTACCAGCTAGGGTCTAGGTGGGTTAGGTTAGGTTATATTACGTTATAGACTTATATAATGTTCCCACCGAGAAGTAGGGGCCGACCCGCCAGAAATGTTGGAAAATTCTACATCCGAGATGTTAAGTTGCCTTAGGTTAGGATATATAACGTTATAGACGTATATAATGTCCGCACCGAAACGTACGGGACGACACGAACGGGATTCTGTAAAACATTCCCAGCTAGGGGCTAGATGTGTTACGTTAGGTTATATTACGTTATAGACGTATATAATGATCCCACCGAGAATTGGCGCCGACCCGCCAGGAATGTTGTGAAATACTACATCCGAGATGTTAGGTTCCCTTAGGTTAGGATATATAACGTTATAGACGTATATAATGTCCTCACCGAGATGTACGGGCCGACACGACCGGGATTGTGTAAAACATTACCAGCGAGGGTCTAGATGGGTTAGGTTAGGTTATATTACGATATAGACGTATATAATTTGCCCACCGAGAAGTAGGGGCCGACCCGCCAGGAATGTTGGAAAATACTACATCCGAGATGTTAGGTTCCCTCAGGTTAGGATATATCAAGTTATAGACGTATATGAGGTCCCCACGGAAATGTACGGGCCGACACGACCGGGATTTTGTAAAACATTACTAGCGAGGGTCTAGATGGGTTAGGTTAGGTTATATTACGATACAGACGTATATAATGCGCCCACCGAGAAGTAGGAGCCGACACGCCAGGAATGTTGGAAAATACTACATCCGAGACGTTAGGTTCTCTTAGGTTAGGATATATACTGTTATAGACGTATATAATGTCCCCACCGAGAAGTACGGGCGGACACGACCGGGATTTTGTAAAACATTACCAGCGAGGGTCTAGATGGGTTAGGTCAGGTTACATTACGATATAGACGTATATAATGTGCCCACCGAGAAGTAGGGGCCGACCCGCCAGGAATGTTGGAAAATACTACATCCGAGATGTTAGGTTCCCTCAGGTTAGGATATATAAAGTTATAGACGTATATGAGGACCCCACGGAAAAGTACGGGCCGACACGACCGGGATTTTGTAAAACATTACCAGCGAGGGTCTAGATCGGTTAGGTTAGGTTATATTACGATATAGACGTATATAATGTGCCCACCTAGAAGTAGGGGCCGACCCGCCAGGAATGTTGGAAAATACTACATCCGAGATGTTAAGTTCTCTTAGGTTAGGATATATAACGTTATAGACGTATATAATGTCCGCACCGAGACGTACGGGACGACACGAACGGCATTCTGTAAAACATTCCCAGCTAGGTGCTAGATGTGTTACGTTAGGTTATATTACGTTATAGACGTATATAATGATCCCACCGAGAATTGGCGCCGACCCGCCAGGAATGTTGCGAAATACAACATCCGAGATGTTAGGTTCCCTTAGGTTAGGATATATAACGTTATAGACGTATATAATGTCCTCACCGAGATGTACGGGCCGACACGACCGGGATTTTGTAAAACATTACTAGCGAGGGTCGAGGTGGGTTAGGTTAGGTTATATTACGATACAGACGTATCTAATGCGCCCACCGAGAAGTAGGAGCCGACCCGCCAGGAATGTTGGAAAATACTACATCCGAGAGGTTAGGTTCTCTTAGGTTAGGGTATATAACGTTATAGACGTATATAATGTCCCCACCGAGAAGTACGGGCAGACACGACCGGGATTTTGTAAAACATTACCAGCGAGGGTCTAGATGGGTTAGGTTAGGTTATATTACGGTATAGACCTATATAATGTGCCCACCGAGAAGTAGGGGCCGTCCCGCCAGGAATGTTGGAAAATACTACATCCGAGATGTTAGGTTCACTTAGGTTAGGATATATAACGTTATAGACGTATATAATGTCCGCAACGAGACGTACGGGACGACACGACCGGGATTTTGTAAAACATTACCAGCGAGGGTCTAGATGGGTTCGGTTAGGTTATATTACGATATAGACGTATGTAATGTGCCCACCGAGAAGTAGGGGCCGACCCGCCAGGAATGTTGGAAAATACTACATCCGAGATGTTAGGTTCCCTTAGGTTAGGATATATAAATTCATAGACGTATATAATGTCAGCACCGAGACGTACGGGAAGACATGAACGGGATTCTGTTAAACATTACCAGCGAGGGTCTAGGTGGGTTAGGTTAGGTTATATTACGATATAGACGTATATAATGTGCCCACCGAGAAGTAGGGGCGGACCCGCCAGGAATGTTGGAAAATACTACATCCGAGGTGTTAAGTTGCCTTAGGTTAGGATGTATAAATTTATAGACGTATATAATTTCCGCACCGAGACGTACGGGAAGACATGAGCGGGATTCTGTGAAACATTACCAGCTAGGGTCTAGGTGGGTTAGGTTAGGTTATATTACGTTATAGACGTATATAATGTTCCCACCGAGAAGTAGGGGCCGACCCGCCAGAAATGTTGGAAAATTCTACATCCGAGATGTTAAGTTGCCTTAGGTTAGGATATATAACGTTATAGACGTATATAATGTCCGCACCGAAACGTACGGGACGACACGAACGGGATTCTGTAAAACATTCCCAGCTAGGGGCTAGATGTGTTACGTTAGGTTATATTACGTTATAGACGTATATAATGATCCTACCGAGAATTGGCGCCGACCCGCCAGGAATGTTGTGAAATACTACATCCGCGATGTTAGGTTCCCTTAGGTTAGGATATATAACGTTATAGACGTATATAATATCCTCACCGAGATGTACGGGCCGACACGACCGGGATTGTGTAAAACATTACCAGCGAGGGTCTAGATGGGTTAGGTTAGGTTATATTACGATATAGACGTATATAATTTGCCCACCGAGAAGTAGGGGCCGACCCGCCAGGAATGTTGGAAAATACTACATCCGAGATGTTAAGTTCTCTTAGGTTAGGATATATAACGTTATAGACGTATATAATGTCCGCACCTAGACGTACGGGGCGACACGAACGGCATTCTGTAAAACATTCCCAGCTAGGTGCTAGATGTGTTACGTTAGGTTATATTACGTTATAGACGTATATAATGATCCCACCGAGAATTGGCGCCGACCCGCCAGGAATGTTGTGAAATACTACATCCGAGATGTTAGGTTCCCTTAGGTTAGGATATATAACGTTATAGACGTATATAATGTCCTCACCGAGATGTACGGGCCGACACGACCGGGATTTTGTAAAATATTACTAGCGAGGGTCTAGGTGGGTTAGGTTAGGTTATATTACGATACAGACGTATATAATGCGCCCACCGAGAAGTAGGAGCCGACCCGCCAGGAATGCTGGAAAATACTACATCCGAGACGTTAGGTTCTCTTAGGTTAGGATATATAAAGTTATAGACGTATATGAGGTCCCCACGGAAAAGTACGGGCCGACACGACCGGGATTTTGTAAAACATTACCAGCGAGGGTCTAGATCGGTTAGGTTAGGTTATATTACGATATAGACGTATATAATGTGCCCACCTAGAAGTAGGGGCCGACCCGCCAGGAATGTTGGAAAATACTACATCCGAGAGGTTAGGTTCTCTTAGGTTAGGGTATATAACGTTATAGACGTATATAATGTCCCCACCGAGAAGTACGGGCAGACACGACCGGGATTTTGTAAAACATTACCAGCGAGGGTCTAGATGGGTTAGGTTAGGTTATATTACGATATAGACCTATATAATGTGCCCACCGAGAAGTAGGGGCCGTCCCGCCAGGAATGTTGGAAAACACTACATCCGAGATGTTAGGTTCACTTAGGTTAGGATATATAACGTTATAGACGTATATAATGTCCGCAACGAGACGTACGGGACGACACGACCGGGATTTTGTAAAACATTACCAGCGAGGGTCTAGATGGGTTCGGTTAGGTTATATTACGATATAGACGTATGTAATGTGCCCACCGAGAAGTAGGGGCCGACCCGCCAGGAATGTTGGAAAATACTACATCCGAGATGTTAGGTTCCCTTAGGTTAGGATATATAAATTCATAGACGTATATAATGTCAGCACCGAGACGTACGGGAAGACATGAACGGGATTCTGTTAAACATTACCAGCGAGGGTCTAGGTGGGTTAGGTTAGGTTATATTACGATATAGACGTATATAATGTGCCCACCGAGAAGTAGGGGCGGACCCGCCAGGAATGTTGGAAAATACTACATCCGAGGTGTTAAGTTGCCTTAGGTTAGGATGTATAAATTTATAGACGTATATAATTTCCGCACCGAGACGTACGGGAAGACATGAACGGGATTCTGTGAAACATTACCAGCTAGGGTCTAGGTGGGTTAGGTTAGGTTATATTACGTTATAGACGTATATAATGTTCCCACCGAGAAGTAGGGGCCGACCCGCCAGAAATGTTGGAAAATTCTACATCCGAGATGTTAAGTTGCCTTAGGTTAGGATATATAACGTTATAGACGTATATAATGTCCGCACCGAAACGTACGGGACGACACGAACGGGATTCTGTAAAACATTCCCAGCTAGGGGCTAGATGTGTTACGTTAGGTTATATTACGTTATAGACGTATATAATGATCCCACCGATAATTGGCGCCGACCCGCCAGGAATGTTGTGAAATACTACATCCGAGATGTTAGGTTCCCTTAGGTTAGGATATATAACGTTATAGACGTATATAATGTCCTCACCGAGATGTACGGGCCGACACGACCGGGATTGTGTAAAACATTACCAGCGAGGGTCTAGATGGGTTAGGTTAGGTTATATTACGATATAGACGTATATAATTTGCCCACCGAGAAGTAGGGGCCGACCCGCCAGGAATGTTGGAAAATACTACATCCGAGATGTTAGGTTCCCTCAGGTTAGGATATATCAAGTTATAGACGTATATGAGGTCCCCACGGAAATGTACGGGCCGACACGACCGGGATTTTGTAAAACATTACTAGCGAGGGTCTAGATGGGTTAGGTTAGGTTATATTACGATACAGACGTATATAATGCGCCCACCGAGAAGTAGGAGCCGACCCGCCAGGAATGTTGGAAAATACTACATCCGAGACGTTAGGTTCTCTTAGGTTAGGATATATAAAGTTATAGACGTATATGAGGTCCCCACGGAAAAGTACGGGCCGACACGACCGGGATTTTGTAAAACATTACCAGCGAGGGTCTAGATCGGTTAGGTTAGGTTATATTACGATACAGACGTATATAATGTGCCCACCTAGAAGTAGGGGCCGACCCGCCAGGAATGTTGGAAAATACTACATCCGAGAGGTTAGGTTCTCTTAGGTTAGGGTATATAACGTTATAGACGTATATAATGTCCCCACCGAGAAGTACGGGCAGACACGACCGGGATTTTGTAAAACATTACCAGCGAGGGTCTAGATGGGTTAGGTTAGGTTATATTACGATATAGACCTATATAATGTGCCCACCGAGAAGTAGGGGCCGTCCCGCCAGGAATGTTGGAAAATACTACATCCGAGATGTTAGGTTGACTTAGGTTAGGATATATAACGTTATAGACGTATATAATGTCCGCAACGAGACGTACGGGACGACACGACCGGGATTTTGTAAAACATTACCAGCGAGGGTCTAGATGGGTTCGGTTAGGTTATATTACGATATAGACGTATGTAATGTGCCCACCGAGAAGTAGGGGCCGACCCGCCAGGAATGTTGGAAAATACTACATCCGAGATGTTAGGTTCCCTTAGGTTAGGATATATAAATTCATAGACGTATATAATGTCAGCACCGAGACGTACGGGAAGACATGAACGGGATTCTGTTAAACATTACCAGCGAGGGTCTAGGTGGGTTAGGTTAGGTTATATTACGATATAGACGTATATAATGTGCCCACCGAGAAGTAGGGGCGGACCCGCCAGGAATGTTGGAAAATACTACATCCGAGGTGTTAAGTTGCCTTAGGTTAGGATGTATAAATTTATAGACGTATATAATTTCCGCACCGAGACGTACGGGAAGACATGAACGGGATTCTGTGAAACATTACCAGCTAGGGTCTATGTGGGTTAGGTTAGGTTATATTACGTTATAGACGTATATAATGTTCCCACCGAGAAGTAGGGGCCGACCCGCCAGAAATGTTGGAAAATTCTACATCCGAGATGTTAAGTTGCCTTAGGTTAGGATATATAACGTTATAGACGTATATAATGTCCGCACCGAAACGTACGGGACGACACGAACGGGATTCTGTAAAACATTCCCAGCTAGGGGCTAGATGTGTTACGTTAGGTTATATTACGTTATAGACGTATATAATGATCCTACCGAGAATTGGCGCCGACCCGCCAGGAATGTTGTGAAATACTACATCCGCGATGTTAGGTTCCCTTAGGTTAGGATATATAACGTTATAGACGTATATAATGTCCTCACCGAGATGTACGGGCCGACACGACCGGGATTGTGTAAAACATTACCAGCGAGGGTCTAGATGGGTTAGGTTAGGTTATATTACGATATAGACGTATATAATTTGCCCACCGAGAAGTAGGGGCCGACCCGCCAGGAATGTTGGAAAATACTACATCCGAGATGTTAGGTTCCCTCAGGTTAGGATATATCAAGTTATAGACGTATATGAGGTCCCCACGGAAATGTACGGGCCGACACGACCGGGATTTTTAAAACATTACTAGCGAGGGTCTAGATGGGTTAGGTTAGGTTATATTACGATACAGACGTATATAATGCGCCCACCGAGAAGTAGGAGCCGACCCGCCAGGAATGTTGGAAAATACTACATCCGAGACGTTAGGTTCTCTTAGGTTAGGATATATACTGTTATAGACGTATATAATGTCCCCACCGAGAAGTACGGGCGGACACGACCGGGATTTTGTAAAACATTACCAGCGATGGTCTAGATGGGTTAGGTTAGGTTATATTACGATATAGACCAATATAATGTGCCCACCGAGAAGTAGGGGCCGACCCGCCAGGAATGTTGGAAAATACTACATCCGAGATGTTAGGTTCACTTAGGTTAGGATATATAACGTTATAGACGTATATAATGTCCTCACCGAGATGTACGGTCCGACACGACCGGGATTTTGTAAAACATTACCAGCGAGGGTCTAGATGGGTTAGGTCAGGTTACATTACGATATAGACGTATATAATGTGCCCACCGAGAAGTAGGGGCCGACCCGCCAGGAATGTTGGAAAATACTACATCCGAGATGTTAGGTTCCCTCAGGTTAGGATATATAAAGTTATAGACGTATATGAGGTCCCCACGGAAAAGTACGGGCCGACACGACAGGGATTTTGTAAAACATTACCAGCGAGGGTCTAGATCGGTTAGGTTAGGTTATATTACGATATAGACGTATATAATGTGCCCACCTAGAAGTAGGGGCCGACCCGCCAGGAATGTTGGAAAATACTACATCCGAGATGTTAAGTTCTCTTAGGTTAGGATATATAACGTTATAGACGTATATAATGTCCGCACCGAGACGTACGGGGCGACACGAACGGCATTCTGTAAAACATTCCCAGCTAGGTGCTAGATGTGTTACGTTAGGTTATATTACGTTATAGACGTATATAATGATCCCACCGAGAATTGGCGCCGACCCGCCAGGAATGTTGGAAAATACTTCATCCGAGATGTTAGGTTCCCTTAGGTTAGGATATATAAATTCATAGACGTATATAATGTCAGCACCGAGACGTACGGGAAGACATGAACGGGATTCTGTTAAACATTACCAGCGAGGGTCTAGGTGGGTTAGGTTAGGTTATATTACGATATAGACGTATATAATGTGCCCACCGAGAAGTAGGGGCGGACCCGCCAGGAATGTTGGAAAATACTACATCCGAGGTGTTAAGTTGCCTTAGGTTAGGATGTATAAATTTATAGACGTATATAATTTCCGCACCGAGACGTACGGGAAGACATGAACGGGATTCTGTGAAACATTACCAGCTAGGGTCTAGGTGGGTTAGGTTAGGTTATATTACGTTATAGACGTATATAATGTTCCCACCGAGAAGTAGCGGCCGACCCGCCAGAAATGTTGGAAAATTCTACATCCGAGATGTTAAGTTGCCTTAGGTTAGGATATATAACGTTATAGACGTATATAATGTCCGCACCGAGACGTACGGGACGACACGAACGGGATTCTGTAAAACATTCCCAGCTAGGGGCTAGATGTGTTACGTTAGGTTATATTATGTTATAGACGTATATAATGATCCCACCGAGAATTGGCGCCGACCCGCCAGGAATGTTGTGAAATACTACATCCGAGATGTTAGGTTCCCTTAGGTTACGATATATAACGTTATAGACGTATATAATGTCCTCACCGAGATGTACGGGCCGACACGACCGGGATTGTGTAAAACATTACCAGCGAGGGTCTAGATGGGTTAGGTTAGGTTATATTACGATATAGACGTATATAATTTGCCCACCGAGAAGTAGGGGCCGACCCGCCAGGAATGTTGGAAAATACTACATCCGAGATGTTAGGTTCCCTCAGGTTAGGATATATCAAGTTATAGACGTATATGAGGTCCCCACGGAAATGTACGGGCCGACACGACCGGGATTTTGTAAAACATTACTAGCGAGGGTCTAGATGGGTTAGGTTAGGTTATATTACGATACAGACGTATATAATGCGCCCACCGAGAAGTAGGAGCCGACCCGCCAGGAATGTTGGAAAATACTACATCCGAGACGTTAGGTTCTCTTAGGTTAGGATATATACTGTTATAGACGTATATAATGTCCACACCGAGAAGTACGGGCGGACACGACCGGGATTTTGTAAAACATTACCAGCGAGGGTCTAGATCGGTTAGGTTAGGTTATATTACGATATAGACGTATATAATGTGCCCACCTAGAAGTAGGGGCCGACCCGCCAGGAATGTTGGAAAATACTACATCCGAGATGTTAAGTTCTCTTAGGTTAGGATATATAACGTTATAGACGTATATAATGTCCGCACCGAGACGTTCGGGACGACACGAACGGGATTCTGTAAAACATTCCCAGCTAGGGGCTAGATGTGTTACGTTAGGTTATATTATGTTATAGACGTATATAATGATCCCACCGAGAATTGGCGCCGACCCGCCAGGAATGTTGTGAAATACTACATCCGAGATGTTAGGTTCCCTTAGGTTAGGATATATAACGTTATAGACGTATATAATGTCCTCACCGAGATGTACGGGCCGACACGACCGGGATTGTGTAAAACATTACCAGCGAGGGTCTAGATGGGTTAGGTTAGGTTATATTACGATATAGACGTATATAATTTGCCCACCGAGAAGTAGGGGCCGACCCGCCAGGAATGTTGGAAAATACTACATCCGAGATGTTAGGTTCCCTCAGGTTAGGATATATCAAGTTATAGACGTATATGAGGTCCCCACGGAAATGTACGAGCCGACACGACCGGGATTTTGTAAAACATTACTAGCGAGGGTCTAGATGGGTTAGGTTAGGTTATATTACGATACAGACGTATATAATGCGCCCACCGAGAAGTAGGAGCCGACCCGCCAGGAATGTTGGAAAATACTACATCCGAGACGTTAGGTTCTCTTAGGTTAGGATATATACTGTTATAGACGTATATAATGTCCCCACCGAGAAGTACGGGCGGACACGACCGGGATTTTGTAAAACATTACCAGCGATGGTCTAGATGGGTTAGGTTAGGTTATATTACGATATAGACCAATATAATGTGCCCACCGAGAAGTAGGGGCCGACCCGCCAGGAATGTTGGAAAATACTACATCCGAGATGTTAGGTTCACTTAGGTTAGGATATATAACGTTATAGACGTATATAATGTCCTCACCGAGATGTACTGTCCGACACGACCGGGATTTTGTAAAACATTACCAGCGAGGGTCTAGATGGGTTAGGTCAGGTTACATTACGATATAGACGTATATAATGTGCCCACCGAGAAGTAGGGGCCGACCCGCCAGGAATGTTGGAAAATACTACATCCGAGATGTTAGGTTCCCTCAGGTTAGGATATATAAAGTTATAGACGTATATGAGGTCCCCACGGAAAAGTACGGGCCGACACGACCGGGATTTTGTAAAACATTATCAGCGAGGGTCTAGATCGGTTAGGTTAGGTTATATTACGATATAGACGTATATAATGTGCCCACCTAGAAGTAGGGGCCGACCCGCCAGGAATGTTGGAAAATACTACATCCGAGATGTTAAGTTCTCTTAGGTTAGGATATATAACGTTATAGACGTATATAATGTCCGCACCGAGACGTACGGGACGACACGAACGGCATTCTGTAAAACATTCCCAGCTAGGTGCTAGATGTGTTACGTTAGGTTATATTACGTTATAGACGTATATAATGATCCCACCGAGAATTGGCGCCGACCCGCCAGGAATGTTGTGAAATACTACATCCGAGATGTTAGGTTCCCTTAGGTTAGGATATATAACGTTATAGACGTATATAATGTCCTCACCGAGATGTACGGGCCGACACGACCGGGATTTTGTAAAACATTACTAGCGAGGGTCTAGGTGGGTTAGGTTAGGTTATATTACGATACAGACGTATATAATGCGCCCACCGAGAAGTAGGAGCCGACCCGCCAGGAATGTTGGAAAATACTACATCCGAGACGTTAGGTTCTCTTAGGTTAGGATATATAAAGTTATAGACGTATATGAGGTCCCCACGGAAAAGTACGGGCCGACACGACCGGGATTTTGTAAAACATTACCAGCGAGGGTCTAGATCGGTTAGGTTAGGTTATATTACGATATAGACGTATATAATGTGCCCACCTAGAAGTAGGGGCCGACCCGCCAGGAATGTTGGAAAATACTACATCCGAGAGGTTAGGTTCTCTTAGGTTAGGGTATATAACGTTATAGACGTATATAATGTCCCCACCGAGAAGTACGGGCAGACACGACCGGGATTTTGTAAAACATTACCAGCGAGGGTCTAGATGGGTTAGGTTAGGTTATATTACGATATAGACCTATATAATGTGCCCACCGAGAAGTAGGGGCCGTCCCGCCAGGAATGTTGGAAAATACTACATCCGAGATGTTAGGTTCACTTAGGTTAGGATATATAACGTTATAGACGTATATAATGTCCGCAACGAGACGTACGGGACGACACGACCGGGATTTTGTAAAACATTACCAGCGAGGGTCTAGATGGGTTCGGTTAGGTTATATTACGATATAGACGTATGTAATGTGCCCACCGAGAAGTAGGGGCCGACCCGCCAGGAATGTTGGAAAATACTACATCCGAGATGTTAGGTTCCCTTAGGTTAGGATATATAAATTCATAGACGTATATAATGTCAGCACCGAGACGTACGGGAAGACATGAACGGGATTCTGTTAAACATTACCAGCGAGGGTCTAGGTGGGTTAGGTTAGGTTATATTACGATATAGACGTATATAATGTGCCCACCGAGAAGTAGGGGCGGACCCGCCAGGAATGTTGGAAAATACTACATCCGAGGTGTTAAGTTGCCTTAGGTTAGGATGTATAAATTTATAGACGTATATAATTTCCGCACCGAGACGTACGGGAAGACATGAACGGGATTCTGTGAAACATTACCAGCTAGGGTCTAGGTGGGTTAGGTTAGGTTATATTACGTTATAGACGTATATAATGTTCCCACCGAGAAGTAGGGGCCGACCCGCCAGAAATGTTGGAAAATTCTACATCCGAGATGTTAAGTTGCCTTAGGTTAGGATATATAACGTTATAGACGTATATAATGTCCGCACCGAAACGTACGGGACGACACGAACGGGATTCTGTAAAACATTCCCAGCTAGGGGCTAGATGTGTTACGTTAGGTTATATTACGTTATAGACGTATATAATGATCCCACCGAGAATTGGCGCCGACCCGCCAGGAATGTTGTGAAATACTACATCCGAGATGTTAGGTTCCCTTAGGTTAGGATATATAACGTTATAGACGTATATAATGTCCTCACCGAGATGTACGGGCCGACACGACCGGGATTGTGTAAAACATTACCAGCGAGGGTCTAGATGGGTTAGGTTAGGTTATATTACGATATAGACGTATATAATTTGCCCACCGAGAAGTAGGGGCCGACCCGCCAGGAATGTTGGAAAATACTACATCCGAGATGTTAGGTTCCCTCAGGTTAGGATATATCAAGATATAGACGTATATGAGGTCCCCACGGAAATGTACGGGCCGACACGACCGGGATTTTGTAAAACATTACTAGCGAGGGTCTAGATGGGTTAGGTTAGGTTATATTACGATACAGACGTATATAATGCGCCCACCGAGAGGTAGGAGCCGACCCGCCAGGAATGTTGGAAAATACTACATCCGAGACGTTAGGTTCTCTTAGGTTAGGATATATACTGTTATAGACGTATATAATGTCCCCACCGAGAAGTACGGGCGGACACGACCGGGATTTTGTAAAACATTACCAGCGAGGGTCTAGATCGGTTAGGTTAGGTTATATTACGATATAGACGTATATAATGTGCCCACCTAGAAGTAGGGGCCGACCCGCCAGGAATGTTGGAAAATACTACATCCGAGATGTTAAGTTCTCTTAGGTTAGGATATATAACGTTATAGACGTATATAATGTCCGCACCGAGACGTACGGGACGACACGAACGGCATTCTGTAAAACATTCCCAGCTAGGTGCTAGATGTGTTACGTTAGGTTATATTACGTTATAGACGTATATAATGATCCCACCGAGAATTGGCGCCGACCCGCCAGGAATGTTGTGAAATACTACATCCGAGATGTTAGGTTCCCTTAGGTTAGGATATATAACGTTATAGACGTATATAATGTCCTCACCGAGATGTACGGGCCGACACGACCGGGATTTTGTAAAACATTACTAGCGAGGGTCTAGGTGGGTTAGGTTAGGTTATATTACGATACAGACGTATATAGTGCGCCCACCGAGAAGTAGGAGCCGACCCGCCAGGAATGTTGGAAAATACTACATCCGAGACGTTAGGTTCTCTTAGGTTAGGATATATAAAGTTATAGACGTATATGAGGTCCCCACGGAAAAGTACGGGCCGACACGACCGGGATTTTGTAAAACATTACCAGCGAGGGTCTAGATCGGTTAGGTTAGGTTATATTACGATATAGACGTATATAATGTGCCCACCTAGAAGTAGGGGCCGACCCGCCAGGAATGTTGGAAAATACTACATCCGAGAGGTTAGGTTCTCTTAGGTTAGGGTATATAACGTTATAGACGTATATAATGTCCCCACCGAGAAGTACGGGCAGACACGACCGGGATTTTGTAAAACATTACCAGCGAGGGTCTAGATGGGTTAGGTTAGGTTATATTACGATATAGACCTATATAATGTGCCCACCGAGAAGTAGGGGCCGTCCCGCCAGGAATGTTGGAAAATACTACATCCGAGATGTTAGGTTCACTTAGGTTAGGATATATAACGTTATAGACGTATATAATGTCCGCAACGAGACGTACGGGACGACACGACCGGGATTTTGTAAAACATTACCAGCGAGGGTCTAGATGGGTTCGGTTAGGTTATATTACGATATAGACGTATGTAATGTGCCCACCGAGAAGTAGGTGCCCACCCGCCAGGAATGTTGGAAAATACTACATCCGAGATGTTAGGTTCCCTTAGGTTAGGATATATAAATTCATAGACGTATATAATGTCAGCACCGAGACGTACGGGAAGACATGAACGGGATTTTGTTAAACATTACCAGCGAGGGTCTAGGTGGGTTAGGTTAGGTTATATTACGATATAGACGTATATAATGTGCCCACCGAGAAGTAGGGGCGGACCCGCCAGGAATGTTGGAAAATACTACATCCGAGGTGTTAAGTTGCCTTAGGTTAGGATGTATAAATTTATAGACGTATATAATTTCCGCACCGAGACGTACGGGAAGACATGAACGGGATTCTGTGAAACATTACCAGCTAGGGTCTAGGTGGGTTAGGTTAGGTTATATTACGTTATAGACGTATATAATGTTCCCACCGAGAAGTAGGGGCCGACCCGCCAGAAATGTTGGAAAATTCTACATCCGAGATGTTAAGTTGCCTTAGGTTAGGATATATAACGTTATAGACGTATATAATGTCCGCACCGAAACGTACGGGACGACACGAACGGGATTCTGTAAAACATTCCCAGCTAGGGGCTAGATGTGTTACGTTAGGTTATATTACGTTATAGACGTATATAATGATCCCACCGAGAATTGGCGCCGACCCGCCAGGAATGTTGTGAAATACTACATCCGAGATGTTAGGTTCCCTTAGGTTAGGATATATAACGTTATAGACGTATATAATGTCCTCACCGAGATGTACGGGCCGAAACGACCGGGATTGTGTAAAACATTACCAGCGAGGGTCTAGATGGGTTAGGTTAGGTTATATTACGATATAGACGTATATAATTTGCCCACCGAGAAGTAGGGGCCGACCCGCCAGGAATGTTGGAAAATACTACATCCGAGATGTTAGGTTCCCTCAGGTTAGGATATATCAAGTTATAGACGTATATGAGGTCCCCACGGAAATGTACGGGCCGACACGACCGGGATTTTGTAAAACATTACTAGCGAGGGTCTAGATGGGTTAGGTTAGGTTATATTACGATACAGACGTATATAATGCGCCCACCGAGAAGTAGGAGCCGACCCGCCAGGAATGTTGGAAAATACTACATCCGAGACGTTAGGTTCTCTTAGGTTAGGATATATACTGTTATAGACGTATATAATGTCCCCACCGAGAAGTACGGGCAGACACGACTGGGATTTTGTAAAACATTACCAGCGATGGTCTAGATGGGTTAGGTTAGGTTATATTACGATATAGACCAATATAATGCGCCCACCGAGAAGTAGGAGCCGACCCGCCAGGAATGTTGGAAAATACTACATCCGAGACGTTAGGTTCTCTTAGGTTAGGATATATAAAGTTATAGACGTATATGAGGTCCCCACGGAAAAGTACGGGCCGACACGACCGGGATTTTGTAAAACATTACCAGCGAGGGTCTAGATCGGTTAGGTTAGGTTATATTACGATATAGACGTATATAATGTGCCCACCTAGAAGTAGGGGCCGACCCGCCAGGAATGTTGGAAAATACTACATCCGAGAGGTTAGGTTCTCTTAGGTTAGGGTATATAACGTTATAGACGTATATAATGTCCCCACCGAGAAGTACGGGCAGACACGACCGGGATTTTGTAAAACATTACCAGCGAGGGTCTAGATGGGTTAGGTTAGGTTATATTACGATATAGACCTATATAATGTGCCCACCGAGAAGTAGGGGCCGTCCCGCCAGGAATGTTGGAAAATACTACATCCGAGATGTTAGGTTCACTTAGGTTAGGATATATAACGCTATAGACGTATATAATGTCCGCAACGAGACGTACGGGACGACACGACCGGGATTTTGTAAAACATTACCAGCGAGGGTCTAGATGGGTTCGGTTAGGTTATATTACGATATAGACGTATGTAATGTGCCCACCGAGAAGTAGGGGCCGACCCGCCAGGAATGTTGGAAAATACTACATCCGAGATGTTAGGTTCCCTTAGGTTAGGATATATAAATTCATAGACGTATATAATGTCAGCACCGAGACGTACGGGAAGACATGAACGGGATTCTGTTAAACATTACCAGCGAGGGTCTAGGTGGGTTAGGTTAGGTTATATTACGATATAGACGTATATAATGTGCCCACCGAGAAGTAGGGGCGGACCCGCCAGGAATGTTGGAAAATACTACATCCGAGGTGTTAAGTTGCCTTAGGTTAGGATGTATAAATATATAGACGTATATAATTTCCGCACCGAGACGTACGGGAAGACATGAACGGGATTCTGTGAAACATTACCAGCTAGGGTCTAGGTGGGTTAGGTTAGGTTATATTACGTTATAGACGTATATAATGTTCCCACCGAGAAGTAGGGGCCGACCCGCCAGAAATGTTGGAAAATTCTACATCCGAGATGTTAAGTTGCCTTAGGTTAGGATATATAACGTTATAGACGTATATAATGTCCGCACCGAAACGTACGGGACGACACGAACGGGATTCTGTAAAACATTCCCAGCTAGGGGCTAGATGTGTTACGTTAGGTTATATTACGTTATAGACGTATATAATGATCCCACCGAGAATTGGCGCCGACCCGCCAGGAATGTTGTGAAATACTACATCCGAGATGTTAGGTTCCCTTAGGTTAGGATATATAACGTTATAGACGTATATAATGTCCTCACCGAGATGTACGGGCCGACACGACCGGGATTTTGTAAAACATTACTAGCGAGGGTCTAGGTGGGTTAGGTTAGGTTATATTACGATACAGACGTATATAATGCGCCCACCGAGAAGTAGGAGCCGACCCGCCAGGAATGTTGGAAAATACTACATCCGAGACGTTAGGTTCTCTTAGGTTAGGATATATAAAGTTATAGACGTATATGAGGTCCCCACGGAAAAGTACGGGCCGACACGACCGGGATTTTGTAAAACATTACCAGCGAGGGTCTAGATCGGTTAGGTTTGGTTATATTACGATATAGACGTATATAATGTGCCCACCTAGAAGTAGGGGCCGACCCGCCAGGAATGTTGGAAAATACTACATCCGAGAGGTTAGGTTCTCTTAGGTTAGGGTATATAACGTTATAGACGTATATAATGTCCCCACCGAGAAGTACGGGCAGACACGACCGGGATTTTATAAAACATTACCAGCGAGGGTCTAGATGGATTAGGTTAGGTTATATTACGATATAGACCTATATAATGTGCCCACCGAGAAGTAGGGGCCGTCCCGCCAGGAATGTTGGAAAATACTACATCCGAGATGTTAGGTTCACTTAGGTTAGGATATATAACGTTATAGACGTATATAATGTCCGCAACGAGACGTACGGGACGACACGACCGGGATTTTGTAAAACATTACCAGCGAGGGTCTAGATGGGTTCGGTTAGGTTATATTACGATATAGACGTATGTAATGTGCCCACCGAGAAGTAGGGGCCGACCCGCCAGAAATGTTGGAAAATACTACATCCGAGATGTTAGGTTCCCTTAGGTTAGGATATATAAATTCATAGACGTATATAATGTCAGCACCGAGACGTACGGGAAGACATGAACGGGATTCTGTTAAACATTACCAGCGAGGGTCTAGGTGGGTTAGGTTAGGTTATATTACGATATAGACGTATATAATGTGCCCACCGAGAAGTAGGGGCGGACCCGCCAGGAATGTTGGAAAATACTACATCCGAGGTGTTAAGTTGCCTTAGGTTAGGATGTATAAATTTATAGACGTATATAATTTCCGCACCGAGACGTACGGGAAGACATGAACGGGATTCTGTGAAACATTACCAGCTAGGGTCTAGGTGGGTTAGGTTAGGTTATATTACGTTATAGACGTATATAATGTTCCCACCGAGAAGTAGGGGCCGACCCGCCAGAAATGTTGGAAAATTATACATCCGAGATGTTAAGTTGCCTTAGGTTAGGATATATAACGTTATAGACGTATATAATGTCCGCACCGAAACGTACGGTACGACACGAACGGGATTCTGTAAAACATTTCCAGCTAGGGGCTAGATGTGTTACGTTAGGTTATATTACGTTATAGACGTATATAATGATCCCACCGAGAATTGGCGCCGACCCGCCAGGAATGTTGTGAAATACTACATCCGAGATGTTAGGGTCCCTTAGGTTAGGATATATAACGTTATAGACGTATATAATGTCCTCACCGAGATGTACGGCCCGACACGACCGGGATTGTGTAAAACATTACCAGCGAGGGTCTAGATGGGTTAGGTTAGGTTATATTACGATATAGACGTATATAATTTGCCCACCGAGAAGTAGGGGCCGACCCGCCAGGAATGTTGGAAAATACTACATCCGAGATGTTAGGTTCCCTCAGGTTAGGATATATCAAGTTATAGACGTATATGAGGTCCCCACGGAAATGTACGGGCCGACACGACCGGGATTTTGTAAAACATTACTAGCGAGGGTCTAGATGGGTTAGGTTAGGTTATATTACGATACAGACGTATATAATGCGCCCACCGAGAAGTAGGAGCCGACCCGCCAGGAATGTTGGAAAATACTACATCCGAGACGTTAGGTTCTCTTAGGTTAGGATATATACTGTTATAGACGTATATAATGTCCCCACCGAGAAGTACGGGCGGACACGACCGGGATTTTGTAAAACATTACCAGCGATGGTCTAGATGGGTTAGGTTAGGTTATATTACGATATAGACCAATATAATGTGCCCACCGAGAAGTAGGGGCCGACCCGCCAGGAATGTTGGAAAATACTACATCCGAGATGTTAGGTTCACTTAGGTTAGGATATATAACGTTATAGACGTATATAATGTCCTCACCGAGATGTACGGTCCGACACGACCGGGATTTTGTAAAACATTACCAGCGAGGGTCTAGATGGGTTAGGTCAGGTTACATTACGATATAGACGTATATAATGTGCCCACCGAGAAGTAGGGGCCGACCCGCCAGGAATGTTGGAAAATACTACATCCGAGATGTTAGGTTCCCTCAGGTTAGGATATATAAAGTTATAGACGTATATGAGGTCCCCACGGAAAAGTACGGGCCGACACGACCGGGATTTTGTAAAACATTACCAGCGAGGGTCTAGATCGGTTAGGTTAGGTTATATTACGATATAGACGTATATAATGTTCCCACCGAGAAGTAGGGGCCGACCCGCCAGAAATGTTGGAAAATTATACATCCGAGATGTTAAGTTGCCTTAGGTTAGGATATATAACGTTATAGACGTATATAATGTCCGCACCGAAACGTACGGTACGACACGAACGGGATTCTGTAAAACATTTCCAGCTAGGGGCTAGATGTTTTACGTTAGGTTATATTACGTTATAGACGTATATAATGATCCCACCGAGAATTGGCGCCGACCCGCCAGGAATGTTGTGAAATACTACATCCGAGATGTTAGGGTCCCTTAGGTTAGGATATATAACGTTATAGACGTATATAATGTCCTCACCGAGATGTACGGGCCGACACGACCGGGATTGTGTAAAACATTACCAGCGAGGGTCTAGATGGGTTAGGTTAGGTTATATTACGATATAGACGTATATAATTTGCCCACCGAGAAGTAGGGGCCGACCCGCCAGGAATGTTGGAAAATACTACATCCGAGATGTTAGGTTCCCTCAGGTTAGGATATATCAAGTTATAGACGTATATGAGGTCCCCACGGAAATGTACGGGCCGACACGACCGGGATTTTGTAAAACATTACTAGCGAGGGTCTAGATGGGTTAGGTTAGGTTATATTACGATACAGACGTATATAATGCGCCCACCGAGAAGTAGGAGCCGACCCGCCAGGAATGTTGGAAAATACTACATCCGAGACGTTAGGTTCTCTTAGGTTAGGATATATACTGTTATAGACGTATATAATGTCCCCACCGAGAAGTACGGGCGGACACGACCGGGATTTTGTAAAACATTACCAGCGATGGTCTAGATGGGTTAGGTTAGGTTATATTACGATATAGACCAATATAATGTGCCCACCGAGAAGTAGGGGCCGACCCGCCAGGAATGTTGGAAAATACTACATCCGAGATGTTAGGTTCACTTAGGTTAGGATATATAACGTTATAGACGTATATAATGTCCTCACCGAGATGTACGGTCCGACACGACCGGGATTTTGTAAAACATTACCAGCGAGGGTCTAGATGGGTTAGGTCAGGTTACATTACGATATAGACGTATATAATGTGCCCACCGAGAAGTAGGGGCCGACCCGCCAGGAATGTTGGAAAATACTACATCCGAGATGTTAGGTTCCCTCAGGTTAGGATATATAAAGTTATAGACGTATATGAGGTCCCCACGGAAAAGTACGGGCCGACACGACCGGGATTTTGTAAAACATTACCAGCGAGGGTCTAGATCGGTTAGGTTAGGTTATATTACGATATAGACGTATATAATGTGCCCACCTAGAAGTAGGGGCCGACCCGCCAGGAATGTTGGAAAATACTACATCCGAGATGTTAAGTTCTCTTAGGTTAGGATATATAACGTTATAGACGTATATAATGTCCGCACCGAGACGTACGGGACGACACGAACGGCATTCTGTAAAACATTCCCAGCTAGGTGCTAGATGTGTTACGTTAGGTTATATTACGTTATAGACGTATATAATGATCCCACCGAGAATTGGCGCCGACCCGCCAGGAATGTTGTGAAATACTACATCCGAGATGTTAGGTTCCCTTAGGTTAGGATATATAACGTTATAGACGTATATAATGTCCTCACCGAGATGTACGGGCCGACACGACCGGGATTTTGTAAAACATTACTAGCGAGGGTCTAGGTGGGTTAGGTTAGGTTATATTACGATACAGACGTATATAATGCGCCCACCGAGAAGTAGGAGCCGCCCCGCCAGGAATGTTGGAAAATACTACATCCGAGACGTTAGGTTCTCTTAGGTTAGGATATATAAAGTTATAGACGTATATGAGGTCCCCACGGAAAAGTACGGGCCGACACGACCGGGATTTTGTAAAACATTACCAGCGAGGGTCTAGATCGGTTAGGTTTGGTTATATTACGATATAGACGTATATAATGTGCCCACCTAGAAGTAGGGGCCGACCCGCCAGGAATGTTGGAAAATACTACATCCGAGAGGTTAGGTTCTCTTAGGTTAGGGTATATAACGTTATAGACGTATATAATGTCCCCACCGAGAAGTACGGGCAGACACGACCGGGATTTTATAAAACATTACCAGCGAGGGTCTAGATGGGTTAGGTTAGGTTATATTACGATATAGACCTATATAATGTGCCCACCGAGAAGTAGGGGCCGTCCCGCCAGGAATGTTGGAAAATACTACATCCGAGATGTTAGGTTCACTTAGGTTAGGATATATAACGTTATAGACGTATATAATGTCCGCAACGAGACGTACGGGACGACACGACCGGGATTTTGTAAAACATTACCAGCGAGGGTCTAGATGGGTTCGGTTAGGTTATATTACGATATAGACGTATGTAATGTGCCCACCGAGAAGTAGGGGCCGACCCGCCAGAAATGTTGGAAAATACTACATCCGAGATGTTAGGTTCCCTTAGGTTAGGATATATAAATTCATAGACGTATATAATGTCAGCACCGAGACGTACGGGAAGACATGAACGGGATTCTGTTAAACATTACCAGCGAGGGTCTAGGTGGGTTAGGTTAGGTTATATTACGATATAGACGTATATAATGTGCCCACCGAGAAGTAGGGGCGGACACGCCAGGAATGTTGGAAAATATTACATCCGAGGTGTTAAGTTGCCTTAGGTTAGGATGTATAAATTTATAGACGTATATAATTTCCGCACCGAGACGTACGGGAAGACATGAACGGGATTCTGTGAAACATTACCAGCTAGGGTCTAGGTGGGTTAGGTTAGGTTATATTACGTTATAGACGTATATAATGTTCCCACCGAGAAGTAGGGGCCGACCCGCCAGAAATGTTGGAAAATTATACATCCGAGATGTTAAGTTGCCTTAGGTTAGGATATATAACGTTATAGACGTATATAATGTCCGCACCGAAACGTACGGTACGACACGAACGGGATTCTGTAAAACATTTCCAGCTAGGGGCTAGATGTTTTACGTTAGGTTATATTACGTTATAGACGTATATAATGATCCCACCGAGAATTGGCGCCGACCCGCCAGGAATGTTGTGAAATACTACATCCGAGATGTTAGGGTCCCTTAGGTTAGGATATATAACGTTATAGACGTATATAATGTCCTCACCGAGATGTACGGGCCGACACGACCGGGATTGTGTAAAACATTACCAGCGAGGGTCTAGATGGGTTAGGTTAGGTTATATTACGATATAGACGTATATAATTTGCCCACCGAGAAGTAGGGGCCGACCCGCCAGGAATGTTGGAAAATACTACATCCGAGATGTTAGGTTCCCTCAGGTTAGGATATATCAAGTTATAGACGTATATGAGGTCCCCACGGAAATGTACGGGCCGACACGACCGGGATTTTGTAAAACATTACTAGCGAGGGTCTAGATGGGTTAGGTTAGGTTATATTACGATACAGACGTATATAATGCGCCCACCGAGAAGTAGGAGCCGACCCGCCAGGAATGTTGGAAAATACTACATCCGAGACGTTAGGTTCTCTTAGGTTAGGATATATACTGTTATAGACGTATATAATGTCCCCACCGAGAAGTACGGGCGGACACGACCGGGATTTTGTAAAACATTACCAGCGATGGTCTAGATGGGTTAGGTTAGGTTATATTACGATATAGACCAATATAATGTGCCCACCGAGAAGTAGGGGCCGACCCGCCAGGAATGTTGGAAAATACTACATCCGAGATGTTAGGTTCACTTAGGTTAGGATATATAACGTTATAGACGTATATAATGTCCTCACCGAGATGTACGGTCCGACACGACCGGGATTTTGTAAAACATTACCAGCGAGGGTCTAGATGGGTTAGGTCAGGTTACATTACGATATAGACGTATATAATGTGCCCACCGAGAAGTAGGGGCCGACCCGCCAGGAATGTTGGAAAATACTACATCCGAGATGTTAGGTTCCCTCAGGTTAGGATATATAAAGTTATAGACGTATATGAGGTCCCCACGGAAAAGTACGGGCCGACACGACCGGGATTTTGTAAAACATTACCAGCGAGGGTCTAGATCGGTTAGGTTAGGTTATATTACGATATAGACGTATATAATGTGCCCACCTAGAAGTAGGGGCCGACCCGCCAGGAATGTTGGAAAATACTACATCCGAGATGTTAAGTTCTCTTAGGTTAGGATATATAACGTTATAGACGTATATAATGTCCGCACCGAGACGTACGGGACGACACGAACGGCATTCTGTAAAACATTCCCAGCTAGGTGCTAGATGTGTTACGTTAGGTTATATTACGTTATAGACGTATATAATGATCCCACCGAGAATTGGCGCCGACCCGCCAGGAATGTTGTGAAATACTACATCCGAGATGTTAGGTTCCCTTAGGTTAGGATATATAACGTTATAGACGTATATAATGTCCTCACCGAGATGTACGGGCCGACACGACCGGGATTTTGTAAAACATTACTAGCGAGGGTCTAGGTGGGTTAGGTTAGGTTATATTACGATACAGACGTATATAATGCGCCCACCGAGAAGTAGGAGCCGCCCCGCCAGGAATGTTGGAAAATACTACATCCGAGACGTTAGGTTCTCTTAGGTTAGGATATATAAAGTTATAGACGTATATGAGGTCCCCACGGAAAAGTACGGGCCGACACGACCGGGATTTTGTAAAACATTACCAGCGAGGGTCTAGATCGGTTAGGTTTGGTTATATTACGATATAGACGTATATAATGTGCCCACCTAGAAGTAGGGGCCGACCCGCCAGGAATGTTGGAAAATACTACATCCGAGAGGTTAGGTTCTCTTAGGTTAGGGTATATAACGTTATAGACGTATATAATGTCCCCACCGAGAAGTACGGGCAGACACGACCGGGATTTTATAAAACATTACCAGCGAGGGTCTAGATGGGTTAGGTTAGGTTATATTACGATATAGACCTATATAATGTGCCCACCGAGAAGTAGGGGCCGTCCCGCCAGGAATGTTGGAAAATACTACATCCGAGATGTTAGGTTCACTTAGGTTAGGATATATAACGTTATAGACGTATATAATGTCCGCAACGAGACGTACGGGACGACACGACCGGGATTTTGTAAAACATTACCAGCGAGGGTCTAGATGGGTTCGGTTAGGTTATATTACGATATAGACGTATGTAATGTGCCCACCGAGAAGTAGGGGCCGACCCGCCAGAAATGTTGGAAAATACTACATCCGAGATGTTAGGTTCCCTTAGGTTAGGATATATAAATTCATAGACGTATATAATGTCAGCACCGAGACGTACGGGAAGACATGAACGGGATTCTGTTAAACATTACCAGCGAGGGTCTAGGTGGGTTAGGTTAGGTTATATTACGATATAGACGTATATAATGTGCCCACCGAGAAGTAGGGGCGGACACGCCAGGAATGTTGGAAAATATTACATCCGAGGTGTTAAGTTGCCTTAGGTTAGGATGTATAAATTTATAGACGTATATAATTTCCGCACCGAGACGTACGGGAAGACATGAACGGGATTCTGTGAAACATTACCAGCTAGGGTCTAGGTGGGTTAGGTTAGGTTATATTACGTTATAGACGTATATAATGTTCCCACCGAGAAGTAGGGGCCGACCCGCCAGAAATGTTGGAAAATTATACATCCGAGATGTTAAGTTGCCTTAGGTTAGGATATATAACGTTATAGACGTATATAATGTCCGCACCGAAACGTACGGTACGACACGAACGGGATTCTGTAAAACATTTCCAGCTAGGGGCTAGATGTTTTACGTTAGGTTATATTACGTTATAGACGTATATAATGATCCCACCGAGAATTGGCGCCGACCCGCCAGGAATGTTGTGAAATACTACATCCGAGATGTTAGGGTCCCTTAGGTTAGGATATATAACGTTATAGACGTATATAATGTCCTCACCGAGATGTACGGGCCGACACGACCGGGATTGTGTAAAACATTACCAGCGAGGGTCTAGATGGGTTAGGTTAGGTTATATTACGATATAGACGTATATAATTTGCCCACCGAGAAGTAGGGGCCGACCCGCCAGGAATGTTGGAAAATACTACATCCGAGATGTTAGGTTCCCTCAGGTTAGGATATATCAAGTTATAGACGTATATGAGGTCCCCACGGAAATGTACGGGCCGACACGACCGGGATTTTGTAAAACATTACTAGCGAGGGTCTAGATGGGTTAGGTTAGGTTATATTACGATACAGACGTATATAATGCGCCCACCGAGAAGTAGGAGCCGACCCGCCAGGAATGTTGGAAAATACTACATCCGAGACGTTAGGTTCTCTTAGGTTAGGATATATACTGTTATAGACGTATATAATGTCCCCACCGAGAAGTACGGGCGGACACGACCGGGATTTTGTAAAACATTACCAGCGATGGTCTAGATGGGTTAGGTTAGGTTATATTACGATATAGACCAATATAATGTGCCCACCGAGAAGTAGGGGCCGACCCGCCAGGAATGTTGGAAAATACTACATCCGAGATGTTAGGTTCACTTAGGTTAGGATATATAACGTTATAGACGTATATAATGTCCTCACCGAGATGTACGGTCCGACACGACCGGGATTTTGTAAAACATTACCAGCGAGGGTCTAGATGGGTTAGGTCAGGTTACATTACGATATAGACGTATATAATGTGCCCACCGAGAAGTAGGGGCCGACCCGCCAGGAATGTTGGAAAATACTACATCCGAGATGTTAGGTTCCCTCAGGTTAGGATATATAAAGTTATAGACGTATATGAGGTCCCCACGGAAAAGTACGGGCCGACACGACCGGGATTTTGTAAAACATTACCAGCGAGGGTCTAGATCGGTTAGGTTAGGTTATATTACGATATAGACGTATATAATGTGCCCACCTAGAAGTAGGGGCCGACCCGCCAGGAATGTTGGAAAATACTACATCCGAGATGTTAAGTTCTCTTAGGTTAGGATATATAACGTTATAGACGTATATAATGTCCGCACCGAGACGTACGGGACGACACGAACGGCATTCTGTAAAACATTCCCAGCTAGGTGCTAGATGTGTTACGTTAGGTTATATTACGTTATAGACGTATATAATGATCCCACCGAGAATTGGCGCCGACCCGCCAGGAATGTTGTGAAATACTACATCCGAGATGTTAGGTTCCCTTAGGTTAGGATATATAACGTTATAGACGTATATAATGTCCTCACCGAGATGTACGGGCCGACACGACCGGGATTTTGTAAAACATTACTAGCGAGGGTCTAGGTGGGTTAGGTTAGGTTATATTACGATACAGACGTATATAATGCGCCCACCGAGAAGTAGGAGCCGACCCGCCAGGAATGTTGGAAAATACTACATCCGAGACGTTAGGTTCTCTTAGGTTAGGATATATACTGTTATAGACGTATATAATGTCCCCACCGAGAAGTACGGGCAGACACGACTGGGATTTTGTAAAACATTACCAGCGATGGTCTAGATGGGTTAGGTTAGGTTATATTACGATATAGACCAATATAATGCGCCCACCGAGAAGTAGGAGCCGACCCGCCAGGAATGTTGGAAAATACTACATCCGAGATGTTAGGTTCCCTCAGGTTAGGATATATAAAGTTATAGACGTATATGAGGTCCCCACGGAAAAGTACGGGCCGACACGACCGGGATTTTGTAGAACATTACCAGCGAGGGTCTAGATGGGTTAGGTTAGGTTATATTACGATATAGACGAATATAATGTGCCCACCTAGAAGTAGGGGCCGACCCGCCAGGAATGTTGGAAAATACTACATCCGAGAGGTTAGGTTCTCTTAGGTTAGGGTATATAACGTTATAGACGTATATAATGTCCCCACCGAGAAGTACGGGCGGACACGACCGGGATTTTGTAAAACATTACCAGCGATGGTCTAGATGGGTTAGGTTAGGTTATATTACGATATAGACCAATATAATGTGCCCACCGAGAAGTAGGGGCCGACCCGCCAGGAATGTTGGAAAATACTACATCCGAGATGTTAGGTTCACTTAGGTTAGGATATATAACGTTATAGACGTATATAATGTCCTCACCGAGATGTACGGTCCGACACGACCGGGATTTTGTAAAACATTACCAGCGGGGGTCTAGATGGGTTAGGTCAGGTTACATTACGATATAGACGTATATAATGTGCCCACCGAGAAGTAGGGGCCGACCCGCCAGGAATGTTGGAAAATACTACATCCGAGATGTTAGGTTCCCTCAGGTTAGGATATATAAAGTTATAGACGTATATGAGGTCCCCACGGAAAAGTACGGGCCGACACGACCGGGATTTTGTAAAACATTACCAGCGAGGGTCTAGATCGGTTAGGTTAGGTTATATTACGATATAGACGTATATAATGTGCCCACCTAGAAGTAGGGGCCGACCCGCCAGGAATGTTGGAAAATACTACATCCGAGATGTTAAGTTCTCTTAGGTTAGGATATATAACGTTATAGACGTATATAATGTCCGCACCGAGACGTACGGGACGACACGAACGGCATTCTGTAAAACATTCCCAGCTAGGTGCTAGATGTGTTACGTTAGGTTATATTACGTTATAGACGTATATAATGATCCCACCGAGAATTGGCGCCGACCCGCCAGGAATGTTGTGAAATACTACATCCGAGATGTTAGGTTCCCTTAGGTTAGGATATATAACGTTATAGACGTATATAATGTCCTCACCGAGATGTACGGGCCGACACGACCGGGATTTTGTAAAACATTACTAGCGAGGGTCTAGGTGGGTTAGGTTAGGTTATATTACGATACAGACGTATATAATGCGCCCACCGAGAAGTAGGAGCCGACCCGCCAGGAATGTTGGAAAATACTACATCCGAGACGTTAGGTTCTCTTAGGTTAGGATATATACTGTTATAGACGTATATAATGTCCCCACCGAGAAGTACGGGCAGACACGACTGGGATTTTGTAAAACATTACCAGCGATGGTCTAGATGGGTTAGGTTAGGTTATATTACGATATAGACCAATATAATGTGCCCACCGAGAAGTAGGGGCCGACCCGCCAGGAATGTTGGAAAATACTACATCCGAGATGTTAGGTTCCCTCAGGTTAGGATATATAAAGTTATTGACGTATATGAGGTCCCCACCGGAAAAGTACGGGCCGACACAACCGGGATTTTGTAGAACATTACCAGCGAGGGTCTAGATGGGTTAGGTTAGGTTATATTACGATATAGACGAATATAATGTGCCCACCTAGAAGTAGGGGCCGACCCGCCAGGAATGTTGGAAAATACTACATCCGAGATTTTAAGTTGCCTTAGGTTAGGATATATAACGTTATAGACGTATATAATGTCCGCAGCGAGACGTACGGGACGACACGAACGGGATTCTGTAAAACATTCCCAGCTAGGGGCTAGATGTGTTACGTTAGGTTATATTACGTTATAGACGTATATAATGATCCCACCGAGAATTGGCGCCGACCCGCCAGGAATGTTGTGAAATACTACATCCGAGATGTTAGGTTCCCTTAGGTTAGGATATATAACGTTATAGACGTATATAATGTCCCCACCGAGAAGTACGGGCCGACACGACCGGGATTTTGTAAAACATTACCATTGAGGGTCTAGATGGGTTAGGTTAGGTTATATTACGATATAGACCTATATAATGTGCCCACCGAGATGTAGCGGCCGACCCGCCAGGAATGTTGGAAAATACTACATCCGAGATGATAGGTTCCCTCAGGTTAGGATATATAAAGTTATAGACGTATATGAGGTCCCCACGGAAAAGTACGGGCCGACACGAGCGGGATTTTGTAAAACATTACCAGCGAGTGTCTAGATGGGTTAGGTCAGGTTACATTACGATATAGACGTATATAATGTGCCCACCGAGAAGTAGGGGCCGACCCGCCAGGAATGTTGGAAAATACTACATCCGAGATGTTAGGTTCCCTCAGGTTAGGATATATAAAGTTATTGACGTATATGAGGTCCCCACGGAAAAGTACGGGCCGACACGACCGGGATTTTGTAGAACATTACCAGCGAGGGTCTAGATGGGTTAGGTTAGGTTATATTACGATATAGACGAATATAATGTGCCCACCTAGAAGTAGGGGCCGACCCGCCAGGAATGTTGGAAAATACTACATCCGAGATGATAGGTTCCCTCAGGTTAGGATATATAATGTTATAGACGTATATGAGGTCCCCGCGGAAAAGTACGGGCCGACACGACCGGGATTTTGTAAAACATTACCAGCGAGTGTCTAGATGGGTTAGGTCAGGTTACATTACGATATAGACGTATATAATGTGCCCACCGAGAAGTAGGGGCCGACCCGCCAGGAATGTTGGAAAGTACTACATCCGAGATGTTAGGTTCCCTCAGGTTAGGATATATCAAGTTATAGACGTATATGAGGTCCCCACGGAAAAGTACGGGCCGACACGACCGGGATTTTGTAAAACATTACTAGCGAGGGTCTAGATGGGTTAGGTTAGGTTATATTACGATACAGACGTATATAATGCGCCCACCGAGAAGTAGGAGCCGACCCGCCAGCAATGTTGGAAAATACTACATCCGAGACGTTAGGTTCTCTTAGGTTAGGATATATACTGTTATAGACGTATATAATGTCCCCACCGAGAAGTACGGGCAGACACGACCGGGATTTTGTAAAACATTACCAGCGATGGTCTAGATGGGTTAGGTTAGGTTATATTACGATATAGACGAATATAATGTGCCCACCTAGAAGTAGGGGCCGACCCGCCCGGAATGTTGGAAAATACTACATCCGAGATGTTAGGTTCTCTTAGGTTAGGGTATATAACGTTATAGACGTATATAATGTCCCAACCGAGAAGTACGGGCCGACACGACCGGGATTCTGTAAAACATTACCAGCGAGGGTCTAGATGGGTTCGGTTAGGTTATATTACGATATAGACGTATGTAATGTGCCCACCGAGAAGTAGGGGCCGACCCGCCAGGAATGTTGGAAAATTCTACATCCGAGATGTTAGGTTCCCTTAGGTTAGGATATATAAATTTATAGACGTATATAATGTCCGCACCGAGACGTACGGGAAGACATGAACGGGATTCTGTGATGCATTACCAGCGAGGGTCTAGGTGGGTTAGGTTAGGTTATATTACGATATAGACCTATATAATGTGCCCACCGAGAAGTAGGGGCCGACCCGCCAGGAATGTTGGAAAATACTACATCCGAGATGTTAGGTTCCCTCAGGTTAGGATATATAAAGTTATAGACGTATATGAGGTCCCCACGGAAAAGTACGGGCCGACACGACCGGGATTTTGTAAAACATTACCAGCGAGGGTCTAGGTGGGTTAGGTTAGGTTATATTACGATATAGACGTATATAATGTGCCCACCTAGAAGTTGGGGCCGACCCGCCAGGAATGTTGGAAAATACTACATCCGAGATGTTAGGTTCTCTTAGGTTAGGGTATATAACGTTATAGACGTATATAATGTCCCCACCGAGAAGTACGGGCAGACACGACCGGGATTTTGTAAAACATTACCAGCGAGGGTCTAGATGGTTTAGGTTAGGTTATATTACGATATAGACCTATATAATGTGCCCACCGAGAAGTAGGGGCCGACCCGCCAGGAATGTTGGAAAATACTACATCCGAGATGTTAGGTTCCCTTAGGTTAGGATATATAAATTTATAGACGTATATAATGTCCGCACCGAGACGTACGGGAAGACATGAAAGGGATTCTGTGAAACATTACCAGCGAGGGTCTAGGTGGGTTAGGTTAGGTTATATTACGATATAGACGAATATAATGTGCCCACCTAGAAGTAGGGGCCGACCCGCCAGGAATGTTGGAAAATACTACATCCGAGATGTTAGGTTCTCTTAGGTTGGGGTATATAACGTTATAGATGTATATAATGTCCCCACCGAGAAGTACGGGCCGACACGACCGGGATTTTGTAAAACATTACCAGCGAGGGTCTAGATGGGTTCGGTTAGGTTATATTACGATATAGACGTATGTAATGTGCCCACCGAGAAGTAGGGGCCGACCCGCCAGGAATGTTGGAAAATACTACATCCGAGATGTTAGGTTCTCTTAGGTTAGGGTATATAACGTTATAGACGTATATAATGTCCCCACCGAGAAGTACGGGCAGACACGACCGGGATTTTGTAAAACATTACCAGCGAGGGTCTAGATGGGTTAGGTTAGGTTATATTACGATATAGACCTATATAATGTGCCCACCGAGAAGTAGGGGCCGACCCGCCAGGAATGTTGGAAAATACTACATCCGAGATGTTAGGTTCCCTTAGGTTAGGATATATAAATTTATAGACGTATATAATATCAGCACCGAGACGTACGGGAAGACATGAAGGGGATTCTGTTAAACATTACCAGCGAGGGTCTAGGTGGGTTAGGTTAGGTTATATTACGATATAGACGTATATAATGTGCCCACCGAGAAGTAGGGGCCGACCCGCCAGGAATGTTGGAAAATACTACATCCGAGATGTTAGGTTCACTTAGGTTAGGATATATAACGTTATAGACGTATATAATGTCCTCACCGAGGTGTACGGTCCGACACGACCGGGATTTTGTAAAACATTACCAGCGAGGGTCTAGATGGGTTAGGTCAGGTTACATTACGATATAGACGTATATAATGTGCCCACCGAGAAGTAGGGGCCGACCCGCCAGGAATGTTGGAAAATACTACATCCGAGATGTTAGGTTCCCTCAGGTTAGGCTATATAAAGTTATAGACGTATATAATGTCCGCACCGAGACGTACGGGAAGACATGAACGGGATTCTGTGAAATTACCAGCGAGGGTCTAGGTGGGTTAGGTTAGGTTATATTACGATATAGACGAATATAATGTGCCCACCTAGAAGTAGGGGCCGACCCGCCAGGAATGTTGGAAAATACTACATCCGAGATGTTAGGTTCTCTTAGGTTAGGGTATATAACGTTATAGACGTATATAATGTCCCCACCGAGAAGTACGGGCAGACACGACCGGGATTTTGTAGAACATTACCAGCGAGGTTCTAGATGGGTTAGGTTAGGTTATATTACGATATAGACCTATATAATGTGCCCACCGAGAAGTAGGGGCCGACCCGCCAGGAATGTTGGAAAATACTACATCCGAGATGTTAGGTTCCCTTAGGTTAGGATATATAAATTTATAGACGTACATAATGTCAGCACCGAGACGTACGGGAAGACATGAAGGGGATTCTGTTAAACATTACCAGCGAGGGTCTAGGTGGGTTAGGTTAGGTTATATTACGATATAGACGTATATAATGTGCCCACCGAGAAGTAGGGGCCGACCCGCCAGGAATGTTGGAAAATACTACATCCGAGATGTTAGGTTCACTTAGGTTAGGATATATAACGTTATAGACGTATATAATGTCCTCACCGAGGTGTACGGTCCGACACGACCGGGATTTTGTAAAACATTACCAGCGAGGGTCTAGATGGGTTAGGTCAGGTTACATTACGATATAGACGTATATAATGTGCCCACCGAGAAGTAGGGGCCGACCCGCCAGGAATGTTGGAAAATACTACATCCGAGATGTTAGGTTCCCTCAGGTTAGGCTATATAAAGTTATAGACGTATATAATGTCCGCACCGAGACGTACGGCAAGACATGAACGGGATTCTGTGAAATTACCAGCGAGGGTCTAGGTGGGTTAGGTTAGGTTATATTACGATATAGACGAATATAATGTGCCCACCTAGAAGTAGGGGCCGACCCGCCAGGAATGTTGGAAAATACTACATCCGAGATGTTAGGTTCTCTTAGGTTGGGGTATATAACGTTATAGACGTATATAATGTCCCCACCGAGAAGTACGGGCCGACACGACCGGGATTTTGTAAAACATTACCAGCGAGGGTCTAGATGGGTTCGGTTAGGTTATATTACGATATAGACGTATGTAATGTGCCCACCGAGAAGTAGGGGCCGACCCGCCAGGAATGTTGGAAAATACTACATCCGAGATGTTAGGTTCTCTTAGGTTAGGGTATATAACGTTATAGACGTATATAATGTCCCCACCGAGAAGTACGGGCAGACACGACCGGGATTTTGTAAAACATTACCAGCGAGGGTCTAGATGGGTTAGGTTAGGTTATATTACGATATAGACCTATATAATGTGCCCACCGAGAAGTAGGGGCCGACCCGCCAGGAATGTTGGAAAATACTACATCCGAGATGTTAGGTTCCCTTAGGTGAGGATATATAAATTTATAGACGTATATAATGTCAGCACCGAGACGTACGGGAAGACATGAACGGGATTCTGTTAAACATTTCCAGCGAGGGTCTAGGTGGGTTAGGTTAGGTTATATTACGATATAGACGTATATAATGTGCCCACCGAGAAGTAGGGGCCGACCCGCCAGGAATGTTGGAAAATACTACATCCGAGATGTTAGGTTCACTTAGGTTAGGATATATAACGTTATAGACGTATATAATGTCCTCACCGTGGTGTACGGTCCGACACGACCGGGATTTTGTAAAACATTACCAGCGAGGGTCTAGATGGGTTAGGTCAGGTTACATTACGATATAGACGTATATAATGTGCCCACCGAGAAGTAGGGGCCGACCCGCCAGGAATGTTGGAAAATACTACATCCGAGATGTTAGGTTCCCTCAGGTTAGGCTATATAAAGTTATAGACGTATATAATGTCCGCACCGAGACGTACGGCAAGACATGAACGGGATTCTGTGAAATTACCAGCGAGGGTCTAGGTGGGTTAGGTTAGGTTATATTACGATATAGACGAATATAATGTGCCCACCTAGAAGTAGGGGCCGACCCGCCAGGAATGTTGGAAAATACTACATCCGAGATGTTAGGTTCCCTTAGGTTAGGATATATAAATTTATAGACGTATATAATGTACGCACCGAGACGTACGGGAAGACATGAACGGGATTCTGTTAAACATTACCAGCGAGGATCTAGGTGGGTTAGGTTAGGTTATATTACGATATAGAAGTATATAATGTGCCCACCGAGAAATAGGGGCCGACCCGCCAGGAATGTTGGAAAATACTACATCCGAGATGTTAGGTTCCCTTAGGTTAGGATATATAAATTTATAGACGTATATAATGTCAGCACCGAGACGTACGGGAAGACAGGAACGGGATTCCGTTAAACATTACCAGCGAGGGTCTAGGTGGGTTAGGTTAGGTTATATTACGATATAGACGTATATAATGTGCCCACCGAGAAGTAGGGGCCGACCCGCCAGGAATGTTGGAAAATACTACATGCGAGATGTTAGGTTCACTTAGGTTAGGATATCTAACGTTATAGACGTATATAATGTCCTCACCGAGGTGTACGGTCCGACACGACCGGGATTTTGTAAAACATTACCAGCGAGGGTCTAGATGGGTTAGGTCAGGTTACATTACGATATAGACGTATATAATGTGCCCACCGAGAAGTAGGGGCCGACCCGCCAGGAATGTTGGAAAATACTACATCCGAGATGTTAGGTTCCCTCAGGTTAGGCTATATAAAGTTATAGACGTATATAATGTCCGCACCGAGACGTACGGGAAGACATGAACGGGATCCTGTGAAATTACCAGCGAGGGTCTAGGTGGGTTAGGTTAGGTTATATTACGATATAGACGTATATAATGTGCCCACCGAGAAATAGGGGCCGACCCGCCAGCAATGTTGGAAAATACTACATCCGAGATGTTAGGTTCCCTTAGGTTAGGATATATAACGTTATAGACGTATATAATGTCCTCACCGAGGTGTACGGTCCGACACGACCGGGATTTTGTAAAACATTACCAGCGAGGGTCTAGATGGGTTAGGTCAGGTTACATTACGATATAGACGTATATAATGTGCCCACCGAGAAGTAGGGGCCGACCCGCCAGGAATGTTGGAAAATACTACATCCGAGATGCTAGGTTCCCTCAGGTTAGGCTATATAAAGTTATAGACGTATATAATGTCCGCACCGAGACGTACGGCAAGACATGAACGGGATTCTGTGAAATTACCAGCGAGGGTCTAGGTGGGTTAGGTTAGGTTATATTACGATATAGACGAATATAATGTGCCCACCTAGAAGTAGGGGCCGACCCGCCAGGAATGTTGGAAAATACTACATCCGAGATGTTAGGTTCCCTTAGGTTAGGATATATAAATTTATAGACGTATATAATGTCCGCACCGAGACGTACGGGAAGACATGAACGGGATTCTGTGAAATTACCAGCGAGGGTCTAGGTGGGTTAGGTTAGGTTATATTACGATATAGACGTATATAATGTGCCCACCGAGAAGTAGGGGCCGACCCGCCAGGAATGTTGGAAAATACTACATCCGAGATGTTAGGTTCACTTAGGTTAGGATATATAACGTTATAGACGTATATAATGTCCTCACCGAGGTGTACGGTCCGACACGACCGGGATTTTGTAAAACATTACCAGCGAGGGTCTAGATGGGTTAGGTCAGGTTACATTACGATATAGACGTATATAATGTGCCCACCGAGAAGTAGGGGCCGACCCGCCAGGAATGTTGGAAAATACTACATCCGAGATGTTAGGTTCCCTCAGGTTAGGCTATATAAAGTTATAGACGTATATAATGTCCGCACCGAGACGTACGGGAAGACATGAACGGGATTCTGTGAAATTACCAGCGAGGGTCTAGGTGGGTTAGGTTAGGTTATATTACGATATAGACGAATATAATGTGCCCACCTAGAAGTAGGGGCCGACCCGCCAGGAATGTTGGAAAATACTACATCCGAGATGTTAGGTTCCCTTAGGTTAGGATATATAAATTTATAGACATATATAATGTACGCACCGAGACGTACGGGAAGACATGAACGGGATTCTGTGAAACATTGCCAGCGAGGATCTAGGTGGGTTAGGTTAGGTTATATTACGATATAGAAGTATATAATGTGCCCACCGAGAAGTAGGGGCAACCCCCCAGGAATGTTGGAAAATACTACATCCGAGATGTTAGGTTCCCTTAGGTTAGGATATATAAATTTATAGACGTATATAATGTCAGCAGCGAGACGTACGGGAAGACAGGAACGGGATTCTGTTAAACATTACCAGCGAGGGTCTAGGTGGGTTAGGTTAGGTTATATTACGATATAGACGTATATAATGTGCCCACCGAGAAGTAGGGGCCGACCCGCCAGGAATGTTGGAAAATACTACATCCGAGATGTTAGGTTCTCTTAGGTTAGGGTATATAACGTTATAGACGTATATAATGTCCCAACCGAGAAGTACGGGCCGACACGACCGGGATTTTGTAAAACATTACCAGCGAGGGTCTAGATGGGTTCGGTTAGGTTATATTACGATATAGACGTATGTAATGTGCCCACCGAGAAGTAGGGGCCGACCCGCCAGGAATGTTGGAAAATACTACATCCGAGATGTTAGGTTCCCTTAGGTTAGGATATATAAATTTATAGACGTATATAATGTCCGCACCGAGACGTACGGGAAGACATGAACGGGATTCTGTGATGCATTACCAGCGAGGGTCTAGGTGGGTTAGGTTAAGTTATATTACGATATAGACCTATATAATGTGCCCACCGAGAAGTAGGGGCCGACCCGCCAGGAATGTTGGAAAATACTACATCCGAGATGTTAGGTTCCCTCAGGTTAGGATATATAAAGTTATAGACGTATATGAGGTCCCCACGGAAAAGTACGGGCCGACACGACCGGGATTTTGTAAAACATTACCAGCGAGGGTCTAGGTGGGTTAGGTTAGGTTATATTACGATATAGACGTATATAATGTGCCCACCTAGAAGTAGGGGCCGACCCGCCAGGAATGTTGGAAAATACTACATCCGAGATGTTAGGTTCCCTTAGGTTAGGATATATAAATTTATAGACGTATATAATGTCCGCACCGAGACGTACGGGAAGACATGAACGGGATTCTGTGAAGCATTACCAGCGAGGGTCTAGGTGGGTTAGGTTAGGTTATATTACGATATAGACCTATATAATGTGCCCACCGAGAAGTAGGGGCCGACCCGCCAGGAATGTTGGAAAATACTACATCCGAGATGTTAGGTTCCCTCAGGTTAGGATATATAAAGTTATATACATATATGAGGTCGCCACGGAAAAGTACGGGCCGACACGACCTGGATTTTGTAAAACATTACCAGCGCGGGTCTAGATGGATTAGGTTAGGTTATATTACGATATAGACGTATATAATGTGCCCACCGAGAAGTAGGGGCCGACCCGCAAGAAAAGTTGGAAAATTCTACATCCGAGATGTTAAGTTGCCTTAGGTTAGGATATATAACGTTATAGACGTATATAATGTCCGCATCGAGACGTACGGGACGACACGAACGGGATTCTGTAAAACATTCCCAGCTAGGGGCTAGATGTGTTACGTTAGGTTATATTACGTAATAGACGTATATAATGATCCCACCGTGAATTGGCGCCGACCCGCCAGGAATGTTGGAAAATACTACATCCGAGATGTTAGGTTCACTTAGGTTAGGATATATAACGTTATAGACGTATATAATGTCCTCACCGAGGTGTACGGTCCGACACGACCGGGATTTTGTAAAACATTACCAGCGAGGGTCTAGATGGGTTAGGTCAGGTTACATTACGATATAGAAGTATATAATGTGCCCACCGAGAAGTAGGGGCCGACCCGCCAGGAATGTTGGAAAATACTACATCCGAGATGTTAGGTTCCCTCAGGTTAGGCTATATAAAGTTATAGACGTATATAATGTCCGCACCGAGACGTACGGGAAGACATGAACGGGATTCTGTGAAACATTACCAGCGAGGGTCTAGGTGGGTTAGGTTAGGTTATATTACGATATAGACGAATATAATGTGCCCACCGAGAAGTAGGGGCCGACCCGCCAGGAATGTTGGAAAATACTACATCCGAGATGTTAGGTACCCTTAGGTTAGGATATATAACGTTATAGACGTATATAATGTCCCCACCGACAAGTACGGGCCGACACGACCGGGATTTTGTAAAACATTACCATTGAGGGTCTAGATGGGTTAGGTTAGGTTATATTACGATATAGACCTATATAATGTGCCCACCGAGATGTAGGGGCCGACCCGCCAGGAATGTTGGAAAATACTACATCCGAGATGTTAGGTTCCCTCAGGTTAGGATATATAAAGTTATAGACGTATATGAGGTCCCCACGGAAAAGTACGGGCCGACACGACCGGGATTTTGTAAAACATTACCAGCGAGGGTCTAGATCGGTTAGGTTAGGTTATATTACGATATAGACGTATATAATGTGCCCACCTAGAAGTAGGGGCCGACCCGCCAGGAATGTTGGAAAATACTACATCCGAGATGTTAGGTTCTCTTAGGTTAGGGTATATAACGTTATAGACGTATATAATGTCCTCACCGAGATGTACGGGCCGACACGACCGGGATTTTGTAAAACATTACCAGCGAGGGTGTAGATGGGTTAGGTTAGGTTATATTACGATATAGACGTATATAATGTGCCCACCGAGAAGTAGGGGCCGACCCGCCAGGAATGTTGGAAAAAACTACATCCGAGATGTTAGGTACCCTTAGGTTAGGATATATAACGTTATAGACGTATATAATGTCCCCACCGACAAGTACGGGCCGACACGACCGGGATTTTGTAAAACATTACCAGCGAGGGTCTAGATGGGTTAGGTCAGGTTACATTACGATATAGACGTATATAATGTGCCCACCGAGAAGTAGGGGCCGACCCGCCAGGAATGTTGGAAAATACTACATCCGAGATGTTAGGTTCCCTCAGGTTAGGATATATAAAGTTATAGACGTATATGAGGTCCCCACGGAAAAGTACGGGCCGACACGACCGGGATTTTGTAAAACATTACCAGCGAGGGTCTAGATCGGTTAGGTTAGGTTATATTACGATATAGACGTATATAATGTGCCCACCTAGAAGTAGGGGCCGACCCGCCAGGAATGTTGGAAAATACTACATCCGAGATGTTAGGTTCTCTTAGGTTAGGGTATATAACGTTATAGACGTATATAATGTCCCAACCGAGAAGTACCGGCAGACACGACCGGGATTTTGTAAAACATTACCAGCGATGGTCTAGATGGGTTAGGTTAGGTTATATTACGATATAGACCTATATAATGTGCCCACCGAGAAGTAGGGGCCGACCCGCCAGGAATGTTGGAAAATACTACACCCGAGATGTTAGGTTCCCTTAGGTTAGGATATATAAATTTATAGACGTATATAATGTCAGCACCGTGACGTACGGGAAGACATGAACGGGATTCTGTTAAACATTACCAGCGAGGGTCTAGGTGGGTTAGGTTAGGTTATATTACGATATAGACGTATATAATGTGCCCACCGAGATGTAGGGGCCGACCCGCCAGGAATGTTGGAAAATACTACATCCGAGATGTTAGGTTCCCTCAGGTTAGGATATATAAAGTTATAGACGTATATGAGGTCCCCACGGAAAAGTACGGGCCGACACGACCGGGATTTTGTAAAACATTACCAGCGAGGGTCTAGATCGGTTAGGTTAGGTTATATTACGATATAGACGTATATAATGTGCCCACCTAGAAGTAGGGGCCGACCCGCCAGGAATGTTGGAAAATACTACATCCGAGATGTTAGGTTCTCTTAGGTTAGGGTATATAACGTTATAGACGTATATAATGTCCTCACCGAGATGTACGGGCCGACACGACCGGGATTTTGTAAAACATTACCAGCGAGGGTCTAGATGGGTTAGGTTAGGTTATATTACGATATAGACGTATATAATGTGCCCACCGAGAAGAAGGGGCCGACCCGCCAGGAATGTTGGAAAATACTACATCCGAGATGTTAGGTTCCCTTAGGTTAGGATATATAAATTTATAGACGTATATAATGTCCGCACCGAGACGTACGGGAAGACATGAACGGGATTCTGTGAAATTACCAGCGAGGGTCTAGGTGGGTTAGGTTAGGTTATATTACGAAATAGACGAATATAATGTGCCCACCTAGAAGTAGGGGCCGACCCGCCAGGAATGTTGGAAAATACTACATCCGAGATGTTAGGTTCCCTTAGGTTAGGATATATAAATTTATAGACATATATAATGTACGCACCGAGACGTACGGGAAGACATGAACGGGATTCTGTGAAACATTGCCAGCGAGGATCTAGGTGGGTTAGGTTAGGTTATATTACGATATAGAAGTATATAATGTGCCCACCGAGAAGTAGGGGCAACCCCCCAGGAATGTTGGAAAATACTACATCCGAGATGTTAGGTTCCCTTAGGTTAGGATATATAAATTTATAGACGTATATAATGTCAGCACCGAGACGTACGGGAAGACAGGAACGGGATTCTGTTAAACATTACCAGCGAGGGTCTAGGTGGGTTAGGTTAGGTTATATTACGATATAGACGTATATAATGTGCCCACCTAGAAGTAGGGGCCGACCCGCCAGGAATGTTGGAAAATACTACATCCGAGATGTTAGGTTCCCTTAGGTTAGGATATATAAATTTATAGACGTATATAATGTCCGCACCGAGACGTACGGGAAGACATGAACGGGATTCTGTGAAGCATTACCAGCGAGGGTCTAGGTGGGTTAGGTTAGGTTATATTACGATATAGACGTATATAATGTGCCCACCGAGAAGTAGGGGCCGACCCGCCAGGAATGTTGGAAAATACTACATCCGAGATGTTAGGTTCTCTTAGGTTAGGGTATATAACGTTATAGACGTATATAATGTCCCAACCGAGAAGTACGGGCCGACACGACCGGGATTTTGTAAAACATTACCAGCGAGGGTCTAGATGGGTTCGGTTAGGTTATATTACGATATAGACGTATGTAATGTGCCCACCGAGAAGTAGGGGCCGACCCGCCAGGAATGTTGGAAAATACTACATCCGAGATGTTAGGTTCCCTTAGGTTAGGATATATAAATTTATAGACGTATATAATGTCCGCACCGAGACGTACGGGAAGACATGAACGGGATTCTGTGATGCATTACCAGCGAGGGTCTAGGTGGGTTAGGTTAAGTTATATTACGATATAGACCTATATAATGTGCCCACCGAGAAGTAGGGGCCGACCCGCCAGGAATGTTGGAAAATACTACATCCGAGATGTTAGGTTCCCTCAGGTTAGGATATATAAAGTTATATACATATATGAGGTCGCCACGGAAAAGTACGGGCCGACACGACCTGGATTTTGTAAAACATTACCAGCGCGGGTCTAGATGGATTAGGTTAGGTTATATTACGATATAGACGTATATAATGTGCCCACCGAGAAGTAGGGGCCGACCCGCAAGAAAAGTTGGAAAATTCTACATCCGAGATGTTAAGTTGCCTTAGGTTAGGATATATAACGTTATAGACGTATATAATGTCCGCATCGAGACGTACGGGACGACACGAACGGGATTCTGTAAAACATTCCCAGCTAGGGGCTAGATGTGTTACGTTAGGTTATATTACGTAATAGACGTATATAATGATCCCACCGTGAATTGGCGCCGACCCGCCAGGAATGTTGGAAAATACTACATCCGAGATGTTAGGTTCACTTAGGTTAGGATATATAACGTTATAGACGTATATAATGTCCTCACCGAGGTGTACGGTCCGACACGACCGGGATTTTGTAAAACATTACCAGCGAGGGTCTAGATGGGTTAGGTCAGGTTACATTACGATATAGAAGTATATAATGTGCCCACCGAGAAGTAGGGGCCGACCCGCCAGGAATGTTGGAAAATACTACATCCGAGATGTTAGGTTCCCTCAGGTTAGGCTATATAAAGTTATAGACGTATATAATGTCCGCACCGAGACGTACGGGAAGACATGAACGGGATTCTGTGAAACATTACCAGCGAGGGTCTAGGTGGGTTAGGTTAGGTTATATTACGATATAGACGAATATAATGTGCCCACCGAGAAGTAGGGGCCGACCCGCCAGGAATGTTGGAAAATACTACATCCGAGATGTTAGGTACCCTTAGGTTAGGATATATAACGTTATAGACGTATATAATGTCCCCACCGACAAGTACGGGCCGACACGACCGGGATTTTGTAAAACATTACCATTGAGGGTCTAGATGGGTTAGGTTAGGTTATATTACGATATAGACCTATATAATGTGCCCACCGAGATGTAGGGGCCGACCCGCCAGGAATGTTGGAAAATACTACATCCGAGATGTTAGGTTCCCTCAGGTTAGGATATATAAAGTTATAGACGTATATGAGGTCCCCACGGAAAAGTACGGGCCGACACGACCGGGATTTTGTAAAACATTACCAGCGAGGGTCTAGATCGGTTAGGTTAGGTTATATTACGATATAGACGTATATAATGTGCCCACCTAGAAGTAGGGGCCGACCCGCCAGGAATGTTGGAAAATACTACATCCGAGATGTTAGGTTCTCTTAGGTTAGGGTATATAACGTTATAGACGTATATAATGTCCTCACCGAGATGTACGGGCCGACACGACCGGGATTTTGTAAAACATTACCAGCGAGGGTGTAGATGGGTTAGGTTAGGTTATATTACGATATAGACGTATATAATGTGCCCACCGAGAAGTAGGGGCCGACCCGCCAGGAATGTTGGAAAAAACTACATCCGAGATGTTAGGTACCCTTAGGTTAGGATATATAACGTTATAGACGTATATAATGTCCCCACCGACAAGTACGGGCCGACACGACCGGGATTTTGTAAAACATTACCAGCGAGGGTCTAGATGGGTTAGGTCAGGTTACATTACGATATAGACGTATATAATGTGCCCACCGAGAAGTAGGGGCCGACCCGCCAGGAATGTTGGAAAATACTACATCCGAGATGTTAGGTTCCCTCAGGTTAGGATATATAAAGTTATAGACGTATATGAGGTCCCCACGGAAAAGTACGGGCCGACACGACCGGGATTTTGTAAAACATTACCAGCGAGGGTCTAGATCGGTTAGGTTAGGTTATATTACGATATAGACGTATATAATGTGCCCACCTAGAAGTAGGGGCCGACCCGCCAGGAATGTTGGAAAATACTACATCCGAGATGTTAGGTTCTCTTAGGTTAGGGTATATAACGTTATAGACGTATATAATGTCCCAACCGAGAAGTACCGGCAGACACGACCGGGATTTTGTAAAACATTACCAGCGATGGTCTAGATGGGTTAGGTTAGGTTATATTACGATATAGACCTATATAATGTGCCCACCGAGAAGTAGGGGCCGACCCGCCAGGAATGTTGGAAAATACTACACCCGAGATGTTAGGTTCCCTTAGGTTAGGATATATAAATTTATAGACGTATATAATGTCAGCACCGTGACGTACGGGAAGACATGAACGGGATTCTGTTAAACATTACCAGCGAGGGTCTAGGTGGGTTAGGTTAGGTTATATTACGATATAGACGTATATAATGTGCCCACCGAGATGAAGGGGCCGACCCGCCAGGAATGTTGGAAAATACTACATCCGAGATGTTAGGTTCCCTCAGGTTAGGATATATAAAGTTATAGACGTATATGAGGTCCCCACGGAAAAGTACGGGCCGACACGACCGGGATTTTGTAAAACATTACCAGCGAGGGTCTAGATCGGTTAGGTTAGGTTATATTACGATATAGACGTATATAATGTGCCCACCTAGAAGTAGGGGCCGACCCGCCAGGAATGTTGGAAAATACTACATCCGAGATGTTAGGTTCTCTTAGGTTAGGGTATATAACGTTATAGACGTATATAATGTCCTCACCGAGATGTACGGGCCGACACGACCGGGATTTTGTAAAACATTACCAGCGAGGGTCTAGATGGGTTAGGTTAGGTTATATTACGATATAGACGTATATAATGTGCCCACCGAGAAGAAGGGGCCGACCCGCCAGGAATGTTGGAAAATACTACATCCGAGATGTTAGGTTCCCTTAGGTTAGGATATATAAATTTATAGACGTATATAATGTCCGCACCGAGACGTACGGGAAGACATGAACGGGATTCTGTGAAATTACCAGCGAGGGTCTAGGTGGGTTAGGTTAGGTTATATTACGATATAGACGAATATAATGTGCCCACCTAGAAGTAGGGGCCGACCCGCCAGGAATGTTGGAAAATACTACATCCGAGATGTTAGGTTCCCTTAGGTTAGGATATATAAATTTATAGACATATATAATGTACGCACCGAGACGTACGGGAAGACATGAACGGGATTCTGTGAAACATTGCCAGCGAGGATCTAGGTGGGTTAGGTTAGGTTATATTACGATATAGAAGTATATAATGTGCCCACCGAGAAGTAGGGGCAACCCCCCAGGAATGTTGGAAAATACTACATCCGAGATGTTAGGTTCCCTTAGGTTAGGATATATAAATTTATAGACGTATATAATGTCAGCACCGAGACGTACGGGAAGACAGGAACGGGATTCTGTTAAACATTACCAGCGAGGGTCTAGGTGGGTTAGGTTAGGTTATATTACGATATAGACGTATATAATGTGCCCACCGAGAAGTAGGGGCCGACCCGCCAGGAATGTTGGAAAATACTACATCCGAGATGTTAGGTTCTCTTAGGTTAGGGTATATAACGTTATAGACGTATATAATGTCCCAACCGAGAAGTACGGGCCGACACGACCGGGATTTTGTAAAACATTACCAGCGAGGGTCTAGATGGGTTCGGTTAGGTTATATTACGATATAGACGTATGTAATGTGCCCACCGAGAAGTAGGGGCCGACCCGCCAGGAATGTTGGAAAATACTACATCCGAGATGTTAGGTTCCCTTAGGTTAGGATATATAAATTTATAGACGTATATAATGTCCGCACCGAGACGTACGGGAAGACATGAACGGGATTCTGTGATGCATTACCAGCGAGGGTCTAGGTGGGTTAGGTTAAGTTATATTACGATATAGACCTATATAATGTGCCCACCGAGAAGTAGGGGCCGACCCGCCAGGAATGTTGGAAAATACTACATCCGAGATGTTAGGTTCCCTCAGGTTAGGATATATAAAGTTATAGACGTATATGAGGTCCCCACGGAAAAGTACGGGCCGACACGACCGGGATTTTGTAAAACATTACCAGCGAGGGTCTAGGTGGGTTAGGTTAGGTTATATTACGATATAGACGTATATAATGTGCCCACCTAGAAGTAGGGGCCGACCCGCCAGGAATGTTGGAAAATACTACATCCGAGATGTTAGGTTCCCTTAGGTTAGGATATATAAATTTATAGACGTATATAATGTCCGCACCGAGACGTACGGGAAGACATGAACGGGATTCTGTGAAGCATTACCAGCGAGGGTCTAGGTGGGTTAGGTTAGGTTATATTACGATATAGACCTATATAATGTGCCCACCGAGAAGTAGGGGCCGACCCGCCAGGAATGTTGGAAAATACTACATCCGAGATGTTAGGTTCCCTCAGGTTAGGATATATAAAGTTATATACATATATGAGGTCGCCACGGAAAAGTACGGGCCGACACGACCTGGATTTTGTAAAACATTACCAGCGCGGGTCTAGATGGATTAGGTTAGGTTATATTACGATATAGACGTATATAATGTGCCCACCGAGAAGTAGGGGCCGACCCGCAAGAAAAGTTGGAAAATTCTACATCCGAGATGTTAAGTTGCCTTAGGTTAGGATATATAACGTTATAGACGTATATAATGTCCTCACCGAGGTGTACGGTCCGACACGACCGGGATTTTGTAAAACATTACCAGCGAGGGTCTAGATGGGTTAGGTCAGGTTACATTACGATATAGAAGTATATAATGTGCCCACCGAGAAGTAGGGGCCGACCCGCCAGGAATGTTGGAAAATACTACATCCGAGATGTTAGGTTCCCTCAGGTTAGGCTATATAAAGTTATAGACGTATATAATGTCCGCACCGAGACGTACGGGAAGACATGAACGGGATTCTGTGAAACATTACCAGCGAGGGTCTAGGTGGGTTAGGTTAGGTTATATTACGATATAGACGAATATAATGTGCCCACCTAGAAGTAGGGGCCGACCCGCCAGGAATGTTGTCAAATACTACATCCGAGATGTTAGGTTCCCTTAGGTTAGGATATATAACGTTATAGACGTATATAATGTCCTCACCGAGATGTACGGGCCGACACGACCGGGATTTTGTAAAACATTACCAGCGAGGGTCTAGATGGGTTAGGTTAGGTTATATTACGATATAGACGTATATAATGTGCCCACCGAGAAGTAGGGGCCGACCCGCCAGGAATGTTGGAAAATACTACATCCGAGATGTTAGGTACCCTTAGGTTAGGATATATAACGTTATAGACGTATATAATGTCCCCACCGACAAGTACGGGCCGACACGACCGGGATTTTGTAAAACATTACCATTGAGGGTCTAGATGGGTTAGGTTAGGTTATATTACGATATAGACCTATATAATGTGCCCACCGAGATGTAGGGGCCGACCCGCCAGGAATGTTGGAAAATACTACATCCGAGATGTTAGGTTCCCTCAGGTTAGGATATATAAAGTTATAGACGTATATGAGGTCCCCACGGAAAAGTACGGGCCGACACGACCGGGATTTTGTAAAACATTACCAGCGAGGGTCTAGATCGGTTAGGTTAGGTTATATTACGATATAGACGTATATAATGTGCCCACCTAGAAGTAGGGGCCGACCCGCCAGGAATGTTGGAAAATACTACATCCGAGATGTTAGGTTCTCTTAGGTTAGGGTATATAACGTTATAGACGTATATAATGTCCTCACCGAGATGTACGGGCCGACACGACCGGGATTTTGTAAAACATTACCAGCGAGGGTGTAGATGGGTTAGGTTAGGTTATATTACGATATAGACGTATATAATGTGCCCACCGAGAAGTAGGGGCCGACCCGCCAGGAATGTTGGAAAATACTACATCCGAGATGTTAGGTACCCTTAGGTTAGGATATATAACGTTATAGACGTATATAATGTCCCCACCGACAAGTACGGGCCGACACGACCGGGATTTTGTAAAACATTACCAGCGAGGGTCTAGATGGGTTAGGTCAGGTTACATTACGATATAGACGTATATAATGTGCCCACCGAGAAGTAGGGGCCGACCCGCCAGGAATGTTGGAAAATACTACATCCGAGATGTTAGGTTCCCTCAGGTTAGGATATATAAAGTTATAGACGTATATGAGGTCCCCACGGAAAAGTACGGGCCGACACGACCGGGATTTTGTAAAACATTACCAGCGAGGGTCTAGATCGGTTAGGTTAGGTTATATTACGATATAGACGTATATAATGTGCCCACCTAGAAGTAGGGGCCGACCCGCCAGGAATGTTGGAAAATACTACATCCGAGATGTTAGGTTCTCTTAGGTTAGGGTATATAACGTTATAGACGTATATAATGTCCCAACCGAGAAGTACCGGCAGACACGACCGGGATTTTGTAAAACATTACCAGCGATGGTCTAGATGGGTTAGGTTAGGTTATATTACGATATAGACCTATATAATGTGCCCACCGAGAAGTAGGGGCCGACCCGCCAGGAATGTTGGAAAATACTACACCCGAGATGTTAGGTTCCCTTAGGTTAGGATATATAAATTTATAGACGTATATAATGTCAGCACCGTGACGTACGGGAAGACATGAACGGGATTCTGTTAAACATTACCAGCGAGGGTCTAGGTGGGTTAGGTTAGGTTATATTACGATATAGACGTATATAATGTGCCCACCGAGATGTAGGGGCCGACCCGCCAGGAATGTTGGAAAATACTACATCCGAGATGTTAGGTTCCCTCAGGTTAGGATATATAAAGTTATAGACGTATATGAGGTCCCCACGGAAAAGTACGGGCCGACACGACCGGGATTTTGTAAAACATTACCAGCGAGGGTCTAGATCGGTTAGGTTAGGTTATATTACGATATAGACGTATATAATGTGCCCACCTAGAAGTAGGGGCCGACCCGCCAGGAATGTTGGAAAATACTACATCCGAGATGTTAGGTTCTCTTAGGTTAGGGTATATAACGTTATAGACGTATATAATGTCCTCACCGAGATGTACGGGCCGACACGACCGGGATTTTGTAAAACATTACCAGCGAGGGTCTAGATGGGTTAGGTTAGGTTATATTACGATATAGACGTATATAATGTGCCCACCGAGAAGAAGGGGCCGACCCGCCAGGAATGTTGGAAAATACTACATCCGAGATGTTAGGTTCCCTTAGGTTAGGATATATAAATTTATAGACGTATATAATATCAGCACCGAGACGTACGGGAAGACATGAAGGGGATTCTGTTAAACATTACCAGCGAGGGTCTAGGTGGGTTAGGTTAGGTTATATTACGATATAGACGTATATAATGTGCCCACCGAGAAGTAGGGGCCGACCCGCCAGGAATGTTGGAAAATACTACATCCGAGATGTTAGGTTCACTTAGGTTAGGATATATAACGTTATAGACGTATATAATGTCCTCACCGAGGTGTACGGTCCGACACGACCGGGATTTTGTAAAACATTACCAGCGAGGGTCTAGATGGGTTAGGTCAGGTTACATTACGATATAGACGTATATAATGTGCCCACCGAGAAGTAGGGGCCGACCCGCCAGGAATGTTGGAAAATACTACATCCGAGATGTTAGGTTCCCTCAGGTTAGGCTATATAAAGTTATAGACGTATATAATGTCCGCACCGAGACGTACGGGAAGACATGAACGGGATTCTGTGAAATTACCAGCGAGGGTCTAGGTGGGTTAGGTTAGGTTATATTACGATATAGACGAATATAATGTGCCCACCTAGAAGTAGGGGCCGACCCGCCAGGAATGTTGGAAAATACTACATCCGAGATGTTAGGTTCTCTTAGGTTAGGGTATATAACGTTATAGACGTATATAATGTCCCCACCGAGAAGTACGGGCAGACACGACCGGGATTTTGTAAAACATTACCAGCGAGGTTCTAGATGGGTTAGGTTAGGTTATATTACGATATAGACCTATATAATGTGCCCACCGAGAAGTAGGGGCCGACCCGCCAGGAATGTTGGAAAATACTACATCCGAGATGTTAGGTTCCCTTAGGTTAGGATATATAAATTTATAGACGTACATAATGTCAGCACCGAGACGTACGGGAAGACATGAAGGGGATTCTGTTAAACATTACCAGCGAGGGTCTAGGTGGGTTAGGTTAGGTTATATTACGATATAGACGTATATAATGTGCCCACCGAGAAGTAGGGGCCGACCCGCCAGGAATGTTGGAAAATACTACATCCGAGATGTTAGGTTCACTTAGGTTAGGATATATAACGTTATAGACGTATATAATGTCCTCACCGAGGTGTACGGTCCGACACGACCGGGATTTTGTAAAACATTACCAGCGAGGGTCTAGATGGGTTAGGTCAGGTTACATTACGATATAGACGTATATAATGTGCCCACCGAGAAGTAGGGGCCGACCCGCCAGGAATGTTGGAAAATACTACATCCGAGATGTTAGGTTCCCTCAGGTTAGGCTATATAAAGTTATAGACGTATATAATGTCCGCACCGAGACGTACGGGAAGACATGAACGGGATTCTGTGAAATTACCAGCGAGCGTCTAGATGGGTTCGGTTAGGTTATATTACGATATAGACGTATGTAATGTGCCCACCGAGAAGTAGGGGCCGACCCGCCAGGAATGTTGGAAAATACTACATCCGAGATGTTAGGTTCTCTTAGGTTAGGGTATATAACGTTATAGACGTATATAATGTCCCCACCGAGAAGTACGGGCAGACACGACCGGGATTTTGTAAAACATTACCAGCGAGGGTCTAGATGGGTTAGGTTAGGTTATATTACGATATAGACCTATATAATGTGCCCACCGAGAAGTAGGGGCCGACCCGCCAGGAATGTTGGAAAATACTACATCCGAGATGTTAGGTTCCCTTAGGTTAGGATATATAAATTTATAGACGTATATAATGTCAGCACCGAGACGTACGGGAAGACATGAACGGGATTCTGTTAAACATTACCAGCGAGGGTCTAGGTGGGTTAGGTTAGGTTATATTACGATATAGACGTATATAATGTGCCCACCGAGAAGTAGGGGCCGACCCGCCAGGAATGTTGGAAAATACTACATCCGAGATGTTAGGTTCACTTAGGTTAGGATATATAACGTTATAGACGTATATAATGTCCGCACCGAGACGTACGGGAAGACATGAACGGGATTCTGTGAAATTACCAGCGAGCGTCTAGATGGGTTCGGTTAGGTTATATTACGATATAGACGTATGTAATGTGCCCACCGAGAAGTAGGGGCCGACCCGCCAGGAATGTTGGAAAATACTACATCCGAGATGTTAGGTTCTCTTAGGTTAGGGTATATAACGTTATAGACGTATATAATGTCCCCACCGAGAAGTACGGGCAGACACGACCGGGATTTTGTAAAACATTACCAGCGAGGGTCTAGATGGGTTAGGTTAGGTTATATTACGATATAGACCTATATAATGTGCCCACCGAGAAGTAGGGGCCGACCCGCCAGGAATGTTGGAAAATACTACATCCGAGATGTTAGGTTCCCTCAGGTTAGGCTATATAAAGTTATAGACGTATATAATGTCCGCACCGAGACGTACGGGAAGACATGAACGGGATTCTGTGAAACATTACCAGCGAGGGTCTAGGTGGGTTAGGTTAGGTTATATTACGATATAGACGAATATAATGTGCCCACCTAGAAGTAGGGGCCGACCAGCCAGGAATGTTGGAAAATACTACATCCGAGATGTTAGGTTCTCTTAGGTTGGGGTATATAACGTTATAGACGTATATAATGTCCCCACCGAGAAGTACGGGCCGACACGACCGGGATTTTGTAAAACATTACCAGCGAGGGTCTAGATGGGTTCGGTTAGGTTATATTACGATATAGACCTATATAATGTGCCCACCGAGAAGTAGGGGCCGACCCGCCAGGAATGTTGGAAAATACTACATCCGAGATGTTAGGTTCCCTCAGGTTAGGCTATATAAAGTTATAGACGTATATAATGTCCGCACCGAGACGTACGGGAAGACATGAACGGGATTCTGTGAAACATTACCAGCGAGGGTCTAGGTGGGTTAGGTTAGGTTATATTACGATATAGACGAATATAATGTGCCCACCTAGAAGTAGGGGCCGACCCGCCAGGAATGTTGGAAAATACTACATCCGAGATGTTAGGTTCTCTTAGGTTGGGGTATATAACGTTATAGACGTATATAATGTCCCCACCGAGAAGTACGGGCCGACACGACCGGGATTTTGTAAAACATTACCAGCGAGGGTCTAGATGGGTTCGGTTAGGTTATATTACGATATAGACGTATGTAATGTCCCCACCGAGAAGTAGGGGCCGACCCGCCAGGAATGTTGGAAAATACTACATCCGAGATGTTAGGTTCTCTTAGGTTAGGGTATATAACGTTATAGACGTATATAATGTCCCCACCGAGAAGTACGGGCAGACACGACCGGGATTTTGTAAAACATTACCAGCGAGGGTCTAGATGGGTTAGGTTAGGTTATATTACGATATAGACCTATATAATGTGCCCACCGAGAAGTAGGGGCCGACCCGCCAGGAATGTTGGAAAATACTACATCCGAGATGTTAGGTTCCCTTAGGTTAGGATATATAAATTTATAGACGTATATAATGTCAGCACCGAGACGTACGGGAAGACATGAACGGGATTCTGTTAAACATTACCAGCGAGGGTCTAGGTGGGTTAGGTTAGGTTATATTACGATATAGACGTATATAATGTGCCCACCGAGAAGTAGGGGCCGACCCGCCAGGAATGTTGGAAAATACTACATCCGAGATGTTAGGTTCACTTAGGTTAGGATATATAACGTTATAGACGTATATAATGTCCGCACCGAGACGTACGGGAAGACATGAACGGGATTCTGTGAAATTACCAGCGAGCGTCTAGATGGGTTCGGTTAGGTTATATTACGATATAGACGTATGTAATGTGCCCACCGAGAAGTAGGGACCGACCCGCCAGGAATGTTGGAAAATACTACATCCGAGATGTTAGGTTCTCTTAGGTTAGGGTATATAACGTTATAGACGTATATAATGTCCCCACCGAGAAGTACGGGCAGACACGACCGGGATTTTGTAAAACATTACCAGCGAGGGTCTAGATGGGTTAGGTTAGGTTATATTACGATATAGACCTATATAATGTGCCCACCGAGAAGTAGGGGCCGACCCGCCAGGAATGTTGGAAAATACTACATCCGAGATGTTAGGTTCCCTCAGGTTAGGCTATATAAAGTTATAGACGTATATAATGTCCGCACCGAGACGTACGGGAAGACATGAACGGGATTCTGTGAAACATTACCAGCGAGGGTCTAGGTGGGTTAGGTTAGGTTATATTACGATATAGACGAATATAATGTGCCCACCTAGAAGTAGGGGCCGACCCGCCAGGAATGTTGGAAAATACTACATCCGAGATGTTAGGTTCTCTTAGGTTGGGGTATATAACGTTATAGACGTATATAATGTCCCCACCGAGAAGTACGGGCCGACACGACCGGGATTTTGTAAAACATTACCAGCGAGGGTCTAGATGGGTTCGGTTAGGTTATATTACGATATAGACGTATGTAATGTGCCCACCGAGAAGTAGGGGCCGACCCGCCAGGAATGTTGGAAAATACTACATCCGAGATGTTAGGTTCCCTCAGGTTAGGCTATATAAAGTTATAGACGTATATAATGTCCGCACCGAGACGTACGGCAAGACATGAACGGGATTCTGTGAAATTACCAGCGAGGGTCTAGGTGGGTTAGGTTAGGTTATATTACGATATAGACGAATATAATGTGCCCACCTAGAAGTAGGGGCCGACCCGCCAGGAATGTTGGAAAAAACTACATCCGAGATGTTAGGTTCTCTTAGGTTGGGGTATATAACGTTATAGACGTATATAATGTCCCCACCGAGAAGTACGGGCCGACACGACCGGGATTTTGTAAAACATTACCAGCGAGGGTCTAGATGGGTTCGGTTAGGTTATATTACGATATAGACGTATGTAATGTGCCCACCGAGAAGTAGGGGCCGACCCGCCAGGAATGTTGGAAAATACTACATCCGAGATGTTAGGTTCTCTTAGGTTAGGGTATATAACGTTATAGACGTATATAATGTCCCCACCGAGAAGTACGGGCAGACACGACCGGGATTTTGTAAAACATTACCAGCGAGGGTCTAGATGGGTTAGGTTAGGTTATATTACGATATAGACCTATATAATGTGCCCACCGAGAAGTAGGGGCCGACCCGCCAGGAATGTTGGAAAATACTACATCCGAGATGTTATGTTCCCTTAGGTTAGGATATATAAATTTATAGACGTATATAATGTCAGCACCGAGACGTACGGGAAGACATGAACGGGATTCTGTTAAACATTTCCAGCGAGGGTCTAGGTGGGTTAGGTTAGGTTATATTACGATATAGACGTATATAATGTGCCCACCGAGAAGTAGGGGCCGACCCGCCAGGAATGTTGGAAAATACTACATCCGAGATGTTAGGTTCACTTAGGTTAGGATATATAACGTTATAGACGTATATAATGTCCTCACCGAGGTGTACGGTCCGACACGACCGGGATTTTGTAAAACATTACCAGCGAGGGTCTAGATGGGTTAGGTCAGGTTACATTACGATATAGACGTATATAATGTGCCCACCGAGAAGTAGGGGCCGACCCGCCAGGAATGTTGGAAAATACTACATCCGAGATGTTAGGTTCCCTCAGGTTAGGCTATATAAAGTTATAGACGTATATAATGTCCGCACCGAGACGTACGGCAAGACATGAACGGGATTCTGTGAAATTACCAGCGAGGGTCTAGGTGGGTTAGGTTAGGTTATATTACGATATAGACGAATATAATGTGCCCACCTAGAAGTAGGGGCCGACCCGCCAGGAATGTTGGAAAATACTACATCCGAGATGTTAGGTTCCCTTAGGTTAGGATATATAAATTTATAGACGTATATAATGTACGCACCGAGACGTACGGGAAGACATGAACGGGATTCTGTTAAACATTACCAGCGAGGATCTAGGTGGGTTAGGTTAGGTTATATTACGATATAGAAGTATATAATGTGCCCACCGAGAAATAGGGGCCGACCCGCCAGGAATGTTGGAAAATACTACATCCGAGATGTTAGGTTCCCTTAGGTTAGGATATATAAATTTATAGACGTATATAATGTCAGCACCGAGACGTACGGGAAGACAGGAACGGGATTCCGTTAAACATTACCAGCGAGGGTCTAGGTGGGTTAGGTTAGGTTATATTACGATATAGACGTATATAATGTGCCCACCGAGAAGTAGGGGCCGACCCGCCAGGAATGTTGGAAAATACTACATGCGAGATGTTAGGTTCACTTAGGTTAGGATATATAACGTTATAGACGTATATAATGTCCTCACCGAGGTGTACGGTCCGACACGACCGGGATTTTGTAAAACATTACCAGCGAGGGTCTAGATGGGTTAGGTCAGGTTACATTACGATATAGACGTATATAATGTGCCCACCGAGAAGTAGGGGCCGACCCGCCAGGAATGTTGGAAAATACTACATCCGAGATGTTAGGTTCCCTCAGGTTAGGCTATATAAAGTTATAGACGTATATAATGTCCGCACCGAGACGTACGGGAAGACATGAACGGGATTCTGTGAAATTACCAGCGAGGGTCTAGGTGGGTTAGGTTAGGTTATATTACGATATAGACGTATATAATGTGCCCACCGAGAAGTAGGGGCCGACCCGCCAGGAATGTTGGAAAATACTACATCCGAGATGTTATGTTCACTTAGGTTAGGATATATAACGTTATAGACGTATATAATGTCCTCACCGAGGTGTACGGTCCGACACGACCGGGATTTTGTAAAACATTACCAGCGAGGGTCTAGATGGGTTAGGTCAGGTTACATTACGATATAGACGTATATAATGTGCCCACCGAGAAGTAGGGGCCGACCCGCCAGGAATGTTGGAAAATACTACATCCGAGATGCTAGGTTCCCTCAGGTTAGGCTATATAAAGTTATAGACGTATATAATGTCCGCACCGAGACGGACGGCAAGACATGAACGGGATTCTGTGAAATTACCAGCGAGGGTCTAGGTGGGTTAGGTTAGGTTATATTACGATATAGACGAATATAATGTGCCCACCTAGAAGTAGGGGCCGACCCGCCAGGAATGTTGGAAAATACTACATCCGAGATGTTAGGTTCCCTTAGGTTAGGATATATAAATTTATAGACGTATATAATGTCCGCACCGAGACGTACGGGAAGACATGAACGGGATTCTGTGAAATTACCAGCGAGGGTCTAGGTGGGTTAGGTTAGGTTATATTACGATATAGACGTATATAATGTGCCCACCGAGAAGTAGGGGCCGACCCGCCAGGAATGTTGGAAAATACTACATCCGAGATGTTAGGTTCACTTAGGTTAGGATATATAACGTTATAGACGTATATAATGTCCTCACCGAGGTGTACGGTCCGACACGACCGGGATTTTGTAAAACATTACCAGCGAGGGTCTAGATGGGTTCGGTTAGGTTATATTACGATATAGACGTATGTAATGTGCCCACCGAGAAGTAGGGGCCGACCCGCCAGGAATGTTGGAAAATACTACATCCGAGATGTTAGGTTCCCTTAGGTTAGGATATATAAATTTATAGACGTATATAATGTCCGCACCGAGACGTACGGGAAGACATGAACGGGATTCTGTGATGCATTACCAGCGAGGGTCTAGGTGGGTTAGGTTAAGTTATATTACGATATAGACCTATATAATGTGCCCACCGAGAAGTAGGGGCCGACCCGCCAGGAATGTTGGAAAATACTACATCCGAGATGTTAGGTTCCCTCAGGTTAGGATATATAAAGTTATAGACGTATATGAGGTCCCCACGGAAAAGTACGGGCCGACACGACCGGGATTTTGTAAAACATTACCAGCGAGGGTCTAGGTGGGTTAGGTTAGGTTATATTACGATATAGACGTATATAATGTGCCCACCTAGAAGTAGGGGCCGACCCGCCAGGAATGTTGGAAAATACTACATCCGAGATGTTAGGTTCCCTTAGGTTAGGATATATAAATTTATAGACGTATATAATGTCCGCACCGAGACGTACGGGAAGACATGAACGGGATTCTGTGAAGCATTACCAGCGAGGGTCTAGGTGGGTTGGGTTAGGTTATATTACGATATAGACCTATATAATGTGCCCACCGAGAAGTAGGGGCCGACCCGCCAGGAATGTTGGAAAATACTACATCCGAGATGTTAGGTTCCCTCAGGTTAGGATATATAAAGTTATATACATATATGAGGTCGCCACGGAAAAGTACGGGCCGACACGACCTGGATTTTGTAAAACATTACCAGCGCGGGTCTAGATGGATTAGGTTAGGTTATATTACGATATAGACGTATATAATGTGCCCACCGAGAAGTAGGGGCCGACCCGCAAGAAAAGTTGGAAAATTCTACATCCGAGATGTTAAGTTGCCTTAGGTTAGGATATATAACGTTATAGACGTATATAATGTCCGCATCGAGACGTACGGGACGACACGAACGGGATTCTGTAAAACATTCCCAGCTAGGGGCTAGATGTGTTACGTTAGGTTATATTACGTAATAGACGTATATAATGATCCCACCGTGAATTGGCGCCGACCCGCCAGGAATGTTGGAAAATACTACATCCGAGATGTTAGGTTCACTTAGGTTAGGATATATAACGTTATAGACGTATATAATGTCCTCACCGAGTTGTACGGTCCGACACGACCGGGATTTTGTAAAACATTACCAGCGAGGGTCTAGATGGGTTAGGTCAGGTTACATTACGATATAGAAGTATATAATGTGCCCACCGAGAAGTAGGGGCCGACCCGCCAGGAATGTTGGAAAATACTACATCCGAGATGTTAGGTTCCCTCAGGTTAGGCTATATAAAGTTATAGACGTATATAATGTCCGCACCGAGACGTACGGGAAGACATGAACGGGATTCTGTGAAACATTACCAGCGAGGGTCTAGGTGGGTTAGGTTAGGTTATATTACGATATAGACGAATATAATGTGCCCACCTAGAAGTAGGGGCCGACCCGCCAGGAATGTTGTCAAATACTACATCCGAGATGTTAGGTTCCCTTAGGTTAGGATATATAACGTTATAGACGTATATAATGTCCTCACCGAGATGTACGGGCCGACACGACCGGGATTTTGTAAAACATTACCAGCGAGGGTCTAGATGGGTTAGGTTAGGTTATATTACGATATAGACGTATATAATGTGCCCACCGAGAAGTAGGGGCCGACCCGCCAGGAATGTTGGAAAATACTACATCCGAGATGTTAGGTACCCTTAGGTTAGGATATATAACGTTAGAGACGTATATAATGTCCCCACCGACAAGTACGGGCCGACACGACCGGGATTTTGTAAAACATTACCATTGAGGGTCTAGATGGGTTAGGTTAGGTTATATTACGATATAGACCTATATAATGTGCCCACCGAGATGTAGGGGCCGACCCGCCAGGAATGTTGGAAAATACTACATCCGAGATGTTAGGTTCCCTCAGGTTAGGATATATAAAGTTATAGACGTATATGAGGTCCCCACGGAAAAGTACGGGCCGACACGACCGGGATTTTGTAAAACATTACCAGCGAGGGTCTAGATCGGTTAGGTTAGGTTATATTACGATATAGACGTATATAATGTGCCCACCTAGAAGTAGGGGCCGACCCGCCAGGAATGTTGGAAAATACTACATCCGAGATGTTAGGTTCTCTTAGGTTAGGGTATATAACGTTATAGACGTATATAATGTCCTCACCGAGATGTACGGGCCGACACGACCGGGATTTTGTAAAACATTACCAGCGAGGGTGTAGATGGGTTAGGTTAGGTTATATTACGATATAGACGTATATAATGTGCCCACCGAGAAGTAGGGGCCGACCCGCCAGGAATGTTGGAAAATACTACATCCGAGATGTTAGGTACCCTTAGGTTAGGATATATAACGTTATAGACGTATATAATGTCCCCACCGACAAGTACGGGCCGACACGACCGGGATTTTGTAAAACATTACCAGCGAGGATCTAGATGGGTTAGGTCAGGTTACATTACGATATAGACGTATATAATGTGCCCACCGAGAAGTAGGGGCCGACCCGCCAGGAATGTTGGAAAATACTACATCCGAGATGTTAGGTTCCCTCAGGTTAGGATATATAAAGTTATAGACGTATATGAGGTCCCCACGGAAAAGTACGGGCCGACACGACCGGGATTTTGTAAAACATTACCAGCGAGGGTCTAGATCGGTTAGGTTAGGTTATATTACGATATAGACGTATATAATGTGCCCACCTAGAAGTAGGGGCCGACCCGCCAGGAATGTTGGAAAATACTACATCCGAGATGTTAGGTTCTCTTAGGTTAGGGTATATAACGTTATAGACGTATATAATGTCCCAACCGAGAAGTACCGGCAGACACGACCGGGATTTTGTAAAACATTACCAGCGATGGTCTAGATGGGTTAGGTTAGGTTATATTACGATATAGACCTATATAATGTGCCCACCGAGAAGTAGGGGCCGACCCGCCAGGAATGTTGGAAAATACTACACCCGAGATGTTAGGTTCCCTTAGGTTAGGATATATAAATTTATAGACGTATATAATGTCAGCACCGTGACGTACGGGAAGACATGAACGGGATTCTGTTAAACATTACCAGCGAGGGTCTAGGTGGGTTAGGTTAGGTTATATTACGATATAGACGTATATAATGTGCCCACCGAGATGTAGGGGCCGACCCGCCAGGAATGTTGGAAAATACTACATCCGAGATGTTAGGTTCCCTCAGGTTAGGATATATAAAGTTATAGACGTATATGAGGTCCCCACGGAAAAGTACGGGCCGACACGACCGGGATTTTGTAAAACATTACCAGCGAGGGTCTAGATCGGTTAGGTTAGGTTATATTACGATATAGACGTATATAATGTGCCCACCTAGAAGTAGGGGCCGACCCGCCAGGAATGTTGGAAAATACTACATCCGAGATGTTAGGTTCTCTTAGGTTAGGGTATATAACGTTATAGACGTATATAATGTCCTCACCGAGATGTACGGGCCGACACGACCGGGATTTTGTAAAACATTACCAGCGAGGGTCTAGATGGGTTAGGTTAGGTTATATTACGATATAGACGTATATAATGTGCCCACCGAGAAGAAGGGGCCGACCCGCCAGGAATGTTGGAAAATACTACATCCGAGATGTTAGGTACCCTTAGGTTAGGATATATAACGTTATAGACGTATATAATGTCCCCACCGACAAGTACGGGCCGACACGACCGGGATTTTGTAAAACATTACCAGCGAGGGTCTAGATGGGTTAGGTCAGGTTACATTACGATATAGACGTATATAATGTGCCCACCGAGAAGTAGGGGCCGACCCGCCAGGAATGTTGGAAAATACTACATCCGAGATGTTAGGTACCCTCAGGTTAGGATATATAAAGTTATAGACGTATATGAGGTCCCCACGGAAAAGTACGGGCCGACACGACCGGGATTTTGTAAAACATTACCAGCGAGGGTCTAGGTGGGTTAGGTTAGGTTATATTACGATATAGACGTATATAATATGCCCACCTAGAAGTAGGGGCCGACCCGCCAGGAATGTTGGAAAATACTACATCCGAGATGTTAGGTTCTCTTAGGTTAGGGTATATAACGTTATAGACGTATATAATGTCCCCACCGAGAAGTACGGGCAGACACGACCGGGATTTTGTAAAACATTACCAGCGAGGGTCTAGATGGGTTAGGTTAGGTTATATTACGATATAGACCTATATAATGTGCCCACCGAGATGTAGGGGCCGACCCGCCAGGAATGTTGGAAAATACTACATCCGAGATGTTAGGTTCCCTCAGGTTAGGATATATAAAGTTATAGACGTATATGAGGTCCCCACGGAAAAGTACGGGCCGACACGACCGGGATTTTGTAAAACATTACCAGCGAGGGTGTAGATGGGTTAGGTTAGGTTATATTACGATATAGACGTATATAATGTGCCCACCGAGAAGTAGGGGCCGACCCGCCAGGAATGTTGGAAAATACTACATCCGAGATGTTAGGTACCCTTAGGTTAGGATATATAACGTTATAGACGTATATAATGTCCCCACCGACAAGTACGGGCCGACACGACCGGGATTTTGTAAAACATTACCAGCGAGGGTCTAGATGGGTTAGGTCAGGTTACATTACGATATAGACGTATATAATGTGCCCACCGAGAAGTAGGGGCCGACCCGCCAGGAATGTTGGAAAATACTACATCCGAGATGTTAGGTTCCCTCAGGTTAGGATATATAAAGTTATAGACGTATATGAGGTCCCCACGGAAAAGTACGGGCCGACACGACCGGGATTTTGTAAAACATTACCAGCGAGGGTCTAGATCGGTTAGGTTAGGTTATATTACGATATAGACGTATATAATGTGCCCACCTAGAAGTAGGGGCCGACCCGCCAGGAATGTTGGAAAATACTACATCCGAGATGTTAGGTTCTCTTAGGTTAGGGTATATAACGTTATAGACGTATATAATGTCCCAACCGAGAAGTACCGGCAGACACGACCGGGATTTTGTAAAACATTACCAGCGATGGTCTAGATGGGTTAGGTTAGGTTATATTACGATATAGACCTATATAATGTGCCCACCGAGAAGTAGGGGCCGACCCGCCAGGAATGTTGGAAAATACTACACCCGAGATGTTAGGTTCCCTTAGGTTAGGATATATAAATTTATAGACGTATATAATGTCAGCACCGTGACGTACGGGAAGACATGAACGGGATTCTGTTAAACATTACCAGCGAGGGTCTAGGTGGGTTAGGTTAGGTTATATTACGATATAGACGTATATAATGTGCCCACCGAGATGTAGGGGCCGACCCGCCAGGAATGTTGGAAAATACTACATCCGAGATGTTAGGTTCCCTCAGGTTAGGATATATAAAGTTATAGACGTATATGAGGTCCCCACGGAAAAGTACGGGCCGACACGACCGGGATTTTGTAAAACATTACCAGCGAGGGTCTAGATCGGTTAGGTTAGGTTATATTACGATATAGACGTATATAATGTGCCCACCTAGAAGTAGGGGCCGACCCGCCAGGAATGTTGGAAAATACTACATCCGAGATGTTAGGTTCTCTTAGGTTAGGGTATATAACGTTATAGACGTATATAATGTCCTCACCGAGATGTACGGGCCGACACGACCGGGATTTTGTAAAACATTACCAGCGAGGGTCTAGATGGGTTAGGTTAGGTTATATTACGATATAGACGTATATAATGTGCCCACCGAGAAGTAGGGGCCGACCCGCCAGGAATGTTGGAAAATACTACATCCGAGATGTTAGGTACCCTTAGGTTAGGATATATAACGTTATAGACGTATATAATGTCCCCACCGACAAGTACGGGCCGACACGACCGGGATTTTGTAAAACATTACCAGCGAGGGTCTAGATGGGTTAGGTCAGGTTACATTACGATATAGACGTATATAATGTGCCCACCGAGAAGTAGGGGCCGACCCGCCAGGAATGTTGGAAAATACTACATCCGAGATGTTAGGTACCCTCAGGTTAGGATATATAAAGTTATAGACGTATATGAGGTCCCCACGGAAAAGTACGGGCCGACACGACCGGGATTTTGTAAAACATTACCAGCGAGGGTCTAGGTGGGTTAGGTTAGGTTATATTACGATATAGACGTATATAATATGCCCACCTAGAAGTAGGGGCCGACCCGCCAGGAATGTTGGAAAATACTACATCCGAGATGTTAGGTTCTCTTAGGTTAGGGTATATAACGTTATAGACGTATATAATGTCCCCACCGAGAAGTACGGGCAGACACGACCGGGATTTTGTAAAACATTACCAGGGAGGGTCTAGATGGGTTAGGTTAGGTTATATTACGATATAGACCTATATAATGTGCCCACCGAGATGTAGGGGCCGACCCGCCAGGAATGTTGGAAAATACTACATCCGAGATGTTAGGTTCCCTCAGGTTAGGATATATAAAGTTATAGACGTATATGAGGTCCCCACGGAAAAGTACGGGCCGACACGACCGGGATTTTGTAAAACATTACCAGCGAGGGTCTAGATCGGTTAGGTTAGGTTATATTACGATATAGACGTATATAATGTGCCCACCTAGAAGTAGGGGCCGACCCGCCAGGAATGTTGGAAAATACTACATCCGAGATGTTAGGTTCTCTTAGGTTAGGGTATATAACGTTATAGACGTATATAATGTCCTCACCGAGATGTACGGGCCGACACGACCGGGATTTTGTAAAACATTACCAGCGAGGGTCTAGATGGGTTAGGTTAGGTTATATTACGATATAGACGTATATAATGTGCCCACCGAGAAGAAGGGGCCGACCCGCCAGGAATGTTGGAAAATACTACATCCGAGATGTTAGGTACCCTTAGGTTAGGATATATAACGTTATAGACGTATATAATGTCCCCACCGACAAGTACGGGCCGACACGACCGGGATTTTGTAAAACATTACCAGCGAGGGTCTAGATGGGTTAGGTCAGGTTACATTACGATATAGACGTATATAATGTGCCCACCGAGAAGTAGGGGCCGACCCGCCAGGAATGTTGGAAAATACTACATCCGAGATGTTAGGTACCCTCAGGTTAGGATATATAAAGTTATAGACGTATATGAGGTCCCCACGGAAAAGTACGGGCCGACACGACCGGGATTTTGTAAAACATTACCAGCGAGGGTCTAGGTGGGTTAGGTTAGGTTATATTACGATATAGACGTATATAATATGCCCACCTAGAAGTAGGGGCCGACCCGCCAGGAATGTTGGAAAATACTACATCCGAGATGTTAGGTTCTCTTAGGTTAGGGTATATAACGTTATAGACGTATATAATGTCCCCACCGAGAAGTACGGGCAGACACGACCGGGATTTTGTAAAACATTACCAGCGAGGGTCTAGATGGGTTAGGTTAGGTTATATTACGATATAGACCTATATAATGTGCCCACCGAGATGTAGGGGCCGACCCGCCAGGAATGTTGGAAAATACTACATCCGAGATGTTAGGTTCCCTCAGGTTAGGATATATAAAGTTATAGACGTATATGAGGTCCCCACGGAAAAGTACGGGCCGACACGACCGGGATTTTGTAAAACATTACCAGCGAGGGTGTAGATGGGTTAGGTTAGGTTATATTACGATATAGACGTATATAATGTGCCCACCGAGAAGTAGGGGCCGACCCGCCAGGAATGTTGGAAAATACTACATCCGAGATGTTAGGTACCCTTAGGTTAGGATATATAACGTTATAGACGTATATAATGTCCCCACCGACAAGTACGGGCCGACACGACCGGGATTTTGTAAAACATTACCAGCGAGGGTCTAGATGGGTTAGGTCAGGTTACATTACGATATAGACGTATATAATGTGCCCACCGAGAAGTAGGGGCCGACCCGCCAGGAATGTTGGAAAATACTACATCCGAGATGTTAGGTTCCCTCAGGTTAGGATATATAAAGTTATAGACGTATATGAGGTCCCCACGGAAAAGTACGGGCCGACACGACCGGGATTTTGTAAAACATTACCAGCGAGGGTCTAGATCGGTTAGGTTAGGTTATATTACGATATAGACGTATATAATGTGCCCACCTAGAAGTAGGGGCCGACCCGCCAGGAATGTTGGAAAATACTACATCCGAGATGTTAGGTTCTCTTAGGTTAGGGTATATAACGTTATAGACGTATATAATGTCCCAACCGAGAAGTACCGGCAGACACGACCGGGATTTTGTAAAACATTACCAGCGATGGTCTAGATGGGTTAGGTTAGGTTATATTACGATATAGACCTATATAATGTGCCCACCGAGAAGTAGGGGCCGACCCGCCAGGAATGTTGGAAAATACTACACCCGAGATGTTAGGTTCCCTTAGGTTAGGATATATAAATTTATAGACGTATATAATGTCAGCACCGTGACGTACGGGAAGACATGAACGGGATTCTGTTAAACATTACCAGCGAGGGTCTAGGTGGGTTAGGTTAGGTTATATTACGATATAGACGTATATAATGTGCCCACCGAGATGTAGGGGCCGACCCGCCAGGAATGTTGGAAAATACTACATCCGAGATGTTAGGTTCCCTCAGGTTAGGATATATAAAGTTATAGACGTATATGAGGTCCCCACGGAAAAGTACGGGCCGACACGACCGGGATTTTGTAAAACATTACCAGCGAGGGTCTAGATCGGTTAGGTTAGGTTATATTACGATATAGACGTATATAATGTGCCCACCTAGAAGTAGGGGCCGACCCGCCAGGAATGTTGGAAAATACTACATCCGAGATGTTAGGTTCTCTTAGGTTAGGGTATATAACGTTATAGACGTATATAATGTCCTCACCGAGATGTACGGGCCGACACGACCGGGATTTTGTAAAACATTACCAGCGAGGGTCTAGATGGGTTAGGTTAGGTTATATTACGATATAGACGTATATAATGTGCCCACCGAGAAGTAGGGGCCGACCCGCCAGGAATGTTGGAAAATACTACATCCGAGATGTTAGGTACCCTTAGGTTAGGATATATAACGTTATAGACGTATATAATGTCCCCACCGACAAGTACGGGCCGACACGACCGGGATTTTGTAAAACATTACCAGCGAGGGTCTAGATGGGTTAGGTCAGGTTACATTACGATATAGACGTATATAATGTGCCCACCGAGAAGTAGGGGCCGACCCGCCAGGAATGTTGGAAAATACTACATCCGAGATGTTAGGTACCCTCAGGTTAGGATATATAAAGTTATAGACGTATATGAGGTCCCCACGGAAAAGTACGGGCCGACACGACCGGGATTTTGTAAAACATTACCAGCGAGGGTCTAGGTGGGTTAGGTTAGGTTATATTACGATATAGACGTATATAATATGCCCACCTAGAAGTAGGGGCCGACCCGCCAGGAATGTTGGAAAATACTACATCCGAGATGTTAGGTTCTCTTAGGTTAGGGTATATAACGTTATAGACGTATATAATGTCCCCACCGAGAAGTACGGGCAGACACGACCGGGATTTTGTAAAACATTACCAGGGAGGGTCTAGATGGGTTAGGTTAGGTTATATTACGATATAGACCTATATAATGTGCCCACCGAGATGTAGGGGCCGACCCGCCAGGAATGTTGGAAAATACTACATCCGAGATGTTAGGTTCCCTCAGGTTAGGATATATAAAGTTATAGACGTATATAATGTCAGCACCGTGACGTACGGGAAGACATGAACGGGATTCTGTTAAACATTACCAGCGAGGGTCTAGGTGGGTTAGGTTAGGTTATATTACGATATAGACGTATATAATGTGCCCACCGAGAAGTAGGGGCCGACCCGCCAGGAATGTTGGAAAATACTACATCCGAGATGTTAGGTTCACTTAGGTTAGGATATATAACGTTATAGACGTATATAATGTCCTCACCGAGGTGTACGGTCCGACACGACCGGGATTTTGTAAAACATTACCAGCGAGGGTCTAGATGGGTTAGGTCAGGTTACATTACGATATAGACGTATATAATGTGCCCACCGAGAAGTAGGGGCCGACCCGCCAGGAATGTTGGAAAATACTACATCCGAGATGTTAGGTTCTCTTAGGTTAGGGTATATAACGTTATAGACGTATATAATGTCCCCACCGAGAAGTACGGGCAGACACGACCGGGATTTTGTAAAACATGACCAGCGAGGGTCTAGATGGGTTAGGTTAGGTTATATTACGATATAGACCTATATAATGTGCCCACCGAGAAGTAGGGGCCGACCCGCCAGGAATGTTGAAAAATACTACATCCGAGATGTTAGGTTCCCTTAGGTTAGGATATATAAATTTATAGACGTATATAATGTCAGCACCGAGACGTACGGGAAGACATGAACGGGATTCTGTTAAACATTACCAGCGAGGGTCTAGGTGGGTTAGGTTAGGTTATATTACGATATAGACGTATATAATGTGCCCACCGAGAAGTAGGGGCCGACCCGCCAGGAATGTTGGAAAATACTACATGCGAGATGTTAGGTTCACTTAGGTTAGGATATATAACGTTATAGACGTATATAATGTCCTCACCGAGGTGTACGGTCCGACACGACCGGGATTTTGTAAAACATTACCAGCGAGGGTCTAGATGGGTTAGGTCAGGTTACATTACGATATAGACGTATATAATGTGCCCACCGAGAAGTAGGGGCCGACCCGCCAGGAATATTGGAAAATACTACATCCGAGATGTTAGGTTCCCTCAGGTTAGGCTATATAAAGTTATAGACGTATATAATGTCCGCACCGAGACGTACGGGAAGACATGAACGGGATTCTGTGAAATTACCAGCGAGGGTCTAGGTGGGTTAGGTTAGGATATATTACGATATAGACGAATATAATGTGCCCACCTAGAAGTAGGGGCCGACCCGCCAGGAATGTTGGAAAATACTACATCCGAGATGTTAGGTTCCCTTAGGTTAGGATATATAAATTTATAGACGTATATAATGTCAGCACCGTGACGTACGGGAAGACATGAACGGGATTCTGTTAAACATTACCAGCGAGGGTCTAGGTGGGTTAGGTTAGGTTATATTACGATATAGACGTATATAATGTGCCCACCGAGATGTAGGGGCCGACCCGCCAGGAATGTTGGAAAATACTACATCCGAGATGTTAGGTTCCCTCAGGTTAGGATATATAAAGTTATAGACGTATATGAGGTCCCCACGGAAAAGTACGGGCCGACACGACCGGGATTTTGTAAAACATTACCAGCGAGGGTCTAGATCGGTTAGATTAGGTTATATTACGATATAGACGTATATAATGTGCCCACCTAGAAGTAGGGACCGACCCGCCAGGAATGTTGGAAAATACTACATCCGAGATGTTAGGTTCTCTTAGGTTAGGGTATATAACGTTATAGACGTATATAATGTCCCAACCGAGAAGTACCGGCAGACACGACCGGGATTTTGTAAAACATTACCAGCGATGGTCTAGATGGGTTAGGTTAGGTTATATTACGATATAGACCTATATAATGTGCCCACCGAGAAGTAGGGGCCGACCCGCCAGGAATGTTGGAAAATACTACATCCGAGATGTTAGGTTCCCTTAGGTTAGGATATATAAATTTATAGACGTATATAATGTCAGCACCGTGACGTACGGGAAGACATGAACGGGATTCTGTTAAACATTACCAGCGAGGGTCTAGGTGGGTTAGGTTAGGTTATATTACGATATAGACGTATATAATGTGCCCACCGAGAAGTAGGGGCCGACCCGCCAGGAATGTTGGAAAATACTACATCCGAGATGTTAGGTTCACTTAGGTTAGGATATATAACGTTATAGACGTATATAATGTCCTCACCGAGGTGTACGGTCCGACACGACCGGGATTTTGTAAAACATTACCAGCGAGGGTCTAGATGGGTTAGGTCAGGTTACATTACGATATAGACGTATATAATGTGCCCACCGAGAAGTAGGGGCCGACCCGCCAGGAATGTTGGAAAATACTACATCCGAGATGTTAGGTTCTCTTAGGTTAGGGTATATAACGTTATAGACGTATATAATGTCCCCACCGAGAAGTACGGGCAGACACGACCGGGATTTTGTAAAACATGACCAGCGAGGGTCTAGATGGGTTAGGTTAGGTTATATTACGATATAGACCTATATAATGTGCCCACCGAGAAGTAGGGGCCGACCCGCCAGGAATGTTGAAAAATACTACATCCGAGATGTTAGGTTCCCTTAGGTTAGGATATATAAATTTATAGACGTATATAATGTCAGCACCGAGACGTACGGGAAGACATGAACGGGATTCTGTTAAACATTACCAGCGAGGGTCTAGGTGGGTTAGGTTAGGTTATATTACGATATAGACGTATATAATGTGCCCACCGAGAAGTAGGGGCCGACCCGCCAGGAATGTTGGAAAATACTACATGCGAGATGTTAGGTTCACTTAGGTTAGGATATATAACGTTATAGACGTATATAATGTCCTCACCGAGGTGTACGGTCCGACACGACCGGGATTTTGTAAAACATTACCAGCGAGGGTCTAGATGGGTTAGGTCAGGTTACATTACGATATAGACGTATATAATGTGCCCACCGAGAAGTAGGGGCCGACCCGCCAGGAATATTGGAAAATACTACATCCGAGATGTTAGGTTCCCTCAGGTTAGGCTATATAAAGTTATAGACGTATATAATGTCCGCACCGAGACGTACGGGAAGACATGAACGGGATTCTGTGAAATTACCAGCGAGGGTCTAGGTGGGTTAGGTTAGGATATATTACGATATAGACGAATATAATGTGCCCACCTAGAAGTAGGGGCCGACCCGCCAGGAATGTTGGAAAATACTACATCCGAGATGTTAGGTTCCCTTAGGTTAGGATATATAAATTTATAGACGTATATAATGTCAGCACCGAGACGTACGGGAAGACATGAACGGGATTCTGTTAAACATTACCAGCGAGGGTCTAGGTGGGTTAGGTTAGGTTATATTACGATATAGACGTATATAATGTGCCCACCGAGAAGTAGGGGCCGACCCGCCAGGAATGTTGGAAAATACTACATCCGAGATGTTAGGTTCACTTAGGTTAGGATATATAACGTTATAGACGTATATAATGTCCTCACCGAGGTGTACGGTCCGACACGACCGGGATTTTGTAAAACATTACCAGCGAGGGTCTAGATGGGTTAGGTCAGGTTACATTACGATATAGACGTATATAATGTGCCCACCGAGAAGTTGGGGCCGACCCGCCAGGAATGTTGGAAAATACTACATCCGAGATGTTAGGTTCCCTCAGGTTAGGCTATATAAAGTTATAGACGTATATAATGTCCGCACCGAGACGTACGGGAAGACATGAACGGGATTCTGTGGAATTACCAGCGAGGGTCTAGGTGGGTTAGGTTAGGTTATATTACGATATAGACGAATATAATGTGCCCACCTAGAAGTAGGGGCCGACCCGCCAGGAATGTTGGAAAATACTACATCCGAGATGTTAGGTTCCCTTAGGTTAGGATATATAAATTTATAGACGTATATAATGTACGCACCGAGACGTACGGGAAGACATGAACGGGATTCTGTGAAACATTACTAGCGAGGATCTAGGTGGGTTAGGTTAGGTTATATTACGATATAGAAGTATATAATGTGCCCACCGAGAAGTAGGGGCCGACCCGCCAGGAATGTTGGAAAATACTACATCCGAGATGTTAGGTTCCCTTAGGTTAGGATATATAAATTTATAGACGTATATAATGTCCGCACCGAGACGTACGGGAAGACATGAACGGGATTCTGTGAAGCATTACCAGCGAGGGTCTAGGTGGGTTAGGTTAGGTTATATTACGATATAGACCTATGAAATGTGCCCACCTAGAAGTAGGGGCCGACCCGCCAGGAATGTTGGAAAATACTACACCCGAGATGTTAGGTTCTCTTAGGTTGGGGTATATAACGTTATAGACGTATATAATGTCCCCACCGAGAAGTACCGGCCGACACGACCGGGATTTTGTAGAACATTACCAGCGAGGGTCTAGATGGGTTAGGTTAGGTTATATTACGATATAGACGAATATAATGTGCCCACCTAGAAGTAGGGGCCGACCCGCCCGGAATGTTGGAAAATACTACATCCGAGATGTTAGGTTCTCTTAGGTTAGGGTATATAACGTTATAGACGTATATAATGTCCCAACCGAGAAGTACGGGCCGACACGACCGGGATTTTGTAAAACATTACCAGCGAGGGTCTAGATGGGTTCGGTTAGGTTATATTACGATATAGACGTATGTAATGTGCCCACCGAGAAGTAGGGGCCGACCCGCCAGGAATGTTGGAAAATACTACATCCGAGATGTTAGGTTCCCTTAGGTTAGGATATATAAATTTATAGACGTATATAATGTCCGCACCGAGACGTACGGGCCGACACGAAGCGGGATTTTGTAAAACATTACCAGCGAGGGTCTAGATGGGTTAGGTTAGGTTATATTACGTTTTAGACGTAAATAATGTTCCCACCGAGAAGTGGGGCCGACCCGCCAGGAATGTTGTGAAATACTACATTCGAGATGTTAGGTTGCCTTAGGTTAGGATATATAACTTTATAGACGTATATAATGTCCGGCTTCGAGACGTACGGAAAGACACGAACGGGATTCTGCGAAACATTACCAGCGAGGGTGTATGTGGCTTAGGTTAGGTTATATTACGTTATAGACGTATATAATGTGCCCACCGAGAAGTAGCTGCCGACACGCCAGGAATGTTGGAAAATACTACATCCGAGATGTTAGGTTCCCTTAGGTTAGGATATATAAAATTGTAGACGTATAAAATGTCCCCACGGAAAAGTACGGGCCGACATGACCGGGATTTTGGAAAACATTACGAGCGAGTGTCTAGATGGGTTAGTGTAGGTTATATTACTATATAGACGTATATAATGTACCCACCGAGAAGTAGGGTCCGACCCGCCAGGAATGTTGGAAAATACTACGTCCGAGATGTTAAGTTGCCTTTGGTTAGGATATATAACGTTACAGACGTATATAATGTCCGCACCGAGACGCACGGGACGACACGACCGGGATACTGTAAAACATTATCAGCTAGGGGCTAGATGGGTTAGGTTAGGTTATATTACGTTATAGACGTATATCATGTGCCCACCGAGAAGTAGGGGCCGACCCGCCAGGACTGTTGGAAAATACTACATCGGAGATGTTAATTTGCCTTAGGTTAGAATATATAACGTTATAGACGTATATAATATCCGCACCGAGACGTACGAGACGACACGACCGGGATTCTGTAAAACATTACCAGCGAGGGTCTAGATAGGTTAGGTTAGGTTATATTACGATATAGACGTATATAATGTGCCCACCGAGAAGTAGCGGCCGCCCCGCCAGGAATGTTGGAAAATACTACATCCGAGATGTTAGGTTGCCTTAGGTTTGGATATATAACGATATAGACGTATATAATGTCCCCACGGAGAAGTATGGGCCGACAGGACCGGGGTTTTGTAAAACATTACCAGCGAGGGTCTAGATGGGTTAGGTTAGGTTATATTACGATATAGACGTATATAATGTGACCACCGAGAAGTAGGGTCCGACCCGCCAGGAATGTTGGAAAATACTACATCCGAGATGTTAAGTTGCCTTTGGTTAGGATATATAACGTTATAGACGTATATAATGTCCGCACCGAGACGCACGGGACGACACGACCGGGATACTGTAAAACATTACAAGCGAGGGGCTAGATGGGTTAGGTTAGGCTATACTACGTTATAAACGTATATAATGTTCCCACCGAGAAGTGGGGCCGACCAGCCAGGAATGTTGTGAAATACTACATCCGAGATGTTAGGTTCCCTTAGGTTAGGATATATATCGTTATAGACGTATATAATGTCCGCATCGAGACGTACGTGCCGATGCGCCCGGGATTTTGTAAAACATTAACAGCGAGTGTCTAGATGGGTTAGGTTAGGTTATATTACGATATAGACGTATATAATGTGCCCACCGAGAAGTAGGGTCTGACCCGCCAAGAATGTTGGAAAATTCTACATCCGAGAGGTGAAGTTGCCTTAGGTTAGGATATATAACGTCATAGACGTATATAATGTCCGCACCGAGTAGTACGGGACGACACGACCGGGATACTGTAAAACATTACAAGCGAGGGGCTAGATGGGTTAGGTTAGGCTATACTACGTTATAAACGTATATAATGTTCCCACCGAGAAGTGGGGCCGACCAGCCAGGAATGTTGTGAAATACTACATCCGAGATGTTAGGTTCCCTTAGGTTAGGATATATATCGTTATAGACGTATATAATGTCCGCATCGAGACGTACGTGCCGATGCGCCCGGGATTTTGTAAAACATTAACAGCGAGTGTCTAGATGGGTTAGGTTAGGTTATATTACGATATAGACGTATATAATGTGCCCACCGAGAAGTAGGGTCTGACCCGCCAAGAATGTTGGAAAATTCTACATCCGAGAGGTGAAGTTGCCTTAGGTTAGGATATATAACGTCATAGACGTATATAATGTCCGCACCGAGTAGTACGGGACGACACGACCGGGATTCTGTAAAACATTCCCAGCTAGGGGCTAGATGGGTTAGGTTAGGTTATATTACATTATAGACGTATATAATGTGCCCACCGAGAAGTAGGGGCCGACCCGCCAGGAATGTTGGAAAATACTACATCGGAGATGTTAAGTTGCCTTAGGTTAGAATATATAACGTTATAGACGTATATAATATCCGCACCGAGACGTACGAGACGACACGACCGGGATTCTGTAAAACATTACCAGCGAGGGTCTAGATGGGTTAGGTTAGGTTATATTACGATATAGACGTATATAATGTGCCCACCGAGAAGTAGGGGCCGACCCGCCAGGAATGTTGGAAAATACTACATTCGAGATGTTAAGTTGCCTTAGGTTAGGATGTATATAATTATAGACGTATATAATGTCCCCACGGAGAAGTACAGGCCGACACGACCGGGATTATGTAAAACATTAACAGCGAGGGTCTAGATGGGTTAGGTTAGGTTATATTACGATATAGACGTATATAATGTGCCCACCGAGAAGTAGGGTCCGACCCGCCAAGACTGTTGGAAAATACTACATCCGAGAGGTTAAGTTGCCTTAGGTTAGGATATATAAGGTTATAGACGTAAATAATGTCCCCACCGAGACGCACGGGACGACACGACCGGGATACTGTAAAACATTACAAGCGAGGGTCTAGATGGGTTAGGTTAGGTTATATTACGTTATAGACGTAAATAATGTTCCCACCGAGAAGTGGGGCCGACCCGCCAGGAATGTTGTGAAATACTACATTCGAGATTATAGGTTGCCTTAGGTTAGGATATATAACTTTATAGACGTATATAATGTCCGGCTTCGAGACGTACGGGACGACACGACCGGGATTCTGTAAAACATTCCCAGCTAGGGGCTAGATGGGTTAGGTTAGGTTATATTACGTTATAGACGTATATAATGTGCCCACCGAGAAGTAGGGGCCGACCCGCCAGGAATGTTGGAAAATACTACATTCGAGATGTTAAGTTGCCTTAGGTTAGGGTATATAAAATTATAGACGTATATAACGTCCCCACGGAAAAGTACGGGCCGACACGACCGGGATTTTGTAAAACATTAACAGCGAGGGTCTAGCTGGGTTAGGTTAGGTTATATTACGATATAGACGTATATAATATGCCCACTGAGAAGTAGGGTCCGACCTGCCAGGAATGTTGTGAAATACTACATCCGAGATGTTAGGTTCCCTTAGGTTAGGATATATAACGTTATAGTCGTAAATAATGTCCCCACCGAGAAGTAGTGGCCGACACGACGGGGATACTGTAAAACATTACAAGCGAGGGGCTAGATGGGTTATGTTAGGCTATACTACGTTATAAACGTATATAATGTTCCCACCGAGAAGTGGGGCCGACCAGCCAGGAATGTTGTGAAATACTACATCCGAGATGTTAGGTTCCCTTAGGTTAGGATATATATCGTTATAGACGTATATAATGTCCGCATTGAGACGTACGTGCCGATGCGACCGGGATTTTGTAAAACATTAACAGCGAGTGTCTAGATGGGTTAGGTTAGGTTATATTACGATATAGACGTATATAATGTGCCCACCGAGAAGTAGGGTCTGACCCGCCAAGAATGTTGGAAAATACTACATCCGAGAGGTGAAGTTGCCTTAGGTTAGGATATATAAATTTATAGACGTATATAAAGTCCGCACCGAGACGTACAGGAAGACATGAACGGGATTCTGTAAAACATTACCAGCGAGGGTCTGGGTGGGTTAGGTTAGGTTATATTACGATATAGACGTATATAATGTTCCCACCGAGAATTGGAGCCGCCCCGCCAGGAATGTTGTGAAATACTACATCCGAGATGTTAGGTTCCCTTAGGTTAGGATATATAACGTTATAGACGTAAATAATGTCCCCACCGAGAAGTACGGGCCGACCCGACCGGGATTTTGTAAAACATTACCAGCGAGGGTCTAGATGGGTTAGGTTAGGTTATATTACGATACAGACGTATATAATGTTCCCACCGAGAAGTAGCGGCCGCCCCGCCAGGAATGTTGGAAAATACTACATCCGAGATGTTAGGTTGCCTTAGGTTAGGATATATAACGATATAGACGCATATAATGTCCCCACGGAGAATTACGGGCCGACAGGACCGGGATTTTGTAAAACATTACCAGCGAGGGCCTAGATGGGTTAGGTTAGGTTATATTACGTTTTAGACGTAAATAATGTTCCCACCGAGAAGTGGGGCCGACCCGCCAGGAATGTTGTGAAATACTACATTCGAGATGTTAGGTTGCCTTAGGTTAGGATATATAACTTTATAGACGTATATAATGTCCGGCTTCGAGACGTACGGAAAGACACGAACGGGATTCTGCGAAACATTACCAGCGAGGGTGTAGGTGGCTTAGGTTAGGTTATATTACGTTATAGACGTATATAATGTGCCCACCGAGAAGTAGCTGCCGACCCGCCAGGAATGTTGGAAAATACTACATCCGAGATGTTAGGTTCCCTTAGGTTAGGATATATAAAATTGTAGACGTATAAAATGTCCCCACGGAAAAGTACGGGCCGACATGACCGGGATTTTGGGAAACATTACCAGCGAGGGTCTAGATGGGTTAGTGTAGGTTATATTACTATATAGGCGTATATAATGTGCCCACCGAGAAGTAGGGTCCGACCCGCCAGGAATGTTGGAAAATACTACATCCGAGATGTTAAGTTGCCTTTGGTTAGGATATATAACGTTATAGACGTATATAATGTCCGCACCGAGACGCACGGGACGACACGACCGGGATACTGTACAACATTCCCAGCTAGGGGCTAGATGGGTTAGGTTAGGTTATATTACGTTATAGACGTATATAATGTGCCCACCGAGAAGTAGGGGCCGACCCGCCAGGACTGTTGGAAAATACTACATCGGAGATGTTAAGTTGCCTTAGGTTAGAATATATAACGTTATAGACGTATATAATATCCGCACCGAGACGTACGAGACGACACGACCGGGATTCTGTAAAACATTACCAGCGAGGGTCTAGATGGGTTAGGTTAGGTTATATTACGATATAGACGTATATAATGTGCCCACCGAGAAGTAGCGGCCGCCCCGCCAGGAAAGTTGGAAAATACTACATCCGAGATGTTAGGTTCCCTTAGGTTAGGATATATATCGTTATAGACGTATATAATGTCCGCATTGAGACGTACGTGCCGATGCGACCGGGATTTTGTAAAACATTAACAGCGAGTGTCTAGATGGGTTAGGTTAGGTTATATTACGATATAGACGTATATAATGTGCCCACCGAGAAGTAGGGTCTGACCCGCCAAGAATGTTGGAAAATACTACATCCGAGAGGTGAAGTTGCCTTAGGTTAGGATATATAACGTCATAGACGTATATAATGTCCGCACCGAGACGTACGGGACGACACGACCGGGATTCTGTAAAACATTCCCAGCTAGGGGCTAGATGGGTTAGGTTAGGTTATATTACGTTATAGACGTATATAATGTGCCCACCGAGAAGTAGGGGCCGACCCGCCAGGAATGTTGGAATATACTACATCGGAGATGTTAAGTTGCCTTAGGTTAGAATATATAACGTTATAGACGTATATAACATCCGCACCGAGACGTACGAGACGACACGACCGGGATTCTGTAAAACATTACCAGCGAGGGTCTAGATGGGTTAGGTTAGGTTATATTACGATATAGACGTATATAATGTGCCCACCGAGAAGTGGGGCCGACCAGCCAGGAATGTTGTGAAATACTACATCCGAGATGTTAGGTTCCCTTAGGTTAGGATATATAACGTTATAGACGTATATAATGTCCGCACCGAGACGTACGTGCCGATGCGACCGGGATTTTGTAAAACATTACCAGCGAGGGTCTAGATGGGTTAGGTTAGGTTATATTACGATATAGACGTATATAATGTGCCCACCGAGAAGTAGGGGCCGACCTGCCAGGAATGTTGTGAAATACTACATCCGAAATGTTAGGTTCCCTTAGGTTAGGATATATAACGTTATAGACGTAAATAATGTCCCCACCGAGAAGTACGGGCCGACACGAAGCGGGATTTTGTAAAACATTACCAGCGAGGGTCTAGATGGGTTAGGTTAGGTTATATTACGTTTTAGACGTAAATAATGTTCCCACCGAGAAGTGGGGCCGACCCGCCAGGAATGTTGTGAAATACTACATTCGAGATGTTAGGTTGCCTTAGGTTAGGATATATAACTTTATAGACGTATATAATGTCCGGCTTCGAGACGTACGGAAAGACACGAACGGGATTCTGCGAAACATTACCAGCGAGGGTGTAGGTGGCTTAGGTTAGGTTATATTACGTTATAGACGTATATAATGTGCCCACCGAGAAGTAGCTGCCGACCCGCCAGGAATGTTGGAAAATACTACATCCGAGATGTTAGGTTCCCTTAGGTTAGGATATATAAAATTGTAGACGTATAAAATGTCCCCACGGAAAAGTACGGGCCGACATGACCGGGATTTTGGAAAACATTACGAGCGAGTGTCTAGATGGGTTAGTGTAGGTTATATTACTATATAGACGTATATAATGTACCCACCGAGAAGTAGGGTCCGACCCGCCAGGAATGTTGGAAAATACTACGTCCGAGATGTTAAGTTGCCTTTGGTTAGGATATATAACGTTATAGACGTATATAATGTCCGCACCGAGACGCACGGGACGACACGACCGGGATACTGTAAAACATTATCAGCTAGGGGCTAGATGGGTTAGGTTAGGTTATATTACGTTATAGACGTATATCATGTGCCCACCGAGAAGTAGGGGCCGACCCGCCAGGACTGTTGGAAAATACTACATCGGAGATGTTAATTTGCCTTAGGTTAGAATATATAACGTTATAGACGTATATAATATCCGCACCGAGACGTACGAGACGACACGACCGGGATTCTGTAAAACATTACCAGCGAGGGTCTAGATAGGTTAGGTTAGGTTATATTACGATATAGACGTATATAATGTGCCCACCGAGAAGTAGCGGCCGCCCCGCCAGGAATGTTGGAAAATACTACATCCGAGATGTTAGGTTGCCTTAGGTTTGGATATATAACGATATAGACGTATATAATGTCCCCACGGAGAAGTATGGGCCGACAGGACCGGGGTTTTGTAAAACATTACCAGCGAGGGTCTAGATGGGTTAGGTTAGGTTATATTACGATATAGACGTATATAATGTGACCACCGAGAAGTAGGATCCGACTCGCCAGGAATGTTGGAAAATACTACATCCGAGATGTTAAGTTGCCTTTGGTTAGGATATATAACGTTATAGACGTATATAATGTCCGCACCGAGACGCACGGGACGACACGACCGGGATACTGTAAAACATTACAAGCGAGGGGCTAGATGGGTTAGGTTAGGCTATACTACGTTATAAACGTATATAATGTTCCCACCGAGAAGTGGGGCCGACCAGCCAGGAATGTTGTGAAATACTACATCCGAGATGTTAGGTTCCCTTAGGTTAGGATATATATCGTTATAGACGTATATAATGTCCGCATCGAGACGTACGTGCCGATGCGCCCGGGATTTTGTAAAACATTAACAGCGAGTGTCTAGATGGGTTAGGTTAGGTTATATTACGATATAGACGTATATAATGTGCCCACCGAGAAGTAGGGTCTGACCCGCCAAGAATGTTGGAAAATTCTACATCCGAGAGGTGAAGTTGCCTTAGGATAGGATATATAACGTCATAGACGTATATAATGTCCGCACCGAGTAGTACGGGACGACACGACCGGGATTCTGTAAAACATTCCCAGCTAGGGGCTAGATGGGTTAGGTTAGGTTATATTACATTATAGACGTATATAATGTGCCCACCGAGAAGTAGGGGCCGACCCGCCAGGAATGTTGGAAAATACTACATCGGAGATGTTAAGTTGCCTTAGGTTAGAATATATAACGTTATAGACGTATATAATATCCGCACCGAGACGTACGAGACGACACGACCGGGATTCTGTAAAACATTACCAGCGAGGGTCTAGATGGGTTAGGTTAGGTTATATTACGATATAGACGTATATAATGTGCCCACCGAGAAGTAGGGGCCGACCCGCCAGGAATGTTGGAAAATACTACATTCGAGATGTTAAGTTGCCTTAGGTTAGGATGTATATAATTATAGACGTATATAATGTCCCCACGGAGAAGTACAGGCCGACACGACCGGGATTATGTAAAACATTAACAGCGAGGGTCTAGATGGGTTAGGTAAGGTTCTATTACGATATAGACGTATATAATGTGCCCACCGAGAAGTAGGGTCCGACCCGCCAAGACTGTTGGAAAATACTACATCCGAGAGGTTAAGTTGCCTTAGGTTAGGATATATAAGGTTATAGACGTAAATAATGTCCCCACCGAGACGCACGGGACGACACGACCGGGATACTGTAAAACATTACAAGCGAGGGTCTAGATGGGTTAGGTTAGGTTATATTACGTTATAGACGTAAATAATGTTCCCACCGAGAAGTGGGGCCGACCCGCCAGGAATGTTGTGAAATACTACATTCGAGATTATAGGTTGCCTTAGGTTAGGATATATAACTTTATAGACGTATATAATGTCCGGCTTCGAGACGTACGGAAAGACACGAACGGGATTCTGCGAAACATTACCAGCGAGGGTGTAGGTGGCTTAGGTTAGGTTATATTACGTTATAGACGTATATAATGTGCCCACCGAGAAGTAGCTGCCGACCCGCCAGGAATGTTGGAAAATACTACATCCGAGATGTTAGGTTCCCTTAGGTTAGGATATATAAAATTGTAGACGTATAAAATGTCCCCACGGAAAAGTACGGGCCGACATGACCGGGATTTTGGGAAACATTACCAGCGAGGGTCTAGATGGGTTAGTGTAGGTTATATTACTATATAGGCGTATATAATGTGCCCACCGAGAAGTAGGGTCCGACCCGCCAGGAATGTTGGAAAATACTACATCCGAGATGTTAAGTTGCCTTTGGTTAGGATATATAACGTTATAGACGTATATAATGTCCGCACCGAGACGCACGGGACGACACGACCGGGATACTGTACAACATTCCCAGCTAGGGGCTAGATGGGTTAGGTTAGGTTATATTACGTTATAGACGTATATAATGTGCCCACCGAGAAGTAGGGGCCGACCCGCCAGGACTGTTGGAAAATACTACATTCGAGATGTTAAGTTGCCTTAGGTTAGGATGTATATAATTATAGACGTATATAATGTCCCCACGGAGAAGTACAGGCCGACACGACCGGGATTATGTAAAACATTAACAGCGAGGGTCTAGATGGGTTAGGTTAGGTTATATTACGATATAGACGTATATAATGTGCCCACCGAGAAGTAGGGGCCGACCCGCCAGGAATGTTGTGAAATACTACATCCGAGATGTTAGGTTCCCTTAGGTTAGGATATATAACTTTATAGACGTATACAATGTCCGCACCGAGACGTACGAGACGACACGACCGGGATTCTGTAAAACATTACCAGCGAGGGTCTAGATGGGTTAGGTTAGGTTATATTACGATATAGACGTATATAATGTGCCCACCGAGAAGTAGGGGCCGACCCGCCAGGAATGTTGGAAAATACTACATCTGAGATGTTAGGTTCCCTTAGGTTAGGATATATAAAATTATAGACGTAAATAATGTCCCCACCGAGAAGTACGGGACGACACGACCGGGATTCTGTAAAACATTCCCAGCTAGGGGCTAGATGGGTTAGGTTAGGTTATATTACGTTATAGACGTATATAATGTGCCCACCGAGAAGTAGGGGCCGACCCGCCAGGAATGTTGGAAAATATTACATTCGAGATGCTAAGTTGCCTTAGGTTAGGATATATAAAATTATAGACGTATATAACGTCCCCACGGAAAAGTACGGGCCGACACGACCGGGATTTTGTAAAACATTAACAGCGAGGGTCTAGATGGGTTAGGTTAGGTTATATTACGATATAGACGTATATAATGTGCCCACCGAGAAGTAGGGTCCGACCTGCCAGGAATGTTGTGAAATACTACATCCGAGATGTTAGGTTCCCTTAGGTTAGGATATATAACGTTATAGTCGTAAATAATGTCCCCACCGAGAAGTAGTGGCCGACACGACCGGGATACTGTAAAACATTACAAGCGAGGGGCTAGATGGGTTAGGTTAGGCTATACTACGTTATAAACGTATATAATGTTCCCACCGAGAAGTGGGGCCGACCAGCCAGGAATGTTGTGAAATACTACATCCGAGATGTTAGGTTCCCTTAGGTTAGGATATATATCGTTATAGACGTATATAATGTCCGCACCGAGACGCACGGGACGACACGACCGGGATACTGTAAAACATTACAAGCGAGGGGCTAGATGGGTTAGGTTAGGCTATACTACGTTATAAACTTATATAATGTTCCCACCGAGAAGTGGGGCCGACCAGCCAGGAATGTTGTGAAATACTACATCCGAGATGTTAGGTTCCCTTAGGTTAGGATATATATCGTTATAGACGTATATAATGTCCGCATCGAGACGTACGTGCCGATGCGCCCGGGATTTTGTAAAACATTAACAGCGAGTGTCTAGATGGGTTAGGTTAGGTTATATTACGATATACACGTATATAATGTGCCCACCGAGAAGTAGGGTCCGACCCGCCAAGACTGTTGGAAAATACTACATCCGAGAGGTTAAGTTGCCTTAGGTTAGGATATATAAGGTTATAGACGTAAATAATGTCCCCACCGAGACGCACGGGACGACACGACCGGGATTCTGTAAAACATTACCAGCGAGGGTCTAGATGGGTTAGGTTAGGTTATATTACGATATAGACGTATATAATGTGCCCACCGAGAAGTAGCGGCCGCCCCGCCAGGAATGTTGGAAAATACTACATCCGAGATGTTAGGTTGCCTTAGGTTTGCATATATAACGATATAGACGTATATAATGTCCCCACGGAGAAGTATGGGCCGACAGGACCGGGGTTTTGTAAAACATTACCAGCGAGGGTCTAGATGGGTTAGGTTAGGTTATATTACGATATAGACGTATATAATGTGCCCACCGAGAAGTAGGGTCCGACCCGCCAGGAATGTTGGAAAATACTACATCCGAGATGTTAAGTTGCCTTTGGTTAGGATATATAACGTTATAGACGTATATATTGTCCGCACCGAGACGCACGGGACGACACGACCGGGATACTGTAAAACATTACAAGCGAGGGGCTAGATGGGTTAGGTTAGGCTATACTACGTTATAAACGTATATAATGTTCCCACCGAGAAGTGGGGCCGACCAGCCAGGAATGTTGTGAAATACTACATCCGAGATGTTAGGTTCCCTTAGGTTAGGATATATATCGTTATAGACGTATATAATGTCCGCATCGAGACGTACGTGCCGATGCGCCCGGGATTTTGTAAAACATTAACAGCGAGTGTCTAGATGGGTTAGGTTAGGTTACATTACGATATAGACGTATATAATGTGCCCACCGAGAAGTAGGGTCTGACCCGCCAAGAATGTTGGAAAATTCTACATCCGAGAGGTGAAGTTGCCTTAGGTTAGGATATATAACGTCATAGACGTATATAATGTCCGCACCGAGCAGTACGGGACGACACGACCGGGATTCTGTAAAACATTACCAGCGAGGGTCTAGATGGGTTAGGTTAGGTTATATTACGATATAGACGTATATAATGTGCCCACCGAGAAGTAGGGGCCGACCCGCCAGGAATGTTGGAAAATACTACATTCGAGATGTTAAGTTGCCTTAGGTTAGGATGTATATAATTATAGACGTATATAATGTCCCCACGGGGAAGTACAGGCCGACACGACCGGGATTATGTAAAACATTAACAGCGAGGGTCTAGATGGGTTAGGTTAGGTTATATTACGATATAGACGTATATAATGTGCCCACCGAGAAGTAGGGGCCGACCCGCCAGGAATGTTGTGAAATACTACATCCGAGATGTTAGGTTCCCTTAGGTTAGGATATATAACGTTATAGACGTATACAATGTCCGCACCGAGACGTACGAGACGACACGACCGGGATTCTGTAAAACATTACCAGCGAGGGTCTAGATGGGTTAGGTTAGGTTATATTACGATATAGACGTATATAATGTGCCCACCGAGAAGTAGGGTCCGACCTGCCAGGAATGTTGTGAAATACTACATCCGAGATGTTAGGTTCCCTTAGGTTAGGATATATAACGTTATAGTCGTAAATAATGTCCCCACCGAGAAGTAGTGGCCGACACGACCGGGATACTGTAAAACATTACAAGCAAGGGGCTAGATGGGTTAGGTTAGGCTATACTACGTTATAAACGTATATAATGTTCCCACCGAGAAGTGGGGCCGACCAGCCAGGAATGTTGTGAAATACTACATCCGAGATGTTAGGTTCCCTTAGGTTAGGATATATATCGTTATAGACGTATATAATGTCCGCACCGAGACGCACGGGACGACACGACCGGGATACTGTAAAACATTACAAGCGAGGGGCTAGATGGGTTAGGTTAGGCTATACTACGTTATAAACGTATATAATGTTCCCACCGAGAAGTGGGGCCGACCAGCCAGGAATGTTGTGAAATACTACATCCGAGATGTTAGGTTCCCTTAGGTTAGGATATATATCGTTATAGACGTATATAATGTCCGCATCGAGACGTACGTGCCGATGCGCCCGGGATTTTGTAAAACATTAACAGCGAGTGTCTAGATGGGTTAGGTTAGGTTATATTACGATATACACGTATATAATGTGCCCACCGAGAAGTAGGGTCCGACCCGCCAAGACTGTTGGAAAATACTACATCCGAGAGGTTAAGTTGCCTTAGGTTAGGATATGTAAGGTTATAGACGTAAATAATGTCCCCACCGAGACGCACGGGACGACACGACCGGGATACTGTAAAACATTACAAGCGAGGGTCCAGATGGGTTAGGTTAGGTTATATTACGTTATAGACGTATATAATGTGCCCACCGAGAAGTAGGGGCCGACCCGCCAGGACTGTTGGAAAATACTACATCGGAGATGTTAAGTTGCCTTAGGTTAGAATATATAACGTTATAGACGTATATAATATCCGCACCGAGACGTACGAGACGACACGACCGGGATTCTGTAAAACATTACCAGCGAGGGTCTAGATGGGTTAGGTTAGGTTATATTACGATATAGACGTATATAATGTGCCCACCGAGAAGTAGCGGCCGCCCCGCCAGGAATGTTGGAAAATACTACATCCGAGATGTTAGGTAGCCTTAGGTTTGGATATATAACGATATAGACGTATATAATGTCCCCACGGAGAAGTATGGGCCGACAGGACCGGGGTTTTGTAAAACATTACCAGCGAGGGTCTAGATGGGTTAGGTTAGGTTATATTACGATATAGACGTATATAATGTGCCCACCGAGAAGTAGGGTCCGACCCGCCAGGAATGTTGGAAAATACTACATCCGAGATGTTAAGTTGCCTTTGGTTAGGATATATAACGTTATAGACGTATATATTGTCCGCACCGAGACGCACGGGACGACACGACCGGGATTCTGTAAAACATTACCAGCGAGGGTCTGGGTGGGTTAGGTTAGGTTATATTACGATATAGACGTATATAATGTTCCCACCGAGAATTGGAGCCGCCCCGCCAGGAATGTTGTGAAATACTACATCCGAGATGTTAGGTTCCCTTAGGTTAGGATATATAACGTTATAGACGTAAATAATGTCCCCACCGAGAAGTACGCGCCGACACGACCGGGATTTTGTAAAACATTACCAGCGAGGGTCTAGATGGGTTAGGTTAGGTTATATTACGATATAGACGTATATAATGTTCCCACCGAGAAGTAGCGGCCGCCCCGCCAGGAATGTTGGAAAATACTACATCCGAGATGTTAGGTTGCCTTAGGTTAGGATATATAACGATATAGACGTATATAATGTCCCCACGGAGAAGTATGGGCCGACACGACCGGGATTCTGTAAAACATTACCAGCGAGGGTCTAGATGGGTTAGGTTAGGTTATATTACGATATAGACGTATATAATGTGCCCACCGAGAAGTAGGGGCCGACCCGCCAGGAATGTTGGAAAATACTACATTCGAGATGTTAAGTTGCCTTAGGTTAGGATGTATATAATTATAGACGTATATAATGTCCCCACGGGGAAGTACAGGCCGACACGACCGGGATTATGTAAAACATTAACAGCGAGGGTCTAGATGGGTTAGGTTAGGTTATATTACGATATAGACGTATATAATGTGCCCACCGAGAAGTAGGGGCCGACCCGCCAGGAATGTTGTGAAATACTACATCCGTGATGTTAGGTTCCCTTAGGTTAGGATATATAACGTTATAGACGTATACAATGTCCGCACCGAGACGTACGAGACGACACGACCGGGATTCTGTAAAACATTACCAGCGAGGGTCTAGATGGGTTAGGTTAGGTTATATTACGATATAGACGTATATAATGTGCCCACCGAGAAGTAGGGTCGGACCTGCCAGGAATGTTGTGAAATACTACATCCGAGATGTTAGGTTCCCTTAGGTTAGGATATATAACGTTATAGTCGTAAATAATGTCCCCACCGAGAAGTAGTGGCCGACACGACCGGGATACTGTAAAACACTACAAGCAAGGGGCTAGATGGGTTAGGTTAGGCTATACTACGTTATAAACGTATATAATGTTCCCACCGAGAAGTGGGGCCGACCAGCCAGGAATGTTGTGAAATACTACATCCGAGATGTTAGGTTCCCTTAGGTTAGGATATATATCGTTATGGACGTATATAATGTCCGCACCGAGACGCACGGGACGACACGACCGGGATACTGTAAAACATTACAAGCGAGGGGCTAGATGGGTTAGGTTAGGCTATACTACGTTATAAACGTATATAATGTTCCCACCGAGAAGTGGGGCCGACCAGCCAGGAATGTTGTGAAATACTACATCCGAGATGTTAGGTTCCCTTAGGTTAGGATATATATCGTTATAGACGTATATAATGTCCGCATCGAGACGTACGTGCCGATGCGCCCGGGATTTTGTAAAACATTAACAGCGAGTGTCTAGATGGGTTAGGTTAGGTTATATTACGATATACACGTATATAATGTGCCCACCGAGAAGTAGGGTCCGACCCGACAAGACTGTTGGAAAATACTACATCCGAGAGGTTAAGTTGCCTTAGGTTAGGATATATAAGGTTATAGACGTAAATAATGTCCCCACCGAGACGCACGGGACGACACGACCGGGATACTGTAAAACATTACAAGCGAGGGTCCAGATGGGTTAGGTTAGGTTATATTACGTTATAGACGTATATAATGTGCCCACCGAGAAGTAGGGGCCGACCCGCCAGGACTGTTGGAAAATACTACATCGGAGATGTTAAGTTGCCTTAGGTTAGAATATATAACGTTATAGACGTATATAATATCCGCACCGAGACGTACGAGACGACACGACCGGGATTCTGTAAAACATTACCAGCGAGGGTCTAGATGGGTTAGGTTAGGTTATATTACGATATAGACGTATATAATGTGCCCACCGAGAAGTAGCGGCCGCCCCGCCAGGAATGTTGGAAAATACTACATCCGAGATGTTAGGTTGCCTTAGGTTTGGATATATAACGATATAGACGTATATAATGTCCCCACGGAGAAGTATGGGCCGACAGGACCGGGGTTTTGTAAAACATTACCAGCGAGGGTCTAGATGGGTTAGGTTAGGTTATATTACGATATAGACGTATATAATGTGCCCACCGAGAAGTAGGGTCCGACCCGCCAGGAATGTTGGAAAATACTACATCCGAGATGTTAAGTTGCCTTTGGTTAGGATATATAACGTTATAGACGTATATATTGTCCGCACCGAGACGCACGGGACGACACGACCGGGATTCTGTAAAACATTACCAGCGAGGGTCTGGGTGGGTTAGGTTAGGTTATATTACGATATAGACGTATATAATGTTCCCACCGAGAATTGGAGCCGCCCCGCCAGGAATGTTGTGAAATACTACATCCGAGATGTTAGGTTCCCTTAGGTTAGGATATATAACGTTATAGACGTAAATAATGTCCCCACCGAGAAGTACGCGCCGACACGACCGGGATTTTGTAAAACATTACCAGCGAGGGTCTAGATGGGTTAGGTTAGGTTATATTACGATATAGACGTATATAATGTTCCCACCGAGAAGTAGCGGCCGCCCCGCCAGGAATGTTGGAAAATACTACATCCGAGATGTTAGGTTGCCTTAGGTTAGGATATATAACGATATAGACGTATATAATGTCCCCACGGAGAAGTATGGGCCGACACGACCGGGATTTTGTAAAACATTACCAGCGAGGGTCTAGATGGGTTAGGTTAGGTTACATTACGATATAGACGTATATAGTGTGCCCACCGAGAAGTGGGGGCCGACCCGCCAGGAATGTTGTGAAGTACTACATCCGAGATTTTAGGTTCCCTTAGGTTAGGATATATAACGTTATAGACGTAAATAATGTCCCCACCGAGAAGTACGGGCCGACACGACCGGGATTTTGTAAAACATTACCAGCGAGGGTCTAGATGGGTTAGGTTAGGTTATATTACGATATAGACGTATATAATGTGCCCACCGAGAAGTAGGGGCCGACCTGCCAGGAATGTTGTGATATACTACATCCGAAATGTTAGGTTCCCTTAGGTTAGGATATATAAATTTATAGACGTATATAATGTCCCCACCGAGAAGTACGGGCCGACACGAAGCGGGATTTTGTAAAACATTACCAGCGATGTTCTAGATGGGTTAGGTTAGGTTATATTAAGTTTTAGACGTAAATAATGTTCCCACCGAGAAGTGGGGCCGACCCGCCAGGAATGTTGTGAAATACTACATTCGAGATGTTAGGTTGCCTTAGGTTAGGATATATAACTTTATAGACGTATATAATGTCCGGCTTCGAGACGTACGGAAAGACACGAACGGGATTCTGCGAAACATTACCAGCGAGGGTGTAGGTGGCTTAGGTTAGGTTATATTACGTTATAGACGTATATAATGTGCCCACCGAGAAGTAGCTGCCGACCCGCCAGGAATGTTGGAAAATACTACATCCGAGATGTTAGGTTCCCTTAGGTTAGGATATATAAAATTGTAGACGTATAAAATGTCCCCACGGAAAAGTACGGGCCGACATGACCGGGATTTTGGGAAACATTACCAGCGAGGGTCTAGATGGGTTAGTGTAGGTTATATTACTATATAGGCGTATATAATGTGCCCACCGAGAAGTAGGGTCCGACCCGCCAGGAATGTTGGAAAATACTACATCCGAGATGTTAAGTTGCCTTTGGTTAGGATATATAACGTTATAGACGTATATAATGTCCGCACCGAGACGCACGGGACGACACCACCGGGATACTGTACAACATTCCCAGCTAGGGGCTAGATGGGTTAGGTTAGGTTATATTACGTTATAGACGTATATAATGTGCCCACCGAGAAGTAGGGGCCGACCCGCCAGGACTGTTGGAAAATACTACATCGGAGATGTTAAGTTGCCTTAGGTTAGAATATATAACGTTATAGACGTATATAATATCCGCACCGAGACGTACGAGACGACACGACCGGGATTCTGTAAAACATTACCAGCGAGGGTCTAGATGGGTTAGGTTAGGTTATATTACGATATAGACGTATATAATGTGCCCACCGAGAAGTAGCGGCCGCCCCGCCAGGAATGTTGGAAAATACTACATCCGAGATGTTAGGTTGCCTTAGGTTTGGATATATAACGATATAGACGTATATAATGTCCCCACGGAGAAGTATGGGCTGACAGGACCGGGGTTTTGTAAAACATTACCAGCGAGGGTCTAGATGGGTTAGGTTAGGTTATATTACGATATAGACGTATATAATGTGCCCACCGAGAAGTAGGGTCCGACCCGCCAGGAATGTTGGAAAATACTACATCCGAGATGTTAAGTTGCCTTTGGTTAGGATATATAACGTTATAGACGTATATAATGTCCGCACCGAGACGCACGGGACGACACGACCTGGATTCTGTAAAACATTACCAGCGAGGGTCTAGATGGGTTAGGTTAGGTTATATTACGATATAGACGTATATAATGTGCCCACCGAGAAGTAGGGGCCGACCCGCCAGGAATGTTGTGAAATACTACATCCGAGATGTTAGGTTCCCTTAGGTTAGGATATATATCGTTATAGACGTATATAATGTCCGCATCGAGACGTACGTGCCGATGCGCCCGGGATTTTGTAAAACATTAACAGCGAGTGTCTAGATGGGTTAGGTTAGGTTATATTACGATATAGACGTATATAATGTGCCCACCGAGAAGTAGGGTCTGACCCGCCAAGAATGTTGGAAAATTCTACATCCGAGAGGTGAAGTTGCCTTAGGTTAGGATATATAACGTCATAGACGTATATAATGTCCGCACCGAGCAGTACAGGACGACACGACCGGGATTCTGTAAAACATTACCAGCGAGGGTCTAGATGGGTTAGGTTAGGTTATATTACGATATAGACGTATATAATGTGCCCACCGAGAAGTAGGGGCCGACCCGCCAGGAATGTTGGAAAATACTACATTCGAGATGTTAAGTTGCCTTAGGTTAGGATGTATATAATTATAGACGTATATAATGTCCCCACGGAGAAGTACAGGCCGACACGACCGGGATTATGTGAAACATTAACAGCGAGGGTCTAGATGGGTTAGGTTAGGTTATATTACGATATAGACGTATATAATGTGCCCACCGAGAAGTAGGGTCCGACCCGCCAAGACTGTTGGAAAATACTACATCCGAGAGGTTAAGTTGCCTTAGGTTAGGATATATAAGGTTATAGACGTAAATAATGTCCCCACCGAGACGCACGGGACGACACGACCGGGATACTGTAAAACATTACAAGCGAGGGTCTAGATGGGTTAGGTTAGGTTATATTACGTTATAGACGTAAATAATGTTCCCACCGAGAAGTGGGGCCGACCCGCCAGGAATGTTGTGAAATACTACATTCGAGATGTTAGGTTGCCTTAGGTTAGGATATATAAAATTATAGACGTATATAACGTCCCCACGGAAAAGTACGGGCCGACACGACCGGGATTTTGTAAAACATTAACAGCGAGGGTCTAGATGGGTTAGGTTAGGTTATATTACGATATAGACGTATATAATGTGCCCACCGAGAAGTAGGGTCCGACCTGCCAGGAATGTTGTGAAATACTACATCCGAGATGTTAGGTTCCCTTAGGTTAGGATATATAACGTTATAGTCGTAAATAATGTCCCCACCGAGAAGTAGTGGCCGACACGACCGGGATACTGTAAAACATTACAAGCGAGGGGCTAGATGGGTTAGGTTAGGCTATACTACGTTATAAACGTATATAATGTTCCCACCGAGAAGTGGGGCCGACCAGCCAGGAATGTTGTGAAATACTACATCCGAGATGTTAGGTTCCCTTAGGTTAGGATATATATCGTTATAGACGTATATAATGTCCGCATTGAGATGTACGTGCCGATGCGACCGGGATTTTGTAAAACATTAACAGCGAGTGTCTAGATGGGTTAGGTTAGGTTATATTACAATATAGACGTATATAATGTGCCCACCGAGTAGTAGGGTCTGACCCGCCAAGAATGTTGGAAAATACTACATCCGAGAGGTGAAGTTGCCATAGGTTAGGATATATAACGTCATCGACGTATATAATGTCCGCACCGAGACGTACGGGACGACACGACCGGGATTCTGTAAAACATTCCCAGCTAGGGGCTAGATGGGTTAGGTTAGGTTATATTACGTTATAGACGTATATAACGTGCCCACCGAGAAGTATGGGCCGACCCGCCAGGAATGTTGGAAAATACTACATCGGAGATGTTAAGTTGCCTTAGGTTAGAATATATAACGTTATAGACGTATATAATATCCGCACCGAGACGTACGAGACGACACGACCGGGATTCTGTAAAACATTACCAGCGAGGGTCTAGATGGGTTAGGTTAGGTTATATTACGATATAGACGTATATAATGTGCCCACCGAGAAGTAGGGGCCGACCCGCCAGGAATGTTGTGAAATACTACATCCGAGATGTTAGGTTCCCTTAGGTTAGGATATATAACGTTATAGTCGTAAATAATGTCCCCACCGAGAAGTAGTGGCCGACACGACCGGGATACTGTAAAACATTACAAGCGAGGGGCTAGATGGGTTAGGTTAGGCTATACTACGTTATAAACGTATATAATGTTCCCACCGAGAAGTGGGGCCGACCAGCCAGGAATGTTGTGAAATACTACATCCGAGATGTTAGGTTCCCTTAGGTTAGGATATATATCGTTATAGACGTATATAATGTCCGCATCGAGACGTACGTGCCGATGCGCCCGGGATTTTGTAAAACATTAACAGCGAGTGTCTAGATGGGTTAGGTTAGGTTATATTACAATATAGACGTATATAATGTGCCCACCGAGAAGTAGGGTCTGACCCGCCAAGAATGTTGGAAAATTCTACATCCGAGAGGTGAAGTTGCCTTAGGTTAGGATATATAACGTCATAGACGTATATAATGTCCGCACCGAGCAGTACGGGACGACACGACCGGGATTCTGTAAAACATTACCAGCGAGGGTCTAGATGGGTTAGGTTAGGTTATATTACGATATAGACGTATATAATGTGCCCACCGAGAAGTAGGGGCCGACCCGCCAGGAATGTTGGAAAATACTACATTCGAGATGTTAAGTTGCCTTAGGTTAGGATGTATATAATTATAGACGTATATAATGTCCCCACGGAGAAGTACAGGCCGACACGACCGGGATTATGTAAAACATTAACAGCGAGGGTCTAGATGGGTTAGGTTAGGTTATATTACGATATAGACGTATATAATGTGCCCACCGAGAAGTAGGGTCCGACCCGCCAAGACTGTTGGAAAATACTACATCCGAGAGGTTAAGTTGCCTTAGGTTAGGATATATAAGGTTATAGACGTAAATAATGTCCCCACCGAGACGCACGGGACGACACGACCGGGATACTGTAAAACATTACAAGCGAGGGTCTAGATGGGTTAGGTTAGGTTATATTACGTTATAGACGTATATAATGTGCCCACCGAGAAGTAGGGGCCGACCCGCCAGGAATGTTGGAAAATACTACATTCGAGATGTTAAGTTGCCTTAGGTTAGGATATATAACGTCATAGACGTATATAATGTCCGCACCGAGCAGTACAGGACGACACGACCGGGATTCTGTAAAACATTACCAGCGAGGGTCTAGATGGGTTAGGTTAGGTTATATTACGATATAGACGTATATAATGTGCCCACCGAGAAGTAGGGGCCGACCCGCCAGGAATGTTGGAAAATACTACATTCGAGATGTTAAGTTGCCTTAGGTTAGGATGTATATAATTATAGACGTATATAATGTCCCCACGGAGAAGTACAGGCCGACACGACCGGGATTATGTGAAACATTAACAGCGAGGGTCTAGATGGGTTAGGTTAGGTTATATTACGATATAGACGTATATAATGTGCCCACCGAGAAGTAGGGTCCGACCCGCCAAGACTGTTCGAAAATACTACATCCGAGAGGTTAAGTTGCCTTAGGTTAGGATATATAAGGTTATAGACGTAAATAATGTCCCCACCGAGACGCACGGGACGACACGACCGGGATACTGTAAAACATTACAAGCGAGGGTCTAGATGGGTTAGGTTAGGTTATATTACGTTATAGACGTAAATAATGTTCCCACCGAGAAGTGGGGCCGACCCGCCAGGAATGTTGTGAAATACTACATTCGAGATGTTAGGTTGCCTTAGGTTAGGATATATAAAATTATAGACGTATATAACGTCCCCACGGAAAAGTACGGGCCGACACGACCGGGATTTTGTAAAACATTAACAGCGAGGGTCTAGATGGGTTAGGTTAGGTTATATTACGATATAGACGTATATAATGTGCCCACCGAGAAGTAGGGTCCGACCTGCCAGGAATGTTGTGAAATACTACATCCGAGATGTTAGGTTCCCTTAGGTTAGGATATATAACGTTATAGTCGTAAATAATGTCCCCACCGAGAAGTAGTGGCCGACACGACCGGGATACTGTAAAACATTACAAGCGAGGGGCTAGATGGGTTAGGTTAGGCTATACTACGTTATAAACGTATATAATGTTCCCACCGAGAAGAGGGGCCGACCAGCCAGGAATGTTGTGAAATACTACATCCGAGATGTTAGGTTCCCTTAGGTTAGGATATATATCGTTATAGACGTATATAATGTCCGCATTGAGATGTACGTGCCGATGCGACCGGGATTTTGTAAAACATTAACAGCGAGTGTCTAGATGGGTTAGGTTAGGTTATATTACAATATAGACGTATATAATGTGCCCACCGAGTAGTAGGGTCTGACCCGCCAAGAATGTTGGAAAATACTACATCCGAGAGGTGAAGTTGCCATAGGTTAGGATATATAACGTCATCGACGTATATAATGTCCGCACCGAGACGTACGGGACGACACGACCGGGATTCTGTAAAACATTCCCAGCTAGGGGCTAGATGGGTTAGGTTAGGTTATATTACGTTATAGACGTATATAACGTGCCCACCGAGAAGTAGGGGCCGACCCGCCAGGAATGTTGGAAAATACTACATCGGAGATGTTAAGTTGCCTTAGGTTAGAATATATAACGTTATAGACGTATATAATATCCGCACCGAGACGTACGAGACGACACGACCGGGATTCTGTAAAACATTACCAGCGAGGGTCTAGATGGGTTAGGTTAGGTTATATTACGATATAGACGTATATAATGTGCCCACCGAGAAGTAGGGGCCGACCCGCCAGGAATGTTGTGAAATACTACATCCGAGATGTTAGGTTCCCTTAGGTTAGGATATATAACGTTATAGTCGTAAATAATGTCCCCACCGAGAAGTAGTGGCCGACACGACCGGGATACTGTAAAACATTACAAGCGAGGGGCTAGATGGGTTAGGTTAGGCTATACTACGTTATAAACGTATATAATGTTCCCACCGAGAAGTGGGGCCGACCAGCCAGGAATGTTGTGAAATACTACATCCGAGATGTTAGGTTCCCTTAGGTTAGGATATATATCGTTATAGACGTATATAATGTCCGCATCGAGACGTACGTGCCGATGCGCCCGGGATTTTGTAAAACATTAACAGCGAGTGTCTAGATGGGTTAGGTTAGGTTATATTACAATATAGACGTATATAATGTGCCCACCGAGAAGTAGGGTCTGACCCGCCAAGAATGTTGGAAAATTCTACATCCGAGAGGTGAAGTTGCCTTAGGTTAGGATATATAACGTCATAGACGTATATAATGTCCGCACCGAGCAGTACGGGACGACACGACCGGGATTCTGTAAAACATTACCAGCGAGGGTCTAGATGGGTTAGGTTAGGTTATATTACGATATAGACGTATATAATGTGCCCACCGAGAAGTAGGGGCCGACCCGCCAGGAATGTTGGAAAATACTACATTCGAGATGTTAAGTTGCCTTAGGTTAGGATGTATATAATTATAGACGTATATAATGTCCCCACGGAGAAGTACAGGCCGACACGACCGGGATTATGTAAAACATTAACAGCGAGGGTCTAGATGGGTTAGGTTAGGTTATATTACGATATAGACGTATATAATGTGCCCACCGAGAAGTAGGGTCCGACCCGCCAAGACTGTTGGAAAATACTACATCCGAGAGGTTAAGTTGCCTTAGGTTAGGATATATAAGGTTATAGACGTAAATAATGTCCCCACCGAGACGCACGGGACGACACGACCGGGATACTGTAAAACATTACAAGCGAGGGTCTAGATGGGTTAGGTTAGGTTATATTACGTTATAGACGTATATAATGTGCCCACCGAGAAGTAGGGGCCGACCCGCCAGGAATGTTGGAAAATACTACATTCGAGATGTTAAGTTGCCTTAGGTTAGGATATATAACTTTATAGACGTATATAATGTCCGGCTTCGAGACGTACGGGACGACACGACCGGGATTCTGTAAAACATTCCCAGCTAGGGGCTAGATGGGTTAGGTTAGGTTATATTACGTTATAGACGTATATAATGTGCCCACCGAGAAGTAGGGGCCGACCCGCCAGGAATGTTGGAAAATACTACATTCGAGATGTTAAGTTGCCTTAGGTTAGGATATATAAAATTATAGACGTATATAACGTCCCCACGGAAAAGTACGGGCCGACACGACCGGGATTTTGTAAAACATTAACAGCGAGGGTCTAGATGGGTTAGGTTAGGTTATATTACGATATAGACGTATATAATGTGCCCACCGAGAAGTAGGGTCCGACCTGCCAGGAATGTTGTGAAATACTACATCCGAGATGTTAGGTTCCCTTAGGTTAGGATATATAACGTTATAGTCGTAAATAATGTCCCCACCGAGAAGTAGTGGCCGACACGACCGGGATACTGTAAAACATTACAAGCGAGGGGCTAGATGGGTTAGGTTAGGCTATACTACGTTATAAACGTATATAATGTTCCCACCGAGAAGTGGGGCCGACCAGCCAGGAATGTTGTGAAATACTACATCCGAGATGTTAGGTTCCCTTAGGTTAGGATATATAACTTTATAGACGTATATAATGTCCGCATTGAGACGTACGTGCCGATGCGACCGGGATTTTGTAAAACATTAACAGCGAGTGTCTAGATGGGTTAGGTTAGTTTATACTACGATATAGACGTATATAATGTGCCCACCGAGAAGTAGGGTCTGACCCGCCAAGAATGTTGGAAAATACTACATCCGAGAGGTGAAGTTGCCTTAGGTTAGGATATATAACGTCATAGACGTATATAATGTCCGCACCGAGACGTACGGGACGACACGACCGAGATTCTGTAAAACATTCCCAGCTAGAGGCTAGATGGGTTAGGTTAGGTTATATTACGTTATAGACGTATATAATGTGCCCACCGAGAAGTAGGGGCCGACCCGCCAGGAATGTTGGAAAATACTACTTCGGAGATGTTAAGTTGCCTTAGGTTAGAATATATAACGTTATAGACGTATATAATATCCGCACCGGACGTACGAGACGACACGACCGGGATTCTGTAAAACATTACCAGCGAGGGTCTAGATGGGTTAGGTTAGGTTATATTACGATATAGACGTATATAATGTGCCCACCGAGAAGTAGGGTCCGACCCGCCAGGAATGTTGTGAAATACTACATTCGAGATGTTAGGTTGCCTTTGGTTAGGATATATAACGTTATAGACGTATATAATGTCCCCACCGAGAAGTAGTGGCCGACACGACCGGGATACTGTAAAACATTACAAGCGAGGGGCTAGATGGGTTAGGTTAGGCTATACTACGTTATAAACGTATATAATGTTCCCACCGAGAAGTGGGGCCGACCAGCCAGGAATGTTGTGAAATACTACATCCGAGATGTTAGGTTCCCTTAGGTTAGGATATATAACTTTATAGACGTATATAATGTCCGCATTGAGACGTACGTGCCGATGCGACCGGGATTTTGTAAAACATTAACAGCGAGTGTCTAGATGGGTTAGGTTAGTTTATACTACGATATAGACGTATATAATGTGCCCACCGAGAAGTAGGGTCTGACCCGCCAAGAATGTTGGAAAATACTACATCCGAGAGGTGAAGTTGCCTTAGGTTAGGATATATAACGTCATAGACGTATATAATGTCCGCACCGAGACGTACGGGACGACACGACCGAGATTCTGTAAAACATTCCCAGCTAGAGGCTAGATGGGTTAGGTTAGGTTATATTACGTTATAGACGTATATAATGTGCCCACCGAGAAGTAGGGGCCGACCCGCCAGGAATGTTGGAAAATACTACTTCGGAGATGTTAAGTTGCCTTAGGTTAGAATATATAACGTTATAGACGTATATAATATCCGCACCGGACGTACGAGACGACACGACCGGGATTCTGTAAAACATTACCAGCGAGGGTCTAGATGGGTTAGGTTAGGTTATATTACGATATAGACGTATATAATGTGCCCACCGAGAAGTAGGGTCCGACCCGCCAGGAATGTTGTGAAATACTACATTCGAGATGTTAGGTTGCCTTTGGTTAGGATATATAACGTTATAGACGTATATAATGTCCCCACCGAGAAGTACGGGACGACACGACCGGGATACTGTAAAACATTACAAGCGAGGGGCTAGATGGGTTAGGTTAGGCTATACTACGTTATAAACGTATATAATGTTCCCACCGAGAAGTGGGGCCGACCAGCCAGGAATGTTGTGAAATACTACATCCGAGATGTTAGGTTCCCTTAGGTTAGGATATATATCGTTATAGACGTATATAATGTCCGCATCGAGACGTACGTGCCGACACGACCGGGATTATGTAAAACATTAACAGCGAGGGTCTAGATGGGTTAGGTTAGGTTATATTACGATATAGACGTATATAATGTGCCCACCGAGAAGTAGGGTCCGACCCGCCAAGACTGTTGGAAAATACTACATCCGAGAGGTTAAGTTGCCTTAGGTTAGGATATATAAGGTTATAGACGTAAATAATGTCCCCACCGAGACGCACGGGACGACACGACCGGGATACTGTAAAACATTACAAGCGAGGGTCTAGATGGGTTAGGTTAGGTTATATTACGTTATAGACGTAAATAATGTTCCCACCGAGAAGTGGGGCCGACCCGCCAGGAATGTTGTGAAATACTACATTCGAGATGTTAGGTTGCCTTAGGTTAGGATATATAAAATTATAGACGTATATAACGTCCCCACGGAAAAGTACGGGCCGACACGACCGGGATTTTGTAAAACATTAACAGCGAGGGTCTAGATGGGTTAGGTGAGGTCATATTACGATATAGACGTATATAATGTGCCCACCGAGAAGTAGGGTCCGACCCGCCAAGACTGTTGGAAAATACTACATCCGAGAGGTTAAGTTGCCTTAGGTTAGGATATATAAGGTTATAGACGTAAATAATGTCCCCACCGAGACGCACGGGACGACACGACCGGGATACTGTAAAACATTACAGGCGAGGGTCTAGATGGGTTAGGTTAGGTTATATTACGTTATAGACGTAAATAATGTTCCCACCGAGAAGTGGGGCCGACCCGCCAGGAATGTTGGAAAATACTACATCGGAGATGTTATGTTGCCTTAGGTTAGAATATATAACGTTATAGACGTATATAATATCCGCACCGAGACGTACGAGACGACACGACCGGGATTCTGTAAAACATTACCAGCGAGGGTCTAGATGGGTTAGGTTAGGTTATATTACGATATAGACGTATATAATGTGCCCACCGAGAAGTAGGGGCCGACCCGCCAGGAATGTTGTGAAATACTACATCCGAGATGTTAGGTTCCCTTAGGTTAGGATATATAACGTTATAGTCGTAAATAATGTCCCCACCGAGAAGTAGTGGCCGACACGACCGGGATACTGTGAAACATTACAAGCGAGGGGCTAGATGGGTTAGGTTAGGCTATACTACGTTATAAACGTATATAATGTTCCCACCGAGAAGTGGGGCCGACCAGCCAGGAATGTTGTGAAATACTACATCCGAGATGTTAGGTTCCCTTAGGTTAGGATATATATCGTTATAGACGTATATAATGTCCGCATCGAGACGTACGTGCCGATGCGCCCGGGATATTGTAAAACATTAACAGCGAGTGTCTAGATGGGTTAGGTTAGGTTATATTACGATATAGACGTATATAATGTGCCCACCGAGAAGTAGGGTCTGACCCGCCAAGAATGTTGGAAAATTCTACATCCGAGAGGTGAAGTTGCCTTAGGTTAGGATATATAACGTCATAGACGTATATAATGTCCGCACCGAGCAGTACGGGACGACACGACCGGGATTCTGTAAAACATTACCAGCGAGGGTCTAGATGGGTTAGGTTAGGTTATATTACGATATAGACGTATATAATGTGCCCACCGAGAAGTAGGGGCCGACCCGCCAGGAATGTTGGAAAATACTACATTCGAGATGTTAAGTTGCCTTAGGTTAGGATGTATATAATTATAGACGTATATAATGTCCCCACGGAGAAGTACAGGCCGACACGACCGGGATTATGTAAAACATTAACAGCGAGGGTCTAGATGGGTTAGGTTAGGTTATATTACGATATAGACGTATATAATTTGCCCACCGAGAAGTAGGGTCCGACCCGCCAAGACTGTTGGAAAATACTACATCCGAGAGGTTAAGTTGCCTTAGGTTAGGATATATAAGGTTATAGACGTAAATAATGTCCCCACCGAGACGCACGGGACGACACGACCGGGATACTGTAAAACATTACAAGCGAGGGTCTAGATGGGTTAGGTTAGGTTATATTACGTTATAGACGTAAATAATGTTCCCACCGAGAAGTGGGGCCGACCCGCCAGGAATGTTGTGAAATACTACATTCGAGATGTTAGGTTGCCTTAGGTTAGGATATATAACTTTATAGACGTATATAATGTCCGGCTTCGAGACGTACGGGACGACACGACCGGGATTCTGTAAAACATTCCCAGCTAGGGGCTAGATGGGTTAGGTTAGGTTATATTACGTTATAGACGTATATAATGTGCCCACCGAGAAGTAGGGGCCGACCCGCCAGGAATGTTGGAAAATACTACATTCGAGATGTTAAGTTGCCTTAGGTTAGGATATATAAGGTTATAGACGTAAATAATGTCCCCACCGAGACGCACGGGACGACACGACCGGGATACTGTAAAACATTACAAGCGAGGGTCTAGATGGGTTAGGTTAGGTTATATTACGTTATAGACGTAAATAATGTTCCCACCGAGAAGTGGGGCCGACCCGCCAGGAATGTTGTGAAATACTACATTCGAGATGTTAGGTTGCCTTAGGTTAGGATATATAACTTTATAGACGTATATAATGTCCGGCTTCGAGACGTACGGGACGACACGACCGAGATTCTGTAAAACATTCCCAGCTAGAGGCTAGATGGGTTAGGTTAGGTTAAATTACGTTATAGACGTATATAATGTGCCCACCGAGAAGTAGGGGCCGACCCGCCAGGAATGTTGGAAAATACTACATCGGAGATGTTAAGTTGCCTTAGGTTAGAATATATAACGTTATAGACGTATATAATATCCGCACCGGACGTACGAGACGACACGACCGGGATTCTGTAAAACATTACCAGCGAGGATCTAGATGGGTTAGGTTAGGTTATATTACGATATAGACGTATATAATGTGCCCACCGAGAAGTAGGGGCCGACCCGCCAGGAATGTTGTGAAATACTACATCCGAGATGTTAGGTTCCCTTAGGTTAGGATATATAACGTTATAGACGTATACAATGTCCGCACCGAGACGTACGAGACGACACGACCGGGATTCTGTAAAACATTACCAGCGAGGGTCTAGATGGGTTAGGTTAGGTTATATTACGATATAGACGTATATAATGTGCCCACCGAGAAGTAGGGGCCGACCCGCCAGGAATGTTGGAAAATACTACATCTGAGATGTTAGGTTCCCTTAGGTTAGGATATATAAAATTATAGACGTAAATAATGTCCCCACCGAGAAGTACGGGCCGACACGACCGGTATTTTGTAAAACATTACCAGCGAGGGTCTAGATGGATTAGGTTAGGTTATATTACGTTTTAGACGTAAATAATGTTCCCACCGAGAAGTGGGTCCGACCCGCCAGGAATGTTGTGAAATACTACATTCGAGATGTTAGGTTGCCTTTGGTTAGGATATAAAACGTTATAGACGTATATAATGTCCGCGCCGAGACGTACGGGACGACACGACCGGGATTCTGTAAAACATTACAAGCGAGGGGCTAGATGGGTTAGGTTAGGTTTTATTACGTTATAAACGTATATAATGTTCCCACCGAGAAGTGGGGCCGACCAGCCAGGAATGTTGTGAAATACTACATCCGAGATGATAGGTTCCCTTAGGTTAGGATATATAACGTTATAGACGTAAATAATGTCCCCACCGATAAGTACGGGCCGACACGACCGGGATTTTGAAAAAACATTACCAGCGAGGGTCTAGGTGGGTTAGTTTAGGTTATATTACGATATAGACGTATATAATGTGCCCACCGAGAAGTAGGGTCCGACCCGCCAGGAATGTTGTGAAATACTACATTCGAGATGTTAGGTTGCCTTTGGTTAGGATATATAACGTTATAGACGTATATAATGTCCCCACCGAGAAGTACGGGACGACACGACCGGGATACAGTAAAACATTACAAGCGAGGGGCTAGATGGGTTAGGTTAGGCTATACTACGTTATAAACGTATATAATGTTCCCACCGAGAAGTGGGGCCGACCAGCCAGGAATGTTGTGAAATACTACATCCGAGATGTTAGGTTCCCTTAGGTTAGGATATATATCTTTATAGACGTATATAATGTCCCCACCGAGACGCACGGGACGACACGACCGGGATACTGTAAAACATTACAAGCGAGGGTCTAGATGGGTTAGGTTAGGTTATATTACGTTATAGACGTAAATAATGTTCCCACCGAGAAGTGGGGCCGACCCGCCAGGAATGTTGTGAAATACTACATTCGAGATGTTAGGTTGCCTTAGGTTAGGATATATAAAATTATAGACGTATATAACGTCCCCACGGAAAAGTACGGGCCGACACGACCGGGATTTTGTAAAACATTAACAGCGAGGGTCTAGATGGGTTAGGTGAGGTTCTATTACGATATAGACGTATATAATGTGCCCACCGAGAAGTAGGGTCCGACCCGCCAAGACTGTTGGAAAATACTACATCCGAGAGGTTAAGTTGCCTTAGGTTAGGATATATAAGGTTATAGACGTAAATAATGTCCCCACCGAGACGCACGGGACGACACGACCGGGATACTGTAAAACATTACAAGCGAGGGTCTAGATGGGTTAGGTTAGGTTATATTACGTTATAGACGTAAATAATGTTCCCACCGAGAAGTGGGGCCGACCCGCCAGGAATGTTGTGAAATACTACATTCGAGATGTTAGGTTGCCTTAGGTTAGGATATATAACTTTATAGACGTATATAATGTCCGGCTTCGAGACGTACGGGACGACACGACCGGGATTCTGTAAAACATTCCCAGCTAGGGGCTAGATGGGTTAGGTTAGGTTATATTACGTTATAGACGTATATAATGTGCCCACCGAGAAGTAGGGGCCGACCCGCCAGGAATGTTGGAAAATACTACATTCGAGATGTTAAGTTGCCTTAGGTAAGGATATATAAGGTTATAGACGTAAATAATGTCCCCACCGAGACGCACGGGACGACACGACCGGGATACTGTAAAACATTACAAGCGAGGGTCTAGATGGGTTAGGTTAGGTTATATTACGTTATAGACGTAAATAATGTTCCCACCGAGAAGTGGGGCCGACCCGCCAGGAATGTTGTGAAATACTACATTCGAGATGTTAGGTTGCCTTAGGTTAGGATATATAACTTTATAGACGTATATAATGTCCGGCTTCGAGACGTACGGGACGACACGACCGGGATTCTGTAAAACATTCCCAGCTAGGGGCTAGATGGGTTAGGTTAGGTTATATTACGTTATAGACGTATATAATGTGCCCACCGAGAAGTAGGGGCCGACCCGCCAGGAATGTTGGAAAATACTACATTCGAGATGTTAAGTTGCCTTAGGTTAGGATATATAAAATTATAGACGTATATAACGTCCCCACGGAAAAGTACGGGCCGACACGACCGGGATTTTGTAAAACATTAACAGCGAGGTTCTAGATGGGTTAGGTTAGGTTATATTACGATATAGACGTATATAATGTGCCCACCGAGAAGTAGGGTCCGACCTGCCAGGAATGTTGTGAAATACTACATCCGAGATGTTAGGTTCCCTTAGGTTAGGATATATAACGTTATAGTCGTAAATAATGTCCCCACCGAGAAGTAGTGGCCGACACGACCGGGATACTGTAAAACATTACAAGCGAGGGGCTAGATGGGTTAGGTTAGGCTATACTACGTTATAAACGTATATAATGTTCCCACCGAGAAGTGGGGCCGACCAGCCAGGAATGTTGTGAAATACTACATTCGAGATGTTAGGTTGCCTTTGGTTAGGATATAAAACGTTATAGACGTATATAATGTCCGCGCCGAGACGTACGGGACGACACGACCGGGATTCTGTAAAACATTACAAGCGAGGGGCTAGATGGGTTAGGTTAGGCTTTATTACGTTATAAACGTATATAATGTTCCCACCGAGAAGTGGGGCCGACCAGCCAGGAATGTTGTGAAATACTACATCCGAGATGATAGGTTCCCTTAGGTTAGGATATATAACGTTATAGACGTAAATAATGTCCCCACCGATAAGTACGGGCCGACACGACCGGGATTTTGAAAAAACATTACCAGCGAGGGTCTAGGTGGGTTAGTTTAGGTTATATTACGATATAGACGTATATAATGTGCCCACCGAGAAGTAGGGTCCGACCTGCCAGGAATGTTGTGAAATACTACATCCGAGATGTTAGGTTCCCTTAGGTTAGGATATATAACGTTATAGTCGTAAATAATGTCCCCACCGAGAAGTAGTGGCCGACACGACCGGGATACTGTAAAACATTACAAGCGAGGGGCTAGATGGGTTAGGTTAGGCTATACTACGTTATAAACGTATATAATGTTCCCACCGAGAAGTGGGGCCGACCAGCCAGGAATGTTGTGAAATACTACATCCGAGATGTTAGGTTCCCTTAGGTTAGGATATATATCGTTATAGACGTATATAATGTCCGCATTGAGACGTACGTGCCGATGCGACCGGGATTTTGTAAAACATTAACAGCGAGTGTCTAGATGGGTTAGGTTAGGTTATATTACGATATAGACGTATATAATGTGCCCACCGAGAAGTAGGGTCTGACCCGCCAAGAATGTTGGAAAATACTACATCCGAGAGGTGAAGTTGCCTTAGGTTAGGATATATAACGTCATAGACGTATATAATGTCCGCACCGAGACGTACGGGACGACACGACCGAGATTCTGTAAAACATTCCCAGCTAGAGGCTAGATGGGTTAGGTTAGGTTAAATTACGTTATAGACGTATATAATGTGCCCACCGAGAAGTAGGGGCCGACCCGCCAGGAATGTTGGAAAATACTACATCGGAGATGTTAAGTTGCCTTAGGTTAGAATATATAACGTTATAGACGTATATAATATCCGCACCGGACGTACGAGACGACACGACCGGGATTCTGTAAAACATTACCAGCGAGGGTCTAGATGGGTTAGGTTAGGTTATATTACGATATAGACGTATATAATGTGCCCACCGAGAAGTAGGGGCCGACCCGCTAGGAATGTTGTGAAATACTACATCCGAGATGTTAGGTTCCCTTAGGTTAGGATATATAACGTTATAGACGTATACAATGTCCGCACCGAGACGTACGAGACGACACGACCGGGATTCTGTAAAACATTACCAGCGAGGGTCTAGATGGGTTAGGTTAGGTTATATTACGATATAGACGTATATAATGTGCCCACCGAGAAGTAGGGGCCGACCCGCCAGGAATGTTGGAAAATACTACATCTGAGATGTTAGGTTCCCTTAGGTTAGGATATATAAAATTATAGACGTAAATAATGTCCCCACCGAGAAGTACGGGCCGACACGACCGGTATTTTGTAAAACATTACCAGCGAGGGTCTAGATGGATTAGGTTAGGTTATATTACGTTATAGACGTAAATAATGTTCCCACCGAGAAGTGGGGCCGACCCGCCAGGAATGTTGTGAAATACTACATTCGAGATGTTAGGTTGCCTTTGGTTAGGATATAAAACGTTATAGACGTATATAATGTCCGCGCCGAGACGTACGGGACGACACGACCGGGATTCTGTAAAACATTACAAGCGAGGGGCTAGATGGGTTAGGTTAGGTTTTATTACGTTATAAACGTATATAATGTTCCCACCGAGAAGTGGGGCCGACCAGCCAGGAATGTTGTGAAATACTACATCCGAGATGATAGGTTCCCTTAGGTTAGGATATATAACGTTATAGACGTAAATAATGTCCCCACCGATAAGTACGGGCCGACACGACCGGGATTTTGAAAAAACATTACCAGCGAGGGTCTAGGTGGGTTAGTTTAGGTTATATTACGATATAGACGTATATAATGTGCCCACCGAGAAGTAGGGTCCGACCCGCCAGGAATGTTGTGAAATACTACATTCGAGATGTTAGGTTGCCTTTGGTTAGGATATATAACGTTATAGACGTATATAATGTCCCCACCGAGAAGTACGGGACGACACGACCGGGATACTGTAAAACATTACAAGCGAGGGGCTAGATGGGTTAGGTTAGGCTATACTACGTTATAAACGTATATAATGTTCCCACCGAGAAGTGGGGCCGACCAGCCAGGAATGTTGTGAAATACTACATCCGAGATGTTAGGTTCCCTTAGGTTAGGATATATATCGTTATAGACGTATATAATGTCCCCACCGAGACGCACGGGACGACACGACCGGGATACTGTAAAACATTACAAGCGAGGGTCTAGATGGGTTAGGTTAGGTTATATTACGTTATAGACGTAAATAATGTTCCCACCGAGAAGTGGGGCCGACCCGCCAGGAATGTTGTGAAATACTACATTCGAGATGTTAGGTTGCCTTAGGTTAGGATATATAAAATTATAGACGTATATAACGTCCCCACGGAAAAGTACGGGCCGACACGACCGGGATTTTGTAAAACATTAACAGCGAGGGTCTAGATGGGTTAGGTGAGGTTCTATTACGATATAGACGTATATAATGTGCCCACCGAGAAGTAGGGTCCGACCCGCCAAGACTGTTGGAAAATACTACATCCGAGAGGTTAAGTTGCCTTAGGTTAGGATATATAAGGTTATAGACGTAAATAATGTCCCCACCGAGACGCACGGGACGACACGACCGGGATACTGTAAAACATTACAAGCGAGGGACTAGATGGGTTAGGTTAGGTTATATTACGTTATAGACGTAAATAATGTTCCCACCGAGAAGTGGGGCCGACCCGCCAGGAATGTTGTGAAATACTACATTCGAGATGTTAGGTTGCCTTAGGTTAGGATATATAACTTTATAGACGTATATAATGTCCGGCTTCGAGACGTACGGGACGACACGACCGGGATTCTGTAAAACATTCCCAGCTAGGGGCTAGATGGGTTAGGTTAGGTTATATTACGATATAGACGTATATAATGTGCCCACCGAGAAGTAGGGTCTGACCCGCCAAGAATGTTGGAAAATACTACATCCGAGAGGTGAAGTTGCCTTAGGTTAGGATATATAACTTCATAGACGTATATAATGTCCGCACCGAGACGTACGGGACGACACGACCGGGATTCTGTAAAACATTCCCAGCTAGGGGCTAGATGGGTTAGGTTAGGTTATATTACGTTATAGACGTATATAATGTGCCCACCGAGAAGTAGGGGCCGACCCGCCAGGAATGTTGGAAAATACTACATCGGAGATGTTATGTTGCCTTAGGTTAGAATATATAACGTTATAGACGTATATAATATCCGCACCGAGACGTACGAGACGACACGACCGGGATTCTGTAAAACATTACCAGCGACGGTCTAGATGGGTTAGGTTAGGTTATATTACGATATAGACGTATATAATGTGCCCACCGAGAAGTAGGGGCCGACCCGCCAGGAATGTTGTGAAATACTACATCCTAGATGTTAGGTTCCCTTAGGTTAGGATATATAACGTTATAGTCGTAAATAATGTCCCCACCGAGAAGTAGTGGCCGACACGACCGGGATACTGTAAAACATTACAAGCGAGGGGCTAGATGGGTTAGGTTAGGCTATACTACATTATAAACGTATATAATGTTCCCACCGAGAAGTGGGGCCGACCAGCCAGGAATGTTGTGAAATACTACATCCGAGATGTTAGGTTCCCTTAGGTTAGGATATATATCGTTATAGACGTATATAATGTCCGCATCGAGACGTACGTGCCGATGCGCCCGGGATATTGTAAAACATTAACAGCGAGTGTCTAGATGGGTTAGGTTAGGTTATATTACGATATAGACGTATATAATGTGCCCACCGAGAAGTAGGGTCTGACCCGCCAAGAATGTTGGAAAATTCTACATCCGAGAGGTGAAGTTGCCTTAGGTTAGGATATATAACGTCATAGACGTATATAATGTCCGCACCGAGCAGTACGGGACGACACGACCGGGATTCTGTAAAACATTAACCAGCGAGGGTCTAGATGGGTTAGGTTAGGTTATATTACGATATAGACGTATATAATGTGCCCACCGAGAAGTAGGGGCCGACCCGCCAGGAATGTTGGAAAATACTACATTCGAGATGTTAAGTTGCCTTAGGTTAGGATGTATATAATTATAGACGTATATAATGTCCCCACGGAGAAGTACGGGCCGACACGACCGGGATTTTGTAAAACATTAACAGCGAGGGTCTAGATGGGTTAGGTTAGGTTATATTACGATATAGACGTATATAATGTGCCCACCGGGAAGTAGGGTCCGACCTGCCAGGAATGTTGTGAAATACTACATCCGAGAGGTTAGGTTCCCTTAGGTTAGGATATATAACGTTATAGTCGTAAATAATGTCCCCACAGAGAAGTAGTGGCCGACACGACCGGGATACTGTAAAACATTACCAGCGAGGGTCTAGATGGGTTAGGTTAGGTTATATTACGATATAGACGTATATAATGTGCCCACCGAGAAGTAGGGGCCGACCCACCAGGAATGTTGTGAAATACTACATCCGAGATGTTAGGTTCCCTTAGGTTAGGATATATAACGTTATAGACGTATACAATGTCCGCACCGAGACGTACGAGACGACACGACCGGGATTCTATAAAACATTACCAGCGAGGTTCTAGATGGGTTAGGTTAGGTTATATTACGATATAGACGTATATAATGTGCCCACCGAGAAGTAGGGGCCGACACGCCAGGAATGTTGGAAAATACTACATCTGAGATGTTAGGTTCCCTTAGGTTAGGATATATAAAATTATAGACGTAAATAAGGTCCCCACCGAGAAGTACGGGCCGACACGACCGGGATTTTGTAAAACATTACCAGCGGGGGTCTAGATGGATTAGGTTAGGTTATATTACGTTATAGACGTAAATAATGTTCCCACCGAGAAGTGGGGCCGACCCGCCAGGAATGTTGGAAAATACTACATCCGAGATGTTAGGTTGCCTTAGGTTAGGATATATAACGATATAGACGTATATAATGTCCACACGGAAAAGTACGGGCCGACATGACCGGGATTTTGTAAAACATTACCAGCGAGGGTCTAGATGGTTTAGTTTAGGCTATATTACGATATAGACGTATATAATGTGCCCACCGAGAAGAAGGGTCCGACCCGCCAGGGATGTTGGAAAATGCTACATTCGAGATGTTAAGTTGCCTTTGGTTAGGATATATAACGTTATAGACGTATATAATGTCCGCACCGAGACGTACGGGACGACACGACTGGGATTCTGTAAAACATTCCCAGCTAGGGGCTAGATGGGTTTAGTTAGGTTATATTACGATATAGACGTATATAATGTTCCCACCGAGAATTGGCGCCGCCCCGCCAGGAATGTTGTGAAATACTAGATTCGAGATGTTAGGTTCCCTTAGGTTAGGATATATAACGTTATAGACGTAAATAATGTCCCCACAGAGAAGTACGGGCCGACACGACCGGGATTTTGTAAAACATTACCAGCGAGGGTCTAGGTGGGTTAGGTTAGGTTATATTACGATATAGACGTATATAATGTGCCCACCGAGAAGTAGGGTCTGACCCGCCAGGAATGTTGTGAAATACTACATTCGAGATGTTAAGTTGCCTTAGGTTAGGATATATAACTTTATAGACGTATATAATGTCCGCACCGAGACGTACGGGACGACACGTCCGGGATACTGTAAAACATTACAAGCGAGGGGCTAGATGGGTTAGGTTAGGCTATACTACGTTATAAACGTATATAATGTTCCCGCCGAGAAGTGGGGCCGACCAGCCAGGAATGTTGTGAAATACTACATCCGAGATATTAGGTTCCCTTAGGTTAGGATATATAACGTTATAGACGTATATAATGTCCGCACCGAGACGCACGTGCCGATGCGACCGGGATTTTGTAAAACATTAACAGCGAGGGTCTAGATGGGTTATGTTAGGTTATATTACGATATAGACGTATATAAGGTGCCCACCGAGAAGTAGGGGCCGAACCGCCAGGAATGTTGGAAAATACTACATCCGAGATGTTAGGTTCCCTTAGTTTAGGATATATAAATTTATAGACGTATATAAAGTCCGCACCGAGACGTACAGGAAGACATGAACGGGATTCTGTGAAACATTACCAGCGAGGGTCTAGATGGGTTAGGTTAGGTTATATTACGATATAGACGTATATAATGTTCCCACCGAGAAGTAGGGTCCGACCCGCCAGGAATGTTGGAAAATACTACATCCGAGATGTTAGGTTGCCTTAGGTTAGGATATATAACGATATAGACGCATATAATGTCCCCACGGAGAATTACGGGCCGACAGGACCGGGATTTTGTAAAACATTACCAGCGAGGGCCAAGATGGGTTAGGTTAGGTTATATTACGTTATAGACGTAAATAATGTTCCCACCGAGAAGTGGGGCCGACCCGCCAGGAATATTGTGAAATACTACATTCGAGATGTTAGGTTGCCTTAGGTTAGGATATATAACTTTATAGACGTATATAATGTCCGCACCGAGACGTACGGGACGACACGACCGGGATTCTGTAAAACATTACCAGCGAGGGTCTAGATGGGTTAGGTTAGGTTACATTACGATATAGACGTATATAGTGTGCCCACCGAGAAGTGGGGGCCGACCCGCCAGGAATGTTGTGAAGTACTACATCCGAGATTTTAGGTTCCCTTAGGTTAGGATATATAACGTTATAGACGTAAATAATGTCCCCACCGAGAAGTACGGGCCGACACGAAGCGGGATTTTGTAAAACATTACCAGCGAGGGTCTAGATGGGTTAGGTTAGGTTATATTACGTTTTAGACGTAAATAATGTTCCCACCGAGAAGTGGGGCCGACCAGCCAGGAATGTTGTGAAATACTACATTCGAGATGTTAGGTTGCCTTAGGTTAGGATATATAACTTTATAGACGTATATAATGTCCGGCTTCGAGACGTACGGGAAGACACGAACGGGATTCTGCGAAACATTACCAGCGAGGGTGTAGGTGGCTTAGGTTAGGTTATATTACGTTATAGACGTATATAATGTGCCCACCGAGAAGTAGCTGCCGACCCGCCAGGTATGTTGGAAAATACTACATCCGAGATGTTAGGTTCCCTTAGGTTAGGATATATAAAATTGTAGACGTATAAAATGTCCCCACGGAAAAGTACGGGCCGACATGACCGGGATTTTGGAAAACATTACCAGCGAGGGTCTAGATGGGTTAGTGTAGGTTATATTACTATATAGACGTATATAATGTGCCCACCGAGAAGTAGGGTCCGACCCGCCAGGAATGTTGGAAAATACTACATCCGAGATGTTAAGTTGCCTTTGGTTAGGATATATAACTTTATAGACGTATATAATGTCCGCACCGAGACGTACGGGACGACACGACCGGGATACTGTAAAACATTACAAGCGAGGGTCTAGATGGGTTAGGTTAGGCTATACTACGTTATAAACGTATATAATGTTCCCACCGAGAAGTGGGGCCGACCCGCCAGGAATGTTGGAAAATACTACATCCGAGATGTTAGGTTGCCTTAGGTTAGGATATATAACGATATAGACGCATATAATGTCCCCACGGAGAATTACGGGCCGACAGGACCGGGATTTTGTAAAACATTACCAGCGAGGGCCTAGATGGGTTAGGTTAGGTTATATTACGTTATAGACGTAAATAATGTTCCCACCGAGAAGTGGGGCCGACCCGCCAGGAATGTTGTGAAATACTACATTCGAGATGTTAGGTTGCCTTAGGTTAGGATATATAACTTTATAGACGTATATAATGTCCGCACCGAGACGTACGGGACGACACGACCGGGATTCTGTAAAACATTACCAGCGAGGGTCTGGGTGGGTTAGGTTAGGTTATATTACGATATAGACGTATATAATGTTCCCACCGAGAATTGGAGCCGCCCCGCCAGGAATGTTGTGAAATACTACATCCGAGATGTTAGGTTCCCTTAGGTTAGGATATATAACGTTATAGAAGTAAATAATGTCCCCACCGAGAAGTACGGGCCGACACGACCGGGATTTTGTAAAACATTACCAGCGAGGGTCTAGATGAGTTAGGTTAGGTTATATTACGATATAGACGTATATAATGTTCCCACCGAGAAGTAGCGGCCGCCCCGCCAGGAATGTTGGAAAATACTACATCCGAGATGTTAGGTTGCCTTAGGTTAGGATATATAACGATATAGACGTATATAATGTCCCCACGGAGAAGTATGGGCCGACACGAACGGGATTTTGTAAAACATTACCAGCGAGGGTCTAGATGGGTTAGGTTAGGTTACATTACGATATAGACGTATATAGTGTGCCCACCGAGAAGTGGGGGCCGACCCGCCAGGAATGTTGTGAAGTACTACATCCGAGATTTTAGGTTCCCTTAGGTTAGGATATATAACGTTATAGACGTAAATAATGTCCCCACCGAGAAGTACGGGCCGACACGACCGGGATTTTGTAAAACATTACCAGCGAGGGTCTAGATGGGCTAGGTTAGGTTATATTACGTTTTAGACGTAAATAATGTTCCCACCGAGAAGTGGGGCCGACCCGCCAGGAATGTTGTGAAATACTACATTCGAGATGTTAGGTTGCCTTAGGTTAGAATATATAACTTTATAGACGTATATAATGTCCGGCTTCGAGACGTACGGGAAGACACGAACGGGATTCTGCGAAACATTACCAGCGAGGGTGTAGGTGGCTTAGGTTAGGTTATATTACGTTATAGACGTATATAATGTGCCCACCGAGAAGTAGCTGCCGACCCGCCAGGAATGTTGGAAAATACTACATCCGAGATGTTAGGTTCCCTTAGGTTAGGATATATAAAATTGTAGACGTATAAAATGTCCCCACGGAAAAGTACGGGCCGACAGGACCGGGATTTTGGAAAACATTACCAGCGAGGGTCTAGATGGGTTAGTGTAGGTTATATTACTATATAAACGTATATAATGTTCCCACCGAGAAGTGGGGCCGACCAGCCAGGAATGTTGTGAAATACTACATCCGAGATGTTAGGTTCCCTTAGGTTAGGATATATATCGTTATAGACGTATATAATGTCCGCATCGAGACGTACGTGCCGATGCGACCGGGATTTTGTAAAACATTAACAGCGAGGGGCTAGATGGGTTAGGTTAGGCTATACTACGTTATAAACGTATATAATGTTCCCACCGAGAAGTGGGGCCGACCAGCCAGGAATGTTGTGAAATACTACATCCGAGATGTTAGGTTCCCTTAGGTTAGGATATATATCGTTATAGACGCATATAATGTCCGCATCGAGACGTACGTGCCGATGCGACCGGGATTTTGTAAAACATTAACAGCGAGTGTCTAGATGGGTTAGGTTAGGTTATATTACGATATAGACGTATATAATGTGCCCACCGAGAAGTATTGTCTGACCCGCCAAGAATGTTGGAAAATTCTACATCCGAGAGGTGAAGTTGCCTTAGGTTAGGATATATAACGTCATAGACGTATATAATGTCCGCACCGAGTAGTACGGGACGACACGACCGGGATTCTGTAAAACATTCCCAGCTAGGGGCTAGATGGGTTAGGTTAGGTTATATTACATTATAGACGTATATAATGTGCCCACCGAGAAGTAGGGGCCGACCCGCCAGGAATGTTGGAAAATACTACATCGGAGATGTTAAGTTGCCTTAGGTTAGAATATATAACGTTATAGACGTATATAATATCCGCACCGAGACGTACGAGACGACATGACCGGGATTTTGTAAAACATTACCAGCGAGCGTCTAGATGGGTTAGTTTAGGTTATATTACGATATAGACGTATATAATGTGCCCACCGAGAAGTAGGGTCCGACCCGCCAGGAATGTTGGAAAATACTACATCCGAGATGTTAAGTTGCCTTTGGTTAGGATATATAACGTTATAGACGTATATAATGTCCGCACCGAGACGTACGGGACGACGCGACCGGGATTCTGTAAAACATTACAAGCGAGGGGCTAGATGGGTTAGGTTAGGTTATATTACGTTATAAACGTATATAATGTTCCCACCGAGAAGTGGGGCCGACCAGCCAGGAATGTTGTGAAGTACTACATCCGAGATGATAGGTTCCCTTAGGTTAGGATATATAACGTTATAGACGTAAATAATGTCCCCACCGAGAAGTACGGGCCGACACGACCGGGATTTTGTAAAACATTACCAGCGAGGGTCTAGGTGGGTTAGGTTAGGTTATATTACGATATAGACGTATATAGTGTTCCCACCGAGAAGTAGCGGCCGCCCCGCCAGGGATGTTGGAAAATACTACATCCGAGATGTTAGGTTGCCTTAGGTTAGGATATATAACGATATAGACGTATATAATGTCCACACGGAAAAGTACGGGCCGACATGACCGGGATTTTGTAAAACATTACCAGCGAGGGTCTAGATGGGTTAGTTTAGGTTATATTACGATATAGACGTATATAATGTTCCCACCGAGAATTGGCACCGCCCCGCCAGGAATGTTGTTAAATACTACATCCGAGATGTTAGGTTGCCTTTGGTTAGGATATAAAACGTTATAGACGTATATAATGTCCGCGCCGAGACGTACGGGACGACACGACCGGGATTCTGTAAAACATTACAAGCGAGGGGCTAGATGGGTTAGGTTAGGTTTTATTACGTTATAAACGTATATAATGTTCCCACCGAGAAGTGGGGCCGACCAGCCAGGAATGTTGTGAAATACTACATCCGAGATGATAGGTTCCCTTAGGTTAGGATATATAACGTTATAGACGTAAATAATGTCCCCACCGATAAGTACGGGCCGACACGACCGGGATTTTGAAAAAACATTACCAGCGAGGGTCTAGGTGGGTTAGTTTAGGTTATATTACGATATAGACGTATATAATGTGCCCACCGAGAAGTAGGGTCCGACCCGCCAGGAATGTTGTGAAATACTACATTCGAGATGTTAGGTTGCCTTTGGTTAGGATATATAACGTTATAGACGTATATAATGTCCCCACCGAGAAGTACGGGACGACACGACCGGGATACTGTAAAACATTACAAGCGAGGGGCTAGATGGGTTAGGTTAGGCTATACTACGTTATAAACGTATATAATGTTCCCACCGAGAAGTGGGGCCGACCAGCCAGGAATGTTGTGAAATACTACATCCGAGATGTTAGGTTCCCTTAGGTTAGGATATATATCGTTATAGACGTATATAATGTCCCCACCGAGACGCACGGGACGACACGACCGGGATACTGTAAAACATTACAAGCGAGGGTCTAGATGGGTTAGGTTAGGTTATATTACGTTATAGACGTAAATAATGTTCCCACCGAGAAGTGGGGCCGACCCGCCAGGAATGTTGTGAAATACTACATTCGAGATGTTAGGTTGCCTTAGGTTAGGTTATATAAAATTATAGACGTATATAACGTCCCCACGGAAAAGTACGGGCCGACACGACCGGGATTTTGTAAAACATTAACAGCGAGGGTCTAGATGGGTTAGGTGAGGTTCTATTACGATATAGACGTATATAATGTGCCCACCGAGAAGTAGGGTCCGACCCGCCAAGACTGTTGGAAAATACTACATCCGAGAGGTTAAGTTGCCTTAGGTTAGGATATATAAGGTTATAGACGTAAATAATGTCCCCACCGAGACGCACGGGACGACACGACCGGGATACTGTAAAACATTACAAGCGAGGGTCTAGATGGGTTAGGTTAGGTTATATTACGTTATAGACGTAAATAATGTTCCCACCGAGAAGTGGGGCCGACCCGCCAGGAATGTTGTGAAATACTACATTCGAGATGTTAGGTTGCCTTAGGTTAGGATATATAACTTTATAGACGTATATAATGTCCGGCTTCGAGACGTACGGGACGACACGACCGGGATTCTGTAAAACATTCCCAGCTAGGGGCTAGATGGGTTAGGTTAGGTTATATTACGATATAGACGTATATAATGTGCCCACCGAGAAGTAGGGTCTGACCCGCCAAGAATGTTGGAAAATACTACATCCGAGAGGTGAAGTTGCCTTAGGTTAGGATATATAACTTCATAGACGTATATAATGTCCGCACCGAGACGTACGGGACGACACGACCGGGATTCTGTAAAACATTCCCAGCTAGGGGCTAGATGGGTTAGGTTAGGTTATATTACGTTATAGACGTATATAATGTGCCCACCGAGAAGTAGGGGCCGACCCGCCAGGAATGTTGGAAAATACTACATCGGAGATGTTATGTTGCCTTAGGTTAGAATATATAACGTTATAGACGTATATAATATCCGCACCGAGACGTACGAGACGACACGACCGGGATTCTGTAAAACATTACCAGCGACGGTCTAGATGGGTTAGGTTAGGTTATATTACGATATAGACGTATATAATGTGCCCACCGAGAAGTAGGGGCCGACCCGCCAGGAATGTTGTGAAATACTACATCCTAGATGTTAGGTTCCCTTAGGTTAGGATATATAACGTTATAGTCGTAAATAATGTCCCCACCGAGAAGTAGTGGCCGACACGACCGGGATACTGTAAAACATTACAAGCGAGGGGCTAGATGGGTTAGGTTAGGCTATACTACATTATAAACGTATATAATGTTCCCACCGAGAAGTGGGGCCGACCAGCCAGGAATGTTGTGAAATACTACATCCGAGATGTTAGGTTCCCTTAGGTTAGGATATATATCGTTATAGACGTATATAATGTCCGCATCGAGACGTACGTGCCGATGCGCCCGGGATATTGTAAAACATTAACAGCGAGTGTCTAGATGGGTTAGGTTAGGTTATATTACGATATAGACGTATATAATGTGCCCACCGAGAAGTAGGGTCTGACCCGCCAAGAATGTTGGAAAATTCTACATCCGAGAGGTGAAGTTGCCTTAGGTTAGGATATATAACGTCATAGACGTATATAATGTCCGCACCGAGCAGTACGGGACGACACGACCGGGATTCTGTAAAACATTAACCAGCGAGGGTCTAGATGGGTTAGGTTAGGTTATATTACGATATAGACGTATATAATGTGCCCACCGAGAAGTAGGGGCCGACCCGCCAGGAATGTTGGAAAATACTACATTCGAGATGTTAAGTTGCCTTAGGTTAGGATGTATATAATTATAGACGTATATAATGTCCCCACGGAGAAGTACGGGCCGACACGACCGGGATTTTGTAAAACATTAACAGCGAGGGTCTAGATGGGTTAGGTTAGGTTATATTACGATATAGACGTATATAATGTGCCCACCGAGAAGTAGGGTCCGACCTGCCAGGAATGTTGTGAAATACTACATCCGAGAGGTTAGGTTCCCTTAGGTTAGGATATATAACGTTATAGTCGTAAATAATGTCCCCACAGAGAAGTAGTGGCCGACACGACCGGGATACTGTAAAACATTACAAGCGAGGGGCTAGATGGGTTAGGTTAGGCTATACTACGTTATAAACGTATATAATGTTCCCACCGAGAAGTGGGGCCGACCAGCCAGGAATGTTGTGAAATACTACATCCGAGATGTTAGGTTCCCTTAGGTTAGGATATATATCGTTATAGACGTATATAATGTCCGCATTGAGACGTACGTGCCGATGCGACCGGGATTTTGTAAAACATTAACAGCGAGTGTCTAGATGGGTTAGGTTAGGTTATATTACGATATAGACGTATATAATGTGCCCACCGAGAAGTAGGGTCTGACCCGCCAAGAATGTTGGAAAATACTACATCCGAGAGGTGAAGTTGCCTTAGGTTAGGATATATAACGTCATAGACGTATATAATGTCCGCACCGAGACGTAAGGGACGACACGACCGAGATTCTGTAAAACATTCCCAGCTAGAGGCTAGATGGGTTAGGTTAGGTTATATTACGTTATAGACGTATATAATGTGCCCACCGAGAAGTAGGGGCCGACCCGCCAGGAATGTTGGAAAATACTACAACGGAGATGTTAAGTTGCCTTAGGTTAGAATATATAACGTTATAGACGTATATAATATCCGCACCGGACGTACGAGACGACACGACCGGGATTCTGTAAAACATTACCAGCGAGGGTCTAGATGGGTTAGGTTAGGTTATATTACGATATAGACGTATATAATGTGCCCACCGAGAAGTAGGGGCCGACCCACCAGGAATGTTGTGAAATACTACATCCGAGATGTTAGGTTCCCTTAGGTTAGGATATATAACGTTATAGACGTATACAATGTCCGCACCGAGACGTACGAGACGACACGACCGGGATTCTATAAAACATTACCAGCGAGGTTCTAGATGGGTTAGGTTAGGTTATATTACGATATAGACGTATATAATGTGCCCACCGAGAAGTAGGGGCCGACACGCCAGGAATGTTGGAAAATACTACATCTGAGATGTTAGGTTCCCTTAGGTTAGGATATATAAAATTATAGACGTAAATAAGGTCCCCACCGAGAAGTACGGGCCGACACGACCGGGATTTTGTAAAACATTACCAGCGGGGGTCCAGATGGATTAGGTTAGGTTATATTACGTTATAGACGTAAATAATGTTCCCACCGAGAAGTGGGGCCGACCCGCCAGGAATGTTGGAAAATACTACATCCGAGATGTTAAGTTGCCTTTGGTTAGGATATATAACGTTATAGACGTATATAATGTCCGCACAGAGACGTACGAGACGACACGACCGGGATTCTGTAAAACATTACCAGCGAGGGTCTAGATGGGTTAGGTTAGGTTATATTACGATATAGATGTATATAATGTGCCCACCGAGAAGTAGGGGCCGACCCGGCAGGAATGTTGGAAAATACTACATCCGAGATGTTAGGTTGCCTTAGGTTAGGATATATAACGATATAGACGTATATAATGTCCACACGGAAAAGTACGGGCCGACATGACCGGGATTTTGTAAAACATTACCAGCGAGGGTCTAGATGGTTTAGTTTAGGCTATATTACGATATAGACGTATATAATGTGCCCACCGAGAAGAAGGGTCCGACCCGCCAGGGATGTTGGAAAATGCTACATTCGAGATGTTAAGTTGCCTTTGGTTAGGATATATAACGTTATAGACGTATATAATGTCCGCACCGAGACGTACGGGACGACACGACTGGGATTCTGTAAAACATTCCCAGCTAGGGGCTAGATGGGTTTAGTTAGGTTATATTACGATATAGACGTATATAATGTTCCCACCGAGAATTGGCGCCGCCCCGCCAGGAATGTTGTGAAATACTAGATTCGAGATGTTAGGTTCCCTTAGGTTAGGATATATAACGTTATAGACGTAAATAATGTCCCCACAGAGAAGTACGGGCCGACACGACCGGGATTTTGTAAAACATTACCAGCGAGGGTCTAGGTGGGTTAGGTTAGGTTATATTACGATATAGACGTATATAATGTGCCCACCGAGAAGTAGGGTCTGACCCGCCAGGAATGTTGTGAAATACTACATTCGAGATGTTAAGTTGCCTTAGGTTAGGATATATAACTTTATAGACGTATATAATGTCCGCACCGAGACGTACGGGACGACACGTCCGGGATACTGTAAAACATTACAAGCGAGGGGCTAGATGGGTTAGGTTAGGCTATACTACGTTATAAACGTATATAATGTTCCCGCCGAGAAGTGGGGCCGACCAGCCAGGAATGTTGTGAAATACTACATCCGAGATATTAGGTTCCCTTAGGTTAGGATATATAACGTTATAGACGTATATAATGTCCGCACCGAGACGCACGTGCCGATGCGACCGGGATTTTGTAAAACATTAACAGCGAGGGTCTAGATGGGTTATGTTAGGTTATATTACGATATAGACGTATATAAGGTGCCCACCGAGAAGTAGGGGCCGAACCGCCAGGAATGTTGGAAAATACTACATCCGAGATGTTAGGTTCCCTTAGTTTAGGATATATAAATTTATAGACGTATATAAAGTCCGCACCGAGACGTACAGGAAGACATGAACGGGATTCTGTGAAACATTACCAGCGAGGGTCTAGATGGGTTAGGTTAGGTTATATTACGATATAGACGTATATAATGTTCCCACCGAGAAGTAGGGTCCGACCCGCCAGGAATGTTGGAAAATACTACATCCGAGATGTTAGGTTGCCTTAGGTTAGGATATATAACGATATAGACGCATATAATGTCCCCACGGAGAATTACGGGCCGACAGGACCGGGATTTTGTAAAACATTACCAGCGAGGGCCTAGATGGGTTAGGTTAGGTTATATTACGTTATAGACGTAAATAATGTTCCCACCGAGAAGTGGGGCCGACCCGCCAGGAATATTGTGAAATACTACATTCGAGATGTTAGGTTGCCTTAGGTTAGGATATATAACTTTATAGACGTATATAATGTCCGCACCGAGACGTACGGGACGACACGACCGGGATTCTGTAAAACATTACCAGCGAGGGTCTAGATGGGTTAGGTTAGGTTACATTACGATATAGACGTATATAGTGTGCCCACCGAGAAGTGGGGGCCGACCCGCCAGGAATGTTGTGAAGTACTACATCCGAGATTTTAGGTTCCCTTAGGTTAGGATATATAACGTTATAGACGTAAATAATGTCCCCACCGAGAAGTACGGGCCGACACGAAGCGGGATTTTGTAAAACATTACCAGCGAGGGTCTAGATGGGTTAGGTTAGGTTATATTACGTTTTAGACGTAAATAATGTTCCCACCGAGAAGTGGGGCCGACCAGCCAGGAATGTTGTGATATACTACATCCGAGAGGTGAAGTTGCCTTAGGTTAGGATATATAACGTCATAGACGTATATAATGTCCGCACCGAGACGTAAGGGACGACACGACCGAGATTCTGTAAAACATTCCCAGCTAGAGGCTAGATGGGTTAGGTTAGGTTATATTACGTTATAGACGTATATAATGTGCCCACCGAGAAGTAGGGGCCGACCCGCCAGGAATGTTGGAAAATACTACAACGGAGATGTTAAGTTGCCTTAGGTTAGAATATATAACGTTATAGACGTATATAATATCCGCACCGGACGTACGAGACGACACGACCGGGATTCTGTAAAACATTACCAGCGAGGGTCTAGATGGGTTAGGTTAGGTTATATTACGATATAGACGTATATAATGTGCCCACCGAGAAGTAGGGGCCGACCCACCAGGAATGTTGTGAAATACTACATCCGAGATGTTAGGTTCCCTTAGGTTAGGATATATAACGTTATAGACGTATACAATGTCCGCACCGAGACGTACGAGACGACACGACCGGGATTCTATAAAACATTACCAGCGAGGTTCTAGATGGGTTAGGTTAGGTTATATTACGATATAGACGTATATAATGTGCCCACCGAGAAGTAGGGGCCGACACGCCAGGAATGTTGGAAAATACTACATCTGAGATGTTAGGTTCCCTTAGGTTAGGATATATAAAATTATAGACGTAAATAAGGTCCCCACCGAGAAGTACGGGCCGACACGACCGGGATTTTGTAAAACATTACCAGCGGGGGTCTAGATGGATTAGGTTAGGTTATATTACGTTATAGACGTAAATAATGTTCCCACCGAGAAGTGGGGCCGACCCGCCAGGAATGTTGGAAAATACTACATCCGAGATGTTAAGTTGCCTTTGGTTAGGATATATAACGTTATAGACGTATATAATGTCCGCACAGAGACGTACGAGACGACACGACCGGGATTCTGTAAAACATTACCAGCGAGGGTCTAGATGGGTTAGGTTAGGTTATATTACGATATAGATGTATATAATGTGCCCACCGAGAAGTAGGGGCCGACCCGGCAGGAATGTTGGAAAATACTACATCCGAGATGTTAGGTTGCCTTAGGTTAGGATATATAACGATATAGACGTATATAATGTCCACACGGAAAAGTACGGGCCGACATGACCGGGATTTTGTAAAACATTACCAGCGAGGGTCTAGATGGTTTAGTTTAGGCTATATTACGATATAGACGTATATAATGTGCCCACCGAGAAGAAGGGTCCGACCCGCCAGGGATGTTGGAAAATGCTACATTCGAGATGTTAAGTTGCCTTTGGTTAGGATATATAACGTTATAGACGTATATAATGTCCGCACCGAGACGTACGGGACGACACGACTGGGATTCTGTAAAACATTCCCAGCTAGGGGCTAGATGGGTTTAGTTAGGTTATATTACGATATAGACGTATATAATGTTCCCACCGAGAATTGGCGCCGCCCCGCCAGGAATGTTGTGAAATACTAGATTCGAGATGTTAGGTTCCCTTAGGTTAGGATATATAACGTTATAGACGTAAATAATGTCCCCACAGAGAAGTACGGGCCGACACGACCGGGATTTTGTAAAACATTACCAGCGAGGGTCTAGGTGGGTTAGGTTAGGTTATATTACGATATAGACGTATATAATGTGCCCACCGAGAAGTAGGGTCTGACCCGCCAGGAATGTTGTGAAATACTACATTCGAGATGTTAAGTTGCCTTAGGTTAGGATATATAACTTTATAGACGTATATAATGTCCGCACCGAGACGTACGGGACGACACGTCCGGGATACTGTAAAACATTACAAGCGAGGGGCTAGATGGGTTAGGTTAGGCTATACTACGTTATAAACGTATATAATGTTCCCGCCGAGAAGTGGGGCCGACCAGCCAGGAATGTTGTGAAATACTACATCCGAGATATTAGGTTCCCTTAGGTTAGGATATATAACGTTATAGACGTATATAATGTCCGCACCGAGACGCACGTGCCGATGCGACCGGGATTTTGTAAAACATTAACAGCGAGGGTCTAGATGGGTTATGTTAGGTTATATTACGATATAGACGTATATAAGGTGCCCACCGAGAAGTAGGGGCCGAACCGCCAGGAATGTTGGAAAATACTACATCCGAGATGTTAGGTTCCCTTAGTTTAGGATATATAAATTTATAGACGTATATAAAGTCCGCACCGAGACGTACAGGAAGACATGAACGGGATTCTGTGAAACATTACCAGCGAGGGTCTAGATGGGTTAGGTTAGGTTATATTACGATATAGACGTATATAATGTTCCCACCGAGAAGTAGGGTCCGACCCGCCAGGAATGTTGGAAAATACTACATCCGAGATGTTAGGTTGCCTTAGGTTAGGATATATAACGATATAGACGCATATAATGTCCCCACGGAGAATTACGGGCCGACAGGACCGGGATTTTGTAAAACATTACCAGCGAGGGCCTAGATGGGTTAGGTTAGGTTATATTACGTTATAGACGTAAATAATGTTCCCACCGAGAAGTGGGGCCGACCCGCCAGGAATATTGTGAAATACTACATTCGAGATGTTAGGTTGCCTTAGGTTAGGATATATAACTTTATAGACGTATATAATGTCCGCACCGAGACGTACAGGACGACACGACCGGGATTCTGTAAAACATTACCAGCGAGGGTCTAGATGGGTTAGGTTAGGTTACATTACGATATAGACGTATATAGTGTGCCCACCGAGAAGTGGGGGCCGACCCGCCAGGAATGTTGTGAAGTACTACATCCGAGATTTTAGGTTCCCTTAGGTTAGGATATATAACGTTATAGACGTAAATAATGTCCCCACCGAGAAGTACGGGCCGACACGAAGCGGGATTTTGTAAAACATTACCAGCGAGGGTCTAGATGGGTTAGGTTAGGTTATATTACGTTTTAGACGTAAATAATGTTCCCACCGAGAAGTGGGGCCGACCAGCCAGGAATGTTGTGATATACTACATTCGAGATGTTAGGTTGCCTTAGGTTAGGATATATAACTTTATAGACGTATATAATGTCCGGCTTCGAGACGTACGGGAAGACACGAACGGGATTCTGCGAAACATTACCAGCGAGGGTGTAGGTGGCTTAGGTTAGGTTATATTACGTTATAGACGTATATAATGTGCCCACCGAGAAGTAGCTGCCGACCCGCCAGGTATGTTGGAAAATACTACATCCGAGATGTTAGGTTCCCTTAGGTTAGGATATATAAAATTGTAGACGTATAAAATGTCCCCACGGAAAAGTACGGGCCGACATGACCGGGATTTTGGAAAACATTACCAGCGAGGGTCTAGATGGGTTAGTGTAGATTATATTACTATATAGACGTATATAATGTGCCCACCGAGAAGTAGGGTCCGACCCGCCAGGAATGTTGGAAAATACTACATCCGAGATGTTAAGTTGCCTTTGGTTAGGATATATAACTTTATAGACGTATATAATGTCCGCACCGAGACGCACGGGACGACACGACCGGGATACTGTAAAACATTACAAGCGAGGGTCTAGATGGGTTAGGTTAGGCTATACTACGTTATAAACGTATATAATGTTCCCACCGAGAAGTGGGGCCGACCCGCCAGGAATGTTGGAAAATACTACATCCGAGATGTTAGGTTGCCTTAGGTTAGGATATATAACGATATAGACGCATATAATGTCCCCACGGAGAATTACGGGCCGACAGGACCGGGATTTTGTAAAACATTACCAGCGAGGGCCTAGATGGGTTAGGTTAGGTTATATTACGTTATAGACGTAAATAATGTTCCCACCGAGAAGTGGGGCCGACCCGCCAGGAATGTTGTGAAATACTACATTCGAGATGTTAGGTTGCCTTAGGTTAGGATATATAACTTTATAGACGTATATAATGTCCGCACCGAGACGTACGGGACGACACGACCGGGATTCTGTAAAACATTACCAGCGAGGGTCTGGGTGGGTTAGGTTAGGTTATATTACGATATAGACGTATATAATGTTCCCACCGAGAATTGGAGCCGCCCCGCCAGGAATGTTGTGAAATACTACATCCGAGATGTTAGGTTCCCTTAGGTTAGGATATATAACGTTATAGAAGTAAATAATGTCCCCACCGAGAAGTACGGGCCGACACGACCGGGATTTTGTAAAACATTACCAGCGAGGGTCTAGATGAGTTAGGTTAGGTTATATTACGATATAGACGTATATAATGTTCCCACCGAGAAGTAGCGGCCGCCCCGCCAGGAATGTTGGAAAATACTACATCCGAGATGTTAGGTTGCCTTAGGTTAGGATATATAACGATATAGACGTATATAATGTCCCCACGGAGAAGTATGGGCCGACACGAACGGGATTTTGTAAAACATTACCAGCGAGGGTCTAGATGGGTTAGGTTAGGTTACATTACGATATAGACGTATATAGTGTGCCCACCGAGAAGTGGGGGCCGACCCGCCAGGAATGTTGTGAAGTACTACATCCGAGATTTTAGGTTCCCTTAGGTTAGGATATATAACGTTATAGACGTAAATAATGTCCCCACCGAGAAGTACGGGCCGACACGACCGGGATTTTGTAAAACATTACCAGCGAGGGTCTAGATGGGCTAGGTTAGGTTATATTACGTTTTAGACGTAAATAATGTTCCCACCGAGAAGTGGGGCCGACCCGCCAGGAATGTTGTGAAATACTACATTCGAGATGTTAGGTTGCCTTAGGTTAGAATATATAACTTTATAGACGTATATAATGTCCGGCTTCGAGACGTACGGGAAGACACGAACGGGATTCTGCGAAACATTACCAGCGAGGGTGTAGGTGGCTTAGGTTAGGTTATATTACGTTATAGACGTATATAATGTGCCCACCGAGAAGTAGCTGCCGACCCGCCAGGAATGTTGGAAAATACTACATCCGAGATGTTAGGTTCCCTTAGGTTAGGATATATAAAATTGTAGACGTATAAAATGTCCCCACGGAAAAGTACGGGCCGACAGGACCGGGATTTTGGAAAACATTACCAGCGAGGGTCTAGATGGGTTAGTGTAGGTTATATTACTATATAAACGTATATAATGTTCCCACCGAGAAGTGGGGCCGACCAGCCAGGAATGTTGTGAAATACTACATCCGAGATGTTAGGTTCCCTTAGGTTAGGATATATATCGTTATAGACGTATATAATGTCCGCATCGAGACGTACGTGCCGATGCGACCGGGATTTTGTAAAACATTAACAGCGAGGGGCTAGATGGGTTAGGTTAGGCTATACTACGTTATAAACGTATATAATGTTCCCACCGAGAAGTGGGGCCGACCAGCCAGGAATGTTGTGAAATACTACATCCGAGATGTTAGGTTCCCTTAGGTTAGGATATATATCGTTATAGACGCATATAATGTCCGCATCGAGACGTACGTGCCGATGCGACCGGGATTTTGTAAAACATTAACAGCGAGTGTCTAGATGGGTTAGGTTAGGTTATATTACGATATAGACGTATATAATGTGCCCACCGAGAAGTATTGTCTGACCCGCCAAGAATGTTGGAAAATTCTACATCCGAGAGGTGAAGTTGCCTTAGGTTAGGATATATAACGTCATAGACGTATATAATGTCCGCACCGAGTAGTACGGGACGACACGACCGGGATTCTGTAAAACATTCCCAGCTAGGGGCTAGATGGGTTAGGTTAGGTTATATTACATTATAGACGTATATAATGTGCCCACCGAGAAGTAGGGGCCGACCCGCCAGGAATGTTGGAAAATACTACATCGGAGATGTTAAGTTGCCTTAGGTTAGAATATATAACGTTATAGACGTATATAATATCCGCACCGAGACGTACGAGACGACATGACCGGGATTTTGTAAAACATTACCAGCGAGGGTCTAGATGGGTTAGTTTAGGTTATATTACGATATAGACGTATATAATGTTCCCACCGAGAATTGGCGCCGCCCCGCCAGGAATGTTGTTAAATACTACATCCGAGATGTTAGGTTCCCTTAGGTTAGGATATATAACGTTATAGACGTAAATAATGTCCCCACCGAGAAGTACGGGCCGACACGACCGGGATTTTGTAAAACATTACCAGCGAGGGTCTAGGTGGGTTAGGTTAGGTTATATTACGATATAGATGTATATAATGTTCCCACCGAGAAGTAGCGGCCGCCCCGCCAGGGATGTTGGAAAATACTCCACCGAGATGTTAGGTTGCCTTAGGTTAGGATATATAACGATATAGACGTATATAATGTCCCCACGGAAAAGTACGGGCCGACATGACCGGGATTTTGTAAAACATTACCAGCGAGGGTCTAGATGGGTTAGTTTAGGTTATATTACGATATAGACGTATATAATGTGCCCACCGAGAAGTAGGGTCCGACCCGCCAGGAATGTTGGAAAATGCTACATTCGAGATGTTAAGTTGCCTTTGGTTAGGATATATAACGTTATAGACGTATATAATGTCCGTACCGAGACGTACGGGACGACACGACCGGGATTCTGTAAAACATTCCCAGCTAGGGGCTAGATGGGTTTGGTTAGGTTATATTACGATATAGACGTATATAATGTTCCCACCGAGAAGTAGGGGCCGACCCGCCAGGAATGTTGGAAAATACTACATCGGAGATGTTATGTTGCCTTAGGTTAGAATATATAACGTTATAGACGTATATAATATCCGCACCGAGACGTACGAGACGACACGACCGGGATTCTGTAAAACATTACCAGCGACGGTCTAGATGGGTTAGGTTAGGTTATATTACGATATAGACGTATATAATGTGCCCACCGAGAAGTAGGGGCCGACCCGCCAGGAATGTTGTGAAATACTACATCCTAGATGTTAGGTTCCCTTAGGTTAGGATATATAACGTTATAGTCGTAAATAATGTCCCCACCGAGAAGTAGTGGCCGACACGACCGGGATACTGTAAAACATTACAAGCGAGGGGCTAGATGGGTTAGGTTAGGCTATACTACATTATAAACGTATATAATGTTCCCACCGAGAAGTGGGGCCGACCAGCCAGGAATGTTGTGAAATACTACATCCGAGATGTTAGGTTCCCTTAGGTTAGGATATATATCGTTATAGACGTATATAATGTCCGCATCGAGACGTACGTGCCGATGCGCCCGGGATATTGTAAAACATTAACAGCGAGTGTCTAGATGGGTTAGGTTAGGTTATATTACGATATAGACGTATATAATGTGCCCACCGAGAAGTAGGGTCTGACCCGCCAAGAATGTTGGAAAATTCTACATCCGAGAGGTGAAGTTGCCTTAGGTTAGGATATATAACGTCATAGACGTATATAATGTCCGCACCGAGCAGTACGGGACGACACGACCGGGATTCTGTAAAACATTAACCAGCGAGGGTCTAGATGGGTTAGGTTAGGTTATATTACGATATAGACGTATATAATGTGCCCACCGAGAAGTAGGGGCCGACCCGCCAGGAATGTTGGAAAATACTACATTCGAGATGTTAAGTTGCCTTAGGTTAGGATGTATATAATTATAGACGTATATAATGTCCCCACGGAGAAGTACGGGCCGACACGACCGGGATTTTGTAAAACATTAACAGCGAGGGTCTAGATGGGTTAGGTTAGGTTATATTACGATATAGACGTATATAATGTGCCCACCGAGAAGTAGGGTCCGACCTGCCAGGAATGTTGTGAAATACTACATCCGAGAGGTTAGGTTCCCTTAGGTTAGGATATATAACGTTATAGTCGTAAATAATGTCCCCACAGAGAAGTAGTGGCCGACACGACCGGGATACTGTAAAACATTACAAGCGAGGGGCTAGATGGGTTAGGTTAGGCTATACTACGTTATAAACGTATATAATGTTCCCACCGAGAAGTGGGGCCGACCAGCCAGGAATGTTGTGAAATACTACATCCGAGATGTTAGGTTCCCTTAGGTTAGGATATATATCGTTATAGACGTATATAATGTCCGCATTGAGACGTACGTGCCGATGCGACCGGGATTTTGTAAAACATTAACAGCGAGTGTCTAGATGGGTTAGGTTAGGTTATATTACGATATAGACGTATATAATGTGCCCACCGAGAAGTAGGGTCTGACCCGCCAAGAATGTTGGAAAATACTACATCCGAGAGGTGAAGTTGCCTTAGGTTAGGATATATAACGTCATAGACGTATATAATGTCCGCACCGAGACGTAAGGGACGACACGACCGAGATTCTGTAAAACATTCCCAGCTAGAGGCTAGATGGGTTAGGTTAGGTTATATTACGTTATAGACGTATATAATGTGCCCACCGAGAAGTAGGGGCCGACCCGCCAGGAATGTTGGAAAATACTACAACGGAGATGTTAAGTTGCCTTAGGTTAGAATATATAACGTTATAGACGTATATAATATCCGCACCGGACGTACGAGACGACACGACCGGGATTCTGTAAAACATTACCAGCGAGGGTCTAGATGGGTTAGGTTAGGTTATATTACGATATAGACGTATATAATGTGCCCACCGAGAAGTAGGGGCCGACCCACCAGGAATGTTGTGAAATACTACATCCGAGATGTTAGGTTCCCTTAGGTTAGGATATATAACGTTATAGACGTATACAATGTCCGCACCGAGACGTACGAGACGACACGACCGGGATTCTATAAAACATTACCAGCGAGGTTCTAGATGGGTTAGGTTAGGTTATATTACGATATAGACGTATATAATGTGCCCACCGAGAAGTAGGGGCCGACACGCCAGGAATGTTGGAAAATACTACATCTGAGATGTTAGGTTCCCTTAGGTTAGGATATATAAAATTATAGACGTAAATAAGGTCCCCACCGAGAAGTACGGGCCGACACGACCGGGATTTTGTAAAACATTACCAGCGGGGGTCTAGATGGATTAGGTTAGGTTATATTACGTTATAGACGTAAATAATGTTCCCACCGAGAAGTGGGGCCGACCCGCCAGGAATGTTGGAAAATACTACATCCGAGATGTTAAGTTGCCTTTGGTTAGGATATATAACGTTATAGACGTATATAATGTCCGCACAGAGACGTACGAGACGACACGACCGGGATTCTGTAAAACATTACCAGCGAGGGTCTAGATGGGTTAGGTTAGGTTATATTACGATATAGATGTATATAATGTGCCCACCGAGAAGTAGGGGCCGACCCGGCAGGAATGTTGGAAAATACTACATCCGAGATGTTAGGTTGCCTTAGGTTAGGATATATAACGATATAGACGTATATAATGTCCACACGGAAAAGTACGGGCCGACATGACCGGGATTTTGTAAAACATTACCAGCGAGGGTCTAGATGGTTTAGTTTAGGCTATATTACGATATAGACGTATATAATGTGCCCACCGAGAAGAAGGGTCCGACCCGCCAGGGATGTTGGAAAATGCTACATTCGAGATGTTAAGTTGCCTTTGGTTAGGATATATAACGTTATAGACGTATATAATGTCCGCACCGAGACGTACGGGACGACACGACTGGGATTCTGTAAAACATTCCCAGCTAGGGGCTAGATGGGTTTAGTTAGGTTATATTACGATATAGACGTATATAATGTTCCCACCGAGAATTGGCGCCGCCCCGCCAGGAATGTTGTGAAATACTAGATTCGAGATGTTAGGTTCCCTTAGGTTAGGATATATAACGTTATAGACGTAAATAATGTCCCCACAGAGAAGTACGGGCCGACACGACCGGGATTTTGTAAAACATTACCAGCGAGGGTCTAGGTGGGTTAGGTTAGGTTATATTACGATATAGACGTATATAATGTGCCCACCGAGAAGTAGGGTCTGACCCGCCAGGAATGTTGTGAAATACTACATTCGAGATGTTAAGTTGCCTTAGGTTAGGATATATAACTTTATAGACGTATATAATGTCCGCACCGAGACGTACGGGACGACACGTCCGGGATACTGTAAAACATTACAAGCGAGGGGCTAGATGGGTTAGGTTAGGCTATACTACGTTATAAACGTATATAATGTTCCCGCCGAGAAGTGGGGCCGACCAGCCAGGAATGTTGTGAAATACTACATCCGAGATATTAGGTTCCCTTAGGTTAGGATATATAACGTTATAGACGTATATAATGTCCGCACCGAGACGCACGTGCCGATGCGACCGGGATTTTGTAAAACATTAACAGCGAGGGTCTAGATGGGTTATGTTAGGTTATATTACGATATAGACGTATATAAGGTGCCCACCGAGAAGTAGGGGCCGAACCGCCAGGAATGTTGGAAAATACTACATCCGAGATGTTAGGTTCCCTTAGTTTAGGATATATAAATTTATAGACGTATATAAAGTCCGCACCGAGACGTACAGGAATACATGAACGGGATTCTGTGAAACATTACCAGCGAGGGTCTAGATGGGTTAGGTTAGGTTATATTACGATATAGACGTATATAATGTTCCCACCGAGAAGTAGGGTCCGACCCGCCAGGAATGTTGGAAAATACTACATCCGAGATGTTAGGTTGCCTTAGGTTAGGATATATAACGATATAGACGCATATAATGTCCCCACGGAGAATTACGGGCCGACAGGACCGGGATTTTGTAAAACATTACCAGCGAGGGCCTAGATGGGTTAGGTTAGGTTATATTACGTTATAGACGTAAATAATGTTCCCACCGAGAAGTGGGGCCGACCCGCCAGGAATATTGTGAAATACTACATTCGAGATGTTAGGTTGCCTTAGGTTAGGATATATAACTTTATAGACGTATATAATGTCCGCACCGAGACGTACGGGACGACACGACCGGGATTCTGTAAAACATTACCAGCGAGGGTCTAGATGGGTTAGGTTAGGTTACATTACGATATAGACGTATATAGTGTGCCCACCGAGAAGTGGGGGCCGACCCGCCAGGAATGTTGTGAAGTACTACATCCGAGATTTTAGGTTCCCTTAGGTTAGGATATATAACGTTATAGACGTAAATAATGTCCCCACCGAGAAGTACGGGCCGACACGAAGCGGGATTTTGTAAAACATTACCAGCGAGGGTCTAGATGGGTTAGGTTAGGTTATATTACGTTTTAGACGTAAATAATGTTCCCACCGAGAAGTGGGGCCGACCAGCCAGGAATGTTGTGATATACTACATTCGAGATGTTAGGTTGCCTTAGGTTAGGATATATAACTTTATAGACGTATATAATGTCCGGCTTCGAGACGTACGGGAAGACACGAACGGGATTCTGCGAAACATTACCAGCGAGGGTGTAGGTGGCTTAGGTTAGGTTATATTACGTTATAGACGTATATAATGTGCCCACCGAGAAGTAGCTGCCGACCCGCCAGGTATGTTGGAAAATACTACATCCGAGATGTTAGGTTCCCTTAGGTTAGGATATATAAAATTGTAGACGTATAAAATGTCCCCACGGAAAAGTACGGGCCGACATGACCGGGATTTTGGAAAACATTACCAGCGAGGGTCTAGATGGGTTAGTGTAGGTTATATTACTATATAGACGTATATAATGTGCCCACCGAGAAGTAGGGTCCGACCCGCCAGGAATGTTGGAAAATACTACATCCGAGATGTTAAGTTGCCTTTGGTTAGGATATATAACTTTATAGACGTATATAATGTCCGCACCGAGACGCACGGGACGACACGACCGGGATACTGTAAAACATTACAAGCGAGGGTCTAGATGGGTTAGGTTAGGCTATACTACGTTATAAACGTATATAATGTTCCCACCGAGAAGTGGGGCCGACCCGCCAGGAATGTTGGAAAATACTACATCCGAGATGTTAGGTTGCCTTAGGTTAGGATATATAACGATATAGACGCATATAATGTCCCCACGGAGAATTACGGGCCGACAGGACCGGGATTTTGTAAAACATTACCAGCGAGGGCCTAGATGGGTTAGGTTAGGTTATATTACGTTATAGACGTAAATAATGTTCCCACCGAGAAGTGGGGCCGACCCGCCAGGAATGTTGTGAAATACTACATTCGAGATGTTAGGTTGCCTTAGGTTAGGATATATAACTTTATAGACGTATATAATGTCCGCACCGAGACGTACGGGACGACACGACCGGGATTCTGTAAAACATTACCAGCGAGGGTCTGGGTGGGTTAGGTTAGGTTATATTACGATATAGACGTATATAATGTTCCCACCGAGAATTGGAGCCGCCCCGCCAGGAATGTTGTGAAATACTACATCCGAGATGTTAGGTTCCCTTAGGTTAGGATATATAACGTTATAGAAGTAAATAATGTCCCCACCGAGAAGTACGGGCCGACACGACCGGGATTTTGTAAAACATTACCAGCGAGGGTCTAGATGAGTTAGGTTAGGTTATATTACGATATAGACGTATATAATGTTCCCACCGAGAAGTAGCGGCCGCCCCGCCAGGAATGTTGGAAAATACTACATCCGAGATGTTAGGTTGCCTTAGGTTAGGATATATAACGATATAGACGTATATAATGTCCCCACGGAGAAGTATGGGCCGACACGAACGGGATTTTGTAAAACATTACCAGCGAGGGTCTAGATGGGTTAGGTTAGGTTACATTACGATATAGACGTATATAGTGTGCCCACCGAGAAGTGGGGGCCGACCCGCCAGGAATGTTGTGAAGTACTACATCCGAGATTTTAGGTTCCCTTAGGTTAGGATATATAACGTTATAGACGTAAATAATGTCCCCACCGAGAAGTACGGGCCGACACGACCGGGATTTTGTAAAACATTACCAGCGAGGGTCTAGATGGGCTAGGTTAGGTTATATTACGTTTTAGACGTAAATAATGTTCCCACCGAGAAGTGGGGCCGACCCGCCAGGAATGTTGTGAAATACTACATTCGAGATGTTAGGTTGCCTTAGGTTAGAATATATAACTTTATAGACGTATATAATGTCCGGCTTCGAGACGTACGGGAAGACACGAACGGGATTCTGCGAAACATTACCAGCGAGGGTGTAGGTGGCTTAGGTTAGGTTATATTACGTTATAGACGTATATAATGTGCCCACCGAGAAGTAGCTGCCGACCCGCCAGGAATGTTGGAAAATACTACATCCGAGATGTTAGGTTCCCTTAGGTTAGGATATATAAAATTGTAGACGTATAAAATGTCCCCACGGAAAAGTACGGGCCGACAGGACCGGGATTTTGGAAAACATTACCAGCGAGGGTCTAGATGGGTTAGTGTAGGTTATATTACTATATAAACGTATATAATGTTCCCACCGAGAAGTGGGGCCGACCAGCCAGGAATGTTGTGAAATACTACATCCGAGATGTTAGGTTCCCTTAGGTTAGGATATATATCGTTATAGACGTATATAATGTCCGCATCGAGACGTACGTGCCGATGCGACCGGGATTTTGTAAAACATTAACAGCGAGGGGCTAGATGGGTTAGGTTAGGCTATACTACGTTATAAACGTATATAATGTTCCCACCGAGAAGTGGGGCCGACCAGCCAGGAATGTTGTGAAATACTACATCCGAGATGTTAGGTTCCCTTAGGTTAGGATATATATCGTTATAGACGCATATAATGTCCGCATCGAGACGTACGTGCCGATGCGACCGGGATTTTGTAAAACATTAACAGCGAGTGTCTAGATGGGTTAGGTTAGGTTATATTACGATATAGACGTATATAATGTGCCCACCGAGAAGTATTGTCTGACCCGCCAAGAATGTTGGAAAATTCTACATCCGAGAGGTGAAGTTGCCTTAGGTTAGGATATATAACGTCATAGACGTATATAATGTCCGCACCGAGTAGTACGGGACGACACGACCGGGATTCTGTAAAACATTCCCAGCTAGGGGCTAGATGGGTTAGGTTAGGTTATATTACATTATAGACGTATATAATGTGCGCACCGAGAAGTAGGGGCCGACCCGCCAGGAATGTTGGAAAATACTACATCGGAGATGTTAAGTTGCCTTAGGTTAGAATATATAACGTTATAGACGTATATAATATCCGCACCGAGACGTACGAGACGACATGACCGGGATTTTGTAAAACATTACCAGCGAGGGTCTAGATGGGTTAGTTTAGGTTATATTACGATATAGACGTATATAATGTTCCCACCGAGAATTGGCGCCGCCCCGCCAGGAATGTTGTTAAATACTACATCCGAGATGTTAGGTTCCCTTAGGTTAGGATATATAACGTTATAGACGTAAATAATGTCCCCACCGAGAAGTACGGGCCGACACGACCGGGATTTTGTAAAACATTACCAGCGAGGGTCTAGGTGGGTTAGGTTAGGTTATATTACGATATAGATGTATATAATGTTCCCACCGAGAAGTAGCGGCCGCCCCGCCAGGGATGTTGGAAAATACTCCACCGAGATGTTAGGTTGCCTTAGGTTAGGATATATAACGATATAGACGTATATAATGTCCCCACGGAAAAGTACGGGCCGACATGACCGGGATTTTGTAAAACATTACCAGCGAGGGTCTAGATGGGTTAGTTTAGGTTATATTACGATATAGACGTATATAATGTGCCCACCGAGAAGTAGGGTCCGACCCGCCAGGAATGTTGGAAAATGCTACATTCGAGATGTTAAGTTGCCTTTGGTTAGGATATATAACGTTATAGACGTATATAATGTCCGTACCGAGACGTACGGGACGACACGACCGGGATTCTGTAAAACATTCCCAGCTAGGGGCTAGATGGGTTTGGTTAGGTTATATTACGATATAGACGTATATAATGTTCCCACCGAGAATTGGCGCCGCCCCGCCAGGAATGTTGTGAAATACTAGATCCGAGATGTTAGGTTCCCTTAGGTTAGGATATATAACGTTATAGACGTATATAATGTCCCCACCGAGAAGTACGGGCCGACAAGACCGGGATTTTGTAAAACATTACCAGCGAGGGTCTAGATGGGTTAGGTTAGGTTATATTACGATATAGACGTATATAATGTGCCCACCGAGAAGTAGGGTCCGACCCGCCAGGGATGTTGGAAAATGCTACATTCGAGATGTTAAGTTGCCTTTGGTTAGGATATATAACGTTATAGACGTATATAATGTCCGCACAGAGACGTACGGGACGACACGACCGGGATTCTGTAAAACATTCCCAACTAGGGGCTAGATGGGTTTGGTTAGGTTATATTACGATATAGACGTATATAATGTTCCCACCGAGAATTGGCGCCGCCCCGCCAGGAATGTTGTGAAATACTAGATCCGAGATGTTAGGTTCCCTTAGGTTAGGATATATAACGTTATAGACGTAAATAATGTCCCCACCGAGAAGTACGGGCCGACACGACCGGGATTCTGTAAAACATTACCAGCGAGGGTCTAGATGGGTTAGGTTAGGTTATACTACGATATAGACGTATATAATGTGCCCACCGAGAATTGGCGCCGCCCCGCCAGGAATGTTGTGAAATACTAGATCCGAGATGTTAGGCTCCCTTAGGTTAGGATATATAACGTTATAGACGTAAATAATGTCCCCACCGAGAAGTACGGGCCGACACGACCGGGATTCTGTAAAACATTACCAGCGAGGGTCTAGATGGGTTAGGTTAGGTTATACTACGATATAGACGTATATAATGTTCCCATCGAGAAGTGGGGCCGACAGCCAGGAATGTTGTGAAATACTACATCCGTGGTGTTAGGTTCCCTTAGGTTAGGATATATAAAATTATAAACGTATAAAATGTCCCCACGGAAAATTACGGTCCGACATGACCGGGATTTTGTAAAACATTACCAGCGAGGGTCTAGATGGGTTAATTTAGGTTATATTACGATATAGACGTAAATAATGTTCCCACCGAGAAGTGGGGCCGACCCGCCAGGAATGTTTTGAAATACAACGTCCGAGATGTTAGGTTGCCTTAGGTTAGGATATATAACGATATAGACGTATATAATGTCCCCACGGTGAAGTACGGGCCGACACGACCGGGATTCTGTGAAACATTACCAGCGAGGGTCTAGATGGGTTACGTTAGGTTATATTACGTTATAGACGTAAATAATGTTCCCACCGAGAAGTGGGGCCGACCCGCCAGGAATGTTGTGAAATACTACATTCGAGATGTTAGGTTGCCTTAGGTTAGGATATATAACTTTATAGACGTATATAATGTCCGGCTTCGAGACGTACGGGAAGACACGAACGGGATTCTGGGAAACATTACCAGCGAGGGTGTAGGTGGCTTAGGTTAGGTTATATTACGTTACAGACGTATATAATGTGCCCACCGAGTAGGGGCCGACCCGCCAGGAATGTTGGAAAATACTATATCCGAGATGTTACGTTGCCTTTGGTTAGGATATATAACGTTATAGACGTATATAATGTCCGCACCGAGACCTACGGGACGACACGACCGGGATTCTGTAAAACATTACAAGCGAGGGTCTAGATGGGTTAGGTTAGGTTATACTTCGTTATAAACGTATATAATGTTCCCACCGAGAAGTGGGGCCGTCCTGCCAGGAATGTTGTGAAATACTACATCCGAGATGTTAGGTTCCCTTAGGTTAGGATATATAACGTTATAGACGTATATAATGTCCCCACCGAGAAGTACGCGCCGACACGACCGCGATTTTGTAAAACATTACCAGCGAGGGTCTAGATGGGTTAGGTTAGGTTATATTACGATATAGACGTATATAATGTGCCCACCGAGAAGTAGGGTCCGACCCGCCAGGAATGTTGGAAAATACTACATTCGAGATGTTAAGTTGCCTTTGGTTAGGATATATAACGGTATAGACGTATATAATGTCCGCACCGAGACTTTCGGGACGACACGACCGGGATTCTGTAAAACATTCCCAGCTAGGGGCTAGATGGTTTACGTTAGGTTATATTCCGTTATAGACGTATATAATGTTCCCACCGAGAATTGGTGCCGACCCGCCAGGAATGTTGTGAAATACTACATCCGAGATGTTAGGTTCCCTTAGGTTAGGATATATAACGTTAAGGACGTAAATAATGCCCCACCGAGAAGTACGGGCCGACACGACCGGGATTCTGTAAAACATTACCAGCGAGGGTCTAGATGGGTTAGGTTAGGTTATATTACGTTATAGACGTAAATAATGTTCCCACCGAGAAGTGGGGCCGACCCGCCAGGAATGTTGTGAAATACTATATTCGAGATGTTAGGTTGCCTTTGGTTAGGATATATAACGTTATAGACGTAAATAATGTCCCCACCGAGAAGTACGGGCCGACACGACCGGGATCTTGTAAAACATTACCAGCGAGGGTCTCGATGGGTTAGGTTAGGTTATGTTACGTTATAGACGTATATAATGTGCTCACCGAGAAGTAGGGGCCGACCCGCCAGGAATGTTGGAAAATACTACATCGGAGATGTTAAGTTGCCTTAGGTTAGGATATATAACGTTATAGACGTATATAATGTCCGCACCGAGACTTTCGGGACGACACGACCGGGATTCTGTAAAACATTCCCAGCTAGGGGCTAAATGGTTTACGTTAGGTTATATTCCGTTATAGACGTATATAATGTTCCCACCGAGAATTGGTGCCGACCCGCCAGGAATGTTGTGAAATACTACATCCGAGATGTTAGGTTCCCTTAGGTTAGGATATATAACGTTATAGACGTAAATAATGTCCCCACCGAGAAGTACGGGCCGACACGACCGGGATTTTGTAAAACATTACCAGCGAGGGTCTAGATGGGTTAGGTTAGGTTATATTACGATATAGACGTATATAATGTTCCCACCGAGAAGTAGGGGCCGCCCCGCCAGGAATGTTGGAAAATACTACGTCCGAGATGTTAGGTTGCCTTAGGTTAGGATATATAACGTTATAGACGTATAAAATGTCCGGCTTCGAGACGTACGGGAAGACACGAACGGGATTCTGTGAAACATTACCAGCGAGGGTGTAGGTGGCTTAGGTTAGGTTATATTACGTTACAGACGTATATAATGTGCCCACCGAGTAGTGGCCGACCCGCCAGGAATGTTGGAAAATACTACATCCGAGATGTTAGGTTGCCTTTGGTTAGGATATATAACGTTATAGACGTATATAATGTCCGCACCGAGACGTACGGGACGACACGAACGGGATTCTGTAAAACATTACAAGCGAGGGTCTAGATGGGTTAGGTTAGGTTATACTACGTTATAAACGTATATAATGTTCCCACCGAGAAGTGGGGCCGTCCTGCCAGGAATGTTGTGAAATACTACATCCGAGATGTTAGGTTCCCTTAGGTTAGGATATATAACGTTATAGACGTATATAATGTCCCCACCGAGAAGTACGGGCCGACACGACCGGGATTTTGTAAAACATTACCAGCGAGTGTCTAGATGGGTTAGGTTAGGTTATATTACGATATAGACGTATATAATGTGCCCACCGAGAAGTAGGGTCCGACCCGCCAGGAATGTTGGAAAATACTACATTCGAGATGTTAAGTTGCCTTTGGTTAGTATATATAACGGTATAGACGTATATAATGTCCGCACCGAGACGTACGGGACGACACGACCGGGATTCTGCATAACATTACAAGCGAGGGGCTAGATGAGTTAGGTTAGGTTATACTACGTTATAAACGTATATAATGTTCCCATCGAGAAGTGGGGCCGACAGCCAGGAATGTTGTGAAATACTACATCCGTGGTGTTAGGTTCCCTTAGGTTAGGATATATAAAATTATAAACGTATAAAATGTCCCCACGGAAAAGTACGGGCCGACATGACCGGGATTTTGTAAAACATTACCAGCGAGGGTCTAGATGGGTTAATTTAGGTTATATTACGATATAGACGTAAATAATGTTCCCACCGAGATGTGGGGCCGACCCGCCAGGAATGTTTTGAAATACAACGTCCGAGATGTTAGGTTGCCTTAGGTTAGGATATATAACGATATAGACGTATATAATGTCCCCACGGAGAAGTACGGGCCGACACGACCGGGATTCTGTAAAACATTACCAGCGAGGGTCTAGATGGGTTACGTTAGGTTATATTACGTTATAGACGTAAATAATGTTCCCACCGAGAAGTGGGGCCGACCCGCCAGGAATGTTGTGAAATACTACATTCGAGATGTTAGGTTGCCTTAGGTTAGGATATATAACTTTATAGACGTATATAATGTCCGGCTTCGAGACGTACGGGAAGACACGAACGGGATTCTATGAAACATTACCAGCGAGGGTGTAGGTGGCTTAGGTTAGGTTATATTACGTTACAGACGTATATAATGTGCCCACCGAGTAGGGGCCGACCCGCCAGGAATGTTGGAAAATACTATATCCGAGATGTTAGGTTGCCTTAGGTTAGGATATATAACGATATAGACGTATATAATGTCCCCACGGGAAAGTACGGGCCGACATTACCGGGATTTTGTAAAACATTACCAGCGAGGGTCTAGATGGGTTTGTTTAGGTTATATTACTATATAGACGTATATAATGTGCCCACCTAGAAGTAGGGGCCGACCCGGCAGGAATGTTGGAAAATACTACATCCGAGATGTTAGGTTCCCTTAGGTTAGGATACATAAAATTATAGACGTATATAATGTCCCCACGGAAAAGTACGTGCCGACACGACCGGGATTTTGTAAAACATTAACAGCGAGGGTCTAGATGGGTTAGGTTAGGTTATATTACGATATAGACGTATATAATGTGCCCACCGAGAAGTAGGGTCCGACCCGCCAGGAATGTTGGAAAATACTACATCCGAGATGTTAAGTTGCCTTTGGTTAGGATATATAACGTTATAGACGTATATAATGTCCGCACCGAGACGTACGAGACGACACGACCGGGATTCTGTAAAACATTACCAGGGAGGGTCTAGATGGGTTAGGTTAGCTTATATTACGATATAGACGTATATAATGTGCCCACCGAGAAGTAGCGGCCGCCCTGCCAGGAATGTTGGAAAATACTACATTCGAGATTTTAGGTTGCCTTTGGTTAGGATATATAACGTTATAGGCGTATATAATGTCCGCACCGAGACGCACGGGACGACACGACCGGGATTCTGTAAAACAATACAAGCGAGGGGCTAGATGGGTTAGGTTAGGTTATACTACGTTATAAACGTATATAATGTGCCCACCGAGAAGTAGGGTCCGACCCGCCAGGGATGTTGGAGAATACTACATTCGAGATGTTAAGTTGCCTTTGGTTAGGATATATAACGTTATAGACGTATATAATGTCCGCACCGAGACGTACGGGACGACACAACCGGGATTCTGTGAAACATTCCCAGCTAGGGGCTAGATGGGTTTGGTTAGGTTATATTACGATATAGACGTATATAATATTCCCACCGAGAATTGGCGTCGCCCCGCCAGGAATGTTGCGAAATACTACATCCGAGATGTTAGGTGGCCTTTGGTTAGGATATATAACGTTATAGACGTATATAATGTCCGGCTTCGAGACGTACGGGAAGACACGAACGGGATTCTGTGAAACATTACCAGCGAGGGTGTAGGTGGCTTAGGTTAGGTTATATTACGTTATAGACGTATATAATGTGCCCACCGAGAAGTAGGGGCCGACCCGCCAGGAATGTTGGAAAATACTACATCCGAGATGTTAGTTTCCCTTAGGTTAGGATATATAAAAGTATAGACGTATATAATGTCCCCACGGAAAAGTACGGGCCGACACGACCGGGATTTTGTAAAACATTAACGGCGAGGGTCTAGATGGGTTAGGTTAGGTTATATTACGATATAGACGTACATAATGTGCCCACCGAGAAGTAGGGGTCGACCCGCCAGGAATGTTGGAAAATACTACATCCGAGATGTTAGGTTCCCTTAGGTTAGGATATATAACGTTATAGACGTATATAATGTCCCCACCGAGAAGTACGGACCGACACGACCGGGATTTTGTAAAACATTACCAGCGAGGGTCTAGATGGGTTAGTTTAGGTTATATTACGATATAGACGTATATAATGTGCCCACCGAGAAGTAGGGTCCGACCCGCCAGGAATGTTGGAAAATACTACATCCGAGATGTTAAGTTGCCTTTGGTAAGGATATATAACGTTATAGACGTATATAATGTCCGCACAGAGACGTACGAGACGACACGACCGGGATTCTGTAAAACATTACCAGCGAGGGTCTAGATGAGTTAGGTTAGGTTATATTACGATATAGACGTATATAATGTGCCCACCGAGAAGTAGGGGCCGCCCCGGCAGGAACGTTGGGAAATACTATATCCGAGATGTTAGGTTCCCTTAGGTTAGAATATATAACGTTATAGACGTATATAATGTCCCCACCGAGAAGTACGGACCGACACGACCGGGATTTTGTAAAACATTATCAGCGAGGGTCTAGATGGGTTAGTTTAGGTTATATTACGATATAGACGTATATAATGTGCCCACCGAGAAGTAGGGTCCGACCCGCCAGGGATGTTGGAGAATACTACATTCGAGATGTTAAGTTGCCTTTGGTTAGGATATATAACGTTATAGACGTATATAATGTCCGGTTTCGAGACGTACGGGAAGACACGAACGGGATTCTGTGAAACATTACCAGCGAGGGTGTAGGTGGCTTAGGTTAGGTTATATTACGTTATAGACGTATATAATGTGCCCACCGAGAAGTAGGGGCCGACCCGCCAGGAATGTTGTTAGATACTACATCCGAGATGTTAGTTTCCCTTAGGTTAGGATATATAAAATTATAGACGTATAAAATGTCCCCACGGAAAAGTACGGGCCGACATGACCGGGATTTTGGAAAACATTACCAGCGAGGTTCTAGATGGGTTAGTTTAGGTTATATTACGATATAGACGTATATACTGTGCCCACCGAGAAGTAGGGTCCGACCCGCCAGGAATGTTCGAAAATACTACATCCGAGATGTTAGGTTGCCTTAGGTTAGGATATATAACGATATAGACGTATATAATGTCCCCACCGAAAAGTACGGTCCGACATGACCGGGAGTCTGTAAAGCATTACCAGCGAGGGGCTAGATGGGTTAGGTTAGGTTATATTACGATATAGACGTATATAATGTGCCCACCGAGAAGTAGGGTCCGACCCGCCAGGAATGTTGTGAAATACTACATTCGAGATGTTAGGTTGCCTTTGGTTAGGATATATAACGTTATAGACGTATATAATGTCCGCACCGAGACGTACGGGACGACACGACCGGGATTCTGTAAAACATTCCCAGCTAGGGGCTAGATGGGTTTGGTTAGGTTATATTACGATATAGACGTATATAATGTTCCCACCGAGAATTGGCGAGGCCCCGCCAGGAATGTTGTTAAATACTACATCCGAGATGTTACGTTCCCTTAGGTTAGGGTATATAACGTTATAGACGTAATAATGTCCCCACCGAGAAGTACGGGCCGACACGACCGGGATTTTGTAAAACATTACCAGCGAGGGTCTAGGTGGGTTAGGTTAGGTTATATTACGATATAGACGTATATAATGTTCCCACCGAGAAGTAGCGGCCGCCCCGCCAGGGATGTTGGAAAATACTACATCCGAGATGTTAGGTTCCCTTAGGTTAGGATATATAACGTTATAGACGTATATAATGTCCCCACCGAGAAGTACGGACCGACACGACCGGGATTTTGTAAAACATTACCAGCGAGGGTCTAGATGGGTTAGTTTAGGTTATATTACGATATAGACGTATATACTGTGCCCACCGAGAAGTAGGGTCCGACCCGCCAGGAATGTTCGAAAATACTACATCCGAGATGTTAGGTTGCCTTAGGTTAGGATATATAACGATATAGACGTATATAATGTCCCCACCGAAAAGTACGGGCCGACATGACCGGGAGTCTGTAAAGCATTACCAGCGAGGGGCTAGATGGGTTAGGTTAGGTTATATTACGATATAGACGTATATAATGTGCCCACCGAGAAGTAGGGTCCGACCCGCCAGGAATGTTGTGAAATACTACATTCGAGATGTTAGGTTGCCTTTGGTTAGGATATATAACGTTATAGACGTATATAATGTCCGCACCGAGACGTACGGGACGACACGACCGGGATTCTGTAAAACATTCCCAGCTAGGGGCTAGATGGGTTTGGTTAGGTTATATTACGATATAGACGTATATAATGTTCCCACCGAGAATTGGCGAGGCCCCGCCAGGAATGTTGTTAAATACTACATCCGAGATGTTACGTTCCCTTAGGTTAGGGTATATAACGTTATAGACGTAATAATGTCCCCACCGAGAAGTACGGGCCGACACGACCGGGATTTTGTAAAACATTACCAGCGAGGGTCTAGGTGGGTTAGGTTAGGTTATATTACGATATAGACGTATATAATGTTCCCACCGAGAAGTAGCGGCCGCCCCGCCAGGGATGTTGGAAAATACTACATCCGAGATGTTAGGTTCCCTTAGGTTAGGATATATAACGTTATAGACGTATATAATGTCCCCACCGAGAAGTACGGACCGACACGACCGGGATTTTGTAAAACATTACCAGCGAGGGTCTAGATGGGTTAGTTTAGGTTATATTACGATATAGACGTATATAATGTGCCCACCGAGAAGTAGGGTCCGACCCGCCAGGAATGTTGGAAAATACTACATCCGAGATGTTAAGTTGCCTTTGGTAAGGATATACAACGTTATAGACGTATATAATGTCCGCACAGAGACGTACGAGACGACACGACCGGGATTCTGTAAAACATTACCAGCGAGGGTCTAGATGAATTAGGTTAGGTTATATTACGATATAGACGTATATAATGTGCCCACCGAGAAGTAGGGGCCGCCCCGGCAGGAACGTTGGAAAATACTATATCCGAGATGTTAGGTTCCCTTAGGTTAGAATATATAACGTTATAGACGTATATAATGTCCCCACCGAGAAGTGCGGACCGACACGACCGGGATTTTGTAAAACATTACCAGCGAGGGTCTAGATGGGTTAGTTTAGGTTATATTACGATATAGACGTATATAATGTGCCCACCGAGAAGTAGGGTCCGACCCGCCAGGGATGTTGGAGAATACTACATTCGAGATGTTAAGTTGCCTTTGGTTAGGATATATAACGTTATAGACGTATATAATGTCCGGCTTCGAGACGTACGGGAAGACACGAACGGGATTCTGTGAAACATTACCAGCGAGGGTGTAGGTGGCTTAGGTTAGGTTATATTACGTTATAGACGTATATAATGTGCCCACCGAGACGTAGGGGCCGACCCGCCAGGAATGTTGTTAAATACTACATCCGAGATGTTAGTTTCCCTTAGGTTAGAATATATAAAATTATAGACGTATAAAATGTCCCCACGGAAAAGTACGGGCCGACATGACCGGGATTTTGGAAAACATTACCAGCGAGGTTCTAGATGGGTTAGTTTAGGTTATATTACGATATAGACGTATATACTGTGCCCACCGAGAAGTAGGGTCCGACCCGCCAGGAATGTTCGAAAATACTACATCCGAGATGTTAGGTTGCCTTAGGTTAGGATATATAACGATATAGACGTATATAATGTCCCCACGGAAAAGTACGGGCCGACATGACCGGGAGTCTGTAAAGCATTACCAGCGAGGGGCTAGATGGGTTAGGTTAGGTTATATTACCATATAGACGTATATAATGTGCCCACCGAGAAGTAGGGTCCGACCCGCCAGGAATGTTGTTAAATACTACATCCGAGATGTTACGTTCCCTTAGGTTAGGATATATAACGTTATAGACGTAATAATGTCCCCACCGAGAAGTACGGGCCGACACGACCGGGATTTTGTAAAACATTACCAGCGAGGGTCTAGGTGGGTTAGGTTAGGTTATATTACGATATAGACGTATATAATGTTCCCACCGAGAAGTAGCGGCCGCCCCGCCAGGGATGTTGGAAAATACTACATCCGAGATGTTAGGTTGCCTTAGGTTAGGATATATAACGATATAGACGTATATAATGTCCCCACGGATAAGTACGGGCCGACATGACCGGGAGTTTGTAAAACATTACCAGCGAGGGGCTAGATGGGTTAGGTTAGGTTATACTACGTTATAAACGTATATAATGTTCCCACCGAGAAGTGGGGCCGACCAGCCAGGAATGTTGTGAAATACTACATCCGAGATGTTAGGTTGCCTTAGGTTAGGATATATAACGATATAGACGTATATAATGTCCCCACGGAAAAGTACGGGCCGACATGACCGGGAGTCTGTAAAGCATTACCAGCGAGGGGCTAGATGGGTTAGGTTAGGTTATATTACGATATAGACGTATATAATGTGCCCACCGAGAAGTAGGGTCCGACCCGCCAGGAATGTTGTGAAATACTACATTCGAGATGTTAGGTTGCCTTTGGTTAGGATATATAACGTTATAGACGTATATAATGTCCGCACCGAGACGTACGGGACGACACGACCGGGATTCTGTAAAACATTCCCAGCTAGGGGCTAGATGGGTTTGGTTAGGTTATATTACGATATAGACGTATATAATGTTCCCACCGAGAATTGGCGAGGCCCCGCCAGGAATGTTGTTAAATACTACATCCGAGATGTTAGGTTCCCTTAGGTTAGGATATATAACGTTATAGACGTAATAATGTCCCCACCGAGAAGTGGGGCCGACCAGCCAGGAATGTTGTGAAATACTACATCCGAGATGTTAGGTTCCCTTAGGTTAGGATATATAACGTTATAGACGTATATAATGTCCCCACCGAGAAGTACGGGCCGACAAGACCGGGATTTTGTACTACATTACCAGCGAGGGTCTAGATGGGTTAGGTTAGGTTATATTACGATATAGACGTATATAATGTGCCCACCGAGAAGTAGGGTCCGACCCGCCAGGGATGTTGGAAAATACTACATCCGAGAGGTTAAGTTGCCTTAGGTTAGGATATATAACGTCATAGACGTATATAATGTCCGCACCGAGACGTACGGGACGACACGACCGGGATTCTGTAAAACATTCCCAGCTAGGGGCTAGATGGGTTAGGTTAGGTTATATTACGTTATAGACGTATATAATGTGCCCACCGAGAAGTAGGGGCCGACCCGCCAGGAATGTTGGAAAATACTACATCGGAGATGTTAGGTTCCCTTAGGTTAGGATATATAACGTTATAGACGTAAATAATGTCCCCACCGAGAAGTACGGGCCGACACGACCGGGATTCTGTAAAACATTACCAGCGAGGGTCTAGATGGGTTAGGTTAGGTTATATTACGATATAGACGTATATAATGTGCCAACCGAGAAGTAGGGGCCGACCCGGCAGGAATGTTGGAAAATACTACATCCGAGATGTTAGGTTCCCTTAGGTTAGGATATATAACGCTATAGACGTATATAATGTCCCCACGGAAAAGTACGGGCCGACACGACCGGGATTTTGCAAACATTACCAGCGAGGGTCTAGATGGGTTAGGTTAGGTTATATTACGATATAGACGTATATAATGTGCCCACCGAGAAGTAGGGTCCGACCCGCCAGGAATGTTGTGAAATACTACATTCGAGATGTTAGGTTGCCTTTGGTTAGGATATATAACGTTATAGACGTATATAATGTCCGCACCGAGACGTACGGGACGACACGACCGGGATTCTGTAAAACATTCCCAGCTAGGGTCTAGATGGGTTAGGTTAGGTTATATTACGATATAGACGTATATAATGTGCCCACCGAGAAGTAGGGTCCGACCCGCCAGGGATGTTGGAAAATACTACATTCGAGATGTTAAGTTGCCTTTGGTTAGGATATATAACGTTATAGACGTATATAATGTCCGCACCGAGACGTACGGGACGACACGACCGGGATTCTGTAAAACATTCCCAGCTAGGGGCTAGATGGGTTTGGTTAGGTTATATTACGATATAGACGTATATAATGTTCCCACCGAGAATTGGCGCCGCCCCGCCAGGAATGTTGTTAAATACTACATCCGAGATGTTAGGTTCCCTTAGGTTAGGATATATAACGTTATAGACGTAAATAATGTCCCCACCGAGAAGTACGGGCCGACACGACCGGGATTTTGTAAAACATTACCAGCGAGGGTCTAGGTGGGTTAGGTTAGGTTATATTACGGTATAGACGTATATAATGTGCCCACCGAGAAGTAGGGGCCGACCCGCCAGGAATGTTGGAAAATACTACATCGGAGATGTTAGGTTCCCTTAGGTTAGGATATATAACGTTATAGACGTAAATAATGTCCCCACCGAGAAGTACGGGCCGACACGACCGGGATTCTGTAAAACATTACCAGCGAGGGTCTAGATGGGTTAGGTTAGGTTATATTACGATATAGACGTATATAATGTGCCCACCGAGAAGTAGGGGCCGACCCGGCAGGAATGTTGGAAAATACTACATCCGAGATGTTAGGTTCCCTTAGGTTAGGATATATAACGTTATAGACGTATATAATGTCCCCACGGAAAAGTGCGGGCCGACACGACCGGGATTTTGCAAACATTACCAGCGAGGGTCTAGATGGGTTAGGTTAGGTTATATTACGATATAGACGTATATAATGTGCCCACCGAGAAGTAGGGTCCGACCCGCCAGGAATGTTGTGAAATACTACATTCGAGATGTTAGGTTGCCTTTGGTTAGGATATATAACGTTATAGACGTATATAATGTCCGCACCGAGACGTACGGGACGACACGACCGGGATTCTGTAAAACATTACAAGCGAGGGGATAGATGGGTTAGGTTAGGTTATACTACGTTATAAACGTATATAATGTTCCCACCGAGAAGTGGGGCCGACCAGCCAGGAATGTTGTGAAATACTACATCCGAGATGTTAGGTTCCCTTAGGTTAGGATATATAACGTTATAGACGTATATAATGTCCCCACCGAGAAGTACGGGCCGACAAGACCGGGATTTTGTAAAACATTACCAGCGAGGGTCTAGATGGGTTAGGTTAGGTTATATTACGATATAGACGTATATAATGTGCCCACCGAGAAGTAGGGTCCGACCCGCCAGGAATGTTGTGAAATACTACATTCGAGATGTTAGGTTTCCTTAGGTTAGGTTATATAACGTTATAGACGTATATAATGTCCCCACCGAGAAGTACGGACCGACACGACCGGGATTTTGTAAAACATTACCAGCGAGGGTCTAGATGGGTTAGTTTAGGTTATATTACGATATAGACGTATATAATGTGCCCACCGAGAAGTAGGGTCCGACCCGCCAGGAATGTTGGAAAATACTACATCCGAGATGTTAAGTTGCCTTTGGTAAGGATATATAACGTTATAGACGTATATAATGTGCGCACAGAGACGTACGAGACGACACGACCGGGATTCTGTAAAACATTACCAGCGAGGGTCTAGATGAGTTAGGTTAGGTTATATTACGATATAGACGTATATAATGTGCCCACCGAGAAGTAGGGTCCGACCCGCCAGGGATGTTGGAGAATACTACATTCGAGATGTTAAGTTGCCTTTGGTTAGGATATATATAACGTTATAGACGTATATAATGTCCGCACCGAGACGTACGGGACGACACAACCGGGATTCTGTAAAACATTCCCAGCTAGGGGCTAGATGGGTTTGGTTAGGTTATATTACGATATAGACGTATATAATATTCCCACCGAGAATTGGCGTCGCCCCGCCAGGAATGTTGCGAAATACTACATCCGAGATGTTAGGTGGCCTTTGGTTAGGATATATAACGTTATAGACGTATATAATGTCCGGCTTCGAGACGTACGGGAAGACACGAACGGGATTCTGTGAAACATTACCAGCGAGGGTGTAGGTGGCTTAGGTTAGGTTATATTACGTTATAGACGTATATAATGTGCCCACCGAGAAGTAGGGGCCGACCCGCCAGGAATGTTGGAAAATACTACATCCGAGATGTTAGTTTCCCTTAGGTTAGGATATATAAAATTATAGACGTATATAATGTCCCCACGGAAAAGTACGGGCCGACACGACCGGGATTTTGTAAAACATTAACAGCGAGGGTCTAGATGGGTTAGGTTAGGTTATATTACGATATAGACGTATATAATGTGCCCACCGAGAAGTAGGGTCCGACCCGCCAGGGATGTTGGAGAATACTACATTCGCGATGTTAAGTTGCCTTTGGTTAGGATATATAACGTTATAGACGTATATAATGTCCGCACAGAGACGTACGAGACGACACGACCGGGATTCTGTAAAACATTACCAGCGAGGGTCTAGATGAGTTAGGTTAGGTTATATTACGATATAGACGTATATAATGTGCCCACCGAGAAGTAGGGGCCGACCCGGCAGGAATGTTGGAAAATACTATATCCGAGATGTTAGGTTCCCTTAGGTTAGGATATATAACGTTATAGGCGTATATAATGTCCGCACCGAGACGCACGGGACGACACGACCGGGATTCTGTAAAACATTACAAGCGAGGGGCTAGATGGGATAGGTTAGGTTATATTACGATATAGACGTATATAATATTCCCACCGAGAATTGGCGTCGCCCCGCCAGGAATGTTGCGAAATACTACATCCGAGATGTTAGGTGGCCTTTGGTTAGGATATATAACGTTATAGACGTATATAATGTCCGGCTTCGAGACGTACGGGAAGACACGAACGGGATTCTGTGAAACATTACCAGCGAGGGTGTAGGTGGCTTAGGTTAGGTTATATTACGTTATAGACGTATATAATATGCCCACCGAGAAGTAGGGGCCGACCCGCCAGGAATGTTGGAAAATACTACATCCGAGATGTTAGTTTCCCTTAGGTTAGGATATATAAAATTATAGACGTATATAATGTCCCCACGGAAAAGTACGGGCCGACACGACCGGGATTTTGTAAAACATTAACAGCGAGGGTCTAGATGGGTTAGGTTAGGTTATATTACGATATAGACGTACATAATGTGCCCACCGAGAAGTAGGGGTCGACCCGCCAGGAATGTTGGAAAATACTACATCCGAAATGTTAGGTTCCCTTAGGTTAGGATATATAACGTTATAGACGTATATAATGTCCCCACAGAGAAGTACGGACCGACACGACCGGGATTTTGTAAAACATTACCAGCGAGGGTCTAGATGGGTTAGTTTAGGTTATATTACGATATAGACGTATATAATGTGCCCACCGAGAAGTAGGGTCCGACCCGCCAGGAATGTTGGAAAATACTACATCCGAGATGTTAAGTTGCCTTTGGTAAGGATATATAACGTTATAGACGTATATAATGTCCGCACAGAGACGTACGAGACGACACGACCGGGATTCTGTAAAACATTACCAGCGAGGGTCTAGATGAGTTAGGTTAGGTTATATTACGATATAGACGTATATAATGTGCCCACCGAGAAGTAGGGGCCGCCCCGGCAGGAACGTTGGAAAATACTATATCCGAGATGTTAGGTTCCCTTAGGTTAGAATATATAACGTTATAGACGTATATAATGTCCGCACAGAGACGTACGTGACGACACGACCGGGATTCTGTAAAACATTACCAGCGAGGGTCTAGATGAATTAGGTTAGGTTATATTACGATATAGACGTATATAATGTGCCCACCGAGAAGTAGGGGCCGCCCCGGCAGGAACGTTGGAAAATACTATATCCGAGATGTTAGGTTCCCTTAGGTTAGAATATATAACGTTATAGACGTATATAATGTCCCCACCGAGAAGTGCGGACCGACACGACCGGGATTTTGTAAAACATTACCAGCGAGGGTCTAGATGGGTTAGTTTAGGTTATATTACGATATAGACGTATATAATGTGCCCACCGAGAAGTAGGGTCCGACCCGCCAGGGATGTTGGAGAATACTACATTCGAGATGTTAAGTTGCCTTTGGTTAGGATATATAACGTTATAGACGTATATAATGTCCGGCTTCGAGACGTACGGGAAGACACGAACGGGATTCTGTGAAACATTACCAGCGAGGGTGTAGGTGGCTTAGGTTAGGTTATATTACGTTATAGACGTATATAATGTGCCCACCGAGACGTAGGGGCCGACCCGCCAGGAATGTTGTTAAATACTACATCCGAGATGTTAGTTTCCCTTAGGTTAGAATATATAAAATTATAGACGTATAAAATGTCCCCACGGAAAAGTACGGGCCGACATGACCGGGATTTTGGAAAACATTACCAGCGAGGTTCTAGATGGGTTAGTTTAGGTTATATTACGATATAGACGTATATACTGTGCCCACCGAGAAGTAGGGTCCGACCCGCCAGGAATGTTCGAAAATACTACATCCGAGATGTTAGGTTGCCTTAGGTTAGGATATATAACGATATAGACGTATATAATGTCCCCACGGAAAAGTACGGGCCGACATGACCGGGAGTCTGTAAAGCATTACCAGCGAGGGGCTAGATGGGTTAGGTTAGGTTATATTACCATATAGACGTATATAATGTGCCCACCGAGAAGTAGGGTCCGACCCGCCAGGAATGTTGTTAAATACTACATCCGAGATGTTACGTTCCCTTAGGTTAGGATATATAACGTTATAGACGTAATAATGTCCCCACCGAGAAGTACGGGCCGACACGACCGGGATTTTGTAAAACATTACCAGCGAGGGTCTAGGTGGGTTAGGTTAGGTTATATTACGATATAGACGTATATAATGTTCCCACCGAGAAGTAGCGGCCGCCCCGCCAGGGATGTTGGAAAATACTACATCCGAGATGTTAGGTTGCCTTAGGTTAGGATATATAACGATATAGACGTATATAATGTCCCCACGGAAAAGTACGGGCCGACATGACCGGGAGTTTGTAAAACATTACCAGCGAGGGGCTAGATGGGTTAGGTTAGGTTATACTACGTTATAAACGTATATAATGTTCCCACCGAGAAGTGGGGCCGACCAGCCAGGAATGTTGTGAAATACTACATCCGAGATGTTAGGTTGCCTTAGGTTAGGATATATAACGATATAGACGTATATAATGTCCCCACGGAAAAGTACGGGCCGACATGACCGGGAGTCTGTAAAGCATTACCAGCGAGGGGCTAGATGGGTTAGGTTAGGTTATATTACGATATAGACGTATATAATGTGCCCACCGAGAAGTAGGGTCCGACCCGCCAGGAATGTTGTGAAATACTACATTCGAGATGTTAGGTTGCCTTTGGTTAGGATATATAACGTTATAGACGTATATAATGTCCGCACCGAGACGTACGGGACGACACGACCGGGATTCTGTAAAACATTCCCAGCTAGGGGCTAGATGGGTTTGGTTAGGTTATATTACGATATAGACGTATATAATGTTCCCACCGAGAATTGGCGAGGCCCCGCCAGGAATGTTGTTAAATACTACATCCGAGATGTTAGGTTCCCTTAGGTTAGGATATATAACGTTATAGACGTAATAATGTCCCCACCGAGAAGTGGGGCCGACCAGCCAGGAATGTTGTGAAATACTACATCCGAGATGTTAGGTTCCCTTAGGTTAGGATATATAACGTTATAGACGTATATAATGTCCCCACCGAGAAGTACGGGCCGACAAGACCGGGATTTTGTACTACATTACCAGCGAGGGTCTAGATGGGTTAGGTTAGGTTATATTACGATATAGACGTATATAATGTGCCCACCGAGAAGTAGGGGCCGACCCGCCAGGGATGTTGGAAAATACTACATCCGAGAGGTTAGGTTGCCTTAGGTTAGGATATATAACGTCATAGACGTATATAATGTCCGCACCGAGACGTACGGGACGACACGACCGGGATTCTGTAAAACATTCCCAGCTAGGGGCTAGATGGGTTAGGTTAGGTTATATTACGTTATAGACGTATATAATGTGCCCACCGAGAAGTAGGGGCCGACCCGCCAGGAATGTTGGAAAATACTACATCGGAGATGTTAGGTTCCCTTAGGTTAGGATATATAACGTTATAGACGTAAATAATGTCCCCACCGAGAAGTACGGGCCGACACGACCGGGATTCTGTAAAACATTACCAGCGAGGGTCTAGATGGGTTAGGTTAGGTTATATTACGATATAGACGTATATAATGTGCCAACCGAGAAGTAGGGGCCGACCCGGCAGGAATGTTGGAAAATACTACATCCGAGATGTTAGGTTCCCTTAGGTTAGGATATATAACGCTATAGACGTATATAATGTCCCCACGGAAAAGTACGGGCCGACACGACCGGGATTTTGCAAACATTACCAGCGAGGGTCTAGATGGGTTAGGTTAGGTTATATTACGATATAGACGTATATAATGTGCCCACCGAGAAGTAGGGTCCGACCCGCCAGGAATGTTGTGAAATACTACATTCGAGATGTTAGGTTGCCTTTGGTTAGGATATATAACGTTATAGACGTATATAATGTCCGCACCGAGACGTACGGGACGACACGACCGGGATTCTGTAAAACATTCCCAGCTAGGGTCTAGATGGGTTAGGTTAGGTTATATTACGATATAGACGTATATAATGTGCCCACCGAGAAGTAGGGTCCGACCCGCCAGGGATGTTGGAAAATACTACATTCGAGATGTTAAGTTGCCTTTGGTTAGGATATATAACGTTATAGACGTATATAATGTCCGCACCGAGACGTACGGGACGACACGACCGGGATTCTGTAAAACATTCCCAGCTAGGGGCTAGATGGGTTTGGTTAGGTTATATTACGATATAGACGTATATAATGTTCCCACCGAGAATTGGCGCCGCCCCGCCAGGAATGTTGTTAAATACTACATCCGAGATGTTAGGTTCCCTTAGGTTAGGATATATAACGTTATAGACGTAAATAATGTCCCCACCGAGAAGTACGGGCCGACACGACCGGGATTTTGTAAAACATTACCAGCGAGGGTCTAGGTGGGTTAGGTTAGGTTATATTACGGTATAGACGTATATAATGTGCCCACCGAGAAGTAGGGTCCGACCCGCCAGGAATGTTGGAAAATACTACATCCGAGATGTTAAGTTGCCTTTGGTAAGGATATATAACGTTATAGACGTATATAATGTCCGCACAGAGACGTACGAGACGACACGACCGGGATTCTGTAAAACATTACCAGCGAGGGTCTAGATGAGTTAGGTTAGGTTATATTACGATATAGACGTATATAATGTGCCCACCGAGAAGTAGGGGCCGCCCCGGCAGGAACGTTGGAAAATACTATATCCGAGATGTTAGGTTCCCTTAGGTTAGAATATATAACGTTATAGACGTATATAATGTCCCCACCGAGAAGTACGGACCGACACGACCGGGATTTTGTAAAACATTACCAGCGAGGGTCTAGATGGGTTAGTTTAGGTTATATTACGATATAGACGTATATAATGTGCCCACCGAGAAGTAGGGTCCGACCCGCCAGGGATGTTGGAGAATACTACATTCGAGATGTTAAGTTGCCTTTGGTTAGGATATATAACGTTATAGACGTATATAATGTCCGGCTTCGAGACGTACGGGAAGACACGAACGGGATTCTGTGAAACATTACCAGCGAGGGTGTAGGTGGCTTAGGTTAGGTTATATTACGTTATAGACGTATATAATGTGCCCACCGAGAAGTAGGGGCCGACCCGCCAGGAATGTTGTTAGATACTACATCCGAGATGTTAGTTTCCCTTAGGTTAGGATATATAAAATTATAGACGTATAAAATGTCCCCACGGAAAAGTACGGGCCGACATGACCGGGATTTTGGAAAACATTACCAGCGAGGTTCTAGATGGGTTAGTTTAGGTTATATTACGATATAGACGTATATACTGTGCCCACCGAGAAGTAGGGTCCGACCCGCCAGGAATGTTCGAAAATACTACATCCGAGATGTTAGGTTGCCTTAGGTTAGGATATATAACGATATAGACGTATATAATGTCCCCACCGAAAAGTACGGGCCGACATGACCGGGAGTCTGTAAAGCATTACCAGCGAGGGGCTAGATGGGTTAGGTTAGGTTATATTACGATATAGACGTATATAATGTGCCCACCGAGAAGTAGGGTCCGACCCGCCAGGAATGTTGTGAAATACTACATTCGAGATGTTAGGTTGCCTTTGGTTAGGATATATAACGTTATAGACGTATATAATGTCCGCACCGAGACGTACGGGACGACACGACCGGGATTCTGTAAAACATTACCAGCGAGGGTCTAGATGGGTTAGGTTAGGTTATATTACGATATAGACGTATATAATGTGCCAACCGAGAAGTAGGGGCCGACCCGGCAGGAATGTTGGAAAATACTACATCCGAGATGTTAGGTTCCCTTAGGTTAGGATATATAACGCTATAGACGTATATAATGTCCCCACGGAAAAGTACGGGCCGACACGACCGGGATTTTGCAAACATTACCAGCGAGGGTCTAGATGGGTTAGGTTAGGTTATATTACGATATAGACGTATATAATGTGCCCACCGAGAAGTAGGGTCCGACCCGCCAGGAATGTTGTGAAATACTACATTCGAGATGTTAGGTTGCCTTTGGTTAGGATATATAACGTTATAGACGTATATAATGTCCGCACCGAGACGTACGGGACGACACGACCGGGATTCTGTAAAACATTCCCAGCTAGGGTCTAGATGGGTTAGGTTAGGTTATATTACGATATAGACGTATATAATGTGCCCACCGAGAAGTAGGGTCCGACCCGCCAGGGATGTTGGAAAATACTACATTCGAGATGTTAAGTTGCCTTTGGTTAGGATATATAACGTTATAGACGTATATAATGTCCGCACCGAGACGTACGGGACGACACGACCGGGATTCTGTAAAACATTCCCAGCTAGGGGCTAGATGGGTTTGGTTAGGTTATATTACGATATAGACGTATATAATGTTCCCACCGAGAATTGGCGCCGCCCCGCCAGGAATGTTGTTAAATACTACATCCGAGATGTTAGGTTCCCTTAGGTTAGGATATATAACGTTATAGACGTAAATAATGTCCCCACCGAGAAGTACGGGCCGACACGACCGGGATTTTGTAAAACATTACCAGCGAGGGTCTAGGTGGGTTAGGTTAGGTTATATTACGGTATAGACGTATATAATGTGCCCACCGAGAAGTAGGGTCCGACCCGCCAGGAATGTTGGAAAATACTACATCCGAGATGTTAAGTTGCCTTTGGTAAGGATATATAACGTTATAGACGTATATAATGTCCGCACAGAGACGTACGAGACGACACGACCGGGATTCTGTAAAACATTACCAGCGAGGGTCTAGATGAGTTAGGTTAGGTTATATTACGATATAGACGTATATAATGTGCCCACCGAGAAGTAGGGGCCGCCCCGGCAGGAACGTTGGAAAATACTATATCCGAGATGTTAGGTTCCCTTAGGTTAGAATATATAACGTTATAGACGTATATAATGTCCCCACCGAGAAGTACGGACCGACACGACCGGGATTTTGTAAAACATTACCAGCGAGGGTCTAGATGGGTTAGTTTAGGTTATATTACGATATAGACGTATATAATGTGCCCACCGAGAAGTAGGGTCCGACCCGCCAGGGATGTTGGAGAATACTACATTCGAGATGTTAAGTTGCCTTTGGTTAGGATATATAACGTTATAGACGTATATAATGTCCGGCTTCGAGACGTACGGGAAGACACGAACGGGATTCTGTGAAACATTACCAGCGAGGGTGTAGGTGGCTTAGGTTAGGTTATATTACGTTATAGACGTATATAATGTGCCCACCGAGAAGTAGGGGCCGACCCGCCAGGAATGTTGTTAGATACTACATCCGAGATGTTAGTTTCCCTTAGGTTAGGATATATAAAATTATAGACGTATAAAATGTCCCCACGGAAAAGTACGGGCCGACATGACCGGGATTTTGGAAAACATTACCAGCGAGGTACTAGATGGGTTAGTTTAGGTTATATTACGATATAGACGTATATACTGTGCCCACCGAGAAGTAGGGTCCGACCCGCCAGGAATGTTCGAAAATACTACATCCGAGATGTTAGGTTGCCTTAGGTTAGGATATATAACGATATAGACGTATATAATGTCCCCACCGAAAAGTACGGGCCGACATGACCGGGAGTCTGTAAAGCATTACCAGCGAGGGGCTAGATGGGTTAGGTTAGGTTATATTACGATATAGACGTATATAATGTGCCCACCGAGAAGTAGGGTCCGACCCGCCAGGAATGTTGTGAAATACTACATTCGAGATGTTAGGTTGCCTTTGGTTAGGATATATAACGTTATAGACGTATATAATGTCCGCACCGAGACGTACGGGACGACACGACCGGGATTCTGTAAAACATTCCCAGCTAGGGGCTAGATGGGTTTGGTTAGGTTATATTACGATATAGACGTATATAATGTTCCCACCGAGAATTGGCGAGGCCCCGCCAGGAATGTTGTTAAATACTACATCCGAGATGTTACGTTCCCTTAGGTTAGGATATATAACGTTATAGACGTAATAATGTCCCCACCGAGAAGTACGGGCCGACACGACCGGGATTTTGTAAAACATTACCAGCGAGGGTCTAGGTGGGTTAGGTTAGGTTATATTACGATATAGACGTATATAATGTTCCCACCGAGAAGTAGCGGCCGCCCCGCCAGGTATGTTGGAAAATACTACATCCGAGATGTTAGGTTCCCTTAGGTTAGGATATATAACGTTATAGACGTATATAATGTCCACACCGAGAAGTACGGACCGACACGACCGGGATTTTGTAAAACATTACCAGCGAGGGTCTAGATGGGTTAGTTTAGGTTATATTACGATATAGACGTATATAATGTGCCCACCGAGAAGTAGGGTCCGACCCGCCAGGAATGTTGGAAAATACTACATCCGAGATGTTAAGTTGCCTTTGGTAAGGATATATAACGTTATAGACGTATATAATGTCCGCACAGAGACGTACGAGACGACACGACCGGGATTCTGTAAAACATTACCAGCGAGGGTCTAGATGAGTTAGGTTAGGTTATATTACGATATAGACGTATATAATGTGCCCACCGAGAAGTAGGGTCCGACCAGCCAGGGATGTTGGAGAATACTACATTCGAGATGTTAAGTTGCCTTTGGTTAGAATATATAACGTTATAGACGTATATAATGTCCGCACCGAGACGTACGGGACGACACAACCGGGATTCTGTAAAACATTCCCAGCTAGGGGCTAGATGGGTTTGGTTAGGTTATATTACGATATAGACGTATATAATATTCCCACCGAGAATTGGCGTCGCCCCGCCAGGAATGTTGCGAAATACTACATCCGAGATGTTAGGTGGCCTTTGGTTAGGATATATAACGTTATAGACGTATATAATGTCCGGCTTCGAGACGTACGGGAAGACACGAACGGGATTCTGTGAAACATTACCAGCGAGGGTGTAGGTGGCTTAGGTTAGGTTATATTACGTTATAGACGTATATAATGTGCCCACCGAGAAGTAGGGGCCGACCCGCCAGGAATGTTGGAAAATACTACATCCGAGATGTTAGTTTCCCTTAGGTTAGGATATATAAAATTATAGACGTATATAATGTCCCCACGGAAAAGTACGGGCCGACACGACCGGGATTTTGTAAAACATTAACAGCGAGGGTCTAGATGGGTTAGGTTAGGATATATTACGATATAGACGTACATAATGTGCCCACCGAGAAGTAGGGGTCGAACCGCCAGGAATGTTGGAAAATACTACATCCGAGATGTTAGGTTCCCTTAGGTTAGGATATATAACGTTATAGACGTATATAATGTCCCCACCGAGAAGTACGGACCGACACGACCGGGATTTTGTAAAACATTACCAGCGAGGGTCTAGATGGGTTAGTTTAGGTTATATTAGGATATAGACGTATATAATGTGCCCACCGAGAAGTAGGGTCCGACCCGCCAGGAATGTTGGAAAATACTACATCCGAGATGTTAAGTTGCCTTTGGTAAGGATATATAACGTTATAGACGTATATAATGTCCGCACAGAGACGTACGAGACGACACGACCGGGATTCTGTAAAACATTACCAGCGAGGGTCTAGATGAGTTAGGTTAGGTTATATTACGATATAGACGTATATAATGTGCCCACCGAGAAGTAGGGGCCGCCCCGGCAGGAACGTTGGAAAATACTATATCCGAGATGTTAGGTTCCCTTAGGTTAGAATATATAACGTTATAGACGTATATAATGTCCCCACCGAGAAGTACGGACCGACACGACCGGGATTTTGTAAAACATTACCAGCGAGGGTCTAGATGGGTTAGTTTAGGTTATATTACGATATAGACGTATATAATGTGCCCACCGAGAAGTAGGGATGTTGGAGAGCCAGGGATGTTGGAGAATACTACATTCGAGATGTTAAGTTGCCTTTGGTTAGGATATATAACGTTATAGACGTATATAATGTCCGGCTTCGAGACGTACGGGAAGACACGAACGGGATTCTGTGAAACATTACCAGCGAGGGTGTAGGTGGCTTAGGTTAGGTTATATTACGTTATAGACGTATATAATGTGCCCACCGAGACGTAGGGGCCGACCCGCCAGGAATGTTGTTAAATACTACATCCGAGATGTTAGGTTGCCTTAGGTTAGGATATATAACGATATAGACGTATATAATGTCCCCACGGAAAAGTACGGGCCGACATGACCGGGAGTCTGTAAAGCATTACCAGCGAGGGGCTAGATGGGTTAGGTTAGGTTATATTACGATATAGACGTATATAATGTGCCCACCGTGAAGTAGGGTCCGACCCGCCAGGAATGTTGTGAAATACTACATTCGAGATGTTAGGTTGCCTTTGGTTAGGATATATAACGTTATAGACGTATATAATGTCCGCACCGAGACGTACGGGACGACACGACCGGGATTCTGTAAAACATTCCCAGCTAGGGGCTAGATGGGTTTGGTTAGGTTATATTACGATATAGACGTATATAATGTTCCCACCGAGAATTGGCGAGGCCCCGCCAGGAATGTTGTTAAATACTACATCCGAGATGTTACGTTCCCTTAGGTTAGGATATATAACGTTATAGACGTAATAATGTCCCCACCGAGAAGTACGGGCCGACACGACCGGGATTTTGTAAAACATTACGAGCGAGGGTCTAGGTGGGTTAGGTTAGGTTATATTACGATATAGACGTATATAATGTTCCCACCGAGAAGTAGCGGCCGCCCCGCCAGGGATGTTGGAAAATACTACATCCGAGATGTTAGGTTGCCTTAGGTTAGGATATATAACGATATAGACGTATATAATGTCCCCACGGAAAAGTACGGGCCGACATGACCGGGAGTCTGTAAAACATTACCAGCGAGGGGCTAGATGGGTTAGGTTAGGTTATACTACGTTATAAACGTATATAATGTTACCACCGAGAAGTGGGGCCGACCAGCCAGGAATGTTGTGAAATACTACATCCGAGATGTTAGGTTGCCTTAGGTTAGGATATATAACGATATAGACGTATATAATGTCCCCACGGAAAAGTACGGGCCGACATGACCGGGAGTCTGTAAAGCATTACCAGCGAGGGGCTAGATGGGTTAGGTTAGGTTATATTACGATATAGACGTATATAATGTGCCCACCGAGAAGTAGGGTCCGACCCGCCAGGAATGTTGTGAAATACTACATTCTAGATGTTAGGTTGCCTTTGGTTAGGATATATAACGTTATAGACGTATATAATGTCCGCACCGAGACGTACGGGACGACACGACCGGGATTCTGTAAAACATTCCCAGCTAGGGGCTAGATGGGTTTGGCTAGGTTATATTACGATATAGACGTATATAATGTTCCCACCGAGAATTGGCGAGGCCCCGCCAGGAATGTTGTTAAATACTACATCCGAGATGTTACGTTCCCTTAGGTTAGGATATATAACGTTATAGACGTAATAATGTCCCCACCGAGAAGTACGGGCCGACACGACCGGGATTTTGTAAAACATTACCAGCGAGGGTCTAGGTGGGTTAGGTTAGGTTATATTACGATATAGACGTATATAATGTTCCCACCGAGAAGTAGCGGCCGCCCCGCCAGGTATGTTGGAAAATACTACATCCGAGATGTTAGGTTCCCTTAGGTTAGGATATATAACGTTATAGACGTATATAATGTCCACACCGAGAAGTACGGACCGACACGACCGGGATTTTGTAAAACATTACCAGCGAGGGTCTAGATGGGTTAGTTTAGGTTATATTACGATATAGACGTATATAATGTGCCCACCGAGAAGTAGGGTCCGACCCGCCAGGAATGTTGGAAAATACTACATCCGAGATGTTAAGTTGCCTTTGGTAAGGATATATAACGTTATAGACGTATATAATGTCCGCACAGAGACGTACGAGACGACACGACCGGGATTCTGTAAAACATTACCAGCGAGGGTCTAGATGAGTTAGGTTAGGTTATATTACGATATAGACGTATATAATGTGCCCACCGAGAAGTAGGGTCCGACCAGCCAGGGATGTTGGAGAATACTACATTCGAGATGTTAAGTTGCCTTTGGTTAGAATATATAACGTTATAGACGTATATAATGTCCGCACCGAGACATACGGGACGACACAACCGGGATTCTGTAAAACATTCCCAGCTAGGGGCTAGATGGGTTTGGTTAGGTTATATTACGATATAGACGTATATAATATTCCCACCGAGAATTGGCGTCGCCCCGCCAGGAATGTTGCGAAATACTACATCCGAGATGTTAGGTGGCCTTTGGTTAGGATATATAACGTTATAGACGTATATAATGTCCGGCTTCGAGACGTACGGGAAGACACGAACGGGATTCTGTGAAACATTACCAGCGAGGGTGTAGGTGGCTTAGGTTAGGTTATATTACGTTATAGACGTATATAATGTGCCCACCGAGAAGTAGGGGCCGACCCGCCAGGAATGTTGGAAAATACTACATCCGAGATGTTAGTTTCCCTTAGGTTAGGATATATAAAATTATAGACGTATATAATGTCCCCACGGAAAAGTACGGGCCGACACGACCGGGATTTTGTAAAACATTAACAGCGAGGGTCTAGATGGGTTAGGTTAGGATATATTACGATATAGACGTACATAATGTGCCCACCGAGAAGTAGGGGTCGACCCGCCAGGAATGTTGGAAAATACTACATCCGAGATGTTAGGTTCCCTTAGGTTAGGATATATAACGTTATAGACGTATATAATGTCCCCACCGAGAAGTACGGACCGACACGACCGGGATTTTGTAAAACATTACCAGCGAGGGTCTAGATGGGTTAGTTTAGGTTATATTACGATATAGACGTATATAATGTGCCCACCGAGAAGTAGGGTCCGACCCGCCAGGAATGTTGGAAAATACTACATCCGAGATGTTAAGTTGCCTTTGGTAAGGATATATAACGTTATAGACGTATATAATGTCCGCACAGAGACGTACGAGACGACACGACCGGGATTCTGTAAAACATTACCAGCGAGGGTCTAGATGAGTTAGGTTAGGTTATATTACGATATAGACGTATATAATGTGCCCACCGAGAAGTAGGGGCCGCCCCGGCAGGAACGTTGGAAAATACTATATCCGAGATGTTAGGTTCCCTTAGGTTAGAATATATAACGTTATAGACGTATATAATGTCCCCACCGAGAAGTACGGACCGACACGACCGGGATTTTGTAAAACATTACCAGCGAGGGTCTAGATGGGTTAGGTTAGGTTATATTACGATATAGACGTATATAATGTGCCCACCGAGAAGTAGGGTCCGACCCGCCAGGGATGTTGGAGAATACTACATTCGAGATGTTAAGTTGCCTTTGGTTAGGATATATAACGTTATAGACGTATATAATGTCCGGCTTGGAGACGTACGGGAAGACACGAACGGGATTCTGTGAAACATTACCAGCGAGGGTGTAGGTGGCTTAGGTTAGGTTATATTACGTTATAGACGTATATAATGTGCCCACCGAGACGTAGGGGCCGACCCGCCAGGAATGTTGTTAAATACTACATCCGAGATGTTAGTTTCCCTTAGGTTAGGATGTATAAAATTATAGACGTATAAAATGTCCCCACGGAAAAGTACGGGCCGACATGACCGGGATTTTGGAAAACATTACCAGCGAGGTTCTAGATGGGTTAGTTTAGGTTATATTACGATATAGACGTATATACTGTGCCCACCGAGAAGTAGGGTCCGACCCGCCAGGAATGTTCGAAAATACTACATCCGAGATGTTAGGTTGCCTTAGGTTAGCATATATAACGATATAGACGTATATAATGTCCCCACGGAAAAGTACGGGCCGACATGACCGGGAGTCTGTAAAGCATTACCAGCGAGGGGCTAGATGGGTTAGGTTAGGTTATATTACGATATAGACGTATATAATGTGCCCACCGAGAAGTAGGGTCCGACCCGCCAGGAATGTTGTGAAATACTACATTCGAGATGTTAGGTTGCCTTTGGTTAGGATATATAACGTTATAGACGTATATAATGTCCGCACCGAGACGTACGGGACGACACGACCGGGATTCTGTAAAACATTCCCAGCTAGGGGCTAGATGGGTTTGGTTAGGTTATATTACGATATAGACGTATATAATGTTCCCACCGAGAATTGGCGAGGCCCCGCCAGGAATGTTGTTAAATACTACATCCGAGATGTTACGTTCCCTTAGGTTAGGATATATAACGTTATAGACGTAATAATGTCCCCACCGAGAAGTACGGGCCGACACGACCGGGATTTTGTAAAACATTACGAGCGAGGGTCTAGGTGGGTTAGGTTAGGTTATATTACGATATAGACGTATATAATGTTCCCACCGAGAAGTAGCGGCCGCCCCGCCAGGGATGTTGGAAAATACTACATCCGAGATGTTAGGTTGCCTTAGGTTAGGATATATAACGATATAGACGTATATAATGTCCCCACGGAAAAGTACGGGCCGACATGACCGGGAGTCTGTAAAACATTACCAGCGAGCGGCTAGATGGGTTAGGTTAGGTTATACTACGTTATAAACGTATATAATGTTCCCACCGAGAAGTGGGGCCGACCAGCCAGGAATGTTGTGAAATACTACATCCGAGATGTTAGGTTGCCTTAGGTTAGGATATATAACGATATAGACGTATATAATGTCCCCACGGAAAAGTACGGGCCGACATGACCGGGAGTCTGTAAAGCATTACCAGCGAGGGGCTAGATGGGTTAGGTTAGGTTATATTACGATATAGACGTATATAATGTGCCCACCGAGAAGTAGGGTCCGACCCGCCAGGAATGTTGTGAAATACTACATTCTAGATGTTAGGTTGCCTTTGGTTAGGATATATAACGTTATAGACGTATATAATGTCCGCACCGAGACGTACGGGACGACACGACCGGGATTCTGTAAAACATTCCCAGCTAGGGGCTAGATGGGTTTGGTTAGGTTATATTACGATATAGACGTATATAATGTTCCCACCGAGAATTGGCGAGGCCCCGCCAGGAATGTTGTTAAATACTACATCCGAGATGTTACGTTCCCTTAGGTTAGGATATATAACGTTATAGACGTAATAATGTCCCCACCGAGAAGTACGGGCCGACACGACCGGGATTTTGTAAAACATTACCAGCGAGGGTCTAGGTGGGTTAGGTTAGGTTATATTACGATATAGACGTATATAATGTTCCCACCGAGAAGTAGCGGCCGCCCCGGCAGGGATGTTGGAAAATACTACATCCGAGATGTTAGGTTGCCTTAGGTTAGGATATATAACGATATAGACGTATATAATGTCCCCACGGAAAAGTACGGGCCGACATGACCGGGAGTCTGTAAAACATTACCAGCGAGGGGCTAGATGGGTTAGGTTAGGTTATACTACGTTATAAAAGTATATAATGTTCCCACCGAGAAGTGGGGCCGACCAGCCAGGAATGTTGTGAAATACTACATCCGAGATGTTAGGTTGCCTTAGGTTAGGATATATAACGATATAGACGTATATAATGTCCCCACGGAAAAGTACGGGCCGACATGACCGGGAGTCTGTAAAGCATTACCAGCGAGGGGCTAGATGGGTTAGGTTAGGTTATATTACGATATAGACGTATATAATGTGCCCACCGAGAAGTAGGGTCCGACCCGCCAGGAATGTTGTGAAATACTACATTCGAGATGTTAGGTTGCCTTTGGTTAGGATATATAACGTTATAGACGTATATAATGTCCGCACCGAGACGTACGGGACGACACGACCGGGATTCTGTAAAACATTCCCAGCTAGGGGCTAGATGGGTTTGGTTAGGTTATATTACGATATAGACGTATATAATGTGCCCACCGAGAAGTAGGGGCCGACCCGCCAGGAATGTTGGAAAATACTACATCGGAGATGTTAGGTTCCCTTAGGTTAGGATATATAACGTTATAGACGTAAATAATGTCCCCACCGAGAAGTACGGGCCGACACGACCGGGATTCTGTAAAACATTACCAGCGAGGGTCTAGATGGGTTAGGTTAGGTTATATTACGATATAGACGTATATAATGTGCCCACCGAGAAGTAGGGGCCGACCCGGCAGGAATGTTGGAAAATACTACATCCGAGATGTTAGGTTCCCTTAGGTTAGGATATATAACGCTATAGACGTATATAATGTCCCCACGGAAAAGTACGGGCCGACACGACCGGGATTTTGCAAACATTACCAGCGAGGGTCTAGATGGGTTAGGTTAGGTTATATTACGATATAGACGTATATAATGTTCCCACCGAGAATTGGCGCCGCCCCGCCAGGAATGTTGTTAAATACTACATCCGAGATGTTAGGTTCCCTTAGGTTAGGATATATAACGTTATAGACGTAAATAATGTCCCCACCGAGAAGTACGGGCCGACACGACCGGGATTTTGTAAAACATTACCAGCGAGGGTCTAGGTGGGTTAGGTTAGGTTATATTACGGTATAGACGTATATAATGTGCCCACCGAGAAGTAGGGGCCGACCCGCCAGGAATGTTGGAAAATACTACATCGGAGATGTTAGGTTCCCTTAGGTTAGGATATATAACGTTATAGACGTAAATAATGTCCCCACCGAGAAGTACGGGCCGACACGACCGGGATTCTGTAAAACATTACCAGCGAGGGTCTAGATGGGTTAGGTTAGGTTATATTACGATATAGACGTATATAATGTGCCCACCGAGAAGTAGGGGCCGACCCGGCAGGAATGTTGGAAAATACTACATCCGAGATGTTAGGTTCCCTTAGGTTAGGATATATAACGTTATAGACGTATATAATGTCCCCACGGAAAAGTGCGGGCCGACACGACCGGGATTTTGCAAACATTACCAGCGAGGGTCTAGATGGGTTAGGTTAGGTTATATTACGATATAGTCGTATATAATGTGCCCACCGAGAAGTAGGGTCCGACCCGCCAGGAATGTTGTGAAATACTACATTCGAGATGTTAGGTTGCCTTTGGTTAGGATATATAACGTTATAGACGTATATAATGTCCGCACCGAGACGTACGGGACGACACGACCGGGATTCTGTAAAACATTACAAGCGAGGGGATAGATGGGTTAGGTTAGGTTATACTACGTTATAAACGTATATAATGTTCCCACCGAGAAGTGGGGCCGACCAGCCAGGAATGTTGTGAAATACTACATCCGAGATGTTAGGTTCCCTTAGGTTAGGATATATAACGTTATAGACGTATATAATGTCCCCACCGAGAAGTACGGGCCGACAAGACCGGGATTTTGTAAAACATTACCAGCGAGGGTCTAGATGGGTTAGGTTAGGTTATATTACGATATAGACGTATATAATGTGCCCACCGAGAAGTAGGGTCCGACCCGCCAGGAATGTTGTGAAATACTACATTCGAGATGTTAGGTTGCCTTAGGTTAGGATATATAACGTTATAGACGTATATAATGTCCCCACCGAGAAGTACGGACCGACACGACCGGGATTTTGTAAAACATTACCAGCGAGGGTCTAGATGGGTTAGTTTAGGTTATATTACGATATAGACGTATATAATGTCCCCACCGAGAAGTACGGGCCGACAAGACCGGGATTTTGTACTACATTACCAGCGAGGGTCTAGATGGGTTAGGTTAGGTTATATTACGATATAGACGTATATAATGTGCCCACCGAGAAGTAGGGTCCGACCCGCCAGGGATGTTGGAAAATACTACATCCGAGAGGTTAAGTTGCCTTAGGTTAGGATATATAACGTCATAGACGTATATAATGTCCGCACCGAGACGTACGGGACGACACGACCGGGATTCTGTAAAACATTCCCAGCTAGGGGCTAGATGGGTTAGGTTAGGTTATATTACGTTATAGACGTATATAATGTGCCCACCGAGAAGTAGGGGCCGACCCGCCAGGAATGTTGGAAAATACTACATCGGAGATGTTAGGTTCCCTTAGGTTAGGATATATAACGTTATAGACGTAAATAATGTCCCCACCGAGAAGTACGGGCCGACACGACCGGGATTCTGTAAAACATTACCAGCGAGGGTCTAGATGGGTTAGGTTAGGTTATATAACGATATAGACGTATATAATGTGCCCACCGAGAAGTAGGGGCCGACCCGGCAGGAATGTTGGAAAATACTACATCCGAGATGTTAGGTTCCCTTAGGTTAGGATATATAACGCTATAGACGTATATAATGTCCCCACGGAAAAGTACGGGCCGACACGACCGGGATTTTGCAAACATTACCAGCGAGGGTCTAGATGGGTTAGGTTAGGTTATATTACGATATAGACGTATATAATGTGCCCACCGACAAGTAGGGTCCGACCCGCCAGGAATGTTGTGAAATACTACATTCGAGATGTTAGGTTGCCTTTGGTTAGGATATATAACGTTATAGACGTATATAATGTCCCCACGGAAAAGTACGGGCCGACACGACCGGGATTTTGCAAACATTACCAGCGAGGGTCTAGATGGGTTAGGTTAGGTTATATTACGATATAGACGTATATAATGTGCCCACCGAGAAGTAGGGTCCGACCCGCCAGGAATGTTGTGAAATACTACATTCGAGATGTTAGGTTGCCTTTGGTTAGGATATATAACGTTATAGACGTATATAATGTCCGCACCGAGACGTACGGGACGACACGACCGGGATTCTGTAAAACATTCCCAGCTAGGGGCTAGATGGGTTTGGTTAGGTTATATTACGATATAGACGTATATAATGTTCCCACCGAGAATTGGCGAGGCCCCGCCAGGAATGTTGTTAAATACTACATCCGAGATGTTAGGTTCCCTTAGGTTAGGATATATAACGTTATAGACGTAATAATGTCCCCACCGAGAAGTGGGGCCGACCAGCCAGGAATGTTGTGAAATACTACATCCGAGATGTTAGGTTCCCTTAGGTTAGGATATATAACGTTATAGACGTATATAATGTCCCCACCGAGAAGTACGGGCCGACAAGACCGGGATTTTGTACTACATTACCAGCGAGGGTCTAGATGGGTTAGGTTAGGTTATATTACGATATAGACGTATATAATGTGCCCACCGAGAAGTAGGGTCCGACCCGCCAGGGATGTTGGAAAATACTACATCCGAGAGGTTAAGTTGCCTTAGGTTAGGATATATAACGTCATAGACGTATATAATGTCCGCACCGAGACGTACGGGACGACACGACCGGGATTCTGTAAAACATTCCCAGCTAGGGGCTAGATGGGTTAGGTTAGGTTATATTACGATATAGACGTATATAATGTGCCCACCGAGAAGTAGGGTCCGACCCGCCAGGGATGTTGGAAAATACTACATCCGAGAGGTTAAGTTGCCTTAGGTTAGGATATATAACGTCATAGACGTATATAATGTCCGCACCGAGACGTACGGGACGACACGACCGGGATTCTGTAAAACATTCCCAGCTAGGGGCTAGATGGGTTAGGTTAGGTTATATTACGTTATAGACGTATATAATGTGCCCACCGAGAAGTAGGGGCCGACCCGCCAGGAATGTTGGAAAATACTACATCGGAGATGTTAGGTTCCCTTAGGTTAGGATATATAACGTTATAGACGTAAATAATGTCCCCACCGAGAAGTACGGGCCGACACGACCGGGATTCTGTAAAACATTACCAGCGAGGGTCTAGATGGGTTAGGTTAGGTTATATTACGATATAGACGTATATAATGTGCCCACCGAGAAGTAGGGGCCGACCCGCCAGGAATGTTGGAAAATACTACATCGGAGATGTTAGGTTCCCTTAGGTTAGGATATATAACGTTATAGACGTAAATAATGTCCCCACCGAGAAGTACGGGCCGACACGACCGGGATTCTGTAAAACATTACCAGCGAGGGTCTAGATGGGTTAGTTTAGGTTATATTACGATATAGACGTATATAATGTGCCCACCGAGAAGTAGGGTCCGACCCGCCAGGGATGTTGGAGAATACTACATTCGAGATGTTAAGTTGCCTTTGGTTAGGATATATAACGTTATAGACGTATATAATGTCCGGCTTCGAGACGTACGGGAAGACACGAACGGGATTCTGTGAAACATTACCAGCGAGGGTGTAGGTGGCTTAGGTTAGGTTATATTACGTTATAGACGTATATAATGTGCCCACCGAGACGTAGGGGCCGACCCGCCAGGAATGTTGTGAAATACTACATTCGAGATGTTAGGTTGCCTTTGGTTAGGATATATAACGTTATAGACGTATATAATGTCCGCACCGAGACGTACGGGACGACACGACCGGGATTCTGTAAAACATTACAAGCGAGGGGATAGATGGGTTAGGTTAGGTTATACTACGTTATAAACGTATATAATGTTCCCACCGAGAAGTGGGGCCGACCAGCCAGGAATGTTGTGAAATACTACATCCGAGATGTTAGGTTCCCTTAGGTTAGGATATATAACGTTATAGACGTATATAATGTCCCCACCGAGAAGTACGGGCCGACAAGACCGGGATTTTGTAAAACATTACCAGCGAGGGTCTAGATGGGTTAGGTTAGGTTATATTACGATATAGACGTATATAATGTGCCCACCGAGAAGTAGGGTCCGACCCGCCAGGAATGTTGTGAAATACTACATTCGAGATGTTAGGTTGCCTTAGGTTAGGATATATAACGTTATAGACGTATATAATGTCCCCACCGAGAAGTACGGACCGACACGACCGGGATTTTGTAAAACATTACCAGCGAGGGTCTAGATGGGTTAGTTTAGGTTATATTACGATATAGACGTATATAATGTCCCCACCGAGAAGTACGGGCCGACAAGACCGGGATTTTGTACTACATTACCAGCGAGGGTCTAGATGGGTTAGGTTAGGTTATATTACGATATAGACGTATATAATGTGCCCACCGAGAAGTAGGGTCCGACCCGCCAGGGATGTTGGAAAATACTACATCCGAGAGGTTAAGTTGCCTTAGGTTAGGATATATAACGTCATAGACGTATATAATGTCCGCACCGAGACGTACGGGACGACACGACCGGGATTCTGTAAAACATTCCCAGCTAGGGGCTAGATGGGTTAGGTTAGGTTATATTACGTTATAGACGTATATAATGTGCCCACCGAGAAGTAGGGGCCGACCCGCCAGGAATGTTGGAAAATACTACATCGGAGATGTTAGGTTCCCTTAGGTTAGGATATATAACGTTATAGACGTAAATAATGTCCCCACCGAGAAGTACGGGCCGACACGACCGGGATTCTGTAAAACATTACCAGCGAGGGTCTAGATGGGTTAGGTTAGGTTATATTACGATATAGACGTATATAATGTGCCCACCGAGAAGTAGGGGCCGACCCGGCAGGAATGTTGGAAAATACTACATCCGAGATGTTAGGTTCCCTTAGGTTAGGATATATAACGCTATAGACGTATATAATGTCCCCACGGAAAAGTACGGGCCGACACGACCGGGATTTTGCAAACATTACCAGCGAGGGTCTAGATGGGTTAGGTTAGGTTATATTACGATATAGACGTATATAATGTGCCCACCGACAAGTAGGGTCCGACCCGCCAGGAATGTTGTGAAATACTACATTCGAGATGTTAGGTTGCCTTTGGTTAGGATATATAACGTTATAGACGTATATAATGTCCCCACGGAAAAGTACGGGCCGACACGACCGGGATTTTGCAAACATTACCAGCGAGGGTCTAGATGGGTTAGGTTAGGTTATATTACGATATAGACGTATATAATGTGCCCACCGAGAAGTAGGGTCCGACCCGCCAGGAATGTTGTGAAATACTACATTCGAGATGTTAGGTTGCCTTTGGTTAGGATATATAACGTTATAGACGTATATAATGTCCGCACCGAGACGTACGGGACGACACGACCGGGATTCTGTAAAACATTCCCAGCTAGGGGCTAGATGGGTTTGGTTAGGTTATATTACGATATAGACGTATATAATGTTCCCACCGAGAATTGGCGAGGCCCCGCCAGGAATGTTGTTAAATACTACATCCGAGATGTTAGGTTCCCTTAGGTTAGGATATATAACGTTATAGACGTAATAATGTCCCCACCGAGAAGTGGGGCCGACCAGCCAGGAATGTTGTGAAATACTACATCCGAGATGTTAGGTTCCCTTAGGTTAGGATATATAACGTTATAGACGTATATAATGTCCCCACCGAGAAGTACGGGCCGACAAGACCGGGATTTTGTACTACATTACCAGCGAGGGTCTAGATGGGTTAGGTTAGGTTATATTACGATATAGACGTATAGAATGTGCCCACCGAGAAGTAGGGTCCGACCCGCCAGGGATGTTGGAAAATACTACATCCGAGAGGTTAAGTTGCCTTAGGTTAGGATATATAACGTCATAGACGTATATAATGTCCGCACCGAGACGTACGGGACGACACGACCGGGATTCTGTAAAACATTCCCAGCTAGGGGCTAGATGGGTTAGGTTAGGTTATATTACGTTATAGACGTATATAATGTGCCCACCGAGAAGTAGGGGCCGACCCGCCAGGAATGTTGGAAAATACTACATCGGAGATGTTAGGTTCCCTTAGGTTAGGATATATAACGTTATAGACGTAAATAATGTCCCCACCGAGAAGTACGGGCCGACACGACCGGGATTCTGTAAAACATTACCAGCGAGGTTCTAGATGGGTTAGTTTAGGTTATATTACGATATAGACGTATATACTGTGCCCACCGAGAAGTAGGGTCCGACCCGCCAGGAATGTTCGAAAATACTACATCCGAGATGTTAGGTTGCCTTAGGTTAGGATATATAACGATATAGACGTATATAATGTCCCCACGGAAAAGTACGGGCCGACATGACCGGGAGTCTGTAAAGCATTACCAGCGAGGGGCTAGATGGGTTAGGTTAGGTTATATTACGATATAGACGTATATAATGTGCCCACCGAGAAGTAGGGTCCGACCCGCCAGGAATGTTGTGAAATACTACATTCGAGATGTTAGGTTGCCTTTGGTTAGGATATATAACGTTATAGACGTATATAATGTCCGCACCGAGACGTACGGGACGACACGACCGGGATTCTGTAAAACATTCCCAGCTAGGGGCTAGATGGGTTTGGTTAGGTTATATTACGATATAGACGTATATAATGTTCCCACCGAGAATTGGCGAGGCCCCGCCAGGAATGTTGTTAAATACTACATCCGAGATGTTACGTTCCCTTAGGTTAGGATATATAACGTTATAGACGTAATAATGTCCCCACCGAGAAGTACGGGCCGACACGACCGGGATTTTGTAAAACATTACGAGCGAGGGTCTAGGTGGGTTAGGTTAGGTTATATTACGATATAGACGTATATAATGTTCCCACCGAGAAGTAGCGGCCGCCCCGCCAGGGATGTTGGAAAATACTACATCCGAGATGTTAGGTTGCCTTAGGTTAGGATATATAACGATATAGACGTATATAATGTCCCCACGGAAAAGTACGAGCCGACATGACCGGGAGTCTGTAAAACATTACCAGCGAGGGGCTAGATGGGTTAGGTTAGGTTATACTACGTTATAAACGTATATAATGTTCCCACCGAGAAGTGGGGCCGACCAGCCAGGAATGTTGTGAAATACTACATCCGAGATGTTAGGTTGCCTTAGGTTAGGATATATAACGATATAGACGTATATAATGTCCCCACGGAAAAGTACGGGCCGACATGACCGGGAGTCTGTAAAGCATTACCAGCGAGGGGCTAGATGGGTTAGGTTAGGTTATATTACGATATAGACGTATATAATGTGCCCACCGAGAAGTAGGGTCCGACCCGCCAGGAATGTTGTGAAATACTACATTCGAGATGTTAGGTTGCCTTTGGTTAGGATATATAACGTTATAGACGTATATAATGTCCGCACCGAGACGTACGGGACGACACGACCGGGATTCTGTAAAACATTCCCAGCTAGGGGCTAGATGGGTTTGGTTAGGTTATATTACGATATAGACGTATATAATGTTCCCACCGAGAATTGGCGAGGCCCCGCCAGGAATGTTGTTAAATACTACATCCGAGATGTTAGGTTCCCTTAGGTTAGGATATATAACGTTATAGACGTAATAATGTCCCCACCGAGAAGTGGGGCCGACCAGCCAGGAATGTTGTGAAATACTACATCCGAGATGTTAGGTTCCCTTAGGTTAGGATATATAACGTTATAGACGTATATAATGTCCCCACCGAGAAGTACGGGCCGACAAGACCGGGATTTTGTACTACATTACCAGCGAGGGTCTAGATGGGTTAGGTTAGGTTATATTACGATATAGACGTATATAATGTGCCCACCGAGAAGTAGGGTCCGACCCGCCAGGGATGTTGGAAAATACTACATCCGAGAGGTTAAGTTGCCTTAGGTTAGGATATATAACGTCATAGACGTATATAATGTCCGCACCTAGACGTACGGGACGACACGACCGGGATTCTGTAAAACATTCCCAGCTAGGGGCTAGATGGGTTAGGTTAGGTTATATTACGATATAGACGTATATAATGTGCCCACCGAGAAGTAGGGGCCGACCCGGCAGGAATGTTGGAAAATACTACATCCGAGATGTTAGGTTCCCTTAGGTTAGGATATATAACGCTATAGACGTATATAATGTCCCCACGGAAAAGTACGGGCCGACACGACCGGGATTTTGCAAACATTACCAGCGAGGGTCTAGATGGGTTAGGTTAGGTTATATTACGATATAGACGTATATAATGTGCCCACCGAGAAGTAGGGTCCGACCCGCCAGGAATGTTGTGAAATACTACATTCGAGATGTTAGGTTGCCTTTGGTTAGGATATATAACGTTATAGACGTATATAATGTCCGCACCGAGACGTACGGGACGACACGACCGGGATTCTGTAAAACATTCCCAGCTAGGGTCTAGATGGGTTAGGTTAGGTTATATTACGATATAGACGTGTATAATGTGCCCACCGAGAAGTAGGGTCCGACCCGCCAGGGATGTTGGAAAATACTACATTCGAGATGTTAAGTTGCCTTTGGTTAGGATATATAACGTTATAGACGTATATAATGTCCGCACCGAGACGTACGGTACGACACGACCGGGATTCTGTAAAACATTCCCAGCTAGGGGCTAGATGGGTTCGGTTAGGTTATATTACGATATAGACGTATATAATGTTCCCACCGAGAATTGGCGCCGCCCCGCCAGGAATGTTGTTAAATACTACATCCGAGATGTTAGGTTCCCTTAGGTTAGGATATATAACGTTATAGACGTAAATAATGTCCCCACCGAGAAGTACGGGCCGACACGACCGGGATTTTGTAAAACATTACCAGCGAGGGTCTAGATGGGTTAGGTTAGGTTATATTACGATATAGACGTATATAATGTGCCCACCGAGAAGTAGGGGCCGACCCGGCAGGAATGTTGGAAAATACTACATCCGAGATGTTAGGTTCCCTTAGGTTAGGATATATAACGTTATAGACGTATATAATGTCCCCACGGAAAAGTGCGGGCCGACACGACCGGGATTTTGCAAACATTACCAGCGAGGGTCTAGATGGGTTAGGTTAGGTTATATTACGATATAGTCGTATATAATGTGCCCACCGAGAAGTAGGGTCCGACCCGCCAGGAATGTTGTGAAATACTACATTCGAGATGTTAGGTTGCCTTTGGTTAGGATATATAACGTTATAGACGTATATAATGTCCGCACCGAGACGTACGGGACGACACGACCGGGATTCTGTAAAACATTACAAGCGAGGGGATAGATGGGTTAGGTTAGGTTATACTACGTTATAAACGTATATAATGTTCCCACCGAGAAGTGGGGCCGACCAGCCAGGAATGTTGTGAAATACTACATCCGAGATGTTAGGTTCCCTTAGGTTAGGATATATAACGTTATAGACGTATATAATGTCCCCACCGAGAAGTACGGGCCGACAAGACCGGGATTTTGTAAAACATTACCAGCGAGGGTCTAGATGGGTTAGGTTAGGTTATATTACGATATAGACGTATATAATGTGCCCACCGAGAAGTAGGGTCCGACCCGCCAGGAATGTTGTGAAATACTACATTCGAGATGTTAGGTTGCCTTAGGTTAGGATATATAACGTTATAGACGTATATAATGTCCCCACCGAGAAGTACGGACCGACACGACCGGGATTTTGTAAAACATTACCAGCGAGGGTCTAGATGGGTTAGTTTAGGTTATATTACGATATAGACGTATATAATGTCCCCACCGAGAAGTACGGGCCGACAAGACCGGGATTTTGTACTACATTACCAGCGAGGGTCTAGATGGGTTAGGTTAGGTTATATTACGATATAGACGTATATAATGTGCCCACCGAGAAGTAGGGTCCGACCCGCCAGGGATGTTGGAAAATACTACATCCGAGAGGTTAAGTTGCCTTAGGTTAGGATATATAACGTCATAGACGTATATAATGTCCGCACCGAGACGTACGGGACGACACGACCGGGATTCTGTAAAACATTCCCAGCTAGGGGCTAGATGGGTTAGGTTAGGTTATATTACGTTATAGACGTATATAATGTGCCCACCGAGAAGTAGGGGCCGACCCGCCAGGAATGTTGGAAAATACTACATCGGAGATGTTAGGTTCCCTTAGGTTAGGATATATAACGTTATAGACGTAAATAATGTCCCCACCGAGAAGTACGGGCCGACACGACCGGGATTCTGTAAAACATTACCAGCGAGGGTCTAGATGGGTTAGGTTAGGTTATATTACGATATAGACGTATATAATGTGCCCACCGAGAAGTAGGGTCCGACCCGGCAGGAATGTTGGAAAATACTACATCCGAGATGTTAGGTTCCCTTAGGTTAGGATATATAACGCTATAGACGTATATAATGTCCCCACGGAAAAGTACGGGCCGACACGACCGGGATTTTGCAAACATTACCAGCGAGGGTCTAGATGGGTTAGGTTAGGTTATATTACGATATAGACGTATATAATGTGCCCACCGACAAGTAGGGTCCGACCCGCCAGGAATGTTGTGAAATACTACATTCGAGATGTTAGGTTGCCTTTGGTTAGGATATATAACGTTATAGACGTATATAATGTCCCCACGGAAAAGTACGGGCCGACACGACCGGGATTTTGCAAACATTACCAGCGAGGGTCTAGATGGGTTAGGTTAGGTTATATTACGATATAGACGTATATAATGTGCCCACCGAGAAGTAGGGTCCGACCCGCCAGGAATGTTGTGAAATACTACATTCGAGATGTTAGGTTGCCTTTGGTTAGGATATATAACGTTATAGACGTATATAATGTCCGCACCGAGACGTACGGGACGACACGACCGGGATTCTGTAAAACATTCCCAGCTAGGGGCTAGATGGGTTTGGTTAGGTTATATTACGATATAGACGTATATAATGTTCCCACCGAGAATTGGCGAGGCCCCGCCAGGAATGTTGTTAAATACTACATCCGAGATGTTAGGTTCCCTTAGGTTAGGATATATAACGTTATAGACGTAATAATGTCCCCACCGAGAAGTGGGGCCGACCAGCCAGGAATGTTGTGAAATACTACATCCGAGATGTTAGGTTCCCTTAGGTTAGGATATATAACGTTATAGACGTATATAATGTCCCCACCGAGAAGTACGGGCCGACAAGACCGGGATTTTGTACTACATTACCAGCGAGGGTCTAGATGGGTTAGGTTAGGTTATATTACGATATAGACGTATATAATGTGCCCACCGAGAAGTAGGGTCCGACCCGCCAGGGATGTTGGAAAATACTACATCCGAGAGGTTAAGTTGCCTTAGGTTAGGATATATAACGTCATAGACGTATATAATGTCCGCACCGAGACGTACGGGACGACACGACCGGGATTCTGTAAAACATTCCCAGCTAGGGGCTAGATGGGTTAGGTTAGGTTATATTACGTTATAGACGTATATAATGTGCCCACCGAGAAGTAGGGGCCGACCCGCCAGGAATGTTGGAAAATACTACATCGGAGATGTTAGGTTCCCTTAGGTTAGGATATATAACGTTATAGACGTAAATAATGTCCCCACCGAGAAGTACGGGCCGACACGACCGGGATTCTGTAAAACATTACCAGCGAGGGTCTAGATGGGTTAGGTTAGGTTATATTACGATATAGACGTATATAATGTGCCCACCGAGAAGTAGGGGCCGACCCGGCAGGAATGTTGGAAAATACTACATCCGAGATGTTAGGTTCCCTTAGGTTAGGATATATAACGCTATAGACGTATATAATGTCCCCACGGAAAAGTACGGGCCGACACGACCGGGATTTTGCAAACATTACCAGCGAGGGTCTAGATGGGTTAGGTTAGGTTATATTACGATATAGACGTATATAATGTGCCCACCGACAAGTAGGTTCCGACCCGCCAGGAATGTTGTGAAATACTACATTCGAGATGTTAGGTTGCCTTTGGTTAGGATATATAACGTTATAGACGTATATAATGTCCCCACGGAAAAGTACGGGCCGACACGACCGGGATTTTGCAAACATTACCAGCGAGGGTCTAGATGGGTTAGGTTAGGTTATATTACGATATAGACGTATATAATGTGCCCACCGAGAAGTAGGGTCCGACCCGCCAGGAATGTTGTGAAATACTACATTCGAGATGTTAGATTGCCTTTGGTTAGGATATATAACGTTATAGACGTATATAATGTCCGCACCGAGACGTACGGGACGACACGACCGGGATTCTGTAAAACATTCCCAGCTAGGGGCTAGATGGGTTTGGTTAGGTTATATTACGATATAGACGTATATAATGTTCCCACCGAGAATTGGCGAGGCCCCGCCAGGAATGTTGTTAAATACTACATCCGAGATGTTAGGTTCCCTTAGGTTAGGATATATAACGTTATAGACGTAATAATGTCCCCGCCGAGAAGTGGGGCCGACCAGCCAGGAATGTTGTGAAATACTACATCCGAGATGTTAGGTTCCCTTAGGTTAGGATATATAACGTTATAGACGTATATAATGTCCCCACCGAGAAGTACGGGCCGACAAGACCGGGATTTTGTACTACATTACCAGCGAGGGTCTAGATGGGTTAGGTTAGGTTATATTACGATATAGACGTATATAATGTGCCCACCGAGAAGTAGGGTCCGACCCGCCAGGGATGTTGGAAAATACTACATCCGAGAGGTTAAGTTGCCTTAGGTTAGGATATATAACGTCATAGACGTATATAATGTCCGCACCGAGACGTACGGGACGACACGACCGGGATTCTGTAAAACATTCCCAGCTAGGGGCTAGATGGGTTAGGTTAGGTTATATTACGTTATAGACGTATATAATGTGCCCACCGAGAAGTAGGGGCCGACCCGCCAGGAATGTTGGAAAATACTACATCGGAGATGTTAGGTTCCCTTAGGTTAGGATATATAACGTTATAGACGTAAATAATGTCCCCACCGAGAAGTACGGGCCGACACGACCGGGATTCTGTAAAACATTACCAGCGAGGGTCTAGATGGGTTAGGTTAGGTTATATTACGATATAGACGTATATAATGTGCCCACCGAGAAGTAGGGGCCGACCCGGCAGGAATGTTGGAAAATACTACATCCGAGATGTTAGGTTCCCTTAGGTTAGGATATATAACGCTATAGACGTATATAATGTCCCCACGGAAAAGTACGGGCCGACACGACCGGGATTTTGCAAACATTACCAGCGAGGGTCTAGATGGGTTAGGTTAGGTTATATTACGATATAGACGTATATAATGTGCCCACCGAGAAGTAGGGTCCGACCCGCCAGGAATGTTGTGAAATACTACATTCGAGATGTTAGGTTGCCTTTGGTTAGGATATATAACGTTATAGACGTATATAATGTCCGCACCGAGACGTACGGGACGACACGACCGGGATTCTGTAAAACATTCCCAGCTAGGGTCTAGATGGGTTAGGTTAGGTTATATTACGATATAGACGTATATAATGTGCCCACCGAGAAGTAGGGTCCGACCCGCCAGGGATGTTGGAAAATACTACATTCGAGATGTTAAGTTGCCTTTGGTTAGGATATATAACGTTATAGACGTATATAATGTCCGCACCGAGACGTACGGGACGACACGACCGGGATTCTGTAAAACATTCCCAGCTAGGGGCTAGATGGGTTTGGTTAGGTTATATTACGATATAGACGTATATAATGTTCCCACCGAGAATTGGCGCCGCCCCGCCAGGAATGTTGTTAAATACTACATCCGAGATGTTAGGTTCCCTTAGGTTAGGATATATAACGTTATAGACGTAAATAATGTCCCCACCGAGAAGTACGGGCCGACACGACCGGGATTCTGTAAAACATTACCAGCGAGGGTCTAGGTGGGTTAGGTTAGGTTATATTACGGTATAGACGTATATAATGTGCCCACCGAGAAGTAGGGGCCGACCCGGCAGGAATGTTGGAAAATACTACATCCGAGATGTTAGGTTCCCTTAGGTTAGGATATATAACGCTATAGACGTATATAATGTCCCCACGGAAAAGTACGGGCCGACACGACCGGGATTTTGCAAACATTACCAGCGAGGGTCTAGATGGGTTAGGTTAGGTTATATTACGATATAGACGTATATAATGTGCCCACCGAGAAGTAGGGTCCGACCCGCCAGGAATGTTGTGAAATACTACATTCGAGATGTTAGGTTGCCTTTGGTTAGGATATATAACGTTATAGACGTATATAATGTCCGCACCGAGACGTACGGGACGACACGACCGGGATTCTGTAAAACATTCCCAGCTAGGGTCTAGATGGGTTAGGTTAGGTTATATTACGATATAGACGTATATAATGTGCCCACCGAGAAGTAGGGTCCGACCCGCCAGGGATGTTGGAAAATACTACATTCGAGATGTTAAGTTGCCTTTGGTTAGGATATATAACGTTATAGACGTATATAATGTCCGCACCGAGACGTACGGGACGACACGACCGGGATTCTGTAAAACATTCCCAGCTAGGGGCTAGATGGGTTTGGTTAGGTTATATTACGATATAGACGTATATAATGTTCCCACCGAGAATTGGCGCCGCCCCGCCAGGAATGTTGTTAAATACTACATCCGAGATGTTAGGTTCCCTTAGGTTAGGATATATAACGTTATAGACGTAAATAATGTCCCCACCGAGAAGTACGGGCCGACACGACCGGGATTTTGTAAAACATTACCAGCGAGGGTCTAGGTGGGTTAGGTTAGGTTATATTACGGTATAGACGTATATAATGTGCCCACCGAGAAGTAGGGGCCGACCCGGCAGGAATGTTGGAAAATACTACATCCGAGATGTTAGGTTCCCTTAGGTTAGGATATATAACGCTATAGACGTATATAATGTCCCCACGGAAAAGTACGGGCCGACACGACCGGGATTTTGCAAACATTACCAGCGAGGGTCTAGATGGGTTAGGTTAGGTTATATTACGATATAGACGTATATAATGTGCCCACCGAGAAGTAGGGTCCGACCCGCCAGGAATGTTGTGAAATACTACATTCGAGATGTTAGGTTGCCTTTGGTTAGGATATATAACGTAATAGACGTATGTAATGTCCGCACCGAGACGTACGGGACGACACGACCGGGATTCTGTAAAACATTACAAGCGAGGGGATAGATGGGTTAGGTTAGGTTATACTACGTTATAAACGTATATAATGTTCCCACCGAGAAGTGGGGCCGACCAGCCAGGAATGTTGTGAAATACTACATCCGAGATGTTAGGTTCCCTTAGGTTAGGATATATAACGTTATAGACGTATATAATGTCCCCACCGAGAAGTACGGGCCGACAAGACCGGGATTTTGTAAAACATTACCAGCGAGGGTCTAGATGGGTTAGGTTAGGTTATATTACGATATAGACGTATATAATGTGCCCACCGAGAAGTAGGGTCCGACCCGCCAGGAATGTTGTGAAATACTACATTCGAGATGTTATGTTGCCTTTGGTTAGGATATATAACGTTATAGACGTATATAATGTCCGCACCGAGACGTACGGGACGACACGACCGGGATTCTGTAAAACATTCCCAGCTAGGGGCTAGATGGGTTTGGTTAGGTTATATTACGATATAGACGTATATAATGTTCCCACCGAGAATTGGCGCCGCCCCGCCAGGAATGTTGTTAAATACTACATCCGAGATGTTAGGTTCCCTTAGGTTAGGATATATAACGTTATAGACGTAAATAATGACCCCACCGAGAAGTACGGGCCGACACGACCGGGATTTTGTAAAACATTACCAGCGAGGGTCTAGGTGGGTTAGGTTAGGTTATATTACGATATAGACGTATATAATGTTCCCACCGAGAAGTAGCGGCCGCCCCGCCAGGGATGTTGGAAAATACTACATCCGAGATGTTAGGTTGCCTTAGGTTAGGATATATAACGATATAGACGTATGTAATGTCCCCACGGAAAAGTACGGGCCGACATGACCGGGAGTCTGTAAAACATTACCAGCGAGGGGCTAGATGGGTTAGGTTAGGTTATACTACGTTATAAACGTATATAATGTTCCCACCGAGAAGTGGGGCCGACCAGCCAGGAATGTTGTGAAATACTACATCCGAGATGTTAGGTTCCCTTAGGTTAGGATATATAACGTTATAGACGTATATAATGTCCCCACCGAGAAGTACGGGCCGACAAGACCGGGATTTTGTAAAACATTACCAGCGAGGGTCTAGATGGGTTAGGTTAGGTTATATTACGATATAGACGTATATAATGTGCCCACCGAGAAGTAGGGTACGACCCGCCAGGGATGTTGGAAAATACTACATTCGAGATGTTAAGTTGCCTTTGGTTAGGATATATAACGTTATAGACGTATATAATGTCCGCACCGAGACGTACGGGACGACACGACCGGGATTCTGTAAAACATTCCCAGCTAGGGGCTAGATGGGTTTGGTTAGGTTATATTACGTTATAGACGTATATAATGTGCCCACCGAGAAGTAGGGGCCGACCCGCCAGGAATGTTGTTAAATACTACATCCGAGATGTTAGGTTCCCTTTGGTTAGGATATATAACGTTATAGACGTAAATAATGTCCCCACCGAGAAGTACGGACCGACACGACCGGAATTTTGTAAAACATTACCAGCGAGGGTCTAGATGGGTTAGTTTAGGTTATATTACGATATAGACGTATATAATGTGCCCACCGAGAAGTAGGGTCCGACCCGCCAGGAATGTTGGAAAATACTACATCCGAGATGTTAAGTTGCCTTTGGTAAGGATATATAACGTTATAGACGTATATAATGTCCGCACAGAGACGTACGAGACGGCACGACCGGGATTCTGTAAAACATTACCAGCGAGGGTCTAGATGAGTTAGGTTAGGTTATATTACGATATAGACGTATATAATGTGCCCACCGAGAAGTAGGGGCCGACCCGCCAGGAATGTTGTGAAATACTACATTCGAGATGTTAGGTTGCCTTTGGTTAGGATATATAACGTTATAGACGTATATAATGTCCGCACCGAGACGTACGGGACGACACGACCGGGATTCTGTAACACATTACAAGCGAGGGGCTAGATGGGTCAGGATAGGTTATACTACGTTATAAACGTATATAATGTTCCCAGCGAGAAGTGGGGCCGACCAGCCAGGAATGTTGTGAAATACTACATCCGAGATGTTAGGTTCCCTTAGGTTAGGATATATAACGTTATAGACGTATATAATGTCCCCACCGAGAAGTACGGGCCGACAAGACCGGGATTTTGTAATACATTACCAGCGAGGGTCTAGATGGGTTAGGTTAGGTTATATTACGATATAGACGTATATAATGTGCCCACCGAGAAGTAGGGTCCGACCCGCCAGGGATGTTGGAAAATACTACATTCGAGATGTTAAGTTGCCTTTGGTTAGGATATATAACGTTATAGACGTATATAATGTCCGCACCGATACGTACGGGACGACACGACCGGGATTCTGTAAAACATTCCCAGCTAGGGGCTACATGGGTTTGGTTAGGTTATATTACGATATAGACGTATATAATGTTCCCACCGAGAATTGGCGCCGCCCCGCCAGGAATGTTGTTAAATACTACATCCGAGATGTTAGGTTCCCTTAGGTTAGGATATATAACGTTATAGACGTAAATAATGTCCCCACCGAGAAGTACGGACCGACACGACCGGAATTTTGTAAAACATTACCAGCGAGGGTCTAGATGGGTTAGTTTAGGTTATATTACGATATAGACGTATATAATGTGCCCACCGAGAAGTAGGGTCCGACCCGCCAGGAATGTTGGAAAATACTACATCCGAGATGTTAAGTTGCCTTTGGTAAGGATATATAACGTTATAGACGTATATAATGTCCGCACAGAGACGTACGAGACGGCACGACCGGGATTCTGTAAAACATTACCAGCGAGGGTCTAGATGAGTTAGGTTAGGTTATATTACGATATAGACGTATATAATGTGCCCACCGAGAAGTAGGGGCCGACCCGGCAGGAATGTTGGAAAATACTATATCCGAGATGTTAGGTTCCCTTAGGTTAGGATACATAAAATTATAGACGTATATAATGTCCCCACGGAAAAGTACGGGCCGACACGACCGGGATTTTGTAAAACATTACCAGCGAGGGTCTAGATGGGTTAGGTTAGGTTATATTACGATATAGACGTATATAATGTGCCCACCGAGAAGTAGGGTCCGACCCGCCAGGAATGTTGTGAAATACTACATTCGAGATGTTAGGTTGCCTTTGGTTAGGATATATAACGTTATAGACGTATATAATGTCCGCACCGAGACGTACGGGACGACACGACCGGGATTCTGTAACACATTACAAGCGAGGGGCTAGATGGGTTAGGATAGGTTATACTACGTTATAAACGTATATAATGTTCCCAGCGAGAAGTGGGGCCGACCAGCCAGGAATGTTGTGAAATACTACATCCGAGATGTTAGGTTCCCTTAGGTTAGGATATATAACGTTATAGACGTATATAATGTCCCCACCGAGAAGTACGGGCCGACAAGACCGGGATTTTGTAATACATTACCAGCGAGGGTCTAGATGGGTTAGGTTAGGTTATATTACGATATAGACGTATATAATGTGCCCACCGAGAAGTAGGGTCCGACCCGCCAGGGATGTTGGAAAATACTACATTCGAGATGTTAAGTTGCCTTTGGTTAGGATATATAACGTTATAGACGTATATAATGTCCGCACCGATACGTACGGGACGACACGACCGGGATTCTGTAAAACATTCCCAGCTAGGGGCTACATGGGTTGGTTAGGTTATATTACGATATAGACGTATATAATGTTCCCACCGAGAATTGGCGCCGCCCCGCCAGGAATGTTGTTAAATACTACATCCGAGATGTTAGGTTCCCTTAGGTTAGGATATATAACGTTATAGACGTAAATAATGTCCCCACCGAGAAGTACGGGCCGACACGACCGGGATTTTGTAAAACATTACCAGCGAGGGTCTAGGTGGGTTAGGTTAGGTTATATTACGGTATAGACGTATATAATGTTTCCAGCGAGAAGTAGCGGCCGCCCCGCCAGGGATGTTGGAAAATACTACATCCGAGATGTTAGGTTGCCTTAGGTTAGGATATATAACGATATAGACGTATATAATGTCCCCACGGAAAAGTACGGGTCGACATGACCGGGATTTTGTAAAACATTAACAGCGATGGTCTAGATGGGTTAGTTTAGGTTATATTACGATATAGACGTATATAACGTGCCCACCGTGAAGTAGGGTCCGACCCGCCAGGAATGTTGGAAAATACTACATCCGAGATGTTAAGTTGCCTTTGGTTAGGGTATATAACGTTATAGACGTATATAATGTCCCCACGGAAAAGTACGGGCCGACACGACCGGGATTTTGCAAACATTACCAGCGAGGGTCTAGATGGGTTAGGTTAGGTTATATTACGATATAGACGTATATAATGTGCCCACCGAGAAGTAGGGTCCGACCCGCCAGGAATGTTGTGAAATACTACATTCGAGATGTTAGGTTGCCTTTGGTTAGGATATATAACGTAATATACGTATATAATGTCCGCACCGAGACGTACGGGACGACACGACCGGGATTCTGTAAAACATTACAAGCGAGGGGATAGATGGGTTAGGTTAGGTTATACTACGTTATAAACGTATATAATGTTCCCACCGAGAAGTGGGGCCGACCAGCCAGGAATGTTGTGAAATACTACATCCGAGATGTTAGGTTCCCTTAGGTTAGGATATATAACGTTATAGACGTATATAATGTCCCCACCGAGAAGTACGGGCCGACAAGACCGGGATTTTGTAAAACATTACCAGCGAGGGTCTAGATGGGTTAGGTTAGGTTATATTACGATATAGACGTATATAATGTGCCCACCGAGAAGTAGGGTCCGACCCGCCAGGAATGTTGTGAAATACTACATTCGAGATGTTATGTTGCCTTTGGTTAGGATATATAACGTTATAGACGTATATAATGTCCGCACCGAGACGTACGGGACGACACGACCGGGATTCTGTAAAACATTCCCAGCTAGGGGCTAGATGGGTTTGGTTAGGTTATATTACGATATAGACGTATATAATGTTCCCACCGAGAATTGGCGCCGCCCCGCCAGGAATGTTGTTAAATACTACATCCGAGATGTTAGGTTCCCTTAGGTTAGGATATATAACGTTATAGACGTAAATAATGACCCCACCGAGAAGTACGGGCCGACACGACCGGGATTTTGTAAAACATTACCAGCGAGGGTCTAGGTGGGTTAGGTTAGGTTATATTACGATATAGACGTATATAATGTTCCCACCGAGAAGTAGCGGCCGCCCCGCCAGGGATGTTGGAAAATACTACATCCGAGATGTTAGGTTGCCTTAGGTTAGGATATATAACGATATAGACGTATGTAATGTCCCCACGGAAAAGTACGGGCCGACATGACCGGGAGTCTGTAAAACATTACCAGCGAGGGGCTAGATGGGTTAGGTTAGGTTATACTACGTTATAAACGTATATAATGTTCCCACCGAGAAGTGGGGCCGACCAGCCAGGAATGTTGTGAAATACTACATCCGAGATGTTAGGTTCCCTTAGGTTAGGATATATAACGTTATAGACGTATATAATGTCCCCACCGAGAAGTACGGGCCGACAAGACCGGGATTTTGTAAAACATTACCAGCGAGGGTCTAGATGGGTTAGGTTAGGTTATATTACGATATAGACGTATATAATGTGCCCACCGAGAAGTAGGGTCCGACCCGCCAGGGATGTTGGAAAATACTACATTCGAGATGTTAAGTTGCCTTTGGTTAGGATATATAACGTTATAGACGTATATAATGTCCGCACCGAGACGTACGGGACGACACGACCGGGATTCTGTAAAACATTCCCAGCTAGGGGCTAGATGGGTTTGGTTAGGTTATATTACGTTATAGACGTATATAATGTGCCCACCGAGAAGTAGGGGCCGACCCGCCAGGAATGTTGTTAAATACTACATCCGAGATGTTAGGTTCCCTTAGGTTAGGATATATAACGTTATAGACGTAAATAATGTCCCCACCGAGAAGTACGGACCGACACGACCGGAATTTTGTAAAACATTACCAGCGAGGGTCTAGATGGGTTAGTTTAGGTTATATTACGATATAGACGTATATAATGTGCCCACCGAGAAGTAGGGTCCGACCCGCCAGGAATGTTGGAAAATACTACATCCGAGATGTTAAGTTGCCTTTGGTAAGGATATATAACGTTATAGACGTATATAATGTCCGCACAGAGACGTACGAGACGGCACGACCGGGATTCTGTAAAACATTACCAGCGAGGGTCTAGATGAGTTAGGTTAGGTTATATTACGATATAGACGTATATAATGTGCCCACCGAGAAGTAGGGGCCGACCCGCCAGGAATGTTGTGAAATACTACATTCGAGATGTTAGGTTGCCTTTGGTTAGGATATATAACGTTATAGACGTATATAATGTCCGCACCGAGACGTACGGGACGACACGACCGGGATTCTGTAACACATTACAAGCGAGGGGCTAGATGGGTTAGGATAGGTTATACTACGTTATAAACGTATATAATGTTCCCAGCGAGAAGTGGGGCCGACCAGCCAGGAATGTTGTGAAATACTACATCCGAGATGTTAGGTTCCCTTAGGTTAGGATATATAACGTTATAGACGTATATAATGTCCCCACCGAGAAGTACGGGCCGACAAGACCGGGATTTTGTAATACATTACCAGCGAGGGTCTAGATGGGTTAGGTTAGGTTATATTACGATATAGACGTATATAATGTGCCCACCGAGGAGTAGGGTCCGACCCGCCAGGGATGTTGGAAAATACTACATTCGAGATGTTAAGTTGCCTTTGGTTAGGATATATAACGTTATAGACGTATATAATGTCCGCACCGATACGTACGGGACGACACGACCGGGATTCTGTAAAACATTCCCAGCTAGGGGCTACATGGGTTTGGTTAGGTTATATTACGATATAGACGTATATAATGTTCCCACCGAGAATTGGCGCCGCCCCGCCAGGAATGTTGTTAAATACTACATCCGAGATGTTAGGTTCCCTTAGGTTAGGATATATAACGTTATAGACGTAAATAATGTCCCCACCGAGAAGTACGGACCGACACGACCGGAATTTTGTAAAACATTACCAGCGAGGGTCTAGATGGGTTAGTTTAGGTTATATTACGATATAGACGTATATAATGTGCCCACCGAGAAGTAGGGTCCGACCCGCCAGGAATGTTGGAAAATACTACATCCGAGATGTTAAGTTGCCTTTGGTAAGGATATATAACGTTATAGACGTATATAATGTCCGCACAGAGACGTACGAGACGGCACGACCGGGATTCTGTAAAACATTACCAGCGAGGGTCTAGATGAGTTAGGTTAGGTTATATTACGATATAGACGTATATAATGTGCCCACCGAGAAGTAGGGGCCGACCCGGCAGGAATGTTGGAAAATACTATATCCGAGATGTTAGGTTCCCTTAGGTTAGGATACATAAAATTATAGACGTATATAATGTCCCCACGGAAAAGTACGGGCCGACACGACCGGGATTTTGTAAAACATTACCAGCGAGGGTCTAGATGGGTTAGGTTAGGTTATATTACGATATAGACGTATATAATGTGCCCACCGAGAAGTAGGGTCCGACCCGCCAGGAATGTTGTGAAATACTACATTCGAGATGTTAGGTTGCCTTTGGTTAGGATATATAACGTTATAGACGTATATAATGTCCGCACCGAGACGTACGGGACGACACGACCGGGATTCTGTAACACATTACAAGCGAGGGGCTAGATGGGTTAGGATAGGTTATACTACGTTATAAACGTATATAATGTTCCCAGCGAGAAGTGGGGCCGACCAGCCAGGAATGTTGTGAAATACTACATCCGAGATGTTAGGTTCCCTTAGGTTAGGATATATAACGTTATAGACGTATATAATGTCCCCACCGAGAAGTACGGGCCGACAAGACCGGGATTTTGTAATACATTACCAGCGAGGGTCTAGATGGGTTAGGTTAGGTTATATTACGATATAGACGTATATAATGTGCCCACCGAGAAGTAGGGTCCGACCCGCCAGGGATGTTGGAAAATACTACATTCGAGATGTTAAGTTGCCTTTGGTTAGGATATATAACGTTATAGACGTATATAATGTCCGCACCGATACGTACGGGACGACACGACCGGGATTCTGTAAAACATTCCCAGCTAGGGGCTACATGGGTTGGTTAGGTTATATTACGATATAGACGTATATAATGTTCCCACCGAGAATTGGCGCCGCCCCGCCAGGAATGTTGTTAAATACTACATCCGAGATGTTAGGTTCCCTTAGGTTAGGATATATAACGTTATAGACGTAAATAATGTCCCCACCGAGAAGTACGGGCCGACACGACCGGGATTTTGTAAAACATTACCAGCGAGGGTCTAGGTGGGTTAGGTTAGGTTATATTACGGTATAGACGTATATAATGTTTCCACCGAGAAGTAGCGGCCGCCCCGCCAGGGATGTTGGAAAATACTACATCCGAGATGTTAGGTTGCCTTAGGTTAGGATATATAACGATATAGACGTATATAATGTCCCCACGGAAAAGTACGGGTCGACATGACCGGGATTTTGTAAAACATTAACAGCGATGGTCTAGATGGGTTAGTTTAGGTTATATTACGATATAGACGTATATAACGTGCCCACCGTGAAGTAGGGTCCGACCCGCCAGGAATGTTGGAAAATACTACATCCGAGATGTTAAGTTGCCTTTGGTTAGGGTATATAACGTTATAGACGTATATAATGTCCGCACCGAGACGTACGAGACGACACGACCGGGATTCTGTAAAACATTACCAGCGAGGGTCTAGATGGGTTAGGTTAGGTTATATTACGATATAGACGTATATAATGTGCCCACCGAGAAGTAGGGGCCGACCCGGCAGGAATGTTGGAAAATACTACATCCGAGATGTTAGGTTGCCTTTGGTTAGGATATATAACGTTATAGACGTATATAATGTCCGCACCGAGACGTACGGGACGACACGACCGGGATTCTGTAAAACATTACAAGCGAGGGGATAGATGGGTTAGGTTAGGTTATACTACGTTATAAACGTATATAATGTTCCCACCGAGAAGTGGGGCCGACCAGCCAGGCATGTTGTGAAATACTACATCCGAGATGTTAGGTTCCTTTAGGTTAGGATATATAACGTTATAGACGTATATAATGTCCCCACCGAGAAGTACGGGCCGACAAGACCGGGATTTTGTAAAACATTACCAGCGAGGGTCTAGATGGGTTAGGTTAGGTTATGTTACGATATAGACGTATATAATGTGCCCACCGAGAAGTAGGGTCCGACCCGCCAGGAATGTTGTGAAATACTACATTCGAGATGTTAGGTTGCCTTTGGTTAGGATATATAACGTTATAGACGTATATAATGTCCGCACCGAGACGTACGGGACGACACGACCGGGATTCTGTAAAACATTCCCAGCTAGGGGCTAGATGGGTTTGGTTAGGTTATATTACGATATAGACGTATATAATGTTCCCACCGAGAATTGGCGCCGCCCCGCCAGGAATGTTGTTAAATACTACATCCGAGATGTTAGGTTCCCTTAGGTTAGGATATATAACGTTATAGACGTAAATAATGTCCCCACCGAGAAGTACGGGCCGACACGACCGGGATTCTGTAAAACATTACCAGCGAGGGTCTAGATGGGTTAGGTTAGGTTATATTACGATATAGACGTATATAATGTGCCCACCGAGAAGTAGGGGCCGACCCGGCAGGAATGTTGGAAAATACTACATCCGAGATGTTAGGTTCCCTTAGGTTAGGATATATAACGTTATAGACGTATATAATGTCCCCACGGAAAAGTACGGGCCGACACGACCGGGATTTTGCAAACATTACCAGCGAGGGTCTAGATGGGTTAGGTTAGGTTATATTACGATATAGACGTATATAATGTGCCCACCGAGAAGTAGGGTCCGACTCGCCAGGAATGTTGTGAAATACTACATTCGAGATGTTAGGTTGCCTTTGGTTAGGATATATAACGTTATAGACGTATATAATGTCCGCACCGAGACGTACGGGACGACACGACCGGGATTCTGTAAAACATTACAAGCGAGGGGATAGATGGGTTAGGTTAGGTAATACTACGTTATAAACGTATATAATGTTCCCACCGAGAAGTGGGGCCGACCAGCCAGGAATGTTGTGAAATACTACATCCGAGATGTTAGGTTCCCTTAGGTTAGGATATATAACGTTATAGACGTATATAATGTCCCCACCGAGAAGTACGGGCCGACAAGACCGGGATTTTGTAAAACATTACCAGCGAGGGTCTAGATGGGTTAGGTTAGGTTATATTACGATATAGACGTATATAATGTGCCCACCGAGAAGTAGGGCCCGACCCGCCAGGAATGTTGTGAAATACTACATTCGAGAGGTTAGGTTGCCTTTGGTTAGGATATATAACGTTATAGACGTATATAATGTCCGCACCGAGACGTACGGGACGACACGACCGGGATTTTGTAAAACATTACCAGCGAGGGTCTAGGTGGGTTAGGTTAGGTTATATTACGATATAGACGTATATAATGTTCCCACCGAGAAGTAGCGGCCGCCCCGCCAGGGATGTTGGAAAATACTACATCCGAGATGTTAGGTTGCCTTAGGTTAGGATATACAACGATATAGACGTATATAATGTCCCCACGGAAAAGTACGGGCCGACATGACCGGGAGTCTGTAAAACATTACCAGCGAGGGGCTAGATGGGTTAGGTTAGGTTATACTACGTTATAAACGTATATAATGTTCCCACCGAGAAGTGGGGCCGACCAGCCATGAATGTTGTGAAATACTACATCCGAGATGTTAGGTTCCCTTAGGTTAGGATATATAACGTTATAGACGTATATAATGTCCCCACCGAGAAGTACGGGCCGACAAGATCGGGATTTTGTAAAACATTACCAGCGAGGGTCTAGATGGGTTAGGTTAGGTTATATTACGATATAGACGTATATAATGTGCCCACCGAGAAGTAGGGTCCGACCCGCCAGGGATGTTGGAAAATACTACATTCGAGATGTTAAGTTGCCTTTGGTTAGGATATATAACGTTATAGACGTATATAATGTCCGCACCGAGACGTACGGGACGACACGACCGGGATTTTGTAAAACATTACCAGCGAGGGTCTAGGTGGGTTAGGTTAGGTTATATTACGATATAGACGTATATAATGTTCCCACCGAGAAGTAGCGGCCGCCCCGCCAGGGATGTTGGAAAATACTACATCCGAGATGTTAGGTTGCCTTAGGTTAGGATATACAACGATATAGACGTATATAATGTCCCCACGGAAAAGTACGGGCCGACATGACCGGGAGTCTGTAAAACATTACCAGCGAGGGGCTAGATGGGTTAGGTTAGGTTATACTACGTTATAAACGTATATAATGTTCCCACCGAGAAGTGGGGCCGACCAGCCATGAATGTTGTGAAATACTACATCCGAGATGTTAGGTTCCCTTAGGTTAGGATATATAACGTTATAGACGTATATAATGTCCCCACCGAGAAGTACGGGCCGACAAGATCGGGATTTTGTAAAACATTACCAGCGAGGGTCTAGATGGGTTAGGTTAGGTTATATTACGATATAGACGTATATAATGTGCCCACCGAGAAGTAGGGTCCGACCCGCCAGGGATGTTGGAAAATACTACATTCGAGATGTTAAGTTGCCTTTGGTTAGGATATATAACGTTATAGACGTATATAATGTCCGCACCGAGACGTACGGGACGACACGATCGGGATTCTGTAAAACATTCCCAGCTAGGGGCTAGATGGGTTTGGTTAGGTTATATTACGATATAGACGTATATAATGTTCCCACCGAGAATTGGCGCCGCCCCGCCAGGAATGTTGTTAAATACTACATCCGAGATGTTAGGTTCCCTTAGGTTAGGATATATAACGTTATAGACGTAAATAATGTCCCCACCGAGAAGTACGGGCCGACACGACGGGGATTTTGTAAAACATTACCAGCGAGGGTCTAGGTGGGTTAGGTTAGGTTATATTACGATATAGACGTACATAATGTTCCCACCGAGAAGTAGCGGCCGCCCCGCCAGGGATGTTGGAAAATACTACATCCGAGATGTTAGGTTGCCTTAGGTTAGGATATATAACGATATAGACGTATATAATGTCCCCACGGAAAAGTACGGGCCGACATGACCGGGATTTTGTAAAACATTACCAGCGAGGGTCTAGATGGGTTAGTTTAGGTTATATTACGATATAGACGTATATAATGTGCCCACCGTGAAGTAGGGTCCGACCCGCCAGGAATGTTGGAAAATACTACATCCGAGATGTTAAGTTGCCTTTGGTTAGGGTATATAACGTTATAGACGTATATAATGTCCGCACCGAGACGTACGAGACGACACGACCGGGATTCTGTAAAACATTACCAGCGAGGGTCTAGATGGGTTAGGCTAGGTTATATTACGATATAGACGTATATAATGTTCCCACCGAGAAGTAGCGGCCTCCCCGCCAGGGATGTTGGAAAATACTACATCCGAGATGTTAGGTTGCCTTAGGTTAGGATATATAACGATATAGACGTATATAATGTCCCCAGGGAAAAGTACGGGCCGACATGACCGGGAGTCTGTAAAACATTACCAGCGAGGGGCTAGATGGGTTAGGTTATGTTATACTACGTTATAAACGTATATAATGTTCCCACCGAGAAGTGGGGCCGACCAGCCAGGAATGTTGTGAAATACTACATCCGAGATGTTAGGTTCCCTTAGGTTAGGATATATAACGTTATAGACGTATATAATGTCCCCACCGAGAAGTACGGGCCGACAAGACCGGGATTTTGTAAAACATTACCAGCGAGGGTCTAGATGGGTTAGGTTAGGTTATATTACGATATAGACGTATATAATGTTCCCACCGAGAATTGGCGCCGCCCCGCCAGGAATGTTGTTAAATACTACATCCGAGATGTTAGGTTCCCTTAGGTTAGGATATATAACGTTATAGACGTAAATAATGTCCCCACCGAGAAGTACGTGCCGACACGACCGGGATTTTGTAAAACATTACCAGCGAGGGTCTAGGTGGGTTAGGTTAGGTTATATTACGATATAGACGTATATAATGTTCCCACCGAGAAGTAGCGGCCGCCCCGCCAGGGATGTTGGAAAATACTACATCCGAGATGTTAGGTTGCCTTAGGTTAGGATATATAACGATATAGACGTATATAATGTCCCCACGGAAAAGTACGGGCCGACATGACCGGGATTTTGTAAAACATTACCAGCGAGGGTCTAGATGGGTTAGTTTAGGTTATATTACGATACAGACGTATATAATGTGCCCACCGTGAATTAGGGTCCGACCCGCCAGGAATGTTGGAAAATACTACATCCGAGATGTTAAGTTGCCTTTGGTTAGGGTATATAACGTTATAGACGTATATAATGTCCGCACCGAGACGTACGAGACGACACGACCGGGATTCTGTAAAACATTACCAGCGAGGGTCTAGATGGGTTAGGTTAGGTTATATTACGATATAGACGTATATAATGTGCCCACCGAGAAGTAGGGGCCGACCCGGCAGGAATGTTGGAAAATACAACATCCGAGATGTTAGGTTCCCTTAGGTTAGGATATATAACGTTATAGACGTATATAATGTCCCCACGGAAAAGTACGGGCCGACACGACCGGGATTTTGTAAAACATTACCAGCGAGGGTCTAGGTGGGTTAGGTTAGGTTATATTACGATATAGACGTATATAATGTTCCCACCGAGAAGTAGCGGCCGCCCCGCCAGGGATGTTGGAAAATACTACATCCGAGATGTTAGGTTGCCTTAGGTTAGGATATATAACGATATAGATGTATATAATGCCCCCACGGAAATGTACGGGCCGACATGACCGGGATTTTGTAAAACATTACCAGCGAGGGTCTAGATGGGTTAGTTTAGGTCATATTACGATATAGACGTATATAATGTGCCCACCAAGAAGTAGGGTCGACCCGCCAGGGATGTTGGAAAATACTACATTCGAGATGTTAAGTTGCCTTTGGTTAGGATATATAACGATATAGACGTATATACTGTTCCCACCGAGAAGTAGCGGCCGCCCCGCCAGGGATGTTGGAAAATACTACATCCGAGATGTTAGGTTGCCTTAGGTTAGGATATATAACGATATAGACGTATATAATGTCCCCACGGAAAAGTACGGGCCGACATGACCGGGATTTTGTAAAACATTACCAGCGAGGGTCTAGATGGGTTAGGTTAGGTTATATTACGATATAGACGTATATAATGTGCCCACCGAGAAGTAGGGTCCGACCCGCCAGGAATGTTGTGAAATACTACATTCGAGATGTTAGGTTGCCTTTGGTTAGGATATATAACGTTATAGACGTATATAATGTCCGCACTGAGACGTACGGGACGACACGACCGGGATTCTGTAAAACATTCCCAGCTAGGGGCTAGATTGGTTTGGTTAGGTTATGTTACGATATAGACGTATATAATGTTCCCACCGAGAATTGGCGCCGCCCCGCCAGGAATGTTGTTAAATACTACATCCGAGATGTTAGGTTCCCTTAGGTTAGGATATATAACGTTATAGACGTAAATAATGTCCCCACCGAGAAGTACGGGCCGACACGACCGGGATTTTGTAAAACATTACCAGCGAGGGTCTAGGTGGGTTAGGTTAGGTTATATTACGATATAGACGTATATAATGTTCCCACCGAGAAGTAGCGGCCGCCCCGCCAGGGATGTTGGAAAATACTACATCCGAGATGTTAGGTTGCCTTAGGTTAGGATATATAACGATATAGATGTATATAATGCCCCCACGGAAAAGTACGGGCCGACATGACCGGGATTTTGTAAAACATTACCAGCGAGGGTCTAGATGGGTTAGTTTAGGTCATATTACGATATAGACGTATATAATGTGCCCACCAAGAAGTAGGGTCCGACCCGCCAGGGATGTTGGAAAATACTACATTCGAGATGTTAAGTTGCCTTTGGTTAGGATATATAACGATATAGACGTATATAATTTCCCCACGGAAAAGTACGGGCCGACATGACCGGGATTTTGTAAAACATTACCAGCGAGGGTCTAGATGGGTTAGGTTAGGTTATATTACGATATAGACGTATATAATGTGCCCACCGAGAAGTAGGGTCCGACCCGCCAGGAATGTTGTGAAATACTACATTCGAGATGTTAGGTTGCCTTTGGTTAGGATATATAACGTTATAGACGTATATAATGTCCGCACTGAGACGTACGGGACGACACGACCGGGATTCTGTAAAACATTCCCAGCTAGGGGCTAGATGGGTTTGGTTAGGTTATGTTACGATATAGACGTATATAATGTTCCCACCGAGAATTGGCGCCGCCCCGCCAGGAATGTTGTTAAATACTACATCCGAGATGTTAGGTTCCCTTAGGTTAGGATATATAACGTTATAGACGTAAATAATGTCCCCACCGAGAAGTACGGGCCGACACGACCGGGATTTTGTAAAACATTACCAGCGAGGGTCTAGGTGGGTTAGGTTAGGTTATATTACGATATAGACGTATATAATGTTCCCACCGAGAAGTAGCGGCCGCCCCGCCAGGGATGTTGGAAAATACTACATCCGAGATGTTAGGTTGCCTTAGGTTAGGATATATAACGATATAGATGTATATAATGCCCCCACGGAAAAGTACGGGCCGACATGACCGGGATTTTGTAAAACATTACCAGCGAGGGTCTAGATGGGTTAGTTTAGGTCATATTACGATATAGACGTATATAATGTACCCACCAAGAAGTAGGGTCCGACCCGCCAGGGATGTTGGAAAATACTACATTCGAGATGTTAGGTTCCCTTAGGTTAGGATATATAACGTTACAGACGTAAATAATGTCCCCACCGAGAAGTACGTGCCGACACGACCGGGATTTTGTAAAACATTACCAGCGAGGGTCTAGGTGGGTTAGGTTAGGTTATATTACGATATAGACGTATATAATGTTCCCACCGAGAAGTAGCGGCCGCCCCGCCAGGGATGTTGGAAAATACTACATCCGAGATGTTAGGTTGCCTTAGGTTAGGATATATAACGATATAGACGTATATAATGTCCCCACGGAAAAGTACGGGCCGACATGATCGGGATTTTGTAAAACATTACCAGCGAGGGTCTAGATGGGTTAGTTTAGGTTATATTACGATACAGACGTATATAATGTGCCCACCGTGAATTAGGGTCCGACCCGCCAGGAATGTTGGAAAATACTACATCCGAGATGTTAAGTTGCCTTTGGTTAGGGTATATAACGTTATAGACGTATATAATGTCCGCACCGAGACGTACGAGACGACACGACCGGGATTCTGTAAAACATTACCAGCGAGGGTCTAGATGGGTTAGGTTAGGTTATATTACGATATAGACGTATATAATGTGCCCACCGAGAAGTAGGGCCCGACCCGCCAGGAATGTTGTGAAATACTACATTCGAGAGGTTAGGTTGCCTTTGGTTAGGATATATAACGTTATAGACGTATATAATGTCCGCACCGAGACGTACGGGACGACACGACCGGGATTTTGTAAAACATTACCAGCGAGGGTCTAGGTGGGTTAGGTTAGGTTATATTACGATATAGACGTATATAATGTTCCCACCGAGAAGTAGCGGCCGCCCCGCCAGGGATGTTGGAAAATACTACATCCGAGATGTTAGGTTGCCTTAGGTTAGGATATACAACGATATAGACGTATATAATGTCCCCACGGAAAAGTACGGGCCGACATGACCGGGAGTCTGTAAAACATTACCAGCGAGGGGCTAGATGGGTTAGGTTAGGTTATACTACGTTATAAACGTATATAATGTTCCCACCGAGAAGTGGGGCCGACCAGCCATGAATGTTGTGAAATACTACATCCGAGATGTTAGGTTCCCTTAGGTTAGGATATATAACGTTATAGACGTATATAATGTCCCCACCGAGAAGTACGGGCCGACAAGATCGGGATTTTGTAAAACATTACCAGCGAGGGTCTAGATGGGTTAGGTTAGGTTATATTACGATATAGACGTATATAATGTGCCCACCGAGAAGTAGGGTCCGACCCGCCAGGGATGTTGGAAAATACTACATTCGAGATGTTAAGTTGCCTTTGGTTAGGATATATAACGTTATAGACGTATATAATGTCCGCACCGAGACGTACGGGACGACACGACCGGGATTTTGTAAAACATTACCAGCGAGGGTCTAGGTGGGTTAGGTTAGGTTATATTACGATATAGACGTATATAATGTTCCCACCGAGAAGTAGCGGCCGCCCCGCCAGGGATGTTGGAAAATACTACATCCGAGATGTTAGGTTGCCTTAGGTTAGGATATACAACGATATAGACGTATATAATGTCCCCACGGAAAAGTACGGGCCGACATGACCGGGAGTCTGTAAAACATTACCAGCGAGGGGCTAGATGGGTTAGGTTAGGTTATACTACGTTATAAACGTATATAATGTTCCCACCGAGAAGTGGGGCCGACCAGCCATGTATGTTGTGAAATACTACATCCGAGATGTTAGGTTCCCTTAGGTTAGGATATATAACGTTATAGACGTATATAATGTCCCCACCGAGAAGTACGGGCCGACAAGATCGGGATTTTGTAAAACATTACCAGCGAGGGTCTAGATGGGTTAGGTTAGGTTATATTACGATATAGACGTATATAATGTGCCCACCGAGAAGTAGGGTCCGACCCGCCAGGGATGTTGGAAAATACTACATTCGAGATGTTAAGTTGCCTTTGGTTAGGATATATAACGTTATAGACGTATATAATGTCCGCACCGAGACGTACGGGACGACACGATCGGGATTCTGTAAAACATTCCCAGCTAGGGGCTAGATGGGTTTGGTTAGGTTATATTACGATATAGACGTATATAATGTTCCCACCGAGAATTGGCGCCGCCCCGCCAGGAATGTTGTTAAATACTACATCCGAGATGTTAGGTTCCCTTAGGTTAGGATATATAACGTTATAGACGTAAATAATGTCCCCACCGAGAAGTACGGGCCGACACGACGGGGATTTTGTAAAACATTACCAGCGAGGGTCTAGGTGGGTTAGGTTAGGTTATATTACGATATAGACGTATATAATGTGCCCACCGAGAAGTAGGGTCCGACCCGCCAGGAATGTTGTGAAATACTACATTCGAGATGTTAGGTTGCCTTTGGTTAGGATATATAACGTTATAGACGTATATAATGTCCGCACTGAGACGTACGGGACGACACGACCGGGATTCTGTAAAACATTCCCAGCTAGGGGCTAGATGGGTTTGGTTAGGTTATGTTACGATATAGACGTATATAATGTTCCCACCGAGAATTGGCGCCGCCCCGCCAGGAATGTTGTTAAATACTACATCCGAGATGTTAGGTTCCCTTAGGTTAGGATATATAACGTTATAGACGTAAATAATGTCCCCACCGAGAAGTACGGGCCGACACGACCGGGATTTTGTAAAACATTACCAGCGAGGGTCTAGGTGGGTTAGGTTAGGTTATATTACGATATAGACGTATATAATGTTCCCACCGAGAAGTAGCGGCCGCCCCGCCAGGGATGTTGGAAAATACTACATCCGAGATGTTAGGTTGCCTTAGGTTAGGATATATAACGATATAGATGTATATAATGCCCCCACGGAAAAGTACGGGCCGACATGACCGGGATTTTGTAAAACATTACCAGCGAGGGTCTAGATGGGTTAGTTTAGGTCATATTACGATATAGACGTATATAATGTGCCCACCGAGAAGTAGGGTCCGACTCGCCAGGAATGTTGTGAAATACTACATTCGAGATGTTAGGTTGCCTTTGGTTAGGATATATAACGTTATAGACGTATATAATGTCCGCACCGAGACGTACGGGACGACACGACCGGGATTCTGTAAAACATTACAAGCGAGGGGATAGATGGGTTAGGTTAGGTAATACTACGTTATAAACGTATATAATGTTCCCACCGAGAAGTGGGGCCGACCAGCCAGGAATGTTGTGAAATACTACATCCGAGATGTTAGGTTCCCTTAGGTTAGGATATATAACGTTATAGACGTATATAATGTCCCCACCGAGAAGTACGGGCCGACAAGACCGGGATTTTGTAAAACATTACCAGCGAGGGTCTAGATGGGTTAGGTTAGGTTATATTACGATATAGACGTATATAATGTGCCCACCGAGAAGTAGGGCCCGACCCGCCAGGAATGTTGTGAAATACTACATTCGAGAGGTTAGGTTGCCTTTGGTTAGGATATATAACGTTATAGACGTATATAATGTCCGCACCGAGACGTACGGGACGACACGACCGGGATTTTGTAAAACATTACCAGCGAGGGTCTAGGTGGGTTAGGTTAGGTTATATTACGATATAGACGTATATAATGTGCCCACCAAGAAGTAGGGTCGACCCGCCAGGGATGTTGGAAAATACTACATTCGAGATGTTAAGTTGCCTTTGGTTAGGATATATAACGATATAGACGTATATACTGTTCCCACCGAGAAGTAGCGGCCGCCCCGCCAGGGATGTTGGAAAATACTACATCCGAGATGTTAGGTTGCCTTAGGTTAGGATATATAACGATATAGATGTATATAATGCCCCCACGGAAATGTACGGGCCGACATGACCGGGATTTTGTAAAACATTACCAGCGAGGGTCTAGATGGGTTAGTTTAGGTCATATTACGATATAGACGTATATAATGTGCCCACCAAGAAGTAGGGTCGACCCGCCAGGGATGTTGGAAAATACTACATTCGAGATGTTAAGTTGCCTTTGGTTAGGATATATAACGATATAGACGTATATACTGTTCCCACCGAGAAGTAGCGGCCGCCCCGCCAGGGATGTTGGAAAATACTACATCCGAGATGTTAGGTTGCCTTAGGTTAGGATATATAACGATATAGACGTATATAATGTCCCCACGGAAAAGTACGGGCCGACATGACCGGGATTTTGTAAAACATTACCAGCGAGGGTCTAGATGGGTTAGGTTAGGTTATATTACGATATAGACGTATATAATGTGCCCACCGAGAAGTAGGGTCCGACCCGCCAGGAATGTTGTGAAATACTACATTCGAGATGTTAGGTTGCCTTTGGTTAGGATATATAACGTTATAGACGTATATAATGTCCGCACTGAGACGTACGGGACGACACGACCGGGATTCTGTAAAACATTCCCAGCTAGGGGCTAGATTGGTTTGGTTAGGTTATGTTACGATATAGACGTATATAATGTTCCCACCGAGAATTGGCGCCGCCCCGCCAGGAATGTTGTTAAATACTACATCCGAGATGTTAGGTTCCCTTAGGTTAGGATATATAACGTTATAGACGTAAATAATGTCCCCACCGAGAAGTACGGGCCGACACGACCGGGATTTTGTAAAACATTACCAGCGAGGGTCTAGGTGGGTTAGGTTAGGTTATATTACGATATAGACGTATATAATGTTCCCACCGAGAAGTAGCGGCCGCCCCGCCAGGGATGTTGGAAAATACTACATCCGAGATGTTAGGTTGCCTTAGGTTAGGATATATAACGATATAGATGTATATAATGCCCCCACGGAAAAGTACGGGCCGACATGACCGGGATTTTGTAAAACATTACCAGCGAGGGTCTAGATGGGTTAGTTTAGGTCATATTACGATATAGACGTATATAATGTGCCCACCAAGAAGTAGGGTCCGACCCGCCAGGGATGTTGGAAAATACTACATTCGAGATGTTAAGTTGCCTTTGGTTAGGATATATAACGATATAGACGTATATAATTTCCCCACGGAAAAGTACGGGCCGACATGACCGGGATTTTGTAAAACATTACCAGCGAGGGTCTAGATGGGTTAGGTTAGGTTATATTACGATATAGACGTATATAATGTGCCCACCGAGAAGTAGGGTCCGACCCGCCAGGAATGTTGTGAAATACTACATTCGAGATGTTAGGTTGCCTTTGGTTAGGATATATAACGTTATAGACGTATATAATGTCCGCACTGAGACGTACGGGACGACACGACCGGGATTCTGTAAAACATTCCCAGCTAGGGGCTAGATGGGTTTGGTTAGGTTATGTTACGATATAGACGTATATAATGTTCCCACCGAGAATTGGCGCCGCCCCGCCAGGAATGTTGTTAAATACTACATCCGAGATGTTAGGTTCCCTTAGGTTAGGATATATAACGTTATAGACGTAAATAATGTCCCCACCGAGAAGTACGGGCCGACACGACCGGGATTTTGTAAAACATTACCAGCGAGGGTCTAGGTGGGTTAGGTTAGGTTATATTACGATATAGACGTATATAATGTTCCCACCGAGAAGTAGCGGCCGCCCCGCCAGGGATGTTGGAAAATACTACATCCGAGATGTTAGGTTGCCTTAGGTTAGGATATATAACGATATAGATGTATATAATGCCCCCACGGAAAAGTACGGGCCGACATGACCGGGATTTTGTAAAACATTACCAGCGAGGGTCTAGATGGGTTAGTTTAGGTCATATTACGATATAGACGTATATAATGTGCCCACCAAGAAGTAGGGTCCGACCCGCCAGGGATGTTGGAAAATACTACATTCGAGATGTTAGGTTCCCTTAGGTTAGGATATATAACGTTATAGACGTAAATAATGTCCCCACCGAGAAGTACGTGCCGACACGACCGGGATTTTGTAAAACATTACCAGCGAGGGTCTAGGTGGGTTAGGTTAGGTTATATTACGATATAGACGTATATAATGTTCCCACCGAGAAGTAGCGGCCGCCCCGCCAGGGATGTTGGAAAATACTACATCCGAGATGTTAGGTTGCCTTAGGTTAGGATATATAACGATATAGACGTATATAATGTCCCCACGGAAAAGTACGGGCCGACATGACCGGGATTTTGTAAAACATTACCAGCGAGGGTCTAGATGGGTTAGTTTAGGTTATATTACGATACAGACGTATATAATGTGCCCACCGTGAATTAGGGTCCGACCCGCCAGGAATGTTGGAAAATACTACATCCGAGATGTTAAGTTGCCTTTGGTTAGGGTATATAACGTTATAGACGTATATAATGTCCGCACCGAGACGTACGAGACGACACGACCGGGATTCTGTAAAACATTACCAGCGAGGGTCTAGATGGGTTAGGTTAGGTTATATTACGATATAGACGTATATAATGTGCCCACCGAGAAGTAGGGGCCGACCCGGCAGGAATGTTGGAAAATACAACATCCGAGATGTTAGGTTCCCTTAGGTTAGGATATATAACGTTATAGACGTATATAATGTCCCCACGGAAAAGTACGGGCCGACACGACCGGGATTTTGTAAAACATTACCAGCGAGGGTCTAGGTGGGTTAGGTTAGGTTATATTACGATATAGACGTATATAATGTTCCCACCGAGAAGTAGCGGCCGCCCCGCCAGGGATGTTGGAAAATACTACATCCGAGATGTTAGGTTGCCTTAGGTTAGGATATATAACGATATAGATGTATATAATGCCCCCACGGAAATGTACGGGCCGACATGACCGGGATTTTGTAAAACATTACCAGCGAGGGTCTAGATGGGTTAGTTTAGGTCATATTACGATATAGACGTATATAATGTGCCCACCAAGAAGTAGGGTCGACCCGCCAGGGATGTTGGAAAATACTACATTCGAGATGTTAAGTTGCCTTTGGTTAGGATATATAACGATATAGACGTATATACTGTTCCCACCGAGAAGTAGCGGCCGCCCCGCCAGGGATGTTGGAAAATACTACATCCGAGATGTTAGGTTCCCTTAGGTTAGGATATATAACGTTATAGACGTATATAATGTCCCCACCGAGAAGTACGGGCCGACAAGACCGGGATTTTGTAAAACATTACCAGCGAGGGTCTAGATGGGTTAGGTTAGGTTATATTACGATATAGACGTATATAATGTGCCCACCGAGAAGTAGGGCCCGACCCGCCAGGAATGTTGTGAAATACTACATTCGAGAGGTTAGGTTGCCTTTGGTTAGGATATATAACGTTATAGACGTATATAATGTCCGCACCGAGACGTACGGGACGACACGACCGGGATTTTGTAAAACATTACCAGCGAGGGTCTAGGTGGGTTAGGTTAGGTTATATTACGATATAGACGTATATAATGTTCCCACCGAGAAGTAGCGGCCGCCCCGCCAGGGATGTTGGAAAATACTACATCCGAGATGTTAGGTTGCCTTAGGTTAGGATATACAACGATATAGACGTATATAATGTCCCCACGGAAAAGTACGGGCCGACATGACCGGGAGTCTGTAAAACATTACCAGCGAGGGGCTAGATGGGTTAGGTTAGGTTATACTACGTTATAAACGTATATAATGTTCCCACCGAGAAGTGGGGCCGACCAGCCATGAATGTTGTGAAATACTACATCCGAGATGTTAGGTTCCCTTAGGTTAGGATATATAACGTTATAGACGTATATAATGTCCCCACCGAGAAGTACGGGCCGACAAGATCGGGATTTTGTAAAACATTACCAGCGAGGGTCTAGATGGGTTAGGTTAGGTTATATTACGATATAGACGTATATAATGTGCCCACCGAGAAGTAGGGTCCGACCCGCCAGGGATGTTGGAAAATACTACATTCGAGATGTTAAGTTGCCTTTGGTTAGGATATATAACGTTATAGACGTATATAATGTCCGCACCGAGACGTACGGGACGACACGACCGGGATTTTGTAAAACATTACCAGCGAGGGTCTAGGTGGGTTAGGTTAGGTTATATTACGATATAGACGTATATAATGTTCCCACCGAGAAGTAGCGGCCGCCCCGCCAGGGATGTTGGAAAATACTACATCCGAGATGTTAGGTTGCCTTAGGTTAGGATATACAACGATATAGACGTATATAATGTCCCCACGGAAAAGTACGGGCCGACATGACCGGGAGTCTGTAAAACATTACCAGCGAGGGGCTAGATGGGTTAGGTTAGGTTATACTACGTTATAAACGTATATAATGTTCCCACCGAGAAGTGGGGCCGACCAGCCATGTATGTTGTGAAATACTACATCCGAGATGTTAGGTTCCCTTAGGTTAGGATATATAACGTTATAGACGTATATAATGTCCCCACCGAGAAGTACGGGCCGACAAGATCGGGATTTTGTAAAACATTACCAGCGAGGGTCTAGATGGGTTAGGTTAGGTTATATTACGATATAGACGTATATAATGTGCCCACCGAGAAGTAGGGTCCGACCCGCCAGGGATGTTGGAAAATACTACATTCGAGATGTTAAGTTGCCTTTGGTTAGGATATATAACGTTATAGACGTATATAATGTCCGCACCGAGACGTACGGGACGACACGATCGGGATTCTGTAAAACATTCCCAGCTAGGGGCTAGATGGGTTTGGTTAGGTTATATTACGATATAGACGTATATAATGTTCCCACCGAGAATTGGCGCCGCCCCGCCAGGAATGTTGTTAAATACTACATCCGAGATGTTAGGTTCCCTTAGGTTAGGATATATAACGTTATAGACGTAAATAATGTCCCCACCGAGAAGTACGGGCCGACACGACGGGGATTTTGTAAAACATTACCAGCGAGGGTCTAGGTGGGTTAGGTTAGGTTATATTACGATATAGACGTATATAATGTGCCCACCGAGAAGTAGGGTCCGACCCGCCAGGAATGTTGTGAAATACTACATTCGAGATGTTAGGTTGCCTTTGGTTAGGATATATAACGTTATAGACGTATATAATGTCCGCACTGAGACGTACGGGACGACACGACCGGGATTCTGTAAAACATTCCCAGCTAGGGGCTAGATGGGTTTGGTTAGGTTATGTTACGATATAGACGTATATAATGTTCCCACCGAGAATTGGCGCCGCCCCGCCAGGAATGTTGTTAAATACTACATCCGAGATGTTAGGTTCCCTTAGGTTAGGATATATAACGTTATAGACGTAAATAATGTCCCCACCGAGAAGTACGGGCCGACACGACCGGGATTTTGTAAAACATTACCAGCGAGGGTCTAGGTGGGTTAGGTTAGGTTATATTACGATATAGACGTATATAATGTTCCCACCGAGAAGTAGCGGCCGCCCCGCCAGGGATGTTGGAAAATACTACATCCGAGATGTTAGGTTGCCTTAGGTTAGGATATATAACGATATAGATGTATATAATGCCCCCACGGAAAAGTACGGGCCGACATGACCGGGATTTTGTAAAACATTACCAGCGAGGGTCTAGATGGGTTAGTTTAGGTCATATTACGATATAGACGTATATAATGTGCCCACCGAGAAGTAGGGTCCGACTCGCCAGGAATGTTGTGAAATACTACATTCGAGATGTTAGGTTGCCTTTGGTTAGGATATATAACGTTATAGACGTATATAATGTCCGCACCGAGACGTACGGGACGACACGACCGGGATTCTGTAAAACATTACAAGCGAGGGGATAGATGGGTTAGGTTAGGTAATACTACGTTATAAACGTATATAATGTTCCCACCGAGAAGTGGGGCCGACCAGCCAGGAATGTTGTGAAATACTACATCCGAGATGTTAGGTTCCCTTAGGTTAGGATATATAACGTTATAGACGTATATAATGTCCCCACCGAGAAGTACGGGCCGACAAGACCGGGATTTTGTAAAACATTACCAGCGAGGGTCTAGATGGGTTAGGTTAGGTTATATTACGATATAGACGTATATAATGTGCCCACCGAGAAGTAGGGCCCGACCCGCCAGGAATGTTGTGAAATACTACATTCGAGAGGTTAGGTTGCCTTTGGTTAGGATATATAACGTTATAGACGTATATAATGTCCGCACCGAGACGTACGGGACGACACGACCGGGATTTTGTAAAACATTACCAGCGAGGGTCTAGGTGGGTTAGGTTAGGTTATATTACGATATAGACGTATATAATGTTCCCACCGAGAAGTAGCGGCCGCCCCGCCAGGGATGTTGGAAAATACTACATCCGAGATGTTAGGTTGCCTTAGGTTAGGATATACAACGATATAGACGTATATAATGTCCCCACGGAAAAGTACGGGCCGACATGACCGGGAGTCTGTAAAACATTACCAGCGAGGGGCTAGATGGGTTAGGTTAGGTTATACTACGTTATAAACGTATATAATGTTCCCACCGAGAAGTGGGGCCGACCAGCCATGAATGTTGTGAAATACTACATCCGAGATGTTAGGTTCCCTTAGGTTAGGATGTATAACGTTATAGACGTATATAATGTCCCCACCGAGAAGTACGGGCCGACAAGATCGGGATTTTGTAAAACATTACCAGCGAGGGTCTAGATGGGTTAGGTTAGGTTATATTACGATATAGACGTATATAATGTGCCCACCGAGAAGTAGGGTCCGACCCGCCAGGGATGTTGGAAAATACTACATTCGAGATGTTAAGTTGCCTTTGGTTAGGATATATAACGTTATAGACGTATATAATGTCCGCACCGAGACGTACGGGACGACACGACCGGGATTTTGTAAAACATTACCAGCGAGGGTCTAGGTGGGTTAGGTTAGGTTATATTACGATATAGACGTATATAATGTTCCCACCGAGAAGTAGCGGCCGCCCCGCCAGGGATGTTGGAAAATACTACATCCGAGATGTTAGGTTGCCTTAGGTTAGGATATACAACGATATAGACGTATATAATGTCCCCACGGAAAAGTACGGGCCGACATGACCGGGAGTCTGTAAAACATTACCAGCGAGGGGCTAGATGGGTTAGGTTAGGTTATACTACGTTATAAACGTATATAATGTTCCCACCGAGAAGTGGGGCCGACCAGCCATGAATGTTGTGAAATACTACATCCGAGATGTTAGGTTCCCTTAGGTTAGGATATATAACGTTATAGACGTATATAATGTCCCCACCGAGAAGTACGGGCCGACAAGATCGGGATTTTGTAAAACATTACCAGCGAGGGTCTAGATGGGTTAGGTTAGGTTATATTACGATATAGACGTATATAATGTGCCCACCGAGAAGTAGGGTCCGACCCGCCAGGGATGTTGGAAAATACTACATTCGAGATGTTAAGTTGCCTTTGGTTAGGATATATAACGTTATAGACGTATATAATGTCCGCACCGAGACGTACGGGACGACACGATCGGGATTCTGTAAAACATTCCCAGCTAGGGGCTAGATGGGTTTGGTTAGGTTATATTACGATATAGACGTATATAATGTTCCCACCGAGAATTGGCGCCGCCCCGCCAGGAATGTTGTTAAATACTACATCCGAGATGTTAGGTTCCCTTAGGTTAGGATATATAACGTTATAGACGTAAATAATGTCCCCACCGAGAAGTACGGGCCGACACGACGGGGATTTTGTAAAACATTACCAGCGAGGGTCTAGGTGGGTTAGGTTAGGTTATATTACGATATAGACGTACATAATGTTCCCACCGAGAAGTAGCGGCCGCCCCGCCAGGGATGTTGGAAAATACTACATCCGAGATGTTAGGTTGCCTTAGGTTAGGATATATAACGATATAGACGTATATAATGTCCCCACGGAAAAGTACGGGCCGACATGACCGGGATTTTGTAAAACATTACCAGCGAGGGTCTAGATGGGTTAGTTTAGGTTATATTACGATATAGACGTATATAATGTGCCCACCGTGAAGTAGGTTCCGACCCGCCAGGAATGTTGGAAAATACTACATCCGAGATGTTAAGTTGCCTTTGGTTAGGGTATATAACGTTATAGACGTATATAATGTCCGCACCGAGACGTACGAGACGACACGACCGGGATTCTGTAAAACATTACCAGCGAGGGTCTAGATGGGTTAGGTTAGGTTATATTACGATATAGACGTATATAATGTTCCCACCGAGAAGTAGCGGCCTCCCCGCCAGGGATGTTGGAAAATACTACATCCGAGATGTTAGGTTGCCTTAGGTTAGGATATATAACGATATAGACGTATATAATGTCCCCAGGGAAAAGTACGGGCCGACATGACCGGGAGTCTGTAAAACATTACCAGCGAGGGGCTAGATGGGTTAGGTTATGTTATACTACGTTATAAACGTATATAATGTTCCCACCGAGAAGTGGGGCCGACCAGCCAGGAATGTTGTGAAATACTACATCCGAGATGTTAGGTTCCCTTAGGTTAGGATATATAACGTTATAGACGTAAATAATGTCCCCACCGAGAAGTACGTGCCGACACGACCGGGATTTTGTAAAACATTACCAGAGAGGGTCTAGGTGGGTTAGGTTAGGTTATATTACGATATAGACGTATATAATGTTCCCACCGAGAAGTAGCGGCCGCCCCGCCAGGGATGTTGGAAAATACTACATCCGAGATGTTAGGTTGCCTTAGGTTAGGATATATAACGATATAGACGTATATAATGTCCCCACGGAAAAGTACGGGCCGACATGACCGGGATTTTGTAAAACATTACCAGCGAGGGTCTAGATGGGTTAGTTTAGGTTATATTACGATACAGACGTATATAATGTGCCCACCGTGAATTAGGGTCCGACCCGCCAGGAATGTTGGAAAATACTACATCCGAGATGTTAAGTTGCCTTTGGTTAGGGTATATAACGTTATAGACGTATATAATGTCCGCACCGAGACGTACGAGACGACACGACCGGGATTCTGTAAAACATTACCAGCGAGGGTCTAGATGGGTTAGTTTAGGTTATATTACGATATAGACGTATATAATGTGCCCACCGAGAAGTAGGGGCCGACCCGGCAGGAATGTTGGAAAATACAACATCCGAGATGTTAGGTTCCCTTAGGTTAGGATATATAACGTTATAGACGTATATAATGTCCCCACGGAAAAGTACGGGCCGACACGACCGGGATTTTGTAAAACATTACCAGCGAGGGTCTAGGTGGGTTAGGTTAGGTTATATTACGATATAGACGTATATAATGTTCCCACCGAGAAGTAGCGGCCGCCCCGCCAGGGATGTTGGAAAATACTACATCCGAGATGTTAGGTTGCCTTAGGTTAGGATATATAACGATATAGATGTATATAATGCCCCCACGGAAATGTACGGGCCGACATGACCGGGATTTTGTAAAACATTACCAGCGAGGGTCTAGATGGGTTAGTTTAGGTCATATTACGATATAGACGTATATAATGTGCCCACCAAGAAGTAGGGTCGACCCGCCAGGGATGTTGGAAAATACTACATTCGAGATGTTAAGTTGCCTTTGGTTAGGATATATAACGATATAGACGTATATACTGTTCCCACCGAGAAGTAGCGGCCGCCCCGCCAGGGATGTTGGAAAATACTACATCCGAGATGTTAGGTTGCCTTAGGTTAGGATATATAACGATATAGACGTATATAATGTCCCCACGGAAAAGTACGGGCCGACATGACCGGGATTTTGTAAAACATTACCAGCGAGGGTCTAGATGGGTTAGGTTAGGTTATATTACGATATAGACGTATATAATGTGCCCACCGAGAAGTAGGGTCCGACCCGCCAGGAATGTTGTGAAATACTACATTCGAGATGTTAGGTTGCCTTTGGTTAGGATATATAACGTTATAGACGTATATAATGTCCGCACTGAGACGTACGGGACGACACGACCGGGATTCTGTAAAACATTCCCAGCTAGGGGCTAGATTGGTTTGGTTAGGTTATGTTACGATATAGACGTATATAATGTTCCCACCGAGAATTGGCGCCGCCCCGCCAGGAATGTTGTTAAATACTACATCCGAGATGTTAGGTTCCCTTAGGTTAGGATATATAACGTTATAGACGTAAATAATGTCCCCACCGAGAAGTACGGGCCGACACGACCGGGATTTTGTAAAACATTACCAGCGAGGGTCTAGGTGGGTTAGGTTAGGTTATATTACGATATAGACGTATATAATGTTCCCACCGAGAAGTAGCGGCCGCCCCGCCAGGGATGTTGGAAAATACTACATCCGAGATGTTAGGTTGCCTTAGGTTAGGATATATAACGATATAGATGTATATAATGCCCCCACGGAAAAGTACGGGCCGACATGACCGGGATTTTGTAAAACATTACCAGCGAGGGTCTAGATGGGTTAGTTTAGGTCATATTACGATATAGACGTATATAATGTGCCCACCAAGAAGAAGGGTCCGACCCGCCAGGGATGTTGGAAAATACTACATTCGAGATGTTAAGTTGCCTTTGGTTAGGATATATAACGATATAGACGTATATAATTTCCCCACGGAAAAGTACGGGCCGACATGACCGGGATTTTGTAAAACATTACCAGCGAGGGTCTAGATGGGTTAGGTTAGGTTATATTACGATATAGACGTATATAATGTGCCCACCGAGAAGTAGGGTCCGACCCGCCAGGAATGTTGTGAAATACTACATTCGAGATGTTAGGTTGCCTTTGGTTAGGATATATAACGTTATAGACGTATATAATGTCCGCACTGAGACGTACGGGACGACACGACCGGGATTCTGTAAAACATTCCCAGCTAGGGGCTAGATGGGTTTGGTTAGGTTATGTTACGATATAGACGTATATAATGTTCCCACCGAGAATTGGCGCCGCCCCGCCAGGAATGTTGTTAAATACTACATCCGAGATGTTAGGTTCCCTTAGGTTAGGATATATAACGTTATAGACGTAAATAATGTCCCCACCGAGAAGTACGGGCCGACACGACCGGGATTTTGTAAAACATTACCAGCGAGGGTCTAGGTGGGTTAGGTTAGGTTATATTACGATATAGACGTATATAATGTTCCCACCGAGAAGTAGCGGCCGCCCCGCCAGGGATGTTGGAAAATACTACATCCGAGATGTTAGGTTGCCTTAGGTTAGGATATATAACGATATAGATGTATATAATGCCCCCACGGAAAAGTACGGGCCGACATGACCGGGATTTTGTAAAACATTACCAGCGAGGGTCTAGATGGGTTAGTTTAGGTCATATTACGATATAGACGTATATAATGTGCCCACCAAGAAGTAGGGTCCGACCCGCCAGGGATGTTGGAAAATACTACATTCGAGATGTTAGGTTCCCTTAGGTTAGGATATATAACGTTATAGACGTAAATAATGTCCCCACCGAGAAGTACGTGCCGACACGACCGGGATTTTGTAAAACATTACCAGCGAGGGTCTAGGTGGGTTAGGTTAGGTTATATTACGATATAGACGTATATAATGTTCCCACCGAGAAGTAGCGGCCGCCCCGCCAGGGATGTTGGAAAATACTACATCCGAGATGTTAGGTTGCCTTAGGTTAGGATATATAACGATATAGACGTATATAATGTCCCCACGGAAAAGTACGGGCCGACATGACCGGGATTTTGTAAAACATTACCAGCGAGGGTCTAGATGGGTTAGTTTAGGTTATATTACGATACAGACGTATATAATGTGCCCACCGTGAATTAGGGTCCGACCCGCCAGGAATGTTAGAAAATACTACATCCGAGATGTTAAGTTGCCTTTGGTTAGGGTATATAACGTTATAGACGTATATAATGTCCGCACCGAGACGTACGAGACGACACGACCGGGATTCTGTAAAACATTACCAGCGAGGGTCTAGATGGGTTAGGTTAGGTTATATTACGATATAGACGTATATAATGTGCCCACCGAGAAGTAGGGGCCGACCCGGCAGGAATGTTGGAAAATACAACATCCGAGATGTTAGGTTCCCTTAGGTTAGGATATATAACGTTATAGACGTATATAATGTCCCCACGGAAAAGTACGGGCCGACACGACCGGGATTTTGTAAAACATTACCAGCGAGGGTCTAGGTGGGTTAGGTTAGGTTATATTACGATATAGACGTATATAATGTTCCCACCGAGAAGTAGCGGCCGCCCCGCCAGGGATGTTGGAAAATACTACATCCGAGATGTTAGGTTGCCTTAGGTTAGGATATATAACGATATAGATGTATATAATGCCCCCACGGAAATGTACGGGCCGACATGACCGGGATTTTGTAAAACATTACCAGCGAGGGTCTAGATGGGTTAGTTTAGGTCATATTACGATATAGACGTATATAATGTGCCCACCAAGAAGTAGGGTCGACCCGCCAGGGATGTTGGAAAATACTACATTCGAGATGTTAAGTTGCCTTTGGTTAGGATATATAACGATATAGACGTATATACTGTTCCCACCGAGAAGTAGCGGCCGCCCCGCCAGGGATGTTGGAAAATACTACATCCGAGATGTTAGGTTCCCTTAGGTTAGGATATATAACGTTATAGACGTATATAATGTCCCCGCCGAGAAGTACGGGCCGACAAGACCGGGATTTTGTAAAACATTACCAGCGAGGGTCTAGATGGGTTAGGTTAGGTTATATTACGATATAGACGTATATAATGTGCCCACCGAGAAGTAGGGCCCGACCCGCCAGGAATGTTGTGAAATACTACATTCGAGAGGTTAGGTTGCCTTTGGTTAGGATATATAACGTTATAGACGTATATAATGTCCGCACCGAGACGTACGGGACGACACGACCGGGATTTTGTAAAACATTACCAGCGAGGGTCTAGGTGGGTTAGGTTAGGTTATATTACGATATAGACGTATATAATGTTCCCACCGAGAAGTAGCGGCCGCCCCGCCAGGGATGTTGGAAAATACTACATCCGAGATGTTAGGTTGCCTTAGGTTAGGATATACAACGATATAGACGTATATAATGTCCCCACGGAAAAGTACGGGCCGATATGACCGGGAGTCTGTAAAACATTACCAGCGAGGGGCTAGATGGGTTAGGTTAGGTTATACTACGTTATAAACGTATATAATGTTCCCACCGAGAAGTGGGGCCGACCAGCCATGAATGTTGTGAAATACTACATCCGAGATGTTAGGTTCCCTTAGGTTAGGATATATAACGTTATAGACGTATATAATGTCCCCACCGAGAAGTACGGGCCGACAAGATCGGGATTTTGTAAAACATTACCAGCGAGGGTCTAGATGGGTTAGGTTAGGTTATATTACGATATAGACGTATATAATGTGCCCACCGAGAAGTAGGGTCCGACCCGCCAGGGATGTTGGAAAATACTACATTCGAGATGTTAAGTTGCCTTTGGTTAGGATATATAACGTTATAGACGTATATAATGTCCGCACCGAGACGTACGGGACGACACGACCGGGATTTTGTAAAACATTACCAGCGAGGGTCTAGGTGGGTTAGGTTAGGTTATATTACGATATAGACGTATATAATGTTCCCACCGAGAAGTAGCGGCCGCCCCGCCAGGGATGTTGGAAAATACTACATCCGAGATGTTAGGTTGCCTTAGGTTAGGATATACAACGATATAGACGTATATAATGTCCCCACGGAAAAGTACGGGCCGACATGACCGGGAGTCTGTAAAACATTACCAGCGAGGGGCTAGATGGGTTAGGTTAGGTTTTACTACGTTATAAACGTATATAATGTTCCCACCGAGAAGTGGGGCCGACCAGCCATGTATGTTGTGAAATACTACATCCGAGATGTTAGGTTCCCTTAGGTTAGGATATATAACGTTATAGACGTATATAATGTCCCCACCGAGAAGTACGGGCCGACAAGATCGGGATTTTGTAAAACATTACCAGCGAGGGTCTAGATGGGTTAGGTTAGGTTATATTACGATATAGACGTATATAATGTGCCCACCGAGAAGTAGGGTCCGACCCGCCAGGGATGTTGGAAAATACTACATTCGAGATGTTAAGTTGCCTTTGGTTAGGATATATAACGTTATAGACGTATATAATGTCCGCACCGAGACGTACGGGACGACACGATCGGGATTCTGTAAAACATTCCCAGCTAGGGGCTAGATGGGTTTGGTTAGGTTATATTACGATATAGACGTATATAATGTTCCCACCGAGAATTGGCGCCGCCCCGCCAGGAATGTTGTTAAATACTACATCCGAGATGTTAGGTTCCCTTAGGTTAGGATATATAACGTTATAGACGTAAATAATGTCCCCACCGAGAAGTACGGGCCGACACGACGGGGATTTTGTAAAACATTACCAGCGAGGGTCTAGGTGGGTTAGGTTAGGTTATATTACGATATAGACGTATATAATGTGCCCACCGAGAAGTAGGGTCCGACCCGCCAGGAATGTTGTGAAATACTACATTCGAGATGTTAGGTTGCCTTTGGTTAGGATATATAACGTTATAGACGTATATAATGTCCGCACTGAGACGTACGGGACGACACGACCGGGATTCTGTAAAACATTCCCAGCTAGGGGCTAGATGGGTTTGGTTAGGTTATGTTACGATATAGACGTATATAATGTTCCCACCGAGAATTGGCGCCGCCCCGCCAGGAATGTTGTTAAATACTACATCCGAGATGTTAGGTTCCCTTAGGTTAGGATATATAACGTTATAGACGTAAATAATGTCCCCACCGAGAAGTACGGGCCGACACGACCGGGATTTTGTAAAACATTACCAGCGAGGGTCTAGGTGGGTTAGGTTAGGTTATATTACGATATAGACGTATATAATGTTCCCACCGAGAAGTAGCGGCCGCCCCGCCAGGGATGTTGGAAAATACTACATCCGAGATGTTAGGTTGCCTTAGGTTAGGATATATAACGATATAGATGTATATAATGCCCCCACGGAAAAGTACGGGCCGACATGACCGGGATTTTGTAAAACATTACCAGCGAGGGTCTAGATGGGTTAGTTTAGGTCATATTACGATATAGACGTATATAATGTGCCCACCAAGAAGTAGGGTCCGACCCGCCAGGGATGTTGGAAAATACTACATTCGAGATGTTAAGTTGCCTTTGGTTAGGATATATAACGATATAGACGTATATAATTTCCCCACGGAAAAGTACGGGCCGACATGACCGGGATTTTGTAAAACATTACCAGCGAGGGTCTAGATGGGTTAGGTTAGGTTATATTACGATATAGACGTATATAATGTGCCCACCGAGAAGTAGGGTCCGACCCGCCAGGAATGTTGTGAAATACTACATTCGAGATGTTAGGTTGCCTTTGGTTAGGATATATAACGTTATAGACGTATATAATGTCCGCACTGAGACGTACGGGACGACACGACCGGGATTCTGTAAAACATTCCCAGCTAGGGGCTAGATGGGTTTGGTTAGGTTATGTTACGATATAGACGTATATAATGTTCCCACCGAGAATTGGCGCCGCCCCGCCAGGAATGTTGTTAAATACTACATCCGAGATGTTAGGTTCCCTTAGGTTAGGATATATAACGTTATAGACGTAAATAATGTCCCCACCGAGAAGTACGGGCCGACACGACCGGGATTTTGTAAAACATTACCAGCGAGGGTCTAGGTGGGTTAGGTTAGGTTATATTACGATATAGACGTATATAATGTTCCCACCGAGAAGTAGCGGCCGCTCGCCAGGGATGTTGGAAAATACTACATCCGAGATGTTAGGTTGCCTTAGGTTAGGATATATAACGATATAGACGTATATAATGTCCCCACGGAAAAGTACGGGCCGACATGACCGGGAGTCTGTAAAACATTACCAGCGAGGGGCTAGATGGGTTAGGTTAGGTTATACTACGTTATAAACGTATATAATGTTCCCACCGAGAAGTGGGGCCGACCAGCCAGGAATGTTGTGAAATACTACATCCGAGATGTTAGGTTCCCTTAGGTTAGGATATATAACGTTATAGACGTATATAATGTCCCCACCGAGAAGTACGGGCCGACAAGACCGGGATTTTGTAAAACATTACCAGCGAGGGTCTAGATGGGTTAGTTTAGGTTATATTACGATATAGACGTATATAATGTGCCCACCGTGAAGTAGGGTCCGACCCGCCAGGAATGTTGGAAAATACTACATCCGAGATGTTAAGTTGCCTTTGGTTAGGGTATATAACGTTATAGACGTATATAATGTCCGCACCGAGACGTACGAGACGACACGACCGGGATTCTGTAAAACATTACCAGCGAGGGTCTAGATGGGTTAGGTTAGGTTATATTACGATATAGACGTATATAATGTGCCCACCGAGAAGTAGGGGCCGACCCGGCAGGAATGTTGGAAAATACTACATGCGAGATGTTAGGTTCCCTTAGGTTAAGATATATAACGTTATAGACGTATATAATGTCCCCACGGAAAAGTACGGGCCGACAAGACCGTGATTTTGTAAAACATTACCAGCGAGGGTCTAGGTGGGTTAGGTTAGGTTATATTACGATATAGACGTATATAATGTTCCCACCGAGAAGTAGCGGCCTCCCCGCCAGGGATGTTGGAAAATACTACATCCGAGATGTTAGGTTGCCTTAGGTTAGGATATATAACGATATAGACGTATATAATGTCCCCAGGGAAAAGTACGGGCCGACATGACCGGGAGTCTGTAAAACATTACCAGCGAGGGGCTAGATGGGTTAGGTTATGTTATACTACGTTATAAACGTATATAATGTTCCCACCGAGAAGTGGGGCCGACCAGCCAGGAATGTTGTGAAATACTACATCCGAGATGTTAGGTTCCCTTAGGTTAGGATATATAACGTTATAGACGTATATAATGTCCCCACCGAGAAGTACGGGCCGACAAGACCGGGATTTTGTAAAACATTACCAGCGAGGGTCTAGATGGGTTAGGTTAGGTTATATTACGATATAGACGTATATAATGTGCCCACCGAGAAGAAGGGTCCGACCCGCCAGGGATGTTGGAAAATACTACATTCGAGATGTTAAGTTGCCTTTGGTTAGGATATATAACGTTATAGACGTATATAATGTCCGCACCGAGACGTACGGGACGACACGACCGGGATTCTGTACAACATTCCCAGCTAGGGGCTAGATGGGTTTGGTTAGGTTATATTACGATATAGACGTATATAATGTTCCCACCGAGAATTGGCGCCGCCCCGCCAGGAATGTTGTTAAATACTACATCCGAGATGTTAGGTTCCCTTAGGTTAGGATATATAACGTTATAGACGTAAATAATGTCCCCACCGAGAAGTACGGGCCGACACGACCGGGATTTTGTAAAACATTACCAGCGAGGGTCTAGGTGGATTAGGTTAGGTTATATTACGATATAGACGTATATAATGTTCCCACCGAGAAGTAGCGGCCGCCCCGCCAGGGATGTTGGAAAATACTACATCCGAGATGTTAGGTTGCCTTAGGTTAGGATATATAACGATATAGACGTATATTATGTCCCCACGGAAAAGTACGGGCCGACATGACCGGGATTTTGTAAAACATTACCAGCGAGGGTCTAGATGGGTTAGTTTAGGTCATATTACGATATAGACGTATATAATGTGCCCACCGAGAAGTAGGGTCCGACCCGCCAGGAATGTTGGAAAATACTACATCCGAGATGTTAAGTTGCCTTTGGTTAGGATATATAACGTTATAGACGTATATAATGTCCGCACCGAGACGTACGAGCCGACACGACCGGGATTCTGTAAAACATTACCAGCGAGGGGCTAGATGGGTTAGGTTAGGTTATACTACGTTATAAACGTATATAATGTTCCCACCGAGAAGTGGGGCCGACCAGCCAGGAATGTTGTGAAATACTACATCCGAGATGTTAGGTTCCCTTAGGTTAGGATATATAACGTTATAGACGTATATAATGTCCGCACCGAGACGTACGGGACGACACGACCGGGATTCTGTACAACATTCCCAGCTAGGGGCTAGATGGGTTTGGTTAGGTTATATTACGATATAGACGTATATAATGTTCCCACCGAGAATTGGCGCCGCCCCGCCAGGAATGTTGTTAAATACTACATCCGAGATGTTAGGTTCCCTTAGGTTAGGATTAATAACGTTATAGACGTAAATAATGTCCCCACCGAGAAGTACGGGCCGACACGACCGGGATTTTGTAAAACATTACCAGCGAGGGTCTAGGTGGGTTAGGTTAGGTTATATTACGATATAGACGTACATAATGTTCCCACCGAGAAGTAGCGGCCGCCCCGCCAGGGATGTTGGAAAATACTACATCCGAGATGTTAGGTTGCCTTAGGTTAGGATATATAACGATATAGACGTATATAATGTCCCCACGGAAAAGTACGGGCCGACATGACCGGGATTTTGTAAAACATTACCAGCGAGGGTCTAGATGGGTTAGTTTAGGTTATATTACGATATAGACGTATATAATGTGCCCACCGTGAAGTAGGGTCCGACCCGCCAGGAATGTTGGAAAATACTACATCCGAGATGTTAAGTTGCCTTTGGTTAGGGTATATAACGTTATAGACGTATATAATGTCCGCACCGAGACGTACGAGACGACACGACCGGGATTCTGTAAAACATTACCAGCGAGGGTCTAGATGGGTTAGGTTAGGTTATATTACGATATAGACGTATATAATGTGCCCACCGATAAGTAGGGGCCGACCCGGCAGGAATGTTGGAAAATACTACATGCGAGATGTTAGGTTCCCTTAGGTTAAGATATATAACGTTATAGACGTATATAATGTCCCCACGGAAAAGTACGGGCCGACAAGACCGTGATTTTGTAAAACATTACCAGCGAGGGTCTAGGTGGGTTAGGTTAGGTTATATTACGATATAGACGTATATAATGTTCCCACCGAGAAGTAGCGGCCTCCCCGCCAGGGATGTTGGAAAATACTACATCCGAGATGTTAGGTTGCCTTAGGTTAGGATATATAACGATATAGACGTATATAATGTCCCCAGGGAAAAGTACGGGCCGACATGACCGGGAGTCTGTAAAACATTACCAGCGAGGGGCTAGATGGGTTAGGTTATGTTATACTACGTTATAAACGTATATAATGTTCCCACCGAGAAGTGGGGCCGACCAGCCAGGAATGTTGTGAAATACTACATCCGAGATGTTAGGTTCCCTTAGGTTAGGATATATAACGTTATAGACGTATATAATGTCCCCACCGAGAAGTACGGGCCGACAAGACCGGGATTTTGTAAAACATTACCAGCGAGGGTCTAGATGGGTTAGGTTAGGTTATATTACGATATAGACGTATATAATGTGCCCACCGAGAAGTAGGGTCCGACCCGCCAGGGATGTTGGAAAATACTACATTCGAGATGTTAAGTTGCCTTTGGTTAGGATATATAACGTTATAGACGTATATAATGTCCGCACCGAGACGTACGGGACGACACGACCGGGATTCTGTACAACATTCCCAGCTAGGGGCTAGATGGGTTTGGTTAGGTTATATTACGATATAGACGTATATAATGTTCCCACCGAGAATTGGCGCCGCCCCGCCAGGAATGTTGTTAAATACTACATCCGAGATGTTAGGTTCCCTTAGGTTAGGATATATAACGTTATAGACGTAAATAATGTCCCCACCGAGAAGTACGTGCCGACACGACCGGGATTTTGTAAAACATTACCAGCGAGGGTCTAGGTGGGTTAGGTTAGGTTATATTACGATATAGACGTATATAATGTTCCCACCGAGAAGTAGCGGCCGCCCCGCCAGGGATGTTGGAAAATACTACATCCGAGATGTTAGGTTGCCTTAGGTTAGGATATATAACGATATAGACGTATATAATGTCCCCACGGAAAAGTACGGGCCGACATGACCGGGATTTTGTAAAACATTACCAGCGAGGGTCTAGATGGGTTAGTTTAGGTTATATTACGATACAGACGTATATAATGTGACCACCGTGAATTAGGGTCCGACCCGCCAGGAATGTTGGAAAATACTACATCCGAGATGTTAAGTTGCCTTTGGTTAGGGTATATAACGTTATAGACGTATATAATGTCCGCACCGAGACGTACGAGACGACACGACCGGGATTCTGTAAAACATTACCAGCGAGGGTCTAGATGGGTTAGGTTAGGTTATATTACGATATAGACGTATATAATGTGCCCACCGAGAAGTAGGGGCCGACCCGGCAGGAATGTTGGAAAATACAACATCCGAGATGTTAGGTTCCCTTAGGTTAGGATATATAACGTTATAGACGTATATAATGTCCCCACGGAAAAGTACGGGCCGACACGACCGGGATTTTGTAAAACATTACCAGCGAGGGTCTAGGTGGGTTAGGTTAGGTTATATTACGATATAGACGTATATAATGTTCCCACCGAGAAGTAGCGGCCGCCCCGCCAGGGATGTTGGAAAATACTACATCCGAGATGTTAGGTTGCCTTAGGTTAGGATATATAACGATATAGATGTATATAATGCCCCCACGGAAAAGTACGGGCCGACATGACCGGGATTTTGTAAAACATTACCAGCGAGGGTCTAGATGGGTTAGTTTAGGTCATATTACGATATAGACGTATATAATGTGCCCACCAAGAAGTAGGGTCGACCCGCCAGGGATGTTGGAAAATACTACATTCGAGATGTTAAGTTGCCTTTGGTTAGGATATATAACGATATAGACGTATATACTGTTCCCACCGAGAAGTAGCGGCCGCCCCGCCAGGGATGTTGGAAAATACTACATCCGAGATGTTAGGTTGCCTTAGGTTAGGATATATAACGATATAGACGTATATAATGTCCCCACGGAAAAGTACGGGCCGACATGACCGGGATTTTGTAAAACATTACCAGCGAGGGTCTAGATGGGTTAGGTTAGGTTATATTACGATATAGACGTATATAATGTGCCCACCGAGAAGTAGGGTCCGACCCGCCAGGAATGTTGTGAAATACTACATTCGAGATGTTAGGTTGCCTTTGGTTAGGATATATAACGTTATAGACGTACATAATGTCCGCACTGAGACGTACGGGACGACACGACCGGGATTCTGTAAAACATTCCCAGCTAGGGGCTAGATTGGTTTGGTTAGGTTATGTTACGATATAGACGTATATAATGTTCCCACCGAGAATTGGCGCCGCCCCGCCAGGAATGTTGTTAAATACTACATCCGAGATGTTAGGTTCCCTTAGGTTAGGATATATAACGTTATAGACGTAAATAATGTCCCCACCGAGAAGTACGGGCCGACACGACCGGGATTTTGTAAAACATTACCAGCGAGGGTCTAGGTGGGTTAGGTTAGGTTATATTACGATATAGACGTATATAATGTTCCCACCGAGAAGTAGCGGCCGCCCCGCCAGGGATGTTGGAAAATACTACATCCGAGATGTTAGGTTGCCTTAGGTTAGGATATATAACGATATAGATGTATATAATGCCCCCACGGAAAAGTACGGGCCGACATGACCGGGATTTTGTAAAACATTACCAGCGAGGGTCTAGATGGGTTAGTTTAGGTCATATTACGATATAGATGTATATAATGTGCCCACCAAGAAGTAGGGTCCGACCCGCCAGGGATGTTGGAAAATACTACATTCGAGATGTTAAGTTGCCTTTGGTTAGGATATATAACGATATAGACGTATATACTGTTCCCACCGAGAAGTAGCGGCCGCCCCGCCAGGGATGTTGGAAAATACTACATCCGAGATGTTAGGTTGCCTTAGGTTAGGATATATAACGATATAGACGTATATAATTTCCCCACGGAAAAGTACGGGCCGACATGACCGGGATTTTGTAAAACATTACCAGCGAGGGTCTAGATGGGTTAGGTTAGGTTATATTACGATATAGACGTATATAATGTGCCCACCGAGAAGTAGGGTCCGACCCGCCAGGAATGTTGTGAAATACTACATTCGAGATGTTAGGTTGCCTTTGGTTAGGATATATAACGTTATAGACGTATATAATGTCCGCACTGAGACGTACGGGACGACACGACCGGGATTCTGGAAAACATTCCCAGCTAGGGGCTAGATGGGTTTGGTTAGGTTATGTTACGATATAGACGTATATAATGTTCCCACCGAGAATTGGCGCCGCCCCGCCAGGAATGTTGTTAAATACTACATCCGAGATGTTAGGTTCCCTTAGGTTAGGATATATAACGTTATAGACGTAAATAATGTCCCCACCGAGAAGTACGGGCCGACACGACCGGGATTTTGTAAAACATTACCAGCGAGGGTCTAGGTGGGTTAGGTTAGGTTATATTACGATATAGACGTATATAATGTTCCCACCGAGAAGTAGCGGCCGCCCGCCAGGGATGTTGGAAAATACTACATCCGAGATGTTAGGTTGCCTTAGGTTAGGATATATAACGATATAGACGTATATAATGTCCCCACGGAAAAGTACGGGCCGACATGACCGGGAGTCTGTAAAACATTACCAGCGAGGGGCTAGATGGGTTAGGTTAGGTTATACTACGTTATAAACGTATATAATGTTCCCACCGAGAAGTGGGGCCGACCAGCCAGGAATGTTGTGAAATACTACATCCGAGATGTTAGGTTCCCTTAGGTTAGGATATATAACGTTATAGACGTATATAATGTCCCCACCGAGAAGTACGGGCCGACAAGACCGGGATTTTGTAAAACATTACCAGCGAGGGTCTAGATGGGTTAGGTTAGGTTATATTACGATATAGACGTATATAATGTGCCCACCGAGAAGTAGGGTCCGACCCGCCAGGGATGTTGTGAAATACTACATTCGAGATGTTAAGTTGCCTTTGGTTAGGATATATAACGTTATAGACGTATATAATGTCCCCACCGAGACGTACGGGACGACACGACCGGGATTCTGTAAAACATTCCCAGCTAGAGGCTAGATGGGTTTGGTTGGGTTATATTACGATATAGACGTATATAATGTTCCCACCGAGAATTGGCGCCGCCCCGCCAGGAATGTTGTTAAATACTACATCCGAGATGTTAGGTTCCCTTAGGTTAGGATATATAACGTTATAGACGTAAATAATGTCCCCACCGAGAAGTACGGGCCGACACGACCGGGATTTTGTAAAACATTACCAGCGAGGGTCTAGGTGGATTAGGTTAGGTTATATTACGATATAGACGTATATAATGTTCCCACCGAGAAGTAGCGGCCGCCCCGCCAGGGATGTTGGAAAATACTACATCCGAGATGTTAGGTTGCCTTAGGTTAGGATATATAACGATATAGACGTATATTATGTCCCCACGGAAAAGTACGGGCCGACATGACCGGGATTTTGTAAAACATTACCAGCGAGGGTCTAGATGGGTTAGTTTAGGTCATATTACGATATAGACGTATATAATGTGCCCACCGAGAAGTAGGGTCCGACCCGCCAGGAATGTTGGAAAATACTACATCCGAGATGTTAAGTTGCCTTTGGTTAGGATATATAACGTTATAGACGTATATAATGTCCGCACCGAGACGTACGAGCCGACACGACCGGGATTCTGTAAAACATTACCAGCGAGGGGCTAGATGGGTTAGGTTAGGTTATACTACGTTATAAACGTATATAATGTTCCCACCGAGAAGTGGGGCCGACCAGCCAGGAATGTTGTGAAATACTACATCCGAGATGTTAGGTTCCCTTAGGTTAGGATATATAACGTTATAGACGTATATAATGTCCGCACCGAGACGTACGGGACGACACGACCGGGATTCTGTACAACATTCCCAGCTAGGGGTTAGATGGGTTTGGTTAGGTTATATTACGATATAGACGTATATAATGTTCCCACCGAGAATTGGCGCCGCCCCGCCAGGAATGTTGTTAAATACTACATCCGAGATGTTAGGTTCCCTTAGGTTAGGATTAATAACGTTATAGACGTAAATAATGTCCCCACCGAGAAGTACGGGCCGACACGACCGGGATTTTGTAAAACATTACCAGCGAGGGTCTAGGTGGGTTAGGTTAGGTTATATTACGATATAGACGTATATAATGTTCCCACCGAGAAGTAGCGGCCGCCCCGCCAGGGATGTTGGAAAATACTACATCCGAGATGTTAGGTTGCCTTAGGTTAGGATATATAACGATATAGACGTATATAATGTCCCCACGGAAAAGTACGGGCCGACATGACCGGGATTTTGTAAAACATTACCAGCGAGGGTCTAGATGGGTTAGTTTAGGTTATATTACGATATAGACGTATATAATGTGCCCACCGTGAAGTAGGGTCCGACCCGCCAGGAATGTTGGAAAATACTACATCCGAAATGTTAAGTTGCCTTTGGTTAGGGTATATAACGTTATAGACGTATATAATGTCCGCACCGAGACGTACGAGACGACACGACCGGGATTCTGTAAAACATTACCAGCGAGGGTCTAGATGGGTTAGGTTAGGTTATATTACGATATAGACGTATATAATGTGCCCACCGATAAGTAGGGGCCGACCCGGCAGGAATGTTGGAAAATACTACATGCGAGATGTTAGGTTCCCTTAGGTTAAGATATATAACGTTATAGACGTATATAATGTCCCCACGGAAAAGTACGGGCCGACAAGACCGTGATTTTGTAAAACATTACCAGCGAGGGTCTAGGTGGGTTAGGTTAGGTTATATTACGATATAGACGTATATAATGTTCCCACCGAGAAGTAGCGGCCTCCCCGCCAGGGATGTTGGAAAATACTACATCCGAGATGTTAGGTTGCCTTAGGTTAGGATATATAACGATATAGACGTATATAATGTCCCCAGGGAAAAGTACGGGCCGACATGACCGGGAGTCTGTAAAACATTACCAGCGAGGGGCTAGATGGGTTAGGTTATGTTATACTACGTTATAAACGTATATAATGTTCCCACCGAGAAGTGGGGCCGACCAGCCAGGAATGTTGTGAAATACTACATCCGAGATGTTAGGTTCCCTTAGGTTAGGATATATAACGTTATAGACGTATATAATGTCCCCACCGAGAAGTACGGGCCGACAAGACCGGGATTTTGTAAAACATTACCAGCGAGGGTCTAGATGGGTTAGGTTAGGTTATATTACGATATAGACGTATATAATGTGCCCACCGAGAAGTAGGGTCCGACCCGCCAGGGATGTTGGAAAATACTACATTCGAGATGTTAAGTTGCCTTTGGTTAGGATATATAACGTTATAGACGTATATAATGTCCGCACCGAGACGTACGGGACGACACGACCGGGATTCTGTACAACATTCCCAGCTAGGGGCTAGATGGGTTTGGTTAGGTTATATTACGATATAGACGTATATAATGTTCCCACCGAGAATTGGCGCCGCCCCGCCAGGAATGTTGTTAAATACTACATCCGAGATGTTAGGTTCCCTTAGGTTAGGATATATAACGTTATAGACGTAAATAATGTCCCCACCGAGAAGTACGTGCCGACACGACCGGGATTTTGTAAAACATTACCAGCGAGGGTCTAGGTGGGTTAGGTTAGGTTATATTACGATATAGACGTATATAATGTTCCCACCGAGAAGTAGCGGCCGCCCCGCCAGGGATGTTGGAAAATACTACATCCGAGATGTTAGGTTGCCTTAGGTTAGGATATATAACGATATAGACGTATATAATGTCCCCACGGAAAAGTACGGGCCGACATGACCGGGATTTTGTAAAACATTACCAGCGAGGGTCTAGATGGGTTAGTTTAGGTTATATTACGATACAGACGTATATAATGTGACCACCGTGAATTAGGGTCCGACCCGCCAGGAATGTTGGAAAATACTACATCCGAGATGTTAAGTTGCCTTTGGTTAGGGTATATAACGTTATAGACGTATATAATGTCCGCACCGAGACGTACGAGACGACACGACCGGGATTCTGTAAAACATTACCAGCGAGGGTCTAGATGGGTTAGGTTAGGTTATATTACGATATAGACGTATATAATGTGCCCACCGAGAAGTAGGGGCCGACCCGGCAGGAATGTTGGAAAATACAACATCCGAGATGTTAGGTTCCCTTAGGTTAGGATATATAACGTTATAGACGTATATAATGTCCCCACGGAAAAGTACGGGCCGACACGACCGGGATTTTGTAAAACATTACCAGCGAGGGTCTAGGTGGGTTAGGTTAGGTTATATTACGATATAGACGTATATAATGTTCCCACCGAGAAGTAGCGGCCGCCCCGCCAGGGATGTTGGAAAATACTACATCCGAGATGTTAGGTTGCCTTAGGTTAGGATATATAACGATATAGATGTATATAATGCCCCCACGGAAAAGTACGGGCCGACATGACCGGGATTTTGTAAAACATTACCAGCGAGGGTCTAGATGGGTTAGTTTAGGTCATATTACGATATAGACGTATATAATGTGCCCACCAAGAAGTAGGGTCGACCCGCCAGGGATGTTGGAAAATACTACATTCGAGATGTTAAGTTGCCTTTGGTTAGGATATATAACGATATAGACGTATATACTGTTCCCACCGAGAAGTAGCGGCCGCCCCGCCAGGGATGTTGGAAAATACTACATCCGAGATGTTAGGTTGCCTTAGGTTAGGATATATAACGATATAGACGTATATAATGTCCCCACGGAAAAGTACGGGCCGACATGACCGGGATTTTGTAAAACATTACCAGCGAGGGTCTAGATGGGTTAGGTTAGGTTATATTACGATATAGACGTATATAATGTGCCCACCGAGAAGTAGGGTCCGACCCGCCAGGAATGTTGTGAAATACTACATTCGAGATGTTAGGTTGCCTTTGGTTAGGATATATAACGTTATAGACGTACATAATGTCCGCACTGAGACGTACGGGACGACACGACCGGGATTCTGTAAAACATTCCCAGCTAGGGGCTAGATTGGTTTGGTTAGGTTATGTTACGATATAGACGTATATAATGTTCCCACCGAGAATTGGCGCCGCCCCGCCAGGAATGTTGTTAAATACTACATCCGAGATGTTAGGTTCCCTTAGGTTAGGATATATAACGTTATAGACGTAAATAATGTCCCCACCGAGAAGTACGGGCCGACACGACCGGGATTTTGTAAAACATTACCAGCGAGGGTCTAGGTGGGTTAGGTTAGGTTATATTACGATATAGACGTATATAATGTTCCCACCGAGAAGTAGCGGCCGCCCCGCCAGGGATGTTGGAAAATACTACATCCGAGATGTTAGGTTGCCTTAGGTTAGGATATATAACGATATAGATGTATATAATGCCCCCACGGAAAAGTACGGGCCGACATGACCGGGATTTTGTAAAACATTACCAGCGAGGGTCTAGATGGGTTAGTTTAGGTCATATTACGATATAGATGTATATAATGTGCCCACCAAGAAGTAGGGTCCGACCCGCCAGGGATGTTGGAAAATACTACATTCGAGATGTTAAGTTGCCTTTGGTTAGGATATATAACGATATAGACGTATATACTGTTCCCACCGAGAAGTAGCGGCCGCCCCGCCAGGGATGTTGGAAAATACTACATCCGAGATGTTAGGTTGCCTTAGGTTAGGATATATAACGATATAGACGTATATAATTTCCCCACGGAAAAGTACGGGCCGACATGACCGGGATTTTGTAAAACATTACCAGCGAGGGTCTAGATGGGTTAGGTTAGGTTATATTACGATATAGACGTATATAATGTGCCCACCGAGAAGTAGGGTCCGACCCGCCAGGAATGTTGTGAAATACTACATTCGAGATGTTAGGTTGCCTTTGGTTAGGATATATAACGTTATAGACGTATATAATGTCCGCACTGAGACGTACGGGACGACACGACCGGGATTCTGGAAAACATTCCCAGCTAGGGGCTAGATGGGTTTGGTTAGGTTATGTTACGATATAGACGTATATAATGTTCCCACCGAGAATTGGCGCCGCCCCGCCAGGAATGTTGTTAAATACTACATCCGAGATGTTAGGTTCCCTTAGGTTAGGATATATAACGTTATAGACGTAAATAATGTCCCCACCGAGAAGTACGGGCCGACACGACCGGGATTTTGTAAAACATTACCAGCGAGGGTCTAGGTGGGTTAGGTTAGGTTATATTACGATATAGACGTATATAATGTTCCCACCGAGAAGTAGCGGCCGCCCGCCAGGGATGTTGGAAAATACTACATCCGAGATGTTAGGTTGCCTTAGGTTAGGATATATAACGATATAGACGTATATAATGTCCCCACGGAAAAGTACGGGCCGACATGACCGGGAGTCTGTAAAACATTACCAGCGAGGGGCTAGATGGGTTAGGTTAGGTTATACTACGTTATAAACGTATATAATGTTCCCACCGAGAAGTGGGGCCGACCAGCCAGGAATGTTGTGAAATACTACATCCGAGATGTTAGGTTCCCTTAGGTTAGGATATATAACGTTATAGACGTATATAATGTCCCCACCGAGAAGTACGGGCCGACAAGACCGGGATTTTGTAAAACATTACCAGCGAGGGTCTAGATGGGTTAGGTTAGGTTATATTACGATATAGACGTATATAATGTGCCCACCGAGAAGTAGGGTCCGACCCGCCAGGGATGTTGTGAAATACTACATTCGAGATGTTAAGTTGCCTTTGGTTAGGATATATAACGTTATAGACGTATATAATGTCCCCACCGAGACGTACGGGACGACACGACCGGGATTCTGTAAAACATTCCCAGCTAGAGGCTAGATGGGTTTGGTTGGGTTATATTACGATATAGACGTATATAATGTTCCCACCGAGAATTGGCGCCGCCCCGCCAGGAATGTTGTTAAATACTACATCCGAGATGTTAGGTTCCCTTAGGTTAGGATATATAACGTTATAGACGTAAATAATGTCCCCACCGAGAAGTACGGGCCGACACGACCGGGATTTTGTAAAACATTACCAGCGAGGGTCTAGGTGGATTAGGTTAGGTTATATTACGATATAGACGTATATAATGTTCCCACCGAGAAGTAGCGGCCGCCCCGCCAGGGATGTTGGAAAATACTACATCCGAGATGTTAGGTTGCCTTAGGTTAGGATATATAACGATATAGACGTATATTATGTCCCCACGGAAAAGTACGGGCCGACATGACCGGGATTTTGTAAAACATTACCAGCGAGGGTCTAGATGGGTTAGTTTAGGTCATATTACGATATAGACGTATATAATGTGCCCACCGAGAAGTAGGGTCCGACCCGCCAGGAATGTTGGAAAATACTACATCCGAGATGTTAAGTTGCCTTTGGTTAGGATATATAACGTTATAGACGTATATAATGTCCGCACCGAGACGTACGAGCCGACACGACCGGGATTCTGTAAAACATTACCAGCGAGGGGCTAGATGGGTTAGGTTAGGTTATACTACGTTATAAACGTATATAATGTTCCCACCGAGAAGTGGGGCCGACCAGCCAGGAATGTTGTGAAATACTACATCCGAGATGTTAGGTTCCCTTAGGTTAGGATATATAACGTTATAGACGTATATAATGTCCGCACCGAGACGTACGGGACGACACGACCGGGATTCTGTACAACATTCCCAGCTAGGGGTTAGATGGGTTTGGTTAGGTTATATTACGATATAGACGTATATAATGTTCCCACCGAGAATTGGCGCCGCCCCGCCAGGAATGTTGTTAAATACTACATCCGAGATGTTAGGTTCCCTTAGGTTAGGATTAATAACGTTATAGACGTAAATAATGTCCCCACCGAGAAGTACGGGCCGACACGACCGGGATTTTGTAAAACATTACCAGCGAGGGTCTAGGTGGGTTAGGTTAGGTTATATTACGATATAGACGTATATAATGTTCCCACCGAGAAGTAGCGGCCGCCCCGCCAGGGATGTTGGAAAATACTACATCCGAGATGTTAGGTTGCCTTAGGTTAGGATATATAACGATATAGATGTATATAATGCCCCCACGGAAAAGTACGGGCCGACATGACCGGGATTTTGTAAAACATTACCAGCGAGGGTCTAGATGGGTTAGTTTAGGTCATATTACGATATAGACGTATATAATGTGCCCACCAAGAAGTAGGGTCCGACCCGCCAGGGATGTTGGAAAATACTACATTCGAGATGTTAAGTTGCCTTTGGTTAGGATATATAACGATATAGACGTATATACTGTTCCCACCGAGAAGTAGCGGCCGCCCCGCCAGGGATGTTGGAAAATACTACATCCGAGATGTTAGGTTGCCTTAGGTTAGGATATATAACGATATAGACGTATATAATTTCCCCACGGAAAAGTACGGGCCGACATGACCGGGATTTTGTAAAACATTACCAGCGAGGGTCTAGATGGGTTAGGTTAGGTTATATTACGATATAGACGTATATAATGTGCCCACCGAGAAGTAGGGTCCGACCCGCCAGGAATGTTGTGAAATACTACATTCGAGATGTTAGGTTGCCTTTGGTTAGGATATATAACGTTATAGACGTATATAATGTCCGCACTGAGACGTACGGGACGACACGACCGGGATTCTGTAAAACATTCCCAGCTAGGGGCTAGATGGGTTTGGTTAGGTTATGTTACGATATAGACGTATATAATGTTCCCACCGAGAATTGGCGCCGCCCCGCCAGGAATGTTGTTAAATACTACATCCGAGATGTTAGGTTCCCTTAGGTTAGGATATATAACGTTATAGACGTAAATAATGTCCCCACCGAGAAGTACGGGCCGACACGACCGGGATTTTGTAAAACATTACCAGCGAGGGTCTAGGTGGGTTAGGTTAGGTTATATTACGATATAGACGTATATAATGTTCCCACCGAGAAGTAGCGGCCGCCCGCCAGGGATGTTGGAAAATACTACATCCGAGATGTTAGGTTGCCTTAGGTTAGGATATATAACGATATAGACGTATATAATGTCCCCACGGAAAAGTACGGGCCGACATGACCGGGAGTCTGTAAAACATTACCAGCGAGGGGCTAGATGGGTTAGGTTAGGTTATACTACGTTATAAACGTATATAATGTTCCCACCGAGAAGTGGGGCCGACCAGCCAGGAATGTTGTGAAATACTACATCCGAGATGTGAGGTTCCCTTAGGTTAGGATATATAACGTTATAGACGTATATAATGTCCCCACCGAGAAGTACGGGCCGACAAGACCGGGATTTTGTAAAACATTACCAGCGAGGGTCTAGATGGGTTAGGTTAGGTTATATTACGATATAGACGTATATAATGTGCCCACCGAGAAGTAGGGTCCGACCCGCCAGGGATGTGGGAAAATACTACATTCGAGATGTTAAGTTGCCTTTGGTTAGGATATATAACGTTATAGACGTATATGATGTCCCCACCGAGACGTACGGGACGACACGACCGGGATTCTGTAAAACATTCCCAGCTAGAGGCTAGATGGGTTTGGTTGGGTTATATTACGATATAGACGTATATAATGTTCCCACCGAGAATTGGCGCCGCCCCGCCAGGAATGTTGTTAAATACTACATCCGAGATGTTAGGTTCCCTTAGGTTAGGATATATAACGTTATAGACGTAAATAATGTCCCCACCGAGAAGTACGGGCCGACACGACCGGGATTTTGTAAAACATTACCAGCGAGGGTCTAGGTGGATTAGGTTAGGTTATATTACGATATAGACGTATATAATGTTCCCACCGAGAAGTAGCGGCCGCCCCGCCAGGGATGTTGGAAAATACTACATCCGAGATGTTAGGTTGCCTTAGGTTAGGATATATAACGATATAGACGTATATTATGTCCCCACGGAAAAGTACGGGCCGACATGACCGGGATTTTGTAAAACATTACCAGCGAGGGTCTAGATGGGTTAGTTTAGGTCATATTACGATATAGACGTATATAATGTGCCCACCGAGAAGTAGGGTCCGACCCGCCAGGAATGTTGGAAAATACTACATCCGAGATGTTAAGTTGCCTTTGGTTAGGATATATAACGTTATAGACGTATATAATGTCCGCACCGAGACGTACGAGCCGACACGACCGGGATTCTGTAAAACATTACCAGCGAGGGGCTAGATGGGTTAGGTTAGGTTATACTACGTTATAAACGTATATAATGTTCCCACCGAGAAGTGGGGCCGACCAGCCAGGAATGTTGTGAAATACTACATCCGAGATGTTAGGTTCCCTTAGGTTAGGATATATAACGTTATAGACGTATATAATGTCCGCACCGAGACGTACGGGACGACACGACCGGGATTCTGTACAACATTCCCAGCTAGGGGCTAGATGGGTTTGGTTAGGTTATATTACGATATAGACGTATATAATGTTCCCACCGAGAATTGGCGCCGCCCCGCCAGGAATGTTGGAAAATACTACATCCGAGATGTTAGGTTGCCTTAGGTTAGGATATATAACGATATAGACGTATATAATGTCCCCACGGAAAAGTACGGGCCGACATGACCGGGATTTTGTAAAACATTACCAGCGAGGGTCTAGATGGGTTAGTTTAGGTTATATTACGATACAGACGTATATAATGTGCCCACCGTGAATTAGGGTCCGACCCGCCAGGAATGTTGGAAAATACTACATCCGAGATGTTAAGTTGCCTTTGGTTAGGGTATATAACGTTATAGACGTATATAATGTCCGCACCGAGACGTACGAGACGACACGACCGGGATTCTGTAAAACATTACCAGCGAGGGTCTAGATGGGTTAGGTTAGGTTATATTACGATATAGACGTATATAATGTGCCCACCGAGAAGTAGGGTCCGACCCGCCAGGAATGTTGTGAAATACTACATTCGAGATGTTAGGTTGCCTTTGGTTAGGATATATAACGTTATAGACGTATATAATGTCCCCACCGAGAAGTACGGGCCGACAAGACCGGGATTTTGTAAAACATTACCAGCGAGGGTCTAGATGGGTTAGGTTAGGTTATATTACGATATAGACGTATATAATGTGCCCACCGAGAAGTAGGGTCCGACCCGCCAGGGATGTGGGAAAATACTATATTCGAGATGTTAAGTTGCCTTTGGTTAGGATATATAACGTTATAGACGTATATAATGTCCGCACCGAGACGTACGGGACGACACGACCGGGATTCTGTAAAACATTCCCAGCTAGAGGCTAGATGGGTTTGGTTGGGTTATATTACGATATAGACGTATATAATGTTCCCACCGAGAATTGGCGCCGCCCCGCCAGGAATGTGGTTAAATACTACATCCGAGATGTTAGGTTGCCTTAGGTTAGGATATATAACGATATAGACGTATATTATGTCCCCACGGAAAAGTACGGGCCGACATGACCGGGATTTTGTAAAACATTACCAGCGAGGGTCTAGATGGGTTAGTTTAGGTCATATTACGATATAGACGTATATAATGTGCCCACCGAGAAGTAGGGTCCGACCCGCCAGGAATGTTGGAAAATACTACATCCGAGATGTTAAGTTGCCTTTGGTTAGGATATATAACGTTATAGACGTATATAATGTCCGCACCGAGACGTACGAGCCGACACGACCGGGATTCTGTAAAACATTACCAGCGAGAGGCTAGATGGGTTAGGTTAGGTTATACTACGTTATAAACGTATATAATGTTCCCACCGAGAAGTGGGGCCGACCAGCCAGGAATGTTGTGAAATACTACATCCGAGATGTTAGGTTCCCTTAGGTTAGGATATATAACGTTATAGACGTATATAATGTCCCCACCGAGAAGTACGGGCCGACAAGACCGGGATTTTGTAATACATTACCAGCGAGGGTCTAGATGGGTTAGGTTAGGTTATATCACGATATAGACGTATATAATGTGCCCACCGAGAAGTAGGGTCCGACCCGCCAGGAATGTTGTGAAATACTACATCCGAGATGTTAGGTTCCCTTAGGTTAGGATATATAACGTTATAGACGTATATAATGTCCCCACCGAGAAGTACGGGCCGACACGACCGGGATTTTGTAAAACATTACCAGCGAGGGTCTAGGTGGGTTAGGTTAGGTTATATTACGATATAGACGTATATAATGTTCCCACCGAGAAGTAGCAGCCGCCCCGCCAGGGATGTTGGAAAATACTACATCCGAGATGTTAGGTTGCCTTAGGTTAGGATATATAACGATATAGACGTATATAATGTCCCCACGGAAAAGTACGGGCCGACATGACCGGGATTTTGTAAAACATTACCAGCGAGAGTCTAGATGGGTTAGTTTAGGTTATATTACGATATAGACGTATATAATGTGCCCACCGTGAAGTAGGGTCCGACCCACCAGGAATGTTGGAAAATACTACATCCGAGATGTTAAGTTGCCTTTGGTTAGGGTATATAACGTTATAGACGTATATAATGTCCGCACCGAGACGTACGAGACGACACGACCGGGATTCTGTAAAACATTACCAGCGAGGGTCTAGATGGGTTAGGTTAGGTTATATTACGATATAGACGTATATAATGTGCCCACCGAGAAGTAGGGGCCGACCCGGCAGGAATGTTGGAAAATACTACATCCGAGATGTTAGGTTCCCTTAGGTTAGGATATATAACGTTATAGACGTATATAATGTCCCCACGGAAAAGTACGGGCCGACACGACCGGGATTTTGTAAAACATTACCAGCGAGGGTCTAGGTGGGTTAGGTTAGGTTATATTACGATATAGACGTATATAATGTTCCCACCGAGAAGTAGCGGCCGCCCCGCCAGGGATGTTGGAAAATACTACATCCGAGATGTTAGGTTGCCTTAGGTTAGGATATATAACGATATAGACGTATATAATGTCCCCACGGAAAAGTACGGGCCGACATGACCGGGATTTTGTAAAACATTACCACTGAGGTTCTAGATGGGTTAGTTTAGGTTATATTACGATATAGACGTATATAATGTGCCCACGGAAAAGTACGGGCCGACATGATCGGGATTTTGTAAAACATTACCAGCGACGGTCTAGGTGGGTTAGGTTAGGTTATATTACGATATAGACGTATATAATGTTCCCACCGAGAAGTAGCGGCCGCCCCGCCAGGGATGTTGGAAAATACTACATCCGAGATGTTAGGTTGCCTTAGGTTAGGATATATAACGATATAGACGTATATAATGTCCCCACGGAAAAGTACGGGCCGACACGACCGGGATTTTTTAAAACATTACCAGCGATGGTCTAGGTGGGTTAGGTTAGGTTATATTACGATATAGACGTATATAATGTTCCCACCGAGAAGTAGCGGCCGCCCCGCCAGGGATGTTGGAAAATACTACATCCGAGATGTTAGGTTGCCTTAGGTTAGGATATATAACGATATAGACGTATATAATCTCCCCACGGAAAAGTACGGGCCGACATGACCGGGATTTTGTAAAACATTACCAGCGAGGGTCTAGATGGGTTAGTTTAGGTTATATTACGATATAGACGTATATAATGTGCCCACGGAAAAGTACGGGCCGACATGATCGGGATTTTGTAAAACATTACCAGCGAGGGTCTAGGTGGGTTAGGTTAGGTTATATTACGATATAGACGTATATAATGTTCCCACCGAGAAGTAGCGGCCGCCCCGCCAGGGATGTTGGAAAATACTACATCCGAGATGTTAGGTTGCCTTAGGTTAGGATATATAACGATATATACGTATATAATGTCCCCACGGAAAAGTACGGGCCGACATGACCGGGATTTTGTAAAACATTACCAGCGAGGGGCTAGATGGGTTAGGTTAGGTTATACTACGTTATAAACGTATATAATGTTCCCACCGAGAAGTGGGGCCGACCAGCCAGGAATGTTGTGAAATACTACATCCGAGATGTTAGGTTCCCTTAGGTTAGGATATATAACGTTATAGACGTATATAATGTCCCCACCGAGAAGTACGGGCCGACAAGACCGGGATTTTGTAAAACATTACCAGCGAGGGTCTAGATGGGTTAGGTTAGGTTATATTACGATATAGACGTATATAATGTGCCCACCGAGAAGTAGGGTCCGACCCGCCAGGGATGTTGGAAAATACTACATTCGAGATGTTAAGTTGCCTTTGGTTAGGATATATAACGTTATAGACGTATATAATGTCCGCACCGAGACGTACGGGACGACACGACCGGGATTCTGTAAAACATTCCCAGCTAGGGGCTAGATGGGTTTGGTTAGGTGATATTACGATATAGACGTATATAATGTTCCCACCGAGAATTGGCGCCGCCCCGCCAGGAATGTTGTTAAATACTACATCCGAGATGTTAGGTTCCCTTAGGTTAGGATATATAACGTTATAGACGTAAATAATGTCCCCACCGAGAAGTACGGGCCGACACGACCGGGATTTTGTAAAACATTACCAGCGAGGGTCTAGGTGGGTTAGGTTAGGTTATATTACGATATAGACGTATATAATGCTCCCACCGAGAAGTAGCGGCCGCCCCGCCAGGGATGTTGGAAAATACTACATCCGAGATGTTAGGTTGTCTTAGGTTAGGATATATAACGATATAGACGTATATAATGTCCCCACGGAAAAGTACGGGCCGACATGACCGGGATTTTTTAAAAAAATTACCACCGAGGGTCTAGATGGGTTAGTTTAGGTTATATTACGATACAGACGTATATAATGTGCCCACCGTGAAGTAGGGTCCGACCCGCCAGGAATGTTGGAAAATACTACATCCGAGATGTTAAGTTGCCTTTGGTTAGGGTATATAACGTTATAGACGTATATAATGTCCGCACCGAGACGTACGAGACGACACGACCGGGATTCTGTAAAACATTACCAGCGAGGGTCTAGATGGGTTAGGTTAGGTTATATTACGATATAGACGTATATAATGTGCCCACCGAGAAGTAGGGGCCGACCCGGCAGGAATGTTGGAAAATACTACATCCGAGATGTTAGGTTCCCTTAGGTTAGGATATATAACGTTATAGACGTATATAATGTCCCCACGGAAAAGTACGGGCCGACACGACCGGGATTTTGTAAAACATTACCAGCGAGGGTCTAGGTGGGTTAGGTTAGGTTATATTACGATATAGACGTATATAATGTTCCCACCGAGAAGTAGCTGCCGCCCCGCCAGGGATGTTGGAAAATACTACATCCGAGATGTTAGGTTGCCTTAGGTTAGGATATATAACAATATAGACGTATATAATGTCCCCACGGAAAAGTACGGGCCGACATGACCGGGATTTTGTAAAACATTACCAGCGAGGGTCTAGATGGGTTAGTTTAGGTCATATTACGATATAGACGTATATAATGTGGCCACCAAGAAGTAGGGTCCAACCCGCCAGGGATGTTGGAAAATACTACATTCGAGATGTTAAGTTGCCTTTGGTTAGGATATATAACGATATAGACGTATATAATGTTCCCACCGAGAAGTAGCGGCCGCCCCGCCAGGGATGTTGGAAAATACTACATCCGAGATGTTAGGTTGCCTTAGGTTAGGATATATAACGATATATACGTATATAATGTCCCCACGGAAAAGTACGGGCCGACATGACCGGGATTTTGTAAAACATTACCAGCGAGGGTCTAGATGGGTTAGTTTAGGTCACATTACGATATAGACGTATATAATGTGCCCACCGAGAAGTAGGGTCCGACCCGCCAGGAATGTTGGAAAATACTACATCCGAGATGTTAAGTTGCCTTTGGTTAGGATATATAACGTTATAGACGTATATAATGTCCGCACCGAGACGTACGAGCCGACACGACCGGGATTCTGTAAAACATTACCAGCGAGGGGCTAGATGGGTTAGGTTAGGTTATACTACGTTATAAACGTATATAATGTTCCCACCGAGAAGTGGGGCCGACCAGCCAGGAATGTTGTGAAATACTACATCCGAGATGTTAGGTTCCCTTAGGTTAGGATATATAACGTTATAGGCGTATATAATGTCCCCACCGAGAAGTACGGGCCGACAAGACCGGGATTTTGTAATACATTACCAGCGAGGGTCTAGATGGGTTAGGTTAGGTTATATCACGATATAGACGTATATAATGTGCCCACCGAGAAGTAGGGTCCGACCCGCCAGGAATGTTGTGAAATACTACATCCGAGATGTTAGGTTCCCTTAGGTTAGGATATATAACGTTATAGACGTATATAATGTCCCCACCGAGAAGTACGGGCCGACACGACCGGGATTTTGTAAAACATTACCAGCGAGGGTCTAGGTGGGTTAGGTTAGGTTATATTACGATATAGACGTATATAATGTTCCCACCGAGAAGTAGCGGCCGCGCCGCCAGGGATGTTGGAAAATACTACATCCGAGATGTTAGGTTGCCTTAGGTTAGGATATATAACGATATAGACGTATATAATGTCCCCACGGAAAAGTACGGGCCGACATGACCGGGATTTTGTAAAACATTACCAGCGAGGGTCTAGATGGGTTAGTTTAGGTCATATTACGATATAGACGTATATAATGTGCCCGCCGAGAAGTAGGGTCCGACCCGCGAGGGATGTTGGCTAATACTACATCCGAGATGTTAAGTTGCCTTTGGTTAGGGTATATAACGTTATAGACGTATATAATGTCCGCACCGAGACGTACGAGACGACACGACCGGGATTCTGTAAAACATTACCAGCGAGGGTCTAGATGGGTTAGATTAGGTTATATTACGATATAGACGTATATAATGTGCCCACCGAGAAGTAGGGGGCGACCCGGCAGGAATGTTGGAAAATGCTACATGCGAGATGTTAGGTTCCCTTAGGTTAGGATATATAACGTTATAGACGTATATAATGTCCCCACGGAAAAGTACGGGCCGACAAGACCGGGATTTTGTAAAACATTACCAGCGAGGGTCTAGGTGGGTTAGGTTAGGTTATATTACGATATAGACGTATATAATGTTCCCACCGAGAAGTAGCGGCCTCCCCGCCAGGGATGTTGGAAAATACTACATCCGAGATGTTAGGTTGCCTTAGGTTAGGATATATAACGATATAGACGTATATAATGTCCCCACGGAAAAGTACGGGCCGACATGACCGGGAGTCTGTAAAACATTACCAGCGAGGGGCTAGATGGGTTAGGTTAGGTTATACTACGTTATAAACGTATATAATGTTCCCACCGAGAAGTGGGGCCGACCAGCCAGGAATGTTGTGAAATACTACATCCGAGATGTTAGGTTCCCTTAGGTTAGGATATATAACGTTATAGACGTATATAATGTCCCCACCGAGAAGTACGGGCCGACAAGACCGGGATTTTGTAAAACATTACCAGCGAGGGTCTAGATGGGTTAGGTTAGGTTATATTACGATATAGACGTATATAATGTGCCCACCGAGAAGTAGGGTCCGACCCGCCAGGGATGTTGGAAAATACTACATTCGAGATGTTAAGTTGCCTTTGGTTAGGATATATAACGTTATAGACGTATATAATGTCCGCACCGAGACGTACGGGACGACACGACCGGGATTCTGTAAAACATTCCCAGCTAGGGGCTAGATGGGTTTGGTTAGGTGATATTACGATATAGACGTATATAATGTTCCCACCGAGAATTGGCGCCGCCCCGCCAGGAATGTTGTTAAATACTACATCCGAGATGTTAGGTTCCCTTAGGTTAGGATATATAACGTTATAGACGTAAATAATGTCCCCACCGAGAAGTACGGGCCGACACGACCGGGATTTTGTAAAACATTACCAGCGAGGGTCTAGGTGGGTTAGGTTAGGTTATATTACGATATAGACGTATATAATGCTCCCACCGAGAAGTAGCGGCCGCCCCGCCAGGGATGTTGGAAAATACTACATCCGAGATGTTAGGTTGTCTTAGGTTAGGATATATAACGATATAGACGTATATAATGTCCCCAAGGAAAACTACGGGCCGACATGACCGGGATTTTTTAAAAAAATTACCACCGAGGGTCTAGATGGGTTAGTTTAGGTTATATTACGATACAGACGTATATAATGTGCCCACCGTGAAGTAGGGTCCGACCCGCCAGGAATGTTGGAAAATACTACATCCGAGATGTTAAGTTGCCTTTGGTTAGGGTATATAACGTTATAGACGTATATAATGTCCGCACCGAGACGTACGAGACGACACGACCGGGATTCTGTAAAACATTACCAGCGTGGGTCTAGATGGGTTAGGTTAGGTTATATTACGATATAGACGTATATAATGTGCCCACCGAGAAGTAGGGGCCGACCCGGCAGGAATGTTGGAAAATACTACATCCGAGATGTTAGGTTCCCTTAGGTTAGGATATATAACGTTATAGACGTATATAATGTCCCCACGGAAAAGTACGGGCCGACACGACCGGGATTTTGTAAAACATTACCAGCGAGGGTCTAGGTGGGTTAGGTTAGGTTATATTACGATATAGACGTATATAATGTTCCCACCGAGAAGTAGCTGCCGCCCCGCCAGGGATGTTGGAAAATACTACATCCGAGATGTTAGGTTGCCTTAGGTTAGGATATATAACAATATAGACGTATATAATGTCCCCACGGAAAAGTACGGGCCGACATGACCGGGATTTTGTAAAACATTACCAGCGAGGGTCTAGATGGGTTAGTTTAGGTCATATTACGATATAGACGTATATAATGTGGCCACCAAGAAGTAGGGTCCAACCCGCCCGGGATGTTGGAAAATACTACATTCGAGATGTTAAGTTGCCTTTGGTTAGGATATATAACGATATAGACGTATATAATGTTCCCACCGAAAAGTAGCGGCCGCCCCGCCAGGGATGTTGGAAAATACTACATCCGAGATGTTAGGTTGCCTTAGGTTAGGATATATAACGATATAGACGTATATTATGTCCCCACGGAAAAGTACGGGCCGACATGACCGGGATTTTGTAAAACATTACCAGCGAGGGTCTAGATGGGTTAGTTTAGGTCACATTACGATATAGACGTATATAATGTGCCCACCGAGAAGTAGGGTCCGACCCGCCAGGAATGTTGGAAAATACTACATCCGAGATGTTAAGTTGCCTTTGGTTAGGATATATAACGTTATAGACGTATATAATGTCCGCACCGAGACGTACGAGCCGACACGACCGGGATTCTGTAAAACATTACCAGCGAGGGGCTAGATGGGTTAGGTTAGGTTATACTACGTTATAAACGTATATAATGTTCCCACCGAGAAGTGGGGCCGACCAGCCAGGAATGTTGTGAAATACTACATCCGAGATGTTAGGTTCCCTTAGGTTAGGATATATAACGTTATAGACGTATATAATGTCCCCACCGAGAAGTACGGGCCGACAAGACCGGGATTTTGTAATACATTACCAGCGAGGGTCTAGATGGGTTAGGTTAGGTTATATCACGATATAGACGTATATAATGTGCCCACCGAGAAGTAGGGTCCGACCCGCCAGGAATGTTGTGAAATACTACATCCGAGATGTTAGGTTCCCTTAGGTTAGGATATATAACGTTATAGACGTATATAATGTCCCCACCGAGAAGTACGGGCCGACACGACCGGGATTTTGTAAAACATTACCAGCGAGGGTCTAGGTGGGTTAGGTTAGGTTATATTACGATATAGACGTATATAATGTTCCCACCGAGAAGTAGCGGCCGCGCCGCCAGGGATGTTGGAAAATACTACATCCGAGATGTTAGGTTGCCTTAGGTTAGGATATATAACGATATAGACGTATATAATGTCCCCACGGAAAAGTACGGGCCGACATGACCGGGATTTTGTAAAACATTACCAGCGAGAGTCTAGATGGGTTAGTTTAGGTTATATTACGATATAGACGTATATAATGTGCCCACCGTGAAGTAGGGTCCGACCCGCCAGGAATGTTGGAAAATACTACATCCGAGATGTTAAGTTGCCTTTGGTTAGGGTATATGACGTTATAGACGTATATAATGTCCGCACCGAGACGTACGAGACGACACGACCGGGATTCTGTAAAACATTACCAGCGAGGGTCTAGATGGGTTAGGTTAGGTTATATTACGATATAGACGTATATAATGTGCCCACCGAGAAGTAGGGGCCTCCCCGCCAGGAATGTTGGAAAATACTACATCCGAGATGTTAGGTTCCCTTAGGTTAGGATATATAACGTTATAGACGTATATAATGTCCCCACGGAAAAGTACGGGCCGACACGACCGGGATTTTGTAAAACATTACCAGCGAGGGTCTAGATGGGTTAGGTTAGGTTATATTACGATATAGACGTATATAATGTGCCCACCGAGAAGTAGGGTCCGACCCGCCAGGGATGTTGGAAAATACTACATCCGAGATGTTAGGTTGTCTTAGGTTAGGATATATAACGATATAGACGTATATAATGTCCACACGGAAAAGTACGGGCCGACATGACCGGGATTTTTTAAAAAAATTACCACCGAGGGTCTAGATGGGTTAGTTTAGGTTATATTACGATACAGACGTATATAATGTGCCCACCGTGAAGTAGGGTCCGACCCGCCAGGAATGTTGGAAAATACTACATCCGAGATGTTAAGTTGCCTTTGGTTAGGATATATAACGATATAGACATATATAATGTTCCCACCGAGAAGTAGCGGCCGCCCCGCCAGGGATGTTGGAAAATACTACATCCGAGATGTTAGGTTGCCTTAGGTTAGGATATATAACGATATAGACGTATATAATGTCCCCACGGAAAAGTACGGGCCGACATGACCGGGATTTTGTAAAACATTACCAGCGAGGGTCTAGATGGGTTAGTTTAGGTCATATTACGATATAGACGTATATAATGTGCCCACCGAGAAGTAGGGTCCGACCCGCCAGGGATGTTGGAAAATACTACATTCGAGATGTTAAGTTGCCTTTGGTTAGGATATATAACGTCATAGACGTATATAATGTCCGCACCGAGACGTACGGGACGACACGACCGGGATTCTGTAAAACATTCCCAGCTAGGGGCTAGATGGGTTTGGTTAGGTGATATTACGATATAGACGTATATAATGTTCCCACCGAGAATTGGCGCCGCCCCGCCAGGAATGTTGTTGAATACTACATCCGAGATGTTAGGTTCCCTTAGGTTAGGATATATAACGTTATAGACGTAAATAATGTCCCCACCGAGAAGTACGGGCCGACACGACCGGGATTTTGTAAAACATTACCAGCGAGGGTCTAGGTGGGTTAGGTTAGGTTATATTACGATATAGACGTATATAATGTTCCCACCGAGAAGTAGCGGCCGCCCCGCCAGGGATGTTGGAAAATACTACATCCGAGGTGTTAGGTTGTCTTAGGTTAGGATATATAACGATATAGACGTATATAATGTCCCCACGGAAAATTACGGGCCGACATGACCGGGATTTTTTAAAAAAATTACCACCGAGGGTCTAGATGGGTTAGTTTAGGTTATATTACGATACAGACGTATATAATGTGCCCACCGTGAAGTAGGGTCCGACCCGCCAGGAATGTTGGAAAATACTACATCCGAGATGTTAAGTTGCCTTTGGTTAGGGTATATAACGTTATAGACGTATATAATGTCCGCACCGAGACGTACGAGACGATACGACCGGGATTCTGTAAAACATTACCAGCGAGGGTCTAGATGGGTTAGGTTAGGTTATATTACGATATAGACGTATATAATGTGCCCACCGAGAAGTAGGGGCCGACCCGGCAGGAATGTTGGAAAATACTACATCCGAGATGTTAGGTTCCCTTAGGTTAGGATATATAACGTTATAGACGTATATAATGTCCCCACGGAAAAGTACGGGCCGACACGACCGGGATTTTGTAAAACATTACCAGCGAGGGTCTAGGTGGGTTAGGTTAGGTTATATTACGATATAGACGTATATAATGTTCCCACCGAGAAGTAGCGGCCGCCCCGCCAGGGATGTTGGAAAATACTACATCCGAGATGTTAGGTTGCCTTAGGTTAGGATATATAACGATATAGACGTATATAATGTCCCCACGGAAAAGTACGGGCCGACATGACCGGGAGTCTGTAAAACATTACCAGCGAGGGGCTAGATGGGTTAGGTTAGGTTATACTACGTTATAAACGTATATAATGTTCCCACCGAGAAGTGGGGCCGACCAGCCAGGAATGTTGTGAAATACTACATCCGAGATGTTAGGTTCCCTTGGGTTAGGATATATAACGTTATAGACGTATATAATGTCCCCGCCGAGAAGTACGGGCCGACAAGACCGGGATTTTGTAAAACATTACCAGCGAGGGTCTAGATGGGTTAGGTTAGGTTATATTACGATATAGACGTATATAATGTGCCCACCGAGAAGTAGGGTCCGACCCGCCAGGGATGTTGGAAAATACTGCATTCGAGATGTTAAGTTGCCTTTGGTTAGGATATATAACGTTATAGACGTATATAATGTCCGCACCGAGACGTACGGGACGACACGACCGGGATTCTGTAAAACATTCCCAGCTAGGGGCTAGATGGGTTTGGTTAGGTGATATTACGATATAGACGTATATAATGTTCCCACCGAGAATTGGCGCCGCCCCGCCAGGAATGTTGTTAAATACTACATCCGAGATGTTAGGTTCCCTTAGGTTAGGATATATAACGTTATAGACGTAAATAATGTCCCCACCGAGAAGTACGGGCCGACACGACCGGGATTTTGTAAAACATTACCAGCGAGGTTCTAGGTGGGTTAGGTTAGGTTATATTACGATATAGACGTATATAATGTTCCCACCGAGAAGTAGCGGCCGCCCCGCCAGGGATGTTGGAAAATACTACATCCGAGATGTTAGGTTGTCTTAGGTTAGGATATATAACGATATAGACGTATATAATGTCCCCACGGAAAAGTACGGGCCGACATGACCGGGATTTTTTAAAAAAATTACCACCGAGGGTCTAGATGGGTAAGTTTAGGTTATATTACGATACAGACGTATATAATGTGCCCACCGTGAAGTAGGGTCCGACCCGACAGGAATGTTGGAAAATACTACATCCGAGATGTTAAGTTGCCTTTGGTTAGGATATATAACGATATAGACATATATAATGTTCCCACCGAGAAGTAGCGGCCGCCCCGCCAGGGATGTTGGAAAATACTACATCCGAGATGTTAGGTTGCCTTAGGTTAGGATATATAACGATATAGACGTATATAATGTCCCCACGGAAAAGTACGGGCCGACATGACCGGAATTTTGTAAAACATTACCAGCGAGGGTCTAGATGGGTTAGTTTAGGTCATATTACGATATAGACGTATATAATGTGCCCACCGAGAAGTAGGGTCCGACCCGCCAGGGATGTTGGAAAATACTACATTCGAGATGTTAAGTTGCCTTTGGTTAGGATATATAACGTTATAGACGTATATAATGTCCGCACCGAGACGTACGGGACGACACGACCGGGATTCTGTAAAACATTCCCAGCTAGGGGCTAGATGGGTTTGGTTAGGTGATATTACGATATAGACGTATATAATGTTCCCACCGAGAATTGGCGCCGCCCCGCCAGGAATGTTGTTAAATACTACATCCGAGATGTTAGGTTCCCTTAGGTTAGGATATATAACGTTATAGACGTAAATAATGTCCCCACCGAGAAGTACGGGCCGACACGACCGGGATTTTGTAAAACATTACCAGCGAGGTTCTAGGTGGGTTAGGTTAGGTTATATTACGATATAGACGTATATAATGTTCCCACCGAGAAGTAGCGGCCGCCCCGCCAGGGATGTTGGAAAATACTACATCCGAGATGTTAGGTTGTCTTAGGTTAGGATATATAACGTTATAGACGTATATAATGTCCCCACCGAGAAGTACGGGCCGACAAGACCGGGATTTTGTAAAACATTACCAGCGGGGGTCTAGATGGGTTAGGTTAGGTTATATTACGATATAGACGTATATAATGTGCCCACCGAGAAGTAGGGTCCGACCCGCCAGGGATGTTGGAAAATACTACATTCGAGATGTTAAGTTGCCTTTGGTTAGGATATATAACGTTATAGACGTATATAATGTCCGCACCGAGACGTACGGGACGACACGACCGGGATTCTGTAAAACATTCCCAGCTAGGGGCTAGATGGGTTTGGTTAGGTGATATTACGATATAGACGTATATAATGTTCCCACCGAGAATTGGCGCCGCCCCGCCAGGAATGTTGTTGAATACTACATCCGAGATGTTAGGTTCCCTTAGGTTAGGATATATAACGTTATAGACGTAAATAATGTCCCCACCGAGAAGTACGGGCCGACACGACCAGGATTTTGTAAAACATTACCAGCGAGGTTCTAGGTGGGTTAGGTTAGGTTATATTACGATATAGACGTATATAATGTTCCCACCGAGAAGTAGCGGCCGCCCCGCCAGGGATGTTGGAAAATACTACATCCGAGATGTTAGGTTGTCTTAGGTTAGGATATATAACGATATAGACGTATATAATGTCCACACGGAAAAGTACGGGCCGACATGACCGGGACTTTTTAAAAAAATTACCACCGAGGGTCTAGATGGGTTAGTTTAGGTTATATTACGATACAGACGTATATAATGTGCCCACCGTGAAGTAGGGTCCGACCCGCCAGGAATGTTGGAAAATACTACATCCGAGATGTTAAGTTGCCTTTGGTTAGGATATATAACGATATAGACATATATAATGTTCCCACCGAGAAGTAGCGGCCGCCCCGCCAGGGATGTTGGAAAATACTACATCCGAGATGTTAGGTTGCCTTAGGTTAGGATATATAACGATATAGACGTATATAATGTCCCCACGGAAAAGTACGGGCCGACATGACCGGGATTTTTTAAAAAAATTACCACCGAGGGTCTAGATGGGTAAGTTTAGGTTATATTACGATACAGACGTATATAATGTGCCCACCGTGAAGTAGGGTCCGACCTGACAGGAATGTTGGAAAATACTACATCCGAGATGTTAAGTTGCCTTTGGTTAGGATATATAACGATATAGACATATATAATGTTCCCACCGAGAAGTAGCGGCCGCCCCGCCAGGGATGTTGGAAAATACTACATCCGAGATGTTAGGTTGCCTTAGGTTAGGATATATAACGATATAGACGTATATAATGTCCCCACGGAAAAGTACGGGCCGACACGACCGGGATTATGTAAAACATTAACAGCGAGGGTCTAGATGGGTTAGGTTAGGTTATATTACGATATAGACGTATATAATGTGCCCACCGAGAAGTAGGGGCCGACCCGCCAGGAATGTTGTGAAATACTACATCCGAGATGTTAGGTTCCCTTAGGTTAGGATATATAACGTTATAGACGTATACAATGTCCGCACCGAGACGTACGAGACGACACGACCGGGATTCTGTAAAACATTACCAGCGAGGGTCTAGATGGGTTAGGTTAGGTTATATTACGATATAGACGTATATAATGTTCCCACCGAGAATTGGCGCCGCCCCGCCAGGAATGTTGTTAAATACTACATCCGAGATGTTAGGTTCCCTTAGGTTAGGATATATAACGTTATAGACGTAAATAATGTCCCCACCGAGAAGTACGGGCCGACACGACCGGGATTTTGTAAAACATTACCAGCGAGGTTCTAGGTGGGTTAGGTTAGGTTATATTACGATATAGACGTATATAATGTTCCCACCGAGAAGTAGCGGCCGCCCCGCCAGGGATGTTGGAAAATACTACATCCGAGATGTTAGGTTGTCTTAGGTTAGGATATATAACGTTATAGACGTATATAATGTCCCCACCGAGAAGTACGGGCCGACAAGACCGGGATTTTGTAAAACATTACCAGCGGGGGTCTAGATGGGTTAGGTTAGGTTATATTACGATATAGACGTATATAATGTGCCCACCGAGAAGTAGGGTCCGACCCGCCAGGGATGTTGGAAAATACTACATTCGAGATGTTAAGTTGCCTTTGGTTAGGATATATAACGTTATAGACGTATATAATGTCCGCACCGAGACGTACGGGACGACACGACCGGGATTCTGTAAAACATTCCCAGCTAGGGGCTAGATGGGTTTGGTTAGGTGATATTACGATATAGACGTATATAATGTTCCCACCGAGAATTGGCGCCGCCCCGCCAGGAATGTTGTTGAATACTACATCCGAGATGTTAGGTTCCCTTAGGTTAGGATATATAACGTTATAGACGTAAATAATGTCCCCACCGAGAAGTACGGGCCGACACGACCAGGATTTTGTAAAACATTACCAGCGAGGTTCTAGGTGGGTTAGGTTAGGTTATATTACGATATAGACGTATATAATGTTCCCACCGAGAAGTAGCGGCCGCCCCGCCAGGGATGTTGGAAAATACTACATCCGAGATGTTAGGTTGTCTTAGGTTAGGATATATAACGATATAGACGTATATAATGTCCACACGGAAAAGTACGGGCCGACATGACCGGGACTTTTTAAAAAAATTACCACCGAGGGTCTAGATGGGTTAGTTTAGGTTATATTACGATACAGACGTATATAATGTGCCCACCGTGAAGTAGGGTCCGACCCGCCAGGAATGTTGGAAAATACTACATCCGAGATGTTAAGTTGCCTTTGGTTAGGATATATAACGATATAGACATATATAATGTTCCCACCGAGAAGTAGCGGCCGCCCCGCCAGGGATGTTGGAAAATACTACATCCGAGATGTTAGGTTGCCTTAGGTTAGGATATATAACGATATAGACGTATATAATGTCCCCACGGAAAAGTACGGGCCGACATGACCGGGATTTTGTAAAACATTACCAGCGAGGGTCTAGATGGGTTAGTTTAGGTCATATTACGATATAGACGTATATAATGTGCCCACCGAGAAGTAGGGTCCGACCCGCCAGGGATGTTGGAAAATACTACATTCGAGATGTTAAGTTGCCTTTGGTTAGGATATATAACGTTATAGACGTATATAATGTCCGCACCGAGACGTACGGGACGACACGACCGGGATTCTGTAAAACATTCCCAGCTAGGGGCTAGATGGGTTTGGTTAGGTGATATTACGATATAGACGTATATAATGTTCCCACCGAGAATTGGCGCCGCCCCGCCAGGAATGTTGTTAAATACTACATCCGAGATGTTAGGTTCCCTTAGGTTAGGATATATAACGTTATAGACGTAAATAATGTCCCCACCGAGAAGTACGGGCCGACACGACCGGGATTTTGTAAAACATTACCAGCGAGGTTCTAGGTGGGTTAGGTTAGGTTATATTACGATATAGACGTATATAATGTTCCCACCGAGAAGTAGCGGCCGCCCCGCCAGGAATGTTGGAAAATACTACATCCGAGATGTTAGGTTGTCTTAGGTTAGGATATATAACGATATAGACGTATATAATGTCCACACGGAAAAGTACGGGCCGACATGACCGGGACTTTTTAAAAAAATTACCACCGAGGGTCTAGATGGGTTAGTTTAGGTTATATTACGATACAGACGTATATAATGTGCCCACCGTGAAGTAGGGTCCGACCCGCCAGGAATGTTGGAAAATACTACATCCGAGATGTTAAGTTGCCTTTGGTTAGGATATATAACGATATAGACATATATAATGTTCCCACCGAGAAGTAGCGGCCGCCCCGCCAGGGATGTTGGAAAATACTACATCCGAGATGTTAGGTTGCCTTAGGTTAGGATATATAACGATATAGACGTATATAATGTCCCCACGGAAAAGTACGGGCCGACATGACCGGGATTTTGTAAAACATTACCAGCGAGGGTCTAGATGGGTTAGTTTAGGTCATATTACGATATAGACGTATATAATGTGCCCACCGAGAAGTAGGGTCCGACCCGCCAGGGATGTTGGAAAATACTACATTCGAGATGTTAAGTTGCCTTTGGTTAGGATATATAACGTTATAGACGTATATAATGTCCGCACCGAGACGTACGGGACGACACGACCGGGATTCTGTAAAACATTCCCAGCTAGGGGCTAGATGGGTTTGGTTAGGTGATATTACGATATAGACGTATATAATGTTCCCACCGAGAATTGGCGCCGCCCCGCCAGGAATGTTGTTAAATACTACATCCGAGATGTTAGGTTCCCTTAGGTTAGGATATATAACGTTATAGACGTAAATAATGTCCCCACCGAGAAGTACGGGCCGACACGACCGGGATTTTGTAAAACATTACCAGCGAGGGTCTAGGTGGGTTAGGTTAGGTTATATTACGATATAGACGTATATAATGTTCCCACCGAGAAGTAGCGGCCGCCCCGCCAGGGATGTTGGAAAATACTACATCCGAGATGTTAGGTTGTCTTAGGTTAGGATATATAACGTTATAGACGTATATAATGTCCCCACCGAGAAGTACGGGCCGACAAGACCGGGATTTTGTAAAACATTACCAGCGAGGGTCTAGATGGGTTAGGTTAGGTTATATTACGATATAGACGTATATAATGTGCCCACCGAGAAGTAGGGTCCGACCCGCCAGGGATGTTGGAAAATACTACATCCGAGATGTTAAGTTGCCTTTGGTTAGGGTATATAACGTTATAGACGTATATAATGTCCGCACCGAGACGTACGAGACGATACGACCGGGATTCTGTAAAACATTACCAGCGAGGGTCTAGATGGGTTAGGTTAGGTTATATTACGATATAGACGTATATAATGTGCCCACCGAGAAGTAGGGGCCGACCCGGCAGGAATGTTGGAAAATACTACATCCGAGATGTTAGGTTCCCTTAGGTTAGGATATATAACGTTATAGACGTATATAATGTCCCCACGGAAAAGTACGGGCCGACACGACCGGGATTTTGTAAAACATTACCAGCGAGGTTCTAGGTGGGTTAGGTTAGGTTATATTACGATATAGACGTATATAATGTTCCCACCGAGAAGTAGCGGCCGCCCCGCCAGGGATGTTGGAAAATACTACATCCGAGATGTTAGGTTGCCTTAGGTTAGGATATATAACGATATAGACGTATATAATGTCCCCACGGAAAAGTACGGGCCGACATGACCGGGAGTGTGTAAAACATTACCAGCGAGGGGCTAGATGGGTTAGGTTAGGTTATACTACGTTATAAACGTATATAATGTTCCCACCGAGAAGTGGGGCCGACCAGCCAGGAATGTTGTGAAATACTACATCCGAGATGTTAGGTTCCCTTGGGTTAGGATATATAACGTTATAGACGTATATAATGTCCCCGCCGAGAAGTACGGGCCGACAAGACCGGGATTTTGTAAAACATTACCAGCGAGGGTCTAGATGGGTTAGGTTAGGTTATATTACGATATAGACGTATATAATGTGCCCACCGAGAAGTAGGGTCCGACCCGCCAGGGATGTTGGAAAATACTACATTCGAGATGTTAAGTTGCCTTTGGTTAGGATATATAACGTTATAGACGTATATAATGTCCGCACCGAGACGTACGGGACGACACGACCGGGATTCTGTAAAACATTCCCAGCTAGGGGCTAGATGGGTTTGGTTAGGTGATATTACGATATAGACGTATATAATGTTCCCACCGAGAATTGGCGCCGCCCCGCCAGGAATGTTGTTAAATACTACATCCGAGATGTTAGGTTCCCTTAGGTTAGGATATATAACGTTATAGACGTAAATAATGTCCCCACCGAGAAGTACGGGCCGACACGACCGGGATTTTGTAAAACATTACCAGCGAGGGTCTAGGTGGGTTAGGTTAGGTTAAATTACGATATAGACGTATATAATGTTCCCACCGAGAAGTAGCGGCCGCCCCGCCAGGGATGTTGGAAAATACTACATCCGAGATGTTAGGTTGTCTTAGGTTAGGATATATAACGTTATAGACGTATATAATGTCCGCACCGAGACGTACGAGACGATACGACCGGGATTCTGTAAAACATTCCCAGCTAGGGGCTAGATGGGTTTGGTTAGGTGATATTACGATATAGACGTATATAATGTTCCCACCGAGAATTGGCGCCGCCCCGCCAGGAATGTTGTTGAATACTACATCCGAGATGTTAGGTTCCCTTAGGTTAGGATATATAACGTTATAGACGTAAATAATGTCCCCACCGAGAAGTACGGGCCGACACGACCGGGATTTTGTAAAACATTACCAGCGAGGTTCTAGGTGGGTTAGGTTAGGTTATATTACGATATAGACGTATATAATGTTCCCACCGAGAAGTAGCGGCCGCCCCGCCAGGAATGTTGGAAAATACTACATCCGAGATGTTAGGTTGTCTTAGGTTAGGATATATAACGATATAGACGTATATAATGTCCACACGGAAAAGTACGGGCCGACATGACCGGGACTTTTTAAAAAAATTACCACCGAGGGTCTAGATGGGTTAGTTTAGGTTATATTACGATACAGACGTATATAATGTGCCCACCGTGAAGTAGGGTCCGACCCGCCAGGAATGTTGGAAAATACTACATCCGAGATGTTAAGTTGCCTTTGGTTAGGATATATAACGATATAGACATATATAATGTTCCCACCGAGAAGTAGCGGCCGCCCCGCCAGGGATGTTGGAAAATACTGCATCCGAGATGTTAGGTTGCCTTAGGTTAGGATATATAACGATATAGACGTATATAATGTCCCCACGGAAAAGTACGGGCCGACATGACCGGGATTTTGTAAAACATTACCAGCGAGGGTCTAGATGGGTTAGTTTAGGTCATATTACGATATAGACGTATATAATGTGCCCACCGAGAAGTAGGGTCCGACCCGCCAGGGATGTTGGAAAATACTACATTCGAGATGTTAAGTTGCCTTTGGTTAGGATATATAACGTTATAGACGTATATAATGTCCGCACCGAGACGTACGGGACGACACGACCGGGATTCTGTAAAACATTCCCAGCTAGGGGCTAGATGGGTTTGGTTAGGTGATATTACGATATAGACGTATATAATGTTCCCACCGAGAATTGGCGCCGCCCCGCCAGGAATGTTGTTAAATACTACATCCGAGATGTTAGGTTCCCTTAGGTTAGGATATATAACGTTATAGACGTAAATAATGTCCCCACCGAGAAGTACGGGCCGACACGACCGGGATTTTGTAAAACATTACCAGCGAGGGTCTAGGTGGGTTAGGTTAGGTTATATTACGATATAGACGTATATAATGTTCCCACCGAGAAGTAGCGGCCGCCCCGCCAGGGATGTTGGAAAATACTACATCCGAGATGTTAGGTTGTCTTAGGTTAGGATATATAACGTTATAGACGTATATAATGTCCCCACCGAGAAGTACGGGCCGACAAGACCGGGATTTTGTAAAACATTACCAGCGAGGGTCTAGATGGGTTAGGTTAGGTTATATTACGATATAGACGTATATAATGTGCCCACCGAGAAGTAGGGTCCGACCCGCCAGGGATGTTGGAAAATACTACATCCGAGATGTTAAGTTGCCTTTGGTTAGGGTATATAACGTTATAGACGTATATAATGTCCGCACCGAGACGTACGAGACGATACGACCGGGATTCTGTAAAACATTACCAGCGAGGGTCTAGATGGGTTAGGTTAGGTTATATTACGATATAGACGTATATAATGTGCCCACCGAGAAGTAGGGGCCGACCCGGCAGGAATGTTGGAAAATACTACATCCGAGATGTTAGGTTCCCTTAGGTTAGGATATATAACGTTATAGACGTATATAATGTCCCCACGGAAAAGTACGGGCCGACACGACCGGGATTTTGTAAAACATTACCAGCGAGGTTCTAGGTGGGTTAGGTTAGGTTATATTACGATATAGACGTATATAATGTTCCCACCGAGAAGTAGCGGCCGCCCCGCCAGGGATGTTGGAAAATACTACATCCGAGATGTTAGGTTGCCTTAGGTTAGGATATATAACGATATAGACGTATATAATGTCCCCACGGAAAAGTACGGGCCGACATGACCAGGAGTGTGTAAAACATTACCAGCGAGGGGCTAGATGGGTTAGGTTAGGTTATACTACGTTATAAACGTATATAATGTTCCCACCGAGAAGTGGGGCCGACCAGCCAGGAATGTTGTGAAATACTACATCCGAGATGTTAGGTTCCCTTGGGTTAGGATATATAACGTTATAGACGTATATAATGTCCCCGCCGAGAAGTACGGGCCGACAAGACCGGGATTTTGTAAAACATTACCAGCGAGGGTCTAGATGGGTTAGGTTAGGTTATATTACGATATAGACGTATATAATGTGCCCACCGAGAAGTAGGGTCCGACCCGCCAGGGATGTTGGAAAATACTACATTCGAGATGTTAAGTTGCCTTTGGTTAGGATATATAACGTTATAGACGTATATAATGTCCGCACCGAGACGTACGGGACGACACGACCGGGATTCTGTAAAACATTCCCAGCTAGGGGCTAGATGGGTTTGGTTAGGTGATATTACGATATAGACGTATATAATGTTCCCACCGAGAATTGGCGCCGCCCCGCCAGGAATGTTGTTAAATACTACATCCGAGATGTTAGGTTCCCTTAGGTTAGGATATATAACGTTATAGACGTAAATAATGTCCCCACCGAGAAGTACGGGCCGACACGACCGGGATTTTGTAAAACATTACCAGCGAGGGTCTAGGTGGGTTAGGTTAGGTTAAATTACGATATAGACGTATATAATGTTCCCACCGAGAAGTAGCGGCCGCCCCGCCAGGGATGTTGGAAAATACTACATCCGAGATGTTAGGTTGTCTTAGGTTAGGATATATAACGTTATAGACGTATATAATGTCCGCACCGAGACGTACGAGACGATACGACCGGGATTCTGTAAAACATTCCCAGCTAGGGGCTAGATGGGTTTGGTTAGGTGATATTACGATATAGACGTATATAATGTTCCCACCGAGAATTGGCGCCGCCCCGCCAGGAATGTTGTTGAATACTACATCCGAGATGTTAGGTTCCCTTAGGTTAGGATATATAACGTTATAGACGTAAATAATGTCCCCACCGAGAAGTACGGGCCGACACGACCGGGATTTTGTAAAACATTACCAGCGAGGGTCTAGGTGGGTTAGGTTAGGTTATATTACGATATAGACGTATATAATGTTCCCACCGAGAAGTAGCGGCCGCCCCGCCAGGGATGTTGGAAAATACTACATCCGAGATGTTAGGTTGTCTTAGGTTAGGATATATAACGATATAGACGTATATAATGTCCCCACGGAAAAGTACGGGCCGACATGACCGGGATTTTTTAAAAAAATTACCACCGAGGGTCTAGATGGGTTAGTTTAGGTTATATTACGATACAGACGTATATAATGTGTCCACCGTGAAGTAGGGTCCGACCCGCCAGGAATGTTGGAAAATACTACATCCGAGATGTTAAGTTGCCTTTGGTTAGGGTATATAACGTTATAGACGTATATAATGTCCGCACCGAGACGTACGAGACGATACGACCGGGATTCTGTAAAACATTACCAGCGAGGGTCTAGATGGGTTAGGTTAGGTTATATTACGATATAGACGTATATAATGTGCCCACCGAGAAGTAGGGGCCGACCCGGCAGGAATGTTGGAAAATACTACATCCGAGATGTTAGGTTCCCTTAGGTTAGGATATATAACGTTATAGACGTATATAATGTCCCCACGGAAAAGTACGGGCCGACACGACCGGGATTTTGTAAAACATTACCAGCGAGGTTCTAGGTGGGTTAGGTTAGGTTATATTACGATATAGACGTATATAATGTTCCCACCGAGAAGTAGCGGCCGCCCCGCCAGGGATGTTGGAAAATACTACATCCGAGATGTTAGGTTGCCTTAGGTTAGGATATATAACGATATAGACGTATATAATGTCCCCACGGAAAAGTACGGGCCGACATGACCGGGAGTCTGTAAAACATTACCAGCGAGGGGCTAGATGGGTTAGGTTAGGTTATACTACGTTATAAACGTATATAATGTTCCCACCGAGAAGTGGGGCCGACCAGCCAGGAATGTTGTGAAATACTACATCCGAGATGTTAGGTTCCCTTGGGTTAGGATATATAACGTTATAGACGTATATAATGTCCCCGCCGAGAAGTACGGGCCGACAAGACCGGGATTTTGTAAAACATTACCAGCGAGGGTCTAGATGGGTTAGGTTAGGTTATATTACGATATAGACGTATATAATGTGCCCACCGAGAAGTAGGGTCCGACCCGCCAGGAATGTTGGAAAATACTACATCCGAGATGTTAAGTTGCCTTTGGTTAGGATATATAACGATATAGACATATATAATGTTCCCACCGAGAAGTAGCGGCCGCCCCGCCAGGGATGTTGGAAAATACTACATCCGAGATGTTAGGTTGCCTTAGGTTAGGATATATAACGATATAGACGTATATAATGTCCCCACGGAAAAGTACGGGCCGACATGACCGGGATTTTGTAAAACATTACCAGCGAGGGTCTAGATGGGTTAGTTTAGGTCATATTACGATATAGACGTATATAATGTGCCCACCGAGAAGTAGGGTCCGACCCGCCAGGGATGTTGGAAAATACTACATTCGAGATGTTAAGTTGCCTTTGGTTAGGATATATAACGTTATAGACGTATATAATGTCCGCACCGAGACGTAAGGGACGACACGACCGGGATTCTGTAAAACATTCCCAGCTAGGGGCTAGATGGGTTTGGTTAGGTGATATTACGATATAGACGTATATAATGTTCCCACCGAGAATTGGCGCCGCCCCGCCAGGAATGTTGTTAAATACTACATCCGAGATGTTAGGTTCCCTTAGGTTAGGATATATAACGTTATAGACGTAAATAATGTCCCCACCGAGAAGTACGGGCCGACACGACCGGGATTTTGTAAAACATTACCAGCGAGGTTCTAGGTGGGTTAGGTTAGGTTATATTACGATATAGACGTATATAATGTTCCCACCGAGAAGTAGCGGCCGCCCCGCCAGGGATGTTGGAAAATACTACATCCGAGATGTTAGGTTGTCTTAGGTTAGGATATATAACGATATAGACGTATATAATGTCCCCACGGAAAAGTACGGGCCGACATGACCGGGATTTTTTAAAAAAATTACCACCGAGGGTCTAGATGGGTAAGTTTAGGTTATATTACGATACAGACGTATATAATGTGCCCACCGTGAAGTAGGGTCCGACCCGCCAGGAATGTTGGAAAATACTACATCCGAGATGTTAAGTTGCCTTTGGTTAGGATATATAACGATATAGACATATATAATGTTCCCACCGAGAAGTAGCGGCCGCCCCGCCAGGGATGTTGGAAAATACTACATCCGAGATGTTAGGTTGCCTTAGGTTAGGATATATAACGATATAGACGTATATAATGTCCCTACGGAAAAGTACGGGCCGACATGACCGGGATTTTGTAAAACATTACCAGCGAGGGTCTAGATGGGTTAGTTTAGGTCATATTACGATATAGACGTATATAATGTGCCCACCGAGAAGTAGGGTCCGACCCGCCAGGGATGTTGGAAAATACTACATTCGAGATGTTAAGTTGCCTTTGGTTAGGATATATAACGTTATAGACGTATATAATGTCCGCACCGAGACGTACGGGACGACACGACCGGGATTCGGTAAAACATTCCCAGCTAGGGGCTAGATGGGTTTGGTTAGGTGATATTACGATATAGACGTATATAATGTTCCCACCGAGAATTGGCGCCGCCCCGCCAGGAATGTTGTTAAATACTACATCCGAGATGTTAGGTTCCCTTAGGTTAGGATATATAACGTTATAGACGTAAATAATGTCCCCACCGAGAATTACGGGCCGACACGACCGGGATTTTGTAAAACATTACCAGCGAGGGTCTAGGTGTGTTAGGTTAGGTTATATTACGATATAGACGTATATAATGTTGCCACCGAGAAGTAGCGGCCGCCCCGCCAGGGATGTTGGAAAATACTACATCCGAGATGTTAGGTTGTCTTAGGTTAGGATATATAACGATATAGACGTATATAATGTCCCCACGGAAAAGTACGGGCCGACATGACCGGGATTTTGTAAAACATTACCAGCGAGGGTCTAGATGGGTTAGTTTAGGTTATATTACGATACAGACGTATATAATGTTCCCACCGTGAAGTAGGGTCCGACCCGCCAGGAATGTTGGAAAATACTACATCCGAGATGTTAAGTTGCCTTTGGTTAGGGTATATAACGTTATAGACGTATATAATATCCGCACCGAGACGTACGAGACGACACGACCGGGATTCTGTAAAACATTACCAGCGAGGGTCTAGATGGGTTAGGTTAGGTTATATTACGATATAGACGTATATAATGTGCCCACCGAGAAGTAGGGGCCGACCCGGCAGGAATGTTGGAAAATACTACATCCGAGATGTTAGGTTCCCTTAGGTTAGGATATATAACGTTATAGACGTATATAATGTCCCCACGGAAAAGTACGGGCCGACACGACCGGGATTTTGTAAAACATTACCAGCGAGGGTCTAGATGGGTTAGTTTAGGTTATATTACGATATAGACGTATATAATGTGCCCACGGAAAAGTACGGGCCGACACGATCGGGATTTTGTAAAACATTACCAGCGAGGGTCTAGGTGGGTTAGGTTAGGTTATACTACGTTATAAACGTATATAATGTTCCCACCGAGAAGTGGGGCCGACCAGCCAGGAATGTTGTGAAATACTACATCCGAGATGTTAGGTTCCCTTAGGTTAGGATATATAACGTTATAGGAGTATATAATGTCCCCGCCGAGAAGTACGGGCCGACAAGACCGGGATTTTGTAAAACATTACCAGCGAGGTTCTAGGTGGGTTAGGTTAGGTTATATTACGATATAGACGTATATAATGTTCCCACCGAGAAGTAGCGGCCGCCCCGCCAGGGATGTTGGAAAATACTACATCCGAGATGTTAGGTTGTCTTAGGTTAGGATATATAACGATATAGGCGTATATAATGTCCCCACGGAAAAGTACGGGCCGACATGACCGGGATTTTTTTAAAAAATTACCACCGAGGGTCTAGATGGGTTAGTTTAGGTTATATTACGATACAGACGTATATAATGTGCCCACCGTGAAGTAGGGTCCGACCCGCCAGGAATGTTGGAGAATACTACATCCGAGATGTTAAGTTGCCTTTGGTTAGGATATATAACGATATAGACATATATAATGTTCCCACCGAGAAGTAGCGGCCGCCCCGCCAGGGATGTTGGAAAATACTACATCCGAGATGTTAGGTTGCCTTAGGTTAGGATATATAACGATATAGACGTATATAATGTCCCCACGGAAAAGTACGGGCCGACATGACCGGGATTTTGTAAAACATTACCAGCGAGGGTCTAGATGGGTTAGTTTAGGTTATATTACGATATAGACGTATATAATGTGCCCACGGAAAAGTACGGGCCGACATGATCGGGATTTTGTAAAACATTACCAGCGAGGGTCTAGGTGGGTTAGGTTAGGTTATATTACGATATAGACGTATATAATGTGCCCACCGAGAAGTAGGGGCCGACCCGGCAGGAATGTTGGAAAATGCTACATGCGAGATGTTAGGTTCCCTTAGGTTAGGATATATAACGTTATAGACGTATATAATGTCCCCACCGAGAAGTACGGGCCGACAAGACCGGGATTTTGTAAAACATTACCAGCGAGGGTCTAGATGGGTTAGGTTAGGTTATATTACGATATAGACGTATATAATGTGCCCACCGAGAAGTAGGGTCCGACCCGCCAGGGATGTTGGAAAATACTACATTCGAGATGTTAAGTTGCCTTTGGTTAGGATATATAACGTTATAGACGTATATAATGTCCGCACCGAGACGTACGGGACGACACGACCTGGATTCTGTAAAACATTCCCAGCTAGGGGCTAGATGGGTTTGGTTAGGTGATAGTACGATATAGACGTATATAATGTTCCCACCGAGAATTGGCGCCGCCCCGCCAGGAATGTTGTTAAATACTACATCCGAGATGTTAGGTTCCCTTAGGTTAGGATATATAACGTTATAGACGTAAATAATGTCCCCACCGAGAAGTACGGGCCGACACGACCGGGATTTTGTAAAACATTACCAGCGAGGGTCTAGGTGGGTTAGGTTAGGTTATATTCCGATATAGACGTATATAATGTGCCCACCGTGAAGTAGGGTCCGACCCGCCAGGAATGTTGGAAAATACTACATCCGAGATGTTAAGTTGCCTTTGGTTAGGGTATATAACGTTATAGACGTATATAATGTCCGCACCGAGACGTACGAGACGACACGACCGGGATACTGTAAAACATTACCAGCGAGGGTCTAGATGGGTTAGGTTAGGTTATATTACGATATAGACGTATATAATGTGCCCACCGAGAAGTAGGGGCCGACCCGGCAGGAATGTTGGAAAATACTACATCCGAGATGTTAGGTTCCCTTAGGTTAGGATATATAACGTTATAGACGTATATAATGTCCCCACGGAAAAGTACGGGCCGACACGACCGGGATTTTGTAAAACATTACCAGCGAGGGTCTAGGTGGGTTAGGTTAGGTTATATTACGATATAGACGTATATAATGTTCCCACCGAGAAGTAGCGGCCGCCCCGCCAGGGATGTTGGAAAATACTACATCCGAGATGTTAGGTTGCCTTAGGTTAGGATATATAACGATATAGACGTATATAATGTCCCCACGGAAAAGTACGGGCCGACATGACCGGGATTCTGTAAAACATTACCAGCGAGGGTCTAGATGGGTTAGTTTAGGTCATATTACGATATAGACGTATATAATGTGGCCACCAAGAAGTAGGGTCCAACCCGCCAGGGATGTTGGAAAATACTACATTCGAGATGTTAAGTTGCCTTTGGTTAGGATATACAACGATATAGACGTATATAATGTTCCCACCGAGAAGTAGCGGCCGCCCCGCCAGGGATGTTGGAAAATACTACATCCGAGATGTTAGGTTGCATTAGGTTAGGATATATAATGATATAGACGTATATAATGTCCCCACGGAAAAGTACGGGCCGACAAGACCGGGATTTTGTAAAACATTACCAGCGAGGGTCTAGATGGGTTAGTTTAGGTTATATTACGATATAGACGTATATAATGTGCCCACCGAGAAGTAGGGTCCGACCCGCCAGGAATGTTGGAAAATACTACATCCGAGATGTTAAGTTGCCTTTGGTTAGGATATATAACGTTATAGACGTATATAATGTCCGCACCGAGACGTACGAGACGACACGACTGGGAGTCTGTAAAACATTACCAGCGAGGGGCTAGATGGGTTAGGTTAGGTTATACTACGTTATAAACGTATATAATGTTCCCACCGAGAAGTGGGGCCGACCAGCCAGGAATGTTGTGAAATACTACATCCGAGATGTTAGGTTCCCTTAGGTTAGGATATATAACGTTATAGACGTATATAATGTCCCCACCGAGACGTACGGGACGACACGACCGGGATTCTGTAAAACATTCCCAGCTAGGGGCTAGATGGGTTTGGTTAGGTTATATTACGATATAGACGTATATAATGTTCCCACCGAGAATTGGCGTCGCCCCGCCAGGAATGTTGCGAAATACTACATCCGAGATGTTAGGTTCCCTTAAGTTAGGATATATAACATTACAGACGTAAATAATGTCCCCACCGAGAAGTACGGGCCGACATGACCGGGATTTTGTAAAACATTACCAGCGAGGGTCTAGATGGGTTAGTTTAGGTTATATTACGATACAGACGTATATAATGTTCCCACCGTGAAGTAGGGTCCGACCCGCCAGGAATGTTGGAAAATACTACATCCGAGATGTTAAGTTGCCTTTGGTTAGGGTATATAACGTTATAGACGTATATAATATCCGCACCGAGACGTACGAGACGACACGACCGGGATTCTGTAAAACATTACCAGCGAGGGTCTAGATGGGTTAGGTTAGGTTATATTACGATATAGACGTATATAATGTGCCCACCGAGAAGTAGGGGCCGACCCGGCAGGAATGTTGGAAAATACTACATCCGAGATGTTAGGTTCCCTTAGGTTAGGATATATAACGTTATAGACGTATATAATGTCCCCACGGAAAAGTACGGGCCGACACGACCGGGATTTTATAAAACATTACCAGCGATGGTCTAGGTGGGTTAGGTTAGGTTATATTACGATATAGACGTATATAATGTTCCCACCGAGAAGTAGCGGCCGCCCCGCCAGGGATGTTGGAAAATACTACATCCGAGATGTTAGGTTGCCTTAGGTTAGGATATATAACGATATAGACGTATATAATGTCCCCACGGAAAAGTACGGGCCGACATGACCGGGATTTTGTAAAACATTACCAGCGAGGGTCTAGATGGGTTAGTTTAGGTTATATTACGATATAGACGTATATAATGTGCCCACGGAAAAGTACGGGCCGACATGATCGGTATTTTGTAAAACATTACCAGCGAGGGTCTAGGTGGGTTAGGTTAGGTTATACTACGTTATAAACGTATATAATGTTCCCACCGAGAAGTGGGGCCGACCAGCCAGGAATGTTGTGAAATACTACATCCGAGATGTTAGGTTCCCTTAGGTTAGGATATATGACGTTATAGACGTATATAATGTCCCCGCCGAGAAGTACGGGCCGACAAGACCGGGATTTTGTAAAACATTACCAGCGAGGTTCTAGGTGGGTTAGGTTAGGTTATATTACGATATAGACGTATATAATGTTCCCACCGAGAAGTAGCGGCCGCCCCGCCAGGGATGTTGGAAAATACTACATCCGAGATGTTAGGTTGTCTTAGGTTAGGATATATAACGATATAGGCGTATATAATGTCCCCACGGAAAAGTACGGGCCGACATGACCGGGATTTTTTTAAAAAATTACCACCGAGGGTCTAGATGGGTTAGTTTAGGTTATATTACGATACAGACGTATATAATGTGCCCACCGTGAAGTAGGGTCCGACCCGCCAGGAATGTTGGAAAATACTACATCCGAGATGTTAAGTTGCCTTTGGTTAGGATATATAACGATATAGACATATATAATGTTCCCACCGAGAAGTAGCGGCCGCCCCGCCAGGGATGTTGGAAAATACTACATCCGAGATGTTAGGTTGCCTTAGGTTAGGATATATAACGATATAGACGTATATAATGTCCCCACGGAAAAGTACGGGCCGACAAGACCGGGATTTTGTAAAACATTACCAGCGAGGGTCTAGATGGGTTAGTTTAGGTCATATTACGATATAGACGTATATAATGTGCCCACCGAGAAGTAGGGTCCGACCCGCCAGGGATGTTGGAAAATACTACATTCGAGATGTTAAGTTGCCTTTGGTTAGGATATATAACGTTATAGACGTATATAATGTCCGCACCGAGACGTACGGGACGACACGACCGGGATTCTGTAAAACATTCCCAGCTAGGGGCTAGATGGGTTTGGTTAGGTGATATTACGATATAGACGTATATAATGTTCCCACCGAGAATTGGCGCCGCCCCGCCAGGAATGTTGTTAAATACTACATCCGAGATGTTAGGTTCCCTTAGGTTAGGATATATAACGTTATAGACGTAAATAATGTCCCCACCGAGAATTACGGGCCGACACGACCGGGATTTTGTAAAACATTACCAGCGAGGGTCTAGGTGTGTTAGGTTAGGTTATATTACGATATAGACGTATATAATGTTGCCACCGAGAAGTAGCGGCCGCCCCGCCAGGGATGTTGGAAAATACTACATCCGAGATGTTAGGTTGTCTTAGGTTAGGATATATAACGATATAGACGTATATAATGTCCCCACGGAAAAGTACGGGCCGACATGACCGGGATTTTGTAAAACATTACCAGCGAGGGTCTAGATGGGTTAGTTTAGGTTATATTACGATACAGACGTATATAATGTTCCCACCGTGAAGTAGGGTCCGTCCCGCCAGGAATGTTGGAAAATACTACATCCGAGATGTTAAGTTGCCTTTGGTTAGGGTATATAACGTTATAGACGTATATAATATCCGCACCGAGACGTACGAGACGACACGACCGGGATTCTGTAAAACATTACCAGCGAGGGTCTAGATGTGTTAGGTTAGGTTATATTACGATATAGACGTATATAATGTGCCCACCGAGAAGTAGGGGCCGACCCGGCAGGAATGTTGGAAAATACTACATCCGAGATGTTAGGTTCCCTTAGGTTAGGATATATAACGTTATAGACGTATATAATGTCCCCACGGAAAAGTACGGGCCGACACGACCGGGATTTTGTAAAACATTACCAGCGATGGTCTAGGTGGGTTAGGTTAGGTTATATTACGATATAGACGTATATAATGTTCCCACCGAGAAGTAGCGGCCGCCCCGCCAGGGATGTTGGAAAATACTACATCCGAGATGTTAGGTTGCCTTAGGTTAGGATATATAACGATATAGACGTATATAATGTCCCCACGGAAAAGTACGGGCCGACATGACCGGGATTTTGTAAAACATTACCAGCGAGGGTCTAGATGGGTTAGTTTAGGTTATATTACGATATAGACGTATATAATGTGCCCACGGAAAAGTACGGGCCGACATGATCGGGATTTTGTAAAACATTACCAGCGAGGGTCTAGGTGGGTTAGGTTAGGTTATATTACGATATAGACGTATATAATGTTCCCACCGAGAAGTAGCGGCCGCCCCGCCAGGGATGTTGGAAAATACTACATCCGAGATGTTAGGTTGTCTTAGGTTAGGATATATAACGATATAGGCGTATATAATGTCCCCACGGAAAAGTACGGGCCGACATGACCGGGATTTTTTTAAAAAATTACCACCGAGGGTCTAGATGGGTTAGTTTAGGTTATATTACGATACAGACGTATATAATGTGCCCACCGTGAAGTAGGGTCCGACCCGCCAGGAATGTTGGAAAATACTACATCCGAGATGTTAAGTTGCCTTTGGTTAGGATATATAACGATATAGACATATATAATGTTCCCACCGAGAAGTAGCGGCCGCCCCGCCAGGGATGTTGGAAAATACTACATCCGAGATGTTAGGTTGCCTTAGGTTAGGATATATAACGATATAGACGTATATAATGTCCCCACGGAAAAGTACGGGCCGACAAGACCGGGATTTTGTAAAACATTACCAGCGAGGGTCTAGATGGGTTAGTTTAGGTCATATTACGATATAGACGTATATAATGTGCCCACCGAGAAGTAGGGTCCGACCCGCCAGGGATGTTGGAAAATACTACATTCGAGATGTTAAGTTGCCTTTGGTTAGGATATATAACGTTATAGACGTATATAATGTCCGCACCGAGACGTACGGGACGACACGACCGGGATTCTGTAAAACATTCCCAGCTAGGGGCTAGATGGGTTTGGTTAGGTGATATTACGATATAGACGTATATAATGTTCCCACCGAGAATTGGCGCCGCCCCGCCAGGAATGTTGTTAAATACTACATCCGAGATGTTAGGTTCCCTTAGGTTAGGATATATAACGTTATAGACGTAAATAATGTCCCCACCGAGAATTACGGGCCGACACGACCGGGATTTTGTAAAACATTACCAGCGAGGGTCTAGGTGTGTTAGGTTAGGTTATATTACGATATAGACGTATATAATGTTGCCACCGAGAAGTAGCGGCCGCCCCGCCAGGGATGTTGGAAAATACTACATCCGAGATGTTAGGTTGTCTTAGGTTAGGATATATAACGATATAGACGTATATAATGTCCCCACGGAAAAGTACGGGCCGACATGACCGGGATTTTGTAAAACATTACCAGCGAGGGTCTAGATGGGTTAGTTTAGGTTATATTACGATACAGACGTATATAATGTTCCCACCGTGAAGTAGGGTCCGTCCCGCCAGGAATGTTGGAAAATACTACATCCGAGATGTTAAGTTGCCTTTGGTTAGGGTATATAACGTTATAGACGTATATAATATCCGCACCGAGACGTACGAGACGACACGACCGGGATTCTGTAAAACATTACCAGCGAGGGTCTAGATGTGTTAGGTTAGGTTATATTACGATATAGACGTATATAATGTGCCCACCGAGAAGTAGGGGCCGACCCGGCAGGAATGTTGGAAAATACTACATCCGAGATGTTAGGTTCCCTTAGGTTAGGATATATAACGTTATAGACGTATATAATGTCCCCACGGAAAAGTACGGGCCGACACGACCGGGATTTTGTAAAACATTACCAGCGATGGTCTAGGTGGGTTAGGTTAGGTTATATTACGATATAGACGTATATAATGTTCCCACCGAGAAGTAGCGGCCGCCCCGCCAGGGATGTTGGAAAATACTACATCCGAGATGTTAGGTTGCCTTAGGTTAGGATATATAACGATATAGACGTATATAATGTCCCCACGGAAAAGTACGGGCCGACATGACCGGGATTTTGTAAAACATTACCAGCGAGGGTCTAGATGGGTTAGTTTAGGTTATATTACGATATAGACGTATATAATGTGCCCACGGAAAAGTACGGGCCGACATGATCGGGATTTTGTAAAACATTACCAGCGAGGGTCTAGGTGGGTTAGGTTAGGTTATATTACGATATAGACGTATATAATGTTCCTACCGAGAAGTAGCGGCCGCCCCGCCAGGGATGTTGGAAAGTACTACATCCGAGATGTTAGGTTGCCTTAGGTTAGGATATATAACGATATAGACGTATATAATGTCCCCACGGAAAAGTACGGGCCGACATGACCGGGATTTTGTAAAACATTACCAGCGAGGGTCTAGATGGGTTAGTTTAGGTCATATTACGATATAGACGTATATAATGTGCCCGCCGAGAAGTAGCGGCCGCCCCGCCAGGGATGTTGGAAAATACTACATCCGAGATGTTAAGTTGCCTTTGGTTAGGGTATATAACGTTATAGACGTATATAATGTCCGCACCGAGACGTACGAGACGACACGACCGGGATTCTGTAAAACATTACCAGCGAGGGTCTAGATGGGTTAGGTTAGGTTATATTACGATATAGACGTATATAATGTGCCCACCGAGAAGTAGGGGCCGACCCGGCAGGAATGTTGGAAAATGCTACATGCGAGATGTTAGGTTCCCTTAGGTTAGGATATATAACGTTATAGACGTATATAATGTCCCCACGGAAAAGTACGGGCCGACACGACCGGGATTTTGTAAAACATTACCAGCGATGGTCTAGGTGGGTTAGGTTAGGTTATATTACGATATAGACGTATATAATGTTCCCACCGAGAAGTAGCGGCCGCCCCGCCAGGGATGTTGGAAAATACTACATCCGAGATGTTAGGTTGCCTTAGGTTAGGATATATAACGATATAGACGTATATAATGTCCCCACGGAAAAGTACGGGCCGACATGACCGGGATTTTGTAAAACATTACCAGCGAGGGTCTAGATGGGTTAGTTTAGGTTATATTACGATATAGACGTATATAATGTGCCCACGGAAAAGTACGGGCCGACATGATCGGGATTTTGTAAAACATTACCAGCGAGGGTCTAGGTGGGTTAGGTTAGGTTATATTACGATATAGACGTATATAATGTTCCCACCGAGAAGTAGCGGCCGCCCCGCCAGGGATGTTGGAAAGTACTACATCCGAGATGTTAGGTTGCCTTAGGTTAGGATATATAACGATATAGACGTATATAATGTCCCCACGGAAAAGTACGGGCCGACATGACCGGGATTTTGTAAAACATTACCAGCGAGGGTCTAGATGGGTTAGTTTAGGTCATATTACGATATAGACGTATATAATGTGCCCGCCGAGAAGTAGCGGCCGCCCCGCCAGGGATGTTGGAAAATACTACATCCGAGATGTTAAGTTGCCTTTGGTTAGGGTATATAACGTTATAGACGTATATAATGTCCGCACCGAGACGTACGAGACGACACGACCGGGATTCTGTAAAACATTACCAGCGAGGGTCTAGATGGGTTAGGTTAGGTTATATTACGATATAGACGTATATAATGTGCCCACCGAGAAGTAGGGGCCGACCCGGCAGGAATGTTGGAAAATACTACATCCGAGATGTTAGGTTCCCTTAGGTTAGGATATATAACGTTATAGACGTATATAATGTCCCCACGGAAAAGTACGGGCCGACACGACCGGGATTTTGTAAAACATTACCAGCGAGGGTCTAGGTGGGTTAGGTTAGGTTATATTACGATATAGACGTATATAATGTTCCCACCGAGAAGTAGCGGCCGCCCCGCCAGGGATGTTGGAAAATACTACATCCGAGATGTTAGGTTGCCTTAGGTTAGGATATATAACGATATAGACGTATATAATGTCCCCACGGAAAAGTACGGGCCGACATGACCGGGATTCTGTAAAACATTACCAGCGAGGGTCTAGATGGGTTAGTTTAGGTCATATTACGATATAGACGTATATAATGTGGCCACCAAGAAGTAGGGTCCAACCCGCCAGGGATGTTGGAAAATACTACATTCGAGATGTTAAGTTGCCTTTGGTTAGGATATATAACGATATAGACGTATATAATGTTCCCACCGAGAAGTAGCGGCCGCCCCGCCAGGGATGTTGGAAAATACTACATCCGAGATGTTAGGTTGCATTAGGTTAGGATATATAATGATATAGACGTATATAATGTCCCCACGGAAAAGTACGGGCCGACAAGACCGGGATTTTGTAAAACATTACCAGCGAGGGTCTAGATGGGTTAGTTTAGGTTATATTACGATATAGACGTATATAATGTGCCCATCGAGAAGTAGGGTCCGACCCGCCAGGAATGTTGGAAAATACTACATCCGAGATGTTAAGTTGCCTTTGGTTAGGATATATAACGTTATAGACGTATATAATGTCCGCACCGAGACGTACGAGACGACACGACTGGGAGTCTGTAAAACATTACCAGCGAGGGGCTAGATGGGTTAGGTTAGGTTATACTACGTTATAAACGTATATAATGTTCCCACCGAGAAGTGGGGCCGACCAGCCAGGAATGTTGTGAAATACTACATCCGAGATGTTAGGTTCCCTTAGGTTAGGATATATAACGTTATAGACGTATATAATGTCCCCACCGAGACGTACGGGACGACACGACCGGGATTCTGTAAAACATTCCCAGCTAGGGGCTAGATGGGTTTGGTTAGGTTATATTACGATATAGACGTATATAATGTTCCCACCGAGAATTGGCGTCGCCCCGCCAGGAATGTTGCGAAATACTACATCCGAGATGTTAGGTTCCCTTAAGTTAGGATATATAACATTACAGACGTAAATAATGTCCCCACCGAGAAGTACGGGCCGACACGACCGGGATTTTGTAAAACATTATCAGCGAGGGTCTAGGTGGGTTAGGTTAGGTTATATTACGATATAGACGTATATAATGTTCCCACCGAGAAGTAGCGGCCGCCCCGCCAGGGATGTTGGAAAATACTACATCCGAGATGTTAGGTTGCCTTAGGTTAGGATATATAACGATATAGACGTATATAATGTCCCCACGGAAAAGTACGGGCCGACATGACCGGGATTCTGTAAAACATTACCAGCGAGGGTCTAGATGGGTTAGTTTAGGTCATATTACGATATAGACGTATATAATGTGGCCACCAAGAAGTAGGGTCCAACCCGCCAGGGATGTTGGAAAATACTACATTCGAGATGTTAAGTTGCCTTTGGTTAGGATATATAACGATATAGACGTATATAATGTTCCCACCGAGAAGTAGCGGCCGCCCCGCCAGGGATGTTGGAAAATACTACATCCGAGATGTTAGGTTGCATTAGGTTAGGATATATAATGATATAGACGTATATAATGTCCCCACGGAAAAGTACGGGCCGACAAGACCGGGATTTTGTAAAACATTACCAGCGAGGGTCTAGATGGGTTAGTTTAGGATATATTACGATATAGACGTATATAATGTGCCCACCGAGAAGTAGGGTCCGACCCGCCAGGAATGTTGGAAAATACTACATCCGAGATGTTAAGTTGCCTTTGGTTAGGATATATAACGTTATAGACGTATATAATGTCCGCACCGAGACGTACGAGACGACACGACTGGGAGTCTGTAAAACATTACCAGCGAGGGGATAGATGGGTTAGGTTAGGTTATACTACGTTATAAACGTATATAATGTTCCCACCGAGAAGTGGGGCCGACCAGCCAGGAATGTTGTGAAATACTACATCCGAGATGTTAGGTTCCCTTAGGTTAGGATATATAACGTTATAGACGTATATAATGTCCCCACCGAGACGTACGGGACGACACGACCGGGATTCTGTAAAACATTCCCAGCTAGGGGCTAGATGGGTTTGGTTAGGTTATATTACGATATAGACGTATATAATGTTCCCACCGAGAATTGGCGTCGCCCCGCCAGGAATGTTGCGAAATACTACATCCGAGATGTTAGGTTCCCTTAAGTTAGGATATATAACATTACAGACGTAAATAATGTCCCCACCGAGAAGTACGGGCCGACACGACCGGGATTTTGTAAAACATTATCAGCGAGGGTCTAGGTGGGTTAGGTTAGGTTATATTACGATATAGACGTATATAATGTTCCCACCGAGAAGTAGCGGCCGCCCCGCCAGGAATGTTGGAAAATACTACATTCGAGATGTTAGGTTGCCGTTGGTTAGGATATATAACGTTATAGACGTATATAATGTCCGCACCGAGACGTAAGGGACGACACGACCGGGATTCTGTAAAACATTACAAGCGAGGGGCTAGATGGGGTAGGTTAGGTTACACTACGTTATAAACGTATATAATGTTCCCACCGAGAAGTGGGGCCGACCAGCCAGGAATGTTGCGAAATACTACAACCGAGATGTTAGGTTCCCTTAGGTTAGGATGTATAACGTTATAGACGTATATAATGTCCCCACCGAGAAGTACGGGCCGACAAGACCGGGATTTTGTAAAACATTACCAGCGAGGGTCTAGATGGGTTTGGTTAGGTTATATTACGATATAGACGTATATAATGTGCCCACCGAGAAGTAGGGTCCGTCCCGCCAGGGGTGTTGGAGAATACTACATTCGAGATGTTAAGTTGCCTTTGGTTAGGATATATAACGTTATAGACGTATATAATGTCCGCACCGATACGTACGGGACGACACGACCGGGATTCTGTAAAACATTCCCAGCTAGGGGCTAGATGGGTTTGGTTAGGTTATATTACGATATAGACGTATATAATGTTCCCACCGAGAATTGGCGTCGCCCCGCCAGGAATGTTGCGAAATACTACATCCGAGATGTTAGGTTCCCTTAAGTTAGGATATATAACGTTACAGACGTAAATAATGTCCCCACCGAGAAGTACGGGCCGACACGACCGGGATTTTGTAAAACATTACCAGCGAGGGTCTAGGTGGGTTAGGTTAGGTTATATTACGATATAGACGTATATAATGTTCCCACCGAGAAGTAGCGGCCGCCCCGCCAGGAATGTTGGAAAATACTACATCCGAGATGTTAGGTTGCCTTAGGTTAGGATATATAACGATATAGACGTATATAATGTCCCCACGGAAAAGTACGGGCCGACATGACCGGGATTTTGGAAAACATTACCAGCGATGGTCTCGATGGGTTAGGTTAGGTTATATTACGATATAGACTTATATAATGTGCCCACCGAGAAGTAGGTTCCGAACCGCCAGGAATGTTGTGAAATACAACATTCGAGATGTTAGGTTGCCTTTGGTTAGGATATATAACGTTATAGACGTATATAATGTCCGCACCGAGACGTACGAGACGACACGACCGGGATTCTGTAAAACATTACCAGCGAGGGTCTAGATGGGTTAGGTTAGGTTATACTACGATATAGACGTATATAATGTGACCACCGAGAAGTAGGGGCCGACCCGGCAGGAATGTTGGAAAATACTACATCCGAGATGTTAGGTTCCCTTAGGTTAGGATATATAAAATTATAGACGTATATAATGTCCCCACGGAAAAGTACGGGCCGACACGACCGGGATTTTGTAAAACATTACCAGCGAGGGTCTAGATGGGTTAGGTTAGGTTATACTACGATATAGACGTATATAATGTGACCACCGAGAAGTAGGGGCCGACCCGGCAGGAATGTTGGAAAATACTACATCCGAGATGTTAGGTTCCCTTAGGTTAGGATATATAAAATTATAGACGTATATAATGTCCCCACGGAAAAGTACGGGCCGACACGACCGGGATTTTGTAAAACATTACCAGCGAGGGTCTAGATGGGTTAGGTTAGGTTATATTACGATATAGACGTATATAATGTGCCCACCGAGAAGTAGGGTCCGACCCGCCAGGAATGTTGTGAAATACTACATTCGAGATGTTAGGTTGCCTTTGGTTAGGATATATAACGTTATAGACGTATATAATGTCCCCACCGAGAAGTACGGGCCGACAAGACCGGGATTTTGTAAAACATTACCAGCGAGGGTCTAGATGGGTTTGGTTAGGTTATATTACGATATAGACGTATATAATATGCCCACCGAGAAGTAGGGTCCGTCCCGCCAGGGATGTTGGAGAATACTACATTCGAGATGTTAAGTTGCCTTTGGTTAGGATATATAACGTTATAGACGTATATAATGTCCGCACCGAGACGTACGGGACGACACGACCGGGATTCTGTAAAACATTCCCAGCTAGGGGCTAGATGGGTTTGGTTAGGTTATATTACGATATAGACGTATATAATGTTCCCACCGAGAATTGGCGTCGCCCCGCCAGGAATGTTGCGAAATACTACATCCGAGATGTTAGGTTCCCTTAAGTTAGGATATATAACGTTACAGACGTAAATAATGTCCCCACCGAGAAGTACGGGCCGACACGACCGGGATTTTGTAAAACATTACCAGCGAGGGTCTAGGTGGGTTAGGTTAGGTTATATTACGATATAGACGTATATAATGTTCCCACCGAGAAGTAGGGTCCGACCCGCCAGGAATGTTGTGAAATACTACATTCGAGATGTTAGGTTGCCTTTGGTTAGGATATATAACGTTATAGACGTATATAATGTCCGCACCGAGACGTACGGGACGACACGACCGGGATTCTGTAAAACATTACAAGCGAGGGGATAGATGGGTTAGTTTAGGTTATACTACGTTATAAACGTATATAATGTGCCCACCGAGAAGTAGGGGCCGACCCGGCAGGAATGTTGGAAAATACTACATCGGAGATGTTAGGTTGCCTTTGGTTAGGATATATAACGTTATAGACGTATATAATGTCCGGCTTCGAGACGTACGGGAAGATACGAACGGGATTCTGTGAAACATTACCAGCGAGGGTGTAGGTGGCCCAGGTTAGGTTATATTACGTTATAGACGTATATAATGTGCCCACCGAGAAGTAGGGGCCGACCCGCCAGGAATGTTGGAAAATACTACATCCGAGATGTTAGTTTCCCTTAGGTTAGGATATATAAAATTATAAACGTATAAAATGTCCCCACGGAAAAGTACGGGCCGACATGACCGGGATTTTGGAAAACATTACCAGCGATGGTCTCGATGGGTTAGGTTAGGTTATATTACGATATAGACGTATATAATGTGCCCACCGAGAAGTAGGTTCCGAACCGCCAGGAATGTTGTGAAACACAACATTCGAGATGTTAGGTTGCCTTTGGTTAGGATATATAACGTTATAGACGTATATAATGTCCGGCTTCGAGACGTACGGGAAGATACGAACTGGATTCTGTGAAACATTACCAGCGAGGGTGTACGTGGCTTAGGTTAGGTTATATTACGTTATAGACGTATATAATGTGCCCACCGAGAAGTAGGGGCCGACCCGCCAGGAATGTTGGAAAATACTACATCCGAGATGTTAGGTTGCCTTAGGTTAGGATATATAACGATATAGACGTATATAATGTCCCCACGGAAAAGTACGGGCCGACATGACCGGGATTTTGGAAAACATTACCAGCGATGGTCTCGATGGGTTAGGTTAGGTTATATTACGATATAGACTTATATAATGTGCCCACCGAGAAGTAGGTTCCGAACCGCCAGGAATGTTGTGAAATACAACATTCGAGATGTTAGGTTGCCTTTGGTTAGGATATATAACGTTATAGACGTATATAATGTCCGCACCGAGACGTACGAGACGACACGACCGGGATTCTGTAAAACATTACCAGCGAGGGTCTAGATGGGTTAGGTTAGGTTATACTACGATATAGACGTATATAATGTGACCACCGAGAAGTAGGGGCCGACCCGGCAGGAATGTTGGAAAATACTACATCCGAGATGTTAGGTTCCCTTAGGTTAGGATATATAAAATTATAGACGTATATAATGTCCCCACGGAAAAGTACGGGCCGACACGACCGGGATTTTGTAAAACATTACCAGCGAGGGTCTAGATGGGTTAGGTTAGGTTATACTACGATATAGACGTATATAATGTGACCACCGAGAAGTAGGGGCCGACCCGGCAGGAATGTTGGAAAATACTACATCCGAGATGTTAGGTTCTCTTAGGTTAGGATATATAAAATTATAGACGTATATAATGTCCCCACGGAAAAGTACGGGCCGACACGACCGGGATTTTGTAAAACATTACCAGCGAGGGTCTAGATGGGTTAGGTTAGGTTACATTACGATATAGACGTATATAATGTGCCCACCGAGAAGTAGGGTCCGACCCGCCAGGAATGTTGTGAAATACTACATTCGAGATGTTAGGTTGCCTTTGGTTAGGATATATAACGTTATAGACGTATATAATGTCCGCACCGAGACGTAAGGGACGACACGACCGGGATTCTGTAAAACATTACAAGCGAGGGGCTAGATGGGTTAGGTTAGGTTACACTACGTTATAAACGTATATAATGTTCCCACCGAGAAGTGGGGCCGAACAGCCAGGAATGTTGTGAAATACTACAACCGAGATGTTAGGTTCCCTTAGGTTAGGATGTATAACGTTATAGACGTATATAATGTCCCCACCGAGAAGTACGGGCCGACAAGACCGGGATTTTGTAAAACATTACCAGCGAGGGTCTAGATGGGTTTGGTTAGGTTATATTACGATATAGACGTATATAATGTGCCCACCGAGAAGTAGGGTCCGTCCCGCCAGGGATGTTGGAGAATACTACATTCGAGATGTTAAGTTGCCTTTGGTTAGGATATATAACGTTATAGACGTATATAATGTCCGCACCGAGACGTACGGGACGACACGACCGGGATTCTGTAAAACATTCCCAGCTAGGGGCTAGATGGGTTTGGTTAGGTTATATTACGATATAGACGTATATAATGTTCCCACCGAGAATTGGCGTCGCCCCGCCAGGAATGTTGCGAAATACTACATCCGAGACGTTAGGTTCCCTTAAGTTAGGATATATAACGTTACAGACGTAAATAATGTCCCCACCGAGAAGTACGGGCCGACACGACCGGGATTTTGTAAAACATTACCAGCGAGGGTCTAGGTGGGTTAGGTTAGGTTATATTACGATATAGACGTATATAATGTTCCCACCGAGAAGTAGCGGCCGCCCCGCCAGGAATGTTGGAAAATACTACATCCGAGATGTTAGGTTGCCTTAGGTTAGGATATATAACGATATAGACGTATATAATGTCCCCACGGAAAAGTACGGGCCGACATGACCGGGATTTTGGAAAACATTACCAGCGATGGTCTCGATGGGTTAGGTTAGGTTATATTACGATATAGACTTATATAATGTGCCCACCGAGAAGTAGGTTCCGAACCGCCAGGAATGTTGTGAAATACAACATTCGAGATGTTAGGTTGCCTTTGGTTAGGATATATAACGTTATAGACGTATATAATGTCCGGCTTCAAGACGTACGGGAAGATACGAACGGGATTCTGTGAAACATTACCAGCGAAGGTGTAGGTGGCTCAGGTTAGGTTATATTACGTTATAGACGTATATAATGTGCCCACCGAGAAGTAGGGGCCGACCCGCCAGGAATGTTGGAAAATACTACATCCGAGATGTTAGTTTCCCTTAGGTTAGGATATATAAAATTATAGAAGTATAAAATGTCCCCACGGAAAAGTACGGGCCGACATGACCGGGATTTTGGAAAACATTACCAGCGATGGTCTCGATGGGTTAGGTTAGGTTATATTACGATATAGACGTATATAATGTGCCCACCGAGAAGTAGGTTCCGAACCGCCAGGAATGTTGTGAAACACAACATTCGAGATGTTAGGTTGCCTTTGGTTAGGATATATAACGTTATAGACGTATATAATGTCCGGCTTCGAGACGTACGGGAAGATACGAACGGGATTCTGTGAAACATTACCAGCGAGGGTGTACGTGGCTTAGGTTAGGTTATATTACGTTATAGACGTATATAATGTGCCCACCGAGAAGTAGGGGCCGACCCGCCAGGAATGTTGGAAAATACTACATCCGAGATGTTAGTTTCCCTTAGGTTAGGATATATAAAATTATAGACGTATAAAATGTCCCCACGGAAAAGTACGGGCCGTCATGACCGGGATTTTGGAAAACATTACCAGCGAGGGTCTAGATGGGTTAGGTTAGGTTATATTACGATATAGACGTATATAATGTGCCCACCGAGAAGTAGGGTCCGACCCGCCAGGAATGTTGTGAAATACTACATTCGAGATGTTAGGTTGCCTTAGGTTAGGATATATAACGTTATAGACGTATATAATGTCCGCACCGAGACGTACGAGACGACACGACCGGGATTCTGTAAAACATTACCAGCGAGGGTCTAGATGGGTTAGGTTAGGTTATACTACGATATAGACGTATATAATGTGACCACAGAGAAGTAGGGGCCGACCCGGCAGGAATGTTGGAAAATACTACATCCGAGATGTTAGGTTCCCTTAGGTTAGGATATATAAAATTATAGACGTATATAATGTCCCCACGGAAAATTACGGGCCGACACGACCGGGATTTTGTAAAACATTACCAGCGAGGGTCTAGATGGGTTAGGTTAGGTTATATCACGATATAGACGTATATAATGTGCCCACCGAGAAGTAGGGGCCGACCCGCCAGGAATGTTGGAAAATACTACATCGGAGATGTTAGGTTGCCTTTGGTTAGGATATATAACGTTATAGACGTATATAATGTCCGGCTTCGAGACGTACGGGAAGATACGAACGGGATTCTGTGAAACATTACCAGCGAGGGTCTAGATGGGTTAGGTTAGGTTATACTACGATATAGACGTATATAATGTGACCACCGAGAAGTAGGGGCCGACCCGGCAGGAATGTTGGAAAATACTACATCCGAGATGTTAGGTTCCCTTAGGTTAGGATATATAAAATTATAGACGTATATAATGTCCCCACGGAAAAGTACGGGCCGACACGACCGGGATTTTGTAAAACATTACCAGCGAGGGTCTAGATGGGTTAGGTTAGGTTATATTACGATATAGACGTATATAATGTGCCCACCGAGAAGTAGGGTCCGACCCGCCAGGAATGTTGTGAAATACTACATTCGAGATGTTAGGTTGCCTTTGGTTAGGATATATAACGTTATAGACGTATATAATGTCCGCACCGAGACGTAAGGGACGACACGACCGGGATTCTGTAAAACATTACAAGCGAGGGGCTAGATGGGTTAGGTTAGGTTACACTACGTTATAAACGTATATAATGTTCCCACCGAGAAGTGGGGCCGACCAGCCAGGAATGTTGTGAAATACTACAACCGAGATGTTAGGTTCCCTTAGGTTAGGATGTATAACGTTATAGACGTATATAATGTCCCCACCGAGAAGTACGGGCCGACAAGACCGGGATTTTGTAAAACATTACCAGCGAGGGTCTAGATGGGTTTGGTTAGGTTATATTACGATATAGACGTATATAATGTGCCCACCGAGAAGTAGGGTCCGTCCCGCCAGGGATGTTGGAGAATACTACATTCGAGATGTTAAGTTGCCTTTGGTTAGGATATATAACGTTATAGACGTATATAATGTCCGCACCGAGACGTACGGGACGACACGACCGGGATTCTGTAAAACATTCCCAGCTAGGGGCTAGATGGGTTTGGTTAGGTTATATTACGATATAGACGTATATAATGTTCCCACCGAGAATTGGCGTCGCCCCGCCAGGAATGTTGCGAAATACTACATCCGAGACGTTAGGTTCCCTTAAGTTAGGATATATAACGTTACAGACGTAAATAATGTCCCCACCGAGAAGTACGGGCCGACACGACCGGGATTTTGTAAAACATTACCAGCGAGGGTCTAGGTGGGTTAGGTTAGGTTATATTACGATATAGACGTATATAATGTTCCCACCGAGAAGTAGCGGCCGCCCCGCCAGGAATGTTGGAAAATACTACATCCGAGATGTTAGGTTGCCTTAGGTTAGGATATATAACGATATAGACGTATATAATGTCCCCACGGAAAAGTACGGGCCGACATGACCGGGATTTTGGAAAACATTACCAGCGATGGTCTCGATGGGTTAGGTTAGGTTATATTACGATATAGACTTATATAATGTGCCCACCGAGAAGTAGGTTCCGAACCGCCAGGAATGTTGTGAAATACAACATTCGAGATGTTAGGTTGCCTTTGGTTAGGATATATAACGTTATAGACGTATATAATGTCCGCACCGAGACGTACGAGACGACACGACCGGGATTCTGTAAAACATTACCAGCGAGGGTCTAGATGGGTTAGGTTAGGTTATACTACGATATAGACGTATATAATGTGCCCACCGAGAAGTAGGGGCCGACCCGGCAGGAATGTTGGAAAATACTACATCCGAGATGTTAGGTTCCCTTAGGTTAGGATATATAAAATTATAGACGTATATAATGTCCCCACGGAAAAGTACGGGCCGACACGACCGGGATTTTGTAAAACATTACCAGCGAGGGTCTAGATGGGTTAGGTTAGGTTATATCACGATATAGACGTATATAATGTGCCCACCGAGAAGTAGGGGCCGACCCGCCAGGAATGTTGGAAAATACTACATCGGAGATGTTAGGTTGCCTTTGGTTAGGATATATAACGTTATAGACGTATATAATGTCCGGCTTCGAGACGTACGGGAAGATACGAACGGGATTCTGTGAAACATTACCAGCGAGGGTGTAGGTGGCTCAGGTTAGGTTATATTACGTTATAGACGTATATAATGTGCCCACCGAGAAGTAGGGGCCGACCCGCCAGGAATGTTGGAAAATACTACATCCGAGATGTTAGTTTCCCTTAGGTTAGGATATATAAAATTATAGACGTATAAAATGTCCCCACGGAAAAGTACGGGCCGACATGACCGGGATTTTGGAAAACATTACCAGCGATGGTCTCGATGGGTTAGGTTAGGTTATATTACGATATAGACGTATATAATGTGCCCACCGAGAAGTAGGTTCCGAACCGCCAGGAATGTTGTGAAACACAACATTCGAGATGTTAGGTTGCCTTTGGTTAGGATATATAACGTTATAGACGTATATAATGTCCGGCTTCGAGACGTACGGGAAGATACGAACGGGATTCTGTGAAACATTACCAGCGAGGGTGTACGTGGCTTAGGTTAGGTTATATTACGTTATAGACGTATATAATGTGCCCACCGAGAAGTAGGGGCCGACCCGCCAGGAATGTTGGAAAATACTACATCCGAGATGTTAGGTTGCCTTAGGTTAGGATATATAACGATATAGACGTATATAATGTCCCCACGGAAAAGTACGGGCCGACATGACCGGGATTTTGGAAAACATTACCAGCGATGGTCTCGATGGGTTAGGTTAGGTTATATTACGATATAGACTTATATAATGTGCCCACCGAGAAGTAGGTTCCGAACCGCCAGGAATGTTGTGAAATACAACATTCGAGATGTTAGGTTGCCTTTGGTTAGGATATATAACGTTATAGACGTATATAATGTCCGCACCGAGACGTACGAGACGACACGACCGGGATTCTGTAAAACATTACCAGCGAGGGTCTAGATGGGTTAGGTTAGGTTATACTACGATATAGACGTATATAATGTGACCACCGAGAAGCAGGGGCCGACCCGGCAGGAATGTTGGAAAATACTACATCCGAGATGTTAGGTTCCCTTAGGTTAGGATATATAAAATTATAGACGTATATAATGTCCCCACGGAAAAGTACGGGCCGACACGACCGGGATTTTGTAAAACATTACCAGCGAGGGTCTAGATGGGTTAGGTTAGGTTATACTACTACTATATAGACGTATATAATGTGACCACCGAGAAGTAGGGGCCGACCCGGCAGGAATGTTGGAAAATACTACATCCGAGATGTTAGGTTCTCTTAGGTTAGGATATATAAAATTATAGACGTATATAATGTCCCCACGGAAAAGTACGGGCCGACACGACCGGGATTTTGTAAAACATTACCAGCGAGGGTCTAGATGGGTTAGGTTAGGTTACATTACGATATAGACGTATATAATGTGCCCACCGAGAAGTAGGGTCCGACCCGCCAGGAATGTTGTGAAATACTACATTCGAGATGTTAGGTTGCCTTTGGTTAGGATATATAACGTTATAGACGTATATAATGTCCGCACCGAGACGTAAGGGACGACACGACCGGGATTCTGTAAAACATTACAAGCGAGGGGCTAGATGGGTTAGGTTAGGTTACACTACGTTATAAACGTATATAATGTTCCCACCGAGAAGTGGGGCCGACCAGCCAGGAATGTTGTGAAATACTACAACCGAGATGTTAGGTTCCCTTAGGTTAGGATGTATAACGTTATAGACGTATATAATGTCCCCACCGAGAAGTACGGGCCGACAAGACCGGGATTTTGTAAAACATTACCAGCGAGGGTCTAGATGGGTTTGGTTAGGTTATATTACGATATAGACGTATATAATGTGCCCACCGAGAAGTAGGGTCCGTCCCGCCAGGGATGTTGGAGAATACTACATTCGAGATGTTAAGTTGCCTTTGGTTAGGATATATAACGTTATAGACGTATATAATGTCCGCACCGAGACGTACGGGACGACACGACCGGGATTCTGTAAAACATTCCCAGCTAGGGGCTAGATGGGTTTGGTTAGGTTATATTACGATATAGACGTATATAATGTTCCCACCGAGAATTGGCGTCGCCCCGCCAGGAATGTTGCGAAATACTACATCCGAGACGTTAGGTTCCCTTAAGTTAGGATATATAACGTTACAGACGTAAATAATGTCCCCACCGAGAAGTACGGGCCGACACGACCGGGATTTTGTAAAACATTACCAGCGAGGGTCTAGGTGGGTTAGGTTAGGTTATATTACGATATAGACGTATATAATGTTCCCACCGAGAAGTAGCGGCCGCCCCGCCAGGAATGTTGGAAAATACTACATCCGAGATGTTAGGTTGCCTTAGGTTAGGATATATAACGATATAGACGTATATAATGTCCCCACGGAAAAGTACGGGCCGACATGACCGGGATTTTGGAAAACATTACCAGCGATGGTCTCGATGGGTTAGGTTAGGTTATATTACGATATAGACTTATATAATGTGCCCACCGAGAAGTAGGTTCCGAACCGCCAGGAATGTTGTGAAATACAACATTCGAGATGTTAGGTTGCCTTTGGTTAGGATATATAACGTTATAGACGTATATAATGTCCGCATCGAGACGTACGAGACGACACGACCGGGATTCTGTAAAACATTACCAGCGAGGGTCTAGATGGGTTAGGTTAGGTTATACTACGATATAGACGTATATAATGTGACCACCGAGAAGTAGGGGCCGACCCGGCAGGAATGTTGGAAAATACTACATCCGAGATGTTAGGTTCCCTTAGGTTAGGATATATAAAATTATAGACGTATATAATGTCCCCACGGAAAAGTACGGGCCGACACGACCGGGATTTTGTAAAACATTACCAGCGAGGGTCTAGATGGGTTAGGTTAGATTATATCACGATATAGACGTATATAATGTGCCCACCGAGAAGTAGGGTCCGACCCGCCAGGAATGTTGTGAAATACTACATTCGAGATGTTAGGTTGCCTTTGGTTAGGATATATAACGTTATAGACGTATATAATGTCCGCACCGAGACGTACGGGACGACACGACCGGGATTCTGTAAAACATTACAAGCGAGGGGATAGATGGGTTAGGTTAGGTTATACTACGTTATAAACGTATATAATGTGCCCACCGAGAAGTAGGGGCCGACCCGGCAGGAATGTTGGAAAATACTACATCCGAGATGTTAGGTTCCCTTAGGTTAGGATATATAAAATTATAGACGTATATAATGTCCCCACGGAAAAGTACGGGCCGACACGACCGGGATTTTGTAAAACATTACCAGCGAGGGTCTAGATGGGTTAGGTTAGGTTATATCACGATATAGACGTATATAATGTGCCCACCGAGAAGTAGGGGCCGACCCGCCAGGAATGTTGGAAAATACTACATCGGAGATGTTAGGTTGCCTTTGGTTAGGATATATAACGATATAGGCGTATATAATGTCCCCACGGAAAAGTACGGGCCGACATGACCGGGATTTTTTTAAAAAATTACCACCGAGGGTCTAGATGGGTTAGTTTAGGTTATATTACGATACAGACGTATATAATGTGCCCACCGTGAAGTAGGGTCCGACCCGCCAGGAATGTTGGAGAATACTACATCCGAGATGTTAAGTTGCCTTTGGTTAGGATATATAACGTTATAGACGTATATAATGTCCGGCTTCAAGACGTACGGGAAGATACGAACGGGATTCTGTGAAACATTACCAGCGAAGGTGTAGGTGGCTCAGGTTAGGTTATATTACGTTATAGACGTATATAATGTGCCCACCGAGAAGTAGGGGCCGACCCGCCAGGAATGTTGGAAAATACTACATCCGAGATGTTAGTTTCCCTTAGGTTAGGATATATAAAATTATAGAAGTATAAAATGTCCCCACGGAAAAGTACGGGCCGACATGACCGGGATTTTGGAAAACATTACCAGCGATGGTCTCGATGGGTTAGGTTAGGTTATATTACGATATAGACGTATATAATGTGCCCACCGAGAAGTAGGTTCCGAACCGCCAGGAATGTTGTGAAACACAACATTCGAGATGTTAGGTTGCCTTTGGTTAGGATATATAACGTTATAGACGTATATAATGTCCGGCTTCGAGACGTACGGGAAGATACGAACGGGATTCTGTGAAACATTACCAGCGAGGGTGTACGTGGCTTAGGTTAGGTTATATTACGTTATAGACGTATATAATGTGCCCACCGAGAAGTAGGGGCCGACCCGCCAGGAATGTTGGAAAATACTACATCCGAGATGTTAGTTTCCCTTAGGTTAGGATATATAAAATTATAGACGTATAAAATGTCCCCACGGAAAAGTACGGGCCGTCATGACCGGGATTTTGGAAAACATTACCAGCGAGGGTCTAGATGGGTTAGGTTAGGTTATATTACGATATAGACGTATATAATGTGCCCACCGAGAAGTAGGGTCCGACCCGCCAGGAATGTTGTGAAATACTACATTCGAGATGTTAGGTTGCCTTAGGTTAGGATATATAACGTTATAGACGTATATAATGTCCGCACCGAGACGTACGAGACGACACGACCGGGATTCTGTAAAACATTACCAGCGAGGGTCTAGATGGGTTAGGTTAGGTTATACTACGATATAGACGTATATAATGTGACCACAGAGAAGTAGGGGCCGACCCGGCAGGAATGTTGGAAAATACTACATCCGAGATGTTAGGTTCCCTTAGGTTAGGATATATAAAATTATAGACGTATATAATGTCCCCACGGAAAATTACGGGCCGACACGACCGGGATTTTGTAAAACATTACCAGCGAGGGTCTAGATGGGTTAGGTTAGGTTATATCACGATATAGACGTATATAATGTGCCCACCGAGAAGTAGGGGCCGACCCGCCAGGAATGTTGGAAAATACTACATCGGAGATGTTAGGTTGCCTTTGGTTAGGATATATAACGTTATAGACGTATATAATGTCCGGCTTCGAGACGTACGGGAAGATACGAACGGGATTCTGTGAAACATTACCAGCGAGGGTCTAGATGGGTTAGGTTAGGTTATACTACGATATAGACGTATATAATGTGACCACCGAGAAGTAGGGGCCGACCCGGCAGGAATGTTGGAAAATACTACATCCGAGATGTTAGGTTCCCTTAGGTTAGGATATATAAAATTATAGACGTATATAATGTCCCCACGGAAAAGTACGGGCCGACACGACCGGGATTTTGTAAAACATTACCAGCGAGGGTCTAGATGGGTTAGGTTAGGTTATATCACGATATAGACGTATATAATGTGCCCACCGAGAAGTAGGGGCCGACCCGCCAGGAATGTTGGAAAATACTACATCGGAGATGTTAGGTTGCCTTTGGTTAGGATATATAACGTTATAGACGTATATAATGTCCGGCTTCGAGACGTACGGGAAGATACGAACGGGATTCTGTGAAACATTACCAGCGAGGGTGTAGGTGGCTTAGGTTAGGTTATATTACGTTATAGACGTATATAATGTGCCCACCGAGAAGTAGGGGCCGACCCGCCAGGAATGTTGGAAAATACTACATCCGAGATGTTAGTTTCCCTTAGGTTAGGATATATAAAATTATAGACGTATAAAATGTCCCCACGGAAAAGTACGGGCCGTCATGACCGGGATTTTGGAAAACATTACCAGCGAGGGTCTAGATGGGTTAGGTTAGGTTATATTACGATATAGACGTATATAATGTGCCCACCGAGAAGTAGGGTCCGACCCGCCAGGAATGTTGTGAAATACTACATTCGAGATGTTAGGTTGCCTTAGGTTAGGATATATAACGTTATAGACGTATATAATGTCCGCACCGAGACGTACGAGACGACACGACCGGGATTCTGTAAAACATTACCAGCGAGGGTCTAGATGGGTTAGGTTAGGTTATACTACGATATAGACGTATATAATGTGACCACAGAGAAGTAGGGGCCGACCCGGCAGGAATGTTGGAAAATACTACATCCGAGATGTTAGGTTCCCTTAGGTTAGGATATATAAAATTATAGACGTATATAATGTCCCCACGGAAAAGTACGGGCCGACACGACCGGGATTTTGTAAAACATTACCAGCGAGGGTCTAGCTGGGTTAGGTTAGGTTATATTACGATATAGACGTATATAATGTGCCCACCGAGAAGTAGGGTCCAACCCGCCAGGAATGTTGTGAAATACTACATTCGAGATGTTAGGTTGCCTTTGGTTAGGATATATAACGTTATAGACGTATATAATGTCCGCACCGAGACGTACGGGACGACACGACCGGGATTCTGTAAAACATTACAAGCGAGGGGATAGATGGGTTAGGTTAGGTTATACTACGTTATAAACGTATATAATGTGCCCACCGAGAAGTAGGGGCCGACCCGGCAGGAATGTTGGAAAATACTACATCCGAGATGTTAGGTTCCCTTAGGTTAGGATATATAAAATTATAGACGTATATAATGTCCCCACGGAAAAGTACGGGCCGACACGACCGGGATTTTGTAAAACATTCCCAGCTAGGGGCTAGATGGGTTTGGTTAGGTGATATTACGATATAGACGTATATAATGTTCCCACCGAGAATTGGCGCCGCCCCGCCAGGAATGTTGTTAAATACTACATCCGAGATGTTAGGTTGCCTTTGGTTAGGATATATAACGTTATAGACGTATATAATGTCCGGCTTCGAGACGTACGGGAAGATACGAACGGGATTCTGTGAAACATTACCAGCGAGGGTGTAGGTGGCTTAGGTTAGGTTATATTACGTTATAGACGTATATAATGTGCCCACCGAGAAGTAGGGGCCGACCCGGCAGGAATGTTGGAAAATACTACATCCGAGATGTTAGGTTCCCTTAGGTTAGGATATATAAAATTATAGACGTATATAATGTCCCCACGGAAAAGTACGGGCCGACACGACCGGGATTTTGTAAGACATTACCAGCGAGGGTCTAGATGGGTTAGGTTAGGTTATATTACGATATAGACGTATATAATGTGCCCATCGAGAAGTAGGGTCCGACCCGCCAGGAATGTTGTGAAATACTACATTCGAGATGTTAGGTTGCCTTTGGTTAGGATATATAACGTTATAGACGTATATAATGTCCGCAGCGAGACGTACGGGACGACACGACCGGGATTCTGTAAAACATTACAAGCGAGGGGATAGATGGGTTAGGTTAGGTTATACTACGTTATAAACGTATATAATGTGCCCACCGAGAAGTAGGGGCCGACCTGGCAGGAATGTTGGAAAATACTACATCCGAGATGTTAGGTTCCCTTAGGTTAGGATATATAAAATTATAGACGTATATAATGTCCCCACGGAAAAGTACGGGCCGACACGACCGGGATTTTGTAAAACATTACCAGCGAGGGTCTAGATGGGTTAGGTTAGGTTATATCACGATATAGACGTATATAATGTGCCCACCGAGAAGTAGGGGCCGACCCGCCAGGAATGTTGGAAAATACTACATCGGAGATGTTAGGTTGCCTTTGGTTAGGATATATAACGTTATAGACGTATATAATGTCCGGCTTCGAGACGTACGGGAAGATACGAACGGGATTCTGTGAAACATTACCAGCGAGGGTGTAGGTGGCTTAGGTTAGGTTATATTACGTTATAGACGTATATAATGTGCCCACCGAGAAGTAGGGGCCGACCCGCCAGGAATGTTGGAAAATACTACATCCGAGATGTTAGTTTCCCTTAGGTTAGGATATATAAAATTATAGACGTATAAAATGTCCCCACGGAAAAGTACGGGCCGTCATGACCGGGATTTTGGAAAACATTACCAGCGAGGGTCTAGATGGGTTAGGTTAGGTTATATTACGATATAGACGTATATAATGTGCCCACCGAGAAGTAGGGTCCGACCCGCCAGGAATGTTGTGAAATACTACATTCGAGATGTTAGGTTGCCTTAGGTTAGGATATATAACGTTATAGACGTATATAATGTCCGCACCGAGACGTACGAGACGACACGACCGGGATTCTGTAAAACATTACCAGCGAGGGTCTAGATGGGTTAGGTTAGGTTATACTACGATATAGACGTATATAATGTGACCACAGAGAAGTAGGGGCCGACCCGGCAGGAATGTTGGAAAATACTACATCCGAGATGTTAGGTTCCCTTAGGTTAGGATATATAAAATTATAGACGTATATAATGTCCCCACGGAAAATTACGGGCCGACACGACCGGGATTTTGTAAAACATTACCAGCGAGGGTCTAGATGGGTTAGGTTAGGTTATATCACGATATAGACGTATATAATGTGCCCACCGAGAAGTAGGGGCCGACCCGCCAGGAATGTTGGAAAATACTACATCGGAGATGTTAGGTTGCCTTTGGTTAGGATATATAACGTTATAGACGTATATAATGTCCGGCTTCGAGACGTACGGGAAGATACGAACGGGATTCTGTGAAACATTACCAGCGAGGGTCTAGATGGGTTAGGTTAGGTTATACTACGATATAGACGTATATAATGTGACCACCGAGAAGTAGGGGCCGACCCGGCAGGAATGTTGGAAAATACTACATCCGAGATGTTAGGTTCCCTTAGGTTAGGATATATAAAATTATAGACGTATATAATGTCCCCACGGAAAAGTACGGGCCGACACGACCGGGATTTTGTAAAACATTACCAGCGAGGGTCTAGATGGGTTAGGTTAGGTTATATTACGATATAGACGTATATAATGTGCCCACCGAGAAGTAGGGTCCGACCCGCCAGGAATGTTGTGAAATACTACATTCGAGATGTTAGGTTGCCTTTGGTTAGGATATATAACGTTATAGACGTATATAATGTCCGCACCGAGACGTACGGTACGACACGACCGGGATTCTGTAAAACATTACAAGCGAGGGGATAGATGGGTTAGGTTAGGTTATACTACGTTATAAACGTATATAATGTGCCCACCGAGAAGTAGGGGCCGACCCGGCAGGAATGTTGGAAAATACTACATCCGAGATGTTAGGTTCCCTTAGGTTAGGATATATAAAATTATAGACGTATATAATGTCCCCACGGAAAAGTACGGGCCGACACGACCGGGATTTTGTAAAACATTACCAGCGAGGGTCTAGATGGGTTAGGTTAGGTTATATCACGATATAGACGTATATAATGTGCCCACCGAGAAGTAGGGGCCGACCCGCCAGGAATGTTGGAAAATACTACATCGGAGATGTTAGGTTGCCTTTGGTTAGGATATATAACGTTATAGACGTATATAATGTCCGGCTTCGAGACGTACGGGAAGATACGAACGGGATTCTGTGAAACATTACCAGCGAGGGTGTAGGTGGCTTAGGTTAGGTTATATTACGTTATAGACGTATATAATGTGCCCACCGAGAAGTAGGGGCCGACCCGCCAGGAATGTTGGAAAATACTACATCCGAGATGTTAGTTTCCCTTAGGTTAGGATATATAAAATTATAGACGTATAAAATGTCCCCACGGAAAAGTACGGGCCGACATGACCGGGATTTTGGAAAACATTACCAGCGATGGTCTCGATGGGTTAGGTTAGGTTATATTACGATATAGACGTATATAATGTGCCCACCGAGAAGTAGGTTCCGAACCGCCAGGAATGTTGTGAAATACAACATTCGAGATGTTAGGTTGCCTTTGGTTAGGATATATAACGTTATAGACGTATATAATGTCCGGCTTCGAGACGTACGGGAAGATACGAACGGGATTCTGTGAAACATTACCAGCGAGGGTGTACGTGGCTTAGGTTAGGTTATATTACGTTATAGACGTATATAATGTGCCCACCGAGAAGTAGGGGCCGACCCGCCAGGAATGTTGGAAAATACTACATCCGAGATGTTAGTTTCCCTTAGGTTAGGATATATAAAATTATAGACGTATAAAATGTCCCCACGGAAAAGTACGGGCCGTCATGACCGGGATTTTGGAAAACATTACCAGCGAGGGTCTAGATGGGTTAGGTTAGGTTATATTACGATATAGACGTATATAATGTGCCCACCGAGAAGTAGGGTCCGACCCGCCAGGAATGTTGTGAAATACTACATTCGAGATGTTAGGTTGCCTTAGGTTAGGATATATAACGTTATAGACGTATATAATGTCCGCACCGAGACGTACGAGACGACACGACCGGGATTCTGTAAAACATTACCAGCGAGGGTCTACATGGGTTAGGTTAGGTTATACTACGATATAGACGTATATAATGTGACCACCGAGAAGTAGGGGCCGACCCGGCAGGAATGTTGGAAAATACTACATCCGAGATGTTAGGTTCCCTTAGGTTAGGATATATAAAATTATAGACGTATATAATGTCCCCACGGAAAAGTACGGGCCGACACGACCGGGATTTTGTAAAACATTACCAGCGAGGGTCTAGATGGGTTAGGTTAGGTTATATTACGATATAGACGTATATAATGTGCCCACCGAGAAGTAGGGTCCGACCCGCCAGGAATGTTGTGAAATACTACATTCGAGATGTTAGGTTGCCTTTGGTTAGGATATATAACGTTATAGACGTATATAATGTCCGCACCGAGACGTACGGGACGACACGACCGGGATTCTGTAAAACATTACAAGCGAGGGGATAGATGGGTTAGGTTAGGTTATACTACGTTATAAACGTATATAATGTGCCCACCGAGAAGTAGGGGCCGACCCGCCAGGAATGTTGGAAAATACTACATCCGAGATGTTAGTTTCCCTTAGGTTAGGATATATAAAATTATAGACGTATAAAATGTCCCCACGGAAAAGTACGGGCCGACATGACCGGGATTTTGTAAAACATTAACAGCGAGGGTCTAGTTGGGTTAGGTTAGGTTATATTACGATATAGACGTACATAATGTGCCCACCGAGAAGTAGGGGCGGACCCGCCAGGAATGTTGGAAAATACTACATCCGAGATGTTAGGTTCCCTTAGGTTAGGATATATAAAATTATAGACGTATAAAATGTCCCCACGGAAAAGTACGGGCCGATATGACCGGGATTTTCGAAAACATTACCAGCGAGGGTCTAGATGGGTTAGGTTAGGTTATATTACGATATAGACGTATATAATGTGCCCACCGAGAAGTAGGGTCCGACCCGCCAGGAATGTTGTGAAATACTACATTCGAGATGTTAGGTTGCCTTAGGTTAGGATATATAACGTTATAGACGTATATAATGTCCGCACCGAGACGTACGAGACGACACGACCGGGATTCTGTAAAACATTACAAGCGAGGGGATAGATGGGTTAGGTTAGGTTATACTACGTTATAAACGTATATAATGTGCCCACCGAGAAGTAGGGGCCGACCTGGCAGGAATGTTGGAAAATACTACATCCGAGATGTTAGGTTCCCTTAGGTTAGGATATATAAAATTATAGACGTATATAATGTCCCCACGGAAAAGTACGGGCCGACACGACCGGGATTTTGTAAAACATTACCAGCGAGGGTCTAGATGGGTTAGGTTAGGTTATATCACGATATAGACGTATATAATGTGCCCACCGAGAAGTAGGGGCCGACCCGCCAGGAATGTTGGAAAATACTACATCGGAGATGTTAGGTTGCCTTTAGTTAGGATATATAACGTTATAGACGTATATAATGTCCGGCTTCGAGACGTACGGGAAGATACGAACGGGATTCTGTGAAACATTACCAGCGAGGGTGTAGGTGGCTTAGGTTAGGTTATATTACGTTATAGACGTATATAATGTGCCCACCGAGAAGTAGGGGCCGACCCGCCAGGAATGTTGGAAAATACTACATCCGAGATGTTAGTTTCCCTTAGGTTAGGATATATAAAATTATAGACGTATAAAATGTCCCCACGGAAAAGTACGGGCCGTCATGACCGGGATTTTGGAAAACATTACCAGCGAGGGTCTAGATGGGTTAGGTTAGGTTATATTACGATATAGACGTATATAATGTGCCCACCGAGAAGTAGGGTCCGACCCGCCAGGAATGTTGTGAAATACTACATTCGAGATGTTAGGTTGCCTTAGGTTAGGATATATAACGTTATAGACGTATATAATGTCCGCACCGAGACGTACGAGACGACACGACCGGGATTCTGTAAAACATTACCAGCGAGGGTCTAGATGGGTTAGGTTAGGTTATACTACGATATAGACGTATATAATGTGACCACAGAGAAGTAGGGGCCGACCCGGCAGGAATGTTGGAAAATACTACATCCGAGATGTTAGGTTCCCTTAGGTTAGGATATATAAAATTATAGACGTATATAATGTCCCCACGGAAAATTACGGGCCGACACGACCGGGATTTTGTAAAACATTACCAGCGAGGGTCTAGATGGGTTAGGTTAGGTTATATCACGATATAGACGTATATAATGTGCCCACCGAGAAGTAGGGGCCGACCCGCCAGGAATGTTGGAAAATACTACATCGGAGATGTTAGGTTGCCTTTGGTTAGGATATATAACGTTATAGACGTATATAATGTCCGGCTTCGAGACGTACGGGAAGATACGAACGGGATTCTGTGAAACATTACCAGCGAGGGTCTAGATGGGTTAGGTTAGGTTATACTACGATATAGACGTATATAATGTGACCACCGAGAAGTAGGGGCCGACCCGGCAGGAATGTTGGAAAATACTACATCCGAGATGTTAGGTTCCCTTAGGTTAGGATATATAAAATTATAGACGTATATAATGTCCCCACGGAAAAGTACGGGCCGACACGACCGGGATTTTGTAAAACATTACCAGCGAGGGTCTAGATGGGTTAGGTTAGGTTATATTACGATATAGACGTATATAATGTGCCCACCGAGAAGTAGGGTCCGACCCGCCAGGAATGTTGTGAAATACTACATTCGAGATGTTAGGTTGCCTTTGGTTAGGATATATAACGTTATAGACGTATATAATGTCCGCACCGAGACGTACGGTACGACACGACCGGGATTCTGTAAAACATTACAAGCGAGGGGATAGATGGGTTAGGTTAGGTTATACTACGTTATAAACGTATATAATGTGCCCACCGAGAAGTAGGGGCCGACCCGGCAGGAATGTTGGAAAATACTACATCCGAGATGTTAGGTTCCCTTAGGTTAGGATATATAAAATTATAGACGTATATAATGTCCCCACGGAAAAGTACGGGCCGACACGACCGGGATTTTGTAAAACATTACCAGCGAGGGTCTAGATGGGTTAGGTTAGGTTATATCACGATATAGACGTATATAATGTGCCCACCGAGAAGTAGGGGCCGACCCGCCAGGAATGTTGGAAAATACTACATCGGAGATGTTAGGTTGCCTTTGGTTAGGATATATAACGTTATAGACGTATATAATGTCCGGCTTCGAGACGTACGGGAAGATACGAACGGGATTCTGTGAAACATTACCAGCGAGGGTGTAGGTGGCTTAGGTTAGGTTATATTACGTTATAGACGTATATAATGTGCCCACCGAGAAGTAGGGGCCGACCCGCCAGGAATGTTGGAAAATACTACATCCGAGATGTTAGTTTCCCTTAGGTTAGGATATATAAAATTATAGACGTATAAAATGTCCCCACGGAAAAGTACGGGCCGACATGACCGGGATTTTGGAAAACATTACCAGCGATGGTCTCGATGGGTTAGGTTAGGTTATATTACGATATAGACGTATATAATGTGCCCACCGAGAAGTAGGTTCCGAACCGCCAGGAATGTTGTGAAATACAACATTCGAGATGTTAGGTTGCCTTTGGTTAGGATATATAACGTTATAGACGTATATAATGTCCGGCTTCGAGACGTACGGGAAGATACGAACGGGATTCTGTGAAACATTACCAGCGAGGGTGTACGTGGCTTAGGTTAGGTTATATTACGTTATAGACGTATATAATGTGCCCACCGAGAAGTAGGGGCCGACCCGCCAGGAATGTTGGAAAATACTACATCCGAGATGTTAGTTTCCCTTAGGTTAGGATATATAAAATTATAGACGTATAAAATGTCCCCACGGAAAAGTACGGGCCGTCATGACCGGGATTTTGGAAAACATTACCAGCGAGGGTCTAGATGGGTTAGGTTAGGTTATATTACGATATAGACGTATATAATGTGCCCACCGAGAAGTAGGGTCCGACCCGCCAGGAATGTTGTGAAATACTACATTCGAGATGTTAGGTTGCCTTAGGTTAGGATATATAACGTTATAGACGTATATAATGTCCGCACCGAGACGTACGAGACGACACGACCGGGATTCTGTAAAACATTACCAGCGAGGGTCTACATGGGTTAGGTTAGGTTATACTACGATATAGACGTATATAATGTGACCACCGAGAAGTAGGGGCCGACCCGGCAGGAATGTTGGAAAATACTACATCCGAGATGTTAGGTTCCCTTAGGTTAGGATATATAAAATTATAGACGTATATAATGTCCCCACGGAAAAGTACGGGCCGACACGACCGGGATTTTGTAAAACATTACCAGCGAGGGTCTAGATGGGTTAGGTTAGGTTATATTACGATATAGACGTATATAATGTGCCCACCGAGAAGTAGGGTCCGACCCGCCAGGAATGTTGTGAAATACTACATTCGAGATGTTAGGTTGCCTTTGGTTAGGATATATAACGTTATAGACGTATATAATGTCCGCACCGAGACGTACGGGACGACACGACCGGGATTCTGTAAAACATTACAAGCGAGGGGATAGATGGGTTAGGTTAGGTTATACTACGTTATAAACGTATATAATGTGCCCACCGAGAAGTAGGGGCCGACCCGCCAGGAATGTTGGAAAATACTACATCCGAGATGTTAGTTTCCCTTAGGTTAGGATATATAAAATTATAGACGTATAAAATGTCCCCACGGAAAAGTACGGGCCGACATGACCGGGATTTTGTAAAACATTAACAGCGAGGGTCTAGTTGGGTTAGGTTAGGTTATATTACGATATAGACGTACATAATGTGCCCACCGAGAAGTAGGGGCGGACCCGCCAGGAATGTTGGAAAATACTACATCCGAGATGTTAGGTTCCCTTAGGTTAGGATATATAAAATTATAGACGTATAAAATGTCCCCACGGAAAAGTACGGGCCGATATGACCGGGATTTTCGAAAACATTACCAGCGAGGGTCTAGATGGGTTAGTTTAGGTTATATTACGATATAGACGTATATAATGTGCCCACCGAGAAGTAGGGTCCGACCCGCCAGGAATGTTGGAAAATACTACATCCGAGATGTTAGGTTGCCTTAGGTTAGGATATATAACTTTATAGACGTATATAATGTCCGGCTTCGAGAAGTACGGGCCGACACGACCGGGATTTTGTAAAACATTACCAGCGAGGGTCTAGGTGGGTTAGGTTAGGTTATATTACGATATAGACGTATATAATGTTCCCACCGAGAAGTAGCGGCCGCCCCGCCAGGAATGTTGGAAAATACTACATCCGAGATGTTAGGTTGCCTTAGGTTAGAATATATAACGATATAGACGTATATAATGTCCCCACGGAAAAGTACGGGCCGACATGACCGGGATTTTGGAAAACATTACCAGCGATGGTCTCGATGGGTTAGGTTAGGTTATATTACGATATAGACGTATATAATGTGCCCACCGAGAAGTAGGTTCCGAACCGCCAGGAATGTTGTGAAATACAACATTCGAGATGTTAGGTTGCCTTTGGTTAGGATATATAACGTTATAGACGTATATAATGTCCGGCTTCGAGACGTACGGGAAGATACGAACGGGATTCTGTGAAACATTACCAGCGAGGGTGTACGTGGCTTAGGTTAGGTTATATTACGTTATAGACGTATATAATGTGCCCACCGAGAAGTAGGGGCCGACCCGCCAGGAATGTTGGAAAATACTACATCCGAGATGTTAGTTTCCCTTAGGTTAGGATATATAAAATTATAGACGTATAAAATGTCCCCACGGAAAAGTACGGGCCGTCATGACCGGGATTTTGGAAAACATTACCAGCGAGGGTCTAGATGGGTTAGGTTAGGTTATATTACGATATAGACGTATATAATGTGCCCACCGAGAAGTAGGGTCCGACCCGCCAGGAATGTTGTGAAATACTACATTCGAGATGTTAGGTTGCCTTAGGTTAGGATATATAACGTTATAGACGTATATAATGTCCGCACCGAGACGTACGAGACGACACGACCGGGATTCTGTAAAACATTACCAGCGAGGGTCTAGATGGGTTAGGTTAGGTTATACTACGATATAGACGTATATAATGTGACCACCGAGAAGTAGGGGCCGACCCGGCAGGAATGTTGGAAAATACTACATCCGAGATGTTAGGTTCCCTTAGGTTAGGATATATAAAATTATAGACGTATATAATGTCCCCACGGAAAAGTACGGGCCGACACGACCGGGATTTTGTAAAACATTACCAGCGAGGGTCTAGATGGGTTAGGTTAGGTTATATTACGATATAGACGTATATAATGTGCCCACCGAGAAGTAGGGTCCGACCCGCCAGGAATGTTGTGAAATACTACATTCGAGATGTTAGGTTGCCTTTGGTTAGGATATATAACGTTATAGACGTATATAATGTCCGCACCGAGACGTACGGGACGACACGACCGGGATTCTGTAAAACATTACAAGCGAGGGGATAGATGGGTTAGGTTAGGTTATACTACGTTATAAACGTATATAATGTGCCCACCGAGAAGTAGGGGCCGACCTGGCAGGAATGTTGGAAAATACTACATCCGAGATGTTAGGTTCCCTTAGGTTAGGATATATAAAATTATAGACGTATATAATGTCCCCACGGAAAATTACGGGCCGACACGACCGGGATTTTGTAAAACATTACCAGCGAGGGTCTAGATGGGTTAGGTTAGGTTATATCACGATATAGACGTATATAATGTGCCCACCGAGAAGTAGGGGCCGACCCGCCAGGAATGTTGGAAAATACTACATCGGAGGTGTTAGGTTGCCTTTGGTTAGGATATATAACGTTATAGACGTATATAATGTCCGGCTTCGAGACGTACGGGAAGATACGAACGGGATTCTGTGAAACATTACCAGCGAGGGTGTAGGTGGCTTAGGTTAGGTTATATTACGTTATAGACGTATATAATGTGCCCACCGAGAAGTAGGGGCCGACCCGCCAGGAATGTTGGAAAATACTACATCCGAGATGTTAGTTTCCCTTAGGTTAGGATATATAAAATTATAGACGTATAAAATGTCCCCACGGAAAAGTACGGGCCGTCATGACCGGGATTTTGGAAAACATTACCAGCGAGGGTCTAGATGGGTTAGGTTAGGTTATATTACGATATAGACGTATATAATGTGCCCACCGAGAAGTAGGGTCCGACCCGCCAGGAATGTTGTGAAATACTACATTCGAGATGTTAGGTTGCCTTAGGTTAGGATATATAACGTTATAGACGTATATAATGTCCGCACCGAGACGTACGAGACGACACGACCGGGATTCTGTAAAACATTACCAGCGAGGGTCTAGATGGGTTAGGTTAGGTTATACTACGATATAGACGTATATAATGTGACCACCGAGAAGTAGGGGCCGACCCGGCAGGAATGTTGGAAAATACTACATCCGAGATGTTAGGTTCCCTTAGGTTAGGATATATAAAATTATAGACGTATATAATGTCCCCACGGAAAAGTACGGGCCGACACGACCGGGATTTTGTAAAACATTACCAGCGAGGGTCTAGATGGGTTAGGTTAGGTTATATTACGATATAGACGTATATAATGTGCCCACCGAGAAGTAGGGTCCGACCCGCCAGGAATGTTGTGAAATACTACATTCGAGATGTTAGGTTGCCTTTGGTTAGGATATATAACGTTATAGACGTATATAATGTCCGCACCGAGACGTACGGTACGACACGACCGGGATTCTGTAAAACATTACAAGCGAGGGGATAGATGGGTTAGGTTAGGTTATACTACGTTATAAACGTATATAATGTGCCCACCGAGAAGTAGGGGCCGACCCGGCAGGAATGTTGGAAAATACTACATCCGAGATGTTAGGTTCCCTTAGGTTAGGATATATAAAATTATAGACGTATATAATGTCCCCACGGAAAAGTACGGGCCGACACGACCGGGATTTTGTAAAACATTACCAGCGAGGGTCTAGATGGGTTAGGTTAGGTTATATCACGATATAGACGTATATAATGTGCCCACCGAGAAGTAGGGGCCGACCCGCCAGGAATGTTGGAAAATACTACATCGGAGATGTTAGGTTGCCTTTGGTTAGGATATATAACGTTATAGACGTATATAATGTCCGGCTTCGAGACGTACGGGAAGATACGAACGGGATTCTGTGAAACATTACCAGCGAGGGTGTAGGTGGCTTAGGTTAGGTTATATTACGTTATAGACGTATATAATGTGCCCACCGAGAAGTAGGGGCCGACCCGCCAGGAATGTTGGAAAATACTACATCCGAGATGTTAGTTTCCCTTAGGTTAGGATATATAAAATTATAGACGTATAAAATGTCCCCACGGAAAAGTACGGGCCGTCATGACCGGGATTTTGGAAAACATTACCAGCGAGGGTCTAGATGGGTTAGGTTAGGTTATATTACGATATAGACGTATATAATGTGCCCACCGAGAAGTAGGGTCCGACCCGCCAGGAATGTTGTGAAATACTACATTCGAGATGTTAGGTTGCCTTAGGTTAGGATATATAACGTTATAGACGTATATAATGTCCGCACCGAGACGTACGAGACGACACGACCGGGATTCTGTAAAACATTACCAGCGAGGGTCTAGATGGGTTAGGTTAGGTTATACTACGATATAGACGTATATAATGTGACCACCGAGAAGTAGGGGCCGACCCGGCAGGAATGTTGGAAAATACTACATCCGAGATGTTAGGTTCCCTTAGGTTAGGATATATAAAATTATAGACGTATATAATGTCCCCACGGAAAAGTACGGGCCGACACGACCGGGATTTTGTAAAACATTACCAGCGAGGGTCTAGATGGGTTAGGTTAGGTTATATCACGATATAGACGTATATAATGTGCCCACCGAGAAGTAGGGGCCGACCCGCCAGGAATGTTGGAAAATACTACATCGGAGATGTTAGGTTGCCTTTGGTTAGGATATATAACGTTATAGACGTATATAATGTCCGGCTTCGAGACGTACGGGAAGATACGAACGGGATTCTGTGAAACATTACCAGCGAGGGTGTAGGTGGCTTAGGTTAGGTTATATTACGTTATAGACGTATATAATGTGCCCACCGAGAAGTAGGGGCCGACCCGCCAGGAATGTTGGAAAATACTACATCCGAGATGTTAGTTTCCCTTAGGTTAGGATATATAAAATTATAGACGTATAAAATGTCCCCACGGAAAAGTACGGGCCGACATGACCGGGATTTTGGAAAACATTACCAGCGATGGTCTCGATGGGTTAGGTTAGGTTATATTACGATATAGACGTATATAATGTGCCCACCGAGAAGTAGGTTCCGAACCGCCAGGAATGTTGTGAAATACAACATTCGAGATGTTAGGTTGCCTTTGGTTAGGATATATAACGTTATAGACGTATATAATGTCCGGCTTCGAGACGTACGGGAAGATACGAACGGGATTCTGTGAAACATTACCAGCGAGGGTGTACGTGGCTTAGGTTAGGTTATATTACGTTATAGACGTATATAATGTGCCCACCGAGAAGTAGGGGCCGACCCGCCAGGAATGTTGGAAAATACTACATCCGAGATGTTAGTTTCCCTTAGGTTAGGATATATAAAATTATAGACGTATAAAATGTCCCCACGGAAAAGTACGGGCCGTCATGACCGGGATTTTGGAAAACATTACCAGCGAGGGTCTAGATGGGTTAGGTTAGGTTATATTACGATATAGACGTATATAATGTGCCCACCGAGAAGTAGGGTCCGACCCGCCAGGAATGTTGTGAAATACTACATTCGAGATGTTAGGTTGCCTTAGGTTAGGATATATAACGTTATAGACGTATATAATGTCCGCACCGAGACGTACGAGACGACACGACCCGGATTCTGTAAAACATTACCAGCGAGGGTCTACATGGGTTAGGTTAGGTTATACTACGATATAGACGTATATAATGTGACCACCGAGAAGTAGGGGCCGACCCGGCAGGAATGTTGGAAAATACTACATCCGAGATGTTAGGTTCCCTTAGGTTAGGATATATAAAATTATAGACGTATATAATGTCCCCACGGAAAAGTACGGGCCGACACGACCGGGATTTTGTAAAACATTACCAGCGAGGGTCTAGATGGGTTAGGTTAGGTTATATTACGATATAGACGTATATAATGTGCCCACCGAGAAGTAGGGTCCGACCCGCCAGGAATGTTGTGAAATACTACATTCGAGATGTTAGGTTGCCTTTGGTTAGGATATATAACGTTATAGACGTATATAATGTCCGCACCGAGACGTACGGGACGACACGACCGGGATTCTGTAAAACATTACAAGCGAGGGGATAGATGGGTTAGGTTAGGTTATACTACGTTATAAACGTATATAATGTGCCCACCGAGAAGTAGGGGCCGACCCGCCAGGAATGTTGGAAAATACTACATCCGAGATGTTAGTTTCCCTTAGGTTAGGATATATAAAATTATAGACGTATAAAATGTCCCCACGGAAAAGTACGGGCCGACATGACCGGGATTTTGTAAAACATTAACAGCGAGGGTCTAGTTGGGTTAGGTTAGGTTATATTACGATATAGACGTACATAATGTGCCCACCGAGAAGTAGGGGCGGACCCGCCAGGAATGTTGGAAAATACTACATCCGAGATGTTAGGTTCCCTTAGGTTAGGATATATAAAATTATAGACGTATAAAATGTCCCCACGGAAAAGTACGGGCCGATATGACCGGGATTTTCGAAAACATTACCAGCGAGGGTCTAGATGGGTTAGTTTAGGTTATATTACGATATAGACGTATATAATGTGCCCACCGAGAAGTAGGGTCCGACCCGCCAGGAATGTTGGAAAATACTACATCAGAGATGTTAGGTTGCCTTAGGTTAGGATATATAACTTTATAGACGTATATAATGTCCGGCTTCGAGAAGTACGGGCCGACACGACCGGGATTTTGTAAAACATTACCAGCGAGGGTCTAGATGGGTTAGGTTAGGTTATATTACGATATAGACGTATATAATGTGCCCACCGAGAAGTAGGGTCCGACCCGCCAGGAATGTTGTGAAATACTACATTCGAGATGTTAGGTTGCCTTTGGTTAGGATATATAACGTTATAGACGTATATAATGTCCGCACCGAGACGTACGGGACGACACGACCGGGATTCTGTAAAACATTACAAGCGAGGGGATAGATGGGTTAGGTTAGGTTATACTACGTTATAAACGTATATAATGTGCCCACCGAGAAGTAGGGGCCGACCCGCCAGGAATGTTGGAAAATACTACATCCGAGATGTTAGTTTCCCTTAGGTTAGGATATATAAAATTATAGACGTATAAAATGTCCCCACGGAAAAGTACGGGCCGACATGACCGGGATTTTGTAAAACATTAACAGCGAGGGTCTAGTTGGGTTAGGTTAGGTTATATTACGATATAGACGTACATAATGTGCCCACCGAGAAGTAGGGGCGGACCCGCCAGGAATGTTGGAAAATACTACATCCGAGATGTTAGGTTCCCTTAGGTTAGGATATATAAAATTATAGACGTATAAAATGTCCCCACGGAAAAGTACGGGCCGATATGACCGGGATTTTCGAAAACATTACCAGCGAGGGTCTAGATGGGTTAGTTTAGGTTATATTACGATATAGACGTATATAATGTGCCCACCGAGAAGTAGGGTCCGACCCGCCAGGAATGTTGGAAAATACTACATCAGAGATGTTAGGTTGCCTTAGGTTAGGATATATAACTTTATAGACGTATATAATGTCCGGCTTCGAGAAGTACGGGCCGACACGACCGGGATTTTGTAAAACATTACCAGCGAGGGTCTAGGTGGGTTAGGTTAGGTTATATTACGATATAGACGTATATAATGTTCCCACCGAGAAGTAGCGGCCGCCCCGCCAGGAATGTTGGAAAATACTACATCCGAGATGTTAGGTTGCCTTAGGTTAGGATATATAAAATTATAGACGTATATAATGTCCCCACGGAAAAGTACGGGCCGACACGACCGGGATTTTGTAAAACATTACCAGCGAGGGTCTAGATGGGTTAGGTTAGGTTATATTACGATATAGACGTATATAATGTGCCCACCGAGAAGTAGGGGCCGACCCGCCAGGAATGTTGGAAAATACTACATCGGAGATGTTAAGCTGCCTTAGGTTAGGATATATATCGATATAGACGTATATAATATCCCCACGGAGAAGTACGGGCCGACACGACCGGGATTTTGTAAAACATTACCAGCGATGGTCTAGATGGGTTAGGTTAGGTTATATTACGATATAGACGTATATAATGTGCCCACCGAGAAGTAGGGTCCGACCCGCCAGGAATGTTGGAAAATACTACATCCGAGATGTTAGGTTGCCTTAGGTTAGGATATATAACGATATAGACGTATATAATGCCCCCACGCAGAAGTACGGGCCGACACGACCGGGATTTTGTAAAATATTACCAGCGAGGGTCTAGATGGGTTAGGTTAGGTTATATTACGTTATAGACGTAAATAATGTTCCCACCGAGAAGTGGGGCCGACCCGCCAGGAATGTTGTGAAATACAACATTCGAGATGTTAGGTTGCCCTTGGTTAGGATATATAACGTTATAGACGTATATAATGTCCGGCTTCGAGGCGTACGGAAGACACGAACGGGATTCTGTGAAACATTACCAGCGAGGGTGTAGGTGGCTTAGGTTAGGTTATATTACGATATGGACGTATATACTGTGCCCACCGAGAAGTAGGGTCCGACCCGCCAGGAATGTTCGAAAATACTACATCCGAGATGTTAAGTTGCCTTTGGTTAGGATATATAACGTTACAGACGTACATAATGTCCGCACCGAGACGTACGAGACGACACGACCGGGATTCTGTAAAACATTACCGGCGAGGTTCTAGATGGGTTAGGTTAGGTTATATTACGATATAGACGTATATAATGTGCCCACCGATAAGTAGGGGCCGACCCGCCAGGAATGTTGGAAAATACTACATCCGAGATGTTAAGTTGCCTTAGGTTAGGATATATAAGATTATAGACGTATATAATGTCCCCACGGAAAAGTACGGGCCGACACGACTGGGATTTTGTAAAACATTACCAGCGAGGGGCTAGATGGGTTAGGTTAGGTTATATTACGTTATAAACGTATATAATGTTCCCGCCGAGAAGTGGGGCCGACCCGCCAGGAATGTTGTGAAATACTACATTCGAGATGTTAGGTTGCCTTAGGTTAGGATATGTAACTTTATAGACGTATATAATGTCCGGCTTCGAGACGTACCGGAAGACAAGAACGGGATTCTGTGAAACATTACCAGCGAGGGTGTAGGTGGCTTAGGTTAGGTTATATTACGTTACAGACGTATATAATGTGCCCACCGAGAAGTAGGGCCCGACCCGCCAGGGATGTTGGAAAATACTACATTCGAGATGTTAAGTTGCCTTTGGTTAGGATATATAACGTTATAGACGTATATAATGTCCGCACCGAGACGTACGGGACGACACGACCGGGATTCTGTAAAACATTCCCAGCTAGGGGCTAGATGGGTTTGGTTAGGTTATATTACGATATAGACGTATATAATGTTCCCACCGAGAATTGGCGCCGCCCCGCCAGGAATGTTGTTAAATACTACATCCGAGATGTTAGGTTCCCTTAGGTTAGGATATATAACGTTATAGACGTAAATAATGTCCCCACCGAGAAGTACGGGCCGACACGACCGGGATTTTGTAAAACATTACCAGCGAGGGTCTAGGTGGGTTAGGTTAGGTTATATTACGATATAGACGTATATAATGTGCCCACCGAGAAGTAGGGTCCGACCCGCCAAGAATGTTGGAAAATACTACATCCGAGATGTTAAGTTGCCTTTGGTAAGGATATATAACGTTATAGACGTATATAATGTCCGCACAGAGACGTACGAGACGACACGACCGGGATTCTGTAAAACATTACCAGCGAGGGTCTAGATGAGTTAGGTTAGGTTATATTACGATATAGACGTATATAATGTGCCCACCGAGAAGTAGGGGCCGACCCGGCAGGAATGTTGGAAAATACTATATCCGAGATGTTAGGTTCCCTTAGGTTAGGATATGTAAAATTATAGACGTATATAATGTCCCCACGGAAAAGTACGGGCCGACACGACCGGGATTTTGTAAAACATTACCAGCGAGGGTCTAGATGGGTTAGGTTAGGTTATATTACGATATAGACGTATATAATGTGCCCACCGAGAAGTAGGGTCCGACCCGCCAGGAATGTTGTGAAATACTACATTCGAGATGTGAGGTTGCCTTTGGTTAGGATATATAACGTTATAGACGTATATAATGTCCGCAACGAGACGTACGGGACGACACGACCGGGATTCTGTAACACATTACAAGCAAGGGGCTAGATGGATTAGGATAGGTTATACTACGTTATAAACGTATATAATGTTCCCAGCGAGAAGTGGGGCTGACCAGCCAGGAATGTTGTGAAATACTACATCCGAGATGTTAGGTTCCCTTAGGTTAGGATATATAACGTTATAGACTTATATAATGTCCCCACCGAGAAGTACGGGCCGACAAGACCGGGATTTTGTAATACATTACCAGCGAGGGTCTAGATGGGTTAGGTTAGGTTATATTACGATATAGACGTATATAATGTGCCCACCCAGAAGTAGCGGCCGCCCCGCCAGGCATGTTGGAAAATACTACATCCGAGATGTTAGGTTGCCTTAGGTTAGGATATATAACGATATAGACGTATATAATGTCCCCACGGAAAAGTACGGGCCGACATGACCGGGATTTTGTAAAACATTACCAGCGAGGGTCTAGATGGGTTAGTTTAGGTCATATTACGATATAGACGTATATAATGTGCCCACCGAGAAGTAGGGTCCGACCCGCCAGGGATGTTGGAAAATACTACATTCGAGATGTAAAGTTGCCTTTGGTTAGGATATATAACGTTATAGACGTATATAATGTCCGCACCGAGACGTACGGGACGACACGACCGGGATTCTGTAAAACATTCCCAGCTAGGGGCTAGATGGGTTTGGTTAGGTTATATTACGATATAGACGTATATAATGTTCCCACCGAGAATTGGCGCCGCCCCGCCAGGAATGTTGTTAAATACTACATCCGAGATGTTAGGTTCCCTTAGGTTAGGATATATAACGTTATAGACGTAAATAATGTCCCCACCGAGAAGTACGGGCCGACACGACCGGGATTTTGTAAAACATTACCAGCGAGGGTCTAGGTGGGTTAGGTCAGGTTATATTACGATATAGACGTATATAATGTTCCCACCGAGAAGTAGCGGCCGCCCCGCCAGGGATGTTGGAAAATACTACATCCGAGACGTTAGGTTCCCTTAGGTTAGGATATATAACGTTATAGACGTATATAATGTCCCCACCCAGAAGTACGGACCGACACGACCGGGAATTTGTAAAACATTACCAGCGAGGGTCTAGATGGGTTAGTTTAGGTTATATTACGATATAGACGTATATAATGTGCCCACCGAGAAGTAGGGTCCGACCCGCCAGGAATGTTGGAAAATACTACATCCGAGATGTTAAGTTGCCTTTGGTAAGGATATATAACGTTATAGACGTATATAATGTCCGCACAGAGACGTACGAGACGACACGACCCGGATTCTGTAAAACATTACCAGCGAGGGTCTAGATGAGTTAGGTTAGGTTATATTACGATATAGACGTATATAATGTGCCCACCGAGAAGTAGGGTCCGACCCGCCAGGAATGTTGTGAAATACTACATTCGAGATGTGAGGTTGCCTTTGGTTAGGATATATAACGTTATAGACGTATATAATGTCCGCAACGAGACGTACGGGACGACACGACCGGGATTCTGTAACACATTACAAGCAAGGGGCTAGATGGATTAGGATAGGTTATACTACGTTATAAACGTATATAATGTTCCCAGCGAGAAGTGGGGCCGACCAGCCAGGAATGTTGTGAAATACTACATCCGAGATGTTAGGTTCCCTTAGGTTAGGATATATAACGTTATAGACGTATATAATGTCCCCACCGAGAAGTACGGGCCGACAAGACCGGGATTTTGTAATACATTACCAGCGAGGGTCTAGATGGGTTAGGTTAGGTTATATTACGATATAGACGTATATAATGTGCCCACCCAGAAGTAGGGTCCGACCCGCCAGGGATGTTGGAAAATACTACATCCGAGAGGTTAAGTTGCCTTAGGTTAGGATATATAACGTCATAGACGTATATAATGTCCGCACCGAGACGTACGGGACGACACGACCGGGATTCTGTAAAACATTCCCAGCTAGGGGCTAGATGGGTTAGGTTAGGTTATATTACGTTATAGACGTATATAATGTGCCCACCGAGATGTAGGGGCCGACCCGCTAGGAATGTTGGAAAATACTACATCGGAGATGTTAGGTTCCCTTAGGTTAGGATATATAACGTTATAGACGTAAATAATGTCCCCACCGAGAAGTACGGGCCGACACGACCGGGATTCTGTAAAACATTACCAGCGAGGGTCTAGATGGGTTAGGTTAGGTTATATTACGATATAGACGTATATAATGTGCCCACCGAGAAGTAGGGGCCGACCCGGCAGGAATGTTGGAAAATACTACATCCGAGATGTTAGGTTGCCTTAGGTTAGGATATATAACGATATAGACGTATATAATGTCCTCACGGAAAAGTACGGGCCGACATGACCGGGATTTTGTAAAACATTACCAGCGAGGATCTAGATGGGTTAGTTTAGGTTATAATACGATATAGACGTATATAATGTGCCCACCGAGAAGTAGGGTCCGACCCGCCAGGAATGTTGGAAAATACTACATCCGAGATGTTAAGTTGCCTTTGGTTAGGATATATAACGTTATAGACGTATATAATGTCCGGACCGAGACGTACGAGACGACACGACCGGGATTCTGTAAAACATTACCAGCGAGGGTCTAGATGGGTTAGGTTAGGTTATATTACGATATAGACGTATATAATGTGCCCACCGAGAAGTAGGGGCCGACCCGGCAGGAATGTTGGAAAATACTACATCCGAGATGTTAGTTTCCCTTAGGTTAGGATATATAAAATTATAGACGTATATAATGTCCCCACGGAAAAGTACGGGCCGACACGACCGGGATTTTGTAAAACATTACCAGCGAGGGTCTAGATGGGTTAGGTTAGGTTATATTACGATATAGACGTATATAATGTGCCCACCGAGAAGTAGGGGCCGACCCGCCAGGAATGTTGGAAAATACTACATCGGAGATGTTAAGTTGCCTTAGGTTAGGATATATATCGATATAGACGTATATAATATCCCCACGGAGAAGTACGGGCCGACACGACCGGGATTTTGTAAAACATTACCAGCGATGGTCTAGATGGGTTAGGTTAGGTTATATTACGATATAGACGTATATAATGTGCCCACCGAGAAGTAGGGTCCGACCCGCCAGGAACGTTGGAAAATACTACATCCGAGATGTTAGGTTGCCTTAGGTTAGGATATATAACGATATAGACGTATATAATGCCCCCACGCAGAAGTACGGGCCGACACGACCGGGATTTTGTAAAATATTACCAGCGAGGGTCTAGATGGGTTAGGTTAGGTTATATTACGTTATAGACGTAAATAATGTTCCCACCGAGAAGTGGGGCCGACCCGCCAGGAATGTTGTGAAATACTACATCCGAGATGTTAGTTTCCCTTAGGTTAGGATATATAAAATTATAGACGTATATAATGTCCCCACGGAAAAGTACGGGCCGACACGACCGGGATTTTGTAAAGCATTACCAGCGAGGGTCTAGATGGGTTAGGTTAGGTTATATTACGATATAGACGTATATAATGTGCCCACCGAGAAGTAGGGTCCGACCCGCCAGGAATGTTGGAAAATACTACATCCGAGATGTTAAGTTGCCTTTGGTTAGGATATATAACGTTATAGACGTATATAATGTCCGGACCGAGACGTACGAGACGACACGACCGGGATTCTGTAAAACATTACCAGCGAGGGTCTAGATGGGTTAGGTTAGGTTATATTACGATATAGACGTATATAATGTGCCCACCGAGAAGTAGGGGCCGACCCGGCAGGAATGTTGGAAAATACTACATCCGAGATGTTAGTTTCCCTTAGGTTAGGATATATAAAATTATAGACGTATATAATGTCCCCACGGAAAAGTACGGGCCGACACGACCGGGATTTTGTAAAACATTACCAGCGAGGGTCTAGATGGGTTAGGTTAGGTTATATTACGATATAGACGTATATAATGTGCCCACCGAGAAGTAGGGGCCGACCCGCCAGGAATGTTGGAAAATACTACATCGGAGATGTTAAGTTGCCTTAGGTTAGGATATATATCGATATAGACGTATATAATATCCCCACGGAGAAGTACGGGCCGACACGACCGGGATTTTGTAAAACATTACCAGCGATGGTCTAGATGGGTTAGGTTAGGTTATATTACGATATAGACGTATATAATGTGCCCACCGAGAAGTAGGGTCCGACCCGCCAGGAACGTTGGAAAATACTACATCCGAGATGTTAGGTTGCCTTAGGTTAGGATATATAACGATATAGACGTATATAATGCCCCCACGCAGAAGTACGGGCCGACACGACCGGGATTTTGTAAAATATTACCAGCGAGGGTCTAGATGGGTTAGGTTAGGTTATATTACGTTATAGACGTAAATAATGTTCCCACCGAGAAGTGGGGCCGACCCGCCAGGAATGTTGTGAAATACTACATCCGAGATGTTAGTTTCCCTTAGGTTAGGATATATAAAATTATAGACGTATATAATGTCCCCACGGAAAAGTACGGGCCGACACGACCGGGATTTTGTAAAGCATTACCAGCGAGGGTCTAGATGGGTTAGGTTAGGTTATATTACGATATAGACGTATATAATGTGCCCACCGAGAAGTAGGGTCCGACCCGCCAGGAATGTTGGAAAATACTACATCCGAGATGTTAAGTTGCCTTTGGTTAGGATATATAACGTTATAGACGTATATAATGTCCGGACCGAGACGTACGAGACGACACGACCGGGATTCTGTAAAACATTACCAGCGAGGGTCTAGATGGGTTAGGTTAGGTTATATTACGATATAGACGTATATAATGTGCCCACCGAGAAGTAGGAGCCGACCCGGCAGGAATGTTGGAAAATACTACATCCGAGATGTTAGTTTCCCTTAGGTTAGGATATATAAAATTATAGACGTATATAATGTCCCCACGGAAAGGTACGGGCCGACACGACCGGGATTTTGTAAAACATTACCAGCGAGGGTCTAGATGGGTTAGGTTAGGTTATATTACGATATAGACGTATATAATGTGCCCACCGAGAAGTAGGGGCCGACCCGCCAGGAATGTTGGAAAATACTACATCGGAGATGTTAAGTTGCCTTAGGTTAGGATATATATCGATATAGACGTATATAATATCCCCACGGAGAAGTACGGGCCGACACGACCGGGATTTTGTAAAACATTACCAGCGATGGTCTAGATGGGTTAGGTTAGGTTATATTACGATATAGACGTATATAATGTGCCCACCGAGAAGTAGGGTCCGACCCGCCAGGGATGTTGGAAAATACTACATCCGAGACGTTAGGTTCCCTTAGGTTAGGATATATAACGTTATAGACGTATATAATGTCCCCACCCAGAAGTACGGACCGACACGACCGGGAATTTGTAAAACATTACCAGCGAGGGTCTAGATGGGTTAGTTTAGGTTATATTACGATATAGACGTATATAATGTGCCCACCGAGAAGTAGGGTCCGACCCGCCAGGAATGTTGGAAAATACTACATCCGAGATGTTAAGTTGCCTTTGGTAAGGATATATAACGTTATAGACGTATATAATGTCCGCACAGAGACGTAGGAGACGACACGACCGGGATTCTGTAAAACATTACCAGCGAGGGTCTAGATGAGTTAGGTTAGGTTATATTACGATATAGACGTATATAATGTGCCCACCGAGAAGTAGGGTCCGACCCGCCAGGAATGTTGTGAAATACTACATTCGAGATGTGAGGTTGCCTTTGGTTAGGATATATAACGTTATAGACGTATATAATGTCCGCACCGAGACGTACGGGACGACACGACCGGGATTCTGTAACACATTACAAGCAAGGGGCTAGATGGGTTAGGATAGGTTATACTACGTTATAAACGTATATAATGTTCCCAGCGAGAAGTGGGGCCGACCAGCCAGGAATGTTGTGAAATACTACATCCGAGATGTTAGGTTCCCTTAGGTTAGGATATATAACGTTATAGACGTATATAATGTCCCCACCGAGAAGTACGGGCCGACAAGACCGGGATTTTGTAATACATTACCAGCGAGGGTCTAGATGGGTTAGGTTAGGTTATATTACGATATAGACGTATATAATGTGCCCACCCAGAAGTAGGGTCCGACCCGCCAGGTATGTTGGAAAATACTACATCCGAGAGGTTAAGTTGCCTTAGGTTAGGATATATAACGTCATAGACGTATATAATGTCCGCACCGAGACGTACGGGACGACACGACCGGGATTCTGTAAAACATTCCCAGCTAGGGGCTATATGGGTTAGGTTAGGTTATATTACGTTATAGACGTATATAATGTGCCCACCGAGAAGTAGGGGCCGACCCGCCAGGAATGTTGTGAAATACTACATTCGAGATGTGAGGTTGCCTTTGGTTAGGATATATAACGTTATAGACGTATATAATGTCCGCACCGAGACGTACGGGACGACACGACCGGGATTCTGTAACACATTACAAGCAAGGGGCTAGATGGGTTAGGATAGGTTATACTACGTTATAAACGTATATAATGTTCCCAGCGAGAAGTGGGGCCGACCAGCCAGGAATGTTGTGAAATACTACATCCGAGATGTTAGGTTCCCTTAGGTTAGGATATATAACGTTATAGACGTATATAATGTCCCCACCGAGAAGTACGGGCCGACAAGACCGGGATTTTGTAATACATTACCAGCGAGGGTCTAGATGGGTTAGGTTAGGTTATATTACGATATAGACGTATATAATGTGCCCACCCAGAAGTAGGGTCCGACCCGCCAGGGATGTTGGAAAATACTACATCCGAGAGGTTAAGTTGCCTTAGGTTAGGATATATAACGTCATAGACGTATATAATGTCCGCACCGAGACGTACGGGACGACACGACCGGGATTCTGTAAAACATTCCCAGCTAGGGGCTATATGGGTTAGGTTAGGTTATATTACGTTATAGACGTATATAATGTGCCCACCGAGAAGTAGGGGCCGACCCGCTAGGAATGTTGGAAAATACTACATCGGAGATGTTAGGTTCCCTTAGGTTAGGATATATAACGTTATAGACGTAAATAATGTCCCCACCGAGAAGTACGGGCCGACACGACCGGGATTCTGTAAAACATTACCAGCGAGTGTCTAGATGGGTTAGGTTAGGTTATATTACGATATAGACGTATATAATGTGCCCACCGAGAAGTAGGGGCCGACCCGGCAGGAATGTTGGAAAATACTACATCCGAGATGTTAGGTTCCCTTAGGTTAGGATATATAACGTTATAGACGTATACAATGTCCCCACGGAAAAGTACGGGCCGACACAACCGGGATTTTGCAAACATTACCAGCGAGGGTCTAGATGGGTTAGGTTAGGTTATATTACGATATAGACGTATATAATGTGCCCACCGAGAAGTAGGGTCCGACCCGCCAGGAATGTTGTGAAATACTACATTCGAGATGTTAGGTTGCCTTTGGTTAGGATATATAACGTTATAGACGTATATAATGTCCGCACCGAGACGTACGGGACGACACGACCGGGATTCTGTAAAACATTACAAGCGAGGGGATAGATGGGTTAGGTTAGGTTATACTACGTTATAAACGTATATAATGTTCCCACCGAGAAGTGGGGCCGACCAGCCAGGAATGTTGTGAAATACTACATCCGAGATGTTAGGTTCCCTTAGGTTAGGATATATAACGTTATAGACGTATATAATGTCCCCACCGAGAAGTACGGGCCGACAAGACCGGGATTTTGTAAAACATTACCAGCGAGGGTCTAGATGGGTTAGGTTAGGTTATATTACGATATAGACGTATATAATGTGCCCACCGAGAAATAGGGTCCGACCCGCCAGGAATGTTGTGAAATACTACATTCGAGATGTTAGGTTGCCTTTGGTTAGGATATATAACGTTATAGACGTATATAATGTCCGCACCGAGACGTACGGGACGACACGACCGGGATTCTGTAAAACATTCCCAGCTAGGGGCTAGATGGGTTTGGTTAGGTTATATTACGATATAGACGTATATAATGTTCCCACCGAGAATTGGCGCCGCCCCGCCAGGAATGTTGTTAAATACTACATCCGAGATGTTAGGTTCCCTTAGGTTAGGATATATAACGTTATAGACGTAAATAATGTCCCCACCGAGAAGTACGGGCCGACACGACCGGGATTTTGTAAAACATTACCAGCGAGGGTCTAGGTGGGTTAGGTTAGGTTATATTACGATATAGACGTATATAATGTTCCCACCGAGAAGTAGCGGCCGCCCCGCCAGGGATGTTGGAAAATACTACATCCGAGATGTTAGGTTGCCTTAGGTTAGGATATATAACGATATAGACGTATATAATGTCCCCACGGAAAAGTACGGGCCGACATGACCGGGAGTCTGTAAAGCATTACCAGCGAGGGGCTAGATGGGTTAGGTTAGGTTATATTACGATATAGACGTATATAATGTGCCCACCGAGAAGTAGGGTCCGACGCGCCAGGAATGTTGTGAAATACTACATTCGAGATGTTAGGTTGCCTTTGGTTAGGATATATAACGTTATAGACGTATATAATGTCCGCACCGAGACGTACGGGATGACACGACCGGGATTCTGTAAAACATTCCCAGCTAGGGGCTAGATGGGTTTGGTTAGGTTATATTACGATATAGACGTATATAATGTTCCCACCGAGAATTGGCGAGGCCCCGCCAGGAATGTTGTTAAATACTACATCCGAGATGTTAGGTTCCCTTAGGTTAGGATATATAACGTTATAGACGTAATAATGTCCCCACCGAGAAGTACGGGCCGACACGACCGGGATTTTGTAAAACATTACCAGCGAGGGTCTAGGTGGGTTAGGTTAGGTTATATTACGATATAGACGTATATAATGTTCCCACCGAGAAGTAGCGGCCGCCCCGCCAGGGATGTTGGAAAATACTACATCCGAGATGTTAGGTTGCCTTAGGTTAGGATATATAACGATATAGACGTATATAATGGCCCCACGGAAAAGTACGGGCCGACACGACCGGGATTCTGTAAAACATTACAAGCGAGGGGATAGATGGGTTAGGTTAGGTTATATTACGTTATAAACGTATATAATGTTCCCACCGAGAAGTGGGGCCGACCAGCCAGGAATGTTGTGAAATACTACATCCGAGATGTTAGGTTCCCTTAGGTTAGGATATATAACGTTATAGACGTATATAATGTCCCCACCGAGAAGTACGGGCCGACAAGACCGGGATTTTGTAAAACATTACCAGCGAGGGTCTAGATGGGTTAGGTTAGGTTATATTACGATATAGACGTATATAATGTGCCCACCGAGAAATAGGGTCCGACCCGCCAGGAATGTTGTGAAATACTACATTCGAGATGTTAGGTTGCCTTTGGTTAGGATATATAACGTTATAGACGTATATAATGTCCGCACCGAGACGTACGGGACGACACGACCGGGATTCTGTAAAACATTCCCAGCTAGGGGCTAGATGGGTTTGGTTAGGTTATATTACGATATAGACGTATATAATGTTCCCACCGAGAATTGGCGCCGCCACGCCAGGAATGTTGTTAAATACTACATCCGAGATGTTAGGTTCCCTTAGGTTAGGATATATAACGTTATAGACGTAAATAATATCCCCACCGAGAAGTACGGGCCGACACGACCGGGATTTTGTAAAACATTACCAGCGAGGGTCTAGGTGGGTTAGGTTAGGTTATATTACGATATAGACGTATATAATGTTCCCACCGAGAAGTAGCGGCCGCTCCGCCAGGGATGTTGGAATATACTACATCCGAGATGTTAGGTTGCCTTAGGTTAGGATATATAACGATATAGACGTATATAATGTCCCCACAGAAAAGTACGGGCCGACATGACCGGGAGTCTGTAAAGCATTACCAGCGAGGGGCTAGATGGGTTAGGTTAGGTTATATTACGATATAGACGTATATAATGTGCCCACCGAGAAGTAGGGTCCGACGCGCCAGGAATGTTGTGAAATACTACATTCGAGATGTTAGGTTGCCTTTGGTTAGGATATATAACGTTATAGACGTATATAATGTCCGCACCGAGACGTACGGGACGACACGACCGGGATTCTGTAAAACATTCCCAGCTAGGGGCTAGATGGGTTTGGTTAGGTTATATTACGATATAGACGTATATAATGTTCCCACCGAGAAGTAGCGGCCGCCCCGCCAGGGATGTTGGAAAATACTACATCCGAGACGTTAGGTTCCCTTAGGTTAGGATATATAACGTTATAGACGTATATAATGTCCCCACCCAGAAGTACGGACCGACACGACCGGGAATTTGTAAAACATTACCAGCGAGGGTCTAGATGGGTTAGTTTAGGTTATATTACGATATAGACGTATATAATGTGCCCACCGAGAAGTAGGGTCCGACCCGCCAGGAATGTTGGAAAATACTACATCCGAGATGTTAAGTTGCCTTTGGTAAGGATATATAACGTTATAGACGTATATAATGTCCGCACAGAGACGTAGGAGACGACACGACCGGGATTCTGTAAAACATTACCAGCGAGGGTCTAGATGAGTTAGGTTAGGTTATATTACGATATAGACGTATATAATGTGCCCACCGAGAAGTAGGGTCCGACCCGCCAGGAATGTTGTGAAATACTACATTCGAGATGTGAGGTTGCCTTTGGTTAGGATATATAACGTTATAGACGTATATAATGTCCGCACCGAGACGTACGGGACGACACGACCGGGATTCTGTAACACATTACAAGCAAGGGGCTAGATGGGTTAGGATAGGTTATACTACGTTATAAACGTATATAATGTTCCCAGCGAGAAGTGGGGCCGACCAGCCAGGAATGTTGTGAAATACTACATCCGAGATGTTAGGTTCCCTTAGGTTAGGATATATAACGTTATAGACGAATATAATGTCCCCACCGAGAAGTACGGGCCGACAAGACCGGGATTTTGTAATACATTACCAGCGAGGGTCTAGATGGGTTAGGTTAGGTTATATTACGATATAGACGTATATAATGTGCCCACCCAGAAGTAGGGTCCGACCCTCCAGGGATGTTGGAAAATACTACATCCGAGAGGTTAAGTTGCCTTAGGTTAGGATATATAACGTCATAGACGTATATAATGTCCGCACCGAGACGTACGGGACGACACGACCGGGATTCTGTAAAACATTCCCAGCTAGGGGCTAGATGGGTTAGGTTAGGTTATATTACGATATAGACGTATATAATGTTCCCACCGAGAATTGGCGCCGCCCCGCCAGGAATGTTGTTAAATACTACATCCGAGATGTTAGGTTCCCTTAGGTTAGGATATATAACGTTATAGACGTAAATAATGTCCCCACCGAGAAGTACGGGCCGACACGACCGGGATTTTGTAAAACATTACCAGCGAGGGTCTAGGTGGGTTAGGTTAGGTTATATTACGATATAGACGTATATAATGTTCCCACCGAGAAGTAGCGGCCGCCCCGCCAGGGATGTTGGAAAATACTACATCCGAGATGTTAGGTTGCCTTAGGTTAGGATATATAACGATATAGACGTATATAATGTCCCCACGGAAAAGTACGGGCCGACATGACCGGGAGTCTGTAAAGCATTACCAGCGAGGGGCTAGATGGGTTAGGTTAGGTTATATTACGATATAGACGTATATAATGTGCCCACCGAGAAGTAGGGTCCGACGCGCCAGGAATGTTGTGAAATACTACATCCGAGATGTTAGGTTCCCTTAGGTTAGGATATATAACGTTATAGACGTATATAATGTCCCCACCGAGAAGTACGGGCCGACAAGACCGGGATTTTGTAAAACATTACCAGCGAGGGTCTAGATGGGTTAGGTTAGGTTATATTACGATATAGACGTATATAATGTGCCCACCGAGAAATAGGGTCCGACCCGCCAGGAATGTTGTGAAATACTACATTCGAGATGTTAGGTTGCCTTTGGTTAGGATATATAACGTTATAGACGTATATAATGTCCGCACCGAGACGTACGGGACGACACGACCGGGATTCTGTAAAACATTCCCAGCTAGGGGCTAGATGGGTTTGGTTAGGTTATATTACGATATAGACGTATATAATGTTCCCACCGAGAAGTAGCGGCCGCCCCGCCAGGGATGTTGGAAAATACTACATCCGAGACGTTAGGTTCCCTTAGGTTAGGATATATAACGTTATAGACGTATATAATGTCCCCACCCAGAAGTACGGACCGACACGACCGGGAATTTGTAAAACATTACCAGCGAGGGTCTAGATGGGTTAGTTTAGGTTATATTACGATATAGACGTATATAATGTGCCCACCGAGAAGTAGGGTCCGACCCGCCAGGAATGTTGGAAAATACTACATCCGAGATGTTAAGTTGCCTTTGGTAAGGATATATAACGTTATAGACGTATATAATGTCCGCACAGAGACGTAGGAGACGACACGACCGGGATTCTGTAAAACATTACCAGCGAGGGTCTAGATGAGTTAGGTTAGGTTATATTACGATATAGACGTATATAATGTGCCCACCGAGAAGTAGGGTCCGACCCGCCAGGAATGTTGTGAAATACTACATTCGAGATGTGAGGTTGCCTTTGGTTAGGATATATAACGTTATAGACGTATATAATGTCCGCACCGAGACGTACGGGACGACACGACCGGGATTCTGTAACACATTACAAGCAAGGGGCTAGATGGGTTAGGATAGGTTATACTACGTTATAAACGTATATAATGTTCCCAGCGAGAAGTGGGGCCGACCAGCCAGGAATGTTGTGAAATACTACATCCGAGATGTTAGGTTCCCTTAGGTTAGGATATATAACGTTATAGACGTATATAATGTCCCCACCGAGAAGTACGGGCCGACAAGACCGGGATTTTGTAATACATTACCAGCGAGGGTCTAGATGGGTTAGGTTAGGTTATATTACGATATAGACGTATATAATGTGCCCACCCAGAAGTAGGGTCCGACCCGCCAGGGATGTTGGAAAATACTACATCCGAGAGGTTAAGTTGCCTTAGGTTAGGATATATAACGTCATAGACGTATATAATGTCCGCACCGAGACGTACGGGACGACACGACCGGGATTCTGTAAAACATTCCCAGCTAGGGGCTAGATGGGTTAGGTTAGGTTATATTACGTTATAGACGTATATAATGTGCCCACCGAGAAGTAGGGGCCGACCCGCTAGGAATGTTGGAAAATACTACATCGGAGATGTTAGGTTCCCTTAGGTTAGGATATATAACGTTATAGACGTAAATAATGTCCCCACCGAGAAGTACGGGCCGACACGACCGGGATTCTGTAAAACATTACCAGCGAGGGTCTAGATGGGTTAGGTTAGGTTATATTACGATATAGACGTATATAATGTGCCCACCGAGAAGTAGGGGCCGACCCGGCAGGAATGTTGGAAAATACTACATCCGAGATGTTAGGTTCCCTTAGGTTAGGATATATAACGTTATAGACGTATATAATGTCCCCACGGAAAAGTACGGGCCGACACGACCGGGATTTTGCAAACATTACCAGCGAGGGTCTAGATGGGTTAGGTTAGGTTATATTACGATATAGACGTATATAATGTCCCCACCGAGAACTAGGGTCCGACCCGCCAGGAATGTTGTGAAATACTACATTCGAGCTGTTAGGTTGCTTTGGTTAGGATATATAACGTTATAGACGTATATAATGTCCGCACCGAGACGTACGGGACGACACGACCGGGATTCTGTAAAACATTCCCAGCTAGGGGCTAGATGGGTTTGGTTAGGTTATATTACGATATAGACGTATATAATGTTCCCACCGAGAATTGGCGCCGCCCCGCCAGGAATGTTGTTAAATACTACATCCGAGATGTTAGGTTCCCTTAGGTTAGGATATATAACGTTATAGACGTAAATAATGTCCCCACCGAGAAGTACGGGCCGACACGACCGGGATTTTGTAAAACATTACCAGCGAGGGTCTAGGTGGGTTAGGTTAGGTTATATTACGATATAGACGTATATAATGTTCCCACCGAAAAGTAGCGGCCGCCCCGCCAGGGATGTTGGAAAATACTACATCCGAGATGTTAGGTTGCCTTAGGTTAGGATATATAACGATATAGACGTATATAATGTCCCCACGGAAAAGTACGGGCCGACATGACCGGGAGTCTGTAAAGCATTACCAGCGAGGGGCTAGATGGGTTAGGTTAGGTTATATTACGATATAGACGTATATAATGTGCCCACCGAGAAGTAGGGTCCGACCCGCCAGGAATGTTGTGAAATACAACATTCGAGATGTTAGGTTGCCTTTAGTAGGATATATAACGTTATAGACGTAAATAATGTCCCCACCGAGAAGTACGGGCCGACACGACCGGGATTCTGTAAAACATTACCAGCGAGTGTCTAGATGGGTTAGGTTAGGTTATATTACGATATAGACGTATATAATGTGCCCACCGAGAAGTAGGGGCCGACCCGGCAGGAATGTTGGAAAATACTACATCCGAGATGTTAGGTTCCCTTAGGTTAGGATATATAACGTTATAGACGTATACAATGTCCCCACGGAAAAGTACGGGCCGACACAACCGGGATTTTGCAAACATTACCAGCGAGGGTCTAGATGGGTTAGGTTAGGTTATATTACGATATAGACGTATATAATGTGCCCACCGAGAAGTAGGGTCCGACCCGCCAGGAATGTTGTGAAATACTACATTCGAGATGTTAGGTTGCCTTTGGTTAGGATATATAACGTTATAGACGTATATAATGTCCGCACCGAGACGTACGGGACGACACGACCGGGATTCTGTAAAACATTACAAGCGAGGGGATAGATGGGTTAGGTTAGGTTATACTACGTTATAAACGTATATAATGTTCCCACCGAGAAGTGGGGCCGACCAGCCAGGAATGTTGTGAAATACTACATCCGAGATGTTAGGTTCCCTTAGGTTAGGATATATAACGTTATAGACGTATATAATGTCCCCACCGAGAAGTACGGGCCGACAAGACCGGGATTTTGTAAAACATTACCAGCGAGGGTCTAGATGGGTTAGGTTAGGTTATATTACGATATAGACGTATATAATGTGCCCACCGAGAAATAGGGTCCGACCCGCCAGGAATGTTGTGAAATACTACATTCGAGATGTTAGGTTGCCTTTGGTTAGGATATATAACGTTATAGACGTATATAATGTCCGCACCGAGACGTACGGGACGACACGACCGGGATTCTGTAAAACATTCCCAGCTAGGGGCTAGATGGGTTTGGTTAGGTTATATTACGATATAGACGTATATAATGTTCCCACCGAGAATTGGCGAGGCCCCGCCAGGAATGTTGTTAAATACTACATCCGAGATGTTAGGTTCCCTTAGGATAGGATATATAACGTTATAGACGTAATAATGTCCCCACCGAGAAGTACGGGCCGACACGACCGGGATTTTGTAAAACATTACCAGCGAGGGTCTAGGTGCGTTAGGTTAGGTTATATTACGATATAGACGTATATAATGTTCCCACCGAGAAGTAGCGGCCGCCCCGCCACGGATGTTGGAAAATACTACATCCGAGATGTTAGGTTGCCTTAGGTTAGGATATATAACGATATAGACGTATATAATGTCCCCACGGAAAAGTACGGGCCGACACGACCGGGATTCTGTAAAACATTACAAGCGAGGGGATAGATGGGTTAGGTTAGGTTATACTACGTTATAAACGTATATAATGTTCCCACCGAGAAGTGGGGCCGACCAGCCAGGAATGTTGTGAAATACTACATCCGAGATGTTAGGTTCCCTTAGGTTAGGATATATAACGTTATAGACGTATATAATGTCCCCACCGAGAAGTACGGGCCGACAAGACCGGGATTTTGTAAAACATTACCAGCGAGGGTCTAGATGGGTTAGGTTAGGTTATATTACGATATAGACGTATATAATGTGCCCACCGAGAAATAGGGTCCGACCCGCCAGGAATGTTGTGAAATACTACATTCGAGATGTTAGGTTGCCTTTGGTTAGGATATATAACGTTATAGACGTATATAATGTCCGCACCGAGACGTACGGGACGACACGACCGGGATTCTGTAAAACATTCCCAGCTAGGGGCTAGATGGGTTTGGTTAGGTTATATTACGATATAGACGTATATAATGTTCCCACCGAGAATTGGCGCCGCCCCGCCAGGAATGTTGTTAAATACTACATCCGAGATGTTAGGTTCCCTTAGGTTAGGATATATAACGTTATAGACGTAAATAATGTCCCCACCGAGAAGTACGGGCCGACACGACCGGGATTTTGTAAAACATTACCAGCGAGGGTCTAGGTGGGTTAGGTTAGGTTATATTACGATATAGACGTATATAATGTTCCCACCGAGAAGTAGCGGCCGCTCCGCCAGGGATGTTGGAATATACTACATCCGAGATGTTAGGTTGCCTTAGGTTAGGATATATAACGATATAGACGTATATAATGTCCCCACAGAAAAGTACGGGCCGACATGACCGGGAGTCTGTAAAGCATTACCAGCGAGGGGCTAGATGGGTTAGGTTAGGTTATATTACGATATAGACGTATATAATGTGCCCACCGAGAAGTAGGGTCCGACGCGCCAGGAATGTTGTGAAATACTACATTCGAGATGTTAGGTTGCCTTTGGTTAGGATATATAACGTTATAGACGTATATAATGTCCGCACCGAGACGTACGGGACGACACGACCGGGATTCTGTAAAACATTCCCAGCTAGGGGCTAGATGGGTTTGGTTAGGTTATATTACGATATAGACGTATATAATGTTCCCACCGAGAATTGGCGAGGCCCCGCCAGGAATGTTGTTAAATACTACATCCGAGATGTTAGGTTCCCTTAGGTTAGGATATATAACGTTATAGACGTAATAATGTCCCCACCGAGAAGTACGGGCCGACACGACCGGGGTTTGTAAAACATTACCAGCGAGGGTCTAGGTGGGTTAGGTTAGGTTATATTACGATATAGACGTATATAATGTTCCCACCGAGAAGTAGCGGCCGCCCCGCCAGGGATGTTGCAAAATACTACATCCGAGATGTTAGGTTGCCTTAGGTTAGGATATATAACGATATAGACGTATATAATGTCCCCACGGAAAAGTACGGGCCGACACGACCGGGATTCTGTAAAACATTACAAGCGAGGGGATAGATGGGTTAGGTTAGGTTATACTACGTTATAAACGTATATAATGTTCCCACCGAGAAGTGGGGCCGACCAGCCAGGAATGTTGTGAAATACTACATCCGAGATGTTAGGTTCCCTTAGGTTAGGATATATAACGTTATAGACGTATATAATGTCCCCACCGAGAAGTACGGGCCGACAAGACCGGGATTTTGTAAAACATTACCAGCGAGGGTCTAGATGGGTTAGGTTAGGTTATATTACGATATAGACGTATATAATGTGCCCACCGAGAAGTAGGGTCCGACCCGCCAGGGATGTTGGAAAATACTACATTCGAGATGTTAAGTTGCCTTTGGTTAGGATATATAACGTTATAGACGTATATAATGTCCGCACCGAGACGTACGGGACGACACGACCGGGATTCTGTAAAACATTCCCAGCTAGGGGCTAGATGGGTTTGGTTAGGTTATATTACGATATAGACGTATATAATGTTCCCACCGAGAATTGGCGCCGCCCCGCCAGGAATGTTGTTAAATACTACATCCGAGATGTTAGGTTCCCTTAGGTTAGGATATATAACGTTATAGACGTAAATAATGTCCCCACCGAGAAGTACGGGCCGACACGACCGGGATTTTGTAAAACATTACCAGCGAGGGTCTAGGTGGGTTAGGTTAGGTTATATTACGATATAGACGTATATAATGTTCCCACCGAGAAGTAGCGGCCGCCCCGCCAGGGATGTTGGAAAATACTACATCCGAGATGTTAGGTTGCCTTAGGTTAGGATATATAACGATATAGACGTATATAATGTCCCCACGGAAAAGTACGGGCCGACATGACTGGGATTTTGTAAAACATTACCAGCGAGGGTCTAGATGGGTTAGTTTAGGTCATATTACGATATAGACGTATATAATGTGCCCACCGAGAAGTAGGGTCCGACCCGCCAGGGATGTTGGAAAATACTACATTCGAGATGTTAAGTTGCCTTTGGTTAGGATATATAACGTTATAGACGTATATAATGTCCGCACCGAGACGTACGGGACGACACGACCGGGATTCTGTAAAACATTCCCAGCTAGGGGCTAGATGGGTTTGGTTAGGTTATATTACGATATAGACGTATATAATGTTCCCACCGAGAATTGGCGCCGCCCAGCCAGGAATGTTGTTAAATACTACATCCGAGATGTTAGGTTCCCTCAGGTTAGGATATATAACGTTATAGACGTAAATAATGTCCCCACCGAGAAGTACGGGCCGACACGACCGGGATTTTGTAAAACATTACCAGCGAGGGTCTAGGTGGATTAGGTTAGGTTATATTACGATATAGACGTATATAATGTTCCCACCGAGAAGTAGCTGCCGCCCCGCCAGGGATGTTGGAAAATACTACATCCGAGATGTTAGGTTCCCTTAGGTTAGGATATATAACGTTATAGACGTATATAATGTCCCCATCGAGAAGTACGGACCGACACGACCGGGATTTTGTAAAACATTACCAGCGAGGGTCTAGATGGGTTAGTTTAGGTTATATTACGATATAGACGTATATAATGTGCCCACCGAGAAGTAGGGTCCGACCCGGCAGGAATGTTGGAAAATACTATATCCGAGATGTTAGGTTCCCTTAGGTTAGGATATATAAAATTATAGACGTATATAATGTCCCCACGGAAAAGTACGGGCCGACACGACCGGGATTTTGTAAAACATTACCAGCGAGGGTCTAGATGGGTTAGGTTAGGTTATATTACGATATAGACGTATATAATGTGCCCACCGAGAAGTAGGGTCCGACCCGCCAGGGATGTTGGAAAATACTACATCCGAGAGGTTAAGTTGCCTTAGGTTAGGATATATAAGATTATAGACGTATATAATGTCCCCACGGAAAAGTACGGGCCGACACGACTGGGATTTTGTAAAACATTACCAGCGAGGGGCTAGATGGGTTAGGTTAGGTTATATTACGTTATAAACGTATATAATGTTCCCGCCGAGAAGTGGGGCCGACCCGCCAGGAATGTTGTGAAATACTACATTCGAGATGTTAGGTTGCCTTAGGTTAGGATATGTAACTTTATAGACGTATATAATGTCCGGCTTCGAGACGTACCGGAAGACAAGAACGGGATTCTGTGAAACATTACCAGCGAGGGTGTAGGTGGCTTAGGTTAGGTTATATTACGTTACAGACGTATATAATGTGCCCACCGAGAAGTAGGGGCCGACCCGCCAGGGATGTTGGAAAATACTACATTCGAGATGTTAAGTTGCCTTTGGTTAGGATATATAACGTTATAGACGTATATAATGTCCGCACCGAGACGTACGGGACGACACGACCGGGATTCTGTAAAACATTCCCATCTAGGGGCTAGATGGGTTTGGTTAGGTTATATTACGATATGGACGTATATAATGTTCCCACCGAGAATTGGCGTCGCCCCGCCAGGAATGTTGCGAAATACTACATCCGAGATGTTAGGTTCCCTTAAGTTAGGATATATAACGTTACAGACGTAAATAATGTCCCCACCGAGAAGTACGGGCCGACACGACCGGGATTTTGTAAAACATTATCAGCGAGGGTCTAGGTGGGTTAGGTTAGGTTATATTACGATATGGACGTATATAATGTTCCCACCGAGAAGTAGCGGCCGCCCCGCCAGGAATGTTGGAAAATACTACATTCGAGATGTTAGGTTGCCGTTGGTTAGGATACATAACGTTATAGACGTATATAATGCCCGCACCGAGACGTAAGGGACGACACGACCGGGATTCTGTAAAACATTACAAGCGAGGGGCTAGATGGGTTAGGTTAGGTTACACTACGTTATAAACGTATATAATGTTCCCACCGAGAAGTGGGGCCGACCAGCCAGGAATGTTGTGAAATACTACAACCGAGATGTTAGGTTCCCTTAGGTTAGGATGTATAACGTTATAGACTTATATAATGTCCCCACCGAGAAGTACGGGCCGAAAAGACCGGGATTTTGTAAAACATTACCAGCGAGGGTCTAGATGGGTTTGGTTAGGTTATATTACGATATAGACGTATATAATGTGCCCACCGAGAAGTAGGGCCCGACCCGCCAGGGATGTTGGAAAATACTACATTCGAGATGTTAAGTTGCCTTTGGTTAGGATATATAACGTTATAGACGTATATAATGTCCGCACCGAGACGTACGGGACGACACGACCGGGATTCTGTAAAACATTCCCAGCTAGGGGCTAGATGGGTTTGGTTAGGTTATATTACGATATAGACGTATATAATGTTCCCACCGAGAATTGGCGCCGCCCCGCCAGGAATGTTGTTAAATACTACATCCGAGATGTTAGGTTCCCTTAGGTTAGGATATATAACGTTATAGACGTAAATAATGTCCCCACCGAGAAGTACGGGCCGACACGACCGGGATTTTGTAAAACATTACCAGCGAGGGTCTAGGTGGGTTAGGTTAGGTTATATTACGATATAGACGTATATAATGTTCCCACCGAGAAGTAGCGGCCGCCCCGCCAGGGATGTTGGAAAATACTACATCCGAGACGTTAGGTTCCCTTAGGTTAGGATATATAACGTTATAGACGTATATAATGTCCCCACCCAGAAGTACGGACCGACACGACCGGGAATTTGTAAAACATTACCAGCGAGGGTCTAGATGGGTTAGTTTAGGTTATATTACGATATAGACGTATATAATGTGCCCACCGAGAAGTAGGGTCCGACCCGCCAGGAATGTTGGAAAATACTACATCCGAGATGTTAAGTTGCCTTTGGTAAGGATATATAACGTTATAGACGTATATAATGTCCGCACAGAGACGTAGGAGACGACACGACCGGGATTCTGTAAAACATTACCAGCGAGGGTCTAGATGAGTTAGGTTAGGTTATATTACGATATAGACGTATATAATGTGCCCACCGAGAAGTAGGGTCCGACCCGCCAGGAATGTTGTGAAATACTACATTCGAGATGTGAGGTTGCCTTAGGTTAGGATATATAACGATATAGACGTATATAATGTCCCCACGGAAAAGTAGGGGCCGACACGACCGGGATTCTGTAAAACATTACAAGCGAGGGGATAGATGGGTTATGTTAGGTTATACTACGTTATAAACGTATATAATGTTCCCACCGAGAAGTGGGGCCGACCAGCCAGGAATGTTGTGAAATACTACATCCGAGATGTTAGGTTCCCTTAGGTTAGGATATATAACGTTATAGACGTATATAATGTCCCCACCGAGAAGTACGGGCCGACAAGACCGGGATTTTGTAAAACATTACCAGCGAGGGTCTAGATGGGTTAGGTTAGGTTATATTACGATATAGACGTATATAATGTGCCCACCGAGAAATAGGGTCCGACCCGCCAGGAATGTTGTGAAATACTACATTCGAGATGTTAGGTTGCCTTTGGTTAGGATATATAACGTTATAGACGTATATAATGTCCGCACCGAGACGTACGGGACGACACGACCGGGATTCTGTAAAACATTCCCAGCTAGGGGCTAGATGGGTTTGGTTAGGTTATATTACGATATAGACGTATATAATGTTCCCACCGAGAATTGGCGAGGCCCCGCCAGGAATGTTGTTAAATACTACATCCGAGATGTTAGGTTCCCTTAGGATAGGATATATAACGTTATAGACGTAATAATGTCCCCACCGAGAAGTACGGGCCGACACGACCGGGATTTTGTAAAACATTACCAGCGAGGGTCTAGGTGCGTTAGGTTAGGTTATATTACGATATAGACGTATATAATGTTCCCACCGAGAAGTAGCGGCCGCCCCGCCACGGATGTTGGAAAATACTACATCCGAGATGTTAGGTTGCCTTAGGTTAGGATATATAACGATATAGACGTATATAATGTCCCCACGGAAAAGTACGGGCCGACACGACCGGGATTCTGTAAAACATTACAAGCGAGGGGATAGATGGGTTAGGTTAGGTTATACTACGTTATAAACGTATATAATGTTCCCACCGAGAAGTGGGGCCGACCAGCCAGGAATGTTGTGAAATACTACATCCGAGATGTTAGGTTCCCTTAGGTTAGGATATATAACGTTATAGACGTATATAATGTCCCCACCGAGAAGTACGGGCCGACAAGACCGGGATTTTGTAAAACATTACCAGCGAGGGTCTAGATGGGTTAGGTTAGGTTATATTACGATATAGACGTATATAATGTGCCCACCGAGAAATAGGGTCCGACCCGCCAGGAATGTTGTGAAATACTACATTCGAGATGTTAGGTTGCCTTTGGTTAGGATATATAACGTTATAGACGTATATAATGTCCGCACCGAGACGTACGGGACGACACGACCGGGATTCTGTAAAACATTCCCAGCTAGGGGCTAGATGGGTTTGGTTAGGTTATATTACGATATAGACGTATATAATGTTCCCACCGAGAATTGGCGCCGCCCCGCCAGGAATGTTGTTAAATACTACATCCGAGATGTTAGGTTCCCTTAGGTTAGGATATATAACGTTATAGACGTAAATAATGTCCCCACCGAGAAGTACGGGCCGACACGACCGGGATTTTGTAAAACATTACCAGCGAGGGTCTAGGTGGGTTAGGTTAGGTTATATTACGATATAGACGTATATAATGTTCCCACCGAGAAGTAGCGGCCGCTCCGCCAGGGATGTTGGAATATACTACATCCGAGATGTTAGGTTGCCTTAGGTTAGGATATATAACGATATAGACGTATATAATGTCCCCACAGAAAAGTACGGGCCGACATGACCGGGAGTCTGTAAAGCATTACCAGCGAGGGGCTAGATGGGTTAGGTTAGGTTATATTACGATATAGACGTATATAATGTGCCCACCGAGAAGTAGGGTCCGACGCGCCAGGAATGTTGTGAAATACTACATTCGAGATGTTAGGTTGCCTTTGGTTAGGATATATAACGTTATAGACGTATATAATGTCCGCACCGAGACGTACGGGACGACACGACCGGGATTCTGTAAAACATTCCCATCTAGGGGCTAGATGGGTTTGGTTAGGTTATATTACGATATAGACGTATATAATGTTCCCACCGAGAATTGGCGTCGCCCCGCCAGGAATGTTGCGAAATACTACATCCGAGATGTTAGGTTCCCTTAAGTTAGGATATATAACGTTACAGACGTAAATAATGTCCCCACCGAGAAGTACGGGCCGACACGACCGGGATTTTGTAAAACATTATCAGCGAGGGTCTAGGTGGGTTAGGTTAGGTTATATTACGATATGGACGTATATAATGTTCCCACCGAGAAGTAGCGGCCGCCCCGCCAGGAATGTTGGAAAATACTACATTCGAGATGTTAGGTTGCCGTTGGTTAGGATACATAACGTTATAGACGTATATAATGCCCGCACCGAGACGTAAGGGACGACACGACCGGGATTCTGTAAAACATTACAAGCGAGGGGCTAGATGGGTTAGGTTAGGTTACACTACGTTATAAACGTATATAATGTTCCCACCGAGAAGTGGGGCCGACCAGCCAGGAATGTTGTGAAATACTACAACCGAGATGTTAGGTTCCCTTAGGTTAGGATGTATAACGTTATAGACTTATATAATGTCCCCACCGAGAAGTACGGGCCGAAAAGACCGGGATTTTGTAAAACATTACCAGCGAGGGTCTAGATGGGTTTGGTTAGGTTATATTACGATATAGACGTATATAATGTGCCCACCGAGGAGTAGGGCCCGACCCGCCAGGGATGTTGGAAAATACTACATTCGAGATGTTAAGTTGCCTTTGGTTAGGATATATAACGTTATAGACGTATATAATGTCCGCACCGAGACGTACGGGACGACACGACCGGGATTCTGTAAAACATTCCCAGCTAGGGGCTAGATGGGTTTGGTTAGGTTATATTACGATATAGACGTATATAATGTTCCCACCGAGAATTGGCGCCGCCCCGCCAGGAATGTTGTTAAATACTACATCCGAGATGTTAGGTTCCCTTAGGTTAGGATATATAACGTTATAGACGTAAATAATGTCCCCACCGAGAAGTACGGGCCGACACGACCGGGATTTTGTAAAACATTACCAGCGAGGGTCTAGGTGGGTTAGGTTAGGTTATATTACGATATAGACGTATATAATGTTCCCACCGAGAAGTAGCGGCCGCCCCGCCAGGGATGTTGGAAAATACTACATCCGAGACGTTAGGTTCCCTTAGGTTAGGATATATAACGTTATAGACGTATATAATGTCCCCACCCAGAAGTACGGACCGACACGACCGGGAATTTGTAAAACATTACCAGCGAGGGTCTAGATGGGTTAGTTTAGGTTATATTACGATATAGACGTATATAATGTGCCCACCGAGAAGTAGGGTCCGACCCGCCAGGAATGTTGGAAAATACTACATCCGAGATGTTAAGTTGCCTTTGGTAAGGATATATAACGTTATAGACGTATATAATGTCCGCACAGAGACGTAGGAGACGACACGACCGGGATTCTGTAAAACATTACCAGCGAGGGTCTAGATGAGTTAGGTTAGGTTATATTACGATATAGACGTATATAATGTGCCCACCGAGAAGTAGGGTCCGACCCGCCAGGAATGTTGTGAAATACTACATTCGAGATGTGAGGTTGCCTTAGGTTAGGATATATAACGATATAGACGTATATAATGTCCCCACGGAAAAGTAGGGGCCGACACGACCGGGATTCTGTAAAACATTACAAGCGAGGGGATAGATGGGTTAGGTTAGGTTATACTACGTTATAAACGTATATAATGTTCCCACCGAGAAGTGGGGCCGACCAGCCAGGAATGTTGTGAAATACTACATCCGAGATGTTAGGTTCCCTTAGGTTAGGATATATAACGTTATAGACGTATATAATGTCCCCACCGAGAAGTACGGGCCGACAAGACCGGGATTTTGTAAAACATTACCAGCGAGGGTCTAGATGGGTTAGGTTAGGTTATATTACGATATAGACGTATATAATGTGCCCACCGAGAAGTAGGGTCCGACCCGCCAGGGATGTTAGAAAATACTACATTCGAGATGTTAAGTTGCCTTTGGTTAGGATATATAACGTTATAGACGTATATAATGTCCGCACCCAGACGTACGGGACGACACGACCGGGATTCTGTAAAACATTCCCAGCTAGGGGCTAGATGGGTTTGGTTAGGTTATATTACGATATAGACGTATATAATGTTCCCACCGAGAATTGGCGCCGCCCCGCCAGGAATGTTGTTAAATACTACATCCGAGATGTTAGGTTCCCTTAGGTTAGGATATATAACGTTATAGACGTAAATAATGTCCCCACCGAGAAGTACGGGCCGACACGACCGGGATTTTGTAAAACATTACCAGCGAGGGTCTAGGTGGGTTAGGTTAGGTTATATTACGATATAGACGTATATAATGTTCCCACCGAGAAGTAGCGGCCGCCCCGCCAGGGATGTTGGAAAATACTACATCCGAGATGTTAGGTTGCCTTAGGTTAGGATATATAACGATATAGACGTATATAATGTCCCCACGGAAAAGTACGGGCCGACATGACTGGGATTTTGTAAAACATTACCAGCGAGGGTCTAGATGGGTTAGTTTAGGTCATATTACGATATAGACGTATATAATGTGCCCACCGAGAAGTAGGGTCCGACCCGCCAGGGATGTTGGAAAATACTACATTCGAGATGTTAAGTTGCCTTTGGTTAGGATATATAACGTTATAGACGTATATAATGTCCGCACCGAGACGTACGGGACGACACGACCGGGATTCTGTAAAACATTCCCAGCTAGGGGCTAGATGGGTTTGGTTAGGTTATATTACGATATAGACGTATATAATGTTCCCACCGAGAATTGGCGCCGCCCAGCCAGGAATGTTGTTAAATACTACATCCGAGATGTTAGGTTCCCTCAGGTTAGGATATATAACGTTATAGACGTAAATAATGTCCCCACCGAGAAGTACGGGCCGACACGACCGGGATTTTGTAAAACATTACCAGCGAGGGTCTAGGTGGATTAGGTTAGGTTATATTACGATATAGACGTATATAATGTTCCCACCGAGAAGTAGCGGCCGCCCCGCCAGGGATGTTGGAAAATACTACATCCGAGATGTTAGGTTCCCTTAGGTTAGGATATATAACGTTATAGACGTATATAATGTCCCCATCGAGAAGTACGGACCGACACGACCGGGATTTTGTAAAACATTACCAGCGAGGGTCTAGATGGGTTAGTTTAGGTTATATTACGATATAGACGTATATAATGTGCCCACCGAGAAGTAGGGTCCGACCCGGCAGGAATGTTGGAAAATACTATATCCGAGATGTTAGGTTCCCTTAGGTTAGGATATATAAAATTATAGACGTATATAATGTCCCCACGGAAAAGTACGGGCCGACACGACCGGGATTTTGTAAAACATTACCAGCGAGGGTCTAGATGGGTTAGGTTAGGTTATATTACGATATAGACGTATATAATGTGCCCACCGAGAAGTAGGGTCCGACCCGCCAGGGATGTTGGAAAATACTACATCCGAGAGGTTAAGTTGCCTTAGGTTAGGATATATAAGATTATAGACGTATATAATGTCCCCACGGAAAAGTACGGGCCGACACGACTGGGATTTTGTAAAACATTACCAGCGAGGGGCTAGATGGGTTAGGTTAGGTTATATTACGTTATAAACGTATATAATGTTCCCGCCGAGAAGTGGGGCCGACCCGCCAGGAATGTTGTGAAATACTACATTCGAGATGTTAGGTTGCCTTAGGTTAGGATATGTAACTTTATAGACGTATATAATGTCCGGCTTCGAGACGTACCGGAAGACAAGAACGGGATTCTGTGAAACATTACCAGCGAGGGTGTAGGTGGCTTAGGTTAGGTTATATTACGTTACAGACGTATATAATGTGCCCACCGAGAAGTAGGGGCCGACCCGCCAGGGATGTTGGAAAATACTACATTCGAGATGTTAAGTTGCCTTTGGTTAGGATATATAACGTTATAGACGTATATAATGTCCGCACCGAGACGTACGGGACGACACGACCGGGATTCTGTAAAACATTCCCATCTAGGGGCTAGATGGGTTTGGTTAGGTTATATTACGATATGGACGTATATAATGTTCCCACCGAGAATTGGCGTCGCCCCGCCAGGAATGTTGCGAAATACTACATCCGAGATGTTAGGTTCCCTTAAGTTAGGATATATAACGTTACAGACGTAAATAATGTCCCCACCGAGAAGTACGGGCCGACACGACCGGGATTTTGTAAAACATTATCAGCGAGGGTCTAGGTGGGTTAGGTTAGGTTATATTACGATATGGACGTATATAATGTTCCCACCGAGAAGTAGCGGCCGCCCCGCCAGGAATGTTGGAAAATACTACATTCGAGATGTTAGGTTGCCGTTGGTTAGGATACATAACGTTATAGACGTATATAATGCCCGCACCGAGACGTAAGGGACGACACGACCGGGATTCTGTAAAACATTACAAGCGAGGGGCTAGATGGGTTAGGTTAGGTTACACTACGTTATAAACGTATATAATGTTCCCACCGAGAAGTGGGGCCGACCACCCAGGAATGTTGTGAAATACTACAACCGAGATGTTAGGTTCCCTTAGGTTAGGATGTATAACGTTATAGACTTATATAATGTCCCCACCGAGAAGTACGGGCCGAAAAGACCGGGATTTTGTAAAACATTACCAGCGAGGGTCTAGATGGGTTTGGTTAGGTTATATTACGATATAGACGTATATAATGTGCCCACCGAGAAGTAGGGCCCGACCCGCCAGGGATGTTGGAAAATACTACATTCGAGATGTTAAGTTGCCTTTGGTTAGGATATATAACGTTATAGACGTATATAATGTCCGCACAGAGACGTAGGAGACGACACGACCGGGATTCTGTAAAACATTACCAGCGAGGGTCTAGATGAGTTAGGTTAGGTTATATTACGATATAGACGTATATAATGTGCCCACCGAGAAGTAGGGTCCGACCCGCCAGGAATGTTGTGAAATACTACATTCGAGATGTGAGGTTGCCTTTGGTTAGGATATATAACGTTATAGACGTATATAATGTCCGCACCGAGACGTACGGGACGACACGACCGGGATTCTGTAACACATTACAAGCAAGGGGCTAGATGGGTTAGGATAGGTTATACTACGTTATAAACGTATATAATGTTCCCAGCGAGAAGTGGGGCCGACCAGCCAGGAATGTTGTGAAATACTACATCCGAGATGTTAGGTTCCCTTAGGTTAGGATATATAACGTTATAGACGTATATAATGTCCCCACCGAGAAGTACGGGCCGACAAGACCGGGATTTTGTAATACATTACCAGCGAGGGTCTAGATGGGTTAGGTTAGGTTATATTACGATATAGACGTATATAATGTGCCCACCCAGAAGTAGGGTCCGACCCGCCAGGGATGTTGGAAAATACTACATCCGAGAGGTTAAGTTGCCTTAGGTTAGGATATATAACGTCATAGACGTATATAATGTCCGCACCGAGACGTACGGGACGACACGACCGGGATTCTGTAAAACATTCCCAGCTAGGGGCTATATGGGTTAGGTTAGGTTATATTACGTTATAGACGTATATAATGTGCCCACCGAGAAGTAGGCGCCGACCCGCTAGGAATGTTGGAAAATACTACATCGGAGATGTTAGGTTCCCTTAGGTTAGGATATATAACGTTATAGACGTAAATAATGTCCCCACCGAGAAGTACGGGCCGACACGACCGGGATTCTGTAAAACATTACCAGCGAGGGTCTAGATGGGTTAGGTTAGGTTATATTACGATATAGACGTATATAATGTGCCCACCGAGAAGTAGGGTCCGACCCGCCAGGAATGTTGTGAAATACTACATTCGAGATGTGAGGTTGCCTTTGGTTAGGATATATAACGTTATAGACGTATATAATGTCCGCACCGAGACGTACGGGACGACACGACCGGGATTCTGTAACACATTACAAGCAAGGGGCTAGATGGGTTAGGATAGGTTATACTACGTTATAAACGTATATAATGTTCCCAGCGAGAAGTGGGGCCGACCAGCCAGGAATGTTGTGAAATACTACATCCGAGATGTTAGGTTCCCTTAGGTTAGGATATATAACGTTATAGACGTATATAATGTCCCCACCGAGAAGTACGGGCCGACAAGACCGGGATTTTGTAATACATTACCAGCGAGGGTCTAGATGGGTTAGGTTAGGTTATATTACGATATAGACGTATATAATGTGCCCACCCAGAAGTAGGGTCCGACCCGCCAGGGATGTTGGAAAATACTACATCCGAGAGGTTAAGTTGCCTTAGGTTAGGATATATAACGTCATAGACGTATATAATGTCCGCACCGAAACGTACGGGACGACACGACCGGGATTCTGTAAAACATTCCCAGCTAGGGGCTAGATGGGTTAGGTTAGGTTATATTACGTTATAGACGTATATAACGTGCCCACCGAGAAGTAGGGGCCGACCCGCTAGGAATGTTGGAAAATACTACATCGGAGATGTTAGGTTCCCTTAGGTTAGGATATATAACGTTATAGACGTAAATAATGTCCCCACCGAGAAGTACGGGCCGACACGACCGGGATTCTGTAAAACATTACCAGCGAGGGTCTAGATGGGTTAGGTTAGGTTATATTACGATATAGACGTATATAATGTGCCCACCGAGAAGTAGGGGCCGACCCGGCAGGAATGTTGGAAAATACTACATCCGAGATGTTAGGTTCCCTTAGGTTAGGATATATAACGTTATAGACGTATATAATGTCCCCACGGAAAAGTACGGGCCGACACGACCGGGATTTTGCAAACATTACCAGCGAGGGTCTAGATGGGTTAGGTTAGGTTATATTACGATATAGACGTATATAATGTGCCCACCGAGAACTAGGGTCCGACCCGCCAGGAATGTTGTGAAATACAACATTCGAGATGTTAGGTTGCCTTTAGTAGGATATATAACGTTATAGACGTATATAATGACCGCACCGAGACGTACGGGACGACACGACCGGGATTCTGTAAAACATTCCCAGCTAGGGGCTAGATGGGTTTGGTTAGGTTATATTACGATATAGACGTATATAATGTTCCCACCGAGAAGTAGCGGCCGCCCCGCCAGGGATGTTGGAAAATACTACATCCGAGATGTTAGGTTGCCTTAGGTTAGGATATATAACGATATAGACGTATATAATGTCCCCACGGAAAAGTACGGGCCGACATGACCGGGAGTCTGTAAAACATTACCAGCGAGGGGCTAGATGGGTTAGGTTAGGTTATACTACGTTATAAACGTATATAATGTTCCCACCGAGAAGTGGGGCCGACCAGCCAGGAATGTTGTGAAATACTACATCCGAGATGTTAGGTTCCCTTAGGTTAGGATATATAACGTTATAGACGTATATAATGTCCCCACCGAGAAGTACGGGCCGACAAGACCGGGATTTTGTAAAACATTACCAGCGAGGGTCTAGGTGGGTTAGGTTAGGTTATATTACGATATAGACGTATATAATGTTCCCACCGAGAAGTAGCGGCCGCCCCGCCAGGGATGTTGGAAAATACTACATCGGAGATGTTAGGTTCCCTTAGGTTAGGATATATAACGTTATAGACGTAAATAATGTCCCCACCGAGAAGTACGGGCCGACACGACCGGGATTCTGTAAAACATTACAAGCGAGGGGATAGATGGGTTAGGTTAGGTTATACTACGTTATAAACGTATATAATGTTCCCACCGAGAAGTGGGGCCGACCAGCCAGGAATGTTGTGAAATACTACATCCGAGATGTTAGGTTCCCTTAGGTTAGGATATATAACGTTATAGACGTTTATAATGTCCCCACCGAGAAGTACGGGCCGACAAGACCGGGATTTTGTAAAACATTACCAGCGAGGGTCTAGATGGGTTAGGTTAGGTTATATTACGATATAGACGTATATAATGTGCCCACCGAGAAATAGGGTCCGACCCGCCAGGAATGTTGTGAAATTCTACATTCGAGATGTTAGGTTGCCTTTGGTTAGGATATATAACGTTATAGACGTATATAATGTCCGCACCGAGACGTACGGGACGACACGACCGGGATTCTGTAAAACATTCCCAGCTAGGGGCTAGATGGGTTTGGTTAGGTTATATTACGATATAGACGTATATAATGTTCCCACCGAGAATTGGCGCCGCCCCGCCAGGAATGTTGTTAAATACTACATCCGAGATGTTAGGTTCCCTTAGGTTAGGATATATAACGTCATAGACGTAAATAATGTCCCCACCGAGAAGTACGGGCCGACACGACCGGGATTTTGTAAAACATTACCAGCGAGGGTCTAGGTGGGTTAGGTTAGGTTATATTACGATATAGACGTATATAATGTTCCCACCGAGAAGTAGCGGCCGCCCCGCCAGGGATGTTGGAAAATACTACATCCGAGATGTTAGGTTGCCTTAGGTTAGGATATATAACGATATAGACGTATATAATGTCCCCACGGAAAAGTACGGGCCGACATGACCGGGAGTCTGTAAAGCATTACCAGCGAGGGGCTAGATGGGTTAGGTTAGGTTATATTACGATATAGACGTATATAATGTGCCCGCCGAGAAGTAGGGTCCGACGCGCCAGGAATGTTGTGAAATACTACATTCGAGATGTTAGGTTGCCTTTGGTTAGGATATATAACGTTATAGACGTATATAATGTCCGCACCGAGACGTACGGTACGACACGACCGGGATTCTGTAAAACATTCCCAGCTAGGGGCTAGATGGGTTTGGTTAGGTTATATTACGATATAGACGTATATAATGTTCCCACCGAGAATTGGCGAGGCCCCGCCAGGAATGTTGTTAAATACTACATCCGAGATGTTAGGTTCCCTTAGGTTAGGATATATAACGTTATAGACGTAATAATGTCCCCACCGAGAAGTACGGGCCGACACGACCGGGATTTTGTAAAACATTACCAGCGAGGGTCTAGGTGGGTTAGGTTAGGTTATATTACGATATAGACGTATATAATGTTCCCACCGAGAAGTAGCGGCCGCCCCGCCAGGGATGTTGGAAAATACTACATCCGAGATGTTAGGTTGCCTTAGGTTAGGATATATAACGATATAGACGTATATAATGTCCCCACGGAAAAGTACGGGCCGACACGACCGGGATTCTGTAAAACATTACAAGCGAGGGGATAGATGGGTTAGGTTAGGTTATACTACGTTATAAACGTATATAATGTTCCCACCGAGAAGTGGGGCCGACCAGCCAGGAATGTTGTGAAATACTACATCCGAGATGTTAGGTTCCCTTAGGTTAGGATATATAACGTTATAGACGTATATAATGTCCCCACCGTGAAGTACGGGCCGACAAGACCGGGATTTTGTAAAACATTACCAGCGAGGGTCTAGATGGGTTAGGTTAGGTTATATTACGATATAGACGTATATAATGTGCCCACCGAGAAATAGGGTCCGACCCGCCAGGAATGTTGTGAAATACTACATTCGAGATGTTAGGTTGCCTTTGGTTAGGATATATAACGTTATAGACGTATATAATGTCCGCACCGAGACGTACGGGACGACACGACCGGGATTCTGTAAAACATTCCCAGCTAGGGGCTAGATGGGTTTGGTTAGGTTATATTACGATATAGACGTATATAATGTGCCCACCGAGAAGTAGGGTCCGACCCGCCAGGAATGTTGTGAAATACTACATTCGAGATGTTAGGTTGCCTTTGGTTAGGATATATAACGTTATAGACGTATATAATGTCCGCACCGAGACGTACGGGACGACACGACCGGGATTCTGTAAAACATTACAAGCGAGGGGATAGATGGGTTAGGTTAGGTTATACTACGTTATAAACGTATATAATGTTCCCACCGAGAAGTGGGGCCGACCAGCCAGGCATGTTGTGAAATACTACATCCGAGATGTTAGGTTCCCTTAGGTTAGGATATATAACGTTATAGACGTCTATAATGTCCCCACCGAGAAGTACGGGCCGACAAGACCGGGATTTTGTAAAACATTACCAGCGAGGGTCTAGATGGGTTAGGTTAGGTTATATTACGGTATAGACGTATATAATGTGCCCACCGAGAAGTAGGGGCCGACCCGGCAGGAATGTTGGAAAATACTACATCCGAGATGTTAGGTTCCCTTAGGTTAGGATATATAACGTTATAGACGTATATAATGTCCCCACGGAAAAGTACGGGCCGACACGACCGGGATTTTGCAAACATTATCAGCGAGGGTCTAGATGGGTTAGGTTAGGTTATATTACGATATAGACGTATATAATGTGCCCACCGAGAAGTAGGGTCCGACCCGCCAGGAATGTTGTGAAATACTACATTCGAGATGTTAGGTTGCCTTTGGTTAGGATATATAACGTTATAGACGTATATAATGTCCGCACCGAGACGTACGGGACGACACGACCGGGATTCTGTAAAACATTACAAGCGAGGGGATAGATGGGTTAGGTTAGGTTATACTACGTTATAAACGTATATAATGTTCCCACCGAGAAGTGGGGCCGACCAGCCAGGCATGTTGTGAAATACTACATCCGAGATGTTAGGTTCCCTTAGGTTAGGATATATAACGTTATAGACGTCTATAATGTCCCCACCGAGAAGTACGGGCCGACAAGACCGGGATTTTGTAAAACATTACCAGCGAGGGTCTAGATGGGTTAGGTTAGGTTATATTGCGATATAGATGTATATAATGTGCCCACCGAGAAGTAGGGTCCGACCCGCCAGGAATGTTGTGAAATACTACATTCGAGATGTTAGGTTGCCTTTGGTTAGGATATATAACGTTATAGACGTATATAATGTCCGCACCGAGACGTACGGGACGACACGACCGGGATTCTGTAAAACATTCCCAGCTAGGGGCTAGATGGGTTTGGTTAGGTTATATTACGATATAGACGTATATGATGTTCCCACCGAGAATTGGCGCCGCCCCGCCAGGAATGTTGTTAAATACTACATCCGAGATGTTAGGTTCCCTTAGGTTAGGATATATAACGTTATAGACGTAAATAATGTCCCCACCGAGAAGTACGGGCCGACATGACCGGGAGTCTGTAAAACATTACCAGCGAGGGGCTAGATGGGTTAGGTTAGGTTATACTACGTTATAAACGTATATAATGTTCCCACCGAGAAGTGGGGCCGACCAGCCAGGAATGTTGTGAAATACTACATCCGAGATGTTAGGTTCCCTTAGGTTAGGATATATAACGTTATAGACGTATATAATGTCCCCACCGAGAAGTACGGGCCGACAAGACCGGGATTTTGTAAAACATTACCAGCGAGGGTCTAGATGGGTTAGGTTAGGTTATATTACGATATAGACGTATATAATGTGCCCACCGAGAAGTAGGGTCCGACCCGCCAGGGATGTTGGAAAATACTACATTCGAGATGTTAAGTTGCCTTTGGTTAGGATATATAACGTTATAGACGTATATAATGTCCGCACCGAAACGTACGGGACGACACGACCGGGATTCTGTAAAACATTCCCAGCTAGGGGCTAGATGGGTTAGGTTAGGTTATATTACGATATAGACGTATATAATGTGCCCACCGAGAAGTAGGGTCCGACCCGCCAGGAATGTTGTGAAATACTACATTCGAGATGTTAGGTTGCCTTTGGTTAGGATATATAACGTTATAGACGTATATAATGTCCGCACCGAGACGTACGGGACGACACGACCGGGATTCTGTAAAACATTCCCAGCTAGGGGCTAGATGGGTTTGGTTAGGTTATATTACGATATAGACGTATATAATGTTCCCACCGAGAATTGGCGAGGCCCCGCCAGGAATGTTGTTAAATACTACATCCGAGATGTTAGGTTCCCTTAGGTTAGGATATATAACGTTATAGACGTAATAATGTCCCCACCGAGAAGTACGGGCCCACACGACCGGGATTTTGTAAAACATTACCAGCGAGGGTCTAGGTGGGTTAGGTTAGGTTATATTACGATATAGACGTATATAATGTTCCCACCGAGAAGTAGCGGCCGCCCCGCCAGGGATGTTGGAAAATACTACATCCGAGATGTTAGGTTGCCTTAGGTTAGGATATATAACGATATAGACGTATATAATGTCCCCAGGGAAAAGTACGGGCCGACATGACCGGGAGTCTGTAAAACATTACCAGCGAGGGGCTAGATGGGTTAGGTTAGGTTATACTACGTTATAAACGTATATAATGTTCCCACCGAGAAGTGGGGCAGACCAGCCAGGAATGTTGTGAAATACTACATCCGAGATGTTAGGTTCCCTTAGGTTAGGATATATAACGTTATAGACGTATATAATGTCCCCACCGAGAAGTACGGGCCGACAAGACCGGGATTTTGTAAAACATTACCAGCGAGGGTCTAGATGGGTTAGGTTAGGTTATATTACGATATAGACGTATATAATGTGCCCACCGAGAAGTAGGGTCCGACCCGCCAGGGATGTTGGAAAATACTACATTCGAGATGTTAAGTTGCCTTTGGTTAGGATATATAACGCTATAGACGTATATAATGTCCGCACCGAGACGTACGGGACGACACGACCGGGATTCTGTAAAACATTCCCAGCTAGGGGCTAGATGGGTTTGGTTAGGTTATATTACGATATAGACGTATATAATGTTCCCACCGAGAATTGGCGCCGCCCCGCCAGGAATGTTGTTAAATACTACATCCGAGATGTTAGGTTCCCTTAGGTTAGGATATATAACGTTATAGACGTAAATAATGTCCCCACCGAGAAGTACGGGCCGACACGACCGGGATTTTGTAAAACATTACCAGCGAGGTTCTAGGTGGGTTAGGTTAGGTTATATTACGGTATAGACGTATATAATGTTCCCACCGAGAAGTAGCGGCCGCCCCGCCAGGGATGTTGGAAAATACTACATCCGAGATGTTAGGTTGCCTTAGGTTAGGATATATAACGATATAGACATATATAATGTCCCCACGGAAAAGTACGGGTCGACATGACCGGGATTTTGTAAAACATTAACAGCGAGGGTCTAGATGGGTTAGTTTAGGTTATATTACGATATAGACGTATATAATGTGCCCACCGTGAAGTAGGGTCCGACCCGCCAGGAATGTTGGAAAATACTACATCCGAGATGTTAAGTTGCCTTTGGTTAGGGTATATAACGTTATAGACGTATATAATGTCCGCACCGAGACGTACGAGACGACACGACCGGGATTCTGTAAAACATTACCAGCGAGGGTCTAGATGGGTTAGGTTATGTTATATTACGATATAGACGTATATAATGTGCCCACCGAGAAGTAGGGGCCGACCCGGCAGGAATGTTGGAAAATACTACATCCGAGATGTTAGGTTCCCTTAGGTTAGGATATATAACGTTATAGACGTATATAATGTCCCCACGGAAAAGTACGGGCCGACACGACCGGGATTTTGCAAACATTATCAGCGAGGGTCTAGATGGGTTAGGTTAGGTTATATTACGATATAGACGTATATAATGTGCCCACCGAGAAGTAGGGTCCGACCCGCCAGGAATGTTGTGAAATACTACATTCGAGATGTTAGGTTGCCTTTGGTTAGGATATATAACGTTATAGACGTATATAATGTCCGCACCGAGACGTACGGGACGACACGACCGGGATTCTGTAAAACATTACAAGCGAGGGGATAGATGGGTTAGGTTAGGTTATACTACGTTATAAACGTATATAATGTTCCCACCGAGAAGTGGGGCCGACCAGCCAGGCATGTTGTGAAATACTACATCCGAGATGTTAGGTTCCCTTAGGTTAGGATATATAACGTTATAGACGTCTATAATGTCCCCACCGAGAAGTACGGGCCGACAAGACCGGGATTTTGTAAAACATTACCAGCGAGGGTCTAGATGGGTTAGGTTAGGTTATATTACGGTATAGACGTATATAATGTGCCTACCGAGAAGTAGGGGCCGACCCGGCAGGAATGTTGGAAAATACTACATCCGAGATGTTAGGTTCCCTTAGGTTAGGATATATAACGTTATAGACGTATATAATGTCCCCACGGAAAAGTACGGGCCGACACGACCGGGATTTTGCAAACATTATCAGCGAGGGTCTAGATGGGTTAGGTTAGGTTATATTACGATATAGACGTATATAATGTGCCCACCGAGAAGTAGGGTCCGACCCGCCAGGAATGTTGTGAAATACTACATTCGAGATGTTAGGTTGCCTTTGGTTAGGATATATAACGTTATAGACGTATATAATGTCCGCACCGAGACGTACGGGACGACACGACCGGGATTCTGTAAAACATTACAAGCGAGGGGATAGATGGGTTAGGTTAGGTTATACTACGTTATAAACGTATATAATGTTCCCACCGAGAAGTGGGGCCGACCAGCCAGGCATGTTGTGAAATACTACATCCGAGATGTTAGGTTCCCTTAGGTTAGGATATATAACGTTATAGACGTCTATAATGTCCCCACCGAGAAGTACGGGCCGACAAGACCGGGATTTTGTAAAACATTACCAGCGAGGGTCTAGATGGGTTAGGTTAGGTTATATTGCGATATAGATGTATATAATGTGCCCACCGAGAAGTAGGGTCCGACCCGCCAGGAATGTTGTGAAATACTACATTCGAGATGTTAGGTTGCCTTTGGTTAGGATATATAACGTTATAGACGTATATAATGTCCGCACCGAGACGTACGGGACGACACGACCGGGATTCTGTAAAACATTCCCAGCTAGGGGCTAGATGGGTTTGGTTAGGTTATATTACGATATAGACGTATATGATGTTCCCACCGAGAATTGGCGCCGCCCCGCCAGGAATGTTGTTAAATACTACATCCGAGATGTTAGGTTCCCTTAGGTTAGGATATATAACGTTATAGACGTAAATAATGTCCCCACCGAGAAGTACGGGCCGACATGACCGGGAGTCTGTAAAACATTACCAGCGAGGGGCTAGATGGGTTAGGTTAGGTTATACTACGTTATAAACGTATATAATGTTCCCACCGAGAAGTGGGGCCGACCAGCCAGGAATGTTGTGAAATACTACATCCGAGATGTTAGGTTCCCTTAGGTTAGGATATATAACGTTATAGACGTATATAATGTCCCCACCGAGAAGTACGGGCCGACAAGACCGGGATTTTGTAAAACATTACCAGCGAGGGTCTAGATGGGTTAGGTTAGGTTATATTACGATATAGACGTATATAATGTGCCCACCGAGAAGTAGGGTCCGACCCGCCAGGGATGTTGGAAAATACTACATTCGAGATGTTAAGTTGCCTTTGGTTAGGATATATAACGTTATAGACGTATATAATGTCCGCACCGAAACGTACGGGACGACACGACCGGGATTCTGTAAAACATTCCCAGCTAGGGGCTAGATGGGTTAGGTTAGGTTATATTACGATATAGACGTATATAATGTGCCCACCGAGAAGTAGGGTCCGACCCGCCAGGAATGTTGTGAAATACTACATTCGAGATGTTAGGTTGCCTTTGGTTAGGATATATAACGTTATAGACGTATATAATGTCCGCACCGAGACGTACGGGACGACACGACCGGGATTCTGTAAAACATTCCCAGCTAGGGGCTAGATGGGTTTGGTTAGGTTATATTACGATATAGACGTATATAATGTTCCCACCGAGAATTGGCGAGGCCCCGCCAGGAATGTTGTTAAATACTACATCCGAGATGTTAGGTTCCCTTAGGTTAGGATATATAACGTTATAGACGTAATAATGTCCCCACCGAGAAGTACGGGCCCACACGACCGGGATTTTGTAAAACATTACCAGCGAGGGTCTAGGTGGGTTAGGTTAGGTTATATTACGATATAGACGTATATAATGTTCCCACCGAGAAGTAGCGGCCGCCCCGCCAGGGATGTTGGAAAATACTACATCCGAGATGTTAGGTTGCCTTAGGTTAGGATATATAACGATATAGACGTATATAATGTCCCCAGGGAAAAGTACGGGCCGACATGACCGGGAGTCTGTAAAACATTACCAGCGAGGGGCTAGATGGGTTAGGTTAGGTTATACTACGTTATAAACGTATATAATGTTCCCACCGAGAAGTGGGGCAGACCAGCCAGGAATGTTGTGAAATACTACATCCGAGATGTTAGGTTCCCTTAGGTTAGGATATATAACGTTATAGACGTATATAATGTCCCCACCGAGAAGTACGGGCCGACAAGACCGGGATTTTGTAAAACATTACCAGCGAGGGTCTAGATGGGTTAGGTTAGGTTATATTACGATATAGACGTATATAATGTGCCCACCGAGAAGTAGGGTCCGACCCGCCAGGGATGTTGGAAAATACTACATTCGAGATGTTAAGTTGCCTTTGGTTAGGATATATAACGCTATAGACGTATATAATGTCCGCACCGAGACGTACGGGACGACACGACCGGGATTCTGTAAAACATTCCCAGCTAGGGGCTAGATGGGTTTGGTTAGGTTATATTACGATATAGACGTATATAATGTTCCCACCGAGAATTGGCGCCGCCCCGCCAGGAATGTTGTTAAATACTACATCCGAGATGTTAGGTTCCCTTAGGTTAGGATATATAACGTTATAGACGTAAATAATGTCCCCACCGAGAAGTACGGGCCGACACGACCGGGATTTTGTAAAACATTACCAGCGAGGTTCTAGGTGGGTTAGGTTAGGTTATATTACGGTATAGACGTATATAATGTTCCCACCGAGAAGTAGCGGCCGCCCCGCCAGGGATGTTGGAAAATACTACATCCGAGATGTTAGGTTGCCTTAGGTTAGGATATATAACGATATAGACATATATAATGTCCCCACGGAAAAGTACGGGTCGACATGACCGGGATTTTGTAAAACATTAACAGCGAGGGTCTAGATGGGTTAGTTTAGGTTATATTACGATATAGACGTATATAATGTGCCCACCGTGAAGTAGGGTCCGACCCGCCAGGAATGTTGGAAAATACTACATCCGAGATGTTAAGTTGCCTTTGGTTAGGGTATATAACGTTATAGACGTATATAATGTCCGCACCGAGACGTACGAGACGACACGACCGGGATTCTGTAAAACATTACCAGCGAGGGTCTAGATGGGTTAGGTTATGTTATATTACGATATAGACGTATATAATGTGCCCACCGAGAAGTAGGGGCCGACCCGGCAGGAATGTTGGAAAATACTACATCCGAGATGTTAGGTTCCCTTAGGTTAGGATATATAACGTTATAGACGTATATAATGTCCCCACGGAAAAGTACGGGCCGACACGACCGGGATTTTGCAAACATTATCAGCGAGGGTCTAGATGGGTTAGGTTAGGTTATATTACGATATAGACGTATATAATGTGCCCACCGAGAAGTAGGGTCCGACCCGCCAGGAATGTTGTGAAATACTACATTCGAGATGTTAGGTTGCCTTTGGTTAGGATATATAACGTTATAGACGTATATAATGTCCGCACCGAGACGTACGGGACGACACGACCGGGATTCTGTAAAACATTACAAGCGAGGGGATAGATGGGTTAGGTTAGGTTATACTACGTTATAAACGTATATAATGTTCCCACCGAGAAGTGGGGCCGACCAGCCAGGCATGTTGTGAAATACTACATCCGAGATGTTAGGTTCCCTTAGGTTAGGATATATAACGTTATAGACGTCTATAATGTCCCCACCGAGAAGTACGGGCCGACAAGACCGGGATTTTGTAAAACATTACCAGCGAGGGTCTAGATGGGTTAGGTTAGGTTATATTGCGATATAGATGTATATAATGTGCCCACCGAGAAGTAGGGTCCGACCCGCCAGGAATGTTGTGAAATACTACATTCGAGATGTTAGGTTGCCTTTGGTTAGGATATATAACGTTATAGACGTATATAATGTCCGCACCGAGACGTACGGGACGACACGACCGGGATTCTGTAAAACATTCCCAGCTAGGGGCTAGATGGGTTTGGTTAGGTTATATTACGATATAGACGTATATGATGTTCCCACCGAGAATTGGCGCCGCCCCGCCAGGAATGTTGTTAAATACTACATCCGAGATGTTAGGTTCCCTTAGGTTAGGATATATAACGTTATAGACGTAAATAATGTCCCCACCGAGAAGTACGGGCCGACATGACCGGGAGTCTGTAAAACATTACCAGCGAGGGGCTAGATGGGTTAGGTTAGGTTATACTACGTTATAAACGTATATAATGTTCCCACCGAGAAGTGGGGCCGACCAGCCAGGAATGTTGTGAAATACTACATCCGAGATGTTAGGTTCCCTTAGGTTAGGATATATAACGTTATAGACGTATATAATGTCCCCACCGAGAAGTACGGGCCGACAAGACCGGGATTTTGTAAAACATTACCAGCGAGGGTCTAGATGGGTTAGGTTAGGTTATATTACGATATAGACGTATATAATGTGCCCACCGAGAAGTAGGGTCCGACCCGCCAGGGATGTTGGAAAATACTACATTCGAGATGTTAAGTTGCCTTTGGTTAGGATATATAACGTTATAGACGTATATAATGTCCGCACCGAAACGTACGGGACGACACGACCGGGATTCTGTAAAACATTCCCAGCTAGGGGCTAGATGGGTTAGGTTAGGTTATATTACGATATAGACGTATATAATGTGCCCACCGAGAAGTAGGGTCCGACCCGCCAGGAATGTTGTGAAATACTACATTCGAGATGTTAGGTTGCCTTTGGTTAGGATATATAACGTTATAGACGTATATAATGTCCGCACCGAGACGTACGGGACGACACGACCGGGATTCTGTAAAACATTCCCAGCTAGGGGCTAGATGGGTTTGGTTAGGTTATATTACGATATAGACGTATATAATGTTCCCACCGAGAATTGGCGAGGCCCCGCCAGGAATGTTGTTAAATACTACATCCGAGATGTTAGGTTCCCTTAGGTTAGGATATATAACGTTATAGACGTAATAATGTCCCCACCGAGAAGTACGGGCCCACACGACCGGGATTTTGTAAAACATTACCAGCGAGGGTCTAGGTGGGTTAGGTTAGGTTATATTACGATATAGACGTATATAATGTTCCCACCGAGAAGTAGCGGCCGCCCCGCCAGGGATGTTGGAAAATACTACATCCGAGATGTTAGGTTGCCTTAGGTTAGGATATATAACGATATAGACGTATATAATGTCCCCACGGAAAAGTACGGGCCGACATGACCGGGAGTCTGTAAAACATTACCAGCGAGGGGCTAGATGGGTTAGGTTAGGTTATACTACGTTATAAACGTATATAATGTTCCCACCGAGAAGTGGGGCCGACCAGCCAGGAATGTTGTGAAATACTACATCCGAGATGTTAGGTTCCCTTAGGTTAGGATATATAACGTTATAGACGTATATAATGTCCCCACCGAGAAGTACGGGCCGACAAGACCGGGATTTTGTAAAACATTACCAGCGAGGGTCTAGATGGGTTAGGTTAGGTTATATTACGATATAGACGTATATAATGTGCCCACCGAGAAGTAGGGTCCGACCCGCCAGGGATGTTGGAAAATACTACATTCGAGACGTTAAGTTGCCTTTGGTTAGGATATATAACGCTATAGACGTATATAATGTCCGCACCGAGACGTACGGGACGACACGACCGGGATTCTGTAAAACATTCCCAGCTAGGGGCTAGATGGGTTTGGTTAGGTTATATTACGATATAGACGTATATAATGTTCCCACCGAGAATTGGCGCCGCCCCGCCAGGAATGTTGTTAAATACTACATCCGAGATGTTAGGTTCCCTTAGGTTAGGATATATAACGTTATAGACGTAAATAATGTCCCCACCGAGGAGTACGGGCCGACACGACCGGGATTTTGTAAAACATTACCAGCGAGGGTCTAGGTGGGTTAGGTTAGGTTATATTACGATATAGACGTATATAATGTTCCCACCGAGAAGTAGCGGCCGCCCCGCCAGGGATGTTGGAAAATACTACATCCGAGATGTTAGGTTGCCTTAGGTTAGGATATATAACGATATAGACGTATATAATGTCCCCAGGGAAAAGTACGGGCCGACATGACCGGGAGTCTGTAAAACATTACCAGCGAGGGGCTAGATGGGTTAGGTTAGGTTATACTACGTTATAAACGTATATAATGTTCCCACCGAGAAGTGGGGCCGACCAGCCAGGAATGTTGTGAAATACTACATCCGAGATGTTAGGTTCCCTTAGGTTAGGATATATAACGTTATAGACGTATATAATGTCCCCACCGAGAAGTACGGGCCGACAAGACCGGGATTTTGTAAAACATTACCAGCGAAGGTCTAGATGGGTTAGGTTAGGTTATATTACGATATAGACGTATATAATGTGCCCACCGAGAAGTAGGGTCCGACCCGCCAGGGATGTTGGAAAATACTACATTCGAGATGTTAAGTTGCCTTTGGTTAGGATATATAACGTTATAGACGTATATAATGTCCGCACCGAGACGTACGGGACGACACGACCGGGATTCTGTAAAACATTCCCAGCTAGGGGCTAGATGGGTTTGGTTATGTTATATTACGATATAGACGTATATAATGTTCCCACCGAGAATTGGCGCCGCCCCGACAGGAATGTTGTTAAATACTACATCCGAGATGTTAGGTTCCCTTAGGTTAGGATATATAACGTTATAGACGTAAATAATGTCCCCACCGAGAAGTACGGGCCGACACGACCGGGATTTTGTAAAATATTACCAGCGAGGATCTAGGTGGGTTAGGTTAGGTTATATTACGATATAGACGTATATAATGTTCCCACCGAGAAGTAGCGGCCGCCCCGCCAGGGATGTTGGAAAATACTACATCCGAGATGTTAGGTTGCCTTAGGTTAGAATATATAACGATATAGACGTATATAATGTCCCCACGGGAAAGTACGGGCCGACATGACCGGGATTTTGTAAAACATTACCAGCGAGGGTCTAGATGGGTTGGTTTAGGTTATATTACGATACAGACGTATATAATGTGCCCACCGTGAATTAGGGTCCGACCCGCCAGGAATGTTGGAAAATACTACATCCGAGATGTTAAGTTGCCTTTGGTTAGGGTATATAACGTTATAGACGTATATAATGTCCGCACCGAGACGTACGAGACGACACGACCGGGATTCTGTAAAACATTACCAGCGAGGGTCTAGATGGGTTAGGTTAGGTTATATTACGATATAGACGTATATAATGTGCCCACCGAGAAGTAGGGGCCGACCCGGCAGGAATGTTGGAAAATACTACATGCGAGATGTTAGGTTCCCTTAGGTTAGGATATATAACGTTATAGACGTATATAATGTCCCCACGGAAAAGTACGGGCCGACACGACCGGGATTCTGTAAAACATTACCAGCGAGGGTCTAGATGGGTTAGGTTATGTTATATTACGATATAGACGTATATAATGTGCCCACCGAGAAGTAGGGGCCGACCCGGCAGGAATGTTGGAAAATACTACATCCGAGATGTTAGGTTCCCTTAGGTTAGGATATATAACGTTATAGACGTATATAATGCCCCACGGAAAAGTACGGGCCGACACGACCGGGATTTTGCAAACATTATCAGCGAGGGTCTAGATGGGTTAGGTTAGGTTATATTACGATATAGACGTATATAATGTGCCCACCGAGAAGTAGGGTCCGACCCGCCAGGAATGTTGTGAAATACTACATTCGAGATGTTAGGTTGCCTTTGGTTAGGATATATAACGTTATAGACGTATATAATGTCCGCACCGAGACGTACGGGACGACACGACCGGGATTCTGTAAAACATTACAAGCGAGGGGATAGATGGGTTAGGTTAGGTTATACTACGTTATAAACGTATATAATGTTCCCACCGAGAAGTGGGGCCGACCAGCCAGGCATGTTGTGAAATACTACATCCGAGATGTTAGGTTCCCTTAGGTTAGGATATATAACGTTATAGACGTCTATAATGTCCCCACCGAGAAGTACGGGCCGACAAGACCGGGATTTTGTAAAACATTACCAGCGAGGGTCTAGATGGGTTAGGTTAGGTTATATTGCGATATAGATGTATATAATGTGCCCACCGAGAAGTAGGGTCCGACCCGCCAGGAATGTTGTGAAATACTACATTCGAGATGTTAGGTTGCCTTTGGTTAGGATATATAACGTTATAGACGTATATAATGTCCGCACCGAGACGTACGGGACGACACGACCGGGATTCTGTAAAACATTCCCAGCTAGGGGCTAGATGGGTTTGGTTAGGTTATATTACGATATAGACGTATATGATGTTCCCACCGAGAATTGGCGCCGCCCCGCCAGGAATGTTGTTAAATACTACATCCGAGATGTTAGGTTCCCTTAGGTTAGGATATATAACGTTATAGACGTAAATAATGTCCCCACCGAGAAGTACGGGCCGACATGACCGGGAGTCTGTAAAACATTACCAGCGAGGGGCTAGATGGGTTAGGTTAGGTTATACTACGTTATAAACGTATATAATGTTCCCACCGAGAAGTGGGGCCGTCCAGCCAGGAATGTTGTGAAATACTACATCCGAGATGTTAGGTTCCCTTAGGTTAGGATATATAACGTTATAGACGTATATAATGTCCCCACCGAGAAGTACGGGCCGACAAGACCGGGATTTTGTAAAACATTACCAGCGAGGGTCTAGATGGGTTAGGTTAGGTTATATTACGATATAGACGTATATAATGTGCCCACCGAGAAGTAGGGTCCGACCCGCCAGGGATGTTGGAAAATACTACATTCGAGATGTTAAGTTGCCTTTGGTTAGGATATATAACGTTATAGACGTATATAATGTCCGCACCGAAACGTACGGGACGACACGACCGGGATTCTGTAAAACATTCCCAGCTAGGGGCTAGATGGGTTAGGTTAGGTTATATTACGATATAGACGTATATAATGTGCCCACCGAGAAGTAGGGTCCGACCCGCCAGGAATGTTGTGAAATACTACATTCGAGATGTTAGGTTGCCTTTGGTTAGGATATATAACGTTATAGACGTATATAATGTCCGCACCGAGACGTACGGGACGACACGACCGGGATTCTGTAAAACATTCCCAGCTAGGGGCTAGATGGGTTTGGTTAGGTTATATTACGATATAGACGTATATAATGTTCCCACCGAGAATTGGCGCCGCCCCGACAGGAATGTTGTTAAATACTACATCCGAGATGTTAGGTTCCCTTAGGTTAGGATATATAACGTTATAGACGTAAATAATGTCCCCACCGAGAAGTACGGGCCGACACGACCGGGATTTTGTAAAATATTACCAGCGAGGATCTAGGTGGGTTAGGTTAGGTTATATTACGATATAGACGTATATAATGTTCCCACCGAGAAGTAGCGGCCGCCCCGCCAGGGATGTTGGAAAATACTACATCCGAGATGTTAGGTTGCCTTAGGTTAGAATATATAACGATATAGACGTATATAATGTCCCCACGGGAAAGTACGGGCCGACATGACCGGGATTTTGTAAAACATTACCAGCGAGGGTCTAGATGGGTTGGTTTAGGTTATATTACGATACAGACGTATATAATGTGCCCACCGTGAATTAGGGTCCGACCCGCCAGGAATGTTGGAAAATACTACATCCGAGATGTTAAGTTGCCTTTGGTTAGGGTATATAACGTTATAGACGTATATAATGTCCGCACCGAGACGTACGAGACGACACGACCGGGATTCTGTAAAACATTACCAGCGAGGGTCTAGATGGGTTAGGTTAGGTTATATTACGATATAGACGTATATAATGTGCCCACCGAGAAGTAGGGGCCGACCCGGCAGGAATGTTGGAAAATACTACATGCGAGATGTTAGGTTCCCTTAGGTTAGGATATATAACGTTATAGACGTATATAATGTCCCCACGGAAAAGTACGGGCCGACACGACCGGGATTCTGTAAAACATTACCAGCGAGGTTCTAGATGGGTTAGGTTATGTTATATTACGATATAGACGTATATAATGTGCCCACCGAGAAGTAGGGGCCGACCCGGCAGGAATGTTGGAAAATACTACATCCGAGATGTTGGGTTCCCTTAGGTTAGGATATATAACGTTATAGACGTATATAATGCCCCACGGAAAAGTACGGGCCGACACGACCGGGATTTTGCAAACATTATCAGCGAGGGTCTAGATGGGTTAGGTTAGGTTATATTACGATATAGACGTATATAATGTGCCCACCGAGAAGTAGGGTCCGACCCGCCAGGAATGTTGTGAAATACTACATTCGAGATGTTAGGTTGCCTTTGGTTAGGATATATAACGTTATAGACGTAAATAATGTCCCCACCGAGAAGTACGGGCCGACATGACCGGGAGTCTGTAAAACATTACCAGCGAGGGGCTAGATGGGTTAGGTTAGGTTATACTACGTTATAAACGTATATAATGTTCCCACCGAGAAGTGGGGCCGACCAGCCAGGAATGTTGTGAAATACTACATCCGAGATGTTAGGTTCCCTTAGGTTAGGATATATAACGTTATAGACGTATATAATGTCCCCACCGAGAAGTACGGGCCGACAAGACCGGGATTTTGTAAAACATTACCAGCGAGGGTCTAGATGGGTTAGGTTAGGTTATATTACGATATAGACGTATATAATGTGCCCACCGAGAAGTAGGGTCCGACCCGCCAGGGATGTTGGAAAATACTACATTCGAGATGTTAAGTTGCCTTTGGTTAGGATATATAACGTTATAGACGTATATAATGTCCGCACCGAAACGTACGGGACGACACGACCGGGATTCTGTAACACATTCCCAGCTAGGGGCTAGATGGGTTAGGTTAGGTTATATTACGATATAGACGTATATAATGTGCCCACCGAGAAGTAGGGTCCGACCCGCCAGGAATGTTGTGAAATACTACATTCGAGATGTTAGGTTGCCTTTGGTTAGGATATATAACGTTATAGACGTATATAATGTCCGCACCGAGACGTACGGGACGACACGACCGGGATTCTGTAAAACATTCCCAGCTAGGGGCTAGATGGGTTTGGTTAGGTTATATTACGATATAGACGTATATAATGTTCCCACCGAGAATTGGCGAGGCCCCGCCAGGAATGTTGTTAAATACTACATCCGAGATGTTAGGTTCCCTTAGGTTAGGATATATAACGTTATAGACGTAATAATGTCCCCACCGAGAAGTACGGGCCCACACGACCGGGATTTTGTAAAACATTACCAGCGAGGGTCTAGGTGGGTTAGGTTAGGTTATATTACGATATAGACGTATATAATGTTCCCACCGAGAAGTAGCGGCCGCCCCGCCAGGGATGTTGGAAAATACTACATCCGAGATGTTAGGTTGCCTTAGGTTAGGATATATAACGATATAGACGTATATAATGTCCCCACGGAAAAGTACGGGCCGACATGACCGGGAGTCTGTAAAACATTACCAGCGAGGCGCTAGATGGGTTAGGTTAGGTTATACTACGTTATAAACGTATATAATGTTCCCACCGAGAAGTGGGGCCGACCAGCCAGGAATGTTGTGAAATACTACATCCGAGATGTTAGGTTCCCTTAGGTTAGGATATATAACGTTATAGACGTATATAATGTCCCCACCGAGAAGTACGGGCCGACAAGACCGGGATTTTGTAAAACATTACCAGCGAGGGTCTAGATGGGTTAGGTTAGGTTATATTACGATATAGACGTATATAATGTGCCCACCGAGAAGTAGGGTCCGACCCGCCAGGGATGTTGGAAAATACTACATTCGAGATGTTAAGTTGCCTTTGGTTAGGATATATAACGCTATAGACGTATATAATGTCCGCACCGAGACGTACGGGACGACACGACCGGGATTCTGTAAAACATTCCCAGCTAGGGGCTAGATGGGTTTGGTTAGGTTATATTACGATATAGACGTATATAATGTTCCCACCGAGAATTGGCGCCGCCCCGCCAGGAATGTTGTTAAATACTACATCCGAGATGTTAGGTTCCCTTAGGTTAGGATATATAACGTTATAGACGTAAATAATGTCCCCACCGAGAAGTACGGGCCGACACGACCGGGATTTTGTAAAACATTACCAGCGAGGGTCTAGGTGGGTTAGGTTAGGTTATATTACGATATAGACGTATATAATGTTCCCACCGAGAAGTAGCGGCCGCCCCGCCAGGGATGTTGGAAAATACTACATCCGAGATGTTAGGTTGCCTTAGGTTAGGATATATAACGATATAGACGTATATAATGTCCCCAGGGAAAAGTACGGGCCGACATGACCGGGAGTCTGTAAAACATTACCAGCGAGGGGCTAGATGGGTTAGGTTAGGTTATACTACGTTATAAACGTATATAATGTTCCCACCGAGAAGTGGGGCCGACCAGCCAGGAATGTTGTGAAATACTACATCCGAGATGTTAGGTTCCCTTAGGTTAGGATATATAACGTTATAGACGTCTATAATGTCCCCACCGAGAAGTACGGGCCGACAAGACCGGGATTTTGTAAAACATTACCAGCGAGGGTCTAGATGGGTTAGGTTAGGTTATATTGCGATATAGATGTATATAATGTGCCCACCGAGAAGTAGGGTCCGACCCGCCAGGAATGTTGTGAAATACTACATTCGAGATGTTAGGTTGCCTTTGGTTAGGATATATAACGTTATAGACGTATATAATGTCCGCACCGAGACGTACGGGACGACACGACCGGGATTCTGTAAAACATTCCCAGCTAGGGGCTAGATGGGTTTGGTTAGGTTATATTACGATATAGACGTATATGATGTTCCCACCGAGAATTGGCGCCGCCCCGCCAGGAATGTTGTTAAATACTACATCCGAGATGTTAGGTTCCCTTAGGTTAGGATATATAACGTTATAGACGTAAATAATGTCCCCACCGAGAAGTACGGGCCGACATGACCGGGAGTCTGTAAAACATTACCAGCGAGGGGCTAGATGGGTTAGGTTAGGTTATACTACGTTATAAACGTATATAATGTTCCCACCGAGAAGTGGGGCCGACCAGCCAGGAATGTTGTGAAATACTACATCCGAGATGTTAGGTTCCCTTAGGTTAGGATATATAACGTTATAGACGTATATAATGTCCCCACCGAGAAGTACGGGCCGACAAGACCGGGATTTTGTAAAACATTACCAGCGAGGGTCTAGATGGGTTAGGTTAGGTTATATTACGATATAGACGTATATAATGTGCCCACCGAGAAGTAGGGTCCGACCCGCCAGGGATGTTGGAAAATACTACATTCGAGATGTTAAGTTGCCTTTGGTTAGGATATATAACGTTATAGACGTATATAATGTCCGCACCGAAACGTACGGGACGACACGACCGGGATTCTGTAAAACATTCCCAGCTAGGGGCTAGATGGGTTAGGTTAGTTTATATTACGATATAGACGTATATAATGTGCCCACCGAGAAGTAGGGTCCGACCCGCCAGGAATGTTGTGAAATACTACATTCGAGATGTTAGGTTGCCTTTGGTTAGGATATATAACGTTATAGACGTATATAATGTCCGCACCGAGACGTACGGGACGACACGACCGGGATTCTGTAAAACATTCCCAGCTAGGGGCTAGATGGGTTTGGTTAGGTTATATTACGATATAGACGTATATAATGTTCCCACCGAGAATTGGCGAGGCCCCGCCAGGAATGTTGTTAAATACTACATCCGAGATGTTAGGTTCCCTTAGGTTAGGATATATAACGTTATAGACGTAATAATGTCCCCACCGAGAAGTACGGGCCCACACGACCGGGATTTTGTAAAACATTACCAGCGAGGGTCTAGGTGGGTTAGGTTAGGTTATATTACGATATAGACGTATATAATGTTCCCACCGAGAAGTAGCGGCCGCCCCGCCAGGGATGTTGGAAAATACTACATCCGAGATGTTAGGTTGCCTTAGGTTAGGATATATAACGATATAGACGTATATAATGTCCCCACGGAAAAGTACGGGCCGACATGACCGGGAGTCTGTAAAACATTACCAGCGAGGCGCTAGATGGGTTAGGTTAGGTTATACTACGTTATAAACGTATATAATGTTCCCACCGAGAAGTGGGGCCGACCAGCCAGGAATGTTGTGAAATACTACATCCGAGATGTTAGGTTCCCTTAGGTTAGGATATATAACGTTATAGACGTATATAATGTCCCCACCGAGAAGTACGGGCCGACAAGACCGGGATTTTGTAAAACATTACCAGCGAGGGTCTAGATGGGTTAGGTTAGGTTATATTACGATATAGACGTATATAATGTGCCCACCGAGAAGTAGGGTCCGACCCGCCAGGGATGTTGGAAAATACTACATTCGAGATGTTAAGTTGCCTTTGGTTAGGATATATAACGCTATAGACGTATATAATGTCCGCACCGAGACGTACGGGACGACACGACCGGGATTCTGTAAAACATTCCCAGCTAGGGGCTAGATGGGTTTGGTTAGGTTATATTACGATATAGACGTATATAATGTTCCCACCGAGAATTGGCGCCGCCCCGCCAGGAATGTTGTTAAATACTGCATCCGAGATGTTAGGTTCCCTTAGGTTAGGATATATAACGTTATAGACGTAAATAATGTCCCCACCGAGAAGTACGGGCCGACACGACCGGGATTTTGTAAAACATTACCAGCGAGGGTCTAGGTGGGTTAGGTTAGGTTATATTACGATATAGACGTATATAATGTTCCCACCGAGAAGTAGCGGCCGCCCCGCCAGGGATGTTGGAAAATACTACATCCGAGATGTTAGGTTGCCTTAGGTTAGGATATATAACGATATAGACGTATATAATGTCCCCAGGGAAAAGTACGGGCCGACATGACCGGGAGTCTGTAAAACATTACCAGCGAGGGGCTAGATGGGTTAGGTTAGGTTATACTACGTTATAAACGTATATAATGTTCCCACCGAGAAGTGGGGCCGACCAGCCAGGAATGTTGTGAAATACTACATCCGAGATGTTAGGTTCCCTTAGGTTAGGATATATAACGTTATAGACGTATATAATGTCCCCACCGAGAAGTACGGGCCGACAAGACCGGGATTTTGTAAAACATTACCAGCGAAGGTCTAGATGGGTTAGGTTAGGTTATATTACGATATAGACGTATATAATGTGCCCACCGAGAAGTAGGGTCCGACCCGCCAGGGATGTTGGAAAATACTACATTCGAGATGTTAAGTTGCCTTTGGTTAGGATATATAACGTTATAGACGTATATAATGTCCCCACCGAGACGTACGGGACGACACGACCGGGATTCTGTAAAACATTCCCAGCTAGGGGCTAGATGGGTTTGGTTATGTTATATTACGATATAGACGTATATAATGTTCCCACCGAGAATTGGCGCCGCCCCGACAGGAATGTTGTTAAATACTACATCCGAGATGTTAGGTTCCCTTAGGTTAGGATATATAACGTTATAGACGTAAATAATGTCCCCACCGAGAAGTACGGGCCGACACGACCGGGATTTTGTAAAATATTACCAGCGAGGGTCTAGGTGGGTTAGGTTAGGTTATATTACGATATAGACGTATATAATGTTCCCACCGAGAAGTAGCGGCCGCCCCGCCAGGGATGTTGGAAAATACTACATCCGAGATGTTAGGTTGCCTTAGGTTAGGATATATAACGATATAGACGTATATAATGTCCCCACGGGAATGTACGGGCCGACATGACCGGGATTTTGTAAAACATTACCAGCGAGGGTCTAGATGGGTTGGTTTAGGTTATATTACGATACAGACGTATATAATGTGCCCACCGTGAATTAGGGTCCGACCCGCCAGGAATGTTGGAAAATACTACATCCGAGATGTTAAGTTGCCTTTGGTTAGGGTATATAACGTTATAGACGTATATAATGTCCGCACCGAGACGTACGAGACGACACGACCGGGATTCTGTAAAACATTACCAGCGAGGGTCTAGATGGGTTAGGTTAGGTTATATTACGATATAGACGTATATAATGTGCCCACCGAGAAGTAGGGGCCGACCCGGCAGGAATGTTGGAAAATACTACATGCGAGATGTTAGGTTCCCTTAGGTTAGGATATATAACGTTATAGACGTATATAATGTCCCCACGGAAAAGTACGGGCCGACACGACCGGGATTTTGTAAAACATTACCAGCGAGGGTCTAGGTGGGTTAGGTTAGGTTATATTACGATATAGACGTATATAATGTTCCACCGAGAAGTAGCGGCCGCCCCGCCAGGGATGTTGGAAAATACTACATCCGAGATGTTAGGTTGCCTTAGGTTAGGATATATAACGATATAGACGTATATAATGCCCCCACGGAAAGGTACGGGCCGACATGACCGGGATTTTGTAAAACATTACCAGCGACGGTCTAGATGGGTTAGTTTAGGTCATATTACGATATAGACGTATATAATGTGCCCACCAAGAAGTAGGGTCCGACCCGCCAGGTATGTTGGAAAATACTACATTCGAGATGTTAAGTTGCCTTTGGTTAGGATATATAACGATATAGACGTATATACTGTTCCCACCGAGAAGTAGCGGCCGCCCCGCCAGGGATGTTGGAAAATACTACATCCGAGATGTTAGGTTGCCTTAGGTTAGGATGTATAACGATATAGACGTATATAATGTCCCCACAGGAAAAGTACGGGCCGACATGACCGGGATTTTGTAAAACATTACCAGCGAGGGTCTAGATGGGTTAGGTTAGGTTATATTACGATATAGACGTATATAATGTGCCCACCGAGAAGTAGGGGCCGACCCGGCAGGAATGTTGGAAAATACTACATCCGAGATGTTAGGTTCCCTTAGGTTAGGATATATAACGTTATAGACGTATATAATGTCCCCACCGAGATGTACGGGCCGACAAGACCGGGATTTTGTAAAACATTATCAGCGAGGGTCTAGGTGGGTTAGGTTAGGTTATATTACGATATAGACGTATATAATGTTCCCACCGAGAAGTAGCGGCCGCCCCGCCAGGAATGTTGGAAAATACTACATTCGAGATGTTAGGTTGCCGTTGGTTAGGATATATAACGTTATAGACGTATATAATGTCCGCACCGAGACGTAAGGGACGACACGACCGGGATTCTGTAAAACATTACAAGCGAGGGGCTAGATGGGTTAGGTTAGGTTACACTACGTTATAAACGTATATAATGTTCCCACCGAGAAGTGGGGCCGACCAGCCAGGAATGTTGTGAAATACTACAACCGAGATGTTAGGTTCCCTTAGGTTAGGATGTATAACGTTATAGACGTATATAATGTCCCCACCGAGAAGTACGGGCCGACAAGACCGGGATTTTGTAAAACATTACCAGCGAGGGTCTAGATGGGTTTGGTTAGGTTATATTACGATATAGACGTATATAATGTGCCCACCGAGAAGTAGGGTCCGTCCCGCCAGGGATGTTGGAGAATACTACATTCGAGATGTTAAGTTGCCTTTGGTTAGGATATATAACGTTATAGACGTATATAATGTCCGCACCGAGACGTACGGGACGACACGACCGGGATTCTGTAAAACATTCCCAGCTAGGGGCTAGATGGGTTTGGTTAGGTTATATTACGATATAGACGTATATAATGTTCCCACCGAGAATTGGCGTCGCCCCGCCAGGAATGTTGCGAAATACTACATCCGAGATGTTAGGTTCCCTTAAGTTAGGATATATAACGTTACAGACGTAAATAATGTCCCAACCGAGAAGTACGGGCCGACACGACCGGGATTTTGTAAAACATTACCAGCGAGGGTCTAGGTGGGTTAGGTTAGGTTATATTACGATATAGACGTATATAATGTTCCCACCGAGAAGTAGCGGCCACCCCGCCAGGAATGTTGGAAAATACTACATCCGAGATGTTAGGTTGCCTTAGGTTAGGACATATAACGATATAGACGTATATAATGTCCCCACGGAAAAGTACGGGCCGACATGACCGGGATTTTGTAAAACATTACCAGCGAGGGTCTAGATGGGTTAGTTTAGGTTATATTACGATATAGACGTATATAATGTGCCCACCGAGAAGTAGGGTCCGACCCGCCAGGAATGTTGTGAAATACAACATTCGAGATGTTAAGTTGCCTTTGGTTAGGATATATAACGTTATAGACGTATATAATGTCCGGCTTCGAGACGTACGGGAAGATACGAACGGGATTCTGTGAAACATTACCAGCGAGGGTGTAGGTGGCTTAGGTTAGGTTATATTACGTTATAGACGTATATAATGTGCCCACCGAGAAGTAGGGGCCGACCCGCCAGGAATCTTGGAAAATACTACATCCGAGATGTTAGTTTCCCTTAGGTTAGGATATATAAAATTATAGACGTATAAAATGTCCCCACGGAAAAGTACGGGCCGACATGACCGGGATTTTGGAAAACATTACCAGCGATGGTCTCGATGGGTTAGGTTAGGTTATATTACGATATAGACGTATATAATGTGCCCACCGAGAAGTAGGTTCCGAACCGCCAGGTATGTTGTGAAATACAACATTCGAGATGTTAGGTTGCCTTTGGTTAGGATATATAACGTTATAGACGTATATAATGTCCGGCTTCGAGACGTACGGGAAGATACGAACGGGATTCTGTGAAACATTACCAGCGAGGGTGTACGTGGCTTAGGGTAGGTTATATTACGTTATAGACGTATATAATGTGCCCACCGAGAAGTAGGGGCCGACCCGCCAGGAATGTTGGAAAATACTACATCCGAGATGTTAGTTTCCCTTAGGTTAGGATATATAAAATTATAGACGTATAAAATGTCCCCACGGAAAAGTACGGGCCGTCATGACCGGGATTTTGGAAAACATTACCAGCGAGGGTCTAGATGGGTTAGGTTAGGTTATACTACGATATAGACGTATATAATGTGACCACCGAGAAGTAGGGGCCGACCCGGCAGGAATGTTGGAAAATACTACATCCGAGATGTTAGGTTCCCTTAGGTTAGGATATATAACGTTATAGACGTATATAATGTCCCCACCGAGATGTACGGGCCGACAAGACCGGGATTTTGTAAAACATTATCAGCGAGGGTCTAGGTGGGTTAGGTTAGGTTATATTACGATATAGACGTATATAATGTTCCCACCGAGAAGTAGCGGCCGCCCCGCCAGGAATGTTGGAAAATACTACATTCGAGATGTTAGGTTGCCGTTGGTTAGGATATATAACGTTATAGACGTATATAATGTCCGCACCGAGACGTAAGGGACGACACGACCGGGATTCTGTAAAACATTACAAGCGAGGGGCTAGATGGGTTAGGTTAGGTTACACTACGTTATAAACGTATATAATGTTCCCACCGAGAAGTGGGGCCGACCAGCCAGGAATGTTGTGAAATACTACAACCGAGATGTTAGGTTCCCTTAGGTTAGGATGTATAACGTTATAGACGTATATAATGTCCCCACCGAGAAGTACGGGCCGACAAGACCGGGATTTTGTAAAACATTACCAGCGAGGGTCTAGATGGGTTTGGTTAGGTTATATTACGATATAGACGTATATAATGTGCCCACCGAGAAGTAGGGTCCGTCCCGCCAGGGATGTTGGAGAATACTACATTCGAGATGTTAAGTTGCCTTTGGTTAGGATATATAACGTTATAGACGTATATAATGTCCGCACCGAGACGTACGGGACGACACGACCGGGATTCTGTAAAACATTCCCAGCTAGGGGCTAGATGGGTTTGGTTAGGTTATATTACGATATAGACGTATATAATGTTCCCACCGAGAATTGGCGTCGCCCCGCCAGGAATGTTGCGAAATACTACATCCGAGATGTTAGGTTCCCTTAAGTTAGGATATATAACGTTACAGACGTAAATAATGTCCCAACCGAGAAGTACGGGCCGACACGACCGGGATTTTGTAAAACATTACCAGCGAGGGTCTAGGTGGGTTAGGTTAGGTTATATTACGATATAGACGTATATAATGTTCCCACCGAGAAGTAGCGGCCACCCCGCCAGGAATGTTGGAAAATACTACATCCGAGATGTTAGGTTGCCTTAGGTTAGGACATATAACGATATAGACGTATATAATGTCCCCACGGAAAAGTACGGGCCGACATGACCGGGATTTTGTAAAACATTACCAGCGAGGGTCTAGATGGGTTAGTTTAGGTTATATTACGATATAGACGTATATAATGTGCCCACCGAGAAGTAGGGTCCGACCCGCCAGGAATGTTGTGAAATACAACATTCGAGATGTTAAGTTGCCTTTGGTTAGGATATATAACGTTATAGACGTATATAATGTCCGGCTTCGAGACGTACGGGAAGATACGAACGGGATTCTGTGAAACATTACCAGCGAGGGTGTAGGTGGCTTAGGTTAGGTTATATTACGTTATAGACGTACATAATGTGCCCACCGAGAAGTAGGGGCCGACCCGCCAGGAATCTTGGAAAATACTACATCCGAGATGTTAGTTTCCCTTAGGTTAGGATATATAAAATTATAGACGTATAAAATGTCCCCACGGAAAAGTACGGGCCGACATGACCGGGATTTTGGAAAACATTACCAGCGATGGTCTCGATGGGTTAGGTTAGGTTATATTACGATATAGACGTATATAATGTGCCCACCGAGAAGTAGGTTCCGAACCGCCAGGTATGTTGTGAAATACAACATTCGAGATGTTAGGTTGCCTTTGGTTAGGATATATAACGTTATAGACGTATATAATGTCCGGCTTCGAGACGTACGGGAAGATACGAACGGGATTCTGTGAAACATTACCAGCGAGGGTGTACGTGGCTTAGGGTAGGTTATATTACGTTATAGACGTATATAATGTGCCCACCGAGAAGTAGGGGCCGACCCGCCAGGAATGTTGGAAAATACTACATCCGAGATGTTAGTTTCCCTTAGGTTAGGATATATAAAATTATAGACGTATAAAATGTCCCCACGGAAAAGTACGGGCCGTCATGACCGGGATTTTGGAAAACATTACCAGCGAGGGTCTAGATGGGTTAGGTTAGGTTATACTACGATATAGACGTATATAATGTGACCACCGAGAAGTAGGGGCCGACCCGGCAGGAATGTTGGAAAATACTACATCCGAGATGTTAGGTTCCCTTAGGTTAGGATATATAAAATTATAGACGTATATAATGTCCCCACGGAAAAGTACGGGCCGACACGACCGGGATTTTGTAAAACATTACCAGCGAGGGTCTAGATGGGTTAGGTTAGGTTATATCACGACATAGACGTATATAATGTGCCCACCGAGAAGTAGGGGCCGACCCGCCAGGAATGTTGGAAAATACTACATCGGAGATGTTAGGTTGCCTTAGGTTAGGATATATAACGATATAGACATATATAATGACCCCACGCAGAAGTACGGGCCGACACGACCGGGATTTTGTAAAACATTACCAGCGAGGGTCTAAATGGGTTAGGTTAGGTTATATTACGTTATAGACGTATATACTGTGCCCACCGAGAAGTAGGGTCCGACCCGCCGGGAATGTTCGAAAATACTACATCCGAGATGTTAAGTTGCCTTTGGTTAGGATATATAACGTTATAGACGTATATAATGTCCGCACCGAGACGCACGGGACGACACGACCGGTATACTGTAAAACATTACAAGCGAGGGGCTAGATGGGTTAGGTTAGGCTATACTACGTTAAAAACGTATATAATGTTCCCACCGAGAAGTACGGACCGACCCGCCAGGAATGTTGGAAAATACTACATTCGAGATGTTAAGTTGCCTTAGGTTAGGATATATAAAATTATAGACGTATATAATGTCCCCACGGAAAAGTACGGGCCGACACGAGCGGGATTTTGTAAAACATTAACAGCGAGGGTCTAGTTGGGTTAGGTTAGGTTATATTACGATATAGACGTACATAATGTGCCCACCGAGAAGTAGGGGTCGACCCGCCAGGAATGTTGGAAAATACTACATCCGAGATGTTAGGTTGCCTTAGGTTAGGATATATAACTTTATAGACGTATATAATGTCCGGCTTCGAGACGTACGGGAAGACACGAACGGGATTCTGTGAAACATTACCAGCGAGGGTGTAGGTGGCTCAGGTTAGGTTATATTACGTTACAGACGTATATAATGTGCCCACCGAGAAGTAGGGGCCGACCCGCCAGGAATGTTGGAAAATACTACATCCGAGATGTTAGGTTCCCTTAGGTTAGGATATATAAAATTATAGACGTATAAAATGTCCCCACGGAAAAGTACGGGCCGATATGACCGGGATTTTCGAAAACATTACCAGCGAGGGTCTAGATGGGTTAGTTTAGGTTATATTACGATATAGACGTATATAATGTGCCCACCGAGAAGTAGGGTCCGACCAGCCAGGAATGTTGGAAAATACTACATCCGAGATGTTAAGTTGCCTTTGGTTAGGGTATATAACGTTATAGACGTATATAATGTCCGCACCGAGACGTACGAGACGACACGACCGGGATTCTGTAAAACATTACCAGCGAGGGTCTAGATGGGTTAGGTTAGGTTATATTACGATATAGACGTATATAATGTGCCCACCGAGAAGTAGGGGCCGACCCGGCAGGAATGTTGGAAAATACTACATCCGAGATGTTAGGTTCCCTTAGGTTAGGATATATAACGTTATAGACGTATATAATGTCCCCACCGAGAAGTACGGGCCGACAAGACCGGGATTTTGTAAAACATTACCAGCGAGGGTCTAGATGGGTTAGGTTAGGTTATATTACGATATAGACGTATATAATGTGCCCACCGAGAAGTAGGGTCCGACCCGCCAGGGATGTTGGAAAATACTACATTCGAGATGTTACGTTGCCTTTGGTTAGGACATATAACGTTATAGACGTATATAATGTCCGCACCGAGACGTACGGGACGACACGACCGGGATTCTGTAAAACATTACAAGCGAGGGGCTAGATGGGTTAGGTTAGGTTATACTACGTTATAAACGTATATATTGTTCCCAACGAGAAGTGGGGCCGACCAGCCAGGAATGTTGTGAAATACTACATCCGAGATGTTAGGTTCCCTTAGGTTAGGATATATAACGTTATAGACGTATATAATGTCCGCACCGAGACGTACGGGACGACACGACCGGGATTCTGTAAAACATTCCCAGCTAGGGGCTAGATGGGTTTGGTTAGGTTATATTACGATATAGACGTATATAATGTTCCCACCGAGAATTGGCGTCGCCCCGCCAGGAATGTTGCGAAATACTACATCCGAGATGTTAGGTTCTCTTAAGTTAGGATATATAACGTTATAGACGTAAATAATGTCCCCACCGAGAAGTACGGGCCGACATGACCGGGATTTTGGGAAACATTACCAGCGAGGGTCTAGGTGGGTTAGGTTAGGTTATATTACGATATAGACGTATATAATGTTCCCACCGAGAAGTAGCGGCCGCCCCGCCAGGAATGTTGGAAAATACTACATTCGAGATGTTAGGTTGCCGTTGGTTAGGATATATAACGTTATAGACGTATATAATGCCCGCACCGACACGTAAGGGACGACACGACCGGGATTCTGTAAAACATTACAAGCGAGGGGCTAGATGGGTTAGGTTAGGTTACACTACGTTATAAACGTATATAATGTTCCCACCGAGAAGTGGGGCCGACCAGCCAGGAATGTTGTGAAATACTACAACCGAGATGTTAGGTTCCCTTAGGTTAGGATGTATAACGTTATAGACGTATATAATGTCCCCACCGAGAAGTACGGGCCGACAAGACCGGGATTTTGTAAAACATTACCAGCGAGGGTCTAGATGGGTTTGGTTAGGTTATATTACGATATAGACGTATATAATGTGCCCACCGAGAAGTAGGGTCCGTCCCGCCAGGGATGTTGGAGAATACTACATTCGAGATGTTAAGTTGCCTTTGGTTAGGATATATAACGTTATAGACGTATATAATGTCCGCACCGAGACGTACGGGACGACACGACCGGGATTCTGTAAAACATTCCCAGCTAGGGGCTAGATGGGTTTGGTTAGGTTATATTACGATATAGACGTATATAATGTTCCCACCGAGAATTGGCGTCGCCCCGCCAGGAATGTTGCGAAATACTACATCCGAGATGTTAGGTTCCCTTAAGTTAGGATATATAACGTTACAGACGTAAATAATGTCCCCACCGAGAAGTACGGGCCGACACGACCGGGATTTTGTAAAACATTACCAGCGAGGGTCTAGGTGGGTTAGGTTAGGTTATATTACGATATAGACGTATATAATGTTCCCACCGAGAAGTAGCGGCCGCCCCGCCAGGAATGTTGGAAAATACTACATCCGAGATGTTAGGTTGCCCTAGGTTAGGATATATAACGATATAGACGTATATAATGTCCCCACGGAGAAGTACGGGCCGACACGACCGGGATTTTGTAAAACATTACCAGCGATGGTCTCGATGGGTTAGGTTAGGTTATATTACGATATAGACGTATATAATGTGCCCACCGAGAAGTAGGGTCCGATCCGCCAGGAATGTTGTGAAATACAACATTCGAGATGTTAGGTTGCCTTTGGTTAGGATATATAACGTTATAGACGTATATAATGTCCGGCTTCGAGACGTACGGGAAGATACGAACGGGATTCTGTGAAACATTACCAGCGAGGGTGTAGGTGGCTTAGGTTAGGTTATATTACGTTATAGACGTATATAATGTGCCCACCGAGAAGTAGGGGCCGACCCGCCAGGAATGTTGTGAAATACTACATTCGAGAAGTTAGGTTGCCTTAGGTTAGGATATATAACGTTATAAACGTATATAATGTCCGCACCGAGACGTACGAGACGACACGACCGGGATTCTGTAAAACATTACAAGCGAGGGGCTAGATGGGTTAGGTTAGGTTATATTACGATATAGACGTATATTATGTGCCCACCGAGAAGTAGGGTCCGACCCGCCAGGGATGTTGGAAAATACTACATTCGAGATGTTAAGTTGCCTTTGGTTAGGACATATGACGTTATAGACGTATATAATGTCCGCACCGAGACGTACGGGACGACACGACCGGGATTCTGTAAAACATTACAACCGAGGGGCTAGATGGGTTAGGTTAGGTTATACTACGTTATAAACGTATATAATGTTCCCAACGAGAAGTGGGGCCGACCAGCCAGGAATGTTGTGAAATACTACATCCGAGATGTTAGGTTCCCTTAGGTTAGGATATATAACGTTATAGACGTATATAATGTCCGCACCGAGTCGTACGGGACGACACGACCGGGATTCTGTAATACATTCCCAGCTAGGGGCTGGATGGGTTTCGTTAGGTTATATTACGATATAGACGTATATAATGTTCCCACCGAGAATTGGCGTCGCCCCGCCAGGAATGTTGCGAAATACTACATCCGAGATGTTAGGTTCCCTTAAGTTAGGATATATAACGTTATAGACGTAAATAATGTCCCCACCGAGAAGTACGGGCCGACACGACCGGGATTTTGTAAAACATTACCAGCGAGGGTCTAGGTGGGTTAGGTTAGGTTATATTACGATATAGACGTATATAATGTTCCCACCGAGAAGTAGCGTCCGCCCCGCCAGGAATGTTGGAAAATACTACATCCGAGATGTTAGGTTGCCTTAGGTTAGGATATATAACGATATAGACGTATATAATGTCCTCACGGAAAAGTACGGGCCGACATGACCGGGATTTTGTAAAACATTACCAGCGAGGATCTAGATGGGTTAGTTTAGGTTATATTACGATGTAGACGTATATAATGTTCCCACCGAGAAGTAGGGACCGACCCGCCAGGAATGTTGGAAAATACTACATCCGACATGTTAAGTTGCCTTTGGTTAGGATATATAACGTTATAGACGTATATAATGTCCGGACCGAGACGTACGAGACGACACGACCGGGATTCTGTGAAACATTACCAGCGAGGGTGTAGGTGGCTTAGGTTAGGTTATATTACGTTACAGACGTATATAATGTGCCCACCGCGAAGTAGGGGCCGACCCGCCAGGAATGTCGGAAAACACTACATCCAAGATGTTAGGTTCCCTTAGGTTAGGATATATAACGTTATAGACGTATATAATGTCCGCACCGAGACGTACGAGACGACACGACCGGGATTCTGTAAAACATTACCAGCGAGGGTCTAGATGGGTTAGGTTAGGTTATATTACGATATAGAGGTATATAATGTGCCCACCGAGAAGTAGGGGCCGACCCGCCAGGAATGTTGGAAAATACTACATCCGAGATGTTAAGTTGCCTTAGGTTAGGATATGTAACTTTATAGACGTATATAATGTCCGGCTTCGAGACGTACCGGAAGACACGAACGGGATTCTGTGAAACATTGCCAGCGAGGGGCTAGATGGGTTAGGTTAGGTTATACTACGTTATAAACGTATATAATGTTCCCAACGAGAAGTGGGGCCGACCAGCCAGGAATGTTGTGAAATACTACATCCGAGATGTTAGGTTCCCTTAGGTTAGGATATATAACGTTATAGACGTATATAATGTCCGCACCGAGACGTACGGGACGACACGACCGGGATTCTGTAAAACATTCCCAGCTAGGGGCTAGATGGGTTTGGATAGGTTATATTACGATACAGACGTATATAATGTTCCCACCGAGAATTGGCATCGCCCCGCCAGGAATGTTGCGAAATACTACATCCGAGATGTTAGGTTCCCTTAAGTTAGGATATATAACGTTATAGACGTAAATAATGTCCCCACCAAGAAGTACGGGCCGACACGACCGGGATTTTGCAAAACATTACCAGCGAGGGTCTAGGTGGGTTAGGTTAGGTTATATTACGATATAGACGTATATAATGTTCCCACCGAGAAGTAGCGGCCGCCCCGCCAGGAATGTTGGAAAATACTACATCCGAGATGTTAGGTTGCCTTAGGTTAGGATATATAACGATATAGACGTATATAATGTCCTCACGGAAAAGTACGGGCCGACATGACCGGGATTTTGTAAAACATTACCAGCGAGGATCTAGATGGGTTAGTTTAGGTTATATTACGGTATAGACGTATATAATGTGCCCACCGAGAAGTAGGGTCCGACCCGCCAGGAATGTTGGAAAATACTACATCCGAGATGTTAAGTTGCCTTTGGTTAGGATATATAACGTTATAGACGTATATAATGTCCGGACCGAGACGTACGAGACGACACGACCGGGATTCTGTGAAACATTACCAGCGAGGGTGTACGTGGCTTAGGTTAGGTTATATTACGTTACAGACGTATATAATGTGCCCACCGAGAAGTAGGGGCCGACCCGCCAGGAATGTCGGAAAACACTACATCCGAGATGTTAAGTTGCCTTTGGTGAGGATATATAACGTTATAGACGTATATAATGTCCGCACCGAGACACACGGGACGACACGACCGGGATACTGTAAAACATTACAAGCGAGGGGCTAGATGGGTTAGGTTAGGCTATACTACGTTATAAACGTATATAATGTTCCCACCGAGAAGTGGGGCCGATCAGCCGGGAATGTTGTGAAATACTACATCCGAGATGTTAAGTTGCCTTCGGTTAGGATATATAACGTTATAGACGTATATAATGTCCGCACCGAGACGTACGGGACGACACGACCGGGATTCTGTAAAACATTACAAGCGAGGGGCTAGATGGGTTAGGTTAGGTTATATTACGATATAGACGTATATTATGTGCCCACCGAGAAGTAGGGGCCGACCCGCCAGGAATGTTGTGAAATACTACATCCGAGATGTTAAGTTGCCTTCGGTTAGGATATATAACGTTATAGACGTATATAATGTCCCCACCGAGAAGTACGGGTCGACACGACCGGGATTCTGCATAACATTACAAGCGAGGGGCTAGATGGGTTAGGTTAGGTTATATTACGTTAAAGACGTATATAATGTGCCCACCGAGAAGTAGGGGCCGACGCGCCAGGAATTTTGGAAAATACTACATCGGAGATGTTAAGTTGCCTTAGGTTAGGATATATAACGTTATAGACGTATATGATGTCCGCACCGAGACGTGCGGGACGACACGACCGGGATTCTGCATAACATTACAAGCGAGGGGCTAGATGGGTTAGGTTAGGTTATATTACGTTATAGACGTATATAATGTGCCCACCGAGAAGTGGGGCCGACCAGCCAGGAATGTTGTGAAATACTACATCCGAGATGTTAGGTTCCCTTAGGTTAGGATATATAACGTTATAGACGTAAATAATGTTCCCACCGAGAAGTGGGGCCGACCCGCCAGGAATGTTGTGAAGTACTACATTCGAGATGTTAGGTTGCCTTGGGTTAGGATATATAAAATTATAGACGTATATAATGTCCGGCTTCGAGACGTACGGGAAGACACGAACGGGATTCTGTGAAACATTACCAGCGAGGGTGTAGGTGGCTTAGGTTAGGTTATATTACGTTATAGACGTATATATTGTGCCCACCGAGAAGTAGGGACCGACCCGCCAGGAATGTTGGAAAATACTACATCCGAGATGTTAGGTTCCCTTCGGTTAGGATATATAAAATTATAGACCTATAAAATGTCCCCACGGAAAAGAACGGGCCGATATGACCGGGATTTTCGAAAACATTACCAGCGAGGGTCTAGATGGGTTAGTTTAGGTTATATTACGATATAGACGTATATAATGCGCCCACCGAGATGTAGGGTGCGACCCGCCAGGAATGTTGTGAAATACTACATCCGAGATGATAGGTTCCCTTAGGTTAGGATATATAAAGTTATAGACGTATATAATGTCCCCACCGAGAAGTACGGGACGACACGACCGGGATTCTGCATAACATTACAAGCGAGGGGCTAGATGGGTTAGGTTAGGTTATATTACGTTATAGACGTATATAATGTGCCCACCGAGAAGTAGGGGCCGACGCGCGAGGAATTTTGGAAAATACTACATCGGAGATGTTAAGTTGCCTTAGGTTAGGATATATAACGTTATAGACGTATATGATGTCCGCACCGAGACGTGCGGGACGACACGACCGGGATTCTGTAAAACATTACCAGCGAGGGTCTAGGTGGGTTAGGTTAGGTTATAATACGATATAGACGTATATAATGTTCCCACCGAGAAGTGGGGCCGACCAGCCAGGAATGTTGTGAAATACTACATCCGAGATGTTAGGTTCCCTTAGGTGAGGATATATAACGTTATAGACGTAAATAATGTTCCCACCGAGAAGTGGGGCCGACCCGCCAGGAATGTTGTGAAGTACTACATTCGAGATGTTAGGTTGCCTTGGGTTAGGATATATAAAATTATAGACGTATATAATGTCCGGCTTCGAGACGTACGGGAAGACACGAACGGGATTCTGTGAAACATTACCAGCGAGGGTGTAGGTGGCTTAGGTTAGGTTATATTACGTTATAGACGTATATATTGTGCCCACCGAGAAGTAGGGACCGACCCGCCAGGAATGTTGGAAAATACTACATCCGAGATGTTAGGTTCACTTCGGTTAGGATATATAAAATTATAGACCTATAAAATGTCCCCACGGAAAAGTACGGGCCGATATGACCGGGATTTTCGAAAACATTACCAGCGAGGGTCTAGATGGGTTAGTTTAGGTTATATTACGATATAGACGTATATAATGCGCCCACCGAGATGTAGGGTGCGACCCGCCAGGAATGTTGGAAAATACTACATCCGAGATGTTAGTTTCCCTTAGGTTAGGATATATAAAATTATAGACGTATATAATGTCCCCACGGAAAAGTACGGGCCGACACGACCGGGATTTTGTAAAACATTACCAGCGAGGGTCTAGATGGGTTAGGTTAGGTTATATTACGATATAGACGTATATAATGTGCCCACCGAGAAGTAGGGGCCGACCCGCCAGGAATGTTGGAAAATACTACATCGGAGATGTTAAGTTGCCTTAGGTTAGGATATATATCGATATAGACGTATATAATATCCCCACGGAGAAGTACGGGCCGACACGACCGGGATTTTGTAAAACATTACCAGCGATGGTCTAGATGGGTTAGGTTAGGTTATATTACGATATAGACGTATATAATGTGCCCACCGAGAAGTAGGGTCCGACCCGCCAGGAATGTTGGAAAATACTACATCCGAGATGTTAGGTTGCCTTAGGTTAGGATATATAACGATATAGACGTATATAATGCTCCCACGCAGAAGTACGGGCCGACACGACCGGGATTTTGTAAAACATTACCAGCGAGGGTCTAGATGGGTTAGGTTAGGTTATATTACGTTATAGACGTAAATAATGTTCCCACCGAGAAGTGGGGCCGACCCGCCAGGAATGTTGTGAAATACAACATTCGAGATGTTAGGTTGCCTTTGGTTAGGATATATAACGTTATAGACGTATATAATGTCCGGCTTCGAGACGTACGGGAAGACACGAACGGGATTCTGTGAAACATTACCAGCGAGGGTGTAGGTCGCTTAGGTTAGGTTATATTACGATATGGACGTATATACTGTGCCCACCGAGAAGTAGGGTCCGACCCGCCAGGAATGTTCGAAAATACTACATCCGAGATGTTAAGTTGCCTTAGGTTAGGATATATAAGATTATATACGTATATAATGTCCCCACGGAAAAGTACGGGCCGACACGACTGGGATTTTGTAAAACATTACCAGCGAGGGGCTAGATGGGTTAGGTTAGGTTATATTACGTTATAAACGTATATAATGTTCCCGCCGAGAAGTGGGGCCGACCCGCCAGGAATGTTGTGAAATACTACATTCGAGATGTTAGGTTGCCTTAGGTTAGGATATGTAACTTTATAGACGTATATAATGTCCGTCTTCGAGACGTACCGGAAGACAAGAACGGGATTCTGTGAAACATTACCAGCGAGGGTGTAGGTGGCTTAGGTTAGGTTATATTACGTTATAGACGTATATATTGTGCCCACCGAGAAGTAGGGACCGACCCGCCAGGAATGTTGGAAAATACTACATCCGAGATGTTAGGTTCCCTTCGGTTAGGATATATAAAATTATAGACCTATAAAATGTCCCCACGGAAAAGTACGGGCCGATATGACCGGGATTTTCGAAAACATTACCAGCGAGGGTCTAGATGGGTTAGTTTAGGTTATATTACGATATAGACGTATATAATGCGCCCACCGAGATGTAGGGTGCGACCCGCCAGGAATGTTGTGAAATAATACATCCGAGATGATAGGTTCCCTTAGGTTAGGATATATAAAGTTATAGACGTATATAATGTCCCCACCGAGAAGTACGGGACGACACGACCGGGATTCTGCATAACATTACAAGCGAGGGGCTAGATGGGTTAGGTTAGGTTATATTACGTTATAAACGTATATAATGTGCCCACCGAGAAGTAGGGGCCGACGCGCCAGGAATGTTGGAAAATACTACATCCGAGATGTTAGGTTGCCTTAGGTTAGGATATATAACGATATAGACGCATATAATGTCCCCACGGAGATGTACGGGCCGACACGACCGGGATTTTGTAAAACATTACCAGCGATGTTCTATATGGGTTAGGTTAGGTTATATTACGTTGTAGACGTAAATAATGTTCCCACCGAGAAGTGGGGCCAACCCGCCAGGAATGTAGTGAAATACTACATCCGAGATGTTAGGTTGCCTTAGGTTAGGATATATAACGATATAGACGCATATAATGTCCCCACGGAGAAGTACGGGCCGACACGACCGGGATTTTGTAAAACATTACCAGCGAGGTTCTATATGGGTTAGGTTAGGTTATATTACGTTATAGACGTAAATAATGTTCCCACCGAGAAGTGGGGCCGACCCGCCAGGAATGTAGTGAAATACTACATCCGAGATGTTAGGTTCCCTTAGGTTAGGATATATAACGTTATAGACGTATATAATGTCCGCACCGAGACGTACGAGACGACACGACCGGGATTTTGTAAAACATTACCAGCGAGGGTCTAGATGGGTTAGGTTAGGTTATATTACGATATAGACGTATATAATGTGCCCACCGAGAAGTAGGGGCCGACCCGCCAGGAATGTTGGAAAATACTACATCCGAGATGTTAAGTTGCCATAGGTTAGGATATATAAGATTATAGACGTATATAATGTCCCCACGGAAAAGTACGGGCCGACACAACTGGGATTTTGTAAAACATTACCAGCGAGGGGCTAGATGGGTTAGGTTAGGTTATATTACGTTATAAACGTATATAATGTTCCCGTCGAGAAGTGGGGCCGACCCGCCAGGAATGTTGTGAAATACTACATTCGAGATGTTAGGTTGCCTTAGGTTAGGATATGTAACTTTATAGACGTATATAATGTCCGGCTTCGAGACGTACGGGAAGACACGAACGGGATTCTGTGAAACATTACCAGCGAGGGTGTAGGTGGCTTAGGTTAGGTTATATTACGTTATAGACGTATATAATGTGCCCACCGAGAAGTAGGGGCCGACCCGCCAGGAATGTTGGAAAATACTACATCCGAGATGTTAGGTTCCCTTAGGTTAGGATATATAACGTTATAGACGTATATAATGTCCCCACCGAGAAGTACGGGCCGACACGACCGGGATTTTGTAAAACATTACCAGCGATGGTCTAGATGGGTTAGGTTAGGTTATATTACGATATAGACGTATATAATGTGCCCACCGAGAAGTAGGGTCCGACCCGCCAGGAATGTTGGAAAATACTACATCCGAGATGTTAGGTTGCCTTAGGTTAGGATATATAACGATATAGACGTATATAATGCTCCCACGCAGAAGTACGGGCCGACACGACCGGGATTTTGTAAAACATTACCAGCGAGGGTCTAGATGGGTTAGGTTAGGTTATATTACGTTATAGACGTAAATAATGTTCCCACCGAGAAGTGGGGCCGACCCGCCAGGAATGTTGTGAAATACAACATTCGAGATGTTAGGTTGCCTTTGGTTAGGATATATAACGTTATAGACGTATATAATGTCCGGCTTCGAGACGTACGGGAAGACACGAACGGGATTCTGTGAAACATTACCAGCGAGGGTGTAGGTCGCTTAGGTTAGGTTATATTACGATATGGACGTATATACTGTGCCCACCGAGAAGTAGGGTCCGACCCGCCAGGAATGTTCGAAAATACTACATCCGAGATGTTAAGTTGCCTTAGGTTAGGATATATAAGATTATAGACGTATATAATGTCCCCACGGAAAAGTACGGGCCGACACGACTGGGATTTTGTAAAACATTACCAGCGAGGGGCTAGATGGGTTAGGTTAGGTTATATTACGTTATAAACGTATATAATGTTCCCGCCGAGAAGTGGGGCCGACCCGCCAGGAATGTTGTGAAATACTACATTCGAGATGTTAGGTTTCCTTAGGTTAGGATATGTAACTTTATAGACGTATATAATGTCCGGCTTCGAGACGTACCGGAAGACACGAACGGGATTCTGTGAAACATTGCCAGCGAGGGTGTAGGTGGCTTAGGTTAGGTTATATTACGTTACAGACGTATATAATGTGCGCACCGTGAAGTAGGGGCCGACCCGCCAGGAATGTTGGAAAATACTACATCCGAGATGTTAGGTTCCCTTCGGTTAGGATATATAAAATTATAGACCTATAAAATGTCCCCACGGAAAAGTACGGGCCGATATGACCGGGATTTTCGAAAACATTACCAGCGAGGGTCTAGATGGGTTAGTTTAGGTTATATTACGATATAGACGTATATAATGCGCCCACCGAGATGTAGGGTGCGACCCGCCAGGAATGTTGTGAAATACTACATCCGAGATGATAGGTTCCCTTAGGTTAGGATATATAAAGTTATAGACGTATATAATGTCCCCACCGAGAAGTACGGGACGACACGACCGGCATTCTGCATAACATTACAAGCGAGGGGCTAGATGGGTTAGGTTAGGTTATATTACGTTATAGACATATATAATGTGCCCACCGAGAAGTAGGGGCCGACGCGCGAGGAATTTTGGAAAATACTACATCCGAGATGTTAGGTTCCCTTAGGTTAGGATATATAACGATATAGACGCATATAATGTCCCCACGGAGAAGTACGGGCCGACACGACCGGGATTTTGTAAAACATTACCAGCGATGTTCTATATGGGTTAGGTTAGGTTATATTACGTTGTAGACGTAAATAATGTTCCCACCGAGAAGTGGGGCCGACCCGCCAGGAATGTAGTGAAATACTACATCCGAGATGTTAGGTTCCCTTAGGTTAGGATATATAACGTTATAGACGTATATAATGTCCGCACCGAGACGTACGAGACGACACGACCGGGATTTTGTAAAACATTACCAGCGAGGGTCTAGATGGGTTAGGTTAGGTTATATTACGATATAGACGTATATAATGTGCCCACCGAGAAGTAGGGGCCGACCCGCCAGGAATGTTGGAAAATACTACATCCGAGATGTTAAGTTGCCATAGGTTAGGATATATAAGATTATAGACGTATATAATGTCCCCACGGAAAAGTACGGGCCGACACAACTGGGATTTTGTAAAACATTACCAGCGAGGGGCTAGATGGGTTAGGTTAGGTTATATTACGTTATAAACGTATATAATGTTCCCGTCGAGAAGTGGGGCCGACCCGCCAGGAATGTTGTGAAATACTACATTCGAGATGTTAGGTTGCCTTAGGTTAGGATATGTAACTTTATAGACGTATATAATGTCCGGCTTCGAGACGTACGGGAAGACACGAACGGGATTCTGTGAAACATTACCAGCGAGGGTGTAGGTGGCTTAGGTTAGGTTATATTACGTTATAGACGTATATAATGTGCCCACCGAGAAGTAGGGGCCGACCCGCCAGGAATGTTGGAAAATACTACATCCGAGATGTTAGGTTCCCTTAGGTTAGGATATATAACGTTATAGACGTATATAATGTCCCCACCGAGAAGTACGGGCCGACAAGACCGGGATTTTGTAAAACATTACCAGCGAGGGTCTAGGTGGGTTAGGTTAGGTTATAATACGATATAGACGTATATAATGTTCCCACCGAGAAGTGGAGCCGACCAGCCAGGAATGTTGTGAAATACTACATCCGAGATGTTAGGTTCCCTTCGGTTAGGATATATAAAATTATAGACCTATAAAATGTCCCCACGGAAAAGTACGGGCCGATATGACCGGGATTTTCGAAAACATTACCAGCGAGGGTCTAGATGGGTTAGTTTAGGTTATATTACGATATAGACGTATATAATGCGCCCACCGAGATGTAGGGTGCGACCCGCCAGGAATGTTGTGAAATACTACATCCGAGATGATAGGTTCCCTTAGGTTAGGATATATAAAGATATAGACGTATATAATGTCCCCACCGAGAAGTACGGGACGATACGACCGGGATTCTGCATAACATTACAAGCGAGGGGCTAGATGGGTTAGGTTAGGTTATATTACGATATAGACGTATATAATGTGCCCACCGAGAAGTAGGGGCCGACCCGGCAGGAATGTTGGAAAATACTACATCCGAGATGTTAGTTTCCCTTAGGTTAGGATATATAAAATTATAGACGTATATAATGTCCCCACGGAAAAGTACGGGCCGACACGACCGGGATTTTGTAAAACATTACCAGCGAGGGTCTAGATGGGTTAGGTTAGGTTATATTACGATATAGACGTATATAATGTGCCCACCGAGAAGTAGGGGCCGACCCGCCAGGAATGTTGGAAAATACTACATCGGAGATGTTAAGTTGCCTTAGGTTAGGATATATATCGATATAGACGTATATAATATCCCCACGGAGAAGTACGGGCCGACACGACCGGGATTTTGTAAAACATTACCAGCGATGGTCTAGATGGGTTAGGTTAGGTTATATTACGATATAGACGTATATAATGTGCCCACCGAGAAGTAGGGTCCGACCCGCCAGGAATGTTGGAAAATACTACATCCGAGATGTTAGGTTGCCTTAGGTTAGGATATATAACGATATAGACGTATATAATGCTCCCACGCAGAAGTACGGGCCGACACGACCGGGATTTTGTAAAACATTACCAGCGAGGGTCTAGATGGGTTAGGTTAGGTTATATTACGTTATAGACGTAAATAATGTTCCCACCGAGAAGTGGGGCCGACCCGCCAGGAATGTTGTGAAATACAACATTCGAGATGTTAGGTTGCCTTTGGTTAGGATATATAACGTTATAGACGTATATAATGTCCGGCTTCGAGACGTACGGGAAGACACGAACGGGATTCTGTGAAACATTACCAGCGAGGGTGTAGGTCGCTTAGGTTAGGTTATATTACGATATGGACGTATATACTGTGCCCACCGAGAAGTAGGGTCCGACCCGCCAGGAATGTTCGAAAATACTACATCCGAGATGTTAAGTTGCCTTAGGTTAGGATATATAAGATTATAGACGTATATAATGTCCCCACGGAAAAGTACGGGCCGACACGACTGGGATTTTGTAAAACATTACCAGCGAGGGGCCTAGATGGGTTAGGTTAGGTTATATTACGTTATAAACGTATATAATGTTCCCGCCGAGAAGTGGGGCCGACCCGCCAGGAATGTTGTGAAATACTACATTCGAGATGTTAGGTTGCCTTAGGTTAGGATATGTAACTTTATAGACGTATATAATGTCCGGCTTCGAGACGTACCGGAAGACACGAACGGGATTCTGTGAAACATTGCCAGCGAGGGTGTAGGTGGCTTAGGTTAGGTTATATTACGTTACAGACGTATATAATGTGCGCACCGTGAAGTAGGGGCCGACCCGCCAGGAATGTTGGAAAATACTACATCCGAGATGTTAGGTTCCCTTCGGTTAGGATATATAAAATTATAGACCTATAAAATGTCCCCACGGAAAAGTACGGGCCGATATGACCGGGATTTTCGAAAACATTACCAGCGAGGGTCTAGATGGGTTAGTTTAGGTTATATTACGATATAGACGTATATAATGCGCCCACCGAGATGTAGGGTGCGACCCGCCAGGAATGTTGTGAAATACTACATCCGAGATGATAGGTTCCCTTAGGTTAGGATATATAAAGTTATAGACGTATATAATGTCCCCACCGAGAAGTACGGGACGACACGACCGGCATTCTGCATAACATTACAAGCGAGGGGCTAGATGGGTTAGGTTAGGTTATATTACGTTATAGACGTATATAATGTGCCCACCGAGAAGTAGGGGCCGACGCGCGAGGAATTTTGGAAAATACTACATCCGAGATGTTAGGTTCCCTTAGGTTAGGATATATAACGATATAGACGCATATAATGTCCCCACGGAGAAGTACGGGCCGACACGACCGGGATTTTGTAAAACATTACCAGCGATGTTCTATATGGGTTAGGTTAGGTTATATTACGTTGTAGACGTAAATAATGTTCCCACCGAGAAGTGGGGCCGACCCGCCAGGAATGTAGTGAAATACTACATCCGAGATGTTAGGTTGCCTTAGGTTAGGATATATAACGATATAGACGCATATAATGTCCCCACGGAGAAGTACGGGCCGACACGACCGGGATTTTGTAAAACATTACCAGCGAGGTTCTATATGGGTTAGGTTAGGTTATATTACGTTATAGACGTAAATAACGTTCCCACCGAGAAGTGGGGCCGACTCGCCAGGAATGTAGTGAAATACTACATCCGAGATGTTAGGTTCCCTTAGGTTAGGATATATAACGTTGTAGACGTATATAATGTCCGCACCGAGACGTACGAGACGACACGACCGGGATTCTGTAAAACATTACCAGCGAGGGTCTAGGTGGGTTAGGTTAGGTTATAATACGATATAGACGTATATAATGTTCCCACCGAGAAGTGGGGCCGACCAGCCAGGAATGTTGTGAAATACTACATCCGAGATGTTAGGTTCCCTTAGGTTAGGATATATAACGTTATAGACGTAAATAATGTTCCCACCGAGAAGTGGGGCCGACCCGCCAGAAATGTTGTGAAGTACTACATTCGAGATGTTAGGTTGCCTTGGGTTAGGATATATAAAATTATAGACGTATATAATGTCCGGCTTCCAGACGTACGGGAAGACACGAACGGGATTCTGTGAAACATTACCAGCGAGGGTGTAGGTGGCTTAGGTTAGGTTATATTACGTTATAGACGTATATATTGTGCCCACCGAGAAGTAGGGACCGACCCGCCAGGAATGTTGGAAAATACTACATCCGAGATGTTAGGTTCCCTTCGGTTAGGATATATAAAATTATAGACCTATAAAATGTCCCCACGGAAAAGTACGGGCCGATATAACCGGGATTTTCGAAAACATTACCAGCGAGGGTCTAGATGGGTTAGTTTAGGTTATATTACGATATAGACGTATATAATGCGCCCACCGAGATGTAGGGTGCGACCCGCCAGGAATGTTGTGAAATACTACATCCGAGATGATAGGTTCCCTTAGGTTAGGATATATAAAGATATAGACGTATATAATGTCCCCACCGAGAAGTACGGGACGATACGACCGGGATTCTGCATAACATTACAAGCGAGGGGCTAGATGGGTTAGGTTAGGTTATATTACTATATAGACGTATATAATGTGCCCACCGAGAAGTAGGGGCCGACCCGGCAGGAATGTTGGAAAATACTACATCCGAGATGTTAGTTTCCCTTAGGTTAGGATATATAAAATTATAGACGTATATAATGTCCCCACGGAAAAGTACGGGCCGACACGACCGGGATTTTGTAAAACATTACCAGCGAGGGTCTAGATGGGTTAGGTTAGGTTATATTACGATATAGACGTATATAATGTGCCCACCGAGAAGTAGGGGCCGACCCGCCAGGAATGTTGGAAAATACTACATCGGAGATGTTAAGTTGCCTTAGGTTAGGATATATATCGATATAGACGTATATAATATCCCCACGGAGAAGTACGGGCCGACACGACCGGGATTTTGTAAAACATTACCAGCGATGGTCTAGATGGGTTAGGTTAGGTTATATTACGATATAGACGTATATAATGTGCCCACCGAGAAGTAGGGTCCGACCCGCCAGGAATGTTGGAAAATACTACATCCGAGATGTTAGGTTGCCTTAGGTTAGGATATATAACGATATAGACGTATATAATGCTCCCACGCAGAAGTACGGGCCGACACGACCGGAATTTTGTAAAACATTACCAGCGAGGGTCTAGATGGGTTAGGTTAGGTTATATTACGTTATAGACGTAAATAATGTTCCCACCGAGAAGTGGGGCCGACCCGCCAGGAATGTTGTGAAATACAACATTCGAGATGTTAGGTTGCCTTTGGTTAGGATATATAACGTTATAGACGTATATAATGTCCGGCTTCGAGACGTACGGGAAGACACGAACGGGATTCTGTGAAACATTACCAGCGAGGGTGTAGGTCGCTTAGGTTAGGTTATATTACGATATGGACGTATATACTGTGCCCACCGAGAAGTAGGGTCCGACCCGCCAGGAATGTTCGAAAATACTACATCCGAGATGTTAAGTTGCCTTAGGTTAGGATATATAAGATTATAGACGTATATAATGTCCCCACGGAAAAGTACGGGCCGACACGACTGGGATTTTGTAAAACATTACCAGCGAGGGGCTAGATGGGTTAGGTTAGGTTATATTACGTTATAAACGTATATAATGTTCCCGCCGAGAAGTGGGGCCGACCCGCCAGGAATGTTGTGAAATACTACATTCGAGATGTTAGGTTGCCTTAGGTTAGGATATGTAACTTTATAGACGTATATAATGTCCGGCTTCGAGACGTACCGGAAGACACGAACGGGATTCTGTGAAACATTGCCAGCGAGGGTGTAGGTGGCTTAGGTTAGGTTATATTACGTTACAGACGTATATAATGTGCGCACCGTGAAGTAGGGGCCGACCCGCCAGGAATGTTGGAAAATACTACATCCGAGATGTTAGGTTCCCTTCGGTTAGGATATATAAAATTATAGACCTATAAAATGTCCCCACGGAAAAGTACGGGCCGATATGACCGGGATTTTCGAAAACATTACCAGCGAGGGTCTAGATGGGTTAGTTTAGGTTATATTACGATATAGACGTATATAATGCGCCCACCGAGATGTAGGGTGCGACCCGCCAGGAATGTTGTGAAATACTACATCCGAGATGATAGGTTCCCTTAGGTTAGGATATATAAAGTTATAGACGTATATAATGTCCCCACCGAGAAGTACGGGACGACACGACCGGCATTCTGCATAACATTACAAGCGAGGGGCTAGATGGGTTAGGTTAGGTTATATTACGTTATAGACGTATATAATGTGCCCACCGAGAAGTAGGGGCCGACGCGCGAGGAATTTTGGAAAATACTACATCCGAGATGTTAGGTTCCCTTAGGTTAGGATATATAACGATATAGACGCATATAATGTCCCCACGGAGAAGTACGGGCCGACACGACCGGGATTTTGTAAAACATTACCAGCGATGTTCTATATGGGTTAGGTTAGGTTATATTACGTTGTAGACGTAAATAATGTTCCCACCGAGAAGTGGGGCCGACCCGCCAGGAATGTAGTGAAATACTACATCCGAGATGTTAGGTTGCCTTAGGTTAGGATATATAACGATATAGACGCATATAATGTCCCCACGGAGAAGTACGGGCCGACACGACCGGGATTTTGTAAAACATTACCAGCGAGGTTCTATATGGGTTAGGTTAGGTTATATTACGTTATAGACGTAAATAACGTTCCCACCGAGAAGTGGGGCCGACTCGCCAGGAATGTAGTGAAATACTACATCCGAGATGTTAGGTTCCCTTAGGTTAGGATATATAACGTTGTAGAGGTATATAATGTCCGCACCGAGACGTACGAGACGACACGACCGGGATTCTGTAAAACATTACCAGCGAGGGTCTAGGTGGGTTAGGTTAGGTTATAATACGATATAGACGTATATAATGTTCCCACCGAGAAGTGGGGCCGACCAGCCAGGAATGTTGTGAAATACTATATCCGAGATGTTAGGTTCCCTTAGGTTAGGATATATAACGTTATAGACGTAAATAATGTTCCCACCGAGAAGTGGGGCCGACCCGCCAGAAATGTTGTGAAGTACTACATTCGAGATGTTAGGTTGCCTTGGGTTAGGATATATAAAATTATAGACGTATATAATGTCCGGCTTCCAGACGTACGGGAAGACACGAACGGGATTCTGTGAAACATTACCAGCGAGGGTGTAGGTGGCTTAGGTTAGGTTATATTACGTTATAGACGTATATATTGTGCCCACCGAGAAGTAGGGACCGACCCGCCAGGAATGTTGGAAAATACTACATCCGAGATGTTAGGTTCCCTTCGGTTAGGATATATAAAATTATAGACCTATAAAATGTCCCCACGGAAAAGTACGGGCCGATATGACCGGGATTTTCGAAAACATTACCAGCGAGGGTCTAGATGGGTTAGTTTAGGTTATATTACGATATAGACGTATATAATGCGCCCACCGAGATGTAGGGTGCGACCCGCCAGGAATGTTGTGAAATACTACATCCGAGATGACAGGTTCCCTTAGGTTAGGATATATAAAGATATAGACGTATATAATGTCCCCACCGAGAAGTACGGGACGATACGACCGGGATTCTGCATAACATTACAAGCGAGGGGCTAGATGGGTTAGGTTAGGTTATATTACGATATAGACGTATATAATGTGCCCACCGAGAAGTAGGGGCCGACCCGGCAGGAATGTTGGAAAATACTACATCCGAGATGTTAGTTTCCCTTAGGTTAGGATATATAAAATTATAGACGTATATAATGTCCCCACGGAAAAGTACGGGCCGACACGACCGGGATTTTGTAAAACATTACCAGCGAGGGTCTAGATGGGTTAGGTTAGGTTATATTACGATATAGACGTATATAATGTGCCCACCGAGAAGTAGGGGCCGACCCGCCAGGAATGTTGGAAAATACTACATCGGAGATGTTAAGTTGCCTTAGGTTAGGATATATATCGATATAGACGTATATAATATCCCCACGGAGAAGTACGGGCCGACACGACCGGGATTTTGTAAAACATTACCAGCGATGGTCTAGATGGGTTAGGTTAGGTTATATTACGATATAGACGTATATAATGTGCCCACCGAGAAGTAGGGTCCGACCCGCCAGGAATGTTGGAAAATACTACATCCGAGATGTTAGGTTGCCTTAGGTTAGGATATATAACGATATAGACGTATATAATGCTCCCACGCAGAAGTACGGGCCGACACGACCGGGATTTTGTAAAACATTACCAGCGAGGGTCTAGATGGGTTAGGTTAGGTTATATTACGTTATAGACGTAAATAATGTTCCCACCGAGAAGTGGGGCCGACCCGCCAGGAATGTTGTGAAATACAACATTCGAGATGTTAGGTTGCCTTTGGTTAGGATATATAACGTTATAGACGTATATAATGTCCGGCTTCGTGACGTACGGGAAGACACGAACGGGATTCTGTGAAACATTACCAGCGAGGGTGTAGGTCGCTTAGGTTAGGTTATATTACGATATGGACGTATATACTGTGCCCACCGAGAAGTAGGGTCCGACCCGCCAGGAATGTTCGAAAATACTACATCCGAGATGTTAAGTTGCCTTAGGTTAGGATATATAAGATTATAGACGTATATAATGTCCCCACGGAAAAGTACGGGCCGACACGACTGGGATTTTGTAAAACATTACCAGCGAGGGGCTAGATGGGTTAGGTTAGGTTATATTACGTTATAAACGTATATAATGTTCCCGCCGAGAAGTGGGGCCGACCCGCCAGGAATGTTGTGAAATACTACATTCGAGATGTTAGGTTGCCTTAGGTTAGGATATGTAACTTTATAGACGTATATAATGTCCGGCTTCGAGACGTACCGGAAGACACGAACGGGATTCTGTGAAACATTGCCAGCGAGGGTGTAGGTGGCTTAGGTTAGGTTATATTACGTTACAGACGTATATAATGTGCGCACCGTGAAGTAGGGGCCGACCCGCCAGGAATGTTGGAAAATACTACATCCGAGATGTTAGGTTCCCTTCGGTTAGGATATATAAAATTATAGACCTATAAAATGTCCCCACGGAAAAGTACGGGCCGATATGACCGGGATTTTCGAAAACATTACCAGCGAGGGTCTAGATGGGTTAGTTTAGGTTATATTACGATATAGACGTATATAATGCGCCCACCGAGATGTAGGGTGCGACCCGCCAGGAATGTTGTGAAATACTACATCCGAGATGATAGGTTCCCTTAGGTTAGGATATATAAAGTTATAGACGTATATAATGTCCCCACCGAGAAGTACGGGACGACACGACCGGCATTCTGCATAACATTACAAGCGAGGGGCTAGATGGGTTAGGTTAGGTTATATTACGTTATAGACGTATATAATGTGCCCACCGAGAAGTAGGGGCCGACGCGCGAGGAATTTTGGAAAATACTACATCCGAGATGTTAGGTTCCCTTAGGTTAGGATATATAACGATATAGACGCATATAATGTCCCCACGGAGAAGTACGGGCCGACACGACCGGGATTTTGTAAAACATTACCAGCGATGTTCTATATGGGTTAGGTTAGGTTATATTACGTTGTAGACGTAAATAATGTTCCCACCGAGAAGTGGGGCCGACCCGCCAGGAATGTAGTGAAATACTACATCCGAGATGTTAGGTTGCCTTAGGTTAGGATATATAACGATATAGACGCATATAATGTCCCCACGGAGAAGTACGGGCCGACACGACCGGGATTTTGTAAAACATTACCAGCGAGGTTCTATATGGGTTAGGTTAGGTTATATTACGTTATAGACGTAAATAACGTTCCCACCGAGAAGTGGGGCCGACTCGCCAGGAATGTAGTGAAATACTACATCCGAGATGTTAGGTTCCCTTAGGTTAGGATATATAACGTTGTAGACGTATATAATGTCCGCACCGAGACGTACGAGACGACACGACCGGGATTCTGTAAAACATTACCAGCGAGGGTCTAGATGGGTTAGGTTAGGTTATATTACGATATAGACGTATATAATGTGCCCACCGAGAAGTAGGGGCCGACCCGCCAGGAATGTTGGAAAATACTACATCCGAGAAGTTAAGTTGCCATAGGTTAGGATATATAAGATTATAGACGTATATAATGTCCCCACGGAAAAGTACGGGCCGACACGACTGGGATTTTGTAAAACATTACCAGCGAGGGGCTAGATGGGTTAGGTTAGGTTATATTACGTTATAAACGTATATAATGTTCCCGTCGAGAAGTGGGGCCGACCCGCCAGGAATGTTGTGAAATACTACATTCGAGATGTTAGGTTGCCTTAGGTTAGGATATGTAACTTTATAGACGTATATAATGTCCCCACCGAGAAGTACGGGCCGACACGACCGGGATTCCGTAAAACATTACCAGCGAGGGTCTAGATGGGTTAGGGTAGGTTATATTACGGTATAGACGTATATAATATGCCTACCGAGAAGTAGGGGCCGACGGCCAGGAATGTTGGAAAATACTACATCCGTGATGTTAGGTTCCCTTAGGTTAGGGTATATAACGTTATAGACGTATATAATGTCCGCACCGAGACGTACGGGACGACACGATCGGGATTCTGTAAAACATTCCCAGCTAGGGGCTAGATGGGTTAGGTTAAGTTATATTACGTTATAGACGTATATAATGTACCCACCGAGAAGTAGCGGCCGCCCCGCCAGGAATGTTGGAAAATACTACATTCGAGATGTTAAGTTGCCTTTGGTTAGGATATATAACGTTATAGACGTATATAATGTCCGCACCGAGACGTACGGGACGACACGACCGGGATTCTGCAAAACATTACAAGCGAGGGTCCAGATGGGTTAGGTTAGGTTATATTACGATATAGACGTATATAATGTTCCCACCGAGAAGTGGGTCCGACCAGCCAGGAATATTGTGAAATACTACATCCGAGATGTTAGGTTGCCTTAGGTAAGGATATGTAACTTTATAGACGTATATAATGTCCGGCTTCGAGACGTACGGGAAGACACGAACGGGATTCTGTGAAACATTACCAGCGAGGGTGTAGGTGGCTTAGGTTAGGTTATATTACGTTACAGACGTATATAATGTGCCCACCGAGAAGTACGGGCCGACCCGCCAGGAATGTTGGAAAATACTACATCCGAGATATTAGGTTCCCTTAGGTTAGGATATATAAAATTATAGACGTATAAAATGTCCCCACGGAAAAGTACGGGCCGACATGACCGGGATTTTGTAAAACATTACCAGCGAGGGTCTAGATGGGTTAGTTTAGGTTATATTACGATATAGACGTATATAATATGCCCACCGAGAAGTTGGGTCGGACCCGCCAGGAATGTTGGAAAATACTACATCCGAGATGTTAAGTTGCCTTTGGTTAGGATATATAACGTTATAGACGTATATAATGTCCGCACCGAGACGTACGAGAGGACACGACCGAGATTCTGTAAAACATTACCAGCGAGGGTTTTGATGGGTTAGGTTAGGTTATATTACGATATAGACGTATATAATGTTCCCATCGAGAAGTAGGGGCCGACCCGCCAGGAATGTTGGAAAATACTACATCCGAGATGTTAGGTTTCCTTAGGTTAGGATATATAACGTTATAGACGTATATAATGTCCGCACCGAGACGTACGGGACGACACGATCGGGATTCTGTAAAACATTCCCAGCTAGGGGCTAGATGGGTTAGGTTAAGTTATATTACGTTATAGACGTATATAATGTTCCCACCGAGAATTGTCGCCGACCCGCCAGGAATGTTGTGAAATACTACATCCGAGATATTAGGTTCCCTTAGGTTAGGATATATAACGTTATAGACGTATATAATGTCCCCACCGAGAAGTACGGGCCGACACGACCGGGATTTAGTAAAACATTACCAGCGAGCGTCTAGATGAGTTAGGTTAGGTTATATTACGATATAGACGTAAATAATGTTCCCTCCGAGAAGTGGGGCCGACCCGCAAGGAATGTTGTGAAATACTACATTCGAGATGTTATGTTGCCTTAGGTTAGGATATATAAAATTATAGACACATATAATGTCCCCACGGAAAAGTACGGGCCGACACGACCGGGATTTTGTAAAACATTAACAGCGAGGGTCTAGATGGGTTAGGTTAGGTTATATAACGATATAGACGTATATAATGTGCCCACCGAGAAGTAGGGTCCGACCCGCCAGGGATGTTGGAAAATACTACATTCGAGATGTTAAGTTGCCTTTGGTTAGGATATATAACGTTATAGACGTATATAATGTCCGCACCGAGACGTACGGGACGACACGACCGGGATTCTGCAAAACATTACAAGCGAGGGTCTAGATGGGTTAGGTTAGGTTATATTACAATATAGACGTATATAATGTTCCCACCGAGAAGTGGGTCCGACCAGCCAGGAATATTGTGAAATACTACATCCGAGATGTTAGGTTGCCTTAGGTAAGGATATGTAACTTTATAGACGTATATAATGTCCGGCTTCGAGACGTACGGGAAGACACGGACGGGATTCTGTGAAACATTACCAGCGAGGGTGTAGGTGGCTTAGGTTAGGTTATATTACGTTACAGACGTATATAATGTGCCCACCGAGAAGTAGGGGCCGACCCGCCAGGAATGTTGGAAAATACTACATCCGAGATATTAGGTTCCCTTAGGTTAGGATATATAAAATTATAGACGTATAAAATGTCCCCACGGAAAAGTACGGGCCGACATGACCGAGATTCTGTAAAACATTACCAGCGAGGGTTTTGATGGGTTAGGTTAGGTTATATTACGATATAGACGTATATAATGTTCCCATCGAGAAGTGGGGCCGACCAGCCAGGAATATTGTGAAATACTACATCCGAGATGTTAGGTTTCCTTAGGTTAGGATATATTACGTTATAGACGTATATAATGTCCGCACCGAGACGTACGAGACGACACGACCGAGATTCTGTAAAACATTACCAGCGAGGGTCTAGATGGGTTAGGTTAGGTTATATTACGATATAGACGTATATAATGTTCCCACCGAGAAGTGGGGCCGACCCGCCACTAATGTTGTGAAATACTACATTCGAGATGTTAGGTTGCCTTAGGTTAGGATATATAACGTTATAGACGTATATAATGTCCGCACCGAGACGTACGGGACGACACGATCGGGATTCTGTAAAACATTCCCAGCTAGAGGCTAGATGGGTTAGGTTAAGTTATATTACGTTATAGACGTATATAATGTTCCCACCGAGCAGTGGGGCCGACCCGCCAGGAATGTTGTGAAATACTACATTCGAGATGTTAGGTTGCCTTAGGTTAGGATATATAACGTTATAGACGTATATAATGTCCGCACCGTGACATACGGGACGACACGACCGGGATTCCGTAAAACATTCCCAGTTAGGGACTAGATGTGTCAGGGTAGGTTATATTACGGTATAGACGTATATAATATGCCTACCGAGAAGTAGGGGCCGACCCGCTAGGAATGTTGGAAAATACTACATCCGAGATGTTAGGTTCCCTTAGGTTAGGGTATATAACGTTATAGACGTATATAATGTCCGCACCGAGACGTACGGGACGACACGATCGGGATTCTGTAAAACATTCCCAGCTAGGGGCTAGATGGGTTAGGTTAAGTTATATTACGTTATAGACGTATATAATGTTCCCACCGAGCAGTGGGGCCGACCCGCCAGGAATATTGTGAAATACTACATCCGAGATGTTAGGTTGCCTTAGGTAAGGATATGTAACTTTATAGACGTATATAATGTCCGGCTTCGAGACGTACGGGAAGACACGGACGGGATTCTGTGAAACATTACCAGCGAGGGTGTAGGTGGCTTAGGTTAGGTTATATTACGTTACAGACGTATATAATGTGCCCACCGAGAAGTAGGGGCCGACCCGCCAGGAATGTTGTGAAATACTACATTCGAGATGTTAGGTTGCCTTAGGTTAGGATATATAACGTTATAGACGTATATAATGTCCGCACCGTGACGTACGGGACGACACGACCGGGATTCCGTAAAACATTCCCAGCTAGGGACTAGATGTGTTAGGGTAGGTTATATTACGGTATAGACGTATATAATATGCCTACCGAGAAGTAGGGGCCGACCCGCCAGGAATGTTGGAAAATACTACATCCGTGATGTTAGGTTCCCTTAGGTTAGGGTATATAACGTTATAGACGTATATAATGTCCGCACCGAGACGTACGGGACGACACGATCGGGATTCTGTAAAACATTCCCAGCTAGGGGCTAGATGGGTTAGGTTAAGTTATATTACGTTATAGACGTATATAATGTACCCACCGAGAAGTAGGGTCCGACCCGCCAGGGATGTTGGAAAATACTACATTCGAGATGTTAAGTTGCCTTTGGTTAGGATATATAACGTTATAGACGTATATAATGTCCGCACCGAGACGTACGGGACGACACGACCGGGATTCTGCAAAACTTTACAAGCGAGGGTCTAGATGGGTTAGGTTAGGTTATATTACGATATAGACGTATATAATGTTCCCACCGAGAAGTGGGTCCGACCAGCCAGGAATATTGTGAAATACTACATCCGAGATGTTAGGTTGCTTTAGGTAAGGATATGTAACTTTATAGACATATATAATGTCCGGCTTCGAGACGTACGGGAAGACACGGACGGGATTCTGTGAAACATTACCAGCGAGGGTGTAGGTGGCTTAGGTTAGGTTATATTACGTTACAGACGTATATAATGTGCCCACCGAGAAGTAGGGGCCGACCCGGCAGGAATGTTGGAAAATACTACATCCGAGATGTTAGGTTCCCTTAGGTTAGGATATATAAAATTATAGACGTATATAATGTCCCCACGGAAAAGTACGGGCCTACACGACCGGGATTTTGTAAAACATTACCAGCGAGGTTCTAGATGGGTTAGGTTAGGTTATATTACGATATAGACGTATATAATGTGCCTACCGAGAAGTAGGGGCCGACCCGCCAGGAATGTTGTGAAATACTACATTCGAGATGTTAGGTTGCCTTAGGTTAGGATATATAACGTTATAGACGTATATAATGTCCGCACCGTGACGTACGGGACGACACGACCGGGATTCCGTAAAACATTCCCAGCTAGGGACTAGATGTGTTAGGGTAGGTTATATTACGGTATAGACGTATATAATATGCCTACCGAGAAGTAGGGGCCGACCCGCCAGGAATGTTGGAAAATACTACATCCGAGATGTTAGGTTCCCTTAGGTTAGGGTATATAACGTTATAGACGTATATAATGTCCGCACCGAGACGTACGGGACGACACGATCGGGATTCTGTAAAACATTCCCAGCTAGGGGCTAGATGGGTTAGGTTAAGTTATATTACGTTATAGACGTATATAATGTTCCCACCGAGAATTGTCGCCGACCCGCCAGGAATGTTGTGAAATACTACATCCGAGATATTAGGTTCCCTTAGGTTAGGATATATAACGTTATAGACGTATATAATGTCCCCACCGAGAAGTACGGGCCGACACGACCGGGAATTAGTAAAACATTACCAGCGAGCGTCTAGATGAGTTAGGTTAGGTTATATTACGATATAGACGTAAATAATGTTCCCTCCGAGAAGTGGGGCCGACCCGCAAGGAATGTTGTGAAATACTACATTCGAGATGTTAGGTTGCCTTAGGTCAGGATATATAAAGTTATAGACGTATATAATGTCCCCACGGAAAAGTACGGGCCGACACGACCGGGATTTTGTAAAACATTCCCAGCTAGGGGCTAGATGGGTTACGATAAGTTATATTACGTTATAGACGTATATAATGTGCCTACCGAGAAGTAGGGGCCGACCCGCCAGGAATGTTGGAAAATACTACATCCGAGATGTTAGGTTCCCTTAGGTTAGGGTATATAACGTTATAGACGTATATAATGTCCGCACCGAGACGTACGGGACGACACGATCGGGATTCTGTAAAACATTCCCAGCTAGGGGCTAGATGGGTTAGGTTAAGTTATATTACGTTATAGACGTATATAATGTGCCCACCGAGAATTGTCGCCGACCCGCCAGGAATGTTGTGAAATACTACATCCGAGATATTAGGTTCCCTTAGGTTAGGATATATAACGTTATAGACGTATATAATGTCCCCACCGAGAAGTACGGGCCGACACGACCGGGATTTAATAAAACATTACCAGCGAGCGTCTAGATGAGTTAGGTTAGGTTATATTACGATATAGACGTAAATAATGTTCCCTCCGAGAAGTGGGGCCGACCCGCAAGGAATGTTGTGAAATACTACATTCGAGATGTTAGGTTGCCTTAGGTCAGGATATATAAAGTTATAGACGTATATAATGTCCCCACGGAAAAGTACGGGCCGACACGACCGGGATTTTGTAAATCATTACCAGCGAGGGTCTAGATGGGTTAGGTTAGGTTATATTACGATATAGACGTATATAATGTGCCCACCGAGAAGTAGGGGCCGACCCGCCAGGAATGTTGTGAAATACTACAATCGAGATGTTAGGTTGCCTTAGGTTAGGATAAATAACGTTATAGACGTATATAATGTCCGCACCGAGACGTACGGGACGACACGACCGGGATTCTGTAAAACATTCCCAGCTAGGGGCTAGATGTGTTAGGGTAGGTTATAATAGGATATAGACGTATATAATGTGCCTACCGAGAAGTAGCGGCCGACCCGCCAGGAATGTTGGAAAATACTACATCCGAGATATTAGGTTCCCTTAGGTTAGGGTATATAACGTTATAGACGTATATAATGTCCGCACCGAGACGTACGGGACGACACGATCGGGATTCTGTAAAACATTCCCAGCTAGGGGCTAGATGGGTTAGGTTAAGTTATATTACGTTATAGACGTATATAATGTTCCCACCGAGAATTGTCGCCGACCCGCCAGGAATGTTGTGAAATACTACGTCCGAGATATTAGGTTCCCTTAGGTTAGGATATATAACGTTATAGACGTATATAATGTCCCCACCGAGAAGTACGGGCCGACACGACCGGGATTTAGTAAAACATTACCAGCGAGCGTCTAGATGACTTAGGTTAGGTTATATTACGATATAGACGTAAATAATATGCCCACCGAGAAGTTGGGTCGGACCCGCCAGGAATGTTGGAAAATACTACATCCGAGATGTTAAGTTGCCTTTGGTTAGGATATATAACGTTATAGACGTATATAATGTCCGCACCGAGACGTACGAGAGGACACGACCGAGATTCTGTAAAACATTACCAGCGAGGGTTTTGATGGGTTAGGTTGGGTTATATTACGATATAGACGTATATAATGTTCCCATCGAGAAGTGGGGCCGACCAGCCAGGAATATTGTGAAATACTACATCCGAGATGTTAGGTTTCCTTAGGTTAGGATATATAACGTTATAGACGTATATAATGTCCGCACCGAGACGTACGAGACGACACGACCGAGATTCTGTAAAACATTACCAGCGAGGGCCTAGATGGGTTAGGTTAGGTTATATTACGATATAGACGTATATAATGTTCCCACCGAGAAGTGGGGCCGACCAGCCAGGAATATTGTGAAATACTACATCCGAGATGTTAGGTTCCCTTAGGTTAGGATATATATCGTTATAGACGTATATAATGTCCGCACCGAGACGTACGGGACGACACGACCGGGATTCTGTAAAACATTCCCAGCTAGGGGCTAGATGTGTTAGGGTAGGTTATAATACGATATAGACGTATATAATGTGCCTACCGAGAAGTAGCGGCCGACCCGCCAGGAATGTTGGAAAATACTACATCCGAGATGTTAGGTTCCCTTAGGTTAGGGTATATAACGTTATAGACGTATATAATGTCCGCACCGAGACGTACGGGACGACACGATCGGGATTCTGTAAAACATTCCCAGCTAGGGGCTAGATGGGTTAGGTTAAGTTATATTACGTTATAGACGTATATAATGTTCCCACCGAGCAGTGGGGCCGACCCGCCACTAATGTTGTGAAATACTACATTCGAGATGTTAGGTTGCCTTAGGTTAGGATATATAACGTTATAGACGTATATAATGTCCGCACCGAGACGTACGGGACGACACGACCGGGAATTAGTAAAACATTACCAGCGAGCGTCTAGATGAGTTAGGTTAGGTTATATTACGATATAGACGAAAATAATGTTCCCTCCGAGAAGTGGGGCCGACCCGCAAGGAATGTTGTGAAATACTACATTCGAGATGTTAGGTTGCCTTAGGTCAGGATATATAAAGTTATAGACGTATATAATGTCCCCACGGAAAAGTACGGGCCGACACGACCGGGATTTTGTAAAACATTCCCAGCTAGGGGCTAGATGGGTTACGATAAGTTATGTTACGTTATAGACGTATATAATGTTCCCACCGAGCAGTGGGGCCGACCCGCGAGGAATGTTGTGAAATACTACATTCGAGATGTTAGGTTGCCTTAGGTAAGGATATATAACGTTATAGACGTATATAATGTCCGCACCGAGACGTACGGGACGACACGACCGGGATTCTGTAAAACATTCCCAGCTAGGCGCTAGATGTGTTAGGGTAGGTTATATTACAATATAGACGTATATAATGTGCCTACCGAGAAGTAGGGGCCGACCCGCCAGGAATGTTGGAAAATACTACATCCGAGATGTTAGGTTCCCTTAGGTTAGGGTATATAACGTTATAGACGTATATAATGTCCGCACTGAGACGTACGGGACGACACGATCGGGATTCTGTAAAACATTCCCAGCTAGGGGCTAGATGGGTTAGGTTAAGTTATATTACGTTATAGACGTATATAATGTTCCCACCGAGAATTGTCGCCGACCCGCCAGGAATGTTGTGAAATACTACGTCCGAGATATTAGGTTCCCTTAGGTTAGGATATATAACGTTATAGACGTATATAATGTCCCCACCGAGAAGTACGGGCCGACACGACCGGGATTTAGTAAAACATTACCAGCGAGCGTCTAGATGACTTAGATTAGGTTATATTACGATATAGACGTAAATAATATGCCCACCGAGAAGTTGGGTCGGACCCGCCAGGAATGTTGGAAAATACTACATCCGAGATGTTAAGTTGCCTTTGGTTAGGATATATTACGTTATAGACGTATATAATGTCCGCACCGAGACGTACGAGAGGACACGACCGAGATTCTGTAAAACATTACCAGCGAGGGTTTTGATGGGTTAGGTTAGGTTATATTACGATATAGACGTATATAATGTTCCCATCGAGAAGTGGGGCCGACCAGCCAGGAATATTGTGAAATACTACATCCGAGATGTTAGGTTTCCTTAGGTTAGGATATATAACGTTATAGACGTATATAATGTCCGCATCGAGACGTACGAGACGACACGACCGAGATTCTGTAAAACATTACCAGCGAGGGTCTAGATGGGTTAGGTTAGGTTATATTACGATATAGACGTATATAATGTGCCCACCGAGAAGTAGGGGCCGACCCGCCAGGAATGTTGGAAAATACTACATTCGAGATGTTATGTTGCCTTAGGTTAGGATATATAAAATTATAGACACATATAATGTCCCCACGGAAAAGTACGGGCCGACACGACCAGGATTTTGTAAAACATTAACAGCGAGGGTCTAGATGGGTTAGGTTAGGTTATATTACGATATAGACGTATATAATGTGCCCACCGAGAAGTAGGGTCCGACCCGCCAGGTATGTTGGAAAATACTACATTCGAGATGTTAAGTTGTCTTTGGTTAGGATATATAACGTTATAGACGTATATAATGTCCGCACCGAGACGTACGGGACGACACGACCGGGATTCTGTAAAACATTACAAGCGAGGGTCTAGATGGGTTAGGTTAGGTTATATTACGATATAGACGTATATAATGTGCCCACCGTGAAGTAGGGGCCGACCCGGCAGGAATGTTGTGAAATACTACATTCGAGATGTTAGGTTGCCTTAGGTTAGGATAAATAACCTTATAGACGTATATAATGTCCGCACCGAGACGTACGGGACGACACGACCGGGATTCTGTAAAACATTCCCAGCTAGGGGCTAGATGTGTTAGGGTAGGCTATATTACGATATAGACGTATATAATGTGCCTACCGAGAAGTAGGGGCCGACCCGCCAGGAATGTTGGAAAATACTACATCCGAGATGTTAGGTTCCCTTAGGTTAGGGTATATAACGTTATAGACGTATATAATGTCCGCACCGACACGTACGGGACGACACGATCGGGATTCTGTAAAACATTCCCAGCTAGGGGCTAGATGGGTTAGGTTAAGTTATATTACGTTATAGACGTATATAATGTTCCCACCGAGCAGTGGGGCCGACCCGCCAGGAATGTTGTGAAATACTACATTCGAGATGTTAGGTTGCCTTAGGTTAGGATATATAACGTTATAGACGTATATAATGTCCGCACCGTGACGTACGGGACGACACGACCGGGATTCCGTAAAACATTCCCAGCTAGGGACTAGATGTGTTAGGGTAGGTTATATTACGGTATAGACGTATATAATATGCCTACCGAGAAGTAGGGGCCGACCCGCCAGGAATGTTGGAAAATACTACATCCGTGATGTTAGGTTCCCTTAGGTTAGGGTATATAACGTTATAGACGTATATAATGTCCGCACCGAGACGTACGGGACGACACGATCGGGATTCTGTAAAACATTCCCAGCTAGGGGCTAGATGGGTTAGGTTAAGTTATATTACGTTATAGACGTATATAATGTTCCCACCGAGAATTGTCGCCGACCCGCCAGGAATGTTGTGAAATACTACATCCGAGATATTAGGTTCCCTTAGGTTAGGATATATAACGTTATAGACGTATATAATGTCCCCACCGAGAAGTACGGACCGACACGACCGGGATTTAGTAAAACATTACCAGCGAGCGTCTAGATGAGTTAGGTTAGGTTATATTACGATATAGACGTAAATAATGTTCCCTCCGAGAAGTGGGGCCGACCCGCAAGGAATGTTGTGAAATACTACATCCGAGATGTTAGGTTCCCTTAGGTTAGGATATATAAATTTATAGACGTATATAATGTACGCACCGAGACGTACGGGAAGACATGAACGGGATTTTGTAAAACATTACCAGCGAGGGTCTAGATGGGTTAGGTTAGGTTATACTACGATATAGACGTATATAATGTGCCCGCCGAGAAGTAGGGGCCGACTCGCCAGGAATGTTGGAAAATACTACATCCGAGATGTTAAGTTGCCTTTGGTTAGGATATATAACGTTATAGACGTATATAATGTCCCCACGGAAAAGTACGGGCCGACACGACCGGGATTTTGTAAAACATTACCAGCGAGGGTCTAGATGGGTTTGGTTAGGTTATATTACGATATAGACGTATATAATGTGCACACCGAGAAGTAGGGGTCGACCCAACAGGAATGTTGGAAAATACTACATCCGAGATGTTAGGTTCCCTTAGGTTAGGATATATAAATTTATAGACGTATATAATGTACGCACCGAGGCGTACGGGAAGACATGAACGGGATTTTGTAAAACATTACCAGCGAGGGTCTAGATGGGTTAGGTTAGGTTATATTACAATATGGACGTATATAATGTGCCCACCGAGAAGAAGGGGCCGACCCGGCAGGAATGTTGGAAAATACTACATCCGAGATGTTAAGTTGCCTTAGGTTAGGATATATCGTTATAGACGTATATAATATCCGCACCGAGACGTACGTGACGACACGAACGGAATTCTGTAAAACATTCCCAGCGAGGGTCTAGATAGGTTAGGTTAGGTTATACTGCGATATAGACGTATATAATGTGCCCACCGAGAAGTAGGGGCCGACCCGCCAGGAATGTTGGAAAATACTACATCCGAGATGTTAGGTTCCCTTAGGTTAGGATATATAACGTTATAGACGTATATAATGTTCCCACCGAGAAGCACGGGCCGACACGACCGGGATTTTGTAAGACATTACCAGCGAGGGTCTAGATGGGTTAGGTTAGGTTATACTACGATATAGACGTATATAATGTGCCCACCGAGAAGTAGGGGCCGACCCGCCAGGAATGATGGAAAATACTACATCCGAGATGTTAGGTTCCCTTAGGTTAGGATATATAACGTTATAGACGTAGATAATGTCCCCACGGCAAAGTACGGACCGACACGACCGCAATTTTGTAAAACATTACCAGCGAGGGTCTAGATGGGTTAGGTTAGGTTATACTACAATATGGACGTATATAATGTGCCCACCGAGAAGTAGGGGCCGACCCGCCAGGAATGTTGGAAAATACTAAATCCGAGATGTTAGTTTCCGTTAGGTTAGGATATATAACGTTATAGACGTATATAATGTCCCCACGCCAAAGTACGGGCCGACACGACCGGGATTTTGTAAAACATTACCAGCGAGGGTCTAGATGGGTTAGGTTAGGTTATATTACGATATAGACGTATATAATGTGCCCACCGAGAAGCAGGGGCCGGCCCGCCAGGAATGTTGGAAAATACTACATCCGAGAAGTTAGGTTCCCTTGGGTTAGGATATATAACGTTAAAGACGTATATAATTTCCCCACCGAGAAGTACGGGCCGACACGACCGGGATTTCGTAAAACATTCCCAGCGAGGGTCTAGATGGGTTAGGTTAGGTTATACTACGATATAGACGTATATAATGTGCCCACCGAGAAGTAGGGGCCGACCCGCCAGGAATGTTGGAAAATACTACATCCGAGATGTTAGGTTCCCTTAGGTTAGGATATATAAATTTATAGACGTATATAATGTACGCACCGAGACATACGGGAAGACATGAACGGGATTCTGTGAAACATTACCAGCGATGGTCTAGATGGGTTAGGTTAGGTTATATTACGTTATAGACGTATATAATGTGCCCACCGAGAAGTAGCGGCCGACCCGCCAGGAATGTTGGAAAATACTACATCCGAGATGTTAGGTTCCCTTAGGTTAGGATATATAACGTTATAGACGTATATAATGTCCCCACCGAGAAGTACGGGCCGACACGACCGGGATTTAGTAAAATATTACCAGCGAGGGTCTAGATGGGTTTGGTTAGGTTATATTACGATATAGACGTATATAATGTGCCCACCGAGAAGTAGGGGTCGACCCAACAGGAATGTTGGAAAATACTACATCCGAGATGTTAGGTTCCCTTAGGTTAGGATATATAAATTTATAGACGTATATAATGTACGCACCGAGACGTACGGGAAGACATGAACGGGATTTTGTAAAACATTACCAGCGAGGGTCTAGATGGGTTAGGTTAGGTTATATTACAATATGGACGTATATAATGTGCCCACCGAGAAGAAGGGGCCGACCCGGCAGGAATGTTGGAAAATACTACATCCGAGATGTTAAGTTGCCTTAGGTTAGGATATATCGTTATAGACGTATATAATATCCGCACCGAGACGTACGTGACGACACGAACGGAATTCTGTAAAACATTCCCAGCGAGGGTCTAGATAGGTTAGGTTAGGTTATACTGCGATATAGACGTATATAATGTGCCCACCGAGAAGTAGGGGCCGACCCGCCAGGAATGTTGGAAAATACTACATCCGAGATGTTAGGTTCCCTTAGGTTAGGATATATAACGTTATAGACGTATATAATGTTCCCACCGAGAAGCACGGGCCGACACGACCGGGATTTTGTAAGACATTACCAGCGAGGGTCTAGATGGGTTAGGTTAGGTTATACTACGATATAGACGTATATAATGTGCCCACCGAGAAGTAGGGGCCGACCCGCCAGGAATGATGGAAAATACTACATCCGAGATGTTAGGTTCCCTTAGGTTAGGATATATAACGTTATAGACGTAGATAATGTCCCCACGGCAAAGTACGGGCCGACACGACCGCAATTTTGTAAAACATTACCAGCGAGGGTCTAGATGGGTTAGGTTAGGTTATACTACAATATGGACGTATATAATGTGCCCACCGAGAAGTAGGGGCCGACCCGCCAGGAATGTTGGAAAATACTAAATCCGAGATGTTAGTTTCCGTTAGGTTAGGATATATAACGTTATAGACGTATATAATGTCCCCACGCCAAAGTACGGGCCGACACGACCGGGATTTTGTAAAACATTACCAGCGAGGGTCTAGATGGGTTAGGTTAGGTTATATTACGATATAGACGTATATAATGTGCCCACCGAGAAGTAGGGGCCGGCCCGCCAGGAATGTTGGAAAATACTACATCCGAGAAGTTAGGTTCCCTTGGGTTAGGATATATAACGTTAAAGACGTATATAATTTCCCCACCGAGAAGTACGGGCCGACACGACCGGGATTTCGTAAAACATTCCCAGCGAGGGTCTAGATGGGTTAGGTTAGGTTATACTACGATATAGACGTATATAATGTGCCCACCGAGAAGTAGGGGCCGACCCGCCAGGAATGTTGGAAAATACTACATCCGAGATGTTAGGTTCCCTTAGGTTAGGATATATAAATTTATAGACGTATATAATGTACGCACCGAGACGTACGGGAAGACATGAACGGGATTCTGTGAAACATTACCAGCGATGGTCTAGATGGGTTAGGTTAGGTTATATTACGTTATAGACGTATATAATGTGCCCACCGAGAAGTAGCGGCCGACCCGCCAGGAATGTTGGAAAATACTACATCCGAGATGTTAGGTTCCCTTAGGTTAGGATATATAACGTTATAGACGTATATAATGTCCCCACCGAGAAGTACGGGCCGACACGACCGGGATTTAGTAAAACATTACCAGCGAGCGTCTAGATGAGTTAGGTTAGGTTATATTACGATATAGACGTAAATAATTTTCCCACCGAGAATTGGGGCCGACCCGCAAGGAATGTTGTGAAATACTACATTCGAGATTTTAGGTTGCCTTTAGGTCAGGATATATAAAGTTATAGACGTATATAATGTCCCCACGGAAAAGTACGGGCCGACACGACCGGGATTTTGTAAAACATTACCAGCGAGGGTCTAGATGGGTTAGGTTAGGTTATATTACGATATAGACGTATATAATGTGCCCACCGAGAAGTAGGGGCCGACCCAACAGGAATGTTGGAAAATACTACATCCGAGATGTTAGGTTCCCTCAGGTTATGTTATATAAAGTTATAGACGTATATAATGTTCCCACCGAGATGTACGGGTAGACACTACCGGGATATTGTAAAACATTACGAGCGATGGTCTAGATGGGTTAGGTTAGGTCATATTACGATATAGACGTATATAATGTGCCCACCGAGAAGTAGGGGCCGACCCGCCAAGAATGTTGGAAAATACTACATCCGAGATGTTAAGTTCCCTTAGGTTAGGATATATAAATTTATAGACGTATATAATGTCCGCACCGAGACGTACGGGCAGACATGAACGGGATTCTGTAAACATTACCAGCGAGGATCTAGGTGGGTTAGGTTAGGTTATATTACGTTATAGACGTATATAATGTGCCCAGCGAGAAGTAGGGGCCGACCCGCCAGGAATGTTGGAAAATACTACATCCGAGATCTTAGTTTCCCTTAGGTTCGGATATATAATTTATAGACGTATATAATGTACGCACCGAGACGTACGGGAAGACATGAACGGGATTTTGTAAAACATTACCAGCGAGGGTCTAGATGGGTTAGGTTAGGTTATACTACGATATAGACGTATATAATGTGCCCACCGAGAAGTAGGGGCCGACCCGCCAGGAATGATGGAAAATACTACATCCGAGATGTTAGGTTCCCTTAGGTTAGGATATATAACGTTATAGACGTATATAATGTCCCAACCGAGATGTACGGGTAGACACGACCGGGATATTGTAAAACATTACCAGCGAGGGTCTAGATGGGTTAGGTTAGGTCATATTACGATATAGACGTATATAATGTGCCCACCGAGAAGTAGGGGCCGACCCGCCAGGAATGTTGGAAAATACTACATCCGAGATGTTAGGTTCCCTTAGGTTAGGATATATAAATTTATAGACGTATATAATGTCCGCACCGAGACGTACGGGAAGACATGAACGGGATTCTGTGAAACATTACCAGCGAGGGTCTAGGTGGGTTAGGTTAGGTTATATTACGTTATAGACGTATATAATGTTCCCACCGAGAAACAGGGGCCGACCCGCCAGGAATGTTGGAAAATACTACATCCGAGATGTTAAGTTGCCTTAGGTTAGGATATATCGTTATAGACGTATATAATATCCGCACCGAGACGTACGGGACGACACGAACGGAATTCTGTAAAACATTCCCAGCGATGGTCTAGATGGGTTAGGTTAGGTTATACTGCGATATAGACGTATATAATGTGCCCACCGAGAAGTAGGGGCCGACCCGCCAGGAATGTTTGAAAATACTACATCCGAGATGTCAGGTTCCCTTAGGTTAGGATATATAACGTTATAGACGTATATAATGTCCCCACGCCAAAGGACGGGCCGACACGACCGGGATTTTGTAAAACATTACCAGCGAGTGTCTAGATGGGTTAGGTTAGGTCATATTACGATATAGACGTATATAACGTGCCCACCGTGAAGTAGGGGCCGACCTGCCAGGAATGTTGGAAAATACTACATCCGAGATGTTAGGTTCCCTTAGGTTAGGATATATAAATTTATAGACGTATATAATGTCCGCACCGAGACGTACGGGAAGACATGAACGGGATTCTGTGAAACATTACCAGCGAGGGTCTAGGTGGGTTCGGTTAGGTTATATTACGTTATAGACGTATATAATATTCCCACCGAGAAGCAGGGGCCGACCCGCCAGGAATGTTGGAAAATACTACATCCGAGAAGTTAGGTTCCCTTGGGTTAGGATATATAACGTTAAAGACGTATATAATTTCCCCACCGAGAAGTACGGGCCGACACGACCGGGATTTCGTAAAACATTCCCAGCGAGGGTCTAGATGGGTTAGGTTAGGTTATACTACGATATAGACGTATATAATGTGCCCACCGAGAAGTAGGGGCCGACCCGCCAGGAATGTTGGAAAATACTACATCCGAGATGTTAGGTTCCCTTAGGTTAGGATATATAAATTTATAGACGTATATAATGTACGCACCGAGACGTACGGGAAGACATGAACGGGATTCTGTGAAACATTACCAGCGATGGTCTAGATGGGTTAGGTTAGGTTATATTACGTTATAGACGTATATAATGTGCCCACCGAGAAGTAGCGGCCGACCCGCCAGGAATGTTGGAAAATACTACATCCGAGATGTTAGGTTCCCTTAGGTTAGGATATATAACGTTATAGACGTATATAATGTCCCCACCGAGAAGTACGGGCCGACACGACCGGGATTTAGTAAAACATTACCAGCGAGGGTCTAGATGGGTTTGGTTAGGTTATATTACGATATAGACGTATATAATGTGCCCACCGAGAAGTAGGGGTCGACCCAACAGGAATGTTGGAAAATACTACATCCGAGATGTTAGGTTCCCTTAGGTTAGGATATATAAATTTATAGACGTATATAATGTACGCACCGAGACGTACGGGAAGACATGAACGAGATTTTGTAAAACATTACCAGCGAGGGTCTAGATGGGTTAGGTTAGGTTATATTACAATATGGACGTATATAATGTGCCCACCGAGAAGAAGGGGCCGACCCGGCAGGAATGTTGGAAAATACTACATCCGAGATGTTAAGTTGCCTTAGGTTAGGATATATCGTTATAGACGTATATAATATCCGCACCGAGACGTACGTGACGACACGAACGGAATTCTTTAAAACATTCCCAGCGAGGGTCTAGATAGGTTAGGTTAGGTTATACTGCGATATAGACGTATATAATGTGCCCACCGAGAAGTAGGGGCCGACCCGCCAGGAATGTTGGAAAATACTACATCCGAGATGTTAGGTTCCCTTAGGTTAGGATATATAACGTTATAGACGTATATAATGTTCCCACCGAGAAGCACGGGCCGACACGACCGGGATTTTGTAAGACATTACCAGCGAGGGTCTAGATGGGTTAGGTTAGGTTATACTACGATATAGACGTATATAATGTGCCCACCGAGAAGTAGGGGCCGACCCGCCAGGAATGATGGAAAATACTACATCCGAGATGTTAGGTTCCCTTAGGTTAGGATATATAACGTTATAGACGTAGATAATGTCCCCACGGCAAAGTACGGGCCGACACGACCGCAATTTTGTAAAACATTACCAGCGAGGGTCTAGATGGGTTAGGTTAGGTTATACTACAATATGGACGTATATAATGTGCCCACCGAGAAGTAGGGGCCGACCCGCCAGGAATGTTGGAAAATACTAAATCCGAGATGTTAGTTTCCGTTAGGTTAGGATATATAACGTTATAGACGTATATAATGTCCCCACGCCAAAGTACGGGCCGACACGACCGGGATTTTGTAAAACATTACCAGCGAGGGTCTAGATGGGTTAGGTTAGGTTATATTACGATATAGACGTATATAATGTGCCCACCGAGAAGTAGGGGCCGGCCCGCCAGGAATGTTGGAAAATACTACATCCGAGAAGTTAGGTTCCCTTGGGTTAGGATATATAACGTTAAAGACGTATATAATTTCCCCACCGAGAAGTACGGGCCGACACGACCGGGATTTCGTAAAACATTCCCAGCGAGGGTCTAGATGGGTTAGGTTAGGTTATACTACGATATAGACGTATATAATGTGCCCACCGAGAAGTAGGGGCCGACCCGCCAGGAATGTTGGAAAATACTACATCCGAGATGTTAGGTTCCCTTAGGTTAGGATATATAAATTTATAGACGTATATAATGTACGCACCGAGACGTACGGGAAGACATGAACGGGATTCTGTGAAACATTACCAGCGATGGTCTAGATGGGTTAGGTTAGGTTATATTACGTTATAGACGTATATAATGTGCCCACCGAGAAGTAGCGGCCGACCCGCCAGGAATGTTTGAAAATACTACATCCGAGATGTTAGGTTCCCTTAGGTTAGGATATATAACGTTATAGACGTATATAATGTCCCCACCGAGAAGTACGGGCCGACACGACCGGGATTTAGTAAAACATTACCAGCGAGCGTCTAGATGAGTTAGGTTAGGTTATATTACGATATAGACGTAAATAATTTTCCCACCGAGAATTGGGGCCGACCCGCAAGGAATGTTGTGAAATACTACATTCGAGATTTTAGGTTGCCTTTAGGTCAGGATATATAAAGTTATAGACGTATATAATGTCCCCACGGAAAAGTACGGGCCGACACGACCGGGATTTTGTAAAACATTACCAGCGAGGGTCTAGATGGGTTAGGTTAGGTTATATTACGATATAGACGTATATAATGTGCCCACCGAGAAGTAGGGGCCGACCCAACAGGAATGTTGGAAAATACTACATCCGAGATGTTAGGTTCCCTCAGGTTATGTTATATAAAGTTATAGACGTATATAATGTTCCCACCGAGATGTACGGGTAGACACTACCGGGATATTGTAAAACATTACCAGCGATGGTCTAGATGGGTTAGGTTAGGTCATATTACGATATAGACGTATATAATGTGCCCACCGAGAAGTAGGGGCCGACCCGCCAAGAATGTTGGAAAATACTACATCCGAGATGTTAAGTTCCCTTAGGTTAGGATATATAAATTTATAGACGTATATAATGTCCGCACCGAGACGTACGGGCAGACATGAACGGGATTCTGTGAAACATTACCAGCGAGGATCTAGGTGGGTTAGGTTAGGTTATATTACGTTATAGACGTATATAATGTGCCCAGCGAGAAGTAGGGGCCGACCCGCCAGGAATGTTGGAAAATACTACATCCGAGATCTTAGTTTCCCTTAGGTTCGGATATATAATTTATAGACGTATATAATGTACGCACCGAGACGTACGGGAAGACATGAACGGGATTTTGTAAAACATTACCAGCGAGGGTCTAGATGGGTTAGGTTAGGTTATACTACGATATAGACGTATATAATGTGCCCACCGAGAAGTAGGGGCCGACCCGCCAGGAATGATGGAAAATACTACATCCGAGATGTTAGGTTCCCTTAGGATAGGATATATAACGTTATAGACGTATATAATGTCCCAACCGAGATGTACGGGTAGACACGACCGGGATATTGTAAAACATTACCAGCGAGGGTCTAGATGGGTTAGGTTAGGTCATATTACGATATAGACGTATATAATGTGCCCACCGAGAAGTAGGGGCCGACCCGCCAGGAATGTTGGAAAATACTACATCCGAGATGTTAGGTTCCCTTAGGTTAGGATATATAAATTTATAGACGTATATAATGTCCGCACCGAGACGTACGGGAAGACATGAACGGGATTCTGTGAAACATTACCAGCGAGGGTCTAGGTGGGTTAGGTTAGGTTATATTACGTTATAGACGTATATAATGTTCCCACCGAGAAACAGGGGCCGACCCGCCAGGAATGTTGGAAAATACTACATCCGAGATGTTAAGTTGCCTTAGGTTAGGATATATCGTTATAGACGTATATAATATCCGCACCGAGACGTACGGGACGACACGAACGGAATTCTGTAAAACATTCCCAGCGATGGTCTAGATGGGTTAGGTTAGGTTATACTGCGATATAGACGTATATAATGTGCCCACCGAGAAGTAGGGGCCGACCCGCCAGGAATGTTTGAAAATACTACATCCGAGATGTCAGGTTCCCTTAGGTTAGGATATATAACGTTATAGACGTATATATTGTCCCCACGCCAAAGGACGGGCCGACACGACCGGGATTTTGTAAAACATTACCAGCGAGTGTCTAGATGGGTTAGGTTAGGTCATATTACGATATAGACGTATATAACGTGCCCACCGTGAAGTAGGGGCCGACCTGCCAGGAATGTTGGAAAATACTACATCCGAGATGTTAGGTTCCCTTAGGTTAGGATATATAAATTTATAGACGTATATAATGTCCGCACCGAGACGTACGGGAAGACATGAACGGGATTCTGTGAAACATTACCAGCGAGGGTCTAGGTGGGTTCGGTTAGGTTATATTACGTTATAGACGTATATAATGTTCCCACCGAGAAGCAGGGGCCGACCCGCCAGGAATGTTGGAAAATACTACATCCGAGAAGTTAGGTTCCCTTGGGTTAGGATATATAACGTTAAAGACGTATATAATTTCCCCACCGAGAAGTACGGGCCGACACGACCGGGATTTCGTAAAACATTCCCAGCGAGGGTCTAGATGGGTTAGGTTAGGTTATACTACGATATAGACGTATATAATGTGCCCACCGAGAAGTAGGGGCCGACCCGCCAGGAATGTTGGAAAATATTACATCCGAGATGTTAGGTTCCCTTAGGTTAGGATATATAAATTTATAGACGTATATAATGTACGCACCGAGACGTACGGGAAGACATGAACGGGATTCTGTGAAACATTACCAGCGATGGTCTAGATGGGTTAGGTTAGGTTATATTACGTTATAGACGTATATAATGTGCCCACCGAGAAGTAGCGGCCGACCCGCCAGGAATGTTGGAAAATACTACATCCGAGATGTTAGGTTCCCTTAGGTTAGGATATATAACGTTATAGACGTATATAATGTCCCCACCGAGAAGTACGGGCCGACACGACCGGGATTTAGTAAAACATTACCAGCGAGGGTCTAGATGGGTTTGGTTAGGTTATATTACGATATAGACGTATATAATGTGCCCACCGAGAAGTAGGGGTCGACCCAACAGGAATGTTGGAAAATACTACATCCGAGATGTTAGGTTCCCTTAGGTTAGGATATATAAATTTATAGACGTATATAATGTACGCACCGAGACGTACGGGAAGACATGAACGGGATTTTGTAAAACATTACCAGCGAGGGTCTAGATGGGTTAGGTTAGGTTATATTACAATATGGACGTATATAATGTGCCCACCGAGAAGAAGGGGCCGACCCGGCAGGAATGTTGGAAAATACTACATCCGAGACGTTAAGTTGCCTTAGGTTAGGATATATCGTTATAGACGTATATAATATCCGCACCGAGACGTACGTGACGACACGAACGGAATTCTGTAAAACATTCCCAGCGAGGGTCTAGATAGGTTAGGTTAGGTTATATTACGTTATAGACGTATATAATGTGCCCACCGAGAAGTAGCGGCCGACCCGCCCGGAATGTTGGAAAATACTACATCCGAGATGTTAGGTTCCCTTAGGTTAGGATATATAACGTTATAGACGTATATAATGTCCCCACCGAGAAGTACGGGCCGACACGACCGGGATTTAGTAAAACATTACCAGCGAGGGTCTAGATGGGTTAGGTTAGGTTATATTACAATATGGACGTATATAATGTGCCCACCGAGAAGAAGGGGCCGACCCGGCAGGAATGTTGGAAAATACTACATCCGAGATGTTAAGTTGCCTTAGGTTAGGATATATCGTTATAGACGTATATAATATCCGCACCGAGACGTACGTGACGACACGAACGGAATTCTGTAAAACATTCCCAGCGAGGGTCTAGATAGGTTAGGTTAGGTTATACTGCGATATAGACGTATATAATGTGCCCACCGAGAAGTAGGGGCCGACCCGCCAGGAATGTTGGAAAATACTACATCCGAGATGTTAGGTTCCCTTAGGTTAGGATATATAACGTTATAGACGTATATAATGTTCCCACCGAGAAGCACGGGCCGACACGACCGGGATTTTGTAAGACATTACCAGCGAGGGTCTAGATGGGTTAGGTTAGGTTATACTACGATATAGACGTATATAATGTGCCCACCGAGAAGTAGGGGCCGACCCGCCAGGAATGATGGAAAATACTACATCCGAGATGTTAGGTTCCCTTAGGTTAGGATATATAACGTTATAGACGTAGATAATGTCCCCACGGCAAAGTACGGGCCGACACGACCGCAATTTTGTAAAACATTACCAGCGAGGGTCTAGATGGGTTAGGTTAGGTTATACTACAATATGGACGTATATAATGTGCCCACCGAGAAGTAGGGGCCGACCCGCCAGGAATGTTGGAAAATACTAAATCCGAGATGTTAGTTTCCGTTAGGTTAGGATATATAACGTTATAGACGTATATAATGTCCCCACGCCAAAGTACGGGCCGACACGACCGGGATTTTGTAAAACATTACCAGCGAGGGTCTAGATGGGTTAGGTTAGGTTATATTACGATATAGACGTATATAATGTGCCCACCGAGAAGTAGGGGCCGGCCCGCCAGGAATGTTGGAAAATACTACATCCGAGAAGTTAGGTTCCCTTGGGTTAGGATATATAACGTTAAAGACGTATATAATTTCCCCACCGAGAAGTACGGGCCGACACGACCGGGATTTCGTAAAACATTCCCAGCGAGGGTCTAGATGGGTTAGGTTAGGTTATACTACGATATAGACGTATATAATGTGCCCACCGAGAAGTAGGGGCCGACCCGCCAGGAATGTTGGAAAATACTACATCCGAGATGTTAGGTTCCCTTAGGTTAGGATATATAAATTTATAGACGTATATAATGTACGCACCGAGACGTACGGGAAGACATGAACGGGATTCTGTGAAACATTACCAGCGATGGTCTAGATGGGTTAGGTTAGGTTATATTACGTTATAGACGTATATAATGTGCCCACCGAGAAGTAGCGGCCGACCCGCCAGGAATGTTGGAAAATACTACATCCGAGATGTTAGGTTCCCTTAGGTTAGGATATATAACGTTATAGACGTATATAATGTCCCCACCGAGAAGTACGGGCCGACACGACCGGGATTTAGTAAAACATTACCAGCGAGCGTCTAGATGAGTTAGGTTAGGTTATATTACGATATAGACGTAAATAATTTTCCCACCGAGAATTGGGGCCGACCCGCAAGGAATGTTGTGAAATACTACATTCGAGATTTTAGGTTGCCTTTAGGTCAGGATATATAAAGTTATAGACGTATATAATGTCCCCACGGAAAAGTACGGGCCGACACGACCGGGATTTTGTAAAACATTACCAGCGAGGGTCTAGATGGGTTAGGTTAGGTTATATTACGATATAGACGTATATAATGTGCCCACCGAGAAGTAGGGGCCGACCCAACAGGAATGTTGGAAAATACTACATCCGAGATGTTAGGTTCCCTCAGGTTATGTTATATAAAGTTATAGACGTATATAATGTTCCCACCGAGATGTACGGGTAGACACTACCGGGATATTGTAAAACATTACCAGCGATGGTCTAGATGGGTTAGGTTAGGTCATATTACGATATAGACGTATATAATGTGCCCACCGAGAAGTAGGGGCCGACCCGCCAAGAATGTTGGAAAATACTACATCCGAGATGTTAAGTTCCCTTAGGTTAGGATATATAAATTTATAGACGTATATAATGTCCGCACCGAGACGTACGGGCAGACATGAACGGGATTCTGTGAAACATTACCAGCGAGGATCTAGGTGGGTTAGGTTAGGTTATATTACGTTATAGACGTATATAATGTGCCCAGCGAGAAGTAGGGGCCGACCCGCCAGGAATGTTGGAAAATACTACATCCGAGATCTTAGTTTCCCTTAGGTTCGGATATATAATTTATAGACGTATATAATGTACGCACCGAGACGTACGGGAAGACATGAACGGGATTTTGTAAAACATTACCAGCGAGGGTCTAGATGGGTTAGGTTAGGTTATACTACGATATAGACGTATATAATGTGCCCACCGAGAAGTAGGGGCCGACCCGCCAGGAATGATGGAAAATACTACATCCGAGATGTTAGGTTCCCTTAGGTTAGGATATATAACGTTATAGACGTATATAATGTCCCAACCGAGATGTACGGGTAGACACGACCGGGATATTGTAAAACATTACCAGCGAGGGTCTAGATGGGTTAGGTTAGGTCATATTACGATATAGACGTATATAATGTGCCCACCGAGAAGTAGGGGCCGACCCGCCAGGAATGTTGGAAAATACTACATCCGAGATGTTAGGTTCCCTTAGGTTAGGATATATAAATTTATAGACGTATATAATGTCCGCACCGAGACGTACGGGAAGACATGAACGGGATTCTGTGAAACATTACCAGCGATGGTCTAGATGGGTTAGGTTAGGTTATATTACGTTATAGACGTATATAATGTGCCCACCGAGAAGTAGCGGCCGACCCGCCAGGAATGTTGGAAAATACTACATCCGAGATGTTAGGTTCCCTTAGGTTAGGATATATAACGTTATAGACGTATATAATGTCCCCACCGAGAAGTACGGGCCGACACGACCGGGATTTAGTAAAACATTACCAGCGAGGGTCTAGATGGGTTTGGTTAGGTTATATTACGATATAGACGTATATAATGTGCCCACCGAGAAGTAGGGGTCGACCCAACAGGAATGTTGGAAAATACTACATCCGAGATGTTAGGTTCCCTTAGGTTAGGATATATAAATTTATAGACGTATATAATGTCCGCACCGAGACGTACGGGAAGACATGAACGGGATTCTGTGAAACATTACCAGCGAGGGTCTAGGTGGGTTCGGTTAGGTTATATTACGTTATAGACGTATATAATGTTCCCACCGAGAAGCAGGGGCCGACCCGCCAGGAATGTTGGAAAATACTACATCCGAGATGTTAAGTTGCCTTAGGTTAGGATATATCGTTATAGACGTATATAATATCCGCACCGAGACGTACGGGACGACACGAACGGAATTCTGTAAAACATTCCCAGCGATGGTCTAGATGGGTTAGGTTAGGTTATACTGCGATATAGACGTATATAATGTGCCCACCGAGAAGTAGGGGCCGACCCGCCAGGAATGTTTGAAAATACTACATCCGAGATGTTAAGTTGCCTTAGGTTAGGATATATCGTTATAGACGTATATAATATCCGCACCGAGACGTACGTGACGACACGAACGGAATTCTGTAAAACATTCCCAGCGAGGGTCTAGATAGGTTAGGTTAGGTTATATTACGTTATAGACGTATATAATGTGCCCACCGAGAAGTAGCGGCCGACCCGCCCGGAATGTTGGAAAATACTACATCCGAGATGTTAGGTTCCCTTAGGTTAGGATATATAACGTTATAGACGTATATAATGTCCCCACCGAGAAGTACGGGCCGACACGACCGGGATTTAGTAAAACATTACCAGCGAGGGTCTAGATGGGTTAGGTTAGGTTATATTACAATATGGACGTATATAATGTGCCCACCGAGAAGAAGGGGCCGACCCGGCAGGAATGTTGGAAAATACTACATCCGAGATGTTAAGTTGCCTTAGGTTAGGATATATCGTTATAGACGTATATAATATCCGCACCGAGACGTACGTGACGACACGAACGGAATTCTGTAAAACATTCCCAGCGAGGGTCTAGATAGGTTAGGTTAGGTTATACTGCGATATAGACGTATATAATGTGCCCACCGAGAAGTAGGGGCCGACCCGCCAGGAATGTTGGAAAATACTACATCCGAGATGTTAGGTTCCCTTAGGTTAGGATATATAACGTTATAGACGTATATAATGTTCCCACCGAGAAGCACGGGCCGACACGACCGGGATTTTGTAAGACATTACCAGCGAGGGTCTAGATGGGTTAGGTTAGGTTATACTACGATATAGACGTATATAATGTGCCCACCGAGAAGTAGGGGCCGACCCGCCAGGAATGATGGAAAATACTACATCCGAGATGTTAGGTTCCCTTAGGTTAGGATATATAACGTTATAGACGTAGATAATGTCCCCACGGCAAAGTACGGGCCGACACGACCGCAATTTTGTAAAACATTACCAGCGAGGGTCTAGATGGGTTAGGTTAGGTTATACTACAATATGGACGTATATAATGTGCCCACCGAGAAGTAGGGGCCGACCCGCCAGGAATGTTGGAAAATACTAAATCCGAGATGTTAGTTTCCGTTAGGTTAGGATATATAACGTTATAGACGTATATAATGTCCCCACGCCAAAGTACGGGCCGACACGACCGGGATTTTGTAAAACATTACCAGCGAGGGTCTAGATGGGTTAGGTTAGGTTATATTACGATATAGACGTATATAATGTGCCCACCGAGAAGTAGGGGCCGGCCCGCCAGGAATGTTGGAAAATACTACATCCGAGAAGTTAGGTTCCCTTGGGTTAGGATATATAACGTTAAAGACGTATATAATTTCCCCACCGAGAAGTACGGGCCGACACGACCGGGATTTCGTAAAACATTCCCAGCGAGGGTCTAGATGGGTTAGGTTAGGTTATACTACGATATAGACGTATATAATGTGCCCACCGAGAAGTAGGGGCCGACCCGCCAGGAATGTTGGAAAATACTACATCCGAGATGTTAGGTTCCCTTAGGTTAGGATATATAAATTTATAGACGTATATAATGTACGCACCGAGACGTACGGGAAGACATGAACGGGATTCTGTGAAACATTACCAGCGATGGTCTAGATGGGTTAGGTTAGGTTATATTACGTTATAGACGTATATAATGTGCCCACCGAGAAGTAGCGGCCGACCCGCCAGGAATGTTGGAAAATACTACATCCGAGATGTTAGGTTCCCTTAGGTTAGGATATATAACGTTATAGACGTATATAATGTCCCCACCGAGAAGTACGGGCCGACACGACCGGGATTTAGTAAAACATTACCAGCGAGCGTCTAGATGAGTTAGGTTAGGTTATATTACGATATAGACGTAAATAATTTTCCCACCGAGAATTGGGGCCGACCCGCAAGGAATGTTGTGAAATACTACATTCGAGATTTTAGGTTGCCTTTAGGTCAGGATATATAAAGTTATAGACGTATATAATGTCCCCACGGAAAAGTACGGGCCGACACGACCGGGATTTTGTAAAACATTACCAGCGAGGGTCTAGATGGGTTAGGTTAGGTTATATTACGATATAGACGTATATAATGTGCCCACCGAGAAGTAGGGGCCGACCCAACAGGAATGTTGGAAAATACTACATCCGAGATGTTAGGTTCCCTCAGGTTATGTTATATAAAGTTATAGACGCATATAATGTTCCCACCGAGATGTACGGGTAGACACTACCGGGATATTGTAAAACATTACCAGCGATGGTCTAGATGGGTTAGGTTAGGTCATATTACGATATAGACGTATATAATGTGCCCACCGAGAAGTAGGGGCCGACCCGCCAAGAATGTTGGAAAATACTACATCCGAGATGTTAAGTTCCCTTAGGTTAGGATATATAAATTTATAGACGTATATAATGTCCGCACCGAGACGTACGGGCAGACATGAACGGGATTCTGTGAAACATTACCAGCGAGGATCTAGGTGGGTTAGGTTAGGTTATATTACGTTATAGACGTATATAATGTGCCCAGCGAGAAGTAGGGGCCGACCCGCCAGGAATGTTGGAAAATACTACATCCGAGATCTTAGTTTCCCTTAGGTTCGGATATATAATTTATAGACGTATATAATGTACGCACCGAGACGTACGGGAAGACATGAACGGGATTTTGTAAAACATTACCAGCGAGGGTCTAGATGGGTTAGGTTAGGTTATACTACGATATAGACGTATATAATGTGCCCACCGAGAAGTAGGGGCCGACCCGCCAGGAATGATGGAAAATACTACATCCGAGATGTTAGGTTCCCTTAGGTTAGGATATATAACGTTATAGACGTATATAATGTCCCAACCGAGATGTACGGGTAGACACGACCGGGATATTGTAAAACATTACCAGCGAGGGTCTAGATGGGTTAGGTTAGGTCATATTACGATATAGACGTATATAATGTGCCCACCGAGAAGTAGGGGCCGACCCGCCAGGAATGTTGGAAAATACTACATCCGAGATGTTAGGTTCCCTTAGGTTAGGATATATAAATTTATAGACGTATATAATGTCCGCACCGAGACGTACGGGAAGACATGAACGGGATTCTGTGAAACATTACCAGCGATGGTCTAGATGGGTTAGGTTAGGTTATATTACGTTATAGACGTATATAATGTGCCCACCGAGAAGTAGCGGCCGACCCGCCAGGAATGTTGGAAAATACTACATCCGAGATGTTAGGTTCCCTTAGGTTAGGATATATAACGTTATAGACGTATATAATGTCCCCACCGTGAAGTACGGGCCGACACGACCGGGATTTAGTAAAACATTACCAGCGAGGGTCTAGATGGGTTTGGTTAGGTTATATTACGATATAGACGTATATAATGTGCCCACCGAGAAGTAGGGGTCGACCCAACAGGAATGTTGGAAAATACTACATCCGAGATGTTAGGTTCCCTTAGGTTAGGATATATAAATTTATAGACGTATATAATGTCCGCACCGAGACGTACGGGAAGACATGAACGGGATTCTGTGAAACATTACCAGCGAGGGTCTAGGTGGGTTCGGTTAGGTTATATTACGTTATAGACGTATATAATGTTCCCACCGAGAAGCAGGGGCCGACCCGCCAGGAATGTTGGAAAATACTACATCCGAGATGTTAAGTTGCCTTAGGTTAGGATATATCGTTATAGACGTATATAATATCCGCACCGAGACGTACGGGACGACACGAACGGAATTCTGTAAAACATTCCCAGCGATGGTCTAGATGGGTTAGGTTAGGTTATACTGCGATATAGACGTATATAATGTGCCCACCGAGAAGTAGGGGCCGACCCGCCAGGAATGTTTGAAAATACTACATCCGAGATGTCAGGTTCCCTTAGGTTAGGATATATAACGTTATAGACGTATATAATGTCCCCACGCCAAAGGACGGGCCGACACGACCGGGATTTTGTAAAACATTACCAGCGAGTGTCTAGATGGGTTAGGTTAGGTCATATTACGATATAGACGTATATAACGTGCCCACCGTGAAGTAGGGGCCGACCTGCCAGGAATGTTGGAAAATACTACATCCGAGATGTTAGGTTCCCTTAGGTTAGGATATATAAATTTATAGACGTATATAATGTCCGCACCGAGACGTACGGGAAGACATGAACGGGATTCTGTGAAACATTACCAGCGAGGGTCTAGGTGGGTTCGGTTAGGTTATATTACGTTATAGACGTATATAATGTTCCCACCGAGAAGCAGGGGCCGACCCGCCAGGAATGTTGGAAAATACTACATCCGAGATGTTAAGTTGCCTTAGGTTAGGATATATCGTTATAGACGTATATAATGTCCCCACGGAAAAGTACGGGCCGACACGACCGGGATTTTGTAAAACATTACCAGCGAGGGTCTAGATGGGTTAGGTTAAGTTATATTACGATATAGACGTATATAATGTGCCCACCGAGAAGTAGGGGCCGACCCGCCAGGAATGTTGGAAAATACTACATCCGAGGTGTTAGGTTCCCTTAGGTTAGGATATATAACGTTATAGACGTATATAATGTCCCAACCGAGATGTACGGGTAGACACGACCGGGATATTGTAAAACATTACCAGCGAGGGTCTAGATGGGTTAGGTTAGGTCATATTACGATATAGACGTATATAATGTGCCCACCGAGAAGTAGGGGCCGACCCGCCAGGAATGTTGGAAAATACTACATCCGAAATGTCAGGTTCCCTCAGGTTAGGATATATAACGTTATAGACGTATATAATGTCCCCACGCCAAAGTACGGGCCGACACGACCGGGATTTTGTAAAACATTACCAGCGAGTGTCTAGATGGGTTAGGTTAGGTCATATTACGATATAGACGTATATAATGTGCCCACCGAGAAGTAGGGGCCGACCTGCCAGGAATGTTGGAAAATACTACATCCGAGATGTTAGGTTCCCTTAGGTTAGGATATATAAATTTATAGACGTATATAATGTCCGCACCGAGACGTACGGGAAGACATGAACGGGATTCTGTGAAACATTACCAGCGAGGGTGTAGGTGGGTTCGGTTAGGTTATATTACGTTATAGACGTATATAATGTTCCCACCGAGAAGCAGGGGCCGACCCGCCAGGAATGTTGGAAAATACTACATCCGAGATGTTAAGTTGCCTTAGGTTAGGATATATCGTTATAGACGTATATAATGTCCCCACGGAAAAGTACGGGCCGACACGACCGGGATTTTGTAAAACATTACCAGCGAGGGTCTAGATGGGTTAGGTTAAGTTATATTACGATATAGACGTATATAATGTGCCCACCGAGAAGTAGGGGCCGGCCCGCCAGGAATGTTGGAAAATACTACATCCGAGATGTTAAGTTGCCTTAGGTTAGGATATATCGTTATAGACGTATATAATATCCGCACCGAGACGTACGGGACGACACGAACGGGATTCTGTGAAACATTACCAGCGATGGTCTAGGTGGGTTAGGTTAGGTTATATTACGTTATAGACGTATATAATGTGCCCACCGAGAAGTAGGGGCCGACCCGCCAGGAATGTTGGAAAATACTACATCCGAGGTGTTAGGTTCACTTAGGTTAGGATATATAACGTTATTGACGTAGATAATGTCCCCACGGCAAAGTACGGGCCGACACGACCGGAATTTTGTAAAACATTACCAGCGAGGGTCTAGATGGGTTAGGTTAGGATATATTACAATATGGACGTATATAATGTGCCCACCCAGAAGTAGGGGGCGGCCCGCCAGGAATGTTGGAAAATACTACATCCGAGATGTCAGGTTCCCTTAGGTTAGGATATATAACTTTATAGACGTATATAATGTCCCCACGCAAAAGTACGGGCCGACACGACCGGGATTTTGTAAAACATTACCAGCGAGTGTCTAGATGGGTTAGGTTAGGTTATATTACGTTATAGACGTATATAATGTTCCCACCGAGAAGCAGGGGCCGACCCGCCAGGAATGTTGGAAAATACTACATCCGAGATGTTAAGTTGCCTTAGGTTAGGATATATCGTTATAGACGTATATAATATCCGCACCGAGACGTACGGGACGACACGAACGGGATTCTGTAAAACATTCCCAGCGAGGGTCTAGATGGGTTAGGTTAGGTTATACTACGATATAGACGTATATAATGTGCCCACCGAGAAGTAGGGGCCGACACGCCAGGAATGTTGGAAAATACTACATCCGAGATGTTAGGTTCACTTAGGTTAGGATATATAAATTTATAGACGTATATAATGTACGCACCGAGACGTACGGGAAGACATGAACGGCATTTTGTAAAACATTACCAGCGAGGGTCTAGATGTGTTAGGTTAGGTTATACTACGATATAGACGTATATAATGTGCCCACCGAGAAGTAGGGGCCGACCCGCCAGGAATGTTGGAAAATACTACATCCGAGATGTTAAGTTGCCTTTGGTTGGGATATATAACGTTATAGACGTATATAATGTCCCCACGGAAAAGTACGGGCCGACACGACCGGGATTTTGTAAAACATTACCAGCGAGGGTCTAGATGGGTTAGGTTAGGTTATATTACGATATAGACGTATATAATGTGCCCACCGAGAAGTAGGGGGCGGCCCGCCAGGAATGTTGGAAAATACTACATCCGAGAAGTTAGGTTCCCTTGGGTTAGGATATATAACGTTATAGACGTATATAATGTCCCCACCGAGATGTACGGGTAGACACGACCGGGATATTGTAAAACATTACCAGCGAGGGTCTAGATGGGTTAGGTTAGGTCATATTACGATATAGACGTATATAATGTGCCCACCGAGAAGTAGGGGCCGACCCGCCAGGAATGTTGGAAAATACTACATCCGAGATGTTAAGTTGCCTTAGGTTAGGATATATCGTTATAGACGTATATAATATCCGCACCGAGACGTACGGGACGACACGAAAGGGATTCTGTAAAACATTCCCAGCGAGGGTCTAGATGGGTTAGGTTAGGTTATACTACGATATAGACGTATATAATGTGCCCACCGAGAAGTAGGGGCCGACACGCCAGGAATGTTGGAAAATACTACATCCGAGATGTTAGGTTCCCTTAGGGTAGTATATATAAATTTATAGACGTATATAATGTACGCACCCAGACGTACGGGAAGACATGAACGGGATTTTGTAAAACATTACCAGCGAGGGTCTAGATGGGTTAGGTTAGGTTATACTACGATATAGACGTATATAATGTGCCCACCGAGAAGTAGGGGCCGACCCGCCAGGAATGTTGGAAAATACTACATCCGAGATGTTAGGTTCCCTTAGGTTAGGATATATCGTTATAGACGTATATAATATCCGCACCGAGACGTACGGGACGACACGAACGGGATTCTGTAAAACATTCCCAGCGAGGGTCTAGATGGGTTAGGTTAGGTTATACTACGATATAGACGTATATAATGTGCCCACCAAAAAGTAGGGGCCGACACGCCAGGAATGTTGGAAAATACTACATCCGAGATGTTAGGTTCCCTTAGGTTAGGATATATAAATTTATAGACGTATATAATGTACGCACCGAGACGTACGGGAAGACATGAACGGCATTTTGTAAAACATTACCAGCGAGGGTCTAGATGGGTTAGGTTAGGTTATACTACGATATAGACGTATATAATGTGCCCACCGAGAAGTAGGGGCCGACACGCCAGGAATGTTGGAAAATACTACATCCGAGATGTTAGGTTCCCTTAGGTTAGTATATATAAATTTATAGACGTATATAATGTACGCACCCAGACGTACGGGAAGACATGAACGGGATTTTGTAAAACATTACCAGCGAGGGTCTAGATGGGTTAGGTTAGGTTATACTACGATATAGACGTATATAGTGTGCCCACCGAGAAGTAGGGGCCGACCCGCCAGGAATGTTGGAAAATACTACATCCGAGATGTTAGGTTCCCTTAGGTTAGGATATATAACGTTATAGACGTAAATAATGTCCCCACGGCAAAGTACGGGCCGACACGACCGGGATTTTGTAAAACATTACCAGCGAGTGTCTAGATGGGTTAGGTTAGGTCATATTACGATATAGACGTATATAACGTGCCCACCGTGAAGTAGGGGCCGACCTGCCAGGAATGTTGGAAAATACTACATCCGAGATGTTAGGTTCCCTTAGGTTAGGATATATAAATTTATAGACGTATATAATGTCCGCACCGAGACGTACGGGAAGACATGAACGGGATTCTGTGAAACATTACCAGCGAGGGTCTAGGTGGGTTCGGTTAGGTTATATTACGTTATAGACGTATATAATGTTCCCACCGAGAAGCAGGGGCCGACCCGCCAGGAATGTTGGAAAATACTACATCCGAGATGTTAAGTTGCCTTAGGTTAGGATATATCGTTATAGACGTATATAATGTCCCCACGGAAAAGTACGGGCCGACACGACCGGGATTTTGTAAAACATTACCAGCGAGGGTCTAGATGGGTTAGGTTAGGTCATATTACGATATAGACGTATATAATGTGCCCACCGAGAAGTAGGGGCCGACCTGCCAGGAATGTTGGAAAATACTACATCCGAGATGTTAGGTTCCCTTAGGTTAGGATATATAAATTTATAGACGTATATAATGTCCGCACCGAGACGTACGGGAAGACATGAACGGGATTCTGTGAAACATTACCAGCGAGGGTGTAGGTGGGTTCGGTTAGGTTATATTACGTTATAGACGTATATAATGTTCCCACCGAGAAGCAGGGGCCGACCCGCCAGGAATGTTGGAAAATACTACATCCGAGATGTTAAGTTGCCTTAGGTTAGGATATATCGTTATAGACGTATATAATGTCCCCACGGAAAAGTACGGGCCGACACGACCGGGATTTTGTAAAACATTACCAGCGAGGGTCTAGATGGGTTAGGTTAAGTTATATTACGATATAGACGTATATAATGTGCCCACCGAGAAGTAGGGGCCGGCCCGCCAGGAATGTTGGAAAATACTACATCCGAGATGTTAAGTTGCCTTAGGTTAGGATATATCGTTATAGACGTATATAATATCCGCACCGAGACGTACGGGACGACACGAACGGGATTCTGTGAAACATTACCAGCGATGGTCTAGGTGGGTTAGGTTAGGTTATATTACGTTATAGACGTATATAATGTGCCCACCGAGAAGCAGGGGGCGGCCCGCCAGGAATGTTGGAAAATACTACATCCGAGATGTCAGGTTCCCTTAGGTTAGGATATATAACTTTATAGACGTATATAATGTCCCCACGCAAGAGTACGGGCCGACACGACCGGGATTTTGTAAAACATTACCAGCGAGTGTCTAGATGGGTTAGGTTAGGTTATATTACGTTATAGACGTATATAATGTTCCCACCGAGAAGCAGGGGCCGACCCGCCAGGAATGTTGGAAAATACTACATCCGAGATGTTAAGTTGCCTTAGGTTAGGATATATCGTTATAGACGTATATAATATCCGCACCGAGACGTACGGGACGACACGAACGGGATTCTGTAAAACATTCCCAGCGAGGGTCTAGATGGGATAGGTTAGGTTATACTACGATATAGACGTATATAATGTGCCCACCGAGAAGTAGGGGCCGACACGCCAGGAATGTTGGAAAATACTACATCCGAGATGTTAGGTTCACTTAGGTTAGGATATATAAATTTATAGACGTATATAATGTACGCACCGAGACGTACGGGAAGACATGAACGGCATTTTGTAAAACATTACCAGCGAGGGTCTAGATGTGTTAGGTTAGGTTATACTACGATATAGACGTATATAATGTGCCCACCGAGAAGTAGGGGCCGACCCGCCAGGAATGTTGGAAAATACTACATCCGAGATGTTAAGTTGCCTTTGGTTGGGATATATAACGTTATAGACGTATATAATGTCCCCACGGAAAAGTACGGGCCGACACGACCGGGATTTTGTAAAACATTACCAGCGAGGGTCTAGATGGGTTAGGTTAGGTTATATTACGATATAGACGTATATAATGTGCCCACCGAGAAGTAGGGGGCGGCCCGCCAGGAATGTTGGAAAATACTACATCCGAGAAGTTAGGTTCCCTTGGGTTAGGATATATAACGTTATAGACGTATATAATGTCCCCACCGAGATGTACGGGTAGACACGACCGGGATATTGTAAAACATTACCAGCGAGGGTCTAGATGGGTTAGGTTAGGTCATATTACGATATAGACGTATATAATGTGCCCACCGAGAAGTAGGGGCCGACCCGCCAGGAATGTTGGAAAATACTACATCCGAGATGTTAAGTTGCCTTAGGTTAGGATATATCGTTATAGACGTATATAATATCCGCACCGAGACGTACGGGACGACACGAAAGGGATTCTGTAAAACATTCCCAGCGAGGGTCTAGATGGGTTAGGTTAGTTTATACTACGATATAGACGTATATAATGTGCCCACCGAGAAGTAGGGGCCGACACGCCAGGAATGTTGGAAAATACTACATCCGAGATGTTAGGTTCCCTTAGGTTAGTATATATAAATTTATAGACGTATATAATGTACGCACCCAGACGTACGGGAAGACATGAACGGGATTTTGTAAAACATTACCAGCGAGGGTCTAGATGGGTTAGGTTAGGTTATATTACGATATAGACGTATATAATGTGCCCACCGAGAAGTAGGGGAGGACCCGCCAGGAATGTTGGAAAATACTGCATCCGAGATGTTACGTTCCCTTAGGTTAGTATATATAAATTTATAGACGTATATAATGTACGCACCCAGACGTACGGGAAGACATGAACGGGATTTTGTAAAACATTACCAGCGAGGGTCTAGATGGGTTAGGTTAGGTTATACTACGATATAGACGTATATAATGTGCCCACCGAGAAGTAGGGGCCGACCCGCCAGGAATGTTGGAAAATACTACATCCGAGATGTTAGGTTCCCTTAGGTTAGGATATATAACGTTATAGACGTAAATAATGTCCCCACGGCAAAGTACGGGCCGACACGACCGGAATTTTGTAAAACATTACCAGCGAGGGTCTAGATGGGTTAGGTTAGGTTATATTGCAATATGGACGTTTATAATGTGCCCACCGAGAAGTAAGGGCCGACCCGCCAGGAATGTTGGAAAATACTACATCCGAGATGTTAGGTTCCCTTAATTTAGGATATATAACGTTATAGACGTATATGATGTCCCCACCGAGAAGTACGGGTCGACACGTCCGGGATTTTGTAAAACATTACCAGCGACGGTCTAGGTGGGTTAGGTTACGTTATATTACGATATAGACGTATATAATGTACCCACCGAGAAGTAGGGGCCGACCCGCCAGGAATGTTGGAAAATACTACATCCGAGATGCTAGGTTCCCTTAGGTTGGGATATATAACGTTATAGACGTATATAATGTCCCCACCGACATGTACGGGTAGACACGACCGGGATATTGTAAAACATTACCAGCGAGCGTCTAGATGGGTTAGGTTAGGTCATATTAAGATATAGACGTATATAATATGCCCACCGAGAAGTAGGGGCCGACCCGCCAGGAATGTTGGAAAATACTACATCCGAGATGTTAGGTTCCCTTAGGTTAGGATATATAAATTTATAGACGTATATAATGCCCGCACCGAGACGTACGGGAAGACATGAACGGGATTTTGTGAAACATTACCAGCGAGGGTCTAGGTGGGTTAGGTTAGGTTATATTACGTTATAGACGTATATAATGTTCCCACCGAGAAGCAGGGGCCGACCCGCCAGGAATGTTGGAAAATACTACATCGGAGATGTTAAGTTGCCTTAGGTTAGGATGTATAAATTTATAGACGTATATAATGTACGCACCGAGACGTACGGGAAGACATGAACGGGATTTTGTAAAACATTACCAGCGAGGGTCTAGATGGGTTAGGTTGGGTTATACTACGATATAGACGTATATAATGTGCCCACCGAGAAGTAGGGGCCGACCCGCCAGGAATGTTGGAAAATACTGCATCCGGGAAGTTAGGTTCCCTTAGGTTAGGATATATAACGTTATAGACGTATATAATGTCCCCACGGAAAAGTGCGGGCCGACACGACCGGGATTTTGTAAAACATTACCAGCGAGTGTCTAGATGGGTTAGGTTAGGTTATATTACGTTATAGACGTATATAATGTTCCCACCGAGAAGCAGGGGCCGACCCGCCAGGAATGTTGGAAAATACTACATGCGAGATGTTAAGTTGCCTTAGGTTAGGATATATCGTTATAGACGTATATAATATCCGCACCGAGACGTACGGGACGACACGAACGGGATTCTGTAAAACATTCCCAGCGAGGGTCTAGATGGGTTAGGTTAGGTTATACTACGATATAGACGTATATAATGTGCCCACCGAGAAGTAGGGGCCGACACGCCAGGAATGTTGGAAAATACTACATCCGAGATGTTAGGTTCCCTTAGGTTAGGATATATAAATTTATAGACGTATATAATGTACGCACCCAGACGTACGGGAAGACATGAACGGCATTTTGTAAAACATTACCAGCGAGGGTCTAGATGGGTTAGGTTAGGTTATACTACGATATAGACGTATATAATGTGCCCACCGAGAAGTAGGGGCCGACCCGCCAGGAATGTTGGAAAATACTACATCCGAGATGTTAAGTTGCCTTTGGTTGGGATATATAACGTTATAGACGTATATAATGTCCCCACGGCAAAGTACGGGCCGACACGACCGGAATTTTGTAAAACATTACCAGCGAGGGTCTAGATGGGTTAGGTTAGGTTATATTACGTTATAGACGTATATAATGTGCCCACCGAGAAGTAGGGGCCGACCCGCCAGGAATGTTGGAAAATACTACATCCGAGATGTTAGGTTCCCTTAGGTTAGGATATATAAATTTATAGACGTATATAATGTACGCACCGAGACGTACGGGAAGACATGAACGGGATTCTGTGAAACATTACCAGCGATGGTCTAGATGGGTTAGGTTAGGTTATATTACGTTATAGACGTATATAATGTGCCCACCGAGATGTAGGGGCCGACCCGCCAGGAATGTTGGAAAATACTACATCCGAGATGTTAGGTTCCCTTAGGTTAGGATATGTAACGTTATAGACTTATATAATGTCCCCACGGCAAAGTACGGGCACACACGACCGGAATTTTGTAAAACATTACCAGCGAGGGTCTACATGGGTTAGGTTAGGTTATATTACGATATGGACTAATATAATGTGCCCACCGAGAAGTAGGGGCCGACCCGCCAGGAATGTTGGAAAATACTGCATCCGGGAAGTTAGGTTCCCTTAGGTTAGGATATATAACGTTATAGACGTATATAATGTCCCCACGGAAAAGTACGGGCCGACACGACCGGGATTCTGTGAAACATTACCAGCGATGGTCTAGATGGGTTAGGTTAGGTTATATTACGTTATAGACGTATATAATGTGCCCACCGAGAAGTAGGGGCCGACCCGCCAGGAATGTTGGAAAATACTACATCCGAGATGTTAGGTTCCCTTAGGTTAGGATATATAACGTTATAGACGTAAATAATGTCCCCACGGCAAAGTACGGGCCGACACGACCGGAATTTTGTAAAACATTACCAGCGAGGGTCTAGATGGGTTAGGTTAGGTTATATTGCAATATGGACGTTTATAATGTGCCCACCGAGAAGTAGGGGCCGACCCGCCAGGAATGTTGGAAAATACTACATCCGAGATGTTAGGTTCCCTTAATTTAGGATATATAACGTTATAGACGTATATGATGTCCCCACCGAGAAGTACGGGTCGACACGTCCGGGATTTTGTAAAACATTACCAGCGACGGTCTAGGTGGTTTAGGTTACGTTATATTACGATATAGACGTATATAATGTGCCCACCGAGAAGTAGGGGCCGACCCGCCAGGAATGTTGGAAAATACTACATCCGAGATGCTAGGTTCCCTTAGGTTGGGATATATAACGTTATAGACGTATATAATGTCCCCACCGACATGTACGGGTAGACACGACCGGGATATTGTAAAACATTACCAGCGAGCGTCTAGATGGGTTAGGTTAGGTCATATTAAGATATAGACGTATATAATATGCCCACCGAGAAGTAGGGGCCGACCCGCCAGGAATGTTGGAAAATACTACATCGGAGATGTTAAGTTGCCTTAGGTTAGGATATATAAATTTATAGACGTATATAATGTACGCACCGAGACGTACGGGAAGACATGAATGGGATTTTGTAAAACATTACCAGCGAGGGTCTAGATGGGTTAGGTTGGGTTATACTACGATATAGACGTATATAATGTGCCCACCGAGAAGTAGGGTCCGACCCAACAACACTGTTGGAAAACACTACATCCGAGATGTTAGGTTCCCTTAGGTTAAGATATATAACGTTATAGACGTATATAATGTCCTCACCGAGATGTACGGGCCGACACGACCGGGATTTTGAAAAACATTACCAGCGAGGGTCTAGATGGGTTAGGTTAGGTTATCTTACGATATAGACGTATATAATGTGCCCACCGAGAAGTAGGGGCCGACCCGCCAGGAATGTTGGAAAATACTACATCCGAGATGTTAGGTTCCCTTAGGTTAGGATATATAAATTTATAGACGTATATAATGTACGCACCGAGACGTACGGGAAGACATGAACGGGATTCTGTGAAACATTACCAGCGATGGTCTAGATGGGTTAGGTTAGGTTATATTACGTTATAGACGTATATAATGTGCCCACCGAGAAGTAGGGGCCGACCCGCCAGGAATGTTGGAAAATACTACATCCGAGAAGTTAGGTTCCCTTAGGTTAGGATATATAACGTTAAAGACGTATATAATTTCCCCACCGAGAAGTACGGGCCGACACGACCGGGATTTTGTAAAACATTACCGGCGAGGGTCTAGATGGGTTAGGTTATGTTATATTACGATATAGACGTATATAATGTGCCCACCGAGAAGTAGGGGCCGGCCCGCCAGGAATGTTGGAAAATACTACATCCGAGATGTTAGGTTCCCTTAGGTTAGGATATGTAACGTTATAGACTTATATAATGTCCCCACGGCAAAGTACGGGCACACACGACCGGAATTTTGTAAAACATTACCAGCGAGGGTCTACATGGGTTAGGTTAGGTTATATTACGATATGGACTAATATAATGTGCCCACCGAGAAGTAGGGGCCGACCCGCCAGGAATGTTGGAAAATACTGCATCCGAGAAGTTAGGTTCCCTTAGGTTAGGATATATAACGTTATAGACGTATATAATGTCCCCACGGAAAAGTACGGGCCGACACGACCGGGATTTTGTAAAACATTACCAGCGAGGGTCTAGATGGGTTAGGTTAAGTTATATTACGATATAGACGTATATAATGTGCCCACCGAGAAGTAGGGGCCGGCCCGCCAGGAATGTTGGAAAATACTACATCCGAGAAGTTAGGTTCCCTTAGGTTAGGATATATAACGTTAAAGACGTATATAATTTCCCCACCGAGAAGTACGGGCCGACACGACCGGGATTTTGTAAAACATTACCGGCGAGGGTCTAGATGGGTTAGGTTAAGTTATATTACGATATAGACGTATATAATGTGCCCACCGAGAAGTAGGGTCCGGCCCGCCAGGAATGTTGGAAAATACTACATCCGAGAAGTTAGGTTCCCTTAGGTTAGGATATATAACGTTAAAGACGTATATAATTTCCCCACCGAGAAGTACGGCCCGACACGACCGGGATTTTGTAAAACATTACCGGCGAGGGTCTAGATGGGTTAGGTTAAGTTATATTACGATATAGACGTATATAATGTGCCCACCGAGAAGTAGGGGCCGGCCCGCCAGGAATGTTGGAAAATACTACATCCGAGATGTTAGGTTCCCTCAGGTTAGGATATATAAAGTTATAGACGTATATAATGTCCCCACGGAAAAGTACGGGCAGACACGACCGGGATTTTGTAAAACATTACCAGCGAGGGTCTAGATGGGATAGGTTAGGTTATATTACGATATAGACGTATATAATGTGCCCACCGAAAAGTAGGGGCCGACCCGCCAGGAATGTTGGAAAATACTACATCCGAGAATTTAGGTTCCCTTAGGTTAGGATATATAAATTTATAGACGTATATAATGTCCGCACCGAGACGTATGGGAAGACATGAACGGGATTCTGTGAAACATTACCAGCGAGGGTCTAGGTGGGTTAGGTTAGGTTATATTACGTTATAGACGTATATAATGTGCCCACCGAGAAGTATGAGCCGGCCCGCCAGGAATGCTGGAAAATACTACATCCGAGATGTTCGGTTCCCTCAGGTTAGGATATATAAAGTTATAGACGTATATGACGTCCCCACGGAAAAGTACGGGCCGACACGACTGGGATTTTGTAAAACATTACCAGCGAGGGTCTAGATGGGTTAGGTAAGGTTATATTACGATATAGACTTATATAAAGTGCCCACCGAGAAGTAGGGGCCGACCCGCCAGGAATGTTGGAAAATACTACATCGGAGATGTTAGGCTCCCTTAGGTTAGGATATATAACGTTATAGACTTATATCATGTCCCCACGGCAAAGGACGGGCCGGCACGCCCGGAATTTTGTAAAACATTACCAGCGAGGGTCTAGATGGGTTAGGTTAGTTTATATTGCGATATGGACGTATATAATGTGCCCACCGAGAAGTAGGGGCCGACCCGCCAGGAATGTTGGAAAATACTACATCCGAGATGTTAGGTTCCCTTAGGTTAGGATATATAACGTTATAGACGTATATAATGTCCCCACGCCAAAGAACGGGCCGAGACGACCGGGATTTTGTAAAACATTACCAGCGAGTGTCTAGATGGGTTAGGTTAGGTTACATTACGATATGGACGTATATAATGTGCCCACCGAGAAGTACGGGCCGACACGACCGGCATTTTGTAAAACATTACCAGCGAGGGTCTAGATGGGTTAGGTTAGGTTATATTACGATATAGACGTATATAATGATCCCACCGAGAATTGGCGCCGACCCGAAAGGAATGTTGTGAAATACGACATCCGAGGTGTTAGGTTCCCTCAGGTTAGGATGTATAAAGTTATAGACGTATATAATGTCCCCACGGAAAAGTACGGGCCGACACGACCGGGATTTTGTAAAACATTACCAGCGAGGGTCTAGATGGGTTAGGTTAGGTTATATTACGATATAGACTTATATAAAGTGCCCACCGAGAAGTAGGGGCCGACCCGGCAGGAATGTTGGAAAATACTACATCCGAGATGTTAGGCTCCCTTAGGTTAGGATATATAACGTTATAGACTTATATCATGTCCCCACGGCAAAGGACGGGCCGACACGCCCGGAATTTTGTAAAACATTACCAGCGAGGGTCTAGATGGGTTAGGTTAGTTTATATTGCGATATGGACGTATATAATGTGCCCACCGAGAAGTAGGGGCCGACCCGCCAGGAATGTTGGAAAATACTACATCCGAGATGTTAGGTTCCCTTAGGTTAGGATATATAACGTTATAGACGTATATAATGTCCCCACGCCAAAGAACGGGCCGAGACGACCGGGATTTTGTAAAACATTACCAGCGAGTGTCTAGATGGGTTAGGTTAGGTTACATTACGATATGGACGTATATAATGTGCCCACCGAGAAGTACGGGCCGACACGACCGGCATTTTGTAAAACATTACCAGCGAGGGTCTAGATGGGTTAGGTTAGGTTATATTACGATATAGACGTATATAATGATCCCACCGAGAATTGGCGCCGACCCGAAAGGAATGTTGTGAAATACGACATCCGAGGTGTTAGGTTCCCTCAGGTTAGGATGTATAAAGTTATAGACGTATATAATGTCCCCACGGAAAAGTACGGGCCGACACGACCGGGATTTTGTAAAACATTACCAGCGAGGGCCTAGATGGGTTAGGTTAGGTTATATTACGATATAGACTTATATAAGGTGCCCACCGAGAAGTAGGGGCCGACCCGCCAGGAATGTTGGAAAATATAACATCCGAGATGTTAGGCTCCCTTAGGTTAGGATATATAACGTTATAGACTTATATCATGTCCCCACGGCAAAGGACGGGCCGACACGACCGGGATTTTGAAAAACATTACCAGCGAGGGTCTAGATGGGTTAGGTTAGGTTATATTACGATATAGACGTATATAATGTGCCCACCGAGAAGTAGGGGCCGACCCGCCAGGAATGCTGGAAAATACTACATCCGAGATGTTCGGTTCCCTCAGGTTAGGATATATAAAGTTATAGACGTATATGACGTCCCCACGGAAAAGTACGGGCCGACACGACCGGGATTTTGTAAAACATTACCAGCGAGGGTCTAGATGGGTTAGATTAGTTTATATTGCGATATGGACGTATATAATGTGCCCACCGAGAAGTAGGGGCCGACCCGCCAGGAATGTTGGAAAATACTACATCCGAGATGTTAGGTTCCCTTAGGTTAAGATATATAACGTTATAGACGTATATAATGTCCTCACCGAGATGTACGGGCCGACACGACCGGGATTTTGAAAAACATTACCAGCGAGGGTCTAGATGGGTTAGGTTAGGTTATATTACGATGTAGACGTGTATAATGTGCCCACCGAGAAGTAGGAGCCGACCCGCCAGGAATGTTGGAAAATACTACATCCGAGATGTTAGGTTCCCTTTGGTTAGGATATGTAACGTTATAGACTTATATAATGTCCCCACGGCAAAGTACGGGCACACACGACCGGAATTTTGTAAAACATTACCAGCGAGGGTCTACATGGGTTAGGTTAGGTTATATTACGATATGGACTAATATATTGTGCCCACCGAGAAGTAGGGGCGGACCCGCCAGGAATGTTGGAAAATACTGCATCCGAGAAGTTAGGTTCCCTTAGGTTAGGATATATAACGTTATAGACGTATATAATGTCCCCACGGAAAAGTACGGGCCGACACGACCGGGATTTTGTAAAACATTACCAGCGAGGGTCTAGATGGGTTAGGTTAAGTTATATTACGATATAGACGTATATAATGTGCCCACCGAGAAGTAGGGGCCGGCCCGCCAGGAATGTTGGAAAATACTACATCCGAGAAGTTAGGTTCCCTTGGGTTAGGATATATAACGTTATAGACTTATATCATGTCCCCACGGCAAAGGACGGGCCGACACGCCCGGAATTTTGTAAAACATTACCAGCGAGGGTCTAGATGGGTTAGGTTAGTTTATATTGCGATATGGACGTATATAATGTGCCCACCGAGAAGTAGGGGCCGACCCGCCAGGAATGTTGGAAAATACTACATCCGAGATGTTAGGTTCCCTTAGGTTAGGATATATAACGTCATAGACGTATGTAATGTCCCCACGCCAAAGAACGGGCCGAGACGACCGGGATTTTGTAAAACATTACCAGCGAGTGTCTAGATGGGTTAGGTTAGGTTACATTACGATATGGACGTATATAATGTGCCCACCGAGAAGTAGGGGCCGACCCGCCAGGAATGCTGGAAAATACTACATCCGAGATGTTCGGTTCCCTCAGGTTAGGATATATAAAGTTATAGACGTATATGACGTCCCCACGGAAAAGTACGGGCCGACACGACCGGGATTTTGTAAAACATTACCAGCGAGGGTCTAGATGGGTTAGGTTAGTTTATATTGCGATATGGACGTATATAATGTGCCCACCGAGAAGTAGGGGCCGACCCGCCAGGAATGTTGGAAAATACTACATCCCAGATGTTAGGTTCCCTTAGGTTAAGATATATAACGTTATAGACGTATATAATGTCCTCACCGAGATGTACGGGCCGACACGACCGGGATTTTGAAAAACATTACCAGCGAGGGTCTAGATGGGTCAGGTTAGGTTATATTACGATGTAGACGTGTGTAATGTGCCCACCGAGAAGTAGGAGCCGACCCGCCAGGAATGTTGGAAAATACTACATCCGAGATGTTAGGTTCCCTTTGGTTAGGATATGTAACGTTATAGACTTATATAATGTCCCCACGGCAAAGTACGGGCACACACGACCGGAATTTTGTAAAACATTACCAGCGAGGGTCTACATGGGTTAGGTTAGGTTATATTACGATATGGACTAATATAATGTGCCCACCGAGAAGTAGGGGCGGACCCGCCAGGAATGTTGGAAAATACTGCATCCGAGAAGTTAGGTTCCCTTAGGTTAGGATATATAACGTTATAGACGTATATAATGTCCCCACGGAAAAGTACGGGCCGACACGACCGGGATTTTGTAAAACATTACCAGCGAGGGTCTAGATGGGTTAGGTTAGGTTATATTACGATATAGACTTATATAATGTGCCCACCGAGAAGTAGGGGCCGACCCGCCAGGAATGTTGGAAAATACTACATCCGAGATGTTAGGCTCCCTTAGGTTAGGATATATAACGTTATAGACTTATATCATGTCCCCACGTCAAAGGACGGGCCGACACGCCCGGAATTTTGTAAAACATTACCAGCGATGGTCTAGGTGGGTTAGGTTAGGTTATATTACGTTATAGACGTATATAATGTGCCCACCGAGAAGTAGGGGCCGACCCGCCAGGAATGTTGGAAAATACTACATCCGAGGTGTTAGGTTCCCTCAGGTTAGGATATATAAAGTTATAGACGTATATAATGTCCCCACGCCAAAGAACGGGCCGACAAGACCGGGATTTTGTAAAACATTACCAGCGAGTGTCTAGATGGGTTAGGTTAGGTTACATTACGATATGGACGTATATAATGTGCCCACCGAGAAGTACGGGCCGACACGACCGGCATTTTGTAAAACATTACCAGCGAGGGTCTAGATGGGTTAGGTTAGGTTATATTACGATATAGACGTATATAATGATCCCACCGAGAATTGGCGCCGACCCGAAAGGAATGTTGTGAAATACGACATCCGAGATGTTAGGTTCCCTCAGGTTAGGATATATAAAGTTATAGACGTATATAATGTCCCCACGGAAAAGTACGGGCCGACACGACCGGGATTTTGTAAAACATTACCAGCGAGGGTCTAGATGGGTTAGGTTAGGTTATATTACGATATAGACTTATATAAGGTGCCCACCGAGAAGTAGGGGCCGACCCGCCAGGAATGTTGGAAAATACTACATCCGAGATGTTAGGCTCCCTTAGGTTAGGATATATAACGTTATAGACTTATATCATGTCCCCACGGCAAAGGACGGGCCGACACGACCGGGATTTTGAAAAACATTACCAGCGAGGGTCTAGATGGGTTAGGTTAGGTTATATTACGATATAGACGTATATAATGTGCCCACCGAGAAGTAGGGGCCGACCCGCCAGGAATGCTGGAAAATACTACATCCGAGATGTTCGGTTCCCTCAGGTTAGGATATATAAAGTTATAGACGTATATGACGTCCCCACGGAAAAGTACGGGCCGACACGACCGGGATTTTGTAAAACATTACCAGCGAGGGTCTAGATGGGTTAGGTTAGTTTATATTGCGATATGGACGTATATAATGTGCCCACCGAGAAGTAGGGGCCGACCCGCCAGGAATGTTGGAAAATACTACATCCGAGATGTTAGGTTCCCTTAGGTTAAGATATATAACGTTATAGACGTATATAATGTCCTCACCGAGATGTACGGGCCGACACGACCGGGATTTTGAAAAACATTACCAGCGAGGGTCTAGATGGGTTAGGTTAGGTTATATTACGATATAAACGTATATAATGTGCCCACCGAGAAGTAGGGGCCGACCCGCCAGTAATGCTGGAAAATACTACATCCGAGATGTTCGGTTCCCTCAGGTTAGGATATATAAAGTTATAGACGTATATGACGTCCCCACGGAAAAGTACGGGCCGACACGACCGGGATTTTGTAAAACATTACCAGCGAGGGTCTAGATGGGTTAGGTTAGTTTATATTGCGATATGGACGTATATAATGTGCCCACCGAGAAGTATGGGCCGACCCGCCAGGAATGTTGGAAAATACTACATCCGAGATGTTAGGTTCCCTTAGGTTAAGATATATAACGTTATAGACGTATATAATGTCCTCACCGAGTTGTACGGGCCGACACGACCGGGATTTTGAAAAACATTACCAGCGAGGGTCTAGATGGGTTAGGTTAGGTTATATTACGATGTAGACGTGTATAATGTGCCCACCGAGAAGTAGGGGCCGACCCGCCAGCAATGTTGGAAAATACTACATCCGAGATGTTAGGCTCCCTTAGGTTAGGATATATAACGTTATAGACTTATATCATGTCCCCACGTCAAAGGACGGGCCGACACGCCCGGAATTTTGTAAAACATTACCAGCGATGGTCTAGGTGGGTTAGGTTAGGATATATAACGTTATAGACGTAGATAATGTCCCAACGGCAAAGTACGGGCCGACACGACCGGAATTTGTAAAACATTACCAGCGAGGGTCTAGATGGGTTAGGTTAGGTTATATTACAATATGGACGTATATAATGTGCCCACCGAGAAGTAGGGGCCGACCCGCCAGGAATGTTGGAAAATACTACATCCGAGATGTTAGGTTCCCTTAGGTTAGGATATATAACGTTATAGACGTATATAATGTCCCCACGCCAAAGAACGGGCCGACAAGACCGGGATTTTGTAAAACATTACCAGCGAGTGTCTAGATGGGTTAGGTTAGGTTACATTACGATATGGACGTATATAATGTGCCCATCGAGAAGTACGGGCCGACACGACCGGCATTTTGTAAAACATTACCAGCGAGGGTCTAGATGGGTTAGGTTAGGTTATATTACGATATAGACGTATATAATGATCCCACCGAGAATTGGCGCCGACCCGAAAGGAATGTTGTGAAATACGACATCCGAGATGTTAGGTTCCCTCAGGTTAGGATATATAAAGTTATAGACGTATATAATGTCCCCACGGAAAAGTACGGGCCGACACGACCGGGATTTTGTAAAACATTACCAACGAGGGTCTAGATGGGTTAGGTTAGGTTATATTACGATATAGACTTATATAAGGTGCCCACCGAGAAGTAGGGGCCGACCCGCCAGGAATGTTGGAAAATACTACATCCGAGATGTTAGGTTCCCTTTGGTTAGGATATGTAACGTTATAGACTTATATAATGTCCCCACGGCAAAGTACGGGCACACACGACCGGAATTTTGTAAAACATTACCAGCGAGGGTCTACATGGGTTAGGTTAGGTTATATTACGATATGGACTAATATAATGTGCCCACCCAGAAGTAGGGGCCGACCCGCCAGGAATGTTGGAAAATACTGCATCCGAGAAGTTAGGTTCCCTTAGGTTAGGGTATATAACGTTATAGACGTATATAATGTCCCCACGGAAAAGTACGGGCCGACACGACCGGGATTTTCTAAAACATTACCAGCGAGGGTCTAGATGGGTTAGGTTAAGTTATATTACGATATAGACGTATATAATGTGCCCACCGAGAAGTAGGGGCCGGCCCGCCAGGAATGTTGGAAAATACTACATCCGAGATGTTAGGTTCCCTTAGGTTAGGATACATAACGTTATAGACGTATATAATGTCCCCACCGAGATGTACGGGTAGACACGACCGGGATATTGTAAAACATTACCAGCGAGGGCCTAGATGGGTTAGGTTAGGTCATATTACGATATAGACGTATATAATGTGCCCACCAAGAAGTAGGGGCCGACCCGCCAGGAATGTTGGAAAATACTACATCCGAGATGTTAAGTTGCCTTAGGTTAGGATATATCGTTATAGACGTATATAATTTCCCCACCGAGAAGTACGGGCCGACACGGCCGGGATTTTGTAAAACATTACCGGCGAGGGTCTAGATGGGTTAGGTTAGTTTATATTGCGATATGGACGTATATAATGTGCCCACCTAGAAGTAGGGGCCGACCCGCCAGGAATGGTGGAAAATACTACATCCGAGATGTTAGGTTCCCTTAGGTTAGGATATATAACGTTATAGACGTATATAATGTCCCCATCGAGAAGTACGGGCCGACACGACCGGGATTTTGTAAAACATTACCAGCGAGGGTCTAGATGGGTTAGGTTAGGTTATATTACGATATAGACGTATATAATGTGCCCACCGAGAAGTAGGGGCCGACCCGCCAGGAATGTTGGAAAATACTACATCCGAGATGTTAGGCTCCCTTAGGTTAGGATATATAACGTTATAGACTTATATCATGTCCCCACGGAAAAGGACGGGCCGACACGCCCGGAATTTTGTAAAACATTACCAGCGATGGTCTAGGTGGGTTAGGTTAGGTTATATTACGTTATAGACGTATATAATGTGCCCACCGAGAAGTAGGGGCCGACCCGCCAGGAATGTTGGAAAATACTACATCCGAGGTGTTAGGTTCCCTTAGGTTAGGATATATAACGTTATAGACGTAGATAATGTCCCAACGGCAAAGTACGGGCCGACACGACCGGAATTTTGTAAAACATTACCAGCGAGGGTCTAGATGGGTTAGGTTAGGTTATATTACAATATGGACGTATATAATGTGCCCACCGAGAAGTAGGGGCCGACCCGCCAGGAATGTTGGAAAATACTACATCCGAGATGTTAGGTTCCCTTAGGTTAGGATATATAACGTTATAGACGTATATAATGTCCCCACGCCAAAGAACGGGCCGACAAGACCGGGATTTTGTAAAACATTACCAGCGAGTGTCTAGATGGGTTAGGTTAGGTTACATTACGATATGGACGTATATAATGTGCCCATCGAGAAGTACGGGCCGACACGACCGGCATTTTGTAAAATATTACCAGCGAGGGTCTAGATGGGTTAGGTTAGGTTATATTACGATATAGACGTATATAATGATCCCACCGAGAATTGGCGCCGACCCGAAAGGAATGTTGTGAAATACGACATCCGAGATGTTAGGTTCCCTCAGGTTAGGATATATAAAGTTATAGACGTATATAATGTCCCCACGGAAAAGTACGGGCCGACACGACCGGGATTTTGTAAAACATTACCAGCGAGGGTCTAGATGGGTTAGGTTAGGTTATATTACGATATAGACTTATATAAGGTGCCCACCGAGAAGTAGGGGCCGACCCGCCAGGAATGTTGGAAAATACTACATCCGAGATGTTAGGCTCCCTTAGGTTAGGATATATAACGTTATAGACTTATATCATGTCCCCACGGCAAAGGACGGGCCGACACGACCGGGATTTTGAAAAACATTACCAGCGAGGGTCTAGATGGGTTAGGTTAGGTTATATTACGATACAGACGTATATAATGTGCCCACCGAGAAGTAGGGGCCGACCCGCCAGGAATGTTGGAAAATACTACATCCGAGATGTTAGGTTCCCTTTGGTTAGGATATGTAACGTTATAGACTTATATAATGTCCCCACGGCAAAGTACGGGCACACACGACCGGAATTTTGTAAAACATTACCAGCGAGGGTCTACATGGGTTAGATTAGGTTATATTACGATATGGACTAATATAATGTGCCCACCCAGAAGTAGGGGCCGACCCGCCAGGAATGTTGGACAATACTGCATCCGAGAAGTTAGGTTCCCTTAGGTTAGGGTATATAACGTTATAGACGTATATAATTTCCCCACCGAGAAGTACGGCCCGACACGACCGGGATTTTGTAAAACATTACCAGCGAGGGTCTAGATGGGATAGGTTAGGTTATATTACGATATAGACGTATATAATGTGCCCACCGAAAAGTAGGGGCCGACCCGCCAGGAATGTTGGAAAATACTACATCCGAGAATTTAGGTTCCCTTAGGTTAGGATATATAAATTTATAGACGTATATAATGTCCGCACCGAGACGTATGGGAAGACATGAACGGGATTCTGTGAAACATTACCAGCGAGGGTCTAGGTGGGTTAGGTTAGGTTATATTACGTTATAGACGTATATAATGTGCCCACCGAGAAGTATGAGCCGGCCCGCCAGGAATGCTGGAAAATACTACATCCGAGGTGTTCGGTTCCCTCAGGTTAGGATATATAAAGTTATAGACGTATATGACGTCCCCACGGAAAAGTACGGGCCGACACGACCGGGATTTTGTAAAACATTACCAGCGAGGGTCTAGATGGGTTAGGTAAGGTTATATTACGATATAGACTTATATAATGTGCCCACCGAGAAGTAGGGGCCGACCCGCCAGGAATGTTGGAAAATACTACATCCGAGATGTTAGGCTCCCTTAGGTTAGGATATATAACGTTATAGACTTATATCATGTCCCCACGGCAAAGGACGGGCCGACACGCCCGGAATTTTGTAAAACATTACCAGCGAGGGTCTAGATGGGTTACGTTAGTTTATATTGCGATATGGACGTATATAATGTGCCCACCGAGAAGTAGGGGCCGACCCGCCAAGAATGTTGGAAAATACTACATCCGAGATGTTAGGTTCCCTTAGGTTAAGATATATAACGTTATAGACGTATATAATGTCCTCACCGAGATGTACGGGCGGACACGACCGGGATTTTGAAAAACATTACCAGCGAGGGTCTAGATGGGTTAGCTTAGGTTATATTACGATATAGACGTGTATAATGTGCCCACCGAGAAGTAGGGGCCGACCCGCCAGGAATGTTGGAAAATACTACATCCGAGATGTTAGGTTCCCTTTGGTTAGGATATGTGACGTTATAGACTTATATAATGTCCCCACGGCAAAGTACGGGCACACACGACCGGAATTTTGTAAAACATTACCAGCGAGGGTCTACATGGGTTAGGTTAGGTTATATTACGATATGGACTAATATAATGTGCCCACCGAGAAGTAGGGGCCGACCCGCCAGGAATGTTGGAAAATACTGCATCCGAGAAGTTAATTTCCCTTAGGTTAGGATATATAACGTTATAGACGTATATAATGTCCCCACGGAAAAGTACGGGCCGACACGACCGCGATTTTGTAAAACATTACCAGCGAGGGTCTAGATGGGTTAGGTTAAGTTATATTGCGATATAGACGTATATAATGTGCCCATCGAGAAGTAGGGGCCGACCCGACAGAAATGTTGGGAAATTCTACATCCGAGATGTTAGGTTCCCTTAGGTTAGGATATATAACGTTATAGACGTATATAATGTCCCCACCGAGAAGTACGGGCCGACACGACCGGGATTTTGTAAAACACTACCAGCGAGGGTCTAGATGGGTTAGGTTAGGTTATATTACGATATAGACGTATATAATGTGCCCACCGAGAAGTAGGGGCCGGCCCGCCAGGAATGTTGGAAAATACTACATCCGAGAAGTTAGGTTCCCTTAGGTTAGGATATATAACGTTAAAGACGTATATAATTTCCCCACCGAGAAGTACGGGCCGACACGACCGGGATTTTGTAAAACATTACCGGCGAGGGTCTAGATGGGTTAGGTTAAGTTATATTACGATATAGACGTATATAATGTGCCCACCGAGAAGTAGGGGCCGGCCCGCCAGGAATGTTGGAAAATACTACATCCGAGATGTTAGGTTCCCTTAGGTTAGGATACATAACGTTATAGACGTATATAATGTCCCCACCGAGATGTACGGGTAGACACGACCGGGATATTGTAAAACATTACCAGCGAGGGCCTAGATGGGTTAGGTTAGGTCATATTACGATATAGACGTATATAATGTGCCCACCAAGAAGTAGGGGCCGACCCGCCAGGAATGTTGGAAAATACTACATCCGAGATGTTAAGTTGCCTTAGGTTAGGATATATCGTTATAGACGTATATAATATCCGCACCGAGACGTACGGGACGATACGAACGGGATTCTGTGAAACATTACCAGCGATGGTCTAGGTGGGTTAGGTTAGGTTATATTACGTTATAGACGTATATAATGTGCCCACCGAGAAGTAGGGGCCGACCCGCCAGGAATGTTGGAAAATACTACATCCGAGGTGTTAGGTTCCCTTAGGTTAGGATATATAACGTTATAGACGTAGATAATGTCCCCACGGCAAAGTACGGGCCGACACGACCGGAATTTTGTAAAACATTACCAGCGAGGGTCTAGATGGGTTAGGTTAGGTTATATTACAATATGGACGTATATAATGTGCCCACCGAGAAGTACGGGCCGACACGACCGGCATTTTGTAAAACATTACCAGCGAGGGTCTAGATGGGTTAGGTTAGGTTATATTACGATATAGACGTATATAATGATCCCACCGATAATTGGCGCCGACCCGAAAGGAATGTTGGAAAATACTACATCCGAGATGTAAGGTTCCCTCAGGTTAGGATATATAAAGTTATAGACGTATATAATGTCCCCACGGAAAAGTACGGGCAGACACGGCCGGGATTTTGTAAAACATTACCAGCGAGGGTCTAGATGGGATAGGTTAGGTTATATTACGATATGGACTAATATAATGTGCCCACCGAGAAGTAGGGGCCGACCCGCCAGGAATGTTGGAAAATACTAAAACCGAGAAGTTAGGTTCCCATAGGTTAGGATATATAACGTTAAAGACGTATATAATTTCCCCACCGAGAAGTACGGGCCGACACGACCGGGATTTTGTAAAACATTACCGGCGACGGTCTAGATGGGTTAGGTTAGGTTATAAGACGATATAGACGTATATAATGTGCCCACCGAGAGGTAGGGGCCGACCCGCCAGGAATGTTGGAAAATACTACATCCGAGGTGTTAGGTTCCCTTAGGTTAGGATATGTAACGTTATAGACTTATATAATGTCCCCACGGCAAAGTACGGGCACACACGTCCGGAATTTTGTAAAACATTAACAGCGAGGGTCTAGATGGGCTAGGTTAGTTTATATTGCGATATGGACGTATATAATGTGCCCACCTAGAAGTAGGGGCCGACCCGCCAGGAATGGTGGAAAATACTACATCCGAGATGTTAGGTTCCCTTAGGTTAGGATATATAACGTTATAGACGTATATAATGTCCCCATCGAGAAGTACGGGCCGACACGACCGGGATTTTGTAAAACATTACCAGCGAGGGTCTAGATGGGTTAGGTTAGGTTATATTACAATATGGACGTATATAATGTGCCCACCGAGAAGTAGGGGCCGACCCGCCAGGAATGTTGGAAAATACTACATCCGAGATGTTAGGTTCCCTTAGGTTAGGATATATAACGTTATAGACGTATATAATTTCCCCACCGAGAAGTACGGGCCGACACGACCGGGATTTTGTAAAACATTACCAGCGAGTGTCTAGATGGGTTAGGTTAGTTTATATTGCGATATGGACGTATATAATGTGCCCACCGAGAAGTAGGGGCCGACCCGCCAGGAATGTTGGAAAATACTACATCCGAGATGTTAGGTTCCCTTAGGTTAAGATATATAACGTTATAGACGTATATAATGTCCTCACCGAGATGTACGGGCCGACACGACCGGGATTTTGTAAAACATTACCAGCGAGGGTCTACATGGGTTAGGTTATGTTATATTACGATATAGACGTATATAATGTGCCCACCCAGAAGTAGGGGCCGACCCGCCAGGAATGTTGGAAAATACTACATCCGAGATGTTAGGTTCCCTTAGGTTAGGATATGTAACGTTATAGACTTATATAATGTCCCCACGGCAAAGTACGGGCACACACGACCGGAATTTTGTAAAACATTAACGGCGAGGGTCTAGATGGGTTAGGTTAGGTTACATTACGATATGGACTAATATAATGTGCCCACCGAGAAGTAGGGGCCGACCCGCCAGGAATGTTGGAAAATACTACATCCGAGATGTTAGGCTCCCTTAGGTTAGGATATATAACGTTATAGACGTATATAATTTCCCCACCGAGAAGTACGGGCCGACACGACCGGGATTTTGTAAAACATTACCGGCGAGGGTCTAGATGGGTTAGGTTAGTTTATATTGCGATATGGACGTATATAATGTGCTAACCTAGAAGTAGGGGCCGACCCGCCAGGAATGGTGGAAAATACTACATCCGAGATGTTAAGTTGCCTTAGGTTAGGATATATCGTTATAGACGTATATAATGTTCTCACCGAGATGTACGGGCCGACACGACCGGGATTTTGTAAAACATTACCAGCGAGGGTCTACATGGGTTAGGTTATGTTATATTACGATATAGACGTATATAATGTGCCCACCCAGAAGTAGGGGCCGACCCGCCAGGAATGTTGGAAAATACTACATCCGAGATGTTAGGTTCCCTTAGGTTAGGATATGTAACGTTATAGACTTATATAATGTCCCCACGGCAAAGTACGGGCACACACGACCGGAATTTTGTAAAACATTAACGGCGAGGGTCTAGATGGGTTAGGTTAGTTTATATTGCGGTATGGACGTATATAATGTGCCCACATAGAAGTAGGGGCCGACCCGCCAGGAATGGTGGAAAATACTACATCCGAGATGTTAGGTTCCCTTAGGTTAGGATATATAACGTTATAGACGTATATAATGTCCCCATCGAGAAGTACGGGCCGACACGACCGGGATTTTGTGAAACATTACCAGCGAGGGTCTAGATGGGTTAGGTTAGGTTATATTACGATATAGACGTATATAATGTGCCCACCGAGAAGTAGGGGCCGACCCGCCAGGAATGTTGGAAAATACCACATCCGAGATGTTAGGTTCCCTTAGGTTAGGATATATAACGTTATAGACGTATATAATGTCCCCACGGCAAAGTACGGGCCGACACGACCGGAACTTTGTAAAACATTACCAGCGAGGGTCTACATGGGTTAGGTTAGGTTATATTACGATATGGACTAATATAATGTGCCCACCGAGAAGTAGGGGCCGACCCGCCAGGAATGTTGGAAAATACTACATCCGAGATGTTAGGCTCCCTTAGGTTAGGATATATAACGTTATAGACTTATATCATGTCCCCACGGCAAAGTACGGGCCGACACGCCCGGAATTTATTAAAACATTACCAGCGAGGGTCTAAATGGGTTAGGTTAGTTTATATTGCGATATGGACGTATATAATGTGCCCACCGAGAAGTAGGGGCCGACCCGCCAGGAATGTTGGAAAATACTACATCCGAGATGTTAGGTTCCCTTAGGTTAAGATATATAACGTTATAGACGTATATAATGTCCTCACCGAGATGTACGGGCCGACACGACCGGGATTTTGTAAAACATTACCAGCGAGGGTCTACATGGGTTAGGATAGGTTATATTACGATATGGACTAATATAATGTGCCCACCGAGAAGTAGGGGCCGACCCGCCAGGAATGTTGGAAAATACTACATCCGAGATGTTAGGCTCCCTTAGGTTAGGATATATAACGTTATAGACGTATATAATTTCCCCACCGAGAAGTACGGGCCGACACGACCGGGATTTTGTAAAACATTACCGGCGAGGGTCTAGATGGGTTAGGTTAGTTTATATTGCGATATGGACGTATATAATGTGCCCACCTATAAGTAGGGGCCGACCCGCCAGGAATGGTGGAAAATACTACATCCGAGATGTTAGGTTCCCTTAGGTTAGGATATATAACGTTATAGACGTATATAATGTCCCCACGCCAAAGAACGGGCCGACACGACCGGGATTTTGTAAAACATTACCAGCGAGTGTCTAGATGGGTTAGGTTAGGTTACATTACGATATGGACTAATATAATGTGCCCACCGAGAAGTAGGGGCCGACCCGCCAGGAATGTTGGAAAATACTACATCCGAGATGTTAGGCTCCCTTAGGTTAGGATATATAACGTTATAGACGTATATAATTTCCCCACCGAGAAGTACGGGCCGACACGACCGGGATTTTGTAAAACATTACCGGCGAGGGTCTAGATGGGTTAGGTTAGTTTATATTGCGATATGGACGTATATAATGTGCCCACCTAGAAGTAGGGGCCGACCCGCCAGGAATGGTGGAAAATACTACATCCGAGATGTTAGGTTCCCTTAGGTTAGGATATATAACGTTATAGACGTATATAATGTCCCCATCGAGAAGTACGGGCCGACACGACCGGGATTTTGTAAAACATTACCAGCGAGGGTCTAGATGGGTTAGGTTTGGTTATATTACGATATAGACTTATATAATGTGCCCACCGAGAAGTAGGGGCCAACCCGCCAGGAATGTTGGAAAATACTACATCCGAGATGTTAGGTTCCCTTAGGTTAGGATACATAACGTTATAGACGTATATAATGTCCCCACCGAGATGTACGGGTAGACACGACCGGGATATTGTAAAACATTACCAGCGAGGGCCTAGATGGGTTAGGTTAGGTCATATTACGATATAGACGTATATAATGTGCCCACCAAGAAGTAGGGGCCGACCCGCCAGGAATGTTGGAAAATACTACATCCGAGATGTTAAGTTGCCTTAGGTTAGGATATATCGTTATAGACGTATATAATATCCGCACCGAGACGTACGGGACGATACGAACGGGATTCTGTGAAACATTACCAGCGATGGTCTAGGTGGGTTAGGTTAGGTTATATTACGTTATAGACGTATATAATGTGCCCACCGAGAAGTAGGGGCCGACCCGCCAGGAATGTTGGAAAATACTACATCCGAGGTGTTAGGTTCCCTTAGGTTAGGATATATAACGTTATAGACGTAGATAATATCCCCACGGCAAAGTACGGGCCGACACGACCGGAATTTTGTAAAACATTACCAGCGAGGGTCTAGATGGGTTAGGTTAGGTTATATTACAATATGGACGTATATAATGTGCCCACCGAGAAGTACGGGCCGACACGACCGGCATTTTGTAAAACATTACCAGCGAGGGTCTAGATGGGTTAGGTTAGGTTATATTACGATATAGACGTATATAATGATCCCACCGATAATTGGCGCCGACCCGAAAGGAATGTTGGAAAATACTACATCCGAGATGTAAGGTTCCCTCAGGTTAGGATATATAAAGTTATAGACGTATATAATGTCCCCACGGAAAAGTACGGGCAGACACGGCCGGGATTTTGTAAAACATTACCAGCGAGGGTCTAGATGGGATAGGTTAGGTTATATTACGATATGGACTAATATAATGTGCCCACCGAGAAGTAGGGGCCGACCCGCCAGGAATGTTGGAAAATACTAAAACCGAGAAGTTAGGTTCCCATAGGTTAGGATATATAACGTTAAAGACGTATATAATTTCCCCACCGAGAAGTACGGGCCGACACGACCGGGATTTTGTAAAACATTACCGGCGACGGTCTAGATGGGTTAGGTTAGGTTATAAGACGATATAGACGTATATAATGTGCCCACCGAGAGGTAGGGGCCGACCCGCCAGGAATGTTGGAAAATACTACATCCGAGGTGTTAGGTTCCCTTAGGTTAGGATATGTAACGTTATAGACTTATATAATGTCCCCACGGCAAAGTACGGGCACACACGACCGGAATTTTGTAAAACATTAACAGCGAGGGTCTAGATGGGTTAGGTTAGTTTATATTGCGATATGGACGTATATAATGTGCCCACCTAGAAGTAGGGGCCGACCCGCCAGGAATGGTGGAAAATACTACATCCGAGATGTTAGGTTCCCTTAGGTTAGGATATATAACGTTATAGACGTATATAATGTCCCCATCGAGAAGTACGGGCCGACACGACCGGGATTTTGTAAAACATTACCAGCGAGGGTCTAGATGGGTTAGGTTAGGTTATATTACAATATGGACGTATATAATGTGCCCACCGAGAAGTAGGGGCCGACCCGCCAGGAATGTTGGAAAATACTACATCCGAGATGTTAGGTTCCCTTAGGTTAGGATATATAACGTTATAGACGTATATAATTTCCCCACCGAGAAGTACGGGCCGACACGACCGGGATTTTGTAAAACATTACCAGCGAGTGTCTAGATGGGTTAGGTTAGGTTACATTACGATATGGACTAATATAATGTGCCCACCGAGAAGTAGGGGCCGACCCGCCAGGAATGTTGGAAAATACTACATCCGAGATGTTAGGCTCCCTTAGGTTAGGATATATAACGTTATAGACGTATATAATTTCCCCACCGAGAAGTACGGGCCGACACGACCGGGATTTTGTAAAACATTACCGGCGAGGGTCTAGATGGGTTAGGTTAGTTTATATTGCGATATGGACGTATATAATGTGCTCACCTAGAAGTAGGGGCCGACCCGCCAGGAATGGTGGAAAATACTACATCCGAGATGTTAGGTTCCCTTAGGTTAGGATATATAACGTTATAGACGTATATAATGTCCCCATCGAGAAGTACGGGCCGACACGACCGGGATTTTGTAAAACATTACCAGCGAGGGTCTAGATGGGTTAGGTTAGGTTATATTACGATATAGACTTATATAATGTGCCCACCGAGAAGTAGGGGCCAACCCGCCAGGAATGTTGGAAAATACTACATCCGAGATGTTAGGCTCCCTTAGGTTAGGATATATAACGTTATAGACTTATATCATGTCCCCACGGAAAAGTACGGGCCGACACGCCCGGAATTTTGTAAAACATTACCAGCGAGGGTCTAGATGGGTTAGGTTAGTTTATATTGCGATATGGACGTATATAATGTGCCCACCGAGAAGTAGGGGCCGACCCGCCAGGAATGTTGGAAAATACTACATCCGAGATGTTAGGTTCCCTTAGGTTAAGATATATAACGTTATAGACGTATATAATGTCCTCACCGAGATGTACGGGCCGACACGACCGGGATTTTGTAAAACATTACCAGCGAGGGTCTATATGGGTTAGGTTATGTTATATTACGATATAGACGTATATAATGTGCCCACCCAGAAGTAGGGGCCGACCCGCCAGGAATGTTGGAAAATACTACATCCGAGATGTTAGGTTCCCTTAGGTTAGGATATGTAACGTTATAGACTTATATAATGTCCCCACGGCAAAGTACGGGCACACACGACCGGAATTTTGTAAAACATTAACGGCGAGGGTCTAGATGGGTTAGGTTAGTTTATATTGCGGTATGGACGTATATAATGTGCCCACATAGAAGTAGGGGCCGACCAGCCAGGAATGGTGGAAAATACTACATCCGAGATGTTAGGTTCCCTTAGGTTAGGATATATAACGTTATAGACGTATATAATGTCCCCATCGAGAAGTACGGGCCGACACGACCGGGATTTTGTGAAACATTACCAGCGAGGGTCTAGATGGGTTAGGTTAGGTTGTATTACGATATAGACGTATATAATGTGCCCACCGAGAAGTAGGGGCCGACCCGCCAGGAATGTTGGAAAATACCACATCCGAGATGTTAGGTTCCCTTAGGTTAGGATATATAACGTTATAGACGTATATAATGTCCCCACGGCAAAGTACGGGCCGACACGACCGGAACTTTGTAAAACATTACCAGCGAGGGTCTACATGGGTTAGGTTAGGTTATATTACGATATGGACTAATATAATGTGCCCACCGAGAAGTAGGGGCCGACCCGCCAGGAATGTTGGAAAATACTACATCCGAGATGTTAGGCTCCCTTAGGTTAGGATATATAACGTTATAGACGTATATAATGTCCCCATCGAGAAGTACGGGCCGACACGACCGGGATTTTGTAAAACATTACCAGCGAGGGTCTAGATGGGTTAGGTTAGGTTATATTACGATATAGACTTATATAATGTGCCCACCGAGAAGTAGGGGCCAACCCGCTAGGAATGTTGGAAAATACTACATCCGAGATGTTAGGCTCCCTTAGGTTAGGATATATAACGTTATAGACTTATATCATGTCCCCACGGAAAAGTACGGGCCGACACGCCCGGAATTTTGTAAAACATTACCAGCGAGGGTCTAGATGGGTTAGGTTAGTTTATATTGCGATATGGACGTATATAATGTGCCCACCGAGAAGTAGGTGCCGACCCGCCAGGAATGTTGGAAAATACTACATCCGAGATGTTAGGTTCCCTTAGGTTAGGATATATAACGTTATAGACGTATATAATGTCCCCATCGAGAAGTACGGGCCGACACGACCGGGATTTTGTAAAACATTACCAGCGAGGGTCTAGATGGGTTAGGTTAGGTTATATTACGATATAGACTTATATAATGTGCCCACCGAGAAGTAGGGGCCAACCCGCCAGGAATGTTGGAAAATACTACATCCGAGATGTTAGGCTCCCTTAGGTTAGGATATATAACGTTATAGACTTATATCATGTCCCCACGGAAAAGTACGGGCCGACACGCCCGGAATTTTGTAAAACATTACCAGCGAGGGTCTAGATGGGTTAGGTTAGTTTATATTGCGATATGGACGTATATAATGTGCCCACCGAGAAGTAGGGGCCGACCCGCCAGGAATGTTGGAAAATACTACATCCGAGATGTTAGGTTCCCTTAGGTTAGGATATATAACGTTATAGACGTATATAATGTCCCCATCGAGAAGTACGGGCCGACACGACCGGGATTTTGTAAAACATTACCGGCGAGGGTCTAGATGGGTTAGGTTAGGTTATATTACGATATAGACGTATATAATGTGCCCACCGAGAAGTAGGGGCCGGCCCGCCAGGAATGTTGGAAAATACTACATCCGAGATGTTAGGTTCCCTCAGGTTAGGATATATAAAGTTATAGACGTATATGACGTCCCCACGGAAAAGTACGGGCCGACACGACCGGGATTTTGTAAAACATTACCAGCGAGGGTCTACATGGGTTAGGTTAGGTTATATTACGATATGGACTAATATAATGTGCCCACCGAGAAGTAGGGGCCGACCCGCCAGGAATGTTGGAAGATACTACATCCGAGATGTTAGGCTCCCTTAGGTTAGGATATATAACGTTATAGACTTATATCATGTCCCCACGGCAAAGTACGGGCCGACACGCCCGGAATTAATTAAAACATTACCAGCGAGGGTCTAAATGGGTTAGGTTAGTTTATATTGCGATATGGACGTATATAATGTGCCCACCGAGAAGTAGGGGCCGACCCGCCAGGAATGTTGGAAAATACTTCATCCGAGATGTTAGGTTCCCTTAGGTTAAGATATATAACGTTATAGACGTATATAATGTCCTCACCGAGATGTACGGGCCGACACGACCGGGATTTTGTAAAACATTACCAGCGAGGGTCTACATGGGTTAGGTTAGGTTATATTACGATATAGACGTATATAATGTGCCCACCGAGAAGTAGGGGAGGACCCGCCAGAAATGTTGGAAAATACTGCATCCGAGATGTTAGGTTCCCTTAGGTTAGGATATGTAACGTTATAGACTTATATAATGTCCCCACGGCAAAGTGCGGGCACACACGACCGGAATTTTGTAAAACATTAACAGCGAGGGTCTAGATGGTTTAGGTTAGTTTATATTGCGATATGGACGTATATAATGTGCCCACCTAGAAGTAGGGGCCGACCCGCCAGGAATGGTGGAAAATACTACATCCGAGGTGTTAGGTTCCCTTAGGTTAGTATATATAACGTTATAGACGTATATAATGTCCCCATCGAGAAGTACGGGCCGACACGACCGGGATTTTGTGAAACATTACCAGCGAGGGTCTAGATGGGTTAGGTTAGGTTATATTACGATATAGACGTATATAATGTGCCCACCGAGAAGTAGGGGCCGACCCGCCAGGAATGTTGGAAAATACCACATCCGAGATGTTAGGTTCCCTTAGGTTAGGATATATAACGTTATAGACGTATATAATGTCCCCACGGCAAAGTACGGGCCGACACGACCGGAACTTTGTAAAACATTACCAGCGAGGGTCTACATGGGTTAGGTTAGGTTATATTACGATATGGACTAATATAATGTGCCCACCGAGAAGTAGGAGCCGACCCGCCAGGAATGTTGGAAGATACTACATCCGAGATGTTAGGCTCCCTTAGGTTAGGATATATAACGTTATAGACTTATATCATGTCCCCACGGCAAAGTACGGGCCGACACGCCCGGAATTTATTAAAACATTACCAGCGAGGGTCTAAATGGGTTAGGTTAGTATATATTGCGATATGGACGTATATAATGTGCCCACCGAGAAGTAGGGGCCGACCCGCCAGGAATGTTGGAAAATACTACATCCGAGATGTTAGGTTCCCTTAGGTTAAGATATATAACGTTATAGACGTATATAATGTCCTCACCGAGATGTACGGGCCGACACGACCGGGATTTTGTAAAACATTACCAGCGAGGGTCTACATGGGTTAGGTTAGGTTATATTACGATATAGACGTATATAATGTGCCCACCGAGAAGTAGGGGAGGACCCGCCAGGAATGTTGGAAAATACTGCATCCGAGATGTTAGGTTCCCTTAGGTTAGGATATGTAACGTTATAGACTTATATAATGTCCCCACGGCAAAGTACGGGCACACACGACCGGAATTTTGTAAAACATTAACAGCGAGGGTCTAGATGGTTTAGGTTAGTTTATATTGCGATATGGACGTATATAATGTGCCCACCTAGAAGTAGGGGCCGACCCGCCAGGAATGTTGGAAAATACTACATCCGAGATGTTAGGTTCCCTTAGGTTAGGATATATAACGTTATAGACGTATATAATGTCCCCACGCCAAAGAACGGGCCGACACGACCGGGATTTTGTAAAACATTACCAGCGAGTGTCTAGATGGGTTAGGTTAGGTTACATTACGATATGGACGTATATAATGTGCCCACCGAGAAGTACGGGCCGACCCGCCAGGAATGTTGGAAAATACTACATCCGAGATGTTAGGTTCCCTTAGGTAAGGATATGTAACGTTATAGACTTATATAATGTCCCCACGGCAAAGTACGGACACACACGACCGGGATTTTGTAAAACATTACCAGCGAGGGTCTACATGGGTTAGGTTAGGTTATATTACGATATGGACTAATATAATGTGCCCACCGGGAAGTAGGGGCCGACCCGGCAGGAATGTTGGAAAATACTACATCCGAGAAGTTAGGTTCCCTTAGGTTAGGATATATAACGTTAAAGACGTATATAATTTCCCCACCGAGAAGTACGGGCCGACACGACCGGGATTTTGTAAAACATTACCGGCGAGGGTCTAGATGGGTTAGGTTAGGTTATATTACGATATAGACGTATATAATGTGCCCACCGAGAAGTAGGGGCCGGCCCGCCAGGAATGTTGGAAAATACTACATCCGAGATGTTAGGTTCCCTCAGGTTAGGATATATAAAGTTATAGACGTATATGACGTCCCCACGGAAAAGTACGGGCCGACACGACCGGGATTTTGTAAAACATTACCAGCGAGGGTCTAGATGGGTTAGGTTAGGTTATATTACGATATAGACTTATATAATGTGCCCACCGAGAAGTAGGGGCCAACCCGCCAGGAATGTTGGAAAATACTACATCCGAGATGTTAGGCTCCCTTAGGTTAGGATATATAACGTTATAGACTTATATCATGTCCCCACGGAAAAGTACGGGCCGACACGCCCGGAATTTTGTAAAACATTACCAGCGAGGGTCTAGATGGGTTAGGTTAGTTTATATTGCGATATGGACGTATATAATGTGCCCACCGAGAAGTAGGCGCCGACCCGCCAGGAATGTTGGAAAATACTACATCCGAGATGTTAGGTTCCCTTAGGTTAAGATATATAACGTTATAGACGTATATAATGTCCTCACCGAGATGTACGGGCCGACACGACCGGGATTTTGTAAAACATTACCAGCGAGGGTCTACATGGGTTAGGTTATGTTATATTACGATATAGACGTATATAATGTGCCCACCGAGAAGTAGGGGCCGACCCGCCAGGAATGTTGGAAAATACTACATCCGAGATGTTAGGTTCCCTTAGGTTAGGATATGTAACGTTATAGACTTATATAATGTCCCCACGGCAAAGCACGGGCACACACGACCGGAATTTTGTAAAACATTAACGGCGAGGGTCTAGATGGGTTAGGTTAGTTTATATTGCGGTATGGACGTATATAATGTGCCCACCTAGATGTAGGGGCCGACCCGCCAGGAATGGTGGAAAATACTACATCCGAGATGTTAGGTTCCCTTAGGTTAGGATATATAACGTTATAGACGTATATAATGTCCCCACGGCAAAGTACGGGCCGACACGACCGGAACTTTGTAAAACATTACCAGCGAGGGTCTACATGGGTTAGGTTAGGTTATATTACGATATGGACTAATATAATGTGCCCACCGAGAAGTAGGGGCCGACCCGCCAGGAATGTTGGAAGATACTACATCCGAGATGTTAGGCTCCCTTAGGTTAGGATATATAACGTTATAGACTTATATCATGTCCCCACGGCAAAGTACGGGCCGACACGCCCGGAATTTATTAAAACATTACCAGCGAGGGTCTAAATGGGTTAGGTTAGTTTATATTGCGATATGGACGTATATAATGTGCCCACCGAGAAGTAGGGGCCGACCCGCCAGGAATGTTGGAAAATACTACATCCGAGATGTTAGGTTCCCTTAGGTTAAGATATATAACGTTATAGACGTATATAATGTCCTCACCGAGATGTACGGGCCGACACGACCGGGATTTTGTAAAACATTACCAGCGAGGGTCTACATGGGTTAGGTTAGGTTATATTACGATATAGACGTATATAATGTGCCCACCGAGAAGTAGGGGAGGACCCGCCAGGAATGTTGGAAAATACTGCATCCGAGATGTTAGGTTCCCTTAGGTTAGGATATGTAACGTTATAGACTTATATAATGTCCCCACGGCAAAGTACGGGCACACACGACCGGAATTTTGTAAAACATTAACAGCGAGGGTCTAGATGGTTTAGGTTAGTTTATATTGCGATATGGACGTATATAATGTGCCCACCTAGAAGTAGGGGCCGACCCGCCAGGAATGGTGGAAAATACTACATCCGAGGTGTTAGGTTCCCTTAGGTTAGGATATTTAACGTTATAGACGTATATAATGTCCCCATCGAGAAGTACGGGCCGACACGACCGGGATTTTGTAAAACATTACCAGCGAGGGTCTAGATGGGTTAGGTTAGGTTATATTACAATATGGACGTATATAATGTGCCCACCAAGAAGTAGGGACCGACCCGCCAGGAATGTTGGAAAATACTACATCCGAGATGTTAGGTTCCCTTAGGTTAGGATATATAACGTTATAGACGTATATAATGTCCCCACGCCAAAGAACGGGCCGACACGACCGGGATTTTGTAAAACATTACCAGCGAGTGTCTAGATGGGTTAGGTTAGGTTACATTACGATATGGACGTATATAATGTGCCCACCGAGAAGTACGGGCCGACCCGCCAGGAATGTTGGAAAATACTACATCCGAGATGTTAGGTTCCCTTAGGTAAGGATATGTAACGTTATAGACTTATATAATGTCCCCACGGCAAAGTACGGACACACACGACCGGAATATTGTAAAACATTACCAGCGAGGGTCTACATGGGTTAGGTTAGGTTATATTACGATATGGACTAATATAATGTGCCCACCGAGAAGTAGGGGCTGACCCGCCAGGAATGTTGGAAAATACTACATCCGAGAAGTTAGGTTCCCTTAGGTTAGGATATATAACGTTAAAGACGTATATAATTTCCCCACCGAGAAGTACGGGCCGACACGACCGGGATTTTGTGAAACATTACCGGCGAGGGTCTAGATGGGTTAGGTTAGGTTACATTACGATATGGACGTATATAATGTGCCCACCGAGAAGTACGGGCCGACACGACCGGCATTTTGTAAAACATTACCAGCGAGGGTCTGGATGGGTTAGGTTAGGTTATATTACGATATAGACGTATATAATGATCCCACCGAGAATTGGCGCCGACCCGAAAGGAATGTTGTGAAATACGACATCCGAGATGTTAGGTTCCCTTAGGTTAAGATATATAACGTTATAGACGTATATAATGTCCTCACCGAGATGTACGGGCCGACACGACCGGGATTTTGTAAAACATTACCAGCGAGGGTCTACATGGGTTAGGTTAGGTTATATTACGATATAGACGTATATAATGTGCCCACCGAGAAGTAGGGGCCGACCCGCCAGGAATGTTGGAAAATACTACATCCGAGATGTTAGGTTCCCTTAGGTTAGGATATATAACGTTATAGACGTATATAATGTCCCCACGGCAAAGTACGGGCCGACACGACCGGAACTTTGTAAAACATTACCAGCGAGGGTCTACATGGGTTAGGTTAGGTTATATTACGATATGGACTAATATAATGTGCCCACCGGGAAGTAGGGGCCGACCCGCCAGGAATGTTGGAAAATACTACATCCGAGAAGTTAGGTTCCCAAGGTTAGGATATATAACGTTAAAGACGTATATAATTTCCCCACCGAGAAGTACGGGCCGACACGACCGGGATTTTGTAAAACATTACCGGCGAGGGTCTAGATGGGTTAGGTTAGGTTATATTACGATATAGACGTATATAATGTGCCCACCGAGAAGTAGGGGCCGGCCCGCCAGGAATGTTGGAAAATACTACATCCGAGATGTTAGGTTCCCTCAGGTTAGGATATATAAAGTTATAGACGTATATGACGTCCCCACGGAAAAGTACGGGCCGACACGACCGGGATTTTGTAAAACATTACCAGCGAGGGTCTAGAGGGGTTAGGTTAGGTTATATTACGATATAGACTTATATAATGTGCCCACCGAGAAGTAGGGGCCAACCCGCCAGGAATGTTGGAAAATACTACATCCGAGATGTTAGGCTCCCTTAGGTTAGGATATAAAACGTTATAGACTTATATCATGTCCCCACGGCAAAGTACGGGCCGACACGCCCGGAATTTTGTAAAACATTACCAGCGAGGGTCTAGATGGGTTAGGTTAGTTTATATTGCGATATGGACGTATATAATGTGCCCACCGAGAAGTAGGGGCCGACCCGCCAGGAATGTTGGAAAATACTACATCCGAGATGTTAGGTTCCCTTAGGTTAAGATATATAACGTTATAGACGTATATAATGTCCACACCGAGATGTACGGGCCGACACGACCGGGATTTTGTAAAACATTACCAGCGAGGGTCTAGATGGGTTAGGTTAGGTTATATTACGATATAGACTTGTATAATGTGCCCACCGAGAAGTAGGGGCCAACCCGCCAGGAATGTTGGAAAATACTACATCCGAGATGTTAGGCTCCCTTAGGTTAGGATATAAAACGTTATAGACTTATATCATGTCCCCACGGCAAAGTACGGGCCGACACGCCCGGAATTTTGTAAAACATTACCAGCGAGGGTCTAGATGGGTTAGGTTAGTTTATATTGCGATATGGACGTATATAATGTGCCCACCGAGAAGTAGGGGCCGACCCGCCAGGAATGTTGGAAAATACTACATCCGAGACGTTAGGTTCCCTTAGGTAAGGATATGTAACGTTATAGACTTATATAATGTCCCCACGGCAAAGTACGGACACACACGACCGGAATTTTGTAAAACATTACCAGCGAGGGTCTACATGGGTTAGGTTAGGTTATATTACGATATGGACTAATATAATGTGCCCACCGAGAAGTAGGGGCCGACCCGCCAGGAATGTTGGAAAATACTACATCCGAGAAGTTAGGTTCCCTTAGGTTAGGATATATAACGTTAAAGACGTATATAATTTCCCCACCGAGAAGTACGGGCCGACACGACCGGGATTTTGTAAAACATTACCGGCGAGGGTCTAGATGGGTTAGGTTAAGTTATATTACGATATAGACGTATATAATATGCCCACCGAGAAGTAGGGGCCGGCCCGCCAGGAATGTTGGAAAATACTACATCCGAGATGTTAGGTTCCCTCAGGTTAGGATATATAAAGTTATAGACGTATATGACGTCCCCACGGAAAAGTACGGGCCGACACGACCGGGATTTTGTAAAACATTACCAGCGAGGGTCTAGATGGGTTAGGTTAGGTTATATTACGATATAGACTTATATAATGTGCCCACCGAGAAGTAGGGGCCAACCCGCCAGGAATGTTGGAAAATACTACATCCGAGATGTTAGGCTCCCTTAGGTTAGGATATATAACGTTATAGACTTATATCATGTCCCCACGGAAAAGTACGGGCCGACACGCCCGGAATTTTGTAAAACATTACCAGCGAGGGTCTAGATGGGTTAGGTTAGTTTATATTGCGATATGGACGTATATAATGTGCCCACCGAGAAGTAGGCGCCGACCCGCCAGGAATGTTGGAAAATACTACATCCGAGATGTTAGGTTCCCTTAGGTTAAGATATATAACGTTATAGACGTATATAATGTCCTCACCGAGATGTACGGGCCGACACGACCGGGATTTTGTAAAACATTACCAGCGAGGGTCTACATGGGTTAGGTTATGTTATATTACGATATAGACGTATATAATGTGCCCACCGAGAAGTAGGGGCCGACCCGCCAGGAATGTTGGAAAATACTACATCCGAGATGTTAGGTTCCCTTAGGTTAGGATATGTAACGTTATAGACTTATATAATGTCCCCACGGCAAAGCACGGGCACACACGACCGGAATTTTGTAAAACATTAACGGCGAGGGTCTAGATGGGTTAGGTTAGTTTATATTGCGGTATGGACGTATATAATGTGCCCACCTAGAAGTAGGGGCCGACCCGCCAGGAATGGTGGAAAATACTACATCCGAGATGTTAGGTTCCCTTAGGTTAGGATATATAACGTTATAGACGTATATAATGTCCCCATCAAGAATTACGGGCCGACACGACCGGGATTTTGTGAAACATTACCAGCGAGGGTCTAGATGGGTTAGGTTAGGTTATATTACGATATAGACGTATATAATGTGCCCACCGAGAAGTAGGGGCCGACCCGCCAGGAATGTTGGAAAATACCACATCCGAGATGTTAGGTTCCCTTAGGTTAGGATATATAACGTTATAGACGTATATAATGTCCCCACGGCAAAGTACGGGCCGACACGACCGGAACTTTGTAAAACATTACCAGCGAGGGTCTACATGGGTTAGGTTAGGTTATATTACGATATGGACTAATATAATGTGCCCACCGAGAAGTAGGGGCCGACCCGCCAGGAATGTTGGAAGATACTACATCCGAGATGTTAGGCTCCCTTAGGTTAGGATATATAACGTTATAGACTTATATCATGTCCCCACGGCAAAGTACGGGCCGACACGCCCGGAATTTATTAAAACATTACCAGCGAGGGTCTAAATGGGTTAGGTTAGTTTATATTGCGATATGGACGTATATAATGTGCCCACCGAGAAGTAGGGGCCGACCCGCCAGGAATGTTGGAAAATACTACATCCGAGATGTTAGGTTCCCTTAGGTTAAGATATATAACGTTATAGACGTATATAATGTCCTCACCGAGATGTACGGGCCGACACGACCGGGATTTTGTAAAACATTACCAGCGAGGGTCTACATGGGTTAGGTTAGGTTATATTACGATATAGACGTATATAATGTGCCCACCGAGAAGTAGGGGAGGACCCGCCAGGAATGTTGGAAAATACTGCATCCGAGATGTTAGGTTCCCTTAGGTTAGGATATGTAACATTATAGACTTATATAATGTCCCCACGGCAAAGTACGGGCACACACGACCGGAATTTTGTAAAACATTAACAGCGAGGGTCTAGATGGTTTAGGTTAGTTTATATTGCGATATGGACGTATATAATGTGCCCACCTAGAAGTAGGGGCCGACCCGCCAGGAATGGTGGAAAATACTACATCCGAGGTGTTAGGTTCCCTTAGGTTAGGATATATAACGTTATAGACGTATATAATGTCCCCATCGAGAAGTACGGGCCGACACGACCGGGATTTTGTAAAACATTACCAGCGAGGGTCTAGATGGGTTAGGTTAGGTTATATTACAATATGGACGTATATAATGTGCCCACCAAGAAGTAGGGGCCGACCCGCCAGGAATGTTGGAAAATACTACATCCGAGATGTTAGGTTCCCTTAGGTTAGGATATATAACGTTATAGACGTATATAATGTCCCCACGCCAAAGAACGGGCCGACACGACCGGGATTTTGTAAAACATTACCAGCGAGTGTCTAGATGGGTTAGGTTAGGTTACATTACGATATGGACGTATATAATGTGCCCACCGAGAAGTACGGGCCGACCCGCCAGGAATGTTGGAAAATACTACATCCGAGATGTTAGGTTCCCTTAGGTAAGGATATGTAACGTTATAGACTTATATAATGTCCCCACGGCAAAGTACGGACACACACGACCGGAATATTGTAAAACATTACCAGCGAGGGTCTACATGGGTTAGGTTAGGTTATATTACGATATGGACTAATATAATGTGCCCACCGAGAAGTAGGGGCTGACCCGCCAGGAATGTTGGAAAATACTACATCCGAGAAGTTAGGTTCCCTTAGGTTAGGATATATAACGTTAAAGACGTATATAATTTCCCCACCGAGAAGTACGGGCCGACACGACCGGGATTTTGTGAAACATTACCGGCGAGGGTCTAGATGGGTTAGGTTAGGTTACATTACGATATGGACGTATATAATGTGCCCACCGAGAAGTACGGGCCGACACGACCGGCATTTTGTAAAACATTACCAGCGAGGGTCTGGATGGGTTAGGTTAGGTTATATTACGATATAGACGTATATAATGATCCCACCGAGAATTGGCGCCGACCCGAAAGGAATGTTGTGAAATACGACATCCGAGATGTTAGGTTCCCTTAGGTTAAGATATATAACGTTATAGACGTATATAATGTCCTCACCGAGATGTACGGGCCGACACGACCGGGATTTTGTAAAACATTACCAGCGAGGGTCTACATGGGTTAGGTTAGGTTATATTACGATATAGACGTATATAATGTGCCCACCGAGAAGTAGGGGCCGACCCGCCAGGAATGTTGGAAAATACTACATCCGAGATGTTAGGTTCCCTTAGGTTAGGATATATAACGTTATAGACGTATATAATGTCCCCACGGCAAAGTACGGGCCGACACGACCGGAACTTTGTAAAACATTACCAGCGATGGTCTACATGGGTTAGGTTAGGTTATATTACGATATGGACTAATATAATGTGCCCACCGGGAAGTAGGGGCCGACCCGCCAGGAATGTTGGAAAATACTACATCCGAGAAGTTAGGTTCCCAAGGTTAGGATATATAACGTTAAAGACGTATATAATTTCCCCACCGAGAAGTACGGGCCGACACGACCGGGATTTTGTAAAACATTACCGGCGAGGGTCTAGATGGGTTAGGTTAGGTTATATTACGATATAGACGTATATAATGTGCCCACCGAGAAGTAGGGGCCGGCCCGCCAGGAATGTTGGAAAATACTACATCCGAGATGTTAGGTTCCCTCAGGTTAGGATATATAAAGTTATAGACGTATATGACGTCCCCACGGAAAAGTACGGGCCGACACGACCGGGATTTTGTAAAACATTACCAGCGAGGGTCTAGATGGGTTAGGTTAGGTTATATTACGATATAGACTTATATAATGTGCCCACCGAGAAGTAGGGGCCAACCCGCCAGGAATGTTGGAAAATACTACATCCGAGATGTTAGGCTCCCTTAGGTTAGGATATAAAACGTTATAGACTTATATCATGTCCCCACGGCAAAGTACGGGCCGACACGCCCGGAATTTTGTAAAACATTACCAGCGAGGGTCTAGATGGGTTAGGTTAGTTTATATTGCGATATGGACGTATATAATGTGCCCACCGAGAAGTAGGGGCCGACCCGCCAGGAATGTTGGAAAATACTACATCCGAGACGTTAGGTTCCCTTAGGTAAGGATATGTAACGTTATAGACTTATATAATGTCCCCACGGCAAAGTACGGACACACACGACCGGAATTTTGTAAAACATTACCAGCGAGGGTCTACATGGGTTAGGTTAGGTTATATTACGATATGGACTAATATAATGTGCCCACCGAGAAACAGGGGCCGACCCGCCAGGAATGTTGGAAAATACTACATCCGAGAAGTTAGGTTCCCTTAGGTTAGGATATATAACGTTAAAGACGTATATAATTTCCCCACCGAGAAGTACGGGCCGACACGACCGGGATTTTGTAAAACATTACCGGCGAGGGTCTAGATGGGTTAGGTTAAGTTATATTACGATATAGACGTATATAATGTGCCCACCGAGAAGTAGGGGCCGGCCCGCCAGGAATGTTGGAAAATACTACATCCGAGATGTTAGGTTCCCTCAGGTTAGGATATATAAAGTTATAGACGTATATGACGTCCCCACGGAAAAGTACGGGCCGACACGACCGGGATTTTGTAAAACATTACCAGCGAGGGTCTAGATGGGTTAGGTTAGGTTATATTACGATATAGACTTATATAATGTGCCCACCGAGAAGTAGGGGCCAACCCGCCAGGAATGTTGGAAAATACTACATCCGAGATGTTAGGCTCCCTTAGGTTAGGATATATAACGTTATAGACTTATATCATGTCCCCACGGAAAAGTACGGGCCGACACGCCCGGAATTTTGTAAAACATTACCAGCGAGGGTCTAGATGGGTTAGGTTAGTTTATATTGCGATATGGACGTATATAATGTGCCCACCGAGAAGTAGGCGCCGACCCGCCAGGAATGTTGGAAAATACTACATCCGAGATGTTAGGTTCCCTTAGGTTAAGATATATAACGTTATAGACGTATATAATGTCCTCACCGAGATGTACGGGCCGACACGACCGGGATTTTGTAAAACATTACCAGCGAGGGTCTACATGGGTTAGGTTATGTTATATTACGATATAGACGTATATAATGTGCCCACCGAGAAGTAGGGGCCGACCCGCCAGGAATGTTGGAAAATACTACATCCGAGATGTTAGGTTCCCTTAGGTTAGGATATGTAACGTTATAGACTTATATAATGTCCCCACGGCAAAGCACGGGCACACACGACCGGAATTTTGTAAAACATTAACGGCGAGGGTCTAGATGGGTTAGGTTAGTTTATATTGCGGTATGGACGTATATAATGTGCCCACCTAGAAGTAGGGGCCGACCCGCCAGGAATGGTGGAAAATACTACATCCGAGATGTTAGGTTCCCTTAGGTTAGGATATATAACGTTATAGACGTATATAATGTCCCCATCAAGAATTACGGGCCGACACGACCGGGATTTTGTGAAACATTACCAGCGAGGGTCTAGATGGGTTAGGTTAGGTTATATTACGATATAGACGTATATAATGTGCCCACCGAGAAGTAGGGGCCGACCCGCCAGGAATGTTGGAAAATACCACATCCGAGATGTTAGGTTCCCTTAGGTTAGGATATATAACGTTATAGACGTATATAATGTCCCCACGGCAAAGTACGGGCCGACACGACCGGAACTTTGTAAAACATTACCAGCGAGGGTCTACATGGGTTAGGTTAGGTTATATTACGATATGGACTAATATAATGTGCCCACCGAGAAGTAGGGGCCGACCCGCCAGGAATGTTGGAAGATACTACATCCGAGATGTTAGGCTCCCTTAGGTTAGGATATATAACGTTATAGACTTATATCATGTCCCCACGGCAAAGTACGGGCCGACACGCCCGGAATTTATTAAAACATTACCAGCGAGGGTCTAAATGGGTTAGGTTAGTTTATATTGCGATATGGACGTATATAATGTGCCCACCGAGAAGTAGGGGCCGACCCGCCAGGAATGTTGGAAAATACTACATCCGAGATGTTAGGTTCCCTTAGGTTAAGATATATAACGTTATAGACGTATATAATGTCCTCACCGAGATGTACGGGCCGACACGACCGGGATTTTGTAAAACATTACCAGCGAGGGTCTACATGGGTTAGGTTAGGTTATATTACGATATAGACGTATATAATGTGCCCACCGAGAAGTAGGGGAGGACCCGCCAGGAATGTTGGAAAATACTGCATCCGAGATGTTAGGTTCCCTTAGGTTAGGATATGTAACATTATAGACTTATATAATGTCCCCACGGCAAAGTACGGGCACACACGACCGGAATTTTGTAAAACATTAACAGCGAGGGTCTAGATGGTTTAGGTTAGTTTATATTGCGATATGGACGTATATAATGTGCCCACCTAGAAGTAGGGGCCGACCCGCCAGGAATGGTGGAAAATACTACATCCGAGGTGTTAGGTTCCCTTAGGTTAGGATATATAACGTTATAGACGTATATAATGTCCCCATCGAGAAGTACGGGCCGACACGACCGGGATTTTGTAAAACATTACCAGCGAGGGTCTAGATGGGTTAGGTTAGGTTATATTACAATATGGACGTATATAATGTGCCCACCAAGAAGTAGGGGCCGACCCGCCAGGAATGTTGGAAAATACTACATCCGAGATGTTAGGTTCCCTTAGGTTAGGATATATAACGTTATAGACGTATATAATGTCCCCACGCCAAAGAACGGGCCGACACGACCGGGATTTTGTAAAACATTACCAGCGAGTGTCTAGATGGGTTAGGTTAGGTTACATTACGATATGGACGTATATAATGTGCCCACCGAGAAGTACGGGCCGACCCGCCAGGAATGTTGGAAAATACTACATCCGAGATGTTAGGTTCCCTTAGGTAAGGATATGTAACGTTATAGACTTATATAATGTCCCCACGGCAAAGTACGGACACACACGACCGGAATATTGTAAAACATTACCAGCGAGGGTCTACATGGGTTAGGTTAGGTTATATTACGATATGGACTAATATAATGTGCCCACCGAGAAGTAGGGGCTGACCCGCCAGGAATGTTGGAAAATACTACATCCGAGAAGTTAGGTTCCCTTAGGTTAGGATATATAACGTTAAAGACGTATATAATTTCCCCACCGAGAAGTACGGGCCGACACGACCGGGATTTTGTGAAACATTACCGGCGAGGGTCTAGATGGGTTAGGTTAGGTTACATTACGATATGGACGTATATAATGTGCCCACCGAGAAGTACGGGCCGACACGACCGGCATTTTGTAAAACATTACCAGCGAGGGTCTGGATGGGTTAGGTTAGGTTATATTACGATATAGACGTATATAATGATCCCACCGAGAATTGGCGCCGACCCGAAAGGAATGTTGTGAAATACGACATCCGAGATGTTAGGTTCCCTTAGGTTAAGATATATAACGTTATAGACGTATATAATGTCCTCACCGAGATGTACGGGCCGACACGACCGGGATTTTGTAAAACATTACCAGCGAGGGTCTACATGGGTTAGGTTAGGTTATATTACGATATAGACGTATATAATGTGCCCACCGAGAAGTAGGGGCCGACCCGCCAGGAATGTTGGAAAATACTACATCCGAGATGTTAGGTTCCCTTAGGTTAGGATATATAACGTTATAGACGTATATAATGTCCCCACGGCAAAGTACGGGCCGACACGACCGGAACTTTGTAAAACATTACCAGCGAGGGTCTACATGGGTTAGGTTAGGTTATATTACGATATGGACTAATATAATGTGCCCACCGGGAAGTAGGGGCCGACCCGCCAGGAATGTTGGAAAATACTACATCCGAGAAGTTAGGTTCCCAAGGTTAGGATATATAACGTTAAAGACGTATATAATTTCCCCACCGAGAAGTACGGGCCGACACGACCGGGATTTTGTAAAACATTACCGGCGAGGGTCTAGATGGGTTAGGTTAGGTTATATTACGATATAGACGTATATAATGTGCCCACCGAGAAGTAGGGGCCGGCCCGCCAGGAATGTTGGAAAATACTACATCCGAGATGTTAGGTTCCCTCAGGTTAGGATATATAAAGTTATAGACGTATATGACGTCCCCACGGAAAAGTACGGGCCGACACGACCGGGATTTTGTAAAACATTACCAGCGAGGGTCTAGATGGGTTAGGTTAGGTTATATTACGATATAGACTTATATAATGTGCCCACCGAGAAGTAGGGGCCAACCCGCCAGGAATGTTGGAAAATACTACATCCGAGATGTTAGGCTCCCTTAGGTTAGGATATAAAACGTTATAGACTTATATCATGTCCCCACGGCAAAGTACGGGCCGACACGCCCGGAATTTTGTAAAACATTACCAGCGAGGGTCTAGATGGGTTAGGTTAGTTTATATTGCGATATGGACGTATATAATGTGCCCACCGAGAAGTAGGGGCCGACCCGCCAGGAATGTTGGAAAATACTACATCCGAGATGTTAGGTTCCCTTAGGTTAAGATATATAACGTTATAGACGTATATAATGTCCACACCGAGATGTACGGGCCGACACGACCGGGATTTTGTAAAACATTACCAGCGAGGGTCTAGATGGGTTAGGTTAGGTTATATTACGATATAGACTTGTATAATGTGCCCACCGAGAAGTAGGGGCCAACCCGCCAGGAATGTTGGAAAATACTACATCCGAGATGTTAGGCTCCCTTAGGTTAGGATATAAAACGTTATAGACTTATATCATGTCCCCACGGCAAAGTACGGGCCGACACGCCCGGAATTTTGTAAAACATTACCAGCGAGGGTCTAGATGGGTTAGGTTAGTTTATATTGCGATATGGACGTATATAATGTGCCCACCGAGAAGTAGGGGCCGACCCGCCAGGAATGTTGGAAAATACTACATCCGAGACGTTAGGTTCCCTTAGGTAAGGATATGTAACGTTATAGACTTATATAATGTCCCCACGGCAAAGTACGGACACACACGACCGGAATTTTGTAAAACATTACCAGCGAGGGTCTACATGGGTTAGGTTAGGTTATATTACGATATGGACTAATATAATGTGCCCACCGAGAAGTAGGGGCCGACCCGCCAGGAATGTTGGAAAATACTACATCCGAGAAGTTAGGTTCCCTTAGGTTAGGATATATAACGTTAAAGACGTATATAATTTCCCCACCGAGAAGTACGGGCCGACACGACCGGCATTTTGTAAAACATTACCGGCGAGGGTCTAGATGGGTTAGGTTAAGTTATATTACGATATAGACGTATATAATGTGCCCACCGAGAAGTAGGGGCCGGCCCGCCAGGAATGTTGGAATATACTACATCCGAGATGTTAGGTTCCCTTAGGTTAGGATATATAACGTTATAGACGTATATAATGTCCCCACCGAGATGTACGAGTAGACACGACCGGGATATTGTAAAACATTACCAGCGAGGGTCTAGATGGGTTAGGTTAGGTCATATTACGATATAGACGTATATAATGTGCCCACCGAGAAGTAGGGGCCGACCCGCCAGGAATGTTGGAAAATACTACATCCGAGATGTTAGGTTCCCTTAGGTTAGGATATATAACGTTATAGACGTATATAATGTCCCCACGCCAAAGAACGGGCCGACACGACCGGGATTTTGTAAAACATTACCAACGAGTGTCTAGATGGGTTAGGTTAGGTTACATTACGATATGGACGTATATAATGTGCCCACCGAGAAGTACGGGCCGACACGACCGGCATTTTGTAAAACATTACCAGCGAGGGTCTGGATGGGTTAGGTTAGGTTATATTACGATATAGACGTATATAATGATCCCACCGATAATTGGCGCCGACCCGAAAGGAATGTTGTGAAATACGACATCCGAGATGTTAGGTTCCCTCAGGTTAGGATATATAAAGTTATAGACGTATATAGTGTCCCCACGGAAAAGTACGGGCCGACACGACCGGGATTTTGTAAAACATTACCAGCGAGGTTCTAGATGGGTTAGGTTAGGTTATATTACGATATAGACGTATATAATGCGCCCACCGGGAAGTAGGGGCCGACCAGCCACGAATGTTGGAAAATACTACATCCGAGATGTTAGGTTCCCTCAGGTTAGGATATATAACGTTGTAGACGTATATAATGTCCCCACGCCAAAGAACGGGCCGACACGACCGGGATTTTGTAAAACATTACCAGCGAGTGTCTAGATGGGTTAGGTTAGGTTACATTACGATATGGACGTATATAATGTGCCCACCGAGAAGTACGGGCCGACACGACCGGCATTTTGTAGATATTACCAGCGAGGGTCTAGATGGGTTAGGTTAGGTTATATTACGATATAGACGTATATAATGATCCCACCGAGAATTGGCGCCGACCCGCCAGGAATGTTGGAAAATACTACATCCGAGAAGCTAGGTTCCCTTAGGTTAGGATATATAACGTTGAAGACGTATATAATTTCCCCACCGAGAAGTACGGTCCGACACGACCGGGATTTTGTAAAACATTACCGGCGAGGGTCTAGATGGGTTAGGTTAGGTTATATTACGATATAGACGTATATAATGTGCCCACCGAGAAGTAGGGGCCGACCCGCCAGGAATGTTGGAAAATACTACATCCGAGATGTTAGGTTCCCTTAGGTTAGGATATGTAACGTTATAGACTTATATAATGTCCCCACGGCAAAGTACGGGCACACACGACCGGAATTTTGTAAAACATTAACAGCGAGGGTCTAGATGGGTTAGGTTAGTTTATATTGCGATATGGACGTATATAATGTGCCCACCTAGAAGTAGGGGCCGACCCGCCAGGATTGGTGGAAAATACTACATCCGAGATGTTAGGTTCCCTTAGGTTAGGATATATAACGTTATAGTCGTATATAATGTCCCCATCGAGAAGTACGGGCCGACACGACCGGGATTTTGTAAAACATTACCAGCGAGGGTCTAGATGGGTTAGGTTAGGTTATATTACGATATAGACGTATATAATGTGCCCACCGAGAAGTAGGGGCCGACCCGACAGGAATGTTGGAAAATACTACATCCGAGATGTTAGGTTCCCTTAGGTTAGGATACATAACGTTATAGACGTATATAATGTCCCCACGGCAAAGTACGGGCCGACACGACCGGAACTTTGTAAAACATTACCAGCGAGGGTCTACATGGGTTAGGTTAGGTTATATTACGATATGGACTAATATAATGTGCCCACCGGGAAGTAGGGGCCGACCCGCCAGGAATGTTGGAAAATACTACATCCGAGAAGTTAGGTTCCCTAGGTTAGGATATATAACGTTAAAGACGTATATAATTTCCCCACCGAGAAGTACGGGCCGACACGACCGGGATTTTGTAAAACATTACCGGCGAGGGTCTAGATGGGTTAGGTTAGGTTATATTACGATATAGACGTATATAATGTGCCCACCGAGAAGTAGGGGCCGACCCGCCAGGAATGTTGGAAAATACCACATCCGAGATGTTAGGTTCCCTTAGGTTAGGATATATAACGTTATAGACGTATATAATGTCCCCACGGCAAAGTACGGGCCGACACGACCGGAACTTTGTAAAACATTACCAGCGAGGGTCTACATGGGTTAGGTTAGGTTATATTACGATATGGACTAATATAATGTGCCCACCGAGAAGTAGGGGCCGACCCGCCAGGAATGTTGGAAGATACTACATCCGAGATGTTAGGCTCCCTTAGGTTAGGATATATAACGTTATAGACTTATATCATGTCCCCACGGCAAAGTACGGGCCGACACGCCCGGAATTAATTAAAACATTACCAGCGAGGGTCTAAATGGGTTAGGTTAGTTTATATTGCGATATGGACGTATATAATGTGCCCACCGAGAAGTAGGGGCCGACCCGCCAGGAATGTTGGAAAATACTACATCCGAGATGTTAGGTTCCCTTAGGTTAAGATATATAACGTTATAGACGTATATAATGTCCTCACCGAAATGTACGGGCCGACACGACCGGGATTTTGTAAAACATTACCAGCGAGGGTCTACATGGGTTAGGTTAGGTTATATTACGATATAGACGTATATAATGTGCCCACCGAGAAGTAGGGGAGGACCCGCCAGGAATGTTGGAAAATACTGCATCCGAGATGTTAGGTTCCCTTAGGTTAGGATATGTAACGTTATAGACTTATATAATGTCCCCACGGCAAAGTACGGGCACACACGACCGGAATTTTGTAAAACATTAACAGCGAGGGTCTAGATGGTTTAGGTTAGTTTATATTGCGATATGGACGTATATAATGTGCCCACCTAGAAGTAGGGGCCGACCCGCCAGGAATGGTGGAAAATACTACATCCGAGGTGTTAGGTTCCCTTAGGTTAGTATATATAACGTTATAGACGTATATAATGTCCCCATCGAGAAGTACGGGCCGACACGACCGGGATTTTGTGAAACATTACCAGCGAGGGTCTAGATGGGTTAGGTTAGGTTATATTACGATATAGACGTATATAATGTGCCCACCGAGAAGTAGGGGCCGACCCGCCAGGAATGTTGGAAAATACCACATCCGAGATGTTAGGTTCCCTTAGGTTAGGATATATAACGTTATAGACGTATATAATGTCCCCACGGCAAAGTACGGGCCGACACGACCGGAACTTTGTAAAACATTACCAGCGAGGGTCTACATGGGTTAGGTTAGGTTATATTACGATATGGACTAATATAATGTGCCCACCGAGAAGTAGGGGCCGACCCGCCAGGAATGTTGGAAGATACTACATCCGAGATGTTAGGCTCCCTTAGGTTAGGATATATAACGTTATAGACTTATATCATGTCCCCACGGCAAAGTACGGGCCGACACGCCCGGAATTTATTAAAACATTACCAGCGAGGGTCTAAATGGGTTAGGTTAGTATATATTGCGATATGGACGTATATAATGTGCCCACCGAGAAGTAGGGGCCGACCCGCCAGGAATGTTGGAAAATACTACATCCGAGATGTTAGGTTCCCTTAGGTTAAGATATATAACGTTATAGACGTATATAATGTCCTCACCGAGATGTACGGGCCGACACGACCGGGATTTTGTAAAACATTACCAGCGAGGGTCTACATGGGTTAGGTTAGGTTATATTACGATATAGACGTATATAATGTGCCCACCGAGAAGTAGGGGAGGACCCGCCAGGAATGTTGGAAAATACTGCATCCGAGATGTTAGGTTCCCTTAGGTTAGGATATGTAACGTTATAGACTTATATAATGTCCCCACGGCAAAGTACGGGCACACACGACCGGAATTTTGTAAAACATTAACAGCGAGGGTCTAGATGGTTTAGGTTAGTTTATATTGCGATATGGACGTATATAATGTGCCCACCTAGAAGTAGGGGCCGACCCGCCAGGAATGGTGGAAAATACTACATCCGAGGTGTTAGGTTCCCTTAGGTTAGGATATATAACGTTAAAGACGTATATAATTTCCCCACCGAGAAGTACGGGCCGACACGACCGGGATTTTGTAAAACATTACCGGCGAGGGTCTAGATGGGTTAGGTTAGGTTATATTACGATATAGACGTATATAATGTGCCCACCGAGAAGTAGGGGCCGGCCCGCCAGGAATGTTGGGAAATACTACATCCGAGATGTTAGGTTCCCTCAGGTTAGGATATATAAAGTTATAGACGTATATGACGTCCCCACGGAAAAGTACGTGCCGACACGACCGGGATTTTGTAAAACATTACCAGCGAGTGTCTAGATGGGTTAGGTTAGGTTACATTACGATATGGACGTATATAATGTGCCCACCGAGAAGTACGGGCCGACCCGCCAGGAATGTTGGAAAATACTACATCCGAGATGTTAGGTTCCCTTAGGTAAGGATATGTAACGTTATAGACTTATATAATGTCCCCACGGCAAAGTACGGACACACACGACCGGGATTTTGTAAAACATTACCAGCGAGGGTCTACATGGGTTAGGTTAGGTTATATTACGATATGGACTAATATAATGTGCCCACCGGGAAGTAGGGGCCGACCCGCCAGGAATGTTGGAAAATACTACATCCGAGAAGTTAGGTTCCCTTAGGTTAGGATATATAACGTTAAAGACGTATATAATTTCCCCACCGAGAAGTACGGGCCGACACGACCGGGATTTTGTAAAACATTACCGGCGAGGGTCTAGATGGGTTAGGTTAGGTTATATTACGATATAGACGTATATAATGTGCCCACCGAGAAGTAGGGGCCGGCCCGCCAGGAATGTTGGAAAATACTACATCCGAGATGTTAGGTTCCCTCAGGTTAGGATATATAAAGTTATAGACGTATATGACGTCCCCACGGAAAAGTACGGGCCGACACGACCGGGATTTTGTAAAACATTACCAGCGAGGGTCTAGATGGGTTAGGTTAGGTTATATTACGATATAGACTTATATAATGTGCCCACCGAGAAGTAGGGGCCGACCCGCCAGGAATGTTGGAAAATACTACATCCGAGATGTTAGGTTCCCTTAGGTTAAGATATATAACGTTATAGACGTATATAATGTCCTCACCGAGATGTACGGGCCGACACGACCGGGATTTTGTAAAACATTACCAGCGAGGGTCTACATGGGTTAGGTTATGTTATATTACGATATAGACGTATATAATGTGCCCACCGAGAAGTAGGGGCCGACCCGCCAGGAATGTTGGAAAATACTACATCCGAGATGTTAGGTTCCCTTAGGTTAGGATATGTAACGTTATAGACTTATATAATGTCCCCACGGCAAAGCACGGGCACACACGACCGGAATTTTGTAAAACATTAACGGCGAGGGTCTAGATGGGTTAGGTTAGTTTATATTGCGGTATGGACGTATATAATGTGCCCACCTAGAAGTAGGGGCCGACCCGCCAGGAATGGTGGAAAATACTACATCCGAGATGTTAGGTTCCCTTAGGTTAGGATATATAACGTTATAGACGTATATAATGTCCCCATCGAGAATTACGGGCCGACACGACCGGGATTTTGTGAAACATTACCAGCGAGGGTCTAGATGGGTTAGGTTAGGTTATATTACGATATAGACGTATATAATGTGCCCACCGAGAAGTAGGGGCCGACCCGCCAGGAATGTTGGAAAATACCACATCCGAGATGTTAGGTTCCCTTAGGTTAGGATATATAACGTTATAGACGTATATAATGTCCCCACGGCAAAGTACGGGCCGACACGACCGGAACTTTGTAAAACATTACCAGCGAGGGTCTACATGGGTTAGGTTAGGTTATATTACGATATGGACTAATATAATGTGCCCACCGAGAAGTAGGGGCCGACCCGCCAGGAATGTTGGAAGATACTACATCCGAGATGTTAGGCTCCCTTAGGTTAGGATATATAACGTTATAGACTTATATCATGTCCCCACGGCAAAGTACGGGCCGACACGCCCGGAATTTATTAAAACATTACCAGCGAGGGTCTAAATGGGTTAGGTTAGTTTATATTGCGATATGGACGTATATAATGTGCCCACCGAGAAGTAGGGGCCGACCCGCCAGGAATGTTGGAAAATACTACATCCGAGATGTTAGGTTCCCTTAGGTTAAGATATATAACGTTATAGACGTATATAATGTCCTCACCGAGATGTACGGGCCGACACGACCGGGATTTTGTAAAACATTACCAGCGAGGGTCTACATGGGTTAGGTTAGGTTATATTACGATATAGACGTATATAATGTGCCCACCGAGAAGTAGGGGAGGACCCGCCAGGAATGTTGGAAAATACTGCATCCGAGATGTTAGGTTCCCTTAGGTTAGGATATGTAACGTTATAGACTTATATAATGTCCCCACGGCAAAGTACGGGCACACACGACCGGAATTTTGTAAAACATTAACAGCGAGGGTCTAGATGGTTTAGGTTAGTTTATATTGCGATATGGACGTATATAATGTGCCCACCTAGAAGTAGGGGCCGACCCGCCAGGAATGGTGGAAAATACTACATCCGAGGTGTTAGGTTCCCTTAGGTTAGGATATATAACGTTATAGACGTATATAATGTCCCCACGCCAAAGAACGGGCCGACACGACCGGGATTTTGTAAAACATTACCAGCGAGTGTCTAGATGGGTTAGGTTAGGTTACATTACGATATGGACGTATATAATGTGCCCACCGAGAAGTACGGGCCGACCCGCCAGGAATGTTGGAAAATACTACATCCGAGATGTTAGGTTCCCTTAGGTAAGGATATGTAACGTTATAGACTTATATAATGTCCCCACGGCAAAGTACGGACACACACGACCGGAATTTTGTAAAACATTACCAGCGAGGGTCTACATGGGTTAGGTTAGGTTATATTACGATATGGACTAATATAATGTGCCCACCGAGAAGTAGGGGCTGACCCGCCAGGAATGTTGGAAAATACTACATCCGAGAAGTTAGGTTCCCTTAGGTTAGGATATATAACGTTAAAGACGTATATAATTTCCCCACCGAGAAGTACGGGCCGACACGACCGGGATTTTGTGAAACATTACCGGCGAGGGTCTAGATGGGTTAGGTTAGGTTACATTACGATATGGACGTATATAATGTGCCCACCGAGAAGTACGGGCCGACACGACCGGCATTTTGTAAAACATTACCAGCGAGGGTCTGGATGGGTTAGGTTAGGTTATATTACGATATAGACGTATATAATGATCCCACCGAGAATTGGCGCCGACCCGAAAGGAATGTTGTGAAATACGACATCCGAGATGTCAGGTTCCCTTAGTTTAAGATATATAACGTTATAGACGTATATAATGTCCTCACCGAGATGTACGGGCCGACACGACCGGGATTTTGTAAAACATTACCAGCGAGGGTCTACATGGGTTAGGTTAGGTTATATTACGATATAGACGTATATAATGTGCCCACCGAGAAGTAGGGGCCGACCCGCCAGGAATGTTGGAAAATACTACATCCGAGATGTTAGGTTCCCTTAGGTTAGGATATATAACGTTATAGACGTATATAATGTCCCCACGGCAAAGTACGGGCCGACACGACCGGAACTTTGTAAAACATTACCAGCGAGGGTCTACATGGGTTAGGTTAGGTTATATTACGATATGGACTAATATAATGTGCCCACCGGGAAGTAGGGGCCGACCCGCCAGGAATGTTGGAAAATACTACATCCGAGAAGTTAGGTTCCCAAGGTTAGGATATATAACGTTAAAGACGTATATAATTTCCCCACCGAGAAGTACGGGCCGACACGACCGGGATTTTGTAAAACATTACCGGCGAGGGTCTAGATGGGTTAGGTTAGGTTATATTACGATATAGACGTATATAATGTGCCCACCGAGAAGTAGGGGCCGGCCCGCCAGGAATGTTGGAAAATACTACATCCGAGATGTTAGGTTCCCTCAGGTTAGGATATATAAAGTTATAGACGTATATGACGTCCCCACGGAAAAGTACGGGCCGACACGACCGGGATTTTGTAAAACATTACCAGCGAGGGTCTAGATGGGTTAGGTTAGGTTATATTACGATATAGACTTATATAATGTGCCCACCGAGAAGTAGGGGCCAACCCGCCAGGAATGTTGGAAAATACTACATCCGAGATGTTAGGCTCCCTTAGGTTAGGATATAAAACGTTATAGACTTATATCATGTCCCCACGGCAAAGTACGGGCCGACACGCCCGGAATTTTGTAAAACATTACCAGCGAGGGTCTAGATGGGTTAGGTTAGTTTATATTGCGATATGGACGTATATAATGTGCCCACCGAGAAGTAGGGGCCGACCCGCCAGGAATGTTGGAAAATACTACATCCGAGATGTTAGGTTCCCTTAGGTTAAGATATATAACGTTATAGACGTATATAATGTCCACACCGAGATGTACGGGCCGACACGACCGGGATTTTGTAAAACATTACCAGCGAGGGTCTAGATGGGTTAGGTTAGGTTATATTACGATATAGACTTGTATAATGTGCCCACCGAGAAGTAGGGGCCAACCCGCCAGGAATGTTGGAAAATACTACATCCGAGATGTTAGGCTCCCTTAGGTTAGGATATAAAACGTTATAGACTTATATCATGTCCCCACGGCAAAGTACGGGCCGACACGCCCGGAATTTTGTAAAACATTACCAGCGAGGGTCTAGATGGGTTAGGTTAGTTTATATTGCGATATGGACGTATATAATGTGCCCACCGAGAAGTAGGGGCCGACCCGCCAGGAATGTTGGAAAATACTACATCCGAGACGTTAGGTTCCCTTAGGTAAGGATATGTAACGTTATAGACTTATATAATGTCCCCACGGCAAAGTACGGACACACACGACCGGAATTTTGTAAAACATTACCAGCGAGGGTCTACATGGGTTAGGTTAGGTTATATTACGATATGGACTAATATAATGTGCCCACCGAGAAGTAGGGGCCGACCCGCCAGGAATGTTGGAAAATACTACATCCGAGAAGTTAGGTTCCCTTAGGTTAGGATATATAACGTTAAAGACGTATATAATTTCCCCACCGAGAAGTACGGGCCGACACGACCGGGATTTTGTAAAACATTACCGGCGAGGGTCTAGATGGGTTAGGTTAAGTTATATTACGATATAGACGTATATAATGTGCCCACCGAGAAGTAGGGGCCGGCCCGCCAGGAATGTTGGAATATACTACATCCGAGATGTTAGGTTCCCTTAGGTTAGGATATATAACGTTATAGACGTATATAATGTCCCCACCGAGATGTACGGGTAGACACGACCGGGATATTGTAAAACATTACCAGCGAGGGTCTAGATGGGTTAGGTTAGGTCATATTACGATATAGACGTATATAATGTGCCCACCGAGAAGTAGGGGCCGACCCGCCAGGAATGTTGGAAAATACTACATCCGAGATGTTAGGTTCCCTTAGGTTAGGATATATAACGTTATAGACGTATATAATGTCCCCACGCCAAAGAACGGGCCGACACGACCGGGATTTTGTAAAACATTACCAACGAGTGTCTAGATGGGTTAGGTTAGGTTACATTACGATATGGACGTATATAATGTGCCCACCGAGAAGTACGGGCCGACACGACCGGCATTTTGTAAAACATTACCAGCGAGGGTCTGGATGGGTTAGGTTAGGTTATATTACGATATAGACGTATATAATGATCCCACCGATAATTGGCGCCGACCCGAAAGGAATGTTGTGAAATACGACATCCGAGATGTTAGGTTCCCTCAGGTTAGGATATATAAAGTTATAGACGTATATAGTGTCCCCACGGAAAAGTACGGGCCGACACGACCGGGATTTTGTAAAACATTACCAGCGAGGTTCTAGATGGGTTAGGTTAGGTTATATTACGATATAGACGTATATAATGCGCCCACCGGGAAGTAGGGGCCGACCAGCCACGAATGTTGGAAAATACTACATCCGAGATGTTAGGTTCCCTCAGGTTAGGATATATAACGTTATAGACGTATATAATGTCCCCACGCCAAAGAACGGGCCGACACGACCGGGATTTTGTAAAACATTACCAGCGAGTGTCTAGATGGGTTAGGTTAGGTTACATTACGATATGGACGTATATAATGTGCCCACCGAGAAGTACGGGCCGACACGACCGGCATTTTGTAGATATTACCAGCGAGGGTCTAGATGGGTTAGATTAGGTTATATTACGATATAGACGTATATAATGATCCCACCGAGAATTGGCGCCGACCCGCCAGGAATGTTGGAAAATACTACATCCGAGAAGCTAGGTTCCCTTAGGTTAGGATATATAACGTTAAAGACGTATATAATTTCCCCACCGAGAAGTACGGTCCGACACGACCGGGATTTTGTAAAACATTACCGGCGAGGGTCTAGATGGGTTAGGTTAGGTTATATTACGATATAGACGTATATAATGTGCCCACCGAGAAGTAGGGGCCGACCCGCCAGGAATGTTGGAAAATACTACATCCGAGATGTTAGGTTCCCTTAGGTTAGGATATGTAACGTTATAGACTTATATAATGTCCCCACGGCAAAGTACGGGCACACACGACCGGAATTTTGTAAAACATTAACAGCGAGGGTCTAGATGGGTTAGGTTAGTTTATATTGCGATATGGACGTATATAATGTGCCCACCTAGAAGTAGGGGCCGACCCGCCAGGATTGGTGGAAAATACTACATCCGAGATGTTAGGTTCCCTTAGGTTAGGATATATAACGTTATAGTCGTATATAATGTCCCCATCGAGAAGTACGGGCCGACACGACCGGGATTTTGTAAAACATTACCAGCGAGGGTCTAGATGGGTTAGGTTAGGTTATATTACGATATAGACGTATATAATGTGCCCACCGAGAAGTAGGGGCCGACCCGCCAGGAATGTTGGAAAATACTACATCCGAGATGTTAGGTTCCCTTAGGTTAGGATACATAACGTTATAGACGTATATAATGTCCCCACGGCAAAGTACGGGCCGACACGACCGGAACTTTGTAAAACATTACCAGCGAGGGTCTACATGGGTTAGGTTAGGTTATATTACGATATGGACTAATATAATGTGCCCACCGGGAAGTAGGGGCCGACCCGCCAGGAATGTTGGAAAATACTACATCCGAGAAGTTAGGTTCCCTAGGTTAGGATATATAACGTTAAAGACGTATATAATTTCCCCACCGAGAAGTACGGGCCGACACGACCGGGATTTTGTAAAACATTACCGGCGAGGGTCTAGATGGGTTAGGTTAGGTTATATTACGATATAGACGTATATAATGTGCCCACCGAGAAGTAGGGGCCGGCCCGCCAGGAATGTTGGAAAATACTACATCCGAGATGTTAGGTTCCCTCAGGTTAGGATATATAAAGTTATAGACGTATATGACGTCCCCACGGAAAAGTACGGGCCGACACGACCGGGATTTTGTAAAACATTACCAGCGAGGGTCTAGATGGGTTAGGTTAGGTTATATTACGATATAGACTTATATAATGTGCCCACCGAGAAGTAGGGGCCAACCCGCCAGGAATGTTGGAAAATACTACATCCGAGATGTTAGGCTCCCTTAGGTTAGGATATAAAACGTTATAGACTTATATAATGTCCCCACGGCAAAGTACGGGCACACACGACCGGAATTTTGTAAAACATTAACAGCGAGGGTCTAGATGGGTTAGGTTAGTTTATATTGCGGTATGGACGTATATAATGTGCCCACCTAGAAGTAGGGGCCGACCCGCCAGGAATGGTGGAAAATACTACATCCGAGATGTTAGGTTCGCTTAGGTTAGGATATATAACGTTATAGACGTATATAATGTCCCCATCGAGAAGTACGGGCCGACACGACCGGGATTTTGTAAAACATTACCAGCGAGGGTCTAGATGGGTTAGGTTAGGTTATATTACGATATAGACGTATATAATGTGCCCACCGAGAAGTAGGGGCCGACCCGCCAGGAATGTTGGAAAATACCACATCCGAGATGTTAGGTTCCCTTAGGTTAGGATATATAACGTTTTAGACGTATATAATGTCCCCACGGCAAAGTAGGGGCCGACACGACCGGAACTTTGTAAAACATTACCAGCGAGGGTCTACATGGGTTAGGTTAGGTTATATTACGATATGGACTAATATAATGTGCCCACCGAGAAGTAGGGGCCGACCCGCCAGGAATGTTGGAAAATACTACATCCGAGATGTTAGGCTCCCTTAGGTTAGGATATATAACGTTATAGACTTATATCATGTCCCCACGGCAAAGTACGGGCCGACACGCCCGGAATTTAGTAAAACATTACCAGCGAGGGTCTAGATGGGTTAGGTTAGTTTATATTGCGATATGGACGTATATAATGTGCCCACCGAGAAGTAGGGGCCGACCCGCCAGGAATGTTGGAAAATACTACATCCGAGATGTTAGGTTCCCTTAGGTTAAGATATATAACGTTATAGACGTATATAATGTCCTCACCGAGATGTACGGGCCGACACGACCGGGATTTTGTAAAACATTACCAGCGAGGGTCTACATGGGTTAGGTTAGGTTATATTACGATATAGACGTATATAATGTGCCCACCGAGAAGTAGGGGAGGACCCGCCAGGAATGTTGGAAAATACTGCATCCGAGATGTTAGGTTCCCTTAGGTTAGGATATGTAACGTTATAGACTTATATAATGTCCCCACGGCAAAGTACGGGCACGCACGACCGGAATTTTGTAAAACATTAACAGCGAGGGTCTAGATGGATTAGGTTAGTTTATATTGCGATATGGACGTATATAATGTGCCCACCTAGAAGTAGGGGCCGACCCGCCAGGAATGGTGGAAAATACTACATCCGAGATGTTAGGTTCCCTTAGGTTAGGATATATAACGTTATAGACGTATATAATGTCCCCATCGAGAAGTACGGGCCGACACGACCGGGATTTTGTAAAACATTACCAGCGAGGTTCTAGATGGGTTAGGTTTGGTTATATTACAATATGGACGTATATAATGTGCCCACCAAGAAGTAGGGGCCGACCCCCCAGGAATGTTGGAAAATACTACATCCGAGATGTTAGGTTCCCTTAGGTTAGGATATATAACGTTATAGACGTATATAATGTCCCCACGCCAAAGAACGGGCCGACACGACCGGGATTTTGTAAAACATTACCAGCGAGTGTCTAGATGGGTTAGGTTAGGTTACATTACGATATGGACGTATATAATGTGCCCACCGAGAAGTACGGGCCGACCCGCCAGGAATGTTGGAAAATACTACATCCGAGATGTTAGGTTCCCTTAGGTAAGGATATGTAACGTTATAGACTTATATAATGTCCCCACGGCAAAGTACGGACACACACGACCGGAATTTTGTAAAACATTACCAGCGAGGGTCTACATGGGTTAGGTTAGGTTATATTACGATATGGACTAATATAATGTGCCCACCGAGAAGTAGGGGCCGACCCGCCAGGAATGTTGGAAAATACTACATCCGAGAAGTTAGGTTCCCTTAGGTTAGGATATATAACGTTAAAGACGTATATAATTTCCCCACCGAGAAGTACGGGCCGACACGACCGGGATTTTGTAAAACATTACCGGCGAGGGTCTAGATGGGTTAGGTTAAGTTATATTACGATATAGACGTATATAATGTGCCCACCGAGAAGTAGGGGCCGGCCCGCCAGGAATGTTGGAAAATACTACATCCGAGATGTTAGGTTCCCTTAGGTTAGGATATATAACGTTATAGACGTATATAATGTCCCCACCGAGATGTACGGGTAGACACGACCGGGATATTGTAAAACATTACCAGCGAGGGTCTAGATGGGTTAGGTTAGGTCATATTACGATATAGACGTAAATAATGTGCCCACCGAGAAGTAGGGGCCGACCCGCCAGGAATGTTGTAAAATACTACATCCGAGATGTTAGGTTCCCTTAGGTTAGGATATATAACGTTATAGACGTATATAATGTCCCCACGCCAAAGAACGGGCCGACACGACCGGGATTTTGTAAAACATTACCAGCGAGTGTCTAGATGGGTTAGGTTAGGTTACATTACGATATGGACGTATATAATGTGCCCACCGAGAAGTACGGGCCGACACGACCGGCATTTTGTAAAACATTACCAGCGAGGGTCTGGATGGGTTAGGTTAGGTTATATTACGATATAGACGTATATAATGATCCCACCGAGAATTGGCGCCGACCCGAAAGGAATGTTGTGAAATACGACATCCGAGATGTTAGGTTCCCTCAGGTTAGGATATATAAAGTTATAGACGTATATAATGTCCCCACGGAAAAGTACGGGCCGACACGACCGGGATTTTGTAAAACATTACCAGCGAGGATCTAGATGGGTTAGGTTAGGTTATATTACGATATAGACGTATATAATGCGCCCACCGGGAAGTAGGGGCCGACCAGCCACGAATGTTGGAAAATACTACATCCGAGATGTTAGGTTCCCTCAGGTTAGGATATATAACGTTATAGACGTATATAATGTCCCCACGCCAAAGAACGGGCCGACACGACCGGGATTTTGTAAAACATTACCAGCGAGTGTCTAGATGGGTTAGGTTAGGTTACATTACGATATGGACGTATATAATGTGCCCACCGAGAAGTACGGTCCGACACGACCGGGATTTTGTAAAACATTACCGGCGAGGGTCTAGATGGGTTAGGTTAGGTTATATTACGATATAGACGTATATAATGTGCCCACCGGGAAGTAGGGGCCGACCCGCCAGGAATGTTGGAAAATACTACATCCGAGAAGCTAGGTTCCCTTAGGTTAGGATATATAACGTTAAAGACTTATATAATGTCCCCACGGCAAAGTACGGGCACACACGACCGGACTTTTGTAAAACATTAACAGCGAGGGTCTAGATGGGTTAGGTTAGTTTATATTGCGATATGGACGTATATAATGTGCCCACCTAGAAGTAGGGGCCGACCCGCCAGGATTGGTGGAAAATACTACATCCGAGATGTTAGGTTCCATTAGGTTAGGATATATAACGTTATAGTCGTATATAATGTCCCCATCGAGAAGTACGGGCCGACACGACCGGGATTTCGTAAAACATTACCAGCGAGGGTCTAGATGGGTTAGGTTAGGTTATATTACGATATAGACTTATATAATGTGCCCACCGAGAAGTAGGGGCCGACCCGCCAGGAATGTTGGAAAATACTACATCCGAGATGTTAGGCTCCCTTAGGTTAGGATATATAACGTTATAGACTTATATCATGTCCCCACGTCAAAGGACGGGCCGACACGCCCGGAATTTTGTAAAACATTACCAGCGATGGTCTAGGTGGATTAGGTTAGGTTATATTACGTTATAGACGTATATAATGTGCCCACCGAGAAGTAGGGGCCGACCCGCCAGGAATGTTGGAAAATACTACATCCGAGAAGTTAGGTTCCCTAGGTTAGGATATATAACGTTAAAGACGTATATAATTTCCCCACCGAGAAGTACGGGCCGACACGACCGGGATTTTGTAAAACATTACCGGCGAGGGTCTAGATGGGTTAGGTTAGGTTATATTATGATATAGACGTATATAATGTGCCCACCTAGAAGTAGGGGCCGACCCGCCAGGATTGGTGGAAAATACTACATCCGAGATGTTAGGTTCCATTAGGTTAGGATATATAACGTTATATTCGTATATAATGTCCCCATCGAGAAGTACGGGCCGACACGACCGGGATTTTGTAAAACATTACCAGCGAGGGTCTAGATGGGTTAGGTTAGGTTATATTACGATATAGACGTATATAATGTGCCCACCGAGAAGTAGGGGCCGGCCCGCCAGGAATGTTGGAAAATACTACATCCGAGATGTTAGGTTCCCTCAGGTTAGGATATATAAAGTTATAGACGTATAAGACGTCCCCACGGAAAAGTACGGGCCGACACGACCGGGATTTTGTAAAACATTACCAGCGAGGGTCTACATGGGTTAGGTTAGGTTATATTACGATATAGACGTATATAATGTGCCCACCGAGAAGTAGGGGCCGACCCGCCAGGAATGTTGGAAAATACTACATCCGAGATGTTAGGTTCCCTTAGGTTAGGATATGTAACGTTATAGACTTATATAATGTCCCCACGGCAAAGTACGGGCCGACACGACCGGAACTTTGTAAAACATTACCAGCGAGGGTCTACATGGGTTAGGTTAGGTTATATTACGATATGGACTAATATAATGTGCCCACCGAGAAGTAGGGGCCGAACCGCCAGGAATGTTGGAAAATACTACATCCGAGATGTTAGGTTCCCTTAGGTTAGGATATATAACGTTATAGACGTATATAATGTCCCCATCGAGAAGTACGGGCCGACACGACCGGGATTTTGTAAAACATTACCAGCGAGGGTCTAGATGGGTTAGGTTAGTTTATATTGCGATATGGACGTATATAATGTGCCCACCGAGAAGTAGGGGCCGAGCCGCCAGGAATGTTGGAAAATACTACATCCGAGATGTTAGGTTCCCTTAGGTTAAGATATATAACGTTATAGACGTATATAATGTCCTCACCGAGATGTACGGGCAGACACGACCGGGATTTTGTAAAACATTACCAGCGAGGGTCTACATGGGTTAGGTTAGGTTACATTACGATATGGACGTATATAATGTGCCCACCGAGAAGTACGGGCCGACACGACCGGCATTTTGTAAAACATTACCAGCGAGGGTCTGGATGGGTTAGGTTAGGTTATATTACGATATAGACGTATATAATGATCCCACCGAGAATTGGCGCCGACCCGAAAGGAATGTTGTGAAATACGACATCCGAGATGTTAGGTTCCCTCAGGTTAGGATATATAAAGTTATAGACGTATATAATGTCCCCACGGCAAAGTACGGGCCGACACGACCGGAACTTTGTAAAACATTACCAGCGAGGGTCTACATGGGTTAGGTTAGGTTATTTTACGATATGGACTAATATAATGTGCCCACCGAGAAGTGGGGGCCGACCCGCCAGGAATGTTGGAAAATACTACATCCGAGATGTTAGGCTCCCTTAGGTTAGGATATATAACGTTATAGACTTATATCATGTCCCCACGGCAAAGTACGGGCCGACACGCCCGGAATTTAGTAAAACATTACCAGCGAGGGTCTAGATGGGTTAGGTTAGTTTATATTGCGATATGGACGTATATAATGTGCCGACCGAGAAGTAGGGGCCGACCAGCCAGGAATGTTGGAAAATACTACATCCGAGATGTTAGGTTCCCTTAGGTTAAGATATATAACGTTATAGACGTATATAATGTCCTCACCGAGATGTACGGGCCGACACGACCGGGATTTTGTAAAACATTACCAGCGAGGGTCTACATGGGTTAGGTTAGGTTATATTACGATATAGACGTATATAATGTGCCCACCGAGAAGTAGGGGAGGACCCGCCAGGAATGTTGGAAAATACTGCATCCGAGATGTTAGGTTCCCTTAGGTTAGGATATGTAACGTTATAGACTTATATAATGTCCCCACGGCAAAGTACGGGCACACACGACCGGAATTTTGTAAAACATTAACAGCGAGGGTCTAGATGGGTTAGGTTAGTTTATATTGCGATATGGACGTATATAATGTGCCCACCTAGAAGTAGGGGCCGACCCGCCAGGAATGGTGGAAAATACTACATCCGAGATGTTAGGTTCCCTTAGGTTAGGATATATAACGTTATAGACGTATATAATGTCCCCATCGAGAAGTACGGGCCGACACGACCGGGATTTTGTAAAACATTACCAGCGAGGGTCTAGATGGGTTAGGTTAGGTTATATTACAATATGGACGTATATAATGTGCCCACCAAGAAGTAGGAGCCGACCCGCCAGGAATGTTGGAAAATACTACATCCGAGATGTTAGGTTCCCTTAGGTTAGGATATATAACGCTATAGACGTATATAATGTCCCCACACCAAAGAACGGGCCGAAACGCCCGGGATTTTGTAAAACATTACCAGCGAGTGTCTAGATGGGTTAGGTTAGGTTACATTACGATATGGACGTATATAATGTGCCCACCGAGAAGTACGGGCCGACCCGCCAGGAATGTTGGAAAATACTACATCCGAGATGTTAGGTTCCCTTAGGTAAGGATATGTAACGTTATAGACTTATATAATGTCCCCACGGCAAAGTACGGACACACACGACCGGAATTTTGTAAAACATTACCAGCGAGGGTCTACATGGGTTAGGTTAGGTTATATTACGATATGGACTAATATAATGTGCCCACCGAGAAGTAGGGGCCGACCCGCCAGGAATGTTGGAAAATACTACATCCGAGAAGTTAGGTTCCCTTAGGTTAGGATATATAACGTTAAAGACGTATATAATTTCCCCACCGAGAAGTACGGGCCGACACGACCGGGATTTTGTAAAACATTACCGGCGAGGGTCTAGATGGGTTAGGTTAAGTTATATTACGATATAGACGTATATAATGTGCCCACCGAGAAGTAGGGGCCGGCCCGCCAGGAATGTTGGAAAATACTACATCCGAGATGTTAGGTTCCCTTAGGTTAGGATATATAACGTTATAGACGTATATAATGTCCCCACCGAGATGTACGGGTAGACACGACCGGGATATTGTAAAACATTACCAGCGAGGGTCTAGATGGGTTAGGTTAGGTCATATTACGATATAGACGTATATAATGTGCCCACCGAGAAGTAGGGGCCGACCCGCCAGGAATGTTGGAAAATACTACATCCGAGATGTTAGGTTCCCTTAGGTTAGGATATATAACGTTATAGACGTATATAATGTCCCCACGCCAAAGAACGGGCCGACACGACCGGGATTTTGTAAAACATTACCAGCGAGTGTCTAGATGGGTTAGGTTAGGTTACATTACGATATGGACGTATATAATGTGCCCACCGAGAAGTACGGGCCGACACGACCGGCATTTTGTAAAACATTACCAGCGAGGGTCTGGATGGGTTAGGTTAGGTTATATTACGATATAGACGTATATAATGATCCCACCGAGAATTGGCGCCGACCCGAAAGGAATGTTGTGAAATACGACATCCGAGATGTTAGGTTCCCTCAGGTTAGGATATATAAAGTTATAGACGTATATGACGTCCCCACGGAAAAGTACGGGCCGACACGACCGGCATTTTGTAAAACATTACCAGCGAGGGTCTACATGGGTTAGGTTAGGTTATATTACGATATAGACGTATATAATGTGCCCACCGAGAAGTAGGGGCCGACCCGCCAGGAATGTTGGAAAATACTACATCCGAGATGTTAGGTTCCCTTAGGTTAGGATATGTAACGTTATAGACTTATATAATGTCCCCACGGCAAAGTACGGGCCGACACGACCGGAACTTTGTAAAACATTACCAGCGAGGGTCTACATGGGTTAGGTTAGGTTATATTACGATATGGACTAATATAATGTGCCCACCGAGAAGTAGGGGCCGAACCGCCAGGAATGTTGGAAAATACTACATCCGAGATGTTAGGTTCCCTTAGGTTAGGATATATAACGTTATAGACGTATATAATGTCCCCATCGAGAAGTACGGGCCGACACGACCGGGATTTTGTAAAACATTACCAGAGGGTCTAGATGGGTTAGGTTAGTTTATATTGCGATATGGACGTATATAATGTGCCCACCGAGAAGTAGGGGCCGAGCCGCCAGGAATGTTGGAAAATACTACATCCGAGATGTTAGGTTCCCTTAGGTTAAGATATATAACGTTATAGACGTATATAATGTCCTCACCGAGATGTACGGGCAGACACGACCGGGATTTTGTAAAACATTACCAGCGAGGGTCTACATGGGTTAGGTTAGGTTACATTACGATATGGACGTATATAATGTGCCCACCGAGAAGTACGGGCCGACACGACAGGCATTTTGTAAAACATTACCAGCGAGGGTCTGGATGGGTTAGGTTAGGTTATATTACGATATAGACGTATATAATGATCCCACCGAGAATTGGCGCCGACCCGAAAGGAATGTTGTGAAATACGACATCCGAGATGTTAGGTTCCCTCAGGTTAGGATATATAAAGTTATAGACGTATATAATGTCCCCACGGAAAAGTACGGGCCGACACGACCGGGATTTTGTAAAACATTACCAGCGAGGATCTAGATGGGTTAGGTTAGGTTATATTACGATATAGACGTATATAATGCGCCCACCGGGAAGTAGGGGCCGACCAGCCAGGAATGTTGGAAAATACTACATCCGAGATGTTAGGTTCCCTTAGGTTAGGATATGTAACGTTATAGGCTTATATAATGTCCCCACGGCAAAGTACGGGCACACACGACCGGAATTTTGTAAAACATTAACAGCGAGGGTCTAGATGGGTTAGGTTAGTTTATATTGCGATATGGACGTATATAATGTGCCCACCTAGAAGTAGGGGCCGACCCGCCAGGAATGGTGGAAAATACTACATCCGAGATGTTAGGTTCCCTCAGGTTAGGATATATAACGTTATAGACGTATATAATGTCCCCACGCCAAAGAACGGGCCGACACGACCGGGATTTTGTAAAACATTACCAGCGAGTGTCTAGATGGGTTAGGTTAGGTTACATTACGATATGGACGTATATAATGTGCCCACCGAGAAGTACGGGCCGACACGACCGGCATTTTGTAAATATTACCAGCGAGGGTCTAGATGGGTTAGGTTAGGTTATATTACGATATAGACGTATATAATGATCCCACCGAGAATTGGCGCCGACCCGAAAGGAATGTTGTGAAATACGACATCCGAGATGTTAGGTTCCCTCAGGTTAGGATATATAAAGTTATAGACGTATATAATGTCCCCACGGAAAAGTACGGGCCGACACGACCGGGATTTTGTAAAACATTACCAGCGAGGATCTAGATGGGTTAGGTTAGGTTATATTACGATATAGACGTATATAATAAGCCCACCGGGAAGTAGGGGCCGACCAGACAGGAATGTTGGAAAATACTACATCCGAGATGTTAGGTTCCCTCAGGTTAGGATATATAACGTTATAGACGTATATAATGTCCCCACGCCAAAGAACGGTCCGACACGACCGGGATTTTGTAAAACATTACCAGCGAGTGTCTAGATGGGTTAGGTTAGGTTACATTACGATATGGACATATAAAATGTGCCCACCGAGAAGTACGGGCCGACACGACCGGCATTTTGTAAATATTACCAGCGAGGGTCTAGATGGGTTAGGTTAGGTTATATTACGATATAGACGTATATAATGATCCCACCGAGAATTGGCGCCGACCCGAAAGGAATGTTGTGAAATACGACATCCGAGATGTTAGGTTCCCTCAGGTTAGGATATATAAAGTTATAGACGTATATAATGTCCCCACGGAAAAGTACGGGCCGACACGACCGGGATTTTGTAAAACATTACCAGCGAGGGTCCAGATGGGTTAGGTTAGGTTATATTGCGATATAGACGTATATAATGCGCCCACCGGGAAGTAGGGGCCGACCAGCCAGGAATGTTGGAAAATACTACATCCGAGATGTTAGGTTCCCTCAGGTTAGGACATATAAAGTTATAGACGTATATAATGTCCCCACGGAAAAATACGGGCAGACACGACCGGGATTTTGTAAAACATTACCAGCGAGGGTCTAGATGGGATAGGTTAGGTTATATTACGATATGGACTAATATAATGTGCCCACCGAGAAGTAGGTGCCGACCCGCCAGGAATGTTGGAAAATACTACATCCGAGAAGCTAGGTTCCCTTAGGTTAGGATATATAACGTTAAAGACGTATATAATTTCCCCACCGAGAAGTACGGGCCGACACGACCGGGATTTTGTAAAACATTACCGGCGAGGGTCTAGATGGGTTAGGTTAGGTTATATTACGATATAGACGTATATAATGTGCCCACCGAGAAGTAGGGGCCGACCCGCCAGGAATGTTGGAAAATACTACATCCGAGATGTTAGGTTCCCTTAGGTTAAGATATATAACATTATAGACGTATATAATGTCCCCATCGAGAAGTACGGGCCGACACGACCGGGATTTTGTAAAACATTACCAGCGAGGGTCTAGATGGGTTAGGTTAGGTTATATTACGATATAGACGTATATAATGTGCCCACCGAGAAGTAGGGGCCGACCCGCCAGGAATGTTGGAAAATACCACATCCGAGATGTTAGGTTCCCTTAGGTTAGGATATATAACGTTATAGACGTATATAATGTCCCCACGGCAAAGTACGGGCCGACACGACCGGAACTTTGTAAAACATTACCAGCGAGGGTCTACATGAGTTAGGTTAGGTTATATTACGATATGGACTAATATAATGTGCCCACCGAGAAGTAGGGGCCGACCCGCCAGGAATGTTGGAAAATACTACATCCGAGATGTTAGGCTCCCTTAGGTTAGGATATATAACGTTATAGACTTATATCATGTCCCCACCGAGAAGTACGGGCCGACACGACCGGGATTTTGTAAAACATTACCGGCGAGGGTCTAGATGGGTTAGGTTAAGTTATATTACGATATAGACGTATATAATGTGCCCACCGAGAAGTAGGGGCCGGCCCGCCAGGAATGTTGGAAAATACTACATCCGAGATGTTAGGTTCCCTTAGGTTAGGATATATAACGTTATAGACGTATATAATGTCCCCACCGAGATGTACGGGTAGACACGACCGGGATATTGTAAAACATTACCAGCGAGGGTCTAGATGGGTTAGGTTAGGTCATATTACGATATAGACGTAAATAATGTGCCCACCGAGAAGTAGGGGCCGACCCGCCAGGAATGTTGGAAAATACTACATCCGAGATGTTAGGTTCCCTCAGGTTAGGATATATAACGTTATAGACGTATATAATGTCCCCACGCCAAAGAACGGGCCGACACGACCGGGATTTTGTAAAACATTACCAGCGAGTGTCTAGATGGGTTAGGTTAGGTTACATTACGATATGGACGTATATAATGTGCCCACCGAGAAGTACGGTCCGACACGACCGGGATTTTGTAAAACATTACAGGCGAGGGTCTAGATGGGTTAGGTTAGGTTATATTACGATATAGACGTATATAATGTGCCCACCGGGAAGTAGGGGCCGACCCGCCAGGAATGTTGGAAAATACTACATCCGAGAAGCTAGGTTCCCTTAGGTTAGGATATATAACGTTAAAGACTTATATAATGTCCCCACGGCAAAGTACGGGCACACACGACCGGAATTTTGTAAAACATTAACAGCGAGGGTCTAGATGGGTTAGGTTAGTTTATATTGCGATATGGACGTATATAATGTGCCCACCTAGAAGTAGGGGCCGACCCGCCAGGATTGGTGGAAAATACTACATCCGAGATGTTAGGTTCCATTAGGTTAGGATATATAACGTTATAGTCGTATATAATGTCCCCATCGAGAAGTACGGGCCGACACGACCGGGATTTTGTAAAACATTACCAGCGAGGGTCTAGATGGGTTAGGTTAGGTTATATTACGATATAGACGTATATAATGTGCCCACCGAGAAGTAGGGGCCGGCCCGCCAGGAATGTTGGAAAATACTACATCCGAGATGTTAGGTTCCCTCAGGTTAGGATATATAAAGTTATAGACGTATATGACGTCCCCACGGAAAAGTACGGGCCGACACGACCGGGATTTTGTAAAACATTACCAGCGAGGGTCTACATGGGTTAGGTTAGGTTATATTACGATATAGACGTATATAATGTGCCCACCGAGAAGTAGGGGCCGACCCGCCAGGAATGTTGGAAAATACTACATCCGAGATGTTAGGTTCCCTTAGGTTAAGATATATAACGTTATAGACGTATATAATGTCCTCACCGAGATGTACGGGCAGACACGACCGGGATTTTGTAAAACATTACCAGCGAGGGTCTACATGGGTTAGGTTAGGTTACATTACGATATGGACGTATATAATGTGCCCACCGAGAAGTACGGGCCGACACGACCGGCATTTTGTAAAACATTACCAGCGAGGGTCTGGATGGGTTAGGTTAGGTTATATTACGATATAGACGTATATAATGATCCCACCGAGAATTGGCGCCGACCCGAAAGGAATGTTGTGAAATACGACATCCGAGATGTTAGGTTCCCTCAGGTTAGGATATATAAAGTTATAGACGTATATAATGTCCCCACGGAAAAGTACGGGCCGACACGACCGGGATTTTGTAAAACATTACCAGCGAGGATCTAGATGGGTTAGGTTAGGTTATATTACGATATAGACGTATATAATGCGCCCACCGGGAAGTAGGGGCCGACCAGCCAGGAATGTTGGAAAATACTACATCCGAGATGTTAGGTTCCCTCAGGTTAGGATATATAACGTTATAGACGTATATAATGTCCCCACGCCAAAGAACGGGCCGACACGACCGGGATTTTGTAAAACATTACCAGCGAGTGTCTAGATGGGTTAGGTTAGGTTACATTACCATATGGACGTATATAATGTGCCCACCGAGAAGTACGGGCCGACACGACCGGCATTTTGTAAATATTACCAGCGAGGGTCTAGATGGGTTAGGTTAGGTTATATTACGATATAGACGTATATAATGATCCCACCGAGAATTGGCGCCGACCCGAAAGGAATGTTGTGAAATACGACATCCGAGATGTTAGGTTCCCTCAGGTTAGGACATATAAAGTTATAGACGTATATAATGTCCCCACGGAAAAATACGGGCAGACACGACCGGAACTTTGTAAAACATTACCAGCGAGGGTCTACATGGGTTAGGTTAGGTTATATTACGATATGGACTAATATAATGTGCCCACCGAGAAGTAGGTGCCGACCCGCCAGGAATGTTGGAAAATACTACATCCGAGAAGCTAGGTTCCCTTAGGTTAGGATATATAACGTTAAAGACGTATATAATTTCCCCACCGAGAAGTACGGGCCGACACGACCGGGATTTTGTAAAACATTACCGGCGAGGGTCTAGATGGGTTAGGTTAGGTTATATTACGATATAGACGTATATAATGTGCCCACCGAGAAGTAGGGGCCGACCCGCCAGGAATGTTGGAAAATACTACATCCGAGATGTTAGGTTCCCTTAGGTTAAGATATATAACATTATAGACGTATATAATGTCCCCATCGAGAAGTACGGGCCGACACGACCGGGATTTTGTAAAACATTACCAGCGAGGGTCTAGATGGGTTAGGTTAGGTTATATTACGATATAGACGTATATAATGTGCCCACCGAGAAGTAGGGGCCGACCCGCCAGGAATGTTGGAAAATACCACATCCGAGATGTTAGGTTCCCTTAGGTTAGGATATATAACGTTATAGACGTATATAATGTCCCCACGGCAAAGTACGGGCCGACACGACCGGAACTTTGTAAAACATTACCAGCGAGGGTCTACATGAGTTAGGTTAGGTTATATTACGATATGGACTAATATAATGTGCCCACCGAGAAGTAGGGGCCGACCCGCCAGGAATGTTGGAAAATACTACATCCGAGATGTTAGGCTCCCTTAGGTTAGGATATATAACGTTATAGACTTATATCATGTCCCCACCGAGAAGTACGGGCCGACACGACCGGGATTTTGTAAAACATTACCGGCGAGGGTCTAGATGGGTTAGGTTAAGTTATATTACGATATAGACGTATATAATGTGCCCACCGAGAAGTAGGGGCCGGCCCGCCAGGAATGTTGGAAAATACTACATCCGAGATGTTAGGTTCCCTTAGGTTAGGATATATAACGTTATAGACGTATATAATGTCCCCACCGAGATGTACGGGTAGACACGACCGGGATATTGTAAAACATTACCAGCGAGGGTCTAGATGGGTTAGGTTAGGTCATATTACGATATAGACGTAAATAATGTGCCCACCGAGAAGTAGGGGCCGACCCGCCAGGAATGTTGGAAAATACTACATCCGAGATGTTAGGTTCCCTTAGGTTAGGATATATAACGTTATAGACGTATATAATGTCCCCACGCCAAAGAACGGGCCGACACGACCGGGATTTTGTAAAACATTACCAGCGAGTGTCTAGATGGGTTAGGTTAGGTTACATTACGATATGGACGTATATAATGTGCCCACCGAGAAGTACGGGCCGACACGACCGGCATTTTGTAAAACATTACCAGCGAGGGTCTGGATGGGTTAGGTTAGGTTATATTACGATATAGACATATATAATGATCCCACCGAGAATTGGCGCCGACCCGAAAGGAATGTTGTGAAATACGACATCCGAGATGTTAGGTTCCCTCAGGTTAGGATATATAAAGTTATAGACGTATATAATGTCCCCACGGAAAAGTACGGGCCGACACGACCGGGATTTTGTAAAACATTACCAGCGAGGATCTAGATGGGTTAGGTTAGGTTATATTACGATATAGACGTATATAATGCGCCCACCGGGAAGTAGGGGCCGACCAGCCACGAATGTTGGAAAATACTACATCCGAGATGTTAGGTTCCCTCAGGTTAGGATATATAACGTTATAGACGTATATAATGTCCCCACGCCAAAGAACGGGCCGACACGACCGGGATTTTGTAAAACATTACCAGCGAGTGTCTAGATGGGTTAGGTTAGGTTACATTACGATATGGACGTATATAATGTGCCCACCGAGAAGTACGGTCCGACACGACCGGGATTTTGTAAAACATTACCGGCGAGGGTCTAGATGGGTTAGGTTAGGTTATATTACGATATAGACGTATATAATGTGCCCACCGGGAAGTAGGGGCCGACCCGCCAGGAATGTTGGAAAATACTACATCCGAGAAGCTAGGTTCCCTTAGGTTAGGATATATAACGTTAAAGACTTATATAATGTCCCCACGGCAAAGTACGGGCACACACGACCGGAATTTTGTAAAACATTAACAGCGAGGGTCTAGATGGGTTAGGTTAGTTTATATTGCGATATGGACGTATATAATGTGCCCACCTAGAAGTAGGGGCCGACCCGCCAGGATTGGTGGAAAATACTACATCCGAGATGTTAGGTTCCATTAGGTTAGGATATATAACGTTATAGTCGTATATAATGTCCCCATCGAGAAGTACGGGCCGACACGACCGGGATTTTGTAAAACATTACCAGCGAGGGTCTAGATGGGTTAGGTTAGGTTATATTACGATATAGACGTATATAATGTGCCCACCGAGAAGTAGGGGCCGGCCCGCCAGGAATGTTGGAAAATACTACATCCGAGATGTTAGGTTCCCTCAGGTTAGGATATATAACGTTATAGACGTATATAATGTCCTCACCGAGATGTACGGGCAGACACGACCGGGATTTTGTAAAACATTACCAGCGAGGGTCTACATGGGTTAGGTTAGGTTATATTACGATATAGACGTATGTAATGTGCCCACCGAGAAGTAGGGGCCGACCCGCCAGGAATGTTGGAAAATACTACATCCGAGATGTTAGGTTCCCTTAGGTTAAGATATATAACGTTATAGACGTATATAATGTCCTCACCGAGATGTACGGGCAGACACGACCGGGATTTTGTAAAACATTACCAGCGAGGGTCTACATGGGTTAGGTTAGGTTACATTACGATATGGACGTATATAATGTGCCCACCGAGAAGTACGGGCCGACACGACCGGCATTTTGTAAAACATTACCAGCGAGGGTCTGGATGGGTTAGGTTAGGTTATATTACGATATAGACGTATATAATGATCCCACCGAGAATTGGCGCCGACCCGAAAGGAATGTTGTGAAATACGACATCCGAGATGTTAGGTTCCCTCAGGTTAGGATATATAAAGTTATAGACGTATATAATGTCCCCACGGAAAAGTACGGGCCGACACGACCGGGATTTTGTAAAACATTACCAGCGAGGATCTAGATGGGTTAGGTTAGGTTATATTACGATATAGACGTATATAATGCGCCCACCGGGAAGTAGGGGCCGACCAGCCAGGAATGTTGGAAAATACTACATCCGAGATGTTAGGTTCCCTCAGGTTAGGATATATAACGTTATAGACGTATATAATGTCCCCACGCCAAAGAACGGGCCGACACGACCGGGATTTTGTAAAACATTACCAGCGAGTGTCTAGATGGGTTAGGTTAGGTTACATTACCATATGGACGTATATAATGTGCCCACCGAGAAGTACGGGCCGACACGACCGGCATTTTGTAAATATTACCAGCGAGGGTCTAGATGGGTTAGGTTAGGTTATATTACGATATAGACGTATATAATGATCCCACCGAGAATTGGCGCCGACCCGAAAGGAATGTTGTGAAATACGACATCCGAGATGTTAGGTTCCCTCAGGTTAGGATATATAAAGTTATAGACGTATATAATGTCCCCACGGCAAAGTACGGGCCGACACGACCGGAACTTTGTAAAACATTACCAGCGAGGGTCTACATGGGTTAGGTTAGGTTATATTACGATATGGACTAATATAATGTGCCCACCGAGAAGTAGGGGCCGACCCGCCAGGAATGTTGGAAAATACTACATCCGAGATGTTAGGCTCCCTTAGGTTAGGATATATAACGTTATAGACTTATATCATGTCCCCACGGCAAAGTACGGGCCGACACGCCCGGAATTTAGTAAAACATTACCAGCGAGGGTCTAGATGGGTTAGGTTAGGTTATATTACGATATAGACGTATATAATGTGCCCACCGAGAAGTAGGGGCCGACCCGCCAGGAATGTTGGAAAATACTACATCCGAGATGTTAGGTTCCCTTAGGTTAAGATATATAACGTTATAGACGTATATAATGTCCTCACCGAGATGTACGGGCAGACACGACCGGGATTTTGTAAAACATTACCAGCGAGGGTCTACATGGGTTAGGTTAGGTTACATTACGATATGGACGTATATAATGTGCCCACCGAGAAGTACGGGCCGACACGACCGGCATTTTGTAAAACATTACCAGCGAGGGTCTGGATGGGTTAGGTTAGGTTATATTACGATATAGACGTATATAATGATCCCACCGAGAATTGGCGCCGACCCGAAAGGAATGTTGTGAAATACGACATCCGAGATGTTAGGTTCCCTCAGGTTAGGATATATAAAGTTATAGACGTATATAATGTCCCCACGGAAAAGTACGGGCCGACACGACCGGGATTTTGTAAAACATTACCAGCGAGGATCTAGATGGGTTAGGTTAGGTTATATTACGATATAGACGTATATAATGCGCCCACCGGGAAGTAGGGGCCGACCAGCCAGGAATGTTGGAAAATACTACATCCGAGATGTTAGGTTCCCTCAGGTTAGGATATATAACGTTATAGACGTATATAATGTCCCCACGCCAAAGAACGGGCCGACACGACCGGGATTTTGTAAAACATTACCAGCGAGTGTCTAGATGGGTTAGGTTAGGTTACATTACCATATGGACGTATATAATGTGCCCACCGAGAAGTACGGGCCGACACGACCGGCATTTTGTAAATATTACCAGCGAGGGTCTAGATGGGTTAGGTTAGGTTATATTACGATATAGACGTATATAATGATCCCACCGAGAATTGGCGCCGACCCGAAAGGAATGTTGTGAAATACGACATCCGAGATGTTAGGTTCCCTCAGGTTAGGACATATAAAGTTATAGACGTATATAATGTCCCCACGGAAAAATACGGGCAGACACGACCGGAACTTTGTAAAACATTACCAGCGAGGGTCTACATGGGTTAGGTTAGGTTATATTACGATATGGACTAATATAATGTGCCCACCGAGAAGTAGGTGCCGACCCGCCAGGAATGTTGGAAAATACTACATCCGAGAAGCTAGGTTCCCTTAGGTTAGGATATATAACGTTAAAGACGTATATAATTTCCCCACCGAGAAGTACGGGCCGACACGACCGGGATTTTGTAAAACATTACCGGCGAGGGTCTAGATGGGTTAGGTTAGGTTATATTACGATATAGACGTATATAATGTGCCCACCGAGAAGTAGGGGCCGACCCGCCAGGAATGTTGGAAAATACTACATCCGAGATGTTAGGTTCCCTTAGGTTAAGATATATAACATTATAGACGTATATAATGTCCCCATCGAGAAGTACGGGCCGACACGACCGGGATTTTGTAAAACATTACCAGCGAGGGTCTAGATGGGTTAGGTTAGGTTATATTACGATATAGACGTATATAATGTGCCCACCGAGAAGTAGGGGCCGACCCGCCAGGAATGTTGGAAAATACCACATCCGAGATGTTAGGTTCCCTTAGGTTAGGATATATAACGTTATAGACGTATATAATGTCCCCACGGCAAAGTACGGGCCGACACGACCGGAACTTTGTAAAACATTACCAGCGAGGGTCTACATAAGTTAGGTTAGGTTATATTACGATATGGACTAATATAATGTGCCCACCGAGAAGTAGGGGCCGACCCGCCAGGAATGTTGGAAAATACTACATCCGAGATGTTAGGCTCCCTTAGGTTAGGATATATAACGTTATAGACTTATATCATGTCCCCACCGAGAAGTACGGGCCGACACGACCGGGATTTTGTAAAACATTACCGGCGAGGGTCTAGATGGGTTAGGTTAAGTTATATTACGATATAGACGTATATAATGTGCCCACCGAGAAGTAGGGGCCGGCCCGCCAGGAATGTTGGAAAATACTACATCCGAGATGTTAGGTTCCCTTAGGTTAGGATATATAACGTTATAGACGTATATAATGTCCCCACCGAGATGTACGGGTAGACACGACCGGGATATTGTAAAACATTACCAGCGAGGGTCTAGATGGGTTAGGTTAGGTCATATTACGATATAGACGTAAATAATATGCCCACCGAGAAGTAGGGGCCGACCCGCCAGGAATGTTGGAAAATACTACATCCGAGATGTTAGGTTCCCTTAGGTTAGGATATATAACGTTATAGACGTATATAATGTCCCCACGCCAAAGAACGGGCCGACACGACCGGGATTTTGTAAAACATTACCAGCGAGTGTCTAGATGGGTTAGGTTAGGTTACATTACGATATGGACGTATATAATGTGCCCACCGAGAAGTACGGTCCGACACGACCGGGATTTTGTAAAACATTACCGGCGAGGGTCTAGATGGGTTAGGTTAGGTTATATTACGATATAGACGTATATAATGTGCCCACCGGGAAGTAGGGGCCGACCCGCCAGGAATGTTGGAAAATACTACATCCGAGAAGCTAGGTTCCCTTAGGTTAGGATATATAACGTTAAAGACTTATATAATGTCCCCACGGCAAAGTACGGGCACACACGACCGGAATTTTGTAAAACATTAACAGCGAGGGTCTAGATGGGTTAGGTTAGTTTATATTGCGATATGGACGTATATAATGTGCCCACCTAGAAGTAGGGGCCGACCCGCCAGGATTGGTGGAAAATACTACATCCGAGATGTTAGGTTCCATTAGGTTAGGATATATAACGTTATAGTCGTATATAATGTCCCCATCGAGAAGTACGGGCCGACACGACCGGGATTTTGTAAAACATTACCAGCGAGGGTCTAGATGGGTTAGGTTAGGTTATATTACGATATAGACGTATATAATGTGCCCACCGAGAAGTAGGGGCCGGCCCGCCAGGAATGTTGGAAAATACTACATCCGAGATGTTAGGTTCCCTCAGGTTAGGATATATAACGTTATAGACGTATATAATGTCCTCACCGAGATGTACGGGCAGACACGACCGGGATTTTGTAAAACATTACCAGCGAGGGTCTACATGGGTTAGGTTAGGTTATATTACGATATAGACGTATATAATGTGCCCACCGAGAAGTAGGGGCCGACCCGCCAGGAATGTTGGAAAATACTACATCCGAGATGTTAGGTTCCCTTAGGTTAAGATATATAACGTTATAGACGTATATAATGTCCTCACCGAGATGTACGGGCAGACACGACCGGGATTTTGTAAAACATTACCAGCGAGGGTCTACATGGGTTAGGTTAGGTTACATTACGATATGGACGTATATAATGTGCCCACCGAGAAGTACGGGCCGACACGACCGGCATTTTGTAAAACATTACCAGCGAGGGTCTGGATGGGTTAGGTTAGGTTATATTACGATATAGACGTATATAATGATCCCACCGAGAATTGGCGCCGACCCGAAAGGAATGTTGTGAAATACGACATCCGAGATGTTAGGTTCCCTCAGGTTAGGATATATAAAGTTATAGACGTATATAATGTCCCCACGGAAAAGTACGGGCCGACACGACCGGGATTTTGTAAAACATTACCAGCGAGGATCTAGATGGGTTAGGTTAGGTTATATTACGATATAGACGTATATAATGCGCCCACCGGGAAGTAGGGGCCGACCAGCCAGGAATGTTGGAAAATACTACATCCGAGATGTTAGGTTCCCTCAGGTTAGGATATATAACGTTATAGACGTATATAATGTCCCCACGCCAAAGAACGGGCCGACACGACCGGGATTTTGTAAAACATTACCAGCGAGTGTCTAGATGGGTTAGGTTAGGTTACATTACCATATGGACGTATATAATGTGCCCACCGAGAAGTACGGGCCGACACGACCGGCATTTTGTAAATATTACCAGCGAGGGTCTAGATGGGTTAGGTTAGGTTATATTACGATATAGACGTATATAATGATCCCACCGAGAATTGGCGCCGACCCGAAAGGAATGTTGTGAAATACGACATCCGAGATGTTAGGTTCCCTCAGGTTAGGATATATAAAGTTATAGACGTATATAATGTCCCCACGGCAAAGTACGGGCCGACACGACCGGAACTTTGTAAAACATTACCAGCGAGGGTCTACATGGGTTAGGTTAGGTTATATTACGATATGGACTAATATAATGTGCCCACCGAGAAGTAGGGGCCGACCCGCCAGGAATGTTGGAAAATACTACATCCGAGATGTTAGGCTCCCTTAGGTTAGGATATATAACGTTATAGACTTATATCATGTCCCCACGGCAAAGTACGGGCCGACACGCCCGGAATTTAGTAAAACATTACCAGCGAGGGTCTAGATGGGTTAGGTTAGGTTATATTACGATATAGACGTATATAATGTGCCCACCGAGAAGTAGGGGCCGACCCGCCAGGAATGTTGGAAAATACTACATCCGAGATGTTAGGTTCCCTTAGGTTAAGATATATAACGTTATAGACGTATATAATGTCCTCACCGAGATGTACGGGCCGACACGACCGGGATTTTGTAAAACATTACCAGCGAGGGTCTACATGGGTTAGGTTAGGTTATATTACGATATAGACGTATATAATGTGCCCACCGAGAAGTAGGGGAGGACCCGCCAGGAATGTTGGAAAATACTGCATCCGAGATGTTAGGTTCCCATAGGTTAGGATATGTAACGTTATAGACTTATATAATGTCCCCACGGCAAAGTACGGGCACACACGACCGGAATTTTGTAAAACATTAACAGCGAGGGTCTAGATGGGTTAGGTTAGGTCATATTACGATATAGACGTATATAATGTGCCCACCGAGAAGTAGGGGCCGACCCGCCAGGAATGTTGGAAAATACTACATCCGAGATGTTAGGTTCCCTTAGGTTAGGATATGTAACGTTATAGACTTATATCATGTCCCCACGGCAAAGTACGGGCCGACACGCCCGGAATTTAGTAAAACATTACCAGCGAGGGTCTAGATGGGTTAGGTTAGGTTATATTACGATATAGACGTATATAATGTGCCCACCGAGAAGTAGGGGCCGACCCGCCAGGAATGTTGGAAAATACTACATCCGAGATGTTAGGTTCCCTTAGGTTAAGATATATAACGTTATAGACGTATATAATGTCCTCACCGAGATGTACGGGCCGACACGACCGGGATTTTGTAAAACATTACCAGCGAGGGTCTACATGGGTTAGGTTAGGTTATATTACGATATAGACGTATATAATGTGCCCACCGAGAAGTAGGGGAGGACCCGCCAGGAATGTTGGAAAATACTGCATCCGAGATGTTAGGTTCCCATAGGTTAGGATATGTAACGTTATAGACTTATATAATGTCCCCACGGCAAAGTACGGGCACACACGACCGGAATTTTGTAAAACATTAACAGCGAGGGTCTAGATGGGTTAGGTTAGGTCATATTACGATATAGACGTATGTAATGTGCCCACCGAGAAGTAGGGGCCGACCCGCCAGGAATGTTGGAAAATACTACATCCGAGATGTTAGGTTCCCTTAGGTTAGGATATGTAACGTTATAGACTTATATAATGTCCCCACGGCAAAGTACGGGCACACACGACCGGAATTTTGTAAAACATTAACAGCGAGGGTCTAGATGGGTTAGGTTAGTTTATATTGCGATATGGACGTATATAATGTGCCCACCTAGAAGTAGGGGCCGACCCGCCAGGATTGGTGGAAAATACTACATCCGAGATGTTAGGTTCCCTTAGGTTAGGATATATAACGTTATAGACGTATATAATGTCCCCACGCCAAAGAACGGGCCGACACGACCGGGATTTTGTAAAACATTACCAGCGAGGGTCTAGATGGGTTAGGTTAGGTTATATTACGATATAGACGTATATAATGTGCCCACCGAGAAGTAAGGGCCGACCCGCCAGGAATGTTGGAAAATACTACATCCGAGATGTTAGGCTCCCTTAGGTTAGGATATATAACGTTATAGACTTATATCATGTCCCCACGGCAAAGTACGGGCCGACACGCCCGGAATTTTGTAAAACATTACCAGTGAGGGTCTAGATGGGTTAGGTTAGTTTATATTGCGATATGGACGTATATAATGTGCCCACCGAGAAGTAGGGGCCGACCCGCCAGGAATGTTGGAAAATACTACATCCGAGATGTTAGGTTCCCTTAGGTTAAGATATATAACATTATAGACGTATATAATGTCCCCATCGAGAAGTACGGGCCGACACGACCGGGATTTTGTAAAACATTACCAGCGAGGGTCTAGATGGGTTAGGTTAGGTTATATTACGATATAGACGTATATAATGTGCCCACCGAGAAGTAGGGGCCGACCCGCCAGGAATGTTGGAAAATACCACATCCGAGATGTTAGGTTCCCTTAGGTTAGGATATATAACGTTATAGACGTATATAATGTCCCCACGGCAAAGTACGGGCCGACACGACCGGAACTTTGTAAAACATTACCAGCGAGGGTCTACATGAGTTAGGTTAGGTTATATTACGATATGGACTAATATAATGTGCCCACCGAGAAGTAGGGGCCGACCCGCCAGGAATGTTGGAAAATACTACATCCGAGATGTTAGGCTCCCTTAGGTTAGGATATATAACGTTATAGACTTATATCATGTCCCCACCGAGAAGTACGGGCCGACACGACCGGGATTTTGTAAAACATTACCGGCGAGGGTCTAGATGGGTTAGGTTAAGTTATATTACGATATAGACGTATATAATGTGCCCACCGAGAAGTAGGGGCCGGCCCGCCAGGAATGTTGGAAAATACTACATCCGAGATGTTAGGTTCCCTTAGGTTAGGATATATAACGTTATAGACGTATATAATGTCCCCACCGAGATGTACGGGTAGACACGACCGGGATATTGTAAAACATTACCAGCGAGGGTCTAGATGGGTTAGGTTAGGTCATATTACGATATAGACGTAAATAATGTGCCCACCGAGAAGTAGGGGCCGACCCGCCAGGAATGTTGGAAAATACTACATCCGAGATGTTAGGTTCCCTTAGGTTAGGATATATAACGTTATAGACGTATATAATGTCCCCACGACAAAGAACGGGCCGACACGACCGGGATTTTGTAAAACATTACCAGCGAGTGTCTAGATGGGTTAGGTTAGGTTACATTACGATATGGACGTATATAATGTGCCCACCGAGAAGTACGGGCCGACACGACCGGCATTTTGTAAAACATTACCAGCGAGGGTCTGGATGGGTTAGGTTAGGTTATATTACGATATAGACGTATATAATGATCCCACCGAGAATTGGCGCCGACCCGAAAGGAATGTTGTGAAATACGACATCCGAGATGTTAGGTTCCCTCAGGTTAGGATATATAAAGTTATAGACGTATATAATGTCCCCACGGAAAAGTACGGGCCGACACGACCGGGATTTTGTAAAACATTACCAGCGAGGATCTAGATGGGTTAGGTTAGGTTATATTACGATATAGACGTATATAATGCGCCCACCGGGAAGTAGGGGCCGACCAGCCACGAATGTTGGAAAATACTACATCCGAGATGTTAGGTTCCCTTAGGTTAGGATATGTAACGTTATAGACATATATAATGTCCCCACGGCAAAGTACGGGCACACACGACCGGAATTTTGTAAAACATTAACAGCGAGGGTCTAGATGGGTTAGGTTAGTTTATATTGCGATATGGACGTATATAATGTGCCCACCTAGAAGTAGGGGCCGACCCGCCAGGATTGGTGGAAAATACTACATCCGAGATGTTAGGTTCCCTTAGGTTAGGATATATAACGTTATAGACGTATATAATGTCCCCACGCCAAAGAACGGGCCGACACGACCGGGATTTTGTAAAACATTACCAGCGAGGGTCTAGATGGGTTAGGTTAGGTTATATTACGATATAGACGTATATAATGTGCCCACCGAGAAGTAAGGGCCGACCCGCCAGGAATGTTGGAAAATACTACATCCGAGATGTTAGGCTCCCTTAGGTTAGGATATATAACGTTATAGACTTATATCATGTCCCCACGGCAAAGTACGGGCCGACACGCCCGGAATTTTGTAAAACATTACCAGTGAGGGTCTAGATGGGTTAGGTTAGTTTATATTGCGATATGGACGTATATAATGTGCCCACCGAGAAGTAGGGGCCGACCCGCCAGGAATGTTGGAAAATACTACATCCGAGATGTTAGGTTCCCTTAGGTTAAGATATATAACATTATAGACGTATATAATGTCCCCATCGAGAAGTACGGGCCGACACGACCGGGATTTTGTAAAACATTACCAGCGAGGGTCTAGATGGGTTAGGTTAGGTTATATTACGATATAGACGTATATAATGTGCCCACCGAGAAGTAGGGGCCGACCCGCCAGGAATGTTGGAAAATACCACATCCGAGATGTTAGGTTCCCTTAGGTTAGGATATATAACGTTATAGACGTATATAATGTCCCCACGGCAAAGTACGGGCCGACACGACCGGAACTTTGTAAAACATTACCAGCGAGGGTCTACATGAGTTAGGTTAGGTTATATTACGATATGGACTAATATAATGTGCCCACCGAGAAGTAGGGGCCGACCCGCCAGGAATGTTGGAAAATACTACATCCGAGATGTTAGGCTCCCTTAGGTTAGGATATATAACGTTATAGACTTATATCATGTCCCCACCGAGAAGTACGGGCCGACACGACCGGGATTTTGTAAAACATTACCGGCGAGGGTCTAGATGGGTTAGGTTAAGTTATATTACGATATAGACGTATATAATGTGCCCACCGAGAAGTAGGGGCCGGCCCGCCAGGAATGTTGGAAAATACTACATCCGAGATGTTAGGTTCCCTTAGGTTAGGATATATAACGTTATAGACGTATATAATGTCCCCACCGAGATGTACGGGTAGACACGACCGGGATATTGTAAAACATTACCAGCGAGGGTCTAGATGGGTTAGGTTAGGTCATATTACGATATAGACGTAAATAATGTGCCCACCGAGAAGTAGGGGCCGACCCGCCAGGAATGTTGGAAAATACTACATCCGAGATGTTAGGTTCCCTTAGGTTAGGATATATAACGTTATAGACGTATATAATGTCCCCACGACAAAGAACGGGCCGACACGACCGGGATTTTGTAAAACATTACCAGCGAGTGTCTAGATGGGTTAGGTTAGGTTACATTACGATATGGACGTATATAATGTGCCCACCGAGAAGTACGGGCCGACACGACCGGCATTTTGTAAAACATTACCAGCGAGGGTCTGGATGGGTTAGGTTAGGTTATATTACGATATAGACGTATATAATGATCCCACCGAGAATTGGCGCCGACCCGAAAGGAATGTTGTGAAATACGACATCCGAGATGTTAGGTTCCCTCAGGTTAGGATATATAAAGTTATAGACGTATATAATGTCCCCACGGAAAAGTACGGGCCGACACGACCGGGATTTTGTAAAACATTACCAGCGAGGATCTAGATGGGTTAGGTTAGGTTATATTACGATATAGACGTATATAATGCGCCCACCGGGAAGTAGGGGCCGACCAGCCACGAATGTTGGAAAATACTACATCCGAGATGTTAGGTTCCCTCAGGTTAGGATATATAACGTTATAGACGTATATAATGTCCCCACGCCAAAGAACGGGCCGACACGACCGGGATTTTGTAAAACATTACCAGCGAGTGTCTAGATGGGTTAGGTTAGGTTACATTACGATATGGACGTATATAATGTGCCCACCGAGAAGTACGGTCCGACACGACCGGGATTTTGTAAAACATTACCGGCGAGGGTCTAGATGGGTTAGGTTAGGTTATATTACGATATAGACGTATATAATGTGCCCACCGGGAAGTAGGGGCCGACCCGCCAGGAATGTTGGAAAATACTACATCCGAGAAGCTAGGTTCCCTTAGGTTAGGATATATAACGTTAAAGACTTATATAATGTCCCCACGGCAAAGTACGGGCACACACGACCGGAATTTTGTAAAACATTACCAGCGAGGGTCTACATGGGTTAGGTTAGGTTATATTACGATATAGACGTATATAATGTGCCCACCGAGAAGTAGGGGCCGACCCGCCAGGAATGTTGGAAAATGCTACATCCGAGATGTTAGGTTCCCTTAGGTTAAGATATATAACGTTATAGACGTATATAATGTCCTCACCGAGATGTACGGGCAGACACGACCGGGATTTTGTAAAACTTTACCAGCGAGGGTCTACATGGGTTAGGTTAGGTTACATTACGATATGGACGTATATAATGTGCCCACCGAGAAGTACGGGCCGACACGACCGGCATTTTGTAAAACATTACCAGCGAGGGTCTGGATGGGTTAGGTTAGGTTATGTTACGATATAGACGTATATAATGATCCCACCGAGAATTGGCGCCGACCCGAAAGGAATGTTGTGAAATACGACATCCGAGATGTTAGGTTCCCTCAGGTTAGGATATATAAAGTTATAGACGTATATAATGTCCCCACGGAAAAGTACGGGCCGACACGACCGGGATTTTGTAAAACATTACCAGCGAGGATCTAGATGGGTTAGGTTAGGTTATATTACGATATAGACGTATATAATGCGCCCACCGGGAAGTAGGGGCCGACCAGCCAGGAATGTTGGAAAATACTACATCCGAGATGTTAGGTTCCCTCAGGTTAGGATATATAACGTTATAGACGTATATAATGTCCCCACGCCAAAGAACGGGCCGACACGACCGGGATTTTGTAAAACATTACCAGCGAGTGTCTAGATGGGTTAGGTTAGGTTATCTTACGATATAGACGTATATAATGCGCCCACCGGGAAGTAGGGGTCGACCAGCCAGGAATGTTGGAAAATACTACATCCGAGATGTTAGGTTCCCTCAGGTTAGGATATATAACGTTATAGACGTATATAATGTCCCCACGCCAAAGAACGGGCCGACACGACCGGGATTTTGTAAAACATTACCAGCGAGTGTCTAGATGGGTTAGGTTAGGTGACATTACCATATGGACGTATATAATGTGCCCACCGAGAAGTACGGGCCGACACGACCGGCATTTTGCAAATATTACCAGCGAGGGTCTAGATGGGTTAGGTTAGGTTATATTACGATATAGACGTATATAATGATCCCACCGAGAATTGGCGCCGACCCGAAAGGAATGTTGTGAAATACGACATCCGAGATGTTAGGTTCCCTCAGGTTAGGATATATAAAGTTATAGACGTATATAATGTCCCCACGGCAAAGTACGGGCCGACACGACCCGAACTTTGTAAAACATTACCAGCGAGGGTCTACATGGGTTAGGTTAGGTTATATTACGATATGGACTAATATAATGTGCCCACCGAGAAGTAGGGGCCGACCCGCCAGGAATGTTGGAAAATACTACATCCGAGATGTTAGGCTCCCTTAGGTTAGGATATATAACGTTATAGACTTATATCATGTCCCCACGGCAAAGTACGGGCCGACACGCCCGGAATTTAGTAAAACATTACCAGCGAGGGTCTAGATGGGTTAGGTTAGGTTATATTACGATATAGACGTATATAATGTGCCCACCGAGAAGTAGGGGCCGACCCGCCAGGAATGTTGGAAAATACTACATCCGAGATGTTAGGTTCCCTTAGGTTAAGATATATAACGTTATAGACGTATATAATGTCCTCACCGAGATGTACGGGCCGACACGACCGGGATTTTGTAAAACATTACCAGCGAGGGTCTACATGGGTTAGGTTAGGTTATATTACGATATAGACGTATATAATGTGCCCACCGAGAAGTAGGGGCCGACCCGCCAGGAATGTTGGAAAATACTACATCCGAGATGTTAGGCTCCCTTAGGTTAGGATATATAACGTTATAGACTTATATAATGTCCCCACGGCAAAGTACGGGCCGACACGCCCGGAATTTTGTAAAACATTACCAGCGAGGGTCTAGATGGGTTAGGTTAGTTTATATTGCGATATGGACGTATATAATGTGCCCACCGAGAAGTAGGGGCCGACCCGCCAGGAATGTTGGAAAATACTACATCCGAGATGTTAGGTTCCCTTAGGTTAAGATATATAACATTGTAGACGTATATAATGTCCCCATCGAGAAGTACGGGCCGACACGACCGGGATTTTGTAAAACATTACCAGCGAGGGTCTAGATGGGTTAGCTTAGGTTATATTACGATATAGACGTATATAATGTGCCCACCGAGAAGTAGGGGCCGGCCCGCCAGGAATGTTGGAAAATACTACATCCGAGATGTTAGGTTCCCTTAGGTTAGGATATATAACGTTATAGACGTATATAATGTCCCCACCGAGATGTACGGGTAGACACGACCGGGATATTGTAAAACATTACCAGCGAGGGTCTAGATGGGTTAGGTTAGGTCATATTACGATATAGACGTATATAATGTGCCCACCGAGAAGTAGGGGCCGACCCGCCAGGAATGTTGGAAAATACTACATCCGAGATGTTAGGTTCCCTTAGGTTAGGATATATAACGTTATAGACTTATATCATGTCCCCACGGCAAAGTACGGGCCGACACGCCCGGAATTTAGTAAAACATTACCAGCGAGGGTCTAGATGGGTTAGGTTAGTTTATATTGCGATATGGACGTATATAATGTGCCCACCGAGAAGTAGGGGCCGACCCGCCAGGAATGTTTGAAAATACTACATCCGAGATGTTAGGTTCCCTTAGGTTAAGATATATAACGTTATAGACGTATATAATGTCCTCACCGAGATGTACGGGCCGACACGACCGGGATTTTGTAAAACATTACCAGCGAGGGTCTACATGGGTTAGGTTAGGTTATATTACGATATAGACGTATATAATGTGCCCACCGAGAAGTAGGGGAGGACCCGCCAGGAATGTTGGAAAATACTACATCCGAGATGTTAGGTTGCCTTAGGTTAGGATATGTAACGTTATAGACTTATATAATGTCCCCACGGCAAAGTACGGGCCGACACGACCGGAACTTTGTAAAACATTACCAGCGAGGGTCTACATGGGTTAGGTTAGGTTATATTACGATATGGACTAATATAATGTGCCCACCGAGAAGTAGGGGCCGACCCGCCAGGAATGTTGGAAAATACTACATCCGAGATGTTAGGTTCCCTTAGGTTAAGATATATAACGTTATAGACGTATATAATGTCCTCACCGAGATGTACGGGCCGACACGACCGGGATTTTGTAAAACATTACCAGCGAGGGTCTACATGGGTTAGGTTAGGTTATATTACGATATGGACTAATATAATGTGCCCACCGAGAAGTAGGGGCCGACCCGCCAGGAATGTTGGAAAATACTACATCCGAGATGTTAGGTTCCCTCAGGTTACGATATATAAAGTTATAGACGTATATAATGTCCCCACAGTAAAGTACGGGCCGACACGACCGGAATTTTGTAAAACATTACCAGCGAGGGTCTAAATGGGTTAGGTTAGGTTATATTACGTTATAGACGTATATAATGATCCCACCGAGAATTGGCGCCGAAACGCCAGGAATGTTGGAAAATACTACATCCGAGATGTTAAGCTGCCTTTGGTTAGGATATATAACGTTATAGACGTATATAATGTCCCCACCGAGAAGTACGGGCAGACACGACCGGGATTTTGTAACACATTACCAGCGAGGGTCTAAATGGGTTAGGTTAGGTTATATTACGATATAGACGTATATAATGTGCCCACCGAGAAGTAGGGGAGGACCCGCCAGGAATGTTGGAAAATACTACATCCGAGATGTTAGGTTCCCTTAGGTTAGGATATGTAACGTTATAGACTTATATAATGTCCCCACGGCAAAGTACGGGCACACACAACCGGAATTTTGTAAAACATTAACAGCGAGGGTCTAGATGGGTTAGGTTAGTTTATATTGCGATATGGACGTATATAATGTGCCCACCGAGAAGTAGGGGCCGACCCGCCAGGAATGTTGGAAAATACTACATCCGAGAAGCTAGGTTCCCTTAGGTTAGGATATATAACGTTAAAGACGTATATAATTTCCCCACCGAGAAGTATGGGCCGACACGACCGGGATTTTGTAAAACATTACCGGCGAGGGTCTAGATGGGTTAGGTTAGTTTATATTGCGATATGGACGTATATAATGTGCCCACCGAGAAGTAGGGCCCGACCCGCCAGGAATGTTGGAAAATACTACATCCGAGATGTTAGGTTCCCTTAGGTTAAGATATATAACGTTATAGACGTATATAATGTCCTCACCGAGATGTACGGGCCGACACGACCGGGATTTTGTAAAACATTACCAGCGAGGGTCTACATGGGTTAGGTTAGGTTATATTACGATATAGATGTATATAATGTGCCCACCGAGAAGTAGGGGCCGACCCGCCAGGAATGTTGGAAAATATTACATCCGAGATGTTAGGTTCCCTTAGGTTAGGATATATAACGTTATAGACGTATATAATGTCCCCACGCCAAAGAACGGGCCGACACGACCGGGATTTTGTAAAACATTACCAGCGAGTGTCTAGATGGGTTAGGTTAGGTTACATTACGATATGGACGTATATAATGTGCCCACCGAGAAGTACGGGCCGACCCGCCAGGAATGTTGGAAAATACTACAGCCGAGATGTTAGGTTCCCTTAGGTTAGGATATGTAACGTTATAGACTTATATAATGTCCCCACGGCAAAGTACGGGCACACACGACCGGAATTTTGTAAAACATTACCAGCGAGGGTCTACATGGGTTAGGTTAGGTTATATTACGATATGGACTAATATAATGTGCCCACCGAGAAGTAGGGGCCGACCCGCCAGGAATGTTAGAAAATACTACATCCGAGATGTTAGGTTCCCTTAGGTTAGGATATGTAACGTTATAGACTTATATAATGTCCCCACGGCAAAGTACGGGCACACACGACCGGAATTTTGTAAAACATTAACAGCGAGGGTCTAGATGGGTTAGGTTAGTTTATATTGCGATATGGACGTATATAATGTGCCCACCTAGAAGTAGGGGCCGACCCGCCAGGAATGGTGGAAAATACTACATCCGAGATGTTAGGTTCCCTTAGGTTAGGATATATAACGTTATAGACGTATGTAATGTCCCCACCGAGAAGTACGGGCCGACACGACCGGCATTTTGTAAAACATTACCAGCGAGGGTCTAGGTGGGTTAGGTTAGGTTATATTACGTTATAGACGTATATAATGATCCCACCGAGAAGTAGGGGCCGACCCGCCTGGAATGTTGGAAAATACTACATCCGAGATGTTAGGTTCCCTTAGGTTAGGATATATAACGTTATAGACGTATATAATGTCCCCGCCGAGATGTACGGGTAGACACGACCGGGATATTGTAAAACATTACCAGCGAGGGTCTAGATGGGTTAGGTTAGGTCATATTACGATATAGACGTATATAATGTGCCCACCGAGAAGTAGGGGCCGACCCGCCAGGAATGTTGGAAAATACTACATCCGAGATGTTAGGTTCCCTTAGGTTAGGATATATAACGTTATAGACTTATATCATGTCCCCACGGCAAAGTACGGGCCGACACGCCCGGAATTTAGTAAAACATTACCAGCGAGGGTCTAGATGGGTTAGGTTAGTTTATATTGCGATATGGACGTATATAATGTGCCCACCGAGAAGTAGGGGCCGACCCGCCAGGAATGTTTGAAAATACTACATCCGAGATGTTAGGTTCCCTTAGGTTAAGATATATAACGTTATAGACGTATATAATGTCCTCACCGAGATGTACGGGCCGACACGACCGGGATTTTGTAAAACATTACCAGCGAGGGTCTACATGGGTTAGGTTAGGTTATATTACGATATAGACGTATATAATGTGCCCACCGAGAAGTAGGGGCCGACCCGCCAGGAATGTTGGAAAATACTACATCCGAGATGTTAGGTTCCCTTAGGTTAAGATATATAACGTTATAGACGTATATAATGTCCTCACCGAGATGTACGGGCACACACAACCGGAATTTTGTAAAACATTAACAGCGAGGGTCTAGATGGGTTAGGTTAGTTTATATTGCGATATGGACGTATATAATGTGCCCACCGAGAAGTAGGGGCCGACCCGCCAGGAATGTTGGAAAATACTACATCCGAGAAGCTAGGTTCCCTTAGGTTAGGATATATAACGTTAAAGACGTATATAATTTCCCCACCGAGAAGTATGGGCCGACACGACCGGGATTTTGTAAAACATTACCGGCGAGGGTCTAGATGGGTTAGGTTAGTTTATATTGCGATATGGACGTATATAATGTGCCCACCGAGAAGTAGGGGCCGACCCGCCAGGAATGTTGGAAAATACTACATCCGAGATGTTAGGTTCCCTTAGGTTAAGATATATAACGTTATAGACGTATATAATGTCCTCACCGAGATGTACGGGCCGACACGACCGGGATTTTGTAAAACATTACCAGCGAGGGTCTACATGGGTTAGGTTAGGTTATATTACGATATAGATGTATATAATGTGCCCACCGAGAAGTAGGGGCCGACCCGCCAGGAATGTTGGAAAATATTACATCCGAGATGTTAGGTTCCCTTAGGTTAGGATATATAACGTTATAGACGTATATAATGTCCCCACGCCAAAGAACGGGCCGACACGACCGGGATTTTGTAAAACATTACCAGCGAGTGTCTAGATGGGTTAGGTTAGGTTACATTACGATATGGACGTATATAATGTGCCCACCGAGAAGTACGGGCCGACCCGCCAGGAATGTTGGAAAATACTACAGCCGAGATGTTAGGTTCCCTTAGGTTAGGATATGTAACGTTATAGACTTATATAATGTCCCCACGGCAAAGTACGGGCACACACGACCGGAATTTTGTAAAACATTAACAGCGAGGGTCTAGATGGGTTAGGTTAGTTTATATTGCGATATGGACGTATATAATGTGCCCACCTAGAAGTAGGGGCCGACCCGCCAGGAATGGTGGAAAATACTACATCCGAGATGTTAGGTTCCCTTAGGTTAGGATATATAACGTTATAGACGTATGTAATGTCCCCACCGAGAAGTACGGGCCGACACGACCGGCATTTTGTAAAACATTACCAGCGAGGGTCTAGGTGGGTTAGGTTAGGTTATATTACGTTATAGACGTATATAATGATCCCACCGAGAAGTAGGGGCCGACCCGCCTGGAATGTTGGAAAATACTACATCCGAGATGTTAGGTTCCCTTAGGTTAGGATATATAACGTTATAGACGTATATAATGTCCCCGCGGCAAAGTACGGGCCGACACGACCGGGATTTTGTGAAACATTACCAGCGAGGTTCTAGATGGGTTAGGTTAGGTTATATTACGATATAGACGTATATAGTGTGCCCACAGGGCAGTAGGGGCCGACCCGCCAGGAATGTTGGAAAATACTACATCCGCCATGTTGGGTTCCCTTAGGTTAGGATATATAACTTTGTAGACGTATATAATGACCCCACCGAGAAGTACGGGCCGATACGACCGGGATTTTGTAAAACACTACCAGCGAGGGTCTAGATGGGTTAGGTTAGGTTATGTTACGATATAGACTTATATAGTGTGCCCACCGAGAAGTAGGGGCCGACCCGCCAGGAATGTTGGAAAATACTACATCCGAGATGTTAGGTTCCCTCAGGTTACGATATATAAAGTTATAGACGTATATAATGTCCCCACAGTAAAGTACGGGCCGACACGACCGGAATTTTGTAAAACATTACCAGCGAGGGTCTAAATGGGTTAGGTTAGGTTATATTACGTTATAGACGTATATAATGATCCCACCGAGAATTGGCGCCGAAACGCCAGGAATGTTGGAAAATACTACATCCGAGATGTTAAGCTGCCTTAGGTTAGGATATATAACGTTATAGACGTATATAATGTCCCCACCGAGAAGTACGGGCAGACACGACCGGGATTTTGTAACACATTACCAGCGAGGGTCTAAATGGGTTAGGTTAGGTTATATTACGATATAGACGTATATAATGTGCCCACCGAGAAGTAGGGGAGGACCCGCCAGGAATGTTGGAAAATACTACATCCGAGATGTTAGGTTCCCTTAGGTTAGGATATGTAACGTTATAGACGTATATAATGTCCCCACGCCAAAGAACGGGCCGACACGACCGGGATTTTGTAAAACATTACCAGCGAGTGTCTAGATGGGTTAGGTTAGGTTACATTACGATATGGACGTATATAATGTGCCCACCGAGAAGTACGGGCCGATACGACCGGCATTTTGTAAATATTACCAGCGAGGGTCTAGATGGGTTAGGTTAGGTTATATTACGATATAGACGTAAATAATGATCCCACCGAGAATTGGCGCCGACCCGAAAGGAATGTTGTGAAATACGACATCCGAGATGTTGGGTTCCCTCAGGTTAGGATATTTAAAGTTATGGACGTATATAATGTCCCCACGGAAAAATACGGGCAGACACGACCGGGATTTTGTAAAACATTACCAGCGAGGGTCTAGATGGGATAGGTTAGGTTATATTACGATATGGACTAATATAATGTGCCCACCGAGAAGTAGGGGCCGACCCGCCAGGAATGTTGGAAAATACTACTTCCGAGAAGCTAGGTTCCCTTAGGTTAGGATATATAACGTTAAAGACGTATATAATTTCCCCACCGAGAAGTATGGGCCGACACGACCGGGATTTTGTAAAACATTACCGGCGAGGGTCTAGATGGGTTAGGTTAGTTTATATTGCGATATGGACGTATATAATGTGCCCACCGAGAAGTAGGGGCCGACCCGCCAGGAATGTTGGAAAATACTACATCCGAGATGTTAGGTTCCCTTAGGTTAAGATATATAACGTTATAGACGTATATAATGTCCTCACCGAGATGTACGGGCCGACACGACCGGGATTTTGTAAAACATTACCAGCGAGGGTCTAGGTGGGTTAGGTTAGGTTATATTACGATATGGACGTATATAATGTGCCCACCGAGAAGTACGGGCCGACACGACTGCGATTTTGTAACACATTACCAGCGAGGGTCTAGGTGGGTTAGGTTAGGTTATATTACGTTATAGACGTATATAATGATCCCACCGAGAAGTAGGGGCCGACCCGCCTGGAATGTTGGAAAATACTACATCCGAGATGTTAGGTTCCCTTAGGTTAGGATATATAACGTTATAGACGTATATAATGTCCCCGCGGCAAAGTACGGGCCGACACGACCGGGATTTTGTGAAACATTACCAGCGAGGTTCTAGATGGGTTAGGTTAGGTTATGTTACGATATAGACGTATATAGTGTGCCCACAGGGCAGTAGGGGCCGACCCGCCAGGAATGTTGGAAAATACTACATCCGCCATGTTGGGTTCCCTTAGGTTAGGATATATAACTTTGTAGACGTATATAATGTCCCCACCGAGAAGTACGGGCCGACACGACCGGGATTTTGTAAAACACTACCAGCGAGGGTCTAGATGGGTTAGGTTAGGTTATGTTACGATATAGACTTATATAGTGTGCCCACCGAGAAGTAGGGGCCGACCCGCCAGGAATGTTGGAAAATACTACATCCGAGATGTTAGGTTCCCTTACGTTAGGATATATAAATTTATAAACGTATATAATGTCCGCACCGAGACATACGGGACGACACGACCGGGATTCTGTAAAACATTCCCAGCTAGGGACTAGATGTGTTAGGTTAGGTTATATTACGATATGGACGTATATAATGTGCCCACCGAGAAGTAGGGGCCGACCCGCCAGGAATGTTGGAAAATATTACATCCGAGATGTCAGGTTCCCTTGGGTTAGGATATATAACGTTATAGACGTATATAATGTCCCCACGGCAAAGTACGGGCCGACACGACCAGAATTTTGTAAAACATTACCCGCGAGGGTCTAAATGGGTTAGGTTAGGTTATATTACGATATGGACGTATATAATGTGCCCACCGAGAAGTACGGGCCGACACGACCGGGATTTTGTAACACATTACCAGCGAGGGTCTAGGTGGGTTAGGTTAGGTTATATTACGTTATAGACGTATATAATGTTCCCACCGAGAAGTAGGGGCCGACCCTCCAGAAATGTTGGAAAATACTACAGCCGAGATGTTAGGTTCCCTTAGGTTAGGATATGTAACGTTATAGACTTATATAATGTCCCCACGGCAAAGTACGGGCACACACGACGGGAATTTTGTAAAACATTACCAGCGAGGGTCTACATGGGTTAGGTTAGGTTATATTACGATATGGACTAATATAATGTGCCCACCGAGAAGTAGGGGCCGACCCGCCAGGAATGTTAGAAAATACTACATCCGAGATGTTAGGTTCCCTTAGGTTAGGATATGTAACGTTATAGACTTATATAATGTCCCCACGGCAATGTACGGGCACACACGACCGGAATTTTGTAAAACATTAACAGCGAGGGTCTAGATGGGTTAGGTTAGTTTATATTGCGATATGGACGTATATAATGTGCCCACCTAGAAGTAGGGGCCGACCCGCCAGGAATGGTGGAAAATACTACATCCGAGATGTTAGGTTCCCTTAGGTTAGGATATATAACGTTATAGACGTATGTAATGTCCCCACCGAGAAGTACGGGCAGACACGACCGGGATTTTGTAAAACATTACCAGCGAGGGTCTAGATGGGTTAGGTTAGATTATATTACAATATGGACGTATATAATGTGCCCACCGAGAAGTAGGGGCCGACCCGCCAGGAATGTTGGAAAATACTACATCCGAGAAATTAGGTTCCCTTAGGTTAGGATATATAACGTTATAGACGTATATAATGTCCGCACCGAGACGTACGGGAAGACATGAACGGGATTCTGTGAAACATTACCAGCGAGGGTCTAGGTGGGTTAGGTTAGGTTATATTACGATATGGACGTATATAATGTGCCCACCGAGAAGTACGGGCCGACACGACTGCGATTTTGTAACACATTACCAGCGAGGGTCTAGGTGGGTTAGGTTAGGTTATATTACGTTATAGACGTATATAATGTTCCCACCGAGAAGTAGGGGCCGACCCGCCAGAAATATTGGAAAATTCTACATCCGAGATGTTAAGTTGCCTTAGGTTAGGATATATAACGTTATAGACGTATATAATGTCCCCACCGAGAAGTACGGGCAGACACGACCGGCATTTTGTAAAACATTGCCAGCGAGGGTCTAGGTGTGTTAGGTTAGGTTATATTACGTTATAGACGTATTTAATGATCCCACCGAGAAGTAGGGGCCGACCCGCCTGGAATGTTGGAAAATACTACATCCGAGATGTTAGGTTCCCTTAGGTTAGGATATATAACGTTATAGACGTATATAATGTCCCCACGGCAAAGTACGGGCCGACACGACCGGGATTTTGTAAAACATTACCAGCGAGGTTCTAGATGGGTTAGGTTAGGTTATATTACGATATAGACGTATATAGTGTGCCCACAGGGCAGTAGGGGCCGACCCGCCAGGAATGTTGGAAAATACTACATCCGCCATGTTAGGTTCCCTTAGGTTAGGATATATAACTTTGTAGACGTATATAATGTCCCCACCGAGAAGTACGGGCCGACACGACCGGGATTTTGTAAAACACTACCAGCGAGGGTCTAGATGGGTTAGGTTAGGTTATGTTACGATATAGACTTATATAGTGTGCCCACCGAGAAGTAGGGGCCGACCCGCCAGGAATGTTGGAAAATACTACATCCGAGATGTTAGGTTCCCTTACGTTAGGATATATAAATTTATAAACGTATATAATGTCCGCACCGAGACATACGGGACGACACGACCGGGATTCTGTAAAACATTCCCAGTTAGGGACTAGATGTGTTAGGTTAGGTTATATTACGATATGGACGTATATAATGTGCCCACCGAGAAGTAGGGGCCGACCCGCCAGGAATGTTGGAAAATATTACATCCGAGATGTCAGGTTCCCTTGGGTTAGGATATATAACGTTATAGACGTATATAATGTCCCCACGGCAAAGTACGGGCCGACACGACCAGAATTTTGTAAAACATTACCCGCGAGGGTCTAAATGGGTTAGGTTAGGTTATATTACGATAAGGACGTATATAATCTGCCCACCGAGAAGTACGGGCCGACACGACTGCGATTTTGTAACACATTATCAGCGAGGGTCTAGGTGGGTTAGGTTAGGTTATATTACGTTATAGACGTATATAATGATCCCACCGAGAAGTGGGGGCCGACGCGCCAGGAATGTTGAAAAATACTACATACGAGATGTTAGGTTCCCTTAGGTTAGGATATATAACGTTATAGACGTATATAATGTCCCCACCGGGAAGTACGGGCAGACGCGAACGGGATTTTGTAAAACATTACCAGCGAGGGTCTAAATGGGTTAGGTTAGGTTATATTACGATATGGACGTATATAATGTGCCCACCGAGAAGTAGGGGCCGACCCGCCAGGAATGTTGGAAAATACTACATCCGAGATGTTAAGTTCCCTTAGGTTAGGATATATAACGTTATAGACGTATATAATGTCCCCACCGAGAAGTACGGGCAGACGCGAACGGGATTTTGTAAAACATTACCAGCGAAGATCTAGATGGGTTAGGTTAGGTTATATTACGATATAGACGTATATAATGTGCCCACCGAGAAGTAGGGGCCGACCCGCCAGGAATGTTGGAAAATACTACATCCGAGAAATTAGGTTCCCTTAGGTTAGTATATATAACGTTATAGACGTATATAATGTCCGCACCGAGACGTACGGGAAGACATGAACGGGATTCTGTGAAACATTACCAGCGAGGGTCTAGGTGGGTTATGTTAGGTTATATTACGATATGGACGTATATAATGTGCCCACCGAGAAGTACGGGCCGACACGACTGTGATTTTGTAACACATTACCAGCGAGGGTCTAGGTGGGTTAGGTTAGGTTATATTACGTTATAGACGTATATAATGTTCACACCGAGAAGTAGGGGCCGACCCGCCAGAAATGTTGGAAAATTCTACATCCGAGATGTTAAGTTGCCTTAGGTTAGGATATATAACGTTATAGACGTATATAATGTCCCCACCGAGAAGTACGGGCAGACACGACCGGCATTTTGTAAAACATTACCAGCGAGGGTCTAGGTGGGTTAGGTTAGGTTATATTACGTTATAGACGTATATAATGATCCCACCGAGAAGTAGGGGCCGACCCGCCTGGAATGTTGGAAAATACTACATCCGAGATGTTAGGTTCCCTTAGGTTAGGATATATAACGTCATAGACGTATATAATGTCCCCACGGCAAAGTACGGGCCGACACGACCGGGATTTTGTAAAACATTACCAGCGAGGTTCTAGATGGGTTAGGTTAGGTTATATTACGATATAGACGTATATAGTGTGCCCACAGGGCAGTAGGGGCCGACCCGCCAGGAATGTTGGAAAATACTACATCCGCCATGTTAGGTTCCCTTACGTTAGGATATATAAATTTATAAACGTATATAATGTCCGCACCGAGACATACGGGACGACACGACCGGGATTCTGTAAAACATTCCCAGCTAGGGACTAGATGTGTTAGGTTAGGTTATATTACGATATGGACGTATATAATGTGCCCACCGAGAAGTAGGGGCCGACCCGCCAGGAATGTTGGAAAATATTACATCCGAGATATCAGGTTCCCTTGGGTTAGGATATATAACGTTATAGACGTATATAATGTCCCCACCGAGATGTACGGGCAGACACGACCGGGATTTTGTAAAACATTACCAGCGAGGGTCTCGGTGGGTTAGGTTAGGTTATATTACGTTATAGACGTATATAATGATCCCACCGAGAAGTAGGGGCCGACCCGCCAGGAATGTTGGAAAATACTACATACGAGATGTTAGGTTCCCTTAGGTTAGGATATATAACGTTATAGACGTATATAATGTCCCCACCGAGAAGTACGGGCAGACGCGAACGGGATTTTGTAAAACATTACCAGCGAAGATCTAGATGGGTTAGGTTAGGTTATATTACGATATAGACGTATATAATGTGCCCACCGAGAAGTAGGGGCCGACCCGCCAGGAATGTTGGAAAATACTACATCCGAGATGTTAGTTTCCCTTAGGTTAGTATATATAACGTTATAGACGTATATAATGTCTCCACCGAGAAGCACTGGCAGACACGACCGGGATTTTGTAAAACATTACCAGCGAGGGACTAGATGGGTTAGGCTAGGTTATATTACGATATAGACGTATATAGTGTGCCCACCGAGAAGTAGGGGCCGACCCGCCAGGAATGTTGGAAAATACTACATCCGAGATGTTAGGTTCCCTTACGTTAGGATATATAAATTTATAAACGTATATAATGTCCGCCCCGAGACGTGCGGGAAGACATGAACGGGATTCTGTGAAACATTACCAGCGAGGGTCTAGATGGGTTAGGTTAGGTTATATTACGATATGGACGTATATAATGTGCCCACCGAGAAGTACGGGCCGACACGACTGGGATTTTGTAAAACATTACCAGCGAGGTTCTAGGTGGGTTAGGTTAGGTTGTATTACGTTATAGACGTATATAATGTTCCCACCGAGAAGTAGGGGCCGACCCGCCAGAAATGTTGGAAAATTCTACATCCGAGATGTTAAGTTGCCTTAGGTTAGGATATATAACGTTATAGACGTATATAATGTCCCCACCGAGAAGTACGGGCAGACACGACCGGGATTTTGTAAAACATTACCAGCGAGGGTCTAGGTGGGTTAGGTTAGGTTATATTACGATATAGACGTATATAGTGTGCCAACCGAGAAGTAGGGGCCGACCCGCCAGGAATGTTGGAAAATACTACATCCGAGATGTTAGGTTCCCTTACGTTAGGATATATAAATTTATAAACGTATATAATGTCCGCACCGAGACGTACGGGAAGACATGAACGGGATTCTGTGAAACATTACCAGCGAGGGTCTAGGTGGGTTAGGTTAGGTTATATTACGATATGGACGTATATAATGTGCCCACCGAGAAGTACGGGCAGACACGATAGGGATTTTGTAAAACATTACCAGCGAGGGTCTAGGTGGGTTAGGTTAGGTTATATTACGTTATAGACGTATATAATGATCCCACCGAGAAGTAGGGGCCGACCCGCCAGGAATGTTGGAAAATACTACGTCCGAGATGTCAGGTTCCCTTGGGTTAGGATATACAACGCTATAGACGTATATAATGTCCCCACGGCAAAGTACGGGCCAACACGACCGGGATTTTGTAAAACATTACCAGCGAGGCTCTGGATGGGTTAGGTTAGGTTATATTACGATATAGACGTATATAGTGTGCCCACCTGGCAGTAGGGGCCGACCCGCCACGAATGTTGGAAAATACTACATCCGAGATGTTAGGTTCCCTTAGGTTAGGATATATAACGTTATAGACGTATATAATGTCCCCACCGAGAAGTACGGGCCGACACGACCGGGATTTTGTAAAACATTACCAGCGACGGTCTAGATGGGTTAGGTAAGGTTATATTACGATATAGACGTATATAATGTGCCCACCGAGAAGTAGGGGCCGACCCGCCAGGAATGTTGAAAAATACTACATCCGAGATGTCAGGTTCCCTTGGGTTAGGATATATAACGTTATAGACGTATATAATGTCCCCACCGAGAAGTACGGGCCGACACGACCGGGATTTTGTAAAACACTACCAGCGAGGGTCTAGATGGGTTAGGTTAGGTTATATTACGATATAGACGTATATAGTGTGCCCACCGGGCAGTAGGGGCCGACCCGCCAGGAATGTTGGAAAATACTACATCCGAGAAGTTAGGTTCCCTTAGGTTAGGATATATAACGTTATAGACGTATATAATGTCCCCACCGAGAAGTACGGGCCGACACGACCGGGATTTTGTAAAACACTACCAGCGAGGGTCTAGATGGGTTAGGTTAGGTTATATTACGATATAGACTTATATAGTGTGCCCACCGAGAAGTAGGGGACGACCCGCCAGGAATGTTGGAAAATACTACATCCGAGATGTTAGGTTCCCTTACGTTAGGATATATAAATTTATAAACGTATATAATGTCCGCACCGAGACATACGGGACGACACGACCGGGATTCTGTAAAACATTCCCAGCTAGGGGCTAGATGTGTTAGGTTAGGTTATATTACGATATGGACGTATATAATGTGCCCACCGAGAAGTAGGGGCCGACCCGCCAGGAATGTTGGAAAATACTACATCCGAGATGTTAGGTTCCCTTAGGTTACGATATATAACGTTATAGACGTACATAATGTCACAACAGAGTAGTACGTGTCGACACGACCGGGATTTTGTAAAACATTACCAGCGACGGTCTAGATGGGTTAGGTAAGGTTATATTACGATATAGACGTATATAATGTGCCCACCGAGAAGTAGGGGCCGACCCGCCAGGAATGGTGGAAAATACTACATCCGAGATGTTAGGTTCCCTTAGGTTAGGATATATAACGTTATAGACGTATGTAATGTCCCCACCGAGAAGTACGGGCCGACACGACCCGAATTTTGTAAAACATTACCCGCGAGGGTCTAAATGGGATAGGTTCGGTTATATTACGATATGGACATATATAATGTGCGCACCGAGAAGTACGGGCCGACACGACCGGGATTTTGTAACACATTACCAGCGAGGGTCTAGGTGGGTTAGGTTAGGTTATATTACGTTATAGACGTATATAATGTTCCCACCGAGAAGTAGGGGCCGACCCTCCAGAAATGTTGGAAAATACTACAGCCGAGATGTTAGGTTCCCTTAGGTTAGGATATGTAACGTTATAGACTTATATAATGTCCCCACGGCAAAGTACGGGCACACACGACGGGAATTTTGTAAAACATTACCAGCGAGGGTCTACATGGGTTAGGTTAGGTTATATTACGATATGGACTAATATAATGTGCCCACCGAGAAGTAGGGGCCGACCCGCCAGGAATGTTAGAAAATACTACATCCGAGATGTTAGGTTCCCTTAGGTTAGGATATGTAACGTTATAGACTTATATAATGTCCCCACGGCAAAGTACGGGCACACACGACCGGAATTTTGTAAAACATTAACAGCGAGGGTCTAGATGGGTTAGGTTAGTTTATATTGCGATATGGACGTATATAATGTGCCCACCTAGAAGTAGGGGCCGACCCGCCAGGAATGGTGGAAAATACTACATCCGAGATGTTAGGTTCCCTTAGGTTAGGATATATAACGTTATAGACGTATGTAATGTCCCCACCGAGAAGTACGGGCAGACACGACCGGGATTTTGTAAAACATTACCAGCGAGGGTCTAGATGGGTTAGGTTAGATTATATTACAATATGGACGTATATAATGTGCCCACCGAGAAGTAGGGGCCGACCCGCCAGGAATGTTGGAAAATACTACATCCGAGAAATTAGGTTCCCTTAGGTTAGGATATATAACGTTATAGACGTATATAATGTCCGCACCGAGACGTACGGGAAGACATGAACGGGATTCTGTGAAACATTACCAGCGAGGGTCTAGGTGGGTTAGGTTAGGTTATATTACGATATGGACGTATATAATGTGCCCACCGAGAAGTACGGGCCGACACGACTGCGATTTTGTAACACATTACCAGCGAGGGTCTAGGTGGGTTAGGTTAGGTTATATTACGTTATAGACGTATATAATGTTCCCACCGAGAAGTAGGGGCCGACCCGCCAGAAATATTGGAAAATTCTACATCCGAGATGTTAAGTTGCCTTAGGTTAGGATATATAACGTTATAGACGTATATAATGTCCCCACCGAGAAGTACGGGCAGACACGACCGGCATTTTGTAAAACATTGCCAGCGAGGGTCTAGGTGTGTTAGGTTAGGTTATATTACGTTATAGACGTATATAGTGTGCCCACAGGGCAGTAGGGGCCGACCCGCCAGGAATGTTGGAAAATACTACATCCGCCATGTTAGGTTCCCTTAGGTTAGGATATATAACTTTGTAGACGTATATAATGTCCCCACCGAGAAGTACGGGCCGACACGACCGGGATTTTGTAAAACACTACCAGCGAGGGTCTAGATGGGTTAGGTTAGGTTATGTTACGATATAGACTTATATAGTGTGCCCACCGAGAAGTAGGGGCCGACCCGCCAGGAATGTTGGAAAATACTACATCCGAGATGTTAGGTTCCCTTACGTTAGGATATATAAATTTATAAACGTATATAATGTCCGCACCGAGACATACGGGACGACACGACCGGGATTCTGTAAAACATTCCCAGTTAGGGACTAGATGTGTTAGGTTAGGTTATATTACGATATGGACGTATATAATGTGCCCACCGAGAAGTAGGGGCCGACCCGCCAGGAATGTTGGAAAATATTACATCCGAGATGTCAGGTTCCCTTGGGTTAGGATATATAACGTTATAGACGTATATAATGTCCCCACGGCAAAGTACGGGCCGACACGACCAGAATTTTGTAAAACATTACCCGCGAGGGTCTAAATGGGTTAGGTTAGGTTATATTACGATAAGGACGTATATAATCTGCCCACCGAGAAGTACGGGCCGACACGACTGCGATTTTGTAACACATTACCAGCGAGGGTCTAGGTGGGTTAGGTTAGGTTATATTACGTTATAGACGTATATAATGATCCCACCGAGAAGTGGGGGCCGACGCGCCAGGAATGTTGAAAAATACTACATACGAGATGTTAGGTTCCCTTAGGTTAGGATATATAACGTTATAGACGTATATAATGTCCCCACCGGGAAGTACGGGCAGACGCGAACGGGATTTTGTAAAACATTACCAGCGAGGGTCTAAATGGGTTAGGTTAGGTTATATTACGATATGGACGTATATAATGTGCCCACCGAGAAGTAGGGGCCGACCCGCCAGGAATGTTGGAAAATACTACATCCGAGATGTTAAGTTCCCTTAGGTTAGGATATATAACGTTATAGACGTATATAATGTCCCCACCGAGAAGTACGGGCAGACACGACCGGGATTTTGTAAAACATTACCAGCGAGGGTCTCGGTGGGTTAGGTTAGGTTATATTACGTTATAGACGTATATAATGATCCCACCGAGAAGTAGGGGCCGACCCGCCAGGAATGTTGGAAAATACTACGTACGAGATGTTAGGTTCTCTTAGGTTAGGATATATAACGTTATAGACGTATATAATGTCCCCACCGAGAAGTACGGGCAGACGCGAACGGGATTTTGTAAAACATTACCAGCGAAGATCTAGATGGGTTAGGTTAGGTTATATTACGATATAGACGTATATAATGTGCCCACCGAGAAGTAGGGGCCGACCCGCCAGGAATGTTGGAAAATACTACATCCGAGAAATTAGGTTCCCTTAGGTTAGGATATATAACGTTATAGACGTATATAATGTCCGCACCGAGACGTACGGGAAGACATGAACGGGATTCTGTGAAACATTACCAGCGAGGGTCTAGGTGGGTTAGGTTAGGTTATATTACGATATGGACGTATATAATGTGCCCACCGAGAAGTACGGGCCGACACGACTGTGATTTTGTAACACATTACCAGCGAGGGTCTAGGTGGGTTAGGTTAGGTTATATTACGTTATAGACGTATATAATGTTCACACCGAGAAGTAGGGGCCGACCCGCCAGAAATGTTGGAAAATTCTACATCCGAGATGTTAAGTTGCCTTAGGTTAGGATATATAACGTTATAGACGTATATAATGTCCCCACCGAGAAGTACGGGCAGACACGACCGGCATTTTGTAAAACATTACCAGCGAGGGTCTAGGTGGGTTAGGTTAGGTTATATTACGTTATAGACGTATATAATGATCCCACCGAGAAGTAGGGGCCGACCCGCCTGGAATGTTGGAAAATACTACATCCGAGATGTTAGGTTCCCTTAGGTTAGGATATATAACGTCATAGACGTATATAATGTCCCCACGGCAAAGTACGGGCCGACACGACCGGGATTTTGTAAAACATTACCAGCGAGGTTCTAGATGGGTTAGGTTAGGTTATATTACGATATAGACGTATATAGTGTGCCCACAGGGCAGTAGGGGCCGACCCGCCGGGAATGTTGGAAAATACTACATCCGCCATGTTAGGTTCCCTTACGTTAGGATATATAAATTTATAAACGTATATAATGTCCGCACCGAGACATACGGGACGACACGACCGGGATTCTGTAAAACATTCCCAGCTAGGGACTAGATGTGTTAGGTTAGGTTATATTACGATATGGACGTATATAATGTGCCCACCGAGAAGTAGGGGCCGACCCGCCAGGAATGTTGGAAAATATTACATCCGAGATATCAGGTTCCCTTGGGTTAGGATATATAACGTTATAGACGTATATAATGTCCCCACCGAGATGTACGGGCAGACACGACCGGGATTTTGTAAAACATTACCAGCGAGGGTCTCGGTGGGTTAGGTTAGGTTATATTACGTTATAGACGTATATAATGATCCCACCGAGAAGTAGGGGCCGACCCGCCAGGAATGTTGGAAAATACTACATACGAGATGTTAGGTTCCCTTAGGTTAGGATATATAACGTTATAGACGTATATAATGTCCCCACCGAGAAGTACGGGCAGACGCGAACGGGATTTTGTAAAACATTACCAGCGAAGATCTAGATGGGTTAGGTTAGGTTATATTACGATATAGACGTATATAATGTGCCCACCGAGAAGTAGGGGCCGACCCGCCAGGAATGTTGGAAAATACTACATCCGAGATGTTAGTTTCCCTTAGGTTAGTATATATAACGTTATAGACGTATATAATGTCTCCACCGAGAAGCACTGGCAGACACGACCGGGATTTTGTAAAACATTACCAGCGAGGGACTAGATGGGTTAGGCTAGGTTATATTACGATATAGACGTATATAGTGTGCCCACCGAGAAGTAGGGGCCGACCCGCCAGGAATGTTGGAAAATACTACATCCGAGATGTTAGGTTCCCTTACGTTAGGATATATAAATTTATAAACGTATATAATGTCCGCCCCGAGACGTGCGGGAAGACATGAACGGGATTCTGTGAAACATTACCAGCGAGGGTCTAGATGGGTTAGGTTAGGTTATATTACGATATGGACGTATATAATGTGCCCACCGAGAAGTACGGGCCGACACGACTGGGATTTTGTAACACATTACCAGCGAGGTTCTAGGTGGGTTAGGTTAGGTTGTATTACGTTATAGACGTATATAATGTTCCCACCGAGAAGTAGGGGCCGACCCGCCAGAAATGTTGGAAAATTCTACATCCGAGATGTTAAGTTGCCTTAGGTTAGGATATATAACGTTATAGACGTATATAATGTCCCCACCGAGAAGTACGGGCAGACACGACCGGGATTTTGTGAAACATTACCAGCGAGGGTCTAGGTGGGTTAGGTTAGGTTATATTACGATATAGACGTATATAGTGTGCCAACCGAGAAGTAGGGGCCGACCCGCCAGGAATGTTGGAAAATACTACATCCGAGATGTTAGGTTCCCTTACGTTAGGATATATAAATTTATAAACGTATATAATGTCCGCACCGAGACGTACGGGAAGACATGAACGGGATTCTGTGAAACATTACCAGCGAGGGTCTAGGTGGGTTAGGTTAGGTTATATTACGATATGGACGTATATAATGTGCCCACCGAGAAGTACGGGCAGACACGATAGGGATTTTGTAAAACATTACCAGCGAGTGTCTAGGTGGGTTAGGTTAGGTTATATTACGTTATAGACGTATATAATGATCCCACCGAGAAGTAGGGGCCGACCCGCCAGGAATGTTGGAAAATACTACATCCGAGATGTCAGGTTCCCTTGGGTTAGGATATACAACGCTATAGACGTATATAATGTCCCCACGGCAAAGTACGGGCCAACACGACCGGGATTTTGTAAAACATTACCAGCGAGGCTCTGGATGGGTTAGGTTAGGTTATATTACGATATAGACGTATATAGTGTGCCCACCTGGCAGTAGGGGCCGACCCGCCACGAATGTTGGAAAATACTACATCCGAGATGTTAGGTTCCCTTAGGTTAGGATATATAACGTTACAGACGTATATAATGTCCCCACCGAGAAGTACGGGCCGACACGACCGGGATTTTGTAACACATTACCAGCGAGGTTCTAGGTGGGTTAGGTTAGGTTATATTACGATATAGACTTATATAGTGTGCCCACCGAGAAGTAGGGGACGACCCGCCAGGAATGTTGGAAAATACTACATCCGAGATGTTAGGTTCCCTTACGTTAGGATATATAAATTTATAAACGTATATAATGTCCGCACCGAGACATACGGGACGACACGACCGGGATTCTGTAAAACATTCCCAGCTAGGGGCTAGATGTGTTAGGTTAGGTTATATTACGATATGGACGTATATAATGTGCCCACCGAGAAGTAGGGGCCGACCCGCCAGGAATGTTGGAAAATACTACATCCGAGATGTTAGGTTCCCTTAGGTTACGATATATAACGTTATAGACGTACATAATGTCACAACAGAGAAGTACGGGTCGACACGACCGGGATTTTGTAAAACATTACCAGCGACGGTCTAGATGGGTTAGGTAAGGTTATATTACGATATAGACGTATATAATGTGCCCACCGAGAAGTAGGGGCCGACCCGCCAGGAATGTTGAAAAATACTACATCCGAGATGTCAGGTTCCCTTGGGTTAGGATATATAACGTTATAGACGTATATAATGTCCCCACCGAGAAGTACGGGCCGACACGACCGGGATTTTGTAAAACACTACCAGCGAGGGTCTAGATGGGTTAGGTTAGGTTATATTACGATATAGACGTATATAGTGTGCCCACCGGGCAGTAGGGGCCGACCCGCCAGGAATGTTGGAAAATACTACATCCGAGATGTTAGGTTCCCTTAGGTTAGGATATATAACGTTATAGACGTATATAATGTCCCCACCGAGAAGTACGGGCCGACACGACCGGGATTTTGTAAAACACTACCAGCGAGGGTCTAGATGGGTTAGGTTAGGTTATATTACGATATAGACTTATATAGTGTGCCCACCGAGAAGTAGGGGACGACCCGCCAGGAATGTTGGAAAATACTACATCCGAGATGTTAGGTTCCCTTACGTTAGGATATATAAATTTATAAACGTATATAATGTCCGCACCGAGACATACGGGACGACACGACCGGGATTCTGTAAAACATTCCCAGCTAGGGGCTAGATGTGTTAGGTTAGGTTATATTACGATATGGACGTATATAATGTGCCCACCGAGAAGTAGGGGCCGACCCGCCAGGAATGTTGGAAAATACTACATCCGAGATGTTAGGTTCCCTTAGGTTACGATATATAACGTTATAGACGTACATAATGTCACAACAGAGAAGTACGTGCCGACACGACCGGGATTTTGTAAAACATTACCAGCGACGGTCTAGATGGGTTAGGTAAGGTTATATTACGATATAGACGTATATAATGTGCCCACCGAGAAGTAGGGGCCGACCCGCCAGGAATGTTGAAAAATACTACATCCGAGATGTCAGGTTCCCTTGGGTTAGGATATATAACGTTATAGACGTATATAATGTCCCCACGGCAAAGTACGGGCCGACACGACCCGAATTTTGTAAAACATTACCCGCGAGGGTCTAAATGGGATAGGTTCGGTTATATTACGATATGGACATATATAATGTGCGCACCGAGAAGTACGGGCCGACACGACCGGGATTTTGTAACACATTACCAGCGAGGTTCTAGGTGGGTTAGGTTCGGTTCTATTACGTTATAGACGTATATAATGTTCCCACCGAGAAGTAGGGGCCGACCCGCCAGAAATGTTGGAAAATTCTACATCCGAGATGTTAAGTTGCCTTAGGTTAGGATATATAACGTTATAGACGTATATAATGTCCCCACGGCAAAGTACGGGCCGACACGACCGGGATTTTGTAAAACATTACCAGCGAGGTTCTAGATGGGTTAGGTTAGGTTATATTACGATATAGACGTATATAGTGTGCCCACCGGACAGTAGGGGCCGACCCGCCAGGAATGTTGGAAAATACTACATCCGAGATGGTAGGTTCCCTTAGGTTAGGATATATAACGTTATAGACGTATATAATGTCCCCACTGAGAAGTACGGGCCGACACGACCGGGATTTTGTAAAACACTACCAGCGAGGGTCTAGATGGGTTAGGTTAGGTTATATTACGATATAGACGTATATAGTGTGCCCACCGGGCAGTAGGGGCCGACCCGCCAGGAATGTTGGAAAATACTACATCCGAGATGTTAGGGTCCCTTAGGTTAGGATATATAACGTTATAGACGTATATAATGTCCCCACCGAGAAGTACGGGCCGACACGACCGGGATTTTGTAAAACACTACCAGCGAGGGTCTAGATGGGTTAGGTTAGGTTATATTACGATATAGACTTATATAATGTGCCCACCGAGAAGTAGGGGCCGACCCGCCAGGAATGTTGGAAAATACTACATCCGAGATGTTAGGTTCCCTTACGTTAGGATATATAAATTTATAAACGTATATAATGTCCGCACCGAGACATACGGGACGACACGACCGGGATTCTGTAAAACATTCCCAGCTAGGGGCTAGATGTGTTAGGTTAGGTTATATTACGATATGGACGTATATAATGTGCCCACCGAGAAGTAGGGGCCGACCCGCCAGGAATGTTGGAAAATACTACATCCGAGATGTTAGGTTCCCTTAGGTTACGATATATAACGTTATAGACGTACATAATGTCACAACAGAGAAGTACGGGTCGACACGACCGGGATTTTGTAAAACATTACCAGCGACGGTCTAGATGGGTTAGGTAAGGTTATATTACGATATAGACGTATATAATGTGCCCACCGAGAAGTAGGGGCCGACCCGCCAGGAATGTTGAAAAATACTACATCCGAGATGTCAGGTTCCCTTGGGTTAGGATATATAACGTTATAGACGTATATAATGTCCCCACCGAGAAGTACGGGCCGACACGACCGGGATTTTGTAAAACACTACCAGCGAGGGTCTAGATGGGTTAGGTTAGGTTATATTACGATATAGACGTATATAGTGTGCCCACCGGGCAGTAGGGGCCGACCCGACAGGAATGTTGGAAAATACTACATCCGAGATGTTAGGTTCCCTTAGGTTAGGATATATAACGTTATAGACGTATATAATGTCCCCACCGAGAAGTACGGGCCGACACGACCGGGATTTTGTAAAACACTACCAGCGAGGGTCTAGATGGGTTAGGTTAGGTTATATTACGATATAGACTTATATAATGTGCCCACCGAGAAGTAGGGGCCGACCCGCCAGGAATGTTGGAAAATACTACATCCGAGATGTTAGGTTCCCTTACGTTAGGATATATAAATTTATAAACGTATATAATGTCCGCACCGAGACATACGGGACGACACGACCGGGATTCTGTAAAACATTCCCAGCTAGGGGCTAGATGTGTTAGGTTAGGTTATATTACGATATAGACGTATATAGTGTGCCCACCGGGCAGTAGGGGCCGACCCGCCAGGAATGTTGGAAAATACTACATCCGAGATGTTAGGTTCCCTTAGGTTAGGATATATAACGTTATAGACGTATATAATGTCCCCACCGAGAAGTACGGGCCGACACGACCGGGATTTTGTAAAACACTACCAGCGAGGGTCTAGATGGGTTAGGTTAGGTTATATTACGATATAGACTTATATAATGTGCCCACCGAGAAGTAGGGGCCGACCCGCCAGGAATGTTGGAAAATACTACATCCGAGATGTTAGGTTCCCTTACGTTAGGATATATAAATTTATAAACGTATATAATGTCCGCACCGAGACATACGGGACGACACGACCGGGATTCTGTAAAACATTCCCAGCTAGGGGCTAGATGTGTTAGGTTAGGTTATATTACGATATGGACGTATATAATGTGCCCACCGAGAAGTAGGGGCCGACCCGCCAGGAATGTTGGAAAATACTACATCCGAGATGTTAGGTTCCCTTAGGTTACGATATATAACGTTATAGACGTACATAATGTCACAACAGAGAAGTACGGGTCGACACGACCGGGATTTTGTAAAACATTACCAGCGACGGTCTAGATGGGTTAGGTAAGGTTATATTACGATATAGACGTATATAATGTGCCCACCGAGAAGTAGGGGCCGACCCGCCAGGAATGTTGAAAAATACTACATCCGAGATGTCAGGTTCCCTTGGGTTAGGATATATAACGTTATAGACGTATATAATGTCCCCACGGCAAAGTACGGGTCGACACGACCCGAATTTTGTAAAACATTACCCGCGAGGGTCTAAATGGGATAGGTTCGGTTATATTACGATATGGACGTATATAATGTGCGCACCGAGAAGTACGGGCCGACACGACCGGGATTTTGTAACACATTACCAGCGAGGTTCTAGGTGGGTTAGGTTAGGTTATATTACGATATAGACGTATATAGTGTGCCCACCGGGCAGTAGGGGCCGACCCGTCAGGAATGTTGGAAAATACTACATCCGAGATGTTAGGTTCCCTTAGGTTAGGATATATAACGTTATAGACGTATATAATGTCCCCACCGAGAAGTACGGGCCGACACGACCGGGATTTTGTAAAACACTACCAGCGAGGGTCTAGATGGGTTAGGTTAGGTTATATTACGATATAGACTTATATAATGTGCCCACCGAGAAGTAGGGGCCGACCCGCCAGGAATGTTGGAAAATACTACATCCGAGATGTTAGGGTCCCTTAGGTTAGGATATATAACGTTATAAACGTACATAATGTCCCCACGGCAAAGTACGGTCCGACACGACCTGGATTTTGTAAAACATTACCAGCGAGGGTCTAGATGGGTTAGGTTAGGTTATATTACGATATAGACGTACATAATGTGCCCACCGAGAAGTAGGGGCCGACCCGCCAGGAATGTTGGAAAATACTACATCCGAGATGTTAGGTTCCCTTACGTTAGGATATATAAATTTATAAACGTATATAATGTCCGCACCGAGACGTACGGGAAGACATGAACGGGATTCTGTGAAACAATACCAGCGAGGGTCTAGGTGGGTTAGGTTAGGTTATATTACGTTATAGACGTATATAATGATCCCACCGAGAAGTAGGGGCCGACCCGCCAGGAATGTTGGAAAATACTACATACGAGATGTTAAGTTCCCTTAGGTTAGGATATATAACGTTATAGACGTATATAATGCCCCCACCGAGAAGTACGGGCAAACGCGAACGGGATTTTGTAAAACATTACCAGCGAAGGTCTAGATGGGTTAGGTTAGGTTATATTACGATATAGACGTATATAATGTGCCCACCGAGAAGTAGGGGCCGACCCGCCAGGAATGTTGGGAAATACTACATCCGAGATGTTAGGTTCCCTTAGGTTAGTATATATAACGTTATAGACGTATATAATGTCCCCACCGAGAAGTACGGGCAGACACGACCGGGATTTTGTAAAACATTACCAGCGAGGGTCTAGATGGGTTAGGTTAGGTTATATTACGATATAGACGTATATAGTGTGCCCACCGAGAAGTAGGGGCCGACCCGCCAGGAATGTTGGAAAATACTACATCCGAGATGTTAGGTTCCCTTAGGTTAGTATATATAACGTTATAGACGTTAATAATGTCCCAACCGAGAAGTACGGGTCGACACGACCGGGATTTTGTAAAACATTACCAGCGACGGTCTAGATGGGTTAGGTAAGGTTATATTACGATATAGACGTTTATAATGTGCCCACCGAGAAGTAGGGGCCGACCCGCCAGGAATGTTGGAAAATACTACATCCGAGATGTCAGGTTCCCTTGGGTTAGGATATACAACGTTATAGACGTATATAATGTCCCCACGGCAAAGTACGGGCCAACACGACCGGGATTTTGTAAAACATTTCCAGCGAGGTTCTAGATGGGTTAGGTTAGGTTATATTACGATATAGACGTATATAGTGTGCCCACCTGGCAGTAGGGGCCGACCCGCCAGGAATGTTGGAAAATACTACATCCGAGATGTTAGGTTCCCTTAGGTTAGGATATATAACGTTATAGACGTATATAATGTCCCCACCGAGAAGTACGGGCCGACACGACCGGGATATTGTAAAACACTACCAGCGAGGGTCAAGATGGGTTAGGTTAGGTTATATTACGATATAGACTTATATAGTGTGCCCACCGAGAAGTAGGGGACGACTCGCCAGGAATGTTGGAAAATACTACATCCGAGATGTTAGGTTCCCTTACGTTAGGATATATAAATTTATAAACGTATATAATGTCCGCACCGAGACGTACGGGACGACACGACCGGGATTCTGTAAAACATTCCCAGCTAGGGGCTAGATGTGTTAGGTTAGGTTATATTACGATATAGACGTATATAGTGTGCCCACCGAGAAGTAGGGGCCGACCCGCCAGGAATGTTGGAAAATACTACATCCGAGATGTTAGGTTCGCTTAGGTTAGTATATATAACGTTATAGACGTTAATAATGTCCCAACCGAGAAGTACGTGTCGACACGACCGGGATTTTGTAAAACATTACCAGCGACGGTCTAGATGGGTTAGGTAAGGTTATATTACGATATAGACGTTTATAATGTGCCCACCGAGAAGTAGGGGCCGACCCGCCAGGAATGTTGGAAAATACTACATCCGAGATGTCAGGTTCCCTTGGGTTAGGATATACAACGTTATAGACGTATATAATGTCCCCACGGCAAAGTACGGGCCAACACGACCGGGATTTTGCAAAACATTTCCAGCGAGGTTCTAGATGGGTTAGGTTAGGTTATATTACGATATAGACGTATATAGTGTGCCCACCTGGCAGTAGGGGCCGACCCGCCAGGAATGTTGGAAAATACTACATCCGAGATGTTAGGTTCCCTTAGGTTAGGATATATAACGTTATAGACGTATATAATGTCCCCACCAAGAAGTACGGGCCGACACGACCGGGATATTGTAAAACACTACCAGCGAGGGTCAAGATGGGTTAGGTTAGGTTATATTACGATATAGACTTATATAGTGTGCCCACCGAGAAGTAGGGGACGACTCGCCAGGAATGTTGGAAAATACTACATCCGAGATGTTAGGTTCCCTTACGTTAGGATATATAAATTTATAAACGTATATAATGTCCGCACCGAGACGTACGGGACGACACGACCGGGATTCTGTAAAACATTCCCAGCTAGGGGCTAGATGTGTTAGGTTAGGTTATATTACGATATGGACGTATATAATGTGCCCACCGAGAAGTAGGGGCCGACCCGCCAGGAATGTTGGAAAATACTACATCCGAGATGTTAGGTTCCCTTAGGTTACGAGATATAACGTTATAGACGTACATAATGTCACAACAGAGAAGTACGGGTCGACACGACCGGGATTTTGTAAAACATTACCAGCGACGGTCTAGATGGGTTAGGTTCGGTTATATTACGATATGGACGTATATAATGTGCGCACCGAGAAGTACGGGCCGACACGACCGGGATTTTGTAACACATTACCAGCGAGGTTCTAGGTGGGTTAGGTTAGGTTATATTACGTTATAGACGTATATAATGTTCCCACCGAGAAGTAGGGGCCGACCCGCCAGAAATGTTGGAAAATTCTACATCCGAGATGTTAAGTTGCCTTAGGTTAGGATATATAACGTTATAGACGTATATAATGTCCCCACGGCAAAGTACGGGCCGACACGACCGGGATTTTGTAAAACATTACCAGCGAGGTTCTAGATGGGTTAGGTTAGGTGATATTACGATATAGACGTATATAGTGTGCCCACCGGGCAGTAGGGGCCGACCCGCCAGGAATGTTGGAAAATACTACATCCGAGATGTTAGGTTCCCTTAGGTTAGTATATATGACGTTATAGACGTATAGAATGTCCCCACCGAGAAGTACGGGCAGGCACGACCGGGATTTTGTAAAACATTACCAGCGAGGGTCTAGATGGGTTTGGTTAGGTTATATTATGATATAGACGTATATAGTGAGCCCACCGAGAAGTATGGCCCGACCCGCCTGGAATGTTGGAAAATACTACATCCGAGATGTTAGGTTCCCTTAGGTTAGGGTATATAACGTTATAGACGTATATAATGTCCCCACGGCAAAGTACGGTCCGACACGACCGGGATTTTGTAAAACATTACCAGCGAGGGTCCAGATGGGTTAGGTTAGGTTATATTACGATACAGACGTATATAATGTGCCCACCGAGAAGTAGGGGCCGACCCGCCAGGAATGTTGGAAAATACTACACCCGAGATGTTAGGTTCCCTTAGGTTAGTATATATAACGTTATAGACGTATATAATGTCCCCACCGAGAAGTACGGGCAGACACGACTGGGATTTTGTAAAACATTACCAGCGAGGGTCTAGGTGTGTTAGGTTAGGTTATATTACGTTATAGACGTATATAATGATCCCACCGAGAAGTAGGGGCCGACCCGCCAGGAATGTTGGAAAATACTACATCCGAGATGTTAGGTTCCCTTAGGTTAGGATATATAACGTTATAGACGTATATAATGTCCCCACCGAGAAGTACGGGCAGACACGCCCGGGATTTTGTAAAACATTACCAGCGAGGGTCTAGATGGGTTAGGTTAGGTTATATTACGATATAGACGTATATAGTGTGCCCACCGAGAAGTAGGGGCCGACCCGCCTGGAATGTTGGAAAATACTACATCCGAGATGTTAGGTTCCCGTAGGTTAGGATATATAACGTTATAGACGTATATAATGTCCCCACCGAGAAGTACGGGCCGACACGACCGGGATTTTGTAAAACACTACCAGCGAGGGTCTAGATGGGTTAGGTTAGGTTATATTACGATATAGACTTATATAATGTGCCCACCGAGAAGTAGGGGCCGACCCGCCAGGAATGTTGGAAAATACTACATCCGAGATGTTAGGTTCCCTTACGTTAGGATATATAAATTTATAAACGTATATAATGTCCGCACCGAGACATACGGGACGACACGACCGGGATTCTGTAAAACATTCCCAGCTAGGGGCTAGATGTGTTAGGTTAGGTTATATTACGATATGGACGTATATAATGTGCCCACCGAGAAGTAGGGGCCGACCCGCCAGGAATGTTGGAAAATACTACATCCGAGATGTTAGGTTCCCTTAGGTTACGATATATAACGTTATAGACGTACATAATGTCACAACAGAGAAGTACGGGTCGACACGACCGGGATTTTGTAAAACATTACCAGCGACGGTCTAGATGGGTTAGGTAAGGTTATATTACGATATAGACGTATATAATGTGCCCACCGAGAAGTAGGGGCCGACCCGCCAGGAATGTTGAAAAATACTACATCCGAGATGTCAGGTTCCCTTGGGTTAGGATATATAACGTTATAGACGTATATAATGTCCCCACGGCAAAGTACGGGCCGACACGACCGGGATTTTGTAAAACATTACCAGCGAGGGTCTAGATGGGTTAGGTTAGGTTATATTACGATATAGACGTATATAGTGTGCCCACCGAGAAGTAGGGGCCGACACGCCAGGAATGTTGGAAAATACTACATCCGAGATGTTAGGTTCCCTTACGTTAGAATATATAAATTTATAGACGTATATAATGTCCGCACTGAGACGTACAGGAAGACATGAACGGGATTCTGTGAAACAATACCAGCGAGGGTCTAGGTGGGTTAGGTTAGGTTATATTACGTTATAGACGTATATAATGATCCCAACGAGAAGTAGGGGCCGACCCGCCAGGAATGTTGGAAAATACTACATACGAGATGTTAGGTTCCCTTAGGTTAGGATATATAACGTTATAGACGTATATAATGTCCCCACCGAGAAGTACGGGCAGACGCGAACGGGATTTTGTAAAACATTGCCAGCGAAGGTCTAGATGGGTTAGGTTAGGTTATATTACGATATAGACGTATATAATGTGCCCACCGAGAAGTAGGGGCCGACCCGCCAGGAATGTTGGAAAATACTACATCCGAGATGTTAAGTTCCCTAAGGTTAGGATATTTAAATTTATAGACGTATATAATGTCCGCACCGAGACGTACCGGAAGACATCAACGGGATTCTGTGAAACATTACCAGCGAGGGTCTAGGTGGGTTAGGTTAGGTTATATTACGTTATAGACGTATATAATGATCCCACCGAGAAGTAGGGGCCGACCCGCCAGGAATATTGGAAAATACTACATCCGAGATGTTAGGTTCCCTTAGGTTAGTATATATAACGTTATAGACGTATAGAATGTCCCCACCGAGAAGTACGGGCAGACACGACCGGGATTTTGTAAAACATTACCAGCGAGGGTCTAGATGGGTTAGGTTAGGTTATATTACGATATAGACGTATATAGTGAGCCCACCGAGAAGTATGGCCCGACCCGCCTGGAATGTTGGAAAATACTACATCCGAGATGTTAGGTTCCCTTAGGTTAGGGTATATAACGTTATAGACGTATATAATGTCCCCACGGCAAAGTACGGTCCGACACGACCGGGATTTTGTAAAACATTACCAGCGAGGGTCCAGATGGGTTAGGTTAGGTTATATTACGATACAGACGTATATAATGTGCCCACCGAGAAGTAGGGGCCGACCCGCCAGGAATGTTGGAAAATACTACACCCGAGATGTTAGGTTCCCTTAGGTTAGTATATATAACGTTATAGACGTATATAATGTCCCCACCGAGAAGTACGGGCAGACACGCCCGGGATTTTGTAAAACATTACCAGCGAGGGTCTAGATGGGTTAGGTTAGGTTATATTACGATATAGACGTATATAGTGTGCCCACCGAGAAGTAGGGGCCGACCCGCCTGGAATGTTGGAAAATACTACATCCGAGATGTTAGGTTCCCGTAGGTTAGGATATATAACGTTATAGACGTATATAATGTCCCCACCGAGAAGTACGGGCAGACACGACCGGGATTTTGTAAAACATTACCAGCGAGGGTCTAGATGGGTTAGGTTAGGTTATATTACGATATAGACGTATATAGTGTGCCCACCGAGAAGTAGGGGCCGACACGCCAGGAATGTTGGAAAATACTACATCCGAGATGTTAGGTTCCCTTAGGTTAGAATATATAAATTTATAGACGTATATAATGTCCGCACCGAGACGTACAGGAAGACATGAACGGGATTCTGTGAAACAATACCAGCGAGGGTCTAGGTGGGTTAGGTTAGGTTATATTACGTTGTAGACGTATATAATGATCCCAACGAGAAGTAGGGGCCGACCCGCCAGGAATGTTGGAAAATACTACATACGAGATGTTAGGTTCCCTTAGGTTAGGATATATAACGTTATAGACGTATATAATGTCCCCACCGAGAAGTACGGGCAGACGCGAACGGGATTTTGTAAAACATTACCAGCGAAGGTCTAGATGGGTTAGGTTAGGTTATATTACGATATAGACGTATATAATGTGCCCACCGAGAAGTAGGGGCCGACCCGCCAGGAATGTTGGAAAATACTACATCCGAGATGTTAAGTTCCCTAAGGTTAGGATATATAAATTAATAGACGTATATAATGTCCCCACCGAGAAGTACGGGCAGACACGATCGGGATTTTGTAAAACATTACCAGCGAGGGTCTAGATGGGTTAGGTTAGGTTATATTACGATATAGACGTATATAATGTGCCCACCGAGAAGTAGGGGCCGACCCGCCAGGAATGTTGGAAAATACTACATCCGAGATGTTAGGTTCCCTTAGGTTAGTATATATAACGTTATAGACGTATATAATGTCCCCACCGAGATGTACGGGCAGACACGCCCGGGATATTGTAAAACATTACCAGCGAGGGTCTAGATGGGTTAGGTTAGGTTATATTACGATATAGACGTATATAGTGTGCCCACCGAGAAGTAGGTGCCGACCCGCCTGGACTGTTGGAAAATACTACATCCGAGATGTTAGGTTCCCGTAGGTTAGGATATATAACGTTATAGACGTATATAATGTCCCCACCTAGAAGTACGGGCAGACACGACCGGGATTTTGTAAAACATTACCAGCGAGGGTCTAGATGGGTTAGGTTAGGTTATATTACGATATAGACGTATATAGTGTACCCACCGAGAAGTAGGGGCCGACCCGCCAGGAATGTTGGAAAATACTACATCCGAGATGTTAGGTACCCTTAGGTTAGGATATATAAATTTATAGACGTATATAATGTCCCCACCGAGAAGTACGGGCAGACACGACCGGGATTTTGTAAAACATTACCAGCGAGGGTCTAGATGGGTTAGGTTAGGTTATATTACGATATAGACGTATATAATGTGCCCACCGAGAAGTAGGGGCCGAACCGCCAGGAATATTGGAAAATACGACATCCGAGATGTTAGGTTCCCTTAGTTTAGGATATATAAATTTATAGACGTATATAATGTCCGCACCGAGACGTACGGGAGGACATGAACGGGATTCTGTGAAACAATACCAGCGAGGGTCTAGGTGGGTTAGGTTAGGTTATATTACGTTATAGACGTATATAATGTTCCCACCGAGAAGTAGGGGCCGACCCGCCTGGAATGTTGGAAAATACTACATCCGAGATGTTAGGTTCCCTTAGGTTAGGATATATAACGTTATAGACGTATATAATGTCCCCACGGCAAAGTACGGGCCGACACGACCGTGATTTTGTAAAACATTACCAGCGAGGGTCTAGATGGGTTAGGTTTGGTTATATTACGATATAGACGTATATAATGTGCCCACCGAGAAGTAGGGGCCGACCCGCCAGGAATATTGGAAAATACGACATCCGAGATGTTAGGTTCCCTTAGGTTAGTATATATAACATTATAGACGTATATAATGTACCCACCGAGAAGTACGGCAGACACGACCGGGATTTTGTAAAACATTACCAGCGACGGTCTAGATGGGTTAGGTTAGGTTATATTACGATATAGACGTATATAGTGTGCCCACCGAGAAGTAGGGGCCGACCCGCCAGGAATGTTGGAAAATACTACATCCGAGATGTTAGGTTCCCTTACGTTAGGATATATAAATTTATAAACGTATATAATGGCCGCACCGAGACATACGGGACGACACGACCGGGATTCTGTAAAACATTCCCAGCTAGGGGCTAGATGTGTTAGGTTAGGTTATATTACGATATGGACGTATATAATGTGCCCACCGAGAAGTAGGGGCCGACCTGCCAGGAATGTTGGAAAATACTACATCCGAGATGTTAGGTTCCCTTAGGTTACGATATATAACGTTATAGACGTATATAATGTCCCCACGGCAAAGTACGGGCCGACACGACCCGAATTTTGTAAAACATTACCCGCGAGGGTCTAAATGGGATAGGTTCGGTTATATTACGATATGGACGTATATAATGTGCGCACCGAGAAGTACGGGCCGACACGACCGGGATTTTGTAACACATTACCAGCGAGGTTCTAGGTGGGTTAGGTTAGGTTGTATTACGTTATAGACGTATATAATGTTCCCACCGAGAAGTAGGGGCCGACCCGCCAGAAATGTTGGAAAATTCTACATCCGAGATGTTAAGTTGCCTTAGGTTAGGATATATAACGTTATAGACGTATATAATGTCCCCACGGCAAAGTACGGGCCGACACGACCGGGATTTTGTAAAACATTACCAGCGAGGTTCTAGATGGGTTAGGTTAGGTTATATTACGATATAGACGTATATAATGTGCCCACCGAGAAGTAGGGGCCGACCCGCCAGGAATGTTGGAAAATACTACATCCGAGATGTTAAGTTCCCTAAGGTTAGGATATATAAATTAATAGACGTATATAATGTCCCCACCGAGAAGTACGGGCAGACACGATCGGGATTTTGTAAAACATTACCAGCGAGGGTCTAGATGGGTTAGGTTAGGTTATATTACGATATAGACGTATATAATGTGCCCACCGAGAAGTAGGGGCCGACCCGCCAGGAATGTTGGAAAATACTACATCCGAGATGTTAGGTTCCCTTAGGTTAGTATATATAACGTTATAGACGTATATAATGTCCCCACCGAGATGTACGGGCAGACACGCCCGGGATATTGTAAAACATTACCAGCGAGGGTCTAGATGGGTTAGGTTAGGTTATATTACGATATAGACGTATATAGTGTGCCCACCGAGAAGTAGGTGCCGACCCGCCTGGAATGTTGGAAAATACTACATCCGAGATGTTAGGTTCCCGTAGGTTAGGATATATAACGTTATAGACGTATATAATGTCCCCACCTAGAAGTACGGGCAGACACGACCGGGATTTTGTAAAACATTACCAGCGAGGGTCTAGATGGGTTAGGTTAGGTTATATTACGATATAGACGTATATAGTGTACCCACCGAGAAGTAGGGGCCGACCCGCCAGGAATGTTGGAAAATACTACATCCGAGATGTTAGGTACCCTTAGGTTAGGATATATAAATTTATAGACGTATATAATGTCCCCACCGAGAAGTACGGGCAGACACGACCGGGATTTTGTAAAACATTACCAGCGAGGGTCTAGATGGGTTAGGTTAGGTTATATTACGATATAGACGTATATAATGTGCCCACCGAGAAGTAGGGGCCGAACCGCCAGGAATATTGGAAAATACGACATCCGAGATGTTAGGTTCCCTTAGTTTAGGATATATAAATTTATAGACGTATATAATGTCCGCACCGAGACGTACGGGAAGACATGAACGGGATTCTGTGAAACAATACCAGCGAGGGTCTAGGTGGGTTAGGTTAGGTTATATTACGTTATAGACGTATATAATGTTCCCACCGAGAAGTAGGGGCCGACCCGCCTGGAATGTTGGAAAATACTACATCCGAGATGTTAGGTTCCCTTAGGTTAGGATATATAACGTTATAGACGTATATAATGTCCCCACGGCAAAGTACGGGCCGACACGACCGTGATTTTGTAAAACATTACCAGCGAGGGTCTAGATGGGTTAGGTTTGGTTATATTACGATATAGACGTATATAATGTGCCCACCGAGAAGTAGGGGCCGACCCGCCAGGAATATTGGAAAATACGACATCCGAGATGTTAGGTTCCCTTAGGATAGTATATATAACATTATAGACGTATATAATGTACCCACCGAGAAGTACGGCAGACACGACCGGGATTTTGTAAAACATTACCAGCGACGGTCTAGATGGGTTAGGTTAGGTTATATTACGATATAGACGTATATAGTGTGCCCACCGAGAAGTAGGGGCCGACCCGCCAGGAATGTTGGAAAATACTACATCCGAGATGTTAGGTTCCCTTACGTTAGGATATATAAATTTATAAACGTATATAATGGCCGCACCGAGACATACGGGACGACACGACCGGGATTCTGTAAAACATTCCCAGCTAGGGGCTAGATGTGTTAGGTTAGGTTATATTACGATATGGACGTATATAATGTGCCCACCGAGAAGTAGGGGCCGACCTGCCAGGAATGTTGGAAAATACTACATCCGAGATGTTAGGTTCCCTTAGGTTACGATATATAACGTTATAGACGTATATAATATCCCCACGGCAAAGTACGGGCCGACACGACCCGAATTTTGTAAAACATTACCCGCGAGGGTCTAAATGGGATAGGTTCGGTTATATTACGATATGGACGTATATAATGTGCGCACCGAGAAGTACGGGCCGACACGACCGGGATTTTGTAACACATTACCAGCGAGGTTCTAGGTGGGTTAGGTTAGGTTGTATTACGTTATAGACGTATATAATGTTCCCACCGAGAAGTAGGGGCCGACCCGCCCGAAATGTTGGAAAATTCTACATCCGAGATGTTAAGTTGCCTTAGGTTAGGATATATAACGTTATAGACGTATATAATGTCCCCACGGCAAAGTACGGGCCGACACGACCGGGATTTTGTAAAACATTACCAGCGAGGTTCTAGATGGGTTAGGTTAGGTTATATTACGATATAGACGTATATAGTGTGCCCACCGGGCAGTAGGGGCCGACCCGCCAGGAATGTTGGAAAATACTACATCCGAGATGTTAGGTTCCCTTAGGTTAGGATATATAACGTTATAGACGTATATAATGTCCCCACCGAGAAGTACGGGCCGACACGACCGGGATTTTGTAAAACACTACCAGCGAGGGTCTAGATGGGTTAGGTTAGGTTATATTACGATATAGACTTATATAATGTGCCCACCGAGAAGTAGGGGCCGACCCGCCAGGAATGTTGGAAAATACTACATCCGAGATGTTAGGTTCCCTTACGTTGGGATATATAAATTTATAAACGTATATAATGTCCGCACCGAGACGTACGGGAAGACATGAACGGGATTCTGTGAAACAATACCAGCGAGGGTCTAGGTGGGTTAGGTTAGGTTATATTACGTTATAGACGTATATAATGATCCCACCGAGAAGTAGGGGCCGACCCGCCAGGAATGTTGGAAAATACTACATCCGAGATGTTAGGTTCGCTTAGGTTAGTATATATGACGTTATAGACGTATAGAATGTCCCCACCAAGACGTACGGGCAGGCACGACCGGGATTTTGTAAAACATTACCAGCGAGGGTCTAGATGGGTTAGGTTAGGTTATATTATGATATAGACGTATATAGTGAGCCCACCGAGAAGTATGGCCCGACCCGCCTGGAATGTTGGAAAATACTACATCCGAGATGTTAGGTTCCCTTAGGTTAGGGTATATAACGTTATAGACGTATATAATGTCCCCACGGCAAAGTACGGTCCGACACGACCGGGATTTTGTAAAACATTACCAGCGAGGGTCCAGATGGGTTAGGTTAGGTTATATTACGATACAGACGTATATAATGTGCCCACCGAGAAGTAGGGGCCGACCCGCCAGGAATGTTGGAAAATACTACACCCGAGATGTTAGGTTCCCTTAGGTTAGTATATATAACGTTATAGACGTATATAATGTCCCCACCGAGAAGTACGGGCAGACACGACTGGGATTTTGTAAAACATTACCAGCGAGGGTCTAGGTGTGTTAGGTTAGGTTATATTACGTTATAGACGTATATAATGATCCCACCGAGAAGTAGGGGCCGACCCGCCAGGAATGTTGGAAAATACTACATCCGAGATGTTAGGTTCCCTTAGGTTAGGATATATAACGTTATAGACGTATATAATGTCCCCACGGCAAAGTACGGGCAGACACGACCTGGATTTTGTAAAACATTACCAGCGAGGGTCTAGATGGGTTATGTTAGGTTATATTACGATATAGACGTATATAATGTGCCCACCGAGAAGTAGGGGCCGACCCGCCAGGAATGTTGGAAAATACTACATCCGAGATGTTAGGTTCCCTTAGGTTAGTATATATAAATTTATAGACGTATATAATGTCCCCACCGAGAAGTACGGGCAGACACGCCCGGGATTTTGTAAAACATTACCAGCGAGGGTCTAGATGGGTTAGGTTAGGTTATATTACGATATAGACGTATATAGTGTGCCCACCGAGAAGTAGGGGCCGACCCGCCTGGAATGTTGGAAAATACTACATCCGAGATGTTAGGTTCCCGTAGGTTAGGATATATAACGTTATAGACGTATATAATGTCCCCACCGAGAAGTACGGGCAGACACGACCGGGATTTTGTAAGACATTACCAGCGAGGGTCTAGATGGGTTAGGTTAGGTTATATTACGATATAGACGTATATAGTGTGCCCACCGAGAAGTAGGGGCCGACCCGCCAGGAATGTTGGAAAATACTACATCCGAGATGTTAAGTTCCCTAAGGTTAGGATATATAAATTTATAGACGTATATAATGTCCGCACCGAGACGTACCGGAAGACATCAACGGGATTCTGTGAAACATTACCAGCGAGGGTCTAGGTGGGTTAGGTTAGGTTATATTACGTTATAGACGTATATAATGATCCCACCGAGAAGTGGGGGCCGACCCGCCAGGAATATTGGAAAATACTACATCCGAGATGTTAGGTTCCCTTAGGTTAGTATATATAACGTTATAGACGTATAGAATGTCCCCACCGAGAAGTACGGGCAGACACGACCGGGATTTTGTAAAACATTACCAGCGGGGGTCTAGGTGTGTTAGGTTAGGTTATATTACGTTATAGACGTATATAATGATCCCACCGAGAAGTAGGGGCCGACCCGCCAGGAATGTTGGAAAATACTACATCCGAGATGTTAGGTTCCCTTAGGTTAGGATATATAACGTTATAGACGTATATAATGTCCCCACCGAGAAGTACGGGCAGACACGCCCGGGATTTTGTAAAACATTACCAGCGAGGGTCTAGATGGGTTAGGTTAGGTTATATTACGATATAGACGTATATAGTGTGCCCACCGAGAAGTAGGGGCCGACCCGCCTGGAATGTTGGAAAATACTACATCCGAGATGTTAGGTTCCCGTAGGTTAGGATATATAACGTTATAGACGTATATAATGTCCCCACCGAGAAGTACGGGCAGACACGACCGGGATTTTGTAAGACATTACCAGCGAGGGTCTAGATGGGTTAGGTTAGGTTATATTACGATATAGACGTATATAATGATCCCACCGAGAAGTAGGGGCCGACCCGCCAGGAATATTGGAAAATACTACATACGAGATGTTAGGTTCCCTCAGGTTAGGATATATAACGTTATAGACGTATATAATGTCCGCACCGAGACGTACGGGAAGACATGAACGGGATTCTGTGAAACATTACCAGCGAGGGTCTAGGTGGGTTAGGTTAGGTTATATTACGTTATAGACGTATATAATGTTCCCACCGAGAAGTAGGGGCCGACCCGCCTGGAATGTTGGAAAATACTACATCCGAGATGTTAGGTTCCCTTAGGTTAGGATATATAACGTTATAGACGTATATAATGTCCCCACGGCAAAGTACGGGCCGACACGACCGGGATTTTGTAAAACATTACCAGCGAGGGTCTAGATGGGTTAGGTTAGGTTATATTACGATATAGACGTATATAGTGTGCCCACCGAGAAGTAGGGGCCGACACGCCAGGAATGTTGGAAAATACTACATCCGAGATGTTAGGTTCCCTTACGTTAGAATATATAAATTTATAGACGTATATAATGTCCGCACCGAGACGTACAGGAAGACATGAACGGGATTCTGTGAAACAATACCAGCGAGGGTCTAGGTGGGTTAGGTTAGGTTATATTACGTTATAGACGTATATAATGATCCCAACGAGAAGTAGGGGCCGACCCGCCAGGAATGTTGGAAAATACTACATACGAGATGTTAGGTTCCCTTAGGTTAGGATATATAACGTTATAGACGTATATAATGTCCCCACCGAGAAGTACGGGCAGACGCGAACGGGATTTTGTAAAACATTACCAGCGAAGGTCTAGATGGGTTAGGTTAGGTTATATTACGATATAGACGTATATAATGTGCCCACCGAGAAGTAGGGGCCGACCCGCCAGGAATGTTGGAAAATACTACATCCGAGATGTTAAGTTCCCTAAGGTTAGGATATATAAATTTATAGACGTATATAATGTCCGCACCGAGACGTACCGGAAGACATCAACGGGATTCTGTGAAACATTACCAGCGAGGGTCTAGGTGGGTTAGGTTAGGTTATATTACGTTATAGACGTATATAATGATCCCACCGAGAAGTAGGGGCCGACCCGCCAGAAATATTGGAAAATACTACATCCGAGATGTTAGGTTCCCTTAGGTTAGTATATATAACGTTATAGACGTATAGAATGTCCCCACCGAGAAGTACGGGCAGACACGACCGGGATTTTGTAAAACATTACCAGCGAGGGTCTAGATGGGTTAGGTTAGGTTATATTACGATATAGACGTATATAGTGAGCCCACCGAGAAGTATGGCCCGACCCGCCTGGAATGTTGGAAAATACTACATCCGAGATGTTAGGTTCCCTTAGGTTAGGGTATATAACGTTATAGACGTATATAATGTCCCCACGGCAAAGTACGGGCCGACACGACCTGGATTTTGTAAAACATTACCAGCGAGGGTCCAGATGGGTTAGGTTAGGTTATATTACGATACAGACGTATATAATGTGCCCACCGAGAAGTAGGGGCCGACCCGCCAGGAATGTTGGAAAATACTACACCCGAGATGTTAGGTTCCCTTAGGTTAGTATATATAACGTTATAGACGTATATAATGTCCCCACCGAGAAGTACGGGCAGACACGACTGGGATTTTGTAAAACATTACCAGCGGGGGTCTAGGTGTGTTAGGTTACGTTATATTACGTTATAGACGTATATAATGATCCCACCGAGAAGTAGGGGCCGACCCGCCAGGAATGTTGGAAAATACTACATCCGAGATGTTAGGTTCCCTTACGTTAGGATATATAAATTTATAAACGTATATAATGGCCGCACCGAGACATACGGGACGACACGACCGGGATTCTGTAAAACATTCCCAGCTAGGGGCTAGATCTGTTAGGTTAGGTTATATTACGATATGGACGTATATAATGTGCCCACCGAGAAGTAGGGGCCGACCTGCCAGGAATGTTGGAAAATACTACATCCGAGATGTTAGGTTCCCTTAGGTTAGAATATATAAATTTATAGACGTATATAATGTCCCCACGGCAAAGTACGGGCCGACACGACCCGAATTTTGTAAAACATTACCCGCGAGGGTCTAAATGGGATAGGTTCGGTTATATTACGATATGGACGTATATAATGTGCGCACCGAGAAGTACGGGCCGACACGACCGGGATTTTGTAACACATTACCAGCGAGGTTCTAGGTGGGTTAGGTTAGGTTGTATTACGTTATAGACGTATATAATGTTCCCACCGAGAAGTAGGGGCCGACCCGCCAGAAATGTTGGAAAATTCTACATCCGAGATGTTAAGTTGCCTTAGGTTAGGATATATAACGTTATAGACGTATATAATGTCCCCACGGCAAAGTACGGGCCGACACGACCGGGATTTTGTAAAACATTACCAGCGAGGTTCTAGATGGGTTAGGTTAGGTTATATTACGATATAGACGTATATAGTGTGCCCACCGGGCAGTAGGGGCCGACCCGCCAGGAATGTTGGAAAATACTACATCCGAGATGTTAGGTTCCCTTAGGTTAGGATATATAACGTTATAGACGTATATAATGTCCCCACCGAGAAGTACGGGCCGACACGACCGGGATTTTGTAAAACACTACCAGCGAGGGTCTAGATGGGTTAGGTTAGGTTATATTACGATATAGACTTATATAATGTGCCCACCGAGAAGTAGGGGCCGACCCGCCAGGAATGTTGGAAAATACTACATCCGAGATGTTAGGTTCCCTTAGGTTAGTATATATGACGTTATAGACGTATAGAATGTCCCCACCAAGACGTACGGGCAGGCACGACCGGGATTTTGTAAAACATTACCAGCGAGGGTCTAGATGGGTTAGGTTAGGTTATATTATGATATAGACGTATATAGTGAGCCCACCGAGAAGTATGGCCCGACCCGCCTGGAATGTTGGAAAATACTACATCCGAGATGTTAGGTTCCCTTAGGTTAGGGTATATAACGTTATAGACGTATATAATGTCCCCACGGCAAAGTACGGCCCGACACGACCGGGATTTTGTAAAACATTACCAGCGAGGGTCCAGATGGGTTAGGTTAGGTTATATTACGATACAGACGTATATAATGTGCCCACCGAGAAGTAGGGGCCGACCCGCCAGGAATGTTGGAAAATACTACACCCGAGATGTTAGGTTCCCTTAGGTTAGTATATATAACGTTATAGACGTATATAATGTCCCCACCGAGAAGTACGGGCAGACACGACTGGGATTTTGTAAAACATTACCAGCGAGGGTCTAGGTGTGTTAGGTTAGGTTATATTACGTTATAGACGTATATAATGATCCCACCGAGAAGTAGGGGCCGACCCGCCAGGAATGTTGGAAAATACTACATCCGAGATGTTAGGTTCCCTTAGGTTAGGATATATAACGTTATAGACGTATATAATGTCCCCACGGCAAAGTACGGGCCGACACGACCTGGATTTTGTAAAACATTACCAGCGAGGGTCTAGATGGGTTATGTTAGGTTATATTACGATATAGACGTATATAATGTGCCCACCGAGAAGTAGGGGCCGACCCGCCAGGAATGTTGGAAAATACTACATCCGAGATGTTAGGTTCCCTTAGGTTAGTATATATAAATTTATAGACGTATATAATGTCCCCACCGAGAAGTACGGGCAGACACGCCCGGGATTTTGTAAAACATTACCAGCGAGGGTCTAGATGGGTTAGGTTAGGTTATATTACGATATAGACGTATATAGTGTGCCCACCGAGAAGTAGGGGCCGACCCGCCTGGAATGTTGGAAAATACTACATCCGAGATGTTAGGTTCCCTAAGGTTAGGATATATAAATTTATAGACGTATATAATGTCCGCACCGAGACGTACCGGAAGACATCAACGGGATTCTGTGAAACATTACCAGCGAGGGTCTAGGTGGGTTAGGTTAGGTTATATTACGTTATAGACGTATATAATGATCCCACCGAGAAGTAGGGGCCGACCCGCCAGGAATATTGGAAAATACTACATCCGAGATGTTAGGTTCCCTTAGGTTAGTATATATAACGTTATAGACGTATAGAATGTCCCCACCGAGAAGTACGGGCAGACACGACCGGGATTTTGTAAAACATTACCAGCGGGGGTCTAGGTGTGTTAGGTTAGGTTATATTACGTTATAGACGTATATAATGATCCCACCGAGAAGTAGGGGCCGACCCGCCAGGAATGTCGGAAAATACTACATCCGAGATGTTAGGTTCCCTTAGGTTAGGGTATATAACGTTATAGACGTATATAATGTCCCCACGGCAAAGTACGGGCCGACACGACCTGGATTTTGTAAAACATTACCAGCGAGGGTCCAGATGGGTTAGGTTAGGTTATATTACGATACAGACGTATATAATGTGCCCACCGAGAAGTAGGGGCCGACCCGCCAGGAATGTTGGAAAATACTACACCCGAGATGTTAGGTTCCCTTAGGTTAGTATATATAACGTTATAGACGTATATAATGTCCCCACCGAGAAGTACGGGCAGACACGACTGGGATTTTGTAAAACATTACCAGCGGGGGTCTAGGTGTGTTAGGTTACGTTATATTACGTTATAGACGTATATAATGATCCCACCGAGAAGTAGGGGCCGACCCGCCAGGAATGTTGGAAAATACTACATCCGAGATGTTAGGTTCCCTTACGTTAGGATATATAAATTTATAAACGTATATAATGGCCGCACCGAGACATACGGGACGACACGACCGGGATTCTGTAAAACATTCCCAGCTAGGGGCTAGATGTGTTAGGTTAGGTTATATTACGATATGGACGTATATAATGTGCCCACCGAGAAGTAGGGGCCGACCTGCCAGGAATGTTGGAAAATACTACATCCGAGATGTTAGGTTCCCTTAGGTTAGAATATATAAATTTATAGACGTATATAATGTCCCCACGGCAAAGTACGGGCCGACACGACCCGAATTTTGTAAAACATTACCCGCGAGGGTCTAAATGGGATAGGTTCGGTTATATTACGATATGGACGTATATAATGTGCGCACCGAGAAGTACGGGCCGACACGACCGGGATTTTGTAACACATTACCAGCGAGGTTCTAGGTGGGTTAGGTTAGGTTGTATTACGTTATAGACGTATATAATGTTCCCACCGAGAAGTAGGGGCCGACCCGCCAGAAATGTTGGAAAATTCTACATCCGAGATGTTAAGTTGCCTTAGGTTAGGATATATAACGTTATAGACGTATATAATGTCCCCACGGCAAAGTACGGGCCGACACGACCGGGATTTTGTAAAACATTACCAGCGAGGTTCTAGATGGGTTAGGTTAGGTTATATTACGATATAGACGTATATAGTGTGCCCACCGGGCAGTAGGGGCCGACCCGCCAGGAATGTTGGAAAATACTACATCCGAGATGTTAGGTTCCCTTAGGTTAGGATATATAACGTTATAGACGTATATAATGTCCCCACCGAGAAGTACGGGCCGACACGACCGGGATTTTGTAAAACACTACCAGCGAGGGTCTAGATGGGTTAGGTTAGGTTATATTACGATATAGACTTATATAATGTGCCCACCGAGAAGTAGGGGCCGACCCGCCAGGAATGTTGGAAAATACTACATCCGAGATGTTAGGTTCCCTTAGGTTAGTATATATGACGTTATAGACGTATAGAATGTCCCCACCAAGACGTACGGGCAGGCACGACCGGGATTTTGTAAAACATTACCAGCGAGGGTCTAGATGGGTTAGGTTAGGTTATATTATGATATAGACGTATATAGTGAGCCCACCGAGAAGTATGGCCCGACCCGCCTGGAATGTTGGAAAATACTACATCCGAGATGTTAGGTTCCCTTAGGTTAGGGTATATAACGTTATAGACGTATATAATGTCCCCACGGCAAAGTACGGCCCGACACGACCGGGATTTTGTAAAACATTACCAGCGAGGGTCCAGATGGGTTAGGTTAGGTTATATTACGATACAGACGTATATAATGTGCCCACCGAGAAGTAGGGGCCGACCCGCCAGGAATGTTGGAAAATACTACACCCGAGATGTTAGGTTCCCTTAGGTTAGTATATATAACGTTATAGACGTATATAATGTCCCCACCGAGAAGTACGGGCAGACACGACTGGGATTTTGTAAAACATTACCAGCGAGGGTCTAGGTGTGTTAGGTTAGGTTATATTACGTTATAGACGTATATAATGATCCCACCGAGAAGTAGGGGCCGACCCGCCAGGAATGTTGGAAAATACTACATCCGAGATGTTAGGTTCCCTTAGGTTAGGATATATAACGTTATAGACGTATATAATGTCCCCACGGCAAAGTACGGGCCGACACGACCTGGATTTTGTAAAACATTACCAGCGAGGGTCTAGATGGGTTATGTTAGGTTATATTACGATATAGACGTATATAATGTGCCCACCGAGAAGTAGGGGCCGACCCGCCAGGAATATTGGAAAATACTACATCCGAGATGTTAGGTTCCCTTAGGTTAGTATATATAACGTTATAGACGTATAGAATGTCCCCACCGAGAAGTACGGGCAGACACGACCGGGATTTTGTAAAACATTACCAGCGGGGGTCTAGGTGTGTTAGGTTAGGTTATATTACGTTATAGACGTATATAATGATCCCACCGGGAAGTAGGGGCCGACCCGCCAGGAATGTCGGAAAATACTACATCCGAGATGTTAGGTTCCCTTAGGTTAGGATATATAACGTTATAGACGTATATAATGTCCCCACCGAGAAGTACGGGCAGACACGCCCGGGATTTTGTAAAACATTACCAGCGAGGGTCTAGATGGGTTAGGTTAGGTTATATTACGATATAGACGTATATAGTGTGCCCACCGAGAAGTAGGGGCCGACCCGCCTGGAATGTTGGAAAATACTACATCCGAGATGTTAGGTTCCCGTAGGTTAGGATATATAACGTTATAGACGTATATAATGTCCCCACCGAGAAGTACGGGCAGACACGACCGGGATTTTGTAAGACATTACCAGCGAGGGTCTAGATGGGTTAGGTTAGGTTATATTACGATATAGACGTATATAATGATCCCACCGAGAAGTAGGGGCCCACCCGCCAGGAATATTGGAAAATACTACATACGAGATGTTAGGTTCCCTCAGGTTAGGATATATAACGTTATAGACGTATATAATGTCCGCACCGAGACGTACCGGAAGACATCAACGGGATTCTGTGAAACATTACCAGCGAGGGTCTAGGTGGGTTAGGTTAGGTTATATTACGTTATAGACGTATATAATGATCCCACCGAGAAGTAGGGGCCGACCCGCCAGGAATATTGGAAAATACTACATCCGAGATGTTAGGTTCCCTTAGGTTAGTATATATAACGTTATAGACGTATAGAATGTCCCCACCGAGAAGTACGGGCAGACACGACCGGGATTTTGTAAAACATTACCAGCGGGGGTCTAGGTGTGTTAGGTTAGGTTATATTACGTTATAGACGTATATAATGATCCCACCGAGAAGTAGGGGCCGACCCGCCAGGAATGTCGGAAAATACTACATCCGAGATGTTAGGTTCCCTTAGGTTAGGATATATAACGTTATAGACGTATATAATGTCCCCACCGAGAAGTACGGGCAGACACGCCCGGGATTTTGTAAAACATTACCAGCGAGGGTCTAGATGGGTTAGGTTAGGTTATATTACGATATAGACGTATATAGTGTGCCCACCGAGAAGTAGGGGCCGACCCGCCTGGAATGTTGGAAAATACTACATCCGAGATGTTAGGTTCCCGTAGGTTAGGATATATAACGTTATAGACGTATATAATGTCCCCACCGAGAAGTACGGGCAGACACGACCGGGATTTTGTAAGACATTACCAGCGAGGGTCTAGATGGGTTAGGTTAGGTTATATTACGATATAGACGTATATAATGATCCCACCGAGAAGTAGGGGCCGACCCGCCAGGAATATTGGAAAATACTACATACGAGATGTTAGGTTCCCTCAGGTTAGGATATATAACGTTATAGACGTATATAATGTCCGCACCGAGACGTACGGGAAGACATGAACGGGATTCTGTGAAACATTACCAGCGAGGGTCTAGGTGGGTTAGGTTAGGTTATATTACGTTATAGACGTATATAATGTTCCCACCGAGAAGTAGGGGCCGACCCGCCTGGAATGTTGGAAAATACTACATCCGAGATGTTAGGTTCCCTTAGGTTAGGGTATATAACGTTATAGACGTATATAATGTCCCCACGGCAAAGTACGGTCCGACACGACCGGGATTTTGTAAAACATTACCAGCGAGGGTCCAGATGGGTTAGGTTAGGTTATATTACGATACAGACGTATATAATGTGCCCACCGAGAAGTAGGGGCCGACCCGCCAGGAATGTTGGAAAATACTACACCCGAGATGTTAGGTTCCCTTAGGTTAGTATATATAACGTTATAGACGTATATAATGTCCCTACCGAGAAGTACGGGCAGACACGACCGGGATTTTGTAAGACATTACCAGCGAGGGTCTAGATGGGTTAGGTTAGGTTATATTACGATATAGACGTATATAATGATCCCACCGAGAAGTAGGGGCCGACCCGCCAGGAATATTGGAAAATACTACATACGAGATGTTAGGTTCCCTCAGGTTAGGATATATAACGTTATAGACGTATATAATGTCCGCACCGAGACGTACGGGAAGACACGACCGGGATTTTGTAAGACATTACCAGCGAGGGTCTAGATGGGTTAGGTTAGGTTATATTACGATATAGACGTATATAATGATCCCACCGAGAAGTAGGGGCCGACCCGCCAGGAATATTGGAAAATACTACATACGAGATGTTAGGTTCCCTCAGGTTAGGATATATAACGTTATAGACGTATATAATGTCCGCACCGAGACGTACGGGAAGACATGAACGGGATTCTGTGAAACATTACCAGCGAGGGTCTAGGTGGGTTAGGTTAGGTTATATTACGTTATAGACGTATATAATGTTCCCACCGAGAAGTAGGGGCCGACCCGCCTGGAATGTTGGAAAATACTACATCCGAGATGTTAGGTTCCCTTAGGTTAGGATATATAACGTTATAGACGTATATAATGTCCCCACGGCAAAGTACGGGCCGACACGACCGGGATTTTGTAAAACATTACCAGCGAGGGTCTAGATGGGTTAGGTTAGGTTATATTACGATATAGACGTATATAGTGTGCCCACCGAGAAGTAGGGGCCGACACGCCAGGAATGTTGGAAAATACTACATCCGAGATGTTAGGTTCCCTTAGGTTAGAATATATAAATTTATAGACGTATATAATGTCCGCACCGAGACGTACAGGAAGACATGAACGGGATTCTGTGAAACAATACCAGCGAGGGTCTAGGTGGGTTAGGTTAGGTTATATTACGTTATAGACGTATATAATGATCCCAACGAGAAGTAGGGGCCGACCCGCCAGGAATGTTGGAAAATACTACATACGAGATGTTAGGTTCCCTTAGGTTAGGATATATAACGTTATAGACGTATATAATGTCCCCACCGAGAAGTACGGGCAGACGCGAACGGGATTTTGTAAAACATTACCAGCGAAGGTCTAGATGGGTTAGGTTAGGTTATATTACGATATAGACGTATATAATGTGCCCACCGAGAAGTAGGGGCCGACCCGCCAGGAATGTTGGAAAATACTACATCCGAGATGTTAGGTTCCCTTAGGTTAGTATATTTAACGTTATAGACGTATATAATGTCCGCACCGAGATGTACGGGCAGACACGCCCGGGATTTTGTAAAACATTACCAGCGAGGGTCTAGATGGGTTAGGTTAGGTTATATTACGATATAGACGTATATAGTGTGCCCACCGAGAAGTAGGGGCCGACCCGCCTGGAATGTTGGAAAATACTACATCCGAGATGTTAGGTTCCCGTAGGTTAGGATATATAACGTTATAAACGTATATAATGTCCCCACCTAGAAGTACGGGCAGACACGACCGGGATTTTGTAAAACATTACCAGCTAGGTTCTAGATGGGTTAGGTTAGGTTATATTACGATATAGACGTATATAGTGTACCCACCGAGAAGTAGGGGCCGACCCGCCAGGAATGTTGGAAAATACTACATCCGAGATGTTAGGTACCCTTAGGTTAGGATATATAAATTTATAGACGTATATAATGTCCCCACCGAGAAGTACGGCAGACACGACCGGGATTTTGTAAAACATTACCAGCGACGGTCTAGATGGGTTAGGTTAGGTTATATTACGATATAGACGTATATAGTGTGCCCACCGAGAAGTAGGGGCCGACCCGCCAGGAATGTTGGAAAATACTACATCCGAGATGTTAGGTTCCCTTACGTTAGGATATATAAATTTATAAACGTATATAATGGCCGCACCGAGACATACGGGACGACACGACCGGGATTCTGTAAAACATTCCCAGCTAGGGGCTAGATGTGTTAGGTTAGGTTATATTACGATATGGACGTATATAATGTGCCCACCGAGAAGTAGGGGCCGACCTGCCAGGAATGTTGGAAAATACTACATCCGAGATGTTAGGTTCCATTAGGTTACGATATATAACGTTATAGACGTACATAAGGCCCCAACCGAGAAGTACGGGTCGACACGACCGAGATTTTGTAAAACATTACAAGCGAGGGTCTAGGTGGGTTAGGTTAGGTTATATTACGATATAGACGTATATAATGTGCCCACCGAGAAGTAGGGGCCGACCCGCCAGGAATGTTGGAAAACTCTACATCCGAGATGTTAAGTTCCCTAAGGTTAGGATATATAAATTTATAGACATATATAATGTCCGCACCGAGACGTACAGGAAGACATCAACGGGATTCTGTGAAACATTACCAGCGAGGGTCTAGGTGGTTTAGGTTAGGTTATATTACGTTATAGACGTATATAATGATCCCACCGAGAAGTAGGGGCCGACCCGCCAGGAATATTGGAAAATACTACATACGAGATGTTAGGTTCCCTTAGGTTAGGATATATAACGTTATAGACGTATATAATGTCCGCACCGAGACGTACGGGAAGACATGAACGGGATTCTGTGAAACATTACCAGCGAGGGTCTAGGTGGGTTAGGTTAGGTTATATTACGTTATAGACGTATATAATGATCACACCGAGCAGTAGGGGCCGACCCGCCAGGAATGTTGGAAAATACTACATCCGAGATGTTAGGTTCCCGTAGGTTAGGATATATAACGTTATAGACGTATATAATGTCCCCACCGAGAAGTACGGGCAGACACGACCGGGATTTTGTAAAACATTACCAGCGACGGTCTAGATGGGTTAGGTTAGGTTATATTACGATATAGACGTATATAGTGTGCCCACCGAGAAGTAGGGGCCGACCCGCCAGGAATGTTGGAAAATACTACATCCGAGATGTTAGGTTCCCTTACGTTAGGATATATAAATTTATAAACGTATATAATGGCCGCACCGAGACATACGGGACGACACGACCGGGATTCTGTAAAACATTCCCAGCTAGGGGCTAGATGTGTTAGGTTAGGTTATATTACGATATGGACGTATATAATGTGCCCACCGAGAAGTAGGGGCCGACCTGCCAGGAATGTTGGAAAATACTACATCCGAGATGTTAGGTTCCCTTAGGTTACGATATATAACGTTATAGACATACATAAGGCCCCAACCGAGAAGTACGGGTCGACACGACCGGGATTTTGTAAAACATTACAAGCGAGGGTCTAGGTGGGTTAGGTTAGGTTATATTACGATATAGACGTATATAATGTGCCCACCGAGAAGTAGGGGCCGACCCGCCAGGAATGTTGGAAAACACTACATCCGAGATGTTAAGTTCCCTAAGGTTAGGATATATAAATTTATAGACATATATAATGTCCGCACCGAGACGTACAGGAAGACATCAACGGGATTCTGTGAAACATTACCAGCGAGGGTCTAGGTGGTTTAGGTTAGGTTATATTACGTTATAGGCGTATATAATGATCCCACCGAGAAGTAGAGGCCGACCCGCCAGGAATATTGGAAAATACTACATACGAGATGTTAGGTTCCCTTAGGTTAGGATATATAACGTTATAGACGTATATAATGTCCGCACCGAGACGTACGGGAAGACATGAACGGGATTCTGTGAAACATTACCAGCGAGGGTCTAGGTGGGTTAGGTTAGGTTATATTACGTTATAGACGTATATAATTATCACACCGAGCAGTAGGGGCCGACCCGCCAGGAATGTTGGAAAATACTACATCCGAGATGTTAGGTTCCCGTAGATTAGGATATATAACGTTATAGACGTATATAATGTCCCCACCGAGAAGTACGGGCAGACACGACCGGGATTTTGTAAAACATTACCAGCGAGGGTCTAGATGGGTTAGGTTAGGTTATATTACGATATAGACGTATATAATGTGCCCACCGAGAAGTAGGGGCCGACCCGCCAGGAATGTTGGAAAATACTACATCCGAGATGTTAGGTTCCCTTAGGTTAGGATATATAACGTTATAGACGTATATAATGTCCGCACCGAGACGTACGGGAAGACATGAACGGGATTCTGTGAAACATTACCAGCGATGGTCTAGGTGGGTTAGGTTAGGTTATATTACGTTATAGACGTATATAATTTTCCCACCGAGAAGTAGGGGCCGACCCGACAGAAATGTTGGGAAATTCTACATCCGAGATGTTAGGTTCCCTTAGGTTAGGATATATAAAGTTATAGACGTATATAATGTCCCCACCGAGAAGTACGGGCGGACACCACCGGGATTTTGTAAAACACTACCAGCGAGGGTCTAGATGGGTTAGGTTAGGTTATATTACGATATAGACGTATATAGTGTGCCCACCGGGCAGTAGGGGCCGACCCGCCAGGAATGTTGGAAAATACCACATCCGAGATATTAGGTTCCCTTAGGTTAGGATATATAAGGTTATAGACGTATATAATGTCCCCACCGAGAAGTACGGGCCGACACGACCGGGATTTTGTAAAACACTACCAGCGAGGGTCTAGATGGGTTAGGTTAGGTTATATTACGTTATAGACGTATATAATGATCCCACCGAGAAGTAGGGGCCGACCCGCCTGGAATGTTGGAAAATACTACATCCGAGATGTTAGGTTCCCTTAGGTTAGGATATATAACGTTATAGACGTATATAATGTCCCCACGGCAAAGTACGGGCCGACACGACCTGTATTTTGTAAAACATTACCAGCGAGGGTCCAGATGGGTTAGGTTAGGTTATATTACGATACAGACGTATATAATGTGCCCACCGAGAAGTAGGGGCCGACCCGCCAGGAATGTTGGAAAATACTACACCCGAGATGTTAGGTTCCCTTAGGTTAGTATATATAACGTTATAGACGTATATAATGTCCCCACCGAGAAGTACGGGCAGACACGACTGGGATTTTGTAAAACATTACCAGCGGGGGTCTTGGTGTGTTAGGTTAGGTTATATTACGTTATAGACGTATATAATGATCCCACCGAGAAGTAGGGGCCGACCCGCCAGGAATGTTGGAAAATACTACATCCGAGATGTTAGGTTCCCTTAGGTTATGATATATAACGTTATAGACGTATATAATGTCCCCACGGCAAAGTACGGGCCGACACGACCTGGATTTTGTAAAACATTACCAGCGAGGGTCTAGATGGGTTATGTTAGGTTATATTACGATATAGACGTATATAATGTGCCCACCGAGAAGTAGGGGCCGACCCGCCAGGAATGTTGGAAAATACTACATCCGAGATGTTAGGTTCCCTTAGGTTAGTATATATAACGTTATAGACGTATATAATGTCCCCACCGAGAAGTACGGGCAGACACGCCCGGGATTTTGTAAAACATTACCAGCGAGGGTCTAGATGGGTTAGGTTAGGTTATATTACGATATAGACGTATATAGTGTGCCCACCGAGAAGTAGGGGCCGACCCGCCTGGAATGTTGGAAAATACTACATCCGAGATGTTAGGTTCCCGTAGGTTAGGATATATAACGTTATAGACGTATATAATGTCCCCACCGAGAAGTACGGGCAGACACGACCGGGATTTTGTAAGACATTACCAGCGAGGGTCTAGATGGGTTAGGTTAGGTTATATTACGATATAGACGTATATAATGATCCCACCGAGAAGTAGGGGCCGACCCGCCAGGAATATTGGAAAATACTACATACGAGATGTTAGGTTCCCTCAGGTTAGGATATATAACGTTATAGACGTATATAATGTCCGCACCGAGACGTACGGGAAGACATGAACGGGATTCTGTGAAACATTACCAGCGAGGGTCTAGGTGGGTTAGGTTAGGTTATATTACGTTATAGACGTATATAATGATCACACCGAGCAGTAGGGGCCGACCCGCCAGGAATGTTGGAAAATACTACATCCGAGATGTTAGGTTCCCGTTGGTTAGGATATATAACGTTATAGACGTATATAATGTCCCCACCGAGAAGTACGGGCAGACACGACCGGGATTTTGTAAAACATTACCAGCGAGGGTCTAGATGGGTTAGGTTAGGTTATATTACGATATAGACGTATATAATGTGCCCACCGAGAAGTAGGGGCCGACCCGCCAGGAATGTTGGAAAATACTACATCCGAGATGTTAGGTTCCCTTAGGTTAGGATATATAAATTTATAGACGTATATAATGTTCGCACCGATACGTCCGGGAAGACATGAACGGGATTCTGTGAAACATTACCAGAGAGGGTCTACGTGGGTTAGGTTAGGTTATATTACGTTATAGACGTATATAATGTTCCCACCGAGAAGTAGGGGCCGACCCGACAGAAATGTTGGGATATTCTACATCCGAGATGTTAGGTTCCCTTAGGTTAGGATATATAAAGTTATAGACGTATATAATGTCCCCACCGAGAAGTACGGGCCGACACCACCGGGATTTTGTAAAACACTACCAGCGAGGGTCTAGATGGGTTAGGTTAGGTTATATTACGATATAGACGTATATAGTGTGCCCACCGGGCAGTAGGGGCCGACCCGCCTGGAATGTTGGAAAATACTACATCCGAGATGTTAGGTTCCCTTATGTTAGGATATATAACGTTATAGACGTATATAATGTCCCCACGGCAAAGTACGGGCCGACACGACCTGTATTTTGTAAAACATTACCAGCGAGGGTCTAGATGGGTTAGGTTAGGTTATATTACGATATAGACGTATATAATGTGCCCACCGAGAAGTAGGGGCCGACCCGCCAGGAATGTTGGAAAATACTACATCCGAGATGTTAGGTTCCCTTAGGTTAGTATATATAACGTTATAGACGTATATAATGTCCCCACCGAGAAGTACGGGCAGACAAGACCGGGATTTTGTAAAACATTACCAGCGAGGGTCTAGATGGGTTAGGTTAGGTTATATTACGTTATAGACGTATATAATGATCCCACCGAGAAGTAGGGGCCGACCCGCCAGGAATGTTGGAAAATACTACATCCGAGATGTTAGGTTCCCGTAGGTTAGGACATATAACGTTATAGACGTATATAATGTCCCCACCGAGAAGTACGGGCAGACACGACCGGGATTTTGTAAAACATTACCAGCGAGGGTCTAGATGGGTTAGGTTAGGTTATATTACGATATAGACGTATATAATGTGCCCACCGAGAAGTAGGGGCCGACCCGCCAGGAATATTGGAAAATACTACATCCGAGATGTTAGGTTCCCTTAGTTTAGGATATAGAAATTTATAGACGTATATAATGTCCGCACCGAGACGTACGGGAAGACATGAACGGGATTCTGTGAAACATTACCAGCGAGGGTCTAGGTGGGTTAGGTTAGGTTATATTACGTTATAGACGTATATAATGTTCCCACCGTGAAGTAGGGGCCGACCCGCCTGGAATGTTGGAAAATACTACATCCGAGATGTTAGGTTCCCTTAGGTTAGTATATATAACGTAATAGACGTATATAATGTCCCCACCGAAAAGTGCGGGCAGACACGACCGGGATTTTGTAAAACATTACCAGCGAGGGTCTAGTGGGTTAGGTTAGGTTATATTACGATATAGACGTATATAGTGTACCCACCGAGAAGTAGGGGCCGACCCGCCAGGAATGTTGGAAAATACTACATCCGAGATGTTAGGTTCCCTTAGGTTAGGATATACAAATTTATAGACGTATATAATGTCCGCACAGAGACGTACAGGAAGACATGAACGGGACTCTGTGAAACAATACCAGCGAGGGTCTAGGTGCTTTAGGTTAGGTTATATTACGTTATAGACGTATATAATGATCACACCGAGAAGTAGTGGCCGACCCGCCAGGAATGTTGGAAAATACTACATCCCAGATGTTAGGTTCCCTTAGGTTAGTATATATAACGTTATAGACGTATATAATGTCCCCACCGAGAAGTACGGGCAGACACGACCGGGATTTTGTAAAACATTACCAGCGACGGTCTAGATGGGTTAGGTAAGGTTATATTACGATATAGACGTATATAATGTGCCCACCGAGAAGTAGGGGCCGACCCGCCAGGAATGTTGAAAAATACTACATCCGAGATGTCAGGTTCCCTTAGGTTAGGATATATAAATTTATAAACGTATATAATGTCCGCACCGAGACATACGGGACGACACGACCGGGATTCTGTAAAACATTCCCAGCTAGGGGCTAGATGTGTTAGGATAGGTTATATTACGATATGGACGTATATCATGTGCCCACCGAGAAGTAGGGGCCGACCCGCCAGAAATGTTGGAAAATTCTACATCCGAGATGTTAAGTTGCCTTAGGTTAGGATACATAACGTTATAGACGTATATAATTTCCGCACCGAGACGTACGGAACGACACGACGGGGATTCTGTAAAACATTCCCAGCTAGGGGCTAGATGTGTTAGGTTAGGTTATATTACGTTATAGACGTAAATAATGATCCCACCGAGAAGTTGGGGCCGACCCGCCTGGAATGTTGGAAAATACTACATCCGAGATGTTAGGTTCCCTTAGGTTAGGATATATAACGTTATAGACGTATATAATGTCCCCACGGCAAAGTACGGGCAGACACGACCGGGATTTTGTAAAACATTACCAGCGAGGGTCTAGATGGGTTAGGTTAGGTTATATTACGATATAGATGTATATAGTGTGCCCACCGAGAAGTAGGGGCCGACCCGCCAGGAATGTTGGAAAATACTACATCCGAGATGTTAGGTTCCCTTAGGTTAGAATATATAAATTTATAGACGTATATAATGTCCGCACCGAGACGTACAGGAAGACATGAACGGGATTCTGTGAAACAATACCAGCGAGGGTCTAGGTGGGTTAGGTTAGGTTATATTACGTTATAGACGTATATAATGTTCCCACGGAGAAGTAGGGGCCGACCCGCCAGGAATGTTGGAAAATACTACATACGAGATGTTAGGTTCCCTTAGGTTAGGATATATAACGTTATAGACGTATATAATGTCCCCACCGTGAAGTACGGGCAAGCGCGAACGGGATTTTGTAAAACATTACCATCGAAGGTCTAGATGGGTTAGGTTAGGTTATATTACGATATAGACGTATATAATGTGCCCACCGAGAAGTAGGGGCCGACCCGCCAGGAATGTTGGAAAATACTACATCCGAGATGTTAAGTTCCCTAAGGTTAGGATATATAAATTTATAGACATATATAATGTCCGCACCGAGACGTACAGGAAGGCATCAACGGGATTCTGTGAAACATTACCAGCGAGGGTCTAGGTGGGTTAGGTTAGGTTATATTACGTTATAGACGTATATAATGATCCCACCGAGAAGTAGAGGCCGACCCGCCAGGAATATTGGAAAATACTACATACGAGATGTTAGGTTCCCTTAGGTTAGGATATATAACGTTATAGACGTATATAATGTCCGCACCGAGACGTACGGGAAGACATGAACGGGATTCTGTGAAACATTACCAGCGAGGGTCTAGATGGGTTAGGTTAGGTTATATTACGATATAGACGTATATAGTGCGCCCACCGAGAAGTAGGGGCCGACCCGCCAGGAATGTTGGAAACTACTACATCCGAGATGTTAGGTTCCCTTAGGTTAGAATATATAAATTTATAGACGTATATAATGTCCGCACCGAGACGTACAGGAAGACATGAACGGGATTCTGTGAAACAATACCAGCGAGGGTCTAGGTGGGTTAGGTTAGGTTATATTACGTTATAGACGTATATAATGATCCCACCGAGAAGTAGGGGCCGACCCGCCAGGAATGTTGGAAAATACTACATCCGAGATGTCAGGTTCCCTTACGTTAGGATATATAAATTTATAAACGTATATAATGTCCGCACCGAGACATACGGGACGACACGACCGGGATTCTGTAAAACATTCCCAGCTAGGGGCTAGATGTGTTAGGTTAGGTTATATTACGATATGGACGTATATAATGTGCCCACCGGGAAGTAGGGGCCGATCTGCCAGGAATGTTGGAAAATACTACATCCGAGATGTTAGGTTCCCTTAGGTTAGGATATATAACGTTATAGACGTATATAATGTCCCCACAGCAAAGTACGGGCCGACACGACCTGGATTTTGTAAAACATTACCAGCGAGGGTCTAGATGGGTTAGGTTAGGTTATATTACGATATAGACGTATATAATGTGCCCACCGAGAAGTAGGGGCCGACCCGCCATGAATGTTGGAAAATACTACAACCGAGATGTTAGGTTCCCTTAGGTTAGTATATATAACGTTATAGACGTATATAATGTCCCCACCGAGAAGTACGGGCAGACACGACCGGGATTTTGTAAAACATTACCAGCGAGGGTCTAGATGGGTTAGGTTAGGTTATATTACGTTATAGACGTATATAGTGTGCCCACCGAGAAGTAGGGGCCGACCCGCCTGGAATGTTGGAAAATACTACATCCGAGATGTTAGGTTCCCTTACGTTAGGATATATAACGTTATGGACGTATATAATGTCCCCACGGCAAAGTACGGGCAGACACGACCGGGATTTTGTAAAACATTACCAGCGAGGGTCTAGATGGGTTAGGTTAGGTTATATTACGATATAGACGTATATCATGTTCCCACCGTGAAGTAGGGGCGGACCCGCCTGGAATGTTGGAAAATACTATATCCGAGATGTTAGGTTCCCTTAGGTTAGTATATATAACGTTATAGACGTATATAATGTCCCCACGGCAAAGTACGGGCCGACACGACCGGGATTTTGTAAAACATTACCAGCGAGGGTCTAGATGGGTTAGGTTAGGTTATATTAAGATATAGACGTATATAATGTGCCCACCGAGAAGTAGGGGCCGACCCGCCAGAAATGTTGGAAAATACTACATCCGAGATGTTAGGTTCCCTTAAGTTAGTATATATAACGTTATAGACGTATATAATGTCCCCACCGAAAAGTACGGGCAGACACGACCGGGATTTTGTAAAACATTACCAGCGAGGGTCTAGATGGGTTAGGTTAGGTTATATTACGATATAGACGTATATAGTGTACCCACCGAGAAGTAGGGGCCGACCCGCCAGGAATGTTGGAAAATACTACATCCGAGATGTTAGGTTCCCTTAGGTTAGGATATATAAATTTATAGACGTATATAATGTCCACACAGAGACGTACAGGAAGACATGGACGGGATTCTGCGAAACAATACCAGCGAGGGTCTAGGTGCTTTAGGTTAGGTAATATTACGTTATAGACGTATATAATGATCACACCGAGAAGTAGGGGCCGACCCGCCAGGAATGTTGGAAAATACTACATCCGAGATGTTAGGTTCCCTTAGGTTAGTATATATAACGTTATAGACGTATATAATGTCCCCACCGAGAAGTACGGGCAGACACGACCGGGATTTTGTAAAACATTACCAGCGACGGTCTAGATGGGTTAGGTAAGGTTATATTACGATATAGACGTATATAATGTGCCCACCGAGAAGTAGGGGCCGACCTGCCAGGAATGTTGGAAAATACTACATCCGAGATGTTAGGTTCCCTTAGGTTACGATATATAACGTTATAGACGTACATAAGGCCCCAACCGAGAAGTACGGGCCGACACGACCGGGATTTTGTAAAACATTACCAGCGAGGGTCTAGGTGGGTTAGGTTAGGTTATATTACGTTATAGACGTATATAATGTTCCCACCGAGAAGTAGGGGCCGACCCGCCAGAAATGTTGGAAAATTCTACATCCGAGATGTTAAGTTGCCTTAGGTTAGGATACATAACGTTATAGACGTATATAATTTCCGCACCGAGACGTACGGAACGACACGACGGGGATTCTGTAAAACATTCCCAGCTAGGGGCTAGATGTGTTAGGTTAGGTTATATTACGTTATAGACGTATATAATGATCCCACCGAGAAGTTGGGGCCGACCCGCCTGGAATGTTGGAAAATACTACATCCGAGATGTTAGGTTCCCTTAGGTTAGAATATATAAATTTATAGACGTATATAATGTCCGCACCGAGACGTACAGGAAGACATGAACGGGATTCTGTGAAACAATACCAGCGAGGTTCTAGGTGGGTTAGGTTAGGTTATATTACGTTATAGACGTATATAATGATCCCACCGAGAAGTAGGGGCCGACCCGCCAGGAATGTTGGAAAATACAACATACGAGATGTTAGGTTCCCTTAGGTTAGGATATATAACGTTATAGACGTATATAATGTCCCCACCGAGAAGTACGGGCAGACGCGAACGGGATTTTGTAAAACATTACCAGCGAAGGTCTAGATGGGTTAGGTTAGGTTATATTACGATATAGACGTATATAATGTGCCCTACGAGAAGTAGGGGCCGACCCGCCAGGAATGTTGGAAAATACTACATCTGAGATGTTAAGTTCCCTAAGGTTAGGATATATAACGTTATAGACGTATATAATGTGCGCACCGAGACGTACAGGAAGACATCAACGGGATTCTGTGAAACATTACCAGCGAGGGTCTAGGTGGGTTAGGTTAGGTTATATTACGTTATAGACGTATATAATGATCCCACCGAGAAGTAGGGGCCGACCCGCCAGGAATATTGGAAAATACTACATACGAGATGTTAGGTTCCCTTAGGTTAGGATATATAACGTTATAGACGTATATAATGTCCGCACCGAGACGTACGGGAAGACATGAACGGGATTCTGTGAAACATTACCAGCGAGGGTCTAGGTGGGTTAGGTTAGGTTATATTACGTTATAGACGTATATAGTGTGCCCACCGAGAAGTAGGGGCCGACCCGCCAGGAATGTTGGAAAATACTACATCCGAGATGTTAGGTTCCCTTAGGTTAGGATATATAAATTTATAGACGTATATAATGTCCGGACAGAGACGTACAGGAAGACATGAACGGGATTCTGTGAAACAATACCAGCGAGGGTCTAGGTGGGTTAGGTTAGGTAATATTACGTTATAGACGTATATAATGATCACACCGAGCAGTAGGGGCCGACCCGCCAGGAATATTGGAAAATACTACATACGAGATGTTAGGTTCCCTTAGGTTAGGATATATAACGTTATAGACGTATATAATGTCCGCACCGAGACGTACGGTAAGACATGAACGGGATTCTGTGAAACATTACCAGCGAGGGTCTAGGTGGGTTAGGTTAGGTTATATTACGTTATAGACGTATATAATGTGCCCACCGAGAAGTAGGGGCCGACCCGCCAGGAATGTTGGAAAATACTACATCCGAGATGTTAGGTTCCCTTAGGTTAGTATATATAACGTCATAGACGTATATAATGTCCCCACCGAGAAGTACGGGCAGACACGACCGGGATTTTGTAAAACATTACCAGCGAGGGTCTAGATGGGTTAGGTTAGGTTATATTACGTTATAGACTTATATAGTGTGCCCACCGAGAAGTAGGGGCCGACCCGCCTGGAATGTTGGAAAATACTACATCCGAGATGTTAGGTTCCCTTAGGTTAGGATATATAAAGTTATAGACGTATATAATGTCCCCACGGCAAAGTACGGGCCGACACGACCTGGATTTTGTAAAACATTACCAGCGAGGGTCCAGATGGGTTAGGTTAGGTTATAATACGAAATAGACGTATATAATGTGCCCACCGAGAAGTAGGGGCCGACCCGCCAGGAATGTTGGAAAATACTACATCCGAGATGTTAGGTTCCCTTAGGTTAGTATATATAACGTTATAGACGTATATAATGTCCCCACCGAGAAGTACGGGCAGACACGACCGGGATTTTGTAAAACATTACCAGCGAGTGTCTAGATGGGTTAGGTTAGGTTATATTACGATATAGACGTATAAAGTGTGCCCACCGAGAAGTAGGGGCCGACCCGCCAGGAATGTTGGAAAATACTACATCCGAGATGATAGGTTCCCTTAGGTTAGAATATATAAATTTATAGACGTATATAATGTCCGCACCGAGACGTACAGGAAGACATGAACGGGATTCTGTGAAACAATACCAGCGAGGGTCTAGGTGGGTTAGGTTAGGTTATATTAAGTTATAGACGTATATAATGATCCCACCGAGAAGCAGGGGCCGACCCGCCAGGAATGTTGGAAAATACTACATACGAGATGTTAGGTTCCCTTAGGTTAGGATATATAACGTTATAGACGTATATAATGTCCCCACCGAGAAGTACGGGCAGACGCGAACGGGATTTTGTAAAACATTACCAGCGAAGGTCTAGATGGGTTAGGTTAGGTTATATTACGATATAGACGTATATAATGTGCCCACCGAGAAGTAGGGGCCGACCCGCCAGGAATGTTGGAAAATACTACATCCGAGATGTTAGGTTCCCTTAGGTTAGTATATATAACGTTATAGACTTATATAATGTCCCCACCGAGAAGTACGGGCAGACACGACCGGGATTTTGTAAAACATTACCAGCGAGGGTCTAGATGGGTTAGGTTAGGTTATATTACGATATAGACGTATATAGTGTGCCCACCGAGAAGTAGGGGCCGACCCGCCTGGAATGTTGGAAAATACTACATCCGAGATGTTAGGTTCCCTTAGGTTAGGATATATAACGTTATAGACGTATATAATGTCCCCACCGAGAAGTACGGGCAGACACGACCGGGATTTTGTAAAACATTACCAGCGAGGGTCTAGATGGGTTAGGTTAGGTTATATTACGATATAGACGTATATAATGTGCCCACCGAGAAGTAGGGGCCGACCCGCCAGGAATGTTGGAAAATACTACATCCGAGATGTTAGGTTCGCTTAGGTTAGTATATATAACGTTATAGACGTATATAATGTCCCCACCGAGAAGTACGGGCAGACACGACCGGGATTTTGTAAAACATTACCAGCGAGTGTCTAGATGGGTTAGGTTAGGTTATATTACGATATAGACGTATATAGTGTGCCCACCGAGAAGTAGGGGCCGACCCGCCAGGAATGTTGGAAAATACTACATCCGAGATGTTAAGTTCCCTAAGGTTAGGATATATAAATTTATAGACATATATAATGTCCGCACCGAGACGTACAGGAAGGCATCAACGGGATTCTGTGAAACATTACCAGCGAGGGTCTAGGTGGGTTAGGTTAGGTTATATTACGTTATAGACGTATATAATGATCCCACCGAGAAGTAGGGGCCGACCCGCCAGGAATATTGGAAAATACTACATACGAGATGTTAGGTTCCCTTAGGTTAGGATATATAACGTTATAGACGTATATAATGTCCGCACCGAGACGTACGGGAAGACATGAACGGGATTCTGTGAAACATTACCAGCGAGGGTCTAGATGGGTTAGGTTAGGTTATATTACGATATAGACGTATATAGTGCGCCCACCGAGAAGTAGGGGCCGACCCGCCAGGAATGTTGGAAACTACTACATCCGAGATGTTAGGTTCCCTTAGGTTAGAATATATAAATTTATAGACGTATATAATGTCCGCACCGAGACGTACAGGAAGACATGAACGGGATTCTGTGAAACAATACCAGCGAGGGTCTAGGTGGGTTAGGTTAGGTTATATTACGTTATAGACGTATATAATGATCCCACCGAGAAGTAGGGGCCGACCCGCCAGGAATGTTGGAAAATACTACATCCGAGATGTCAGGTTCCCTTACGTTAGGATATATAAATTTATAAACGTATATAATGTCCGCACCGAGACATACGGGACGACACGACCGGGATTCTGTAAAACATTCCCAGCTAGGGGCTAGATGTGTTAGGTTAGGTTATATTACGATATGGACGTATATAATGTGCCCACCGGGAAGTAGGGGCCGATCTGCCAGGAATGTTGGAAAATACTACATCCGAGATGTTAGGTTCCCTTAGGTTAGGATATATAACGTTATAGACGTATATAATGTCCCCACAGCAAAGTACGGGCCGACACGACCTGGATTTTGTAAAACATTACCAGCGAGGGTCTAGATGGGTTAGGTTAGGTTATATTACGATATAGACGTATATAATGTGCCCACCGAGAAGTAGGGGCCGACCCGCCATGAATGTTGGAAAATACTACAACCGAGATGTTAGGTTCCCTTAGGTTAGTATATATAACGTTATAGACGTATATAATGTCCCCACCGAGAAGTACGGGCAGACACGACCGGGATTTTGTAAAACATTACCAGCGAGGGTCTAGATGGGTTAGGTTAGGTTATATTACGTTATAGACGTATATAGTGTGCCCACCGAGAAGTAGGGGCCGACCCGCCTGGAATGTTGGAAAATACTACATCCGAGATGTTAGGTTCCCTTACGTTAGGATATATAACGTTATGGACGTATATAATGTCCCCACGGCAAAGTACGGGCCGACACGACCTGGATTTTGTAAAACATTACCAGCGAGGGTCTAGATGGGTTAGGTTAGGTTATATTACGATATAGACGTATATCATGTTCCCACCGTGAAGTAGGGGCGGACCCGCCTGGAATGTTGGAAAATACTATATCCGAGATGTTAGGTTCCCTTAGGTTAGTATATATAACGTTATAGACGTATATAATGTCCCCACGGCAAAGTACGGGCCGACACGACCGGGATTTTGTAAAACATTACCAGCGAGGGTCTAGATGGGTTAGGTTAGGTTATATTAAGATATAGACGTATATAATGTGCCCACCGAGAAGTAGGGGCCGACCCGCCAGAAATGTTGGAAAATACTACATCCGAGATGTTAGGTTCCCTTAAGTTAGTATATATAACGTTATAGACGTATATAATGTCCCCACCGAAAAGTACGGGCAGACACGACCGGGATTTTGTAAAACATTACCAGCGAGGGTCTAGATGGGTTAGGTTAGGTTATATTACGATATAGACGTATATAGTGTACCCACCGAGAAGTAGGGGCCGACCCGCCAGGAATGTTGGAAAATACTACATCCGAGATGTTAGGTTCCCTTAGGTTAGGATATATAAATTTATAGACGTATATAATGTCCACACAGAGACGTACAGGAAGACATGGACGGGATTCTGCGAAACAATACCAGCGAGGGTCTAGGTGCTTTAGGTTAGGTAATATTACGTTATAGACGTATATAATGATCACACCGAGAAGTAGGGGCCGACCCGCCAGGAATGTTGGAAAATACTACATCCGAGATGTTAGGTTCCCTTAGGTTAGTATATATAACGTTATAGACGTATATAATGTCCCCACCGAGAAGTACGGGCAGACACGACCGGGATTTTGTAAAACATTACCAGCGACGGTCTAGATGGGTTAGGTAAGGTTATATTACGATATAGACGTATATAATGTGCCCACCGAGAAGTAGGGGCCGACCTGCCAGGAATGTTGGAAAATACTACATCCGAGATGTTAGGTTCCCTTAGGTTACGATATATAACGTTATAGACGTACATAAGGCCCCAACCGAGAAGTACGGGCCGACACGACCGGGATTTTGTAAAACATTACCAGCGAGGGTCTAGGTGGGTTAGGTTAGGTTATATTACGTTATAGACGTATATAATGTTCCCACCGAGAAGTAGGGGCCGACCCGCCAGAAATGTTGGAAAATTCTACATCCGAGATGTTAAGTTGCCTTAGGTTAGGATACATAACGTTATAGACGTATATAATTTCCGCACCGAGACGTACGGAACGACACGACGGGGATTCTGTAAAACATTCCCAGCTAGGGGCTAGATGTGTTAGGTTAGGTTATATTACGTTATAGACGTATATAATGATCCCACCGAGAAGTTGGGGCCGACCCGCCTGGAATGTTGGAAAATACTACATCCGAGATGTTAGGTTCCCTTAGGTTAGAATATATAAATTTATAGACGTATATAATGTCCGCACCGAGACGTACAGGAAGACATGAACGGGATTCTGTGAAACAATACCAGCGAGGGTCTAGGTGGGTTAGGTTAGGTTATATTACGTTATAGACGTATATAATGATCCCACCGAGAAGTAGGGGCCGACCCGCCAGGAATGTTGGAAAATACTACATACGAGATGTTAGGTTCCCTTAGGTTAGGATATATAACGTTATAGACGTATATAATGTCCCCACCGAGAAGTACGGGCAGACGCGAACGGGATTTTGTAAAACATTACCAGCGAAGGTCTAGATGGGTTAGGTTAGGTTATATTACGATATAGACGTATATAATGTGCCCTACGAGAAGTAGGGGCCGACCCGCCAGGAATGTTGGAAAATACTACATCTGAGATGTTAAGTTCCCTAAGGTTAGGATATATAACGTTATAGACGTATATAATGTGCGCAGCGAGACGTACAGGAAGACATCAACGGGATTCTGTGAAACATTACCAGCGAGGGTCTAGGTGGGTTAGGTTAGGTTATATTACGTTATAGACGTATATAATGATCCCACCGAGAAGTAGGGGCCGACCCGCCAGGAATATTGGAAAATACTACATACGAGATGTTAGGTTCCCTTAGGTTAGGATATATAACGTTATAGACGTATATAATGTCCGCACCGAGACGTACGGGAAGACATGAACGGGATTCTGTGAAACATTACCAGCGAGGGTCTAGGTGGGTTAGGTTAGGTTATATTACGTTATAGACGTATATAGTGTGCCCACCGAGAAGTAGGGGCCGACCCGCCAGGAATGTTGGAAAATACTACATCCGAGATGTTAGGTTCCCTTAGGTTAGGATATATAAATTTATAGACGTATATAATGTCCGGACAGAGACGTACAGGAAGACATGAACGGGATTCTGTGAAACAATACCAGCGAGGGTCTAGGTGGGTTAGGTTAGGTAATATTACGTTATAGACGTATATAATGATCACACCGAGCAGTAGGGGCCGACCCGCCAGGAATATTGGAAAATACTACATACGAGATGTTAGGTTCCCTTAGGTTAGGATATATAACGTTATAGACGTATATAATGTCCGCACCGAGACGTACGGGAAGACATGAACGGGATTCTGTGAAACATTACCAGCGAGGGTCTAGGTGGGTTAGGTTAGGTTATATTACGTTATAGACGTATATAATGTGCCCACCGAGAAGTAGGGGCCGACCCGCCAGGAATGTTGGAAAATACTACATCCGAGATGTTAGGTTCCCTTAGGTTAGTATATATAACGTCATAGACGTATATAATGTCCCCACCGAGAAGTACGGGCAGACACGACCGGGATTTTGTAAAACATTACCAGCGAGGGTCTAGATGGGTTAGGTTAGGTTATATTACGTTATAGACTTATATAGTGTGCCCACCGAGAAGTAGGGGCCGACCCGCCTGGAATGTTGGAAAATACTACATCCGAGATGTTAGGTTCCCTTAGGTTAGGATATATAAAGTTATAGACGTATATAATGTCCCCACGGCAAAGTACGGGCCGACACGACCTGGATTTTGTAAAACATTACCAGCGAGGGTCCAGATGGGTTAGGTTAGGTTATAATACGAAATAGACGTATATAATGTGCCCACCGAGAAGTAGGGGCCGACCCGCCAGGAATGTTGGAAAATACTACATCCGAGATGTTAGGTTCCCTTAGGTTAGTATATATAACGTTATAGACGTATATAATGTCCCCACCGAGAAGTACGGGCAGACACGACCGGGATTTTGTAAAACATTACCAGCGAGTGTCTAGATGGGTTAGGTTAGGTTATATTACGATATAGACGTATAAAGTGTGCCCACCGAGAAGTAGGGGCCGACCCGCCAGGAATGTTGGAAAATACTACATCCGAGATGATAGGTTCCCTTAGGTTAGAATATATAAATTTATAGACGTATATAATGTCCGCACCGAGACGTACAGGAAGACATGAACGGGATTCTGTGAAACAATACCAGCGAGGGTCTAGGTGGGTTAGGTTAGGTTATATTACGTTATAGACGTATATAATGATCCCACCGAGTAGTAGGGGCCGACCCGCCAGGAATGTTGGAAAATACTACATACGAGATGTTAGGTTCCCTTAGGTTAGGATATATAACGTTATAGACGTATATAATGTCCCTACCGAGAAGTACGGGCAGACATGAACGGGATTCTGTGAAACAATACCAGCGAGGGTCTAGGTGGGTTAGGTTAGGTTATATTACGATATAGACGTATATAGTGTGCCCACCGAGAAGTAGGGGCCGACCCGCCAGGAATGTTGGAAAATACTACATCCGAGATGTTATGTTCCCTTAGGTTAGAATATATAAATTTATAGACGTATATAATGTCCGCACCGAGACGTACAGGAAGACATGAACGGGATTCTGTGAAACAATACCAGCGAGGGTCTAGGTGGGTTAGGTTAGGTTATATTACGTTATAGACGTATATAATGATCCCACCGAGAAGTAGGGGCCGACCCGCCAGGAATGTTGGAAAATACTACATACGAGATGTTAGGTTCCCTTAGGTTAGGATATATAACGTTATAGACGTATATAATGTCCCCACCGAGAAGTACGGGCAGACGCGAACGGGATTTTGTAAAACATTACCAGCGAAGGTCTAGATGGGTTAGGTTAGGTTATATTACGATATAGACGTATATAATGTGCCCACCGAGAAGTAGGGGCCGACCCGCCAGGAATGTTGGAAAATACTACATCCGAGATGTTAAGTTCCCTAAGGTTAGGATATATAACGTTATAGACGTATATAATGTGCGCACCGAGACGTACAGGAAGACATCAACGGGATTCTGTGAAGCATTACCAGCGAGGGTCTAGGTGGGTTAGGTTAGGTTATATTACGTTATAGACGTATATAATGATCCCACCGAGAAGTAGGGGCCGACCCGCCAGGAATATTGGAAAATACTACATACGAGATGTTAGGTTCCCTTAGGTTAGGATATATAACGTTATAGACGTATATAATGTCCGCACCGAGACGTACGGGAAGACATGAACGGGATTCTGTGAAACATTACCAGCGAGGGTCTAGGTGGGTTAGGTTAGGTTATATTACGTTATAGACGTATATAGTGTGCCCACCGAGAAGTAGGGGCCGACCCGCCAGGAATGTTGGAAAATACTACATCCGAGATGTTAGGTTCCCTTAGGTTAGGATATATAAATTTATAGACGTATATAATGTCCGGACAGAGACGTACAGGAAGACATGAACGGGATTCTGTGAAACAATACCAGCGAGGGTCTAGGTGGGTTAGGTTAGGTAATATTACGTTATAGACGTATATAATGATCACACCGAGCAGTAGGGGCCGACCCGCCAGGAATATTGGAAAATACTACATACGAGATGTTAGGTTCCCTTAGGTTAGGATATATAACGTTATAGACGTATATAATGTCCGCACCGAGACGTACGGGAAGACATGAACGGGATTCTGTGAAACATTACCAGCGAGGGTCTAGGTGGGTTAGGTTAGGTTATATTACGTTATAGACGTATATAATGTGCCCACCGAGAAGTAGGGGCCGACCCGCCAGGAATGTTGGAAAATACTACATCCGAGATGTTAGGTTCCCTTAGGTTAGTATATATAACGTCATAGACGTATATAATGTCCCCACCGAGAAGTACGGGCAGACACGACCGGGATTTTGTAAAACATTACCAGCGAGGGTCTAGATGGGTTAGGTTAGGTTATATTACGTTATAGACTTATATAGTGTGCCCACCGAGAAGTAGGGGCCGACCCGCCTGGAATGTTGGAAAATACTCATCCGAGATGTTAGGTTCCCTTAGGTTAGGATATATAACGTTATAGACGTATATAATGTCCTCACCGAGAAGTACGGGCAGACACGACCGGGATTTTGTAAAACATTACCAGCGAGGGTCTAGATGGGTTAGGTTAGGTTATATTACGTTATAGACTTATATAGTGTGCCCACCGAGAAGTAGGGGCCGACCCGCCTGGAATGTTGGAAAATACTACATCCGAGATGTTAGGTTCCCTTAGGTTAGGATATATAAAGTTATAGACGTATATAATGTCCCCACGGCAAAGTACGGGCCGACACGACCTGGATTTTGTAAAACATTACCAGCGAGGGTCCAGATGGGTTAGGTTTGGTTATATTACGAAATAGACGTATATAATGTGCCCACCGAGAAGTAGGGGCCGACCCGCCAGGAATGTTGGAAAATACTACATCCGAGATGTTAGGTTCCCTTAGGTTAGTATATATAACGTTATAGACGTATATAATGTCCCCACCGAGAAGTACGGGCAGACACGACCGGGATTTTGTAAAACATTACCAGCGAGGGTCCAGATGGGTTAGGTTAGGTTATATTACGATATAGACGTATATAATGTGCCCACCGAGAAGTAGGGGCCGACCCGCCAGGAATGTTGGAAAATACTACATCCGAGATGTTAGGTTCGCTTAGGTTAGTATATATAACGTTATAGACGTATATAATGTCCCCACCGAGAAGTACGGGCAGACACGACCGGGATTTTGTAAAACATTACCAGCGAGTGTCTAGATGGGTTAGGTTAGGTTATATTACGATATAGACGTATATAGTGTGCCCACCGAGAAGTAGGGGCCGACCCGCCAGGCATGTTGGAAAATACTACATCCGAGATGTTAGGTTCCCTTAGGTTAGAATATATAAATTTATAGACGTATATAATGTCCGCACCGAGACGTACAGGAAGACATGAACGGGATTCTGTGAAACAATACCAGCGAGGGTCTAGGTGGGTTAGGTTAGGTTATATTACGTTATAGACGTATATAATGATCCCACCGAGTAGTAGGGGCCGACCCGCCAGGAATGTTGGAAAATACTACATACGAGATGTTAGGTTCCCTTAGGTTAGGATATATAACGTTATAGACGTATATAATGTCCCTACCGAGAAGTACGGGCAGACATGAACGGGATTCTGTGAAACAATACCAGCGAGGGTCTAGGTGGGTTAGGTTAGGTTATATTACGATATAGACGTATATAGTGTGCCCACCGAGAAGTAGGGGCCGACCCGCCAGGAATGTTGGAAAATACTACATCCGAGATGTTATGTTCCCTTAGGTTAGAATATATAAATTTATAGACGTATATAATGTCCGCACCGAGACGTACAGGAAGACATGAACGGGATTCTGTGAAACAATACCAGCGAGGGTCTAGGTGGGTTAGGTTAGGTTATATTACGTTATAGACGTATATAATGATCCCACCGAGAAGTAGGGGCCGACCCGCCAGGAATGTTGGAAAATACTACATACGAGATGTTAGGTTCCCTTAGGTTAGGATATATAACGTTATAGACGTATATAATGTCCCCACCGAGAAGTACGGGCAGACGCGAACGGGATTTTGTAAAACATTACCAGCGAAGGTCTAGATGGGTTAGGTTAGGTTATATTACGATATAGACGTATATAATGTGCCCACCGAGAAGTAGGGGCCGACCCGCCAGGAATGTTGGAAAATACTACATCCGAGATGTTAAGTTCCCTAAGGTTAGGATATATAACGTTATAGACGTATATAATGTGCGCACCGAGACGTACAGGAAGACATCAACGGGATTCTGTGAAGCATTACCAGCGAGGGTCTAGGTGGGTTAGGTTAGGTTATATTACGTTATAGACGTATATAATGATCCCACCGAGAAGTAGGGGCCGACCCGCCAGGAATATTGGAAAATACTACATACGAGATGTTAGGTTCCCTTAGGTTAGGATATATAACGTTATAGACGTATATAATGTCCGCACCGAGACGTACGGGAAGACATGAACGGGATTCTGTGAAACATTACCAGCGAGGGTCTAGGTGGGTTAGGTTAGGTTATATTACGTTATAGACGTATATAGTGTGCCCACCGAGAAGTAGGGGCCGACCCGCCAGGAATGTTGGAAAATACTACATCCGAGATGTTAGGTTCCCTTAGGTTAGGATATATAAATTTATAGACGTATATAATGTCCGGACAGAGACGTACAGGAAGACATGAACGGGATTCTGTGAAACAATACCAGCGAGGGTCTAGGTGGGTTAGGTTAGGTAATATTACGTTATAGACGTATATAATGATCACACCGAGCAGTAGGGGCCGACCCGCCAGGAATATTGGAAAATACTACATACGAGATGTTAGGTTCCCTTAGGTTAGGATATATAACGTTATAGACGTATATAATGTCCGCACCGAGACGTACGGGAAGACATGAACGGGATTCTGTGAAACATTACCAGCGAGGGTCTAGGTGGGTTAGGTTAGGTTATATTACGTTATAGACGTATATAATGTGCCCACCGAGAAGTAGGGGCCGACCCGCCAGGAATGTTGGAAAATACTACATCCGAGATGTTAGGTTCCCTTAGGTTAGTATATATAACGTCATAGACGTATATAATGTCCCCACCGAGAAGTACGGGCAGACACGACCGGGATTTTGTAAAACATTACCAGCGAGGGTCTAGATGGGTTAGGTTAGGTTATATTACGTTATAGACTTATATAGTGTGCCCACCGAGAAGTAGGGGCCGACCCGCCTGGAATGTTGGAAAATACTACATCCGAGATGTTAGGTTCCCTTAGGTTAGGATATATAAAGTTATAGACGTATATAATGTCCCCACGGCAAAGTACGGGCCGACACGACCTGGATTTTGTAAAACATTACCAGCGAGGGTCCAGATGGGTTAGGTTAGGTTATATTACGAAATAGACGTATATAATGTGCCCACCGAGAAGTAGGGGCCGACCCGCCAGGAATGTTGGAAAATACTACATCCGAGATGTTAGGTTCCCTTAGGTTAGTATATATAACGTTATAGACGTATATAATGTCCCCACCGAGAAGTACGGGCAGACACGACCGGGATTTTGTAAAACATTACCAGCGAGGGTCTAGATGGGTTAGGTTAGGTTATATTACGATATAGACGTATATAGTGTGCCCACCGAGAAGTAGGGGCCGACCCGCCAGGAATGTTGGAAAATACTACATCCGAGATGTTAGGTTCCCTTAGGTTAGTATATATAACGTTATAGACTTATATAATGTCCCCACAGAGAAGTACGGGCAGACACGACCGGGATTTTGTAAAACATTACCAGCGAGGGTCTAGATGGGTTAGGTTAGGTTATATTACGATATAGACGTATATAGTGTGCCCACCGAGAAGTAGGGGCCGACCCGCCTGGAATGTTGGAAAATACTACATCCGAGATGTTAGGTTCCCTTAGGTTAGGATATATAACGTTATAGACGTATATAATGTCCCCACCGAGAAGTACGGGCAGACACGACCGGGATTTTGTAAAACATTACCAGCGAGGGTCTAGATGGGTTAGGTTAGGTTATATTACGATATAGACGTATATAGTGTGCCCACCGAGAAGTAGGGGCCGACCCGCCTGGAATGTTGGAAAATACTACATCCGAGATGTTAGGTTCCCTTAGGTTAGGATATATAACGTTATAGACGTATATAATGTCCCCACGGCAAAGTACGGGCCGACACGACCTGGATTTTGTAAAACATTACCAGCGAGGGTCCAGATGGGTTAGGTTAGGTTATATTACGATATAGACGTATATAATGTGCCCACCGAGAAGTAGGGGCCGACCCGCCAGGAATGTTGGAAAATACTACATCCGAGATGTTAGGTTCCCTTAGGTTAGTATATATAACGTTATAGACGTATATAATGTCCCCACCGAGAAGTACGGGCAGACACGACCGGGATTTTGTAAAACATTACCAGCGAGGGTCCAGATGGGTTAGGTTAGGTTATATTACGATATAGACGTATATAATGTGCCCACCGAGAAGTAGGGGCCGACCCGCCAGGAATGTTGGAAAATACTACATCCGAGATGTTAGGTTCCCTTAGGTTAGTATATATAACGTTATAGACGTATATAATGTCCCCACCGAGAAGTACGGGCAGACACGACCGGGATTTTGTAAAACATTACCAGCGAGGGTCTAGATGGGTTAGGTTAGGTTATATTACGATATAGACGTATATAGTGTGCCCACCGAGAAGTAGGGGCCGACCCGCCAGGAATGTTGGAAAATACTACATCCGAGATGATAGGTTCCCTTAGGTTAGAATATATAAATTTATAGACGTACATAATGTCCGCACCGAGACGTACAGGAAGACATGAACGGGATTCTGTGAAACAATACCAGCGAGGGTCTAGGTGGGTTAGGTTAGGTTATATTAAGTTATAGACGTATATAATGATCCCACCGAGAAGCAGGGGCCGACCCGCCAGGAATGTTGGAAAATACTACATACGAGATGTTAGGTTCCCTTAGGTTAGGATATATAACGTTATAGACGTATATAATGTCCCCACCGAGAAGTACGGGCAGACGCGAACGGGATTTTGTAAAACATTACCAGCGAAGGTCTAGATGGGTTAGGTTAGGTTATATTACGATATAGACGTATATAATGTGCCCACCGAGAAGTAGGGGCCGACCCGCCAGGAATGTTGGAAAATACTACATCCGAGATGTTAGGTTCCCTTAGGTTAGTATATATAACGTTATAGACTTATATAATGTCCCCACCGAGAAGTACGGGCAGACACGACCGGGATTTTGTAAAACATTACCAGCGAGGGTCTAGATGGGTTAGGTTAGGTTATATTACGATATAGACGTATATAGTGTGCCCACCGAGAAGTAGGGGCCGACCCGCCTGGAATGTTGGAAAATACTACATCCGAGATGTTAGGTTCCCTTAGGTTAGGATATATAACGTTATAGACGTATATAATGTCCCCACCGAGAAGTACGGGCAGACACGACCGGGATTTTGTAAAACATTACCAGCGAGGGTCTAGATGGGTTAGGTTAGGTTATATTACGATATAGACGTATATAATGTGCCCACCGAGAAGTAGGGGCCGACCCGCCAGGAATGTTGGAAAATACTACATCCGAGATGTTAGGTTCGCTTAGGTTAGTATATATAACGTTATAGACGTATATAATGTCCCCACCGAGAAGTACGGGCAGACACGACCGGGATTTTGTAAAACATTACCAGCGAGTGTCTAGATGGGTTAGGTTAGGTTATATTACGATATAGACGTATATAGTGTGCCCACCGAGAAGTAGGGGCCGACCCGCCAGGCATGTTGGAAAATACTACATCCGAGATGTTAGGTTCCCTTAGGTTAGAATATATAAATTTATAGACGTATATAATGTCCGCACCGAGACGTACAGGAAGACATGAACGGGATTCTGTGAAACAATACCAGCGAGGGTCTAGGTGGGTTAGGTTAGGTTATATTACGTTATAGACGTATATAATGATCCCACCGAGTAGTAGGGGCCGACCCGCCAGGAATGTTGGAAAATACTACATACGAGATGTTAGGTTCCCTTAGGTTAGGATATATAACGTTATAGACGTATATAATGTCCCTACCGAGAAGTACGGGCAGACATGAACGGGATTCTGTGAAACAATACCAGCGAGGGTCTAGGTGGGTTAGGTTAGGTTATATTACGATATAGACGTATATAGTGTGCCCACCGAGAAGTAGGGGCCGACCCGCCAGGAATGTTGGAAAATACTACATCCGAGATGTTATGTTCCCTTAGGTTAGAATATATAAATTTATAGACGTATATAATGTCCGCACCGAGACGTACAGGAAGACATGAACGGGATTCTGTGAAACAATACCAGCGAGGGTCTAGGTGGGTTAGGTTAGGTTATATTACGTTATAGACGTATATAATGATCCCACCGAGAAGTAGGGGCCGACCCGCCAGGAATGTTGGAAAATACTACATACGAGATGTTAGGTTCCCTTAGGTTAGGATATATAACGTTATAGACGTATATAATGTCCCCACCGAGAAGTACGGGCAGACGCGAACGGGATTTTGTAAAACATTACCAGCGAAGGTCTAGATGGGTTAGGTTAGGTTATATTACGATATAGACGTATATAATGTGCCCACCGAGAAGTAGGGGCCGACCCGCCAGGAATGTTGGAAAATACTACATCCGAGATGTTAAGTTCCCTAAGGTTAGGATATATAACGTTATAGACGTATATAATGTGCGCACCGAGACGTACAGGAAGACATCAACGGGATTCTGTGAAGCATTACCAGCGAGGGTCTAGGTGGGTTAGGTTAGGTTATATTACGTTATAGACGTATATAATGATCCCACCGAGAAGTAGGGGCCGACCCGCCAGGAATATTGGAAAATACTACATACGAGATGTTAGGTTCCCTTAGGTTAGGATATATAACGTTATAGACGTATATAATGTCCGCACCGAGACGTACGGGAAGACATGAACGGGATTCTGTGAAACATTACCAGCGAGGGTCTAGGTGGGTTAGGTTAGGTTATATTACGTTATAGACGTATATAATGTGCCCACCGAGAAGTAGGGGCCGACCCGCCAGGAATGTTGGAAAATACTACATCCGAGATGTTAGGTTCCCTTAGGTTAGTATATATAACGTCATAGACGTATATAATGTCCCCACCGAGAAGTACGGGCAGACACGACCGGGATTTTGTAAAACATTACCAGCGAGGGTCTAGATGGGTTAGGTTAGGTTATATTACGTTATAGACTTATATAGTGTGCCCACCGAGAAGTAGGGGCCGACCCGCCTGGAATGTTGGAAAATACTACATCCGAGATGTTAGGTTCCCTTAGGTTAGGATATATAAAGTTATAGACGTATATAATGTCCCCACGGCAAAGTACGGGCCGACACGACCTGGATTTTGTAAAACATTACCAGCGAGGGTCCAGATGGGTTAGGTTAGGTTATATTACGAAATAGACGTATATAATGTGCCCACCGAGAAGTAGGGGCCGACCCGCCAGGAATGTTGGAAAATACTACATCCGAGATGTTAGGTTCCCTTAGGTTAGTATATATAACGTTATAGACGTATATAATGTCCCCACCGAGAAGTACGGGCAGACACGACCGGGATTTTGTAAAACATTACCAGCGAGGGTCTAGATGGGTTAGGTTAGGTTATATTACGATATAGACGTATATAGTGTGCCCACCGAGAAGTAGGGGCCGACCCGCCTGGAATGTTGGAAAATACTCATCCGAGATGTTAGGTTCCCTTAGGTTAGGATATATAACGTTATAGACGTATATAATGTCCTCACCGAGAAGTACGGGCAGACACGACCGGGATTTTGTAAAACATTACCAGCGAGGGTCTAGATGGGTTAGGTTAGGTTATATTACGTTATAGACTTATATAGTGTGCCCACCGAGAAGTAGGGGCCGACCCGCCTGGAATGTTGGAAAATACTACATCCGAGATGTTAGGTTCCCTTAGGTTAGGATATATAAAGTTATAGACGTATATAATGTCCCCACGGCAAAGTACGGGCCGACACGACCTGGATTTTGTAAAACATTACCAGCGAGGGTCCAGATGGGTTAGGTTAGGTTATATTACGAAATAGACGTATATAATGTGCCCACCGAGAAGTAGGGGCCGACCCGCCAGGAATGTTGGAAAATACTACATCCGAGATGTTAGGTTCCCTTAGGTTAGTATATATAACGTTATAGACGTATATAATGTCCCCACCGAGAAGTACGGGCAGACACGACCGGGATTTTGTAAAACATTACCAGCGAGGGTCCAGATGGGTTAGGTTAGGTTATATTACGATATAGACGTATATAATGTGCCCACCGAGAAGTAGGGGCCGACCCGCCAGGAATGTTGGAAAATACTACATCCGAGATGTTAGGTTCCCTTAGGTTAGTATATATAACGTTATAGACGTATATAATGTCCCCACCGAGAAGTACGGGCAGACACGACCGGGATTTTGTAAAACATTACCAGCGAGGGTCTAGATGGGTTAGGTTAGGTTATATTACGATATAGACGTATATAGTGTGCCCACCGAGAAGTAGGGGCCGACCCGCCAGGAATGTTGGAAAATACTACATCCGAGATGTTAGGTTCCCTTAGGTTAGAATATATAAATTTATAGACGTATATAATGTCCGCACCGAGACGTACAGGAAGACATGAACGGGATTCTGTGAAACAATACCAGCGAGGGTCTAGGTGGGTTAGGTTAGGTTATATTAAGTTATAGACGTATATAATGATCCCACCGAGAAGCAGGGGCCGACCCGCCAGGAATGTTGGAAAATACTACATACGAGATGTTAGGTTCCCTTAGGTTAGGATATATAACGTTATAGACGTATATAATGTCCCCACCGAGAAGTACGGGCAGACGCGAACGGGATTTTGTAAAACATTACCAGCGAAGGTCTAGATGGGTTAGGTTAGGTTATATTACGATATAGACGTATATAATGTGCCCACCGAGAAGTAGGGGCCGACCCGCCAGGAATGTTGGAAAATACTACATCCGAGATGTTAGGTTCCCTTAGGTTAGTATATATAACGTTATAGACTTATATAATGTCCCCACAGAGAAGTACGGGCAGACACGACCGGGATTTTGTAAAACATTACCAGCGAGGGTCTAGATGGGTTAGGTTAGGTTATATTACGATATAGACGTATATAGTGTGCCCACCGAGAAGTAGGGGCCGACCCGCCTGGAATGTTGGAAAATACTACATCCGAGATGTTAGGTTCCCTTAGGTTAGGATATATAACGTTATAGACGTATATAATGTCCCCACCGAGAAGTACGGGCAGACACGACCGGGATTTTGTAAAACATTACCAGCGAGGGTCTAGATGGGTTAGGTTAGGTTATATTACGATATAGACGTATATAGTGTGCCCACCGAGAAGTAGGGGCCGACCCGCCTGGAATGTTGGAAAATACTACATCCGAGATGTTAGGTTCCCTTAGGTTAGGATATATAACGTTATAGACGTATATAATGTCCCCACGTCAAAGTACGGGCCGACACGACCTGGATTTTGTAAAACATTACCAGCGAGGGTCCAGATGGGTTAGGTTAGGTTATATTACGATATAGACGTATATAATGTGCCCACCGAGAAGTAGGGGCCGACCCGCCAGGAATGTTGGAAAATACTACATCCGAGATGTTAGGTTCCCTTAGGTTAGTATATATAACGTTATAGACGTATATAATGTCCCCACCGAGAAGTACGGGCAGACACGACCGGGATTTTGTAAAACATTACCAGCGAGGGTCCAGATGGGTTAGGTTAGGTTATATTACGATATAGACGTATATAATGTGCCCACCGAGAAGTAGGGGCCGACCCGCCAGGAATGTTGGAAAATACTACATCCGAGATGTTAGGTTCCCTTAGGTTAGTATATATAACGTTATAGACGTATATAATGTCCCCACCGAGAAGTACGGGCAGACACGACCGGGATTTTGTAAAACATTACCAGCGAGGGTCTAGATGGGTTAGGTTAGGTTATATTACGATATAGACGTATATAGTGTGCCCACCGAGAAGTAGGGGCCGACCCGCCAGGAATGTTGGAAAATACTACATCCGAGATGTTAGGTTCCCTTAGGTTAGAATATATAAATTTATAGACGTATATAATGTCCGCACCGAGACGTACAGGAAGACATGAACGGGATTCTGTGAAACAATACCAGCGAGGGTCTAGGTGGGTTAGGTTAGGTTATATTAAGTTATAGACGTATATAATGATCCCACCGAGAAGCAGGGGCCGACCCGCCAGGAATGTTGGAAAATACTACATCCGAGATGTTAGGTTCCCTTAGGTTAGTATATATAACGTTATAGACTTATATAATGTCCCCACAGAGAAGTACGGGCAGACACGACCGGGATTTTGTAAAACATTACCAGCGAGGGTCTAGATGGGTTAGGTTAGGTTATATTACGATATAGACGTATATAGTGTGCCCACCGAGAAGTAGGGGCCGACCCGCCTGGAATGTTGGTAAATACTACATCCGAGATGTTAGGTTCCCTTAGGTTAGGATATATAACGTTATAGACGTATATAATGTCCCCACCGAGAAGTACGGGCAGACACGACCGGGATTTTGTAAAACATTACCAGCGAGGGTCTAGATGGGTTAGGTTAGGTTATATTACGTTATAGAATTATATAGTGTGCCCACCGAGAAGTAGGGGCCGACCCGCCTGGAATGTTGGAAAATACTACATCCGAGATGTTAGGTTCCCTTAGGTTAGGATATATAAAGTTATAGACGTATATAATGTCCCCACGGCAAAGTACGGGCCGACACGACCTGGATTTTGTAAAACATTACCAGCGAGGGTCCAGATGGGTTACGTTAGGTTATATTACGAAATAGACGTATATAATGTGCCCACCGAGAAGTAGGGGCCGACCCGCCAGGAATGTTGGAAAATACTACATCCGAGATGTTAGGTTCCCTTAGGTTAGTATATATAACGTTATAGACGTATATAATGTCCCCACCGAGAAGTACGGGCAGACACGACCGGGATTTTGTAAAACATTACCAGCGAGGGTCTAGATGGGTTAGGTTAGGTTATATTACGATATAGACGTATATAGTGTGCCCACCGAGAAGTAGGGGCCGACCCGCCAGGAATGTTGGAAAATACTACATCCGAGATGTTAGGTTCCCTTAGGTTAGGATATATAAATTTATAGACGTATATAATGTCCGGACAGAGACGTACAGGAAGACATGAACGGGATTCTGTGAAACAATACCAGCGAGGGTCTAGGTGGGTTAGGTTAGGTAATATTACGTTATAGACGTATATAATGATCACACCGAGCAGTAGGGGCCGACCCGCCAGGAATATTGGAAAATACTACATACGAGATGTTAGGTTCCCTTAGGTTAGGATATATAACGTTATAGACGTATATAATGTCCGCACCGAGACGTACGGGAAGACATGAACGGGATTCTGTGAAACATTACCAGCGAGGGTCTAGATGGGTTAGGTTAGGTTATATTACGTTATAGACTTATATAGTGTGCCCACCGAGAAGTAGGGGCCGACCCGCCTGGAATGTTGGAAAATACTACATCCGAGATGTTAGGTTCCCTTAGGTTAGGATATATAAAGTTATAGACGTATATAATGTCCCCACGGCAAAGTACGGGCCGACACGACCTGGATTTTGTAAAACATTACCAGCGAGGGTCCAGATGGGTTAGGTTAGGTTATATTACGAAATAGACGTATATAATGTGCCCACCGAGAAGTAGGGGCCGACCCGCCAGGAATGTTGGAAAATACTACATCCGAGATGTTAGGTTCCCTTAGGTTAGTATATATAACGTTATAGACGTATATAATGTCCCCACCGAGAAGTACGGGCAGACACGACCGGGATTTTGTAAAACATTACCAGCGAGGGTCTAGATGGGTTAGGTTAGGTTATATTACGATATAGACGTATATAGTGTGCCCACCGAGAAGTAGGGGCCGACCCGCCAGGAATGTTGGAAAATACTACATACGAGATGTTAGGTTCCCTTAGGTTAGGATATATAACGTTATAGACGTATATAATGTCCCCACCGAGAAGTACGGGCAGACGCGAACGGGATTTTGTAAAACATTACCAGCGAAGGTCTAGATGGGTTAGGTTAGGTTATATTACGATATAGACGTATATAATGTGCCCACCGAGAAGTAGGGGCCGACCCGCCAGGAATGTTGGAAAATACTACATCCGAGATGTTAGGTTCCCTTAGGTTAGTATATATAACGTTATAGACGTATATAATGTCCCCACCGAGAAGTACGGGCAGACACGACCGGGATTTTGTAAAACATTACCAGCGAGGGTCTAGATGGGTTAGGTTAGGTTATATTACGTTATAGACGTATTAAGTGTGCCCACCGAGAAGTAGGGGCCGACCCGCCTGGAATGTTGGAAAATACTACATCCGAGAAGTTAGGTTCCCTTAGGTTAGGATATATAACGTTATAGACGTATATAATGTCCCCACGGCAAAGTACGGGCCGACACGACCTGGATTTTGTAAAACATTACCAGCGAGGGTCCAGATGGGTTAGGTTAGGTTATATTACGATATAGACGTATATAATGTGCCCACCGAGAAGTAGGGGCCGACCCGCCAGGAATGTTGGAAAATACTACATCCGAGATGTTAGGTTCCCTTAGGTTAGTATATATAACGTTATAGACGTATATAATGTCCCCACCGAGAAGTACGGGCAGACACGACCGGGATTTTGTAAAACATTACCAGCGAGGGTCTAGATGGGTTAGGTTAGATTATATTACGATATAGACGTATATAGTGTGCCCACCGAGAAGTAGGGGCCGACCCGCCAGGAATGTTGGAAAATACTACATCCGAGATGTTAGGTTCCCTTAGGTTAGAATATATAAATTTATAGACGTATATAATGTCCGCACCGAGACGTACAGGAAGACATGAACGGGATTCTGTGAAACAATACCAGCGAGGGTCTAGGTGGGTTAGGTTAGGTAATATTACGTTATAGACGTATATAATGATCACACCGAGCAGTAGGGGCCGACCCGCCAGGAATATTGGAAAATACTACATCCGAGATGTTAGGTTCCCTTAGGTTAGGATATATAAATTTATAGACGTATATAATGTCCGGACAGAGACGTACAGGAAGACATGAACGGGATTCTGTGAAACAATACCAGCGAGGGTCTAGGTGGGTTAGGTTAGGTAATATTACGTTATAGACGTATATAATGATCACACCGAGCAGTAGGGGCCGACCCGCCAGGAATATTGGAAAATACTACATACGAGATGTTAGGTTCCCTTAGGTTAGGATATATAACGTTATAGACGTATATAATGTCCGCACCGAGACGTACGGGAAGACATGAACGGGATTCTGTGAAACATTACCAGCGAGGGTCTAGATGGGTTAGGTTAGGTTATATTACGTTATAGACTTATATAGTGTGCCCACCGAGAAGTAGGGGCCGACCCGCCTGGAATGTTGGAAAATACTACATCCGAGATGTTAGGTTCCCTTAGGTTAGGATATATAAAGTTATAGACGTATATAATGTCCCCACGGCAAAGTACGGGCCGACACGACCTGGATTTTGTAAAACATTACCAGCGAGGGTCCAGATGGGTTAGGTTAGGTTATATTACGAAATAGACGTATATAATGTGCCCACCGAGAAGTAGGGGCCGACCCGCCAGGAATGTTGGAAAATACTACATCCGAGATGTTAGGTTCCCTTAGGTTAGTATATATAACGTTATAGACGTATATAATGTCCCCACCGAGAAGTACGGGCAGACACGACCGGGATTTTGTAAAACATTACCAGCGAGGGTCTAGATGGGTTAGGTTAGGTTATATTACGATATAGACGTATATAGTGTGCCCACCGAGAAGTAGGGGCCGACCCGCCAGGAATGTTGGAAAATACTACATACGAGATGTTAGGTTCCCTTAGGTTAGGATATATAACGTTATAGACGTATATAATGTCCCCACCGAGAAGTACGGGCAGACGCGAACGGGATTTTGTAAAACATTACCAGCGAAGGTCTAGATGGGTTAGGTTAGGTTATATTACGATATAGACGTATATAATGTGCCCACCGAGAAGTAGGGGCCGACCCGCCAGGAATGTTGGAAAATACTACATCCGAGATGTTAGGTTCCCTTAGGTTAGTATATATAACGTTATAGACGTATATAATGTCCCCACCGAGAAGTACGGGCAGACACGACCGGGATTTTGTAAAACATTACCAGCGAGGGTCTAGATGGGTTAGGTTAGGTTATATTACGTTATAGACGTATTAAGTGTGCCCACCGAGAAGTAGGGGCCGACCCGCCTGGAATGTTGGAAAATACTACATCCGAGAAGTTAGGTTCCCTTAGGTTAGGATATATAACGTTATAGACGTATATAATGTCCCCACGGCAAAGTACGGGCCGACACGACCTGGATTTTGTAAAACATTACCAGCGAGGGTCCAGATGGGTTAGGTTAGGTTATATTACGATATAGACGTATATAATGTGCCCACCGAGAAGTAGGGGCCGACCCGCCAGGAATGTTGGAAAATACTACATCCGAGATGTTAGGTTCCCTTAGGTTAGTATATATAACGTTATAGACGTATATAATGTCCCCACCGAGAAGTACGGGCAGACACGACCGGGATTTTGTAAAACATTACCAGCGAGGGTCTAGATGGGTTAGGTTAGATTATATTACGATATAGACGTATATAGTGTGCCCACCGAGAAGTAGGGGCCGACCCGCCAGGAATGTTGGAAAATACTACATCCGAGATGTTAGGTTCCCTTAGGTTAGAATATATAAATTTATAGACGTATATAATGTCCGCACCGAGACGTACAGGAAGACATGAACGGGATTCTGTGAAACAATACCAGCGAGGGTCTAGGTGGGTTAGGTTAGGTAATATTACGTTATAGACGTATATAATGATCACACCGAGCAGTAGGGGCCGACCCGCCAGGAATATTGGAAAATACTACATACGAGATGTTAGGTTCCCTTAGGTTAGGATATATAACGTTATAGACGTATATAATGTCCGCACCGAGACGTACGGGAAGACATGAACGGGATTCTGTGAAACATTACCAGCGAGGGTCTAGGTGGGTTAGGTTAGGTTATATTACGTTATAGACGTATATAATGTTCCCACCGAGAAGTACGGGCCGACCCGCCAGGAATGTTGGAAAATACTACATCCGAGATGTTAGGTTCCCTTAGGTTAGTATATATAACGTTATAGACTTATATAATGTCCCCACCGAGAAGTACGGGCAGACACGACCGGGATTTTGTAAAACATTACCAGCGAGGGTCTAGATGGGTTAGGTTAGGTTATATTACGATATAGACGTATATAATGTGCCCACCGAGAAGTAGGGGCCGACCCGCCAGGAATGTTGGAAAATACTACATCCGAGATGTTAGGTTCCCTTAGGTTAGTATATATAACGTTATAGACGTATATAATGTCCCCACCGAGAAGTACGGGCAGACACGACCGGGATTTTGTAAAACATTACCAGCGAGGGTCTAGATGGGTTAGGTGAGGTTATATTACGATATAGACGTATATAGTGTGCCCACCGAGAAGTAGGGGCCGACCCGCCTGGAATGTTGGAAAATACTACATCCGAGAAGTTAGGTTCCCTTAGGTTAGGATATATAACGTTATAGACGTATATAATGTCCCCACGGCAAAGTACGGGCCGACACGACCTGGATTTTGTAAAACATTACCAGCGAGGGTCCAGATGGGTTAGGTTAGGTTATATTACGATATAGACGTATATAATGTGCCCACCGAGAAGTAGGGGCCGACCCGCCAGGAATGTTGGAAAATACTACATCCGAGATGTTAGGTTCCCTTAGGTTAGTATGTATAACGTTATAGACGTATATAATGTCCCCACCGAGAAGTACGGGCAGACACGACCGGGATTTTGTAAAATATTACCAGCGAGGGTCTAGATGGGTTAGGTTAGGTTATATTACGATATAGACGTATATAGTGTGCCCACCGAGAAGTAGGGGCCGACCCGCCAGGAATGTTGGAAAATACTACATCCGAGATGTTAAGTTCCCTAAGGTTAGGATATATAACGTTATAGACGTATATAATGTGCGCACCGAGACGTACAGGAAGACATCAACGGGATTCTGTGAAACATTACCAGCGAGGGTCTAGGTGGGTTAGGTTAGGTTATATTACGTTATAGACGTATATAATGATCCCACCGAGAAGTAGGGGCCGACCCGCCAGGAATATTGGAAAATACTACATACGAGATGTTAGGTTCCCTTAGGTTAGGATATATAACGTTATAGACGTATATAATGTCCGCACCGAGACGTACGGGAAGACATGAACGGGATTCTGTGAAACATTACCAGCGAGGTTCTAGGTGGGTTAGGTTAGGTTATATTACGTTATAGACGTATATAGTGTGCCCACCGAGAAGTAGGGGCCGACCCGCCAGGAATGTTGGAAAATACTACATCCGAGATGTTACGTTCCCTTAGGTTAGTATATATAACGTTATAGACGTATATAATGTCCCCACGGAGAAGTACGGGCAGACAGGAGCGGGATTTTGTAAAACATTACCAGCGAGGGTCTAGATGGGTTAGGTTAGGTTATATTACGATATAGACGTATATAGTGTACCCACCGAGAAGTAGGGGCCGACCCGCCAGGAATGTTGGAAAATACTACATCCGAGATGTTAGGTTCCCTTAGGTTAGGATATATAAATTTATAGACGTATATAATGTCCGGACAGAGACGTACAGGAAGACATGAACGGGATTCTGTGAAACAATACCAGCGAGGGTCTAGGTGGGTTAGGTTAGGTAATATTACGTTATAGACGTATATAATGATCACACCGAGCAGTAGGGGCCGACCCGCCAGGAATATTGGAAAATACTACATACGAGATGTTAGGTTCCCTTAGGTTAGGATATATAACGTTATAGACGTATATAATGTCCGCACCGAGACGTACGGGAAGACATGAACGGGATTCTGTGAAACATTACCAGCGAGGGTCTAGGTGGGTTAGGTTAGGTTATATTACGTTATAGACGTATATAATGTGCCCACCGAGAAGTAGGGGCCGACCCGCCAGGAATGTTGGAAAATACTACATCCGAGATGTTACGTTCCCTTAGGTTAGTATATATAACGTTATAGACGTATATAATGTCCCCACCGAGAAGTACGGGCAGACACGACCGGGATTTTGTAAAACATTACCAGCGAGGGTCTAGATGGGTTAGGTTAGGTTATATTACGATATAGACGTATATAGTGTGCCCACCGAGAAGTAGGGGCCGACCCGCCTGGAATGTTGGAAAATACTACATCCGAGGTGTTAGGTTCCCTTAGGTCAGGATATATAACGTTATAGACGTATATAATGTCCCCACGGCAAAGTACGGGCCGACACGACCTGGATTTTGTAAAACATTACCAGCGAGGGTCCAGATGGGTTAGGTTAGGTTATATTACGATATAGACGTATATAATGTGCCCACCGAGAAGTAGGGGCCGACCCGCCAGGAATGTTGGAAAATACTACATCCGAGATGTTAGGTTCCCTTAGGTTAGTATATATAACGTTATAGACGTATATAATGGCCCCACCGAGAAGTACGGGCAGACACGACCGGGATTTTGTAAAACATTACCAGCGAGGGTCTAGATGGGTTAGGTTAGGTTATATTACGATATAGACGTATATAGTGTGCCCACCGAGAAGTAGGGGCCGACCCGCCAGGAATGTTGGAAAATACTACATCCGAGATGTTAGGTTCCCTTAGGTTAGAATATATAAATTTATAGACCTATATAATGTCCGCACCGAGACGTACAGGAAGACATGAACGGGATTCTGTGAAACAATACCAGCGAGGGTCTAGGTGGGTTAGGTTAGGTTATATTACGTTATAGACGTATATAGTGTACCCACCGAGAAGTAGGGGCCGACCCGCCAGGAATGTTGGAAAATACTACATCCGAGATGTTAGGTTCCCTTAGGTTAGGATATATAAATTTATAGACGTATATAATGTCCGGACAGAGACGTACAGGAAGACATGAACGGGATTCTGTGAAACAATACCAGCGAGGGTCTAGGTGGGTTAGGTTAGGTAATATTACGTTATAGACGTATATAATGATCACACCGAGCAGTAGGGGCCGACCGGCCAGGAATATTGGAAAATACTACATACGAGATGTTAGGTTTCCTTAGGTTAGGATATATAACGTTATAGACGTATATAATGTCCGCACCGAGACGTACGGGAAGACATGAACGGGATTCTGTGAAACATTACCAGCGAGGGTCTAGGTGGGTTAGGTTAGGTTATATTACGTTATAGACGTATATAATGTTCCCACCGAGAAGTACGGGCCGACCCGCCTGGAATGTTGGAAAATACTACATCCGAGATGCTAGGTTCCCTTAGGTTAGGATATATAACGTTATAAACGTATATAATGTCCCCACCGAGAAGTACGGGCAGACACGACCGGGATTTTGTAAAACATTACCAGCGAGGGTCTAGATGGGTTAGGTTAGGTTATATTACGATATAGACGTATATAGTGTGCCCACCGAGAAGTAGGGGCCGACCCGCCAGGAATGTTGGAAAATACTACATCCGAGATGTTAGGTTCCCTTAGGTTAGAATATATAAATTTATAGACGTATATAATGTCCGCACCGAGACGTACAGGAAGACATGAACGGGATTTTGTAAAACATTACCAGCGAGGGTCCAGATGGGTTAGGTTAGGTTATATTACGATATAGACGTATATAGTGTGCCCACCGAGAAGTAGGGGCCGACCCGTCTGGAATGTTGGAAAATAGTACATCCGAGATGTTAGGTTCCCTTAGGTTAGGATATATAACGTTATAGACGTATATAATGTCCCCACGGCAAAGAACGGGCCGACACGACCTGGATTTTGTAAAACATTACCAGCGAGGGTCCAGATGGGTTAGGTTAGGTTATATTACGATATAGACGTATATAATGTGCCCACCGAGAAGTAGGGGCCGACCCGCCAGGAATGTTGGAAAATACTACATCCGAGATGTTAGGTTCCCTTAGGTTAGTATATATAACGTTATAGACGTATATAATGTCCCCACCGAGAAGTACGGGCAGACACGACCGGGATTTTGTAAAACATTACCAGCGAGGGTCTAGATGGGTTAGGTTAGGTTATATTACGATATAGACGTATATAGTGTGCCCACCGAGAAGTAGGGGCCGACCCGCCAGGAATGTTGGAAAATACTACATCCGAGATGTTAGGTTCCCTTAGGTTAGAATATATAAATTTATAGACGTATATAATGTCCGCACCGAGACGTACAGGAAGACATGTACGGGATTCTGTGAAACAATACCAGCGAGGGTCTAGGTGGGTTAGGTTAGGTTATATTACGTTATAGACGTATATAATGATCCCACCGAGAAGTAGGGGCCGACCCGCCAGGAATATTGGAAAATACTACATACGAGATGTTAGGTTCCCTTAGGTTAGGATATATAACGTTATAGACGTATATAATGTCCGCACCGAGACGTACGGGAAGACATGAACGGGATTCTGTGAAACATTACCAGCGAGGGTCTAGGTGGGTTAGGTTAGGTTATATTACGTTATAGACGTATATAATGTTCCCACCAAGAAGTAGGGGCCGACCCGCCTGGAATGTTGGAAAATACTACATCCGAGATGTTAGGTTCCCTTAGGTTAGGATATATAAATTTATAGACGTATATAATGTCCGGACAGAGACGTACAGGAAGACATGAACGGGATTCTGTGAAACAATACCAGCGAGGGTCTAGGTGGGTTAGGTTAGGTTATATTACGTTATAGACGTATATAATGATCACACCGAGCAGTAGGGGCCGACCCGCCAGGAATATTGGAAAATACTACATACGAGATGTTAGGTTCCCTTAGGTTAGGATATATAACGTTATAGACGTATATAATGTCCGCACCGAGACGTACGGGAAGACATGAACGGGATTCTGTGAAACATTACCAGCGAGGGTTTAGGTGGGTTAGGTTAGGTTATATTACGTTATAGACGTATATAATGATCCCACCGAGACGTAGGGGCCGACCCGCCGGGAATGTTGGAAAATACTACATCCGAGATGTTAGGTTCCCGTAGGTTAGGATATATAACGTTATAGACGTATATAATGTCCCCACCGAGAAGTACGGGCAGATACGACCGGGATTTTGTAAAACATTACCAGCGAGGGTCTAGATGGGTTAGGTTAGGTTATATTACGATATAGACGTATATAGTGTACCCACCGAGAAGTAGGGGCCGACCCGCCAGGAATGTTGGAAAATACTACATCCGAGATGTTAGGTTCCCTTAGGTTAGGATATATAAATTTATAGACGTATATAATGTCCCTACCGAGAAGTACGGGCAGACATGAACGGGATTCTGTGAAACAATACCAGCGAGGGTCTAGGTGGGTTAGGTTAGGTTATATTACGATATAGACGTATATAGTGTGCCCACCGAGAAGTAGGGGCCGACCCGCCAGGAATGTTGGAAAATACTACATCCGAGATGTTAGGTTCCCTTAGGTTAGAATATATAAATTTATAGACGTATATAATGTCCGCACCGAGACGTACAGGAAGACATGAACGGGATTCTGTGAAACAATACCAGCGAGGGTCTAGGTGGGTTAGGTTAGGTTATATTACGTTATAGACGTATATAATGATCCCACCGAGAAGTAGGGGCCGACCCGCCAGGAATATTGGAAAATACTACATACGAGATGTTAGGTTCCCTTAGGTTAGGATATATAACGTTATAGACGTATATAATGTCCGCACCGAGACGTACGGGAAGACATGAACGGGATTCTGTGAAACATTACCAGCGAGGGTCTAGGTGGGTTAGGTTAGTTTATATTACGTTATAGACGTATATAATGTTCCCACCAAGAAGTAGGGGCCGACCCGCCTGGAATGTTGGAAAATACTACATCCGAGATGTTAGGTTCCCTTAGGTTAGGATATATAAATTTATAGACGTATATAATGTCCGGACAGAGACGTACAGGAAGACATGAACGGGATTCTGTGAAACAATACCAGCGAGGGTCTAGGTGGGTTAGGTTAGGTTATATTACGTTATAGACGTATATAATGATCACACCGAGCAGTAGGGGCCGACCCGCCAGGAATATTGGAAAATACTACATACGAGATGTTAGGTTCCCTTAGGTTAGGATATATAACGTTATAGACGTATATAATGTCCGCACCGAGACGTACGGGAAGACATGAACGGGATTCTGTGAAACAATACCAGCGAGGGTTTAGGTGGGTTAGGTTAGGTTATATTACGTTATAGACGTATATAATGATCCCACCGAGACGTAGGGGCCGACCCGCCGGGAATGTTGGAAAATACTACATCCGAGATGTTAGGTTCCCGTAGGTTAGGATATATAACGTTATAGACGTATATAATGTCCCCACCGAGAAGTACGGGCAGACACGACCGGGATTTTGTAAAACATTACCAGCGAGGGTCTAGATGGGTTAGGTTAGGTTATATTACGATATAGACGTATATAGTGTACCCACCGAGAAGTAGGGGCCGACCCGCCAGGAATGTTGGAAAATACTACATCCGAGATGTTAGGTTCCCTTAGGTTAGGATATATAAATTTATAGACGTATATAATGTCCCCACCGAGAAGTACGGGCAGACACGACCGGGATTTTGTAAAACATTACCAGCGAGGTTCTTGATGTGTTAGGTTAGGTTATATTACGATATAGACGTATATAGTGTGCCCACCGAGAAGTAGGGGCCGACCCGACTGGAATGTTGGAAAATACTACATCCGAGATGTTAGGTTCCCTTAGGTTAGGATATATAACGTTATAGACGTATATAATGTCCCCACGGCAAAGTACGGGCCGACACGACCTGGATTTTGTAAAACATTACCAGCGAGGGTCCAGATGGGTTAGGTTAGGTTATATTACGATATAGACGTATATAATGTGCCCACCGAGAAGTAGGGGCCGACCCGCCAGGAATGTTGGAAAATACTACATCCGAGATGTTAGGTTCCCTTAGGTTAGTATATATAACGTTATAGACGTATATAATGTCCCCACCGAGAAGTACGGGCAGACACGACCGGGATTTTGTAAAACATTACCAGCGAGGGTCTAGATGGGTTAGGTTAGGTTATATTACGATATAGACGTATATAGTGTGCCCACCGAGAAGTAGGGGCCGACCCGCCAGGAATGTTGGAAAATACTACATCCGAGATGTTAGGTTCCCTTAGATTAGAATATATAAATTTATAGACGTATATAATGTCCGCACCGAGACGTACAGGAAGACATGAACGGGATTCTGTGAAACAATACCAGCGAGGGTCTAGGTGGGTTAGGTTAGGTTATATTACGTTATAGACGTATATAATGATCCCACCGAGAAGTAGGGGCCGACACGCCAGGAATGTTGGAAAATACTACATACGAGATGTTAGGTTCCCTTAGGTTAGTATATATAACGTTATAGACGTATATAATGTCCCCACCGAGAAGTACGGGCAGACACGACCGGGATTTTGTAAAACATTACCAGCGAGGGTCTAGATGGGTTAGGTTAGGTTATATTACGATATAGACGTATATAGTGTGCCCACCGAGAAGTAGGGGCCGACCCGCCAGGAATGTTGGAAAATACTACATCCGAGATGTTAAGTTCCCTAAGGTTAGGATATATAAATTTATAGACATATATAATGTCCGCACCGAGACGTACAGGAAGACATCAACGGGATTCTGTGAAACATTACCAGCGAGGGTCTAGGTGGGTTAGGTTAGGTTATATTACGTTATAGACGTATATAATGATCCCACCGAGAAGTAGGGGCCGACCCGCCAGGAATATTGGAAAATACTACATACGAGATGTTAGGTTCCCTTAGGTTAGGATATATAACGTTATAGACGTATATAATGTCCGCACCGAAACGTACGGGAAGACATGAACGGGATTCTGTGAAACATTGCCAGCGAGGGTCTAGGTGGGTTAGGTTAGGTTATATTACGTTATAGACGTATATAATGTTCCCACCAAGAAGTAGGGGCCGACCCGCCTGGAATGTTGGAAAATACTACATCCGAGATGTTAGGTTCCCTTAGGTTAGGATATATAAATTTATAGACGTATATAATGTCCGGACAGAGACGTACAGGAAGACATGAACGGGATTCTGTGAAACAATACCAGCGAGGGTCTAGGTGGGTTAGGTTAGGTTATATTACGTTATAGACGTATATAATGATCACACCGAGCAGTAGGGGCCGACCCGCCAGGAATGTTGGAAAATACTACATCCGAGATATTAGGTTCCCGTAGGTTAGGATATATAACGTTATAGACGTATATAATGTCCCCACCGAGAAGTATGGGCAGACACGACCGGGATTTTGTAAAACATTACCAGCGAGGGTCTAGATGGGTTAGGTTAGGTTATATTACGATATAGACGTATATAGTGTACCCACCGAGAAGTAGGGGCCGACCCGCCAGGAATGTTGGAAAATACTACATCCGAGATGTTAGGTTCCCTTAGGTTAGGATATATAAATTTATAGACGTATATAATGTCCCCACCGAGAAGTACGGGCAGACACGACCGGGACTTTGTAAAACATTACCAGCGAGGGTCTAGATGGGTTAGGTTAGGTTATATTACGATATAGACGTATATAATGTGCCCACCGAGAAGTAGGGGACGACCCGCCAGGAATATTGGAAAATACGACATCCGAGATGTTAGGTTCCCTTAGTTTAGGATATATAAATTTATAGACGTATATAATGTCCGCACCGAGACGTACGGGAAGACATGAACGGGATTCTGTGAAACAATACCAGCGAGGGTCTAGGTGGGTTAGGTTAGGTTATATTACGTTATAGACGTATATAATGATCCCACCGAGAAGTAGGGGCCGACCCGCCAGGAATGTTGGAAAATAATACATACGAGATGTTAGGTTCCCTTAGGTTAGGATATATAACGTTATAGACGTGTATAATGTCCCCACCGAGAAGTACGGGCAGACGCGAACGGGATTTTGTAAAACATTACCAGCGAAGGTCTAGATGGGTTAGGTTAGGTTATATTACGATATAGACGTATATAATGTGCCCACCGAGAAGTAGGGGCCGACCCGCCTGGAATGTTGGAAAATACTACATCCGAGATGTTAGGTTCCCTTAGGTTAGGATATATAACGTTATAGACGTATATAATGTCCCCACGGCAAAGTACGGGCCGACACGACCGGGATTTTGTAAAACATTACCAGCGAGGGTCTAGATGGGTTAGGTTAGGTTATATTACGATATAGACGTATATAATGTGCCCACCGAGAAGTAGGGGCCGACCCGCCAGGAATATTGGAAAATACGACATCCGAGATGTTAGGTTCCCTTAGTTTAGGATATATAAATTTATAGACGTATATAATGTCCGCACCGAGACGTACGGGAAGACATGAACGGGATTCTGTGAAACATTACCAGCGAGGATCTAGATGGGTTAGGTTAGGTTATATTACGATATAGACGTATATAGTGTGCCCACCGAGAAGTAGGGGCCGACCCGCCTGGAATGTTGGAAAATACTACATCCGAGATGTTAGGTTCCCTTAGGTTAGAATATATAAATTTATAGACGCATATAATGTCCGCACCGAGACGTACAGGAAGACATGAACGGGATTCTGTGAAACAATACCAGCGAGGGTCTAGGTGGGTTAGGTTAGGTTATATTACGTTATAGACGTATATAATGATCCCACCGAGAAGTAGGGGCCGACCCGCCAGGAATGTTGGAAAATACTACATCCGAAATGTTAGGTTCCCTTAGGTTAGGATATATAAATTTATAGACGTGTATAATGTCCGGACAGAGACGTACAGGAAGACATGAACGGGATTCTGTGAAACAATACCAGCGAAGGTCTAGGTGGGTTAGGTTAGGTTATATTACGTTATAGACGTATATAATGATCACACCGAGCAGTAGGGGCCGACCCGCCAGGAATGTTGGAAAATACTACATCCGAGATGTTAGGTTCCCGTAGGTTAGGATATATAACGTTATAGACATATATAATGTCCCCACCGAGAAGTACGGGCAGACACGACCGGGATTTTGTAAAACATTACCAGCGAAGGTCTAGATGGGTTAGGTTAGGTTATATTACGATATAGACGTATATAGTGTGCCCACCGAGAAGTAGGGGCCGACCCGCCTGGAATGTTGGAAAATACTACATCCGAGATGTTAGGTTCCCTTAGGTTAGTATATATAACGTTATAGACGTATATAATGTCCCCACCGAGAAGTACGGGCAGACACGACCGGGATTTTGTAAAACATTACCAGCGAGGGTCTAGATGGGTTAGGTTAGGTTATATTACGATATAGACGTATATAGTGTGCCCACCGAGAAGTAGGGGCCGACCCGCCAGGAATGTTGGAAAATACTACATCCGAGATGTTAGGTTCCCTTAGGTTAGAATATATAAATTTATAGACCTATATAATGTCCGCACCGAGACGTACAGGAAGACATGAACGGGATTCTGTGAAACAATACCAGCGAGGGTCTAGGTGGGTTAGGTTAGGTTATATTACGTTATAGACGTATATAGTGTACCCACCGAGAAGTAGGGGCCGACCCGCCAGGAATGTTGGAAAATACTACATACGAGATGTTAGGTTCCCTTAGGTTAGGATATATAACGTTATAGACGTATATAATGTCCGCACCGAGACGTACGGGAAGACATGAACGGGATTCTGTGAAACATTACCAGCGAGGTTCTAGGTGGGTTAGGTTAGGTTATATTACGTTATAGACGTATATAGTGTGCCCACCGAGAAGTAGGGGCCGACCCGCCAGGAATGTTGGAAAATACTACATCCGAGATGTTAGGTTCCCTTAGGTTAGAATATATAAATTTATAGACGTATATAATGTCCGCACCGAGACGTACAAGAAGACATGAACGGGATTCTGTGAAACAATACCAGCGAGGGTCTAGATGGGTTAGGTTAGGTTATATTACGATATAGACGTATATAATGTGCCCACCGAGAAGTAGGGGCCGACCCGCCAGGAATGTGGGAAAATACTACATCCGAGATGTTACGTTCCCTTAGGTTAGTATATATAACGTTATAGACGTATATAATGTCCCCACGGAGAAGTACGGGCAGACAGGAGCGGGATTTTGTAAAACATTACCAGCGAGGGTCTAGATGGGTTAGGTTAGGTTATATTACGATATAGACGTATATAGTGTACCCACCGAGAAGTAGGGGCCGACCCGCCAGGAATGTTGGAAAATACTACATCCGAGATGTTAGGTTCCCTTAGGTTAGGATATATAAATTTATAGACGTATATAATGTCCGGACAGAGACGTACAGGAAGACATGAACGGGATTCTGTGAAACAATACCAGCGAGGGTCTAGGTGGGTTAGGTTAGGTAATATTACGTTATAGACGTATATAATGATCACACCGAGCAGTAGGGGCCGACCCGCCAGGAATATTGGAAAATACTACATACGAGATGTTAGGTTCCCTTAGGTTAGGATATATAACGTTATAGACGTATATAATGTCCGCACCGAGACGTACGGGAAGACATGAACGGGATTCTGTGAAACATTACCAGCGAGGGTCTAGGTGGGTTAGGTTAGGTTATATTACGTTATAGACGTATATAATGTTCCCACCGAGAAGTACGGGCCGACCCGCCTGGAATGTTGGAAAATACTACATCCGAGATGCTAGGTTCCCTTAGGTTAGGATATATAACGTTATAGACGTATATAATGTCCCCACGGCAAAGTACGGGCCGACACAACCTGGATTTTGTAAAACATTACCAGCGAGGGTCTAGATGGGTTAGGTTAGGTTATATTACGATATAGACGTATATAATGTGCCCACCGAGAAGTAGGGGCCGACCCGCCAGGAATGTTGGAAAATACTACATCCGAGATGTTACGTTCCCTTAGGTTAGTATATATAACGTTATAGACGTATATAATGTCCCCACCGAGAAGTACGGGCAGACACGACCGGGATTTTGTAAAACATTACCAGCGAGGGTCTAGATGGGTTAGGTTAGGTTATATTACGATATAGACGTATATAGTGTGCCCACCGAGAAGTAGGGGCCGACCCGCCTGGAATGTTGGAAAATACTACATCCGAGGTGTTAGGTTCCCTTAGGTCAGGATATATAACGTTATAGACGTATATAATGTCCCCACGGCAAAGTACGGGCCGACACGACCTGGATTTTGTAAAACATTACCAGCGAGGGTCCAGATGGGTTAGGTTAGGTTATATTACGATATAGACGTATATAATGTGCCCACCGAGAAGTAGGGGCCGACCCGCCAGGAATGTTGGAAAATACTACATCCGAGATGTTAGGTTCCCTTAGGTTAGTATATATAACGTTATAGACGTATATAATGTCCCCACCGAGAAGTACGGGCAGACACGACCGGGATTTTGTAAAACATTACCAGCGAGGGTCTAGATGGGTTAGGTTAGGTTATATTACGATATAGACGTATATAGTGTGCCCACCGAGAAGTAGGGGCCGACCCGCCAGGAATGTTGGAAAATACTACATCCGAGATGTTAGGTTCCCTTAGGTTAGAATATATAAATTTATAGACCTATAAAATGTCCGCACCGAGACGTACAGGAAGACATGAACGGGATTCTGTGAAACAATACCAGCGAGGGTCTAGGTGGGTTAGGTTAGGTTATATTACGTTATAGACGTATATAGTGTACCCACCGAGAAGTAGGGGCCGACCCGCCAGGAATGTTGGAAAATACTACATCCGAGATGTTAGGTTCCCTTAGGTTAGGATATATAAATTTATAGACGTATATAATGTCCGGACAGAGACGTACAGGAAGACATGAACGGGATTCTGTGAAACAATACCAGCGAGGGTCTAGGTGGGTTAGGTTAGGTAATATTACGTTATAGACGTATATAATGATCACACCGAGCAGTAGGGGCCGACCGGCCAGGAATATTGGAAAATACTACATACGAGATGTTAGGTTTCCTTAGGTTAGGATATATAACGTTATAGACGTATATAATGTCCGCACCGAGACGTACGGGAAGACATGAACGGGATTCTGTGAAACATTACCAGCGAGGGTCTAGGTGGGTTAGGTTAGGTTATATTACGTTATAGACGTATATAATGTTCCCACCGAGAAGTACGGGCCGACCCGCCAGGAATGTTGGAAAATACTACATCCGAGATGCTAGGATCCCTTAGGTTAGGATATATAACGTTATAAACGTATATAATGTCCCCACCGAGAAGTACGGGCAGACACGACCGGGATTTTGTAAAACATTACCAGCGAGGGTCTAGATGGGTTAGGTTAGGTTATATTACGATATAGACGTATATAGTGTGCCCACCGAGAAGTAGGGGCCGACCCGCCAGGAATGTTGGAAAATACTACATCCGAGATGTTAGGTTCCCTTAGATTAGAATATATAAATTTATAGACGTATATAATGTCCGCACCGAGACGTACAGGAAGACATGAACGGGATTTTGTAAAACATTACCAGCGAGGGTCCAGATGGGTTAGGTTAGGTTATATTACGATATAGACGTATATAGTGTGCCCACCGAGAAGTAGGGGCCGACCCGTCTGGAATGTTGGAAAATAGTACATCCGAGATGTTAGGTTCCCTTAGGTTAGGATATATAACGTTATAGACGTATATAATGTCCCCACGGCAAAGAACGGGCCGACACGACCTGGATTTTGTAAAACATTACCAGCGAGGGTCCAGATGGGTTAGGTTAGGTTATATTACGATATAGACGTATATAATGTGCCCACCGAGAAGTAGGGGCCGACCCGCCAGGAATGTTGGAAAATACTACATCCGAGATGTTAGGTTCCCTTAGGTTAGTATATATAACGTTATAGACGTATATAATGTCCCCACCGAGAAGTACGGGCAGACACGACCGGGATTTTGTAAAACATTACCAGCGAGGGTCTAGATGGGTTAGGTTAGGTTATATTACGATATAGACGTATATAGTGTGCCCACCGAGAAGTAGGGGCCGACCCGCCAGGAATGTTGGAAAATACTACATCCGAGATGTTAGGTTCCCTTAGGTTAGAATATATAAATTTATAGACGTATATAATGTCCGCACCGAGACGTACAGGAAGACATGAACGGGATTCTGTGAAACAATACCAGCGAGGGTCTAGGTGGGTTAGGTTAGGTTATATTACGTTATAGACGTATATAATGATCCCACCGAGAAGTAGGGGCCGACCCGCCAGGAATATTGGAAAATACTACATACGAGATGTTAGGTTCCCTTAGGTTAGGATATATAACGTTATAGACGTATATAATGTCCGCACCGAGACGTACGGGAAGACATGAACGGGATTCTGTGAAACATTACCAGCGAGGGTCTAGGTGGGTTAGGTTAGGTTATATTACGTTATAGACGTATATAATGTTCCCACCAAGAAGTAGGGGCCGACCCGCCTGGAATGTTGGAAAATACTACATCCGAGATGTTAGGTTCCCTTAGGTTAGGATATATAAATTTATAGACGTATATAATGTCCGGACAGAGACGTACAGGAAGACATGAACGGGATTCTGTGAAACAATACCAGCGAGGGTCTAGGTGGGTTAGGTTAGGTTATATTACGTTATAGACGTATATAATGATCACACCGAGCAGTAGGGGCCGACCCGCCAGGAATATTGGAAAATACTACATACGAGATGTTAGGTTCCCTTAGGTTAGGATATATAACGTTATAGACGTATATAATGTCCGCACCGAGACGTACGGGAAGACATGAACGGGATTCTGTGAAACATTACCAGCGAGGGTTTAGGTGGGTTAGGTTAGGTTATATTACGTTATAGACGTATATAATGATCCCACCGAGACGTAGGGGCCGACCCGCCGGGAATGTTGGAAAATACTACATCCGAGATGTTAGGTTCCCGTAGGTTAGGATATATAACGTTATAGACGTATATAATGTCCCCACCGAGAAGTACGGGCAGACACGACCGGGATTTTGTAAAACATTACCAGCGAGGGTCTAGATGGGTTAGGTTAGGTTATATTACGATATAGACGTATATAGTGTACCCACCGAGAAGTAGGGGCCGACCCGCCAGGAATGTTGGAAAATACTACATCCGAGATGTTAGGTTCCCTTAGGTTAGGATATATAAATTTATAGACGTATATAATGTCCCTACCGAGAAGTACGGGCAGACATGAACGGGATTCTGTGAAACAATACCAGCGAGGGTCTAGGTGGGTTAGGTTAGGTTATATTACGATATAGACGTATATAGTGTGCCCACCGAGAAGTAGGGGCCGACCCGCCAGGAATGTTGGAAAATACTACATCCGAGATGTTAGGTTCCCTTAGGTTAGAATATATAAATTTATAGACGTATATAATGTCCGCACCGAGACGTACAGGAAGACATGAACGGGATTCTGTGAAACAATACCAGCGAGGGTCTAGGTGGGTTAGGTTAGGTTATATTACGTTATAGACGTATATAATGATCACACCGAGAAGTAGGGGCCGACCCGCCAGGAATATTGGAAAATACTACATACGAGATGTTAGGTTCCCTTAGGTTAGGATATATAACGTTATAGACGTATATAATGTCCGCACCGAGACGTACGGGAAGACATGAACGGGATTCTGTGAAACATTACCAGCGAGGGTCTAGGTGGGTTAGATTAGGTTATATTACGTTATAGACGTATATAATGTTCCCACCAAGAAGTAGGGGCCGACCCGCCTGGAATGTTGGAAAATACTACATCCGAGATGTTAGGTTCCCTTAGGTTAGGATATACAAATTTATAGACGTATATAATGTCCGGACAGAGACGTACAGGAAGACATGAACGGGATTCTGTGAAACAATACCAGCGAGGGTCTAGGTGGGTTAGGTTAGGTTATATTACGTTATAGACGTATATAATGATCACACCGAGCAGTAGGGGCCGACCCGCCAGGAATATTGGAAAATACTACATACGAGATGTTAGGTTCCCTTAGGTTAGGATATATAACGTTATAGACGTATATAATGTCCGCACCGAGACGTACGGGAAGACATGAACGGGATTCTGTGAAACATTACCAGCGAGGGTTTAGGTGGGTTAGGTTAGGTTATATTACGTTATAGACGTATATAATGATCCCACCGAGACGTAGGGGCCGACCCGCCGGGAATGTTGGAAAATACTACATCCGAGATGTTAGGTTCCCGTAGGTTAGGATATATAACGTTATAGACGTATATAATGTCCCCACCGAGAAGTACGGGCAGACACGACCGGGATTTTGTAAAACATTACCAGCGAGGGTCTAGATGGGTTAGGTTAGGTTATATTACGATATAGACGTATATAGTGTACCCGCCGAGAAGTAGGGGCCGACCCGCCAGGAATGTTGGAAAATACTACATCCGAGATGTTAGGTTCCCTTAGGTTAGGATATATAAATTTATAGACGTATATAATGTCCCCACCGAGAAGTACGGGCAGACACGACCGGGATTTTGTAAAACATTACCAGCGAGGTTCTTGATGTGTTAGGTTAGGTTATATTACGATATAGACGTATATAGTGTGCCCACCGAGAAGTAGGGGCCGACCCGACTGGAATGTTGGAAAATACTACATCCGAGATGTTAGGTTCCCTTAGGTTAGGATATATAACGTTATAGACGTATATAATGTCCCCACGGCAAAGTACGGGCCGACACGACCTGGATTTTGTAAAACATTACCAGCGAGGGTCCAGATGGGTTAGGTTAGGTTATATTACGATATAGACGTATATAATGTGCCCACCGAGAAGTAGGGGCCGACCCGCCAGGAATGTTGGAAAATACTACATCCGAGATGTTAGGTTCCCTTAGGTTAGTATATATAACGTTATAGACGTATATAATGTCCCCACCGAGAAGTACGGGCAGACACGACCGGGATTTTGTAAAACATTACCAGCGAGGGTCTAGATGGGTTAGGTTAGGTTATATTACGATATAGACGTATATAGTGTGCCCACCGAGAAGTAGGGGCCGACCCGCCAGGAATGTTGGAAAATACTACATCCGAGATGTTAGGTTCCCTTAGGTTAGAATATATAAATTTATAGACCTATATAATGTCCGCACCGAGACGTACAGGAAGACATGAACGGGATTCTGTGAAACAATACCAGCGAGGGTCTAGGTGGGTTAGGTTAGGTTATATTACGTTATAGACGTATATAGTGTACCCACCGAGAAGTAGGGGCCGACCCGCCAGGAATGTTGGAAAATACTACATCCGAGATGTTAGGTTCCCTTAGGTTAGGATATATAAATTTATAGACGTATATAATGTCCGGACAGAGACGTACAGGAAGACATGAACGGGATTCTGTGAAACAATACCAGCGAGGGTCTAGGTGGGTTAGGTTAGGTAATATTACGTTATAGACGTATATAATGATCACACCGAGCAGTAGGGGCCGACCGGCCAGGAATATTGGAAAATACTACATACGAGATGTTAGGTTTCCTTAGGTTAGGATATATAACGTTATAGACGTATATAATGTCCGCACCGAGACGTACGGGAAGACATGAACGGGATTCTGTGAAACATTACCAGCGAGGGTCTAGGTGGGTTAGGTTAGGTTATATTACGTTATAGACGTATATAATGTTCCCACCGAGAAGTACGGGCCGACCCGCCTGGAATGTTGGAAAATACTACATCCGAGATGCTAGGTTCCCTTAGGTTAGGATATATAACGTTATAAACGTATATAATGTCCCCACCGAGAAGTACGGGCAGACACGACCGGGATTTTGTAAAACATTACCAGCGAGGGTCTAGATGGGTTAGGTTAGGTTATATTACGATATAGACGTATATAGTGTGCCCACCGAGAAGTAGGGGCCGACCCGCCAGGAATGTTGGAAAATACTACATCCGAGATGTTAGGTTCCCTTAGATTAGAATATATAAATTTATAGACGTATATAATGTCCGCACCGAGACGTACAGGAAGACATGAACGGGATTTTGTAAAACATTACCAGCGAGGGTCCAGATGGGTTAGGTTAGGTTATATTACGATATAGACGTATATAGTGTGCCCACCGAGAAGTAGGGGCCGACCCGTCTGGAATGTTGGAAAATAGTACATCCGAGATGTTAGGTTCCCTTAGGTTAGGATATATAACGTTATAGACGTATATAATGTCCCCACGGCAAAGAACGGGCCGACACGACCTGGATTTTGTAAAACATTACCAGCGAGGGTCCAGATGGGTTAGGTTAGGTTATATTACGATATAGACGTATATAATGTGCCCACCGAGAAGTAGGGGCCGACCCGCCAGGAATGTTGGAAAATACTACATCCGAGATGTTAGGTTCCCTTAGGTTAGTATATATAACGTTATAGACGTATATAATGTCCCCACCGAGAAGTACGGGCAGACACGACCGGGATTTTGTAAAACATTACCAGCGAGGGTCTAGATGGGTTAGGTTAGGTTATATTACGATATAGACGTATATAGTGTGCCCACCGAGAAGTAGGGGCCGACCCGTCAGGAATGTTGGAAAATACTACATCCGAGATGTTAGGTTCCCTTAGGTTAGAATATATAAATTTATAGACGTATATAATGTCCGCACCGAGACGTACAGGAAGACATGAACGGGATTCTGTGAAACAATACCAGCGAGGGTCTAGGTGGGTTAGGTTAGGTTATATTACGTTATAGACGTATATAATGATCCCACCGAGAAGTAGGGGCCGACCCGCCAGGAATATTGGAAAATACTACATACGAGATGTTAGGTTCCCTTAGGTTAGGATATATAACGTTATAGACGTATATAATGTCCGCACCGAGACGTACGGGAAGACATGAACGGGATTCTGTGAAACATTACCAGCGAGGGTCTAGGTGGGTTAGGTTAGGTTATATTACGTTATAGACGTATATAATGTTCCCACCAAGAAGTAGGGGCCGACCCGCCTGGAATGTTGGAAAATACTACATCCGAGATGTTAGGTTCCCTTAGGTTAGGATATATAAATTTATAGACGTATATAATGTCCGGACAGAGACGTACAGGAAGACATGAACGGGATTCTGTGAAACAATACCAGCGAGGGTCTAGGTGGGTTAGGTTAGGTTATATTACGTTATAGACGTATATAATGATCACACCGAGCAGTAGGGGCCGACCCGCCAGGAATATTGGAAAATACTACATACGAGATGTTAGGTTCCCTTAGGTTAGGATATATAACGTTATAGACGTATATAATGTCCGCACCGAGACGTACGGGAAGACATGAACGGGATTCTGTGAAACATTACCAGCGAGGGTTTAGGTGGGTTAGGTTAGGTTATATTACGTTATAGACGTATATAATGATCCCACCGAGACGTAGGGGCCGACCCGCCGGGAATGTTGGAAAATACTACATCCGAGATGTTAGGTTCCCGTAGGTTAGGATATATAACGTTATAGACGTATATAATGTCCCCACCGAGAAGTACGGGCAGACACGACCGGGATTTTGTAAAACATTACCAGCGAGGGTCTAGATGGGTTAGGTTAGGTTATATTACGATATAGACGTATATAGTGTACCCACCGAGAAGTAGGGGCCGACCCGCCAGGAATGTTGGAAAATACTACATCCGAGATGTTAGGTTCCCTTAGGTTAGGATATATAAATTTATAGACGTATATAATGTCCCTACCGAGAAGTACGGGCAGACATGAACGGGATTCTGTGAAACAATACCAGCGAGGGTCTAGGTGGGTTAGGTTAGGTTATATTACGATATAGACGTATATAGTGTGCCCACCGAGAAGTAGGGGCCGACCCGCCAGGAATGTTGGAAAATACTACATCCGAGATGTTAGGTTCCCTTAGGTTAGAATATATAAATTTATAGACGTATATAATGTCCGCACCGAGACGTACAGGAAGACATGAACGGGATTCTGTGAAACAATACCAGCGAGGGTCTAGGTGGGTTAGGTTAGGTTATATTACGTTATAGACGTATATAATGATCACACCGAGAAGTAGGGGCCGACCCGCCAGGAATATTGGAAAATACTACATACGAGATGTTAGGTTCCCTTAGGTTAGGATATATAACGTTATAGACGTATATAATGTCCGCACCGAGACGTACGGGAAGACATGAACGGGATTCTGTGAAACATTACCAGCGAGGGTCTAGGTGGGTTAGATTAGGTTATATTACGTTATAGACGTATATAATGTTCCCACCAAGAAGTAGGGGCCGACCCGCCTGGAATGTTGGAAAATACTACATCCGAGATGTTAGGTTCCCTTAGGTTAGGATATACAAATTTATAGACGTATATAATGTCCGGACAGAGACGTACAGGAAGACATGAACGGGATTCTGTGAAACAATACCAGCGAGGGTCTAGGTGGGTTAGGTTAGGTTATATTACGTTATAGACGTATATAATGATCACACCGAGCAGTAGGGGCCGACCCGCCAGGAATATTGGAAAATACTACATACGAGATGTTAGGTTCCCTTAGGTTAGGATATATAACGTTATAGACGTATATAATGTCCGCACCGAGACGTACGGGAAGACATGAACGGGATTCTGTGAAACATTACCAGCGAGGGTTTAGGTGGGTTAGGTTAGGTTATATTACGTTATAGACGTATATAATGATCCCACCGAGACGTAGGGGCCGACCCGCCGGGAATGTTGGAAAATACTACATCCGAGATGTTAGGTTCCCGTAGGTTAGGATATATAACGTTATAGACGTATATAATGTCCCCACCGAGAAGTACGGGCAGACACGACCGGGATTTTGTAAAACATTACCAGCGAGGGTCTAGATGGGTTAGGTTAGGTTATATTACGATATAGACGTATATAGTGTACCCGCCGAGAAGTAGGGGCCGACCCGCCAGGAATGTTGGAAAATACTACATCCGAGATGTTAGGTTCCCTTAGGTTAGGATATATAAATTTATAGACGTATATAATGTCCCCACCGAGAAGTACGGGCAGACACGACCGGGATTTTGTAAAACATTACCAGCGAGGTTCTTGATGTGTTAGGTTAGGTTATATTACGATATAGACGTATATAGTGTGCCCACCGAGAAGTAGGGGCCGACCCGACTGGAATGTTGGAAAATACTACATCCGAGATGTTAGGTTCCCTTAGGTTAGGATATATAACGTTATAGACGTATATAATGTCCCCACGGCAAAGTACGGGCCGACACGCCCTTGATTTTGTAAAACATTACCAGCGAGGGTCCAGATGGGTTAGGTTAGGTTATATTACGATATAGACGTATATAATGTGCCCACCGAGAAGTAGGGGCCGACCCGCCAGGAATGTTGGAAAATACTACATCCGAGATGTTAGGTTCCCTTAGGTTAGTATATATAACGTTATAGACGTATATAATGTCCCCACCGAGAAGTACGGGCAGACACGACCGGGATTTTGTAAAACATTACCAGCGAGGGTCTAGATGGGTTAGGTTAGGTTATATTACGATATAGACGTATATAGTGTGCCCACCGAGAAGTAGGGGCCGACCCGCCAGGAATGTTGGAAAATACTACATCCGAGATGTTAGGTTCCCTTAGATTAGAATATATAAATTTATAGACGTATATAATGTCCGCACCGAGACGTACAGGAAGACATGAACGGGATTCTGTGAAACAATACCAGCGAGGGTCTAGGTGGGTTAGGTTAGGTTATATTACGTTATAGACGTATATAATGATCCCACCGAGAAGTAGGGGCCGACCCGCCAGGAATGTTGGAAAATACTACATCCGAGATGTTAGGTTCCCTTAGGTTAGTATATATAACGTTATAGACGTATATAATGTCCCCACCGAGAAGTACGGGCAGACACGACCGGGATTTTGTAAAACATTACCAGCGAGGGTCTAGATGGGTTAGGTTAGGTTATATTACGATATAGACGTATATAGTGTGCCCACCGAGAAGTAGGGGCCGACCCGCCAGGAATGTTGGAAAATACTACATCCGAGATGTTAGGTTCCCTTAGATTAGAATATATAAATTTATAGACGTATATAATGTCCGCACCGAGACGTACAGGAAGACATGAACGGGATTCTGTGAAACAATACCAGCGAGGGTCTAGGTGGGTTAGGTTAGGTTATATTACGTTATAGACGTATATAATGATCCCACCGAGAAGTAGGGGCCGACACGCCAGGAATGTTGGAAAATACTACATACGAGATGTTAGGTTCCCTTAGGTTAGTATATATAACGTTATAGACGTATATAATGTCCCCACAGAGAAGTACGGGCAGACACGACCGGGATTTTGTAAAACATTACCAGCGAGGGTCTAGATGGGTTAGGTTAGGTTATATTACGATATAGACGTATATAGTGTGCCCACCGAGAAGTAGGGGCCGACCCGCCAGGAATGTTGGAAAATACTACATCCGAGATGTTAAGTTCCCTAAGGTTAGGATATATAAATTTATAGACATATATAATGTCCGCACCGAGACGTACAGGAAGACATCAACGGGATTCTGTGAAACATTACCAGCGAGGGTCTAGGTGGGTTAGGTTAGGTTATATTACGTTATAGACGTATATAATGATCCCACCGAGAAGTAGGGGCCGACCCGCCAGGAATATTGGAAAATACTACATACGAGATGTTAGGTTCCCTTAGGTTAGGATATATAACGTTATAGACGTATATAATGTCCGCACCGAAACGTACGGGAAGACATGAACGGGATTCTGTGAAACATTGCCAGCGAGGGTCTAGGTGGGTTAGGTTAGGTTATATTACGTTATAGACGTATATAATGTTCCCACCAAGAAGTAGGGGCCGACCCGCCTGGAATGTTGGAAAATAATACATACGAGATGTTAGGTTCCCTTAGGTTAGGATATATAACGTTATAGACGTGTATAATGTCCCCACCGAGAAGTACGGGCAGACGCGAACGGGATTTTGTAAAACATTACCAGCGAAGGTCTAGATGGGTTAGGTTAGGTTATATTACGATATAGACGTATATAATGTGCCCACCGAGAAGTAGGGGCCGACCCGCCTGGAATGTTGGAAAATACTACATCCGAGATGTTAGGTTCCCTTAGGTTAGGATATATAACGTTATAGACGTATATAATGTCCCCACGGCAAAGTACGGGCCGACACGACCGGGATTTTGTAAAACATTACCAGCGAGGGTCTAGATGGGTTAGGTTAGGTTATATTACGATATAGACGTATATAATGTGCCCACCGAGAAGTAGGGGCCGACCCGCCAGGAATATTGGAAAATACGACATCCGAGATGTTAGGTTCCCTTAGTTTAGGATATATAAATTTATAGACGTATATAATGTCCGCACCGAGACGTACGGGAAGACATGAACGGGATTCTGTGAAACATTACCAGCGAGGATCTAGATGGGTTAGGTTAGGTTATATTACGATATAGACGTATATAGTGTGCCCACCGAGAAGTAGGGGCCGACCCGCCTGGAATGTTGGAAAATACTACATCCGAGATGTTAGGTTCCCTTAGGTTAGGATATATAACGTTATAGACGTATATAATGTCCCCACGGCAAAGTACGGGCCGACAGGACCTGGATTTTGTAAAACATTACCAGCGAGGGTCCAGATGGGTTAGGTTAGGTTATATTACGATATAGACGTATATAATGTGCCCACCGAGAAGTAGGGGCCGACCCGCCAGGAATGTTGGAAAATACTACATCCGAGATGTTAGGTTCCCTTAGGTTAGTATATATAACGTTATAGACGTATATAATGTCCCCACCGAGAAGTACGGGCAGACACGACCGGGATTTTGTAAAACATTACCAGCGAGGGTCTAGATGGGTTAGGTTAGGTTATATTACGATATAGACGTATATAGTGTGCCCACCGAGACGTAGGGGCCGACCCGCCAGGAATGTTGGAAAATACTACATCCGAGATGTTAGGTTCCCTTAGGTTAGAATATATAAATTTATAGACGCATATAATGTCCGCACCGAGACGTACAGGAAGACATGAACGGGATTCTGTGAAACAATACCAGCGAGGGTCTAGGTGGGTTAGGTTAGGTTATATTACGTTATAGACGTATATAATGATCCCACCGAGAAGTAGGGGCCGACCCGCCAGGAATGTTGGAAAATACTACATCCGAAGTGTTAGGTTCCCTTAGGTTAGGATATATAAATTTATAGACGTGTATAATGTCCGGACAGAGACGTACAGGAAGACATGAACGGGATTCTGTGAAACAATACCAGCGAAGGTCTAGGTGGGTTAGGTTAGGTTATATTACGTTATAGACGTATATAATGATCACACCGAGCAGTAGGGGCCGACCCGCCAGGAATGTTGGAAAATACTACATCCGAGATGTTAGGTTCCCGTAGGTTAGGATATATAACGTTATAGACATATATAATGTCCCCACCGAGAAGTACGGGCAGACACGACCGGGATTTTGTAAAACATTACCAGCGAAGGTCTAGATGGGTTAGGTTAGGTTATATTACGATATAGACGTATATAGTGTGCCCACCGAGAAGTAGGGGCCGACCCGCCTGGAATGTTGGAAAATACTACATCCGAGATGTTAGGTTCCCTTAGGTTAGGTTATATAACGTTATAGACGTATATAATGTCCCCACGGCAAAGTACGGGCCGACACGACCTGGATTTTGTAAAACATTACCAGCGAGGGTCCAGATGGGTTAGGTTAGGTTATATTACGAAATAGACGTATATAATGTGCCCACCGAGAAGTAGGGGCCGACCCGCCAGGAATGTTGGAAAATACTACATCCGAGATGTTAGGTTCCCTTAGGTTAGAATATATAAATTTATAGACGTATATAATGTCCGCACCGAGACGTACAGGAAGACATGAACGGGATTCTGCGAAACAATACCAGCGAGGGTCTAGGTGGGTTAGGTTAGGTTATATTACGTTATAGACGTATATAATGATCCCACCGAGAAGTAGGGGCCGACCCGCCAGGAATGTTGGAAAATACTACATCCGAGATGTTAGGTTCCCTTAGGTTAGTATATATAACATTATAGACGTATATAATGTACCCACCGAGAAGTACGGGCAGACACGACCGGGATTTTGTAAAACATTACCAGCGAGGGTCTAGATGGGTTAGGTTAGGTTATATTACGATATAGACGTATATAATGTGCCCACCGAGAAGTAGGGGCCGACCCGCCTGGAATATTCAAAAATACGACATCCGAGATGTTAGGTTCCCTTAGTTTAGGATATATAAATTTATAGACGTATATAATGTCCGCACCGAGACGTACGGGAAGACACGACCGGGATTTTGTAAAACATTACCAGCGACGGTCTAGATGGGTTAGGTAAGGTTATATTACGATATAGACGTATATAATGTGCCCACCGAGAAGTAGGGGCCGACCCGCCAGGAATGTTGAAAAATACTACATCCGAGATGTTAGGTTGCCTTAGGTTAGTATATATAACGTTATAGACGTATATAATGTCCCCACCGAGAAGTACGGGCAGACACGACCGGGATTTTGTAAAACATTACCAGCGAGGGTCTAGATGGGTTAGGTTAGGTTATATTACGATATAGACGTATATAATGTGCCCACCGAGAAGTAGGGGCCGACCCGCCTGGAATGTTGGAAAATACTACATCCGAGATGTTAGGTTCCCTTAGGTTAGGATATATAACGTTATAGACGTATATAATGTCCCCACGGCAAAGTACGGGCCGACACGACCGGGATTTTGTAAAACATTACCAGCGAGGGTCTAGATGGGTTAGGTAAGGTTATATTACGATATAGACGTATATAATGTGCCCACCGAGAAGTAGGGGCCAACCCGCCAGGAATGTTGAAAAATACTACATCCGAGATGTTAGGTTCCCTTAGGTTAGTATATATAACGTTATAGACGTATATAATGTCCCCACCGAGAAGTACGGGCAGACACGACCGGGATTTTGTAAAACATTACCAGCGAGGATCTAGATGGGTTAGGTTAGGTTATATTACGATATAGACGTATATAGTGTGCCCACCGAGAAGTAGGGGCCGACCCGCCTGGAATGTTGCAAATACTACATCCGAGATGTTAGGTTCCCTTAGGTTAGGATATATAACGTTATAGACGTATATAATGTCCCCACCGAGAAGTACGGGCAGACACGACCGGGATTTTGTAAAACATTACCAGCGAGGGTCTAGATGGGTTAGGTTAGGTTATATTACGATATAGACGTATATAGTGTGCCCACCGAGAAGTAGGGGCCGACCCGCCTGGAATGTTGGAAAATACTACATCCGAGATGTTAGGTTCCCTTAGGTTAGGATATATAAATTTATAGACGTATATAATGTCCGCACCGAGACGTACGGGAAGACATGAACGGGATTCTGTGAAACATTACTTGCGAGGGTCTAGGTGGGATAGGTTAGGTTATATTACGATATAGACGTATATAGTGTGCCCACCGAGAAGTAGGGGCCGACCCGCCAGGAATGTTGGAAAATACTACATCCGAGATGTTAGGTTGCCTTAGGTTAGAATATATAAATTTGTAGACGTATATAATGTCCGCACCGAGACGTACAGGAAGACATGAACGGGATTCTGTGAAACAATACCAGCGAGGGTCTAGGTGGGTTAGGTTAGGTTATATTACGATATAGACGTATATAATGTGCCCACCGAGAAGTAGGGGCCGACCCGCCAGGAATGTTGGAAAATACTGCATCCGAGATGTTAAGTTCCCTAAGGTTAGGATATATAAATTTATAGACGTATATAATGTCCGCACCGAGACGTACAGGAAGACATCAACGGGATTCTGTGAAACATTACCAGCGAGGGTCTAGGTGGGTTAGGTTAGGTTATATTACGTTATAGACGTATATAATGATCCCACCGAGAAGTAGGGGCCGACCCGCCAGGAATGTTGGAAAATACTACATCCGAGATGTTAGGTTCCCTTAGGTTAGGATATATAACGTTATAGACGTATATAATGTTCCCACCGAGAAGTACGGGCAGACACGACCGGGATTTTGTAAAACATTACCAGCGAGGGTCTAGATGGGTTAGGTTAGGTTATATTACGATATAGACGTATATAGTGTACCCACCGAGAAGTAGGGGCCGACCCGCCAGGAATGTTGGAAAATACTACATCCGAGATGTTAGGTTCCCTTAGGTTAGGATATATAAATTTATAGACGTATATAATGTCCCCACCGAGAAGTACGGGCAGACACGACCGGGATTTTGTAAAACATTACCAGCGAGGGTCTAGATGGGTTAGGTTAGGTTATATTACGATATAGACGTATATAATGTGCCCACCGAGAAGTAGGGGCCGACCCGCCAGGAATATTGGAAAATACGACATCCGAGATGTTAGGTTCCCTTAGTTTAGGATATATAAATTTATAGACGTATATAATGTCCGCACCGAGACGTACGGGAAGACATGAACGGGATTCTGTGAAACATTACCAGCGAGGGTCTAGGTGGGTTAGGTTAGGTTTTATTACGTTATAGACGTATATAATGTTCCCACCGAGAAGTAGGGGCCGACCCGCCTGGAATGTTGGAAAATACTACATCCGAGATGTTAGGTTCCCTTAGGTTAGGATATATAACGTTATAGACGTATATAATGTCCCCACGGCAAAGTACGGGCCGACACGACCGAGATTTTGTAAAACATTACCAGCGAGGGTCTAGATGGGTTAGGTAAGGTTATATTACGATATAGACGTATATAATGTGCCCACCGAGAAGTAGGGGCCGACCCGCCAGGAATGTTGAAAAATACTACATCCGAGATGTTAGGTTCCCCTAGGTTAGTATATATAACGTTATAGACGTATATAATGTCCCCACCGAGAAGTACGGGCAGACACGACCGGGATTTTGTAAAACATTACCAGCGAGGGCCTAGATGGGTTAGGTTAGGTTATATTACGATATAGACGTATATAGTGTGCCCACCGAGAAGTAGGGGCCGACCCGCCTGGAATGTTGGAAAATACTACATCCGAGATGTTAGGTTCCCTTAGGTTAGGATATATAACGTTATAGACGTATATAATGTCCCCACGGCAAAGTACGGGCCGACACGACCTGGATTTTGTAAAACATTACCAGCGAGGGTCCAGATGGGTTAGGTTAGGTTATATTACGATATAGACGTATATAATGTGCCCACCGAGAAGTAGGGGCCGACCCGCCAGGAATGTTGGAAAATACTACATCCGAGATGTTAGGTTCCCCTAGGTTAGTATATATAACGTTATAGACGTATATAATGTCCCCACCGAGAAGTACGGGCAGACACGACCGGGATTTTGTAAAACATTACCAGCGAGGGTCTAGATGGGTTAGGTTAGGTTATATTACGATATAGACGTATATAGTGTGCCCACCGAGAAGTAGGGGCCGACCCGCCAGGAATGTTGGAAAATACTACATCCGAGATGTTAGGTTCCCTTAGGTTAGAATATATAAATTTATAGACGTATATAATGTCCGCACCGAGACGTACAGGAAGACATGAACGGGATTCTGTGAAACAATACCAGCGAGGATCTAGGTGGGTTAGGTTAGGTTATATTACGTTATAGACGTATATAATGATCCCACCGAGAAGTAGGGGCCGACCCGCCAGGAATGTTGGAAAATACTACATACGAGATGTTAGGTTCCCTTAGGTTAGGATATATAACGTTATAGACGTATATAATGTCCCCACCGAGAAGTACGGGCCGACACGACCTGGATTTTGTAAAACATTACCAGCGAGGGTCCAGATGGGTTAGGTTAGGTTATATTACGATATAGACGTATATAATGTGCCCACCGAGAAGTAGGGGCCGACCCGCCAGGAATGTTGGAAAATACTACATCCGAGATGTTAGGTTCCCCTAGGTTAGTATATATAACGTTATAGACGTATATAATGTCCCCACCGAGAAGTACGGGCAGACACGACCGGGATTTTGTAAAACATTACCAGCGAGGGTCTAGATGGGTTAGGTCAGGTTATATTACGTTATAGACGTATATAATGATCCCACCGAGAAGTAGGGGCCGACCCGCCAGGAATGTTGGAAAATACTACATCCGAGATGTTAGGTTCCCGTAGGTTAGGATATATAACGTTATAGACGTATATAATGTCCCCACCGAGAAGTACGGGCAGACACGACCGGGATTTTGTAAAACATTACCAGCGAGGGTCTAGATGGGTTAGGTTAGGTTATATTACGATATAGACGTATATAGTGTACCCACCGAGAAGTAGGGGCCGACCCGCCAGGAATGTTGGAAAATACTACATCCGAGATGTTAGGTTCCCTTAGGTTAGGATATATAAATTTATAGACGTATATAATGTCCCCACCGAGAAGTACGGGCAGACACGACCGGGATTTTGTAAAACATTACCAGCGAGGGTCTAGATGGGTTAGGTTAGGTTATATTACGATATAGACGTATATAATGTGCCCACCGAGAAGTAGGGGCCGACCCGCCAGGAATATTGGAAAATACGACATCCGAGATGTTAGGTTCCCTTAGTTTAGGATATATAAATTTATAGACGTATATAATGTCCGCACCGAGACGTACGGGAAGACATGAACGGGATTCTGTGAAACATTACCAGCGAGGGTCTAGGTGGGTTAGGTTAGGTATTATTACGTTATAGACGTATATAATGTTCCCACCGAGAAGTAGGGGCCGACCCGCCTGGAATGTTGGAAAATACTACATCCGAGATGTTAGGTTCCCTTAGGTTGGGATATATAACGTTATAGACGTATATAATGTCCCCACGGCAAAGTACGGGCCGACACGACCGGGATTTTGTAAAACATTACCAGCGAGGGTCTAGATGGGTTAGGTAAGGTTATATTACGATATAGACGTATATAATGTGCCCACCGAGAAGTAGGGGCCGACCCGCCAGGAATGTTGAAAAATACTACATCCGAGATGTTAGGTTCCCTTAGGTTAGTATATATAACGTTATGGACGTATATAATGTCCCCACCGAGAAGTACGGGCAGACACGACCGGGATTTTGTAAAACATTACCAGCGAGGGCCTAGATGAGTTAGGTTAGGTTATATTACGATATAGACGTATATAGTGTGCCCACCGAGAAGTAGGGGCCGACCCGCCTGGAATGTTGGAAAATACTACATCCGAGATGTTAGGTTCCCGTAGGTTAGGATATATAACGTTATAGACGTATATAATGTCCCCACCGAGAAGTACGGGCAGACACGACCGGGATTTTGTAAAACATTACCAGCGAGGGCCTAGATGGGTTAGGTTAGGTTATATTACGATATAGACGTATATAGTGTACCCACCGAGAAGTAGGGGCCGACCCGCCAGGAATGTTGGAAAATACTACATCCGAGATGTTAGGTTCCCCTAGGTTAGTATATATAACGTTATAGACGTATATAATGTCCCCACCGAGAAGTACGGGCAGACACGACCGGGATTTTGTAAAACATTACCAGCGAGGGTCTAGATGGGTTAGGTTAGGTTATATTACGATATAGACGTATATAGTGTGCCCACCGAGAAGTAGGGGCCGACCCGCCAGGAATGTTGGAAAATACTACATCCGAGATGTTAGGTTCCCTTAGGTTAGAATATATAAATTTATAGACGTATATAATGTCCGCACCGAGACGTACAGGAAGACATGAACGGGATTCTGTGAAACAATACCAGCGAGGGTCTAGGTGGGTTAGGTTAGGTTATATTACGTTATAGACGTATATAATGATCCCACCGAGAAGTAGGGGCCGACCCGCCAGGAATGTTGGAAAATACTACATACGAGATGTTAGGTTCCCTTAGGTTAGGATATATAACGTTATAGACGTATATAATGTCCCCACCGAGAAGTACGGGCAGACGCGAACGGGATTTTGTATAACATTACCAGCGAAGGTCTAGATGGGTTAGGTTAGGTTATATTACGATATAGACGTATATAATGTGCCCACCGAGAAGTAGGGGCCGACCCGCCAGGAATGTTGGAAAATACTACATCCGAGATGTTAAGTTCCCTAAGGTTAGGATATATAAATTTATAGACATATATAATGTCCGCACCGAGACGTACAGGAAGACATCAACGGGATTTTGTGAAACATTACCAGCGAGGGTCTAGGTGGGTTAGGTTAGGTTATATTACGTTATAGACGTGTATAATGATCCCACCGAGAAGTAGGGGCCGACCCGCCAGGAATATTGGAAAATACTACATACGAGATGTTAGGTTCCCTTAGGTTAGGATATATAACGTTATAGACGTATATAATGTCCGCACCGAGACGTACGAGAAGACATGAACGGGATTCTGTGAAACATTACCAGCGAGGGTCTAGGTGGGTTAGGTTAGGTTATATTACGTTATAGACGTATATAATGATCCCACCGAGAAGTAGGGGCCGACCCGCCAGGAATGTTGGAAAATACTACATCCGAGATGTTAAGTTCCCATAGGTTAGGATATATAAATTTATAGACGTATATAATGTCCCCACCGAGAAGTACGGGCAGACACGACCGGGATTTTGTAAAACATTACCAGCGAGGGTCTAGATGGGTTAGGTTAGGTTATATTACGATATAGACGTATATAATGTGCCCACCGAGAAGTAGGGGCCGACCCGCCAGGAATATTGGAAAATACGACATCCGAGATGTTAGGTTCCCTTAGTTTAGGATATATAAATTTATAGACGTATATAATGTCCGCACCGAGACGTACGGGAAGACATGAACGGGATTCTGTGAAACATTACCAGCGAGGGTCTAGGTGGGTTAGGTTAGGTTTTATTACGTTATAGACGTATATAATGTTCCCACCGAGAAGTAGGGGCCGACCCGCCTGGAATGTTGGAAAATACTACATCCGAGATGTTAGGTTCCCTTAGGTTAGGATATATAACGTTATAGACGTATATAATGTCCCCACGGCAAAGTACGGGCCGACCCGCCTGGAATGTTGGAAAATACTACATCCGAGATGTTAGGTTCCCTTAGGTTAGGATATATAACGTTATAGACGTATATAATGTCCCCACGGCAAAGTACGGGCCGACACGACCGGGATTTTGTAAAACATTACCAGCGAGGGTCTAGATGGGATAGGTTTGGTTATATTACGATATAGACGTATATAATGTGCCCACCGAGAAGTACGGGCCGACCCGCCAGGAATGTTGGAAAATACTACATCCGAGATGTTAGGTTCCCTTAGGTTAGTATATATAACATTATAGACGTATATAATGTACCCACCGAGAAGTACGGGCAGACACGACCGGGATTTTGTAAAACATTACCAGCGAGGGTCTAGATGGGTTAGGTTAGGTTATATTACGATATAGACGTATATAGTGTACCCACCGAGAAGTAGGGGCCGACCCGCCAGGAATGTTGGAAAATACTACATCCGAGATGTTAGGTTCCCTTAGGTTAGGATATATAAATTTATAGACGTATATAATGTCCCCACCGAGAAGTACGGGCAGACACGACCGGGATTTTGTAAAACATTACCAGCGAGGGTCTAGATGGGTTAGGTTAGGTTATATTACGATATAGACGTATATAATGTGCCCACCGAGAAGTAGGGGCCGACCCGCCAGGAATATTGGAAAATACGACATCCGAGATGTTAGGTTCCCTTAGTTTAGGATATATAAATTTATAGACGTATATAATGTCCGCACCGAGACGTACGGGAAGACATGAACGGGATTCTGTGAAACATTACCAGCGAGGGTCTAGGTGGGTTAGGTTAGGTTTTATTACGTTATAGACGTATATAATGTTCCCACCGAGAAGTAGGGGCCGACCCGCCTGGAATGTTGGAAAATACTACATCCGAGATGTTAGGTTCCCTTAGGTTAGGATATATAACGTTATAGACGTATATAATGTCCCCACGGCAAAGTACGGGCCGACACGACCGGGATTTTGTAAAACATTACCAGCGAGGGTCTAGATGGGTTAGGTAAGGTTATATTACGATATAGACGTATATAATGTGCCCACCGAGAAGTAGGGGCCGACCCGCCAGGAATGTTGAAAAATACTACATCCGAGATGTTAGGTTCCCTTAGGTTAGTATATATAACGTTATAGACGTATATAATGTCCCCACCGAGAAGTACGGGCAGACACGACCGGGATTTTGTAAAACATTACCAGCGAGGGTCTAGATGGGTTAGGTTAGGTTATATTACGATATAGACGTATATAATGTGCCCACCGAGAAGTAGGGGCCGACCCGCCAGGAATATTGGAAAATACGACATCCGAGATGTTAGGTTCCCTTAGTTTAGGATATATAAATTTATAGACGTATATAATGTCCCCACGGCAAAGTACGGGCCGACCCGCCTGGAATGTTGGAAAATACTACATCCGAGATGTTAGGTTCCCTTAGGTTAGGATATATAACGTTATAGACGTATATAATGTCCCCACGGCAAAGTACGGGCCGACACGACCGGGATTTTGTAAAACATTACCAGCGAGGGTCTAGATGGGATAGGTTTGGTTATATTACGATATAGACGTATATAATGTGCCCACCGAGAAGTACGGGCCGACCCGCCAGGAATGTTGGAAAATACTACATCCGAGATGTTAGGTTCCCTTAGGTTAGTATATATAACATTATAGACGTATATAATGTACCCACCGAGAAGTACGGGCAGACACGACCGGGATTTTGTAAAACATTACCAGCGAGGGTCTAGATGGGTTAGGTTAGGTTATATTACGTTATAGACGTATATAATGATCCCACCGAGAAGTAGGGGCCGACCCGCCAGGAATGTTGGAAAATACTACATCCGAGATGTTAGGTTCCCTTAGGTTAGGATATATAACGTTATAGACGTATATAATGTTCCCACCGAGAAGTACGGGCAGACACGACCGGGATTTTGTAAAACATTACCAGCGAGGGTCTAGATGGGTTAGGTTAGGTTATATTACGATATAGACGTATATAGTGTACCCACCGAGAAGTAGGGGCCGACCCGCCAGGAATGTTGGAAAATACTACATCCGAGATGTTAGGTTCCCTTAGGTTAGGATATATAAATTTATAGACGTATATAATGTCCCCACCGAGAAGTACGGGCAGACACGACCGGGATTTTGTAAAACATTACCAGCGAGGGTCTAGATGGGTTAGGTTAGGTTATATTACGATATAGACGTATATAATGTGCCCACCGAGAAGTAGGGGCCGACCCGCCAGGAATATTGGAAAATACGACATCCGAGATGTTAGGTTCCCTTAGTTTAGGATATATAAATTTATAGACGTATATAATGTCCGCACCGAGACGTACGGGAAGACATGAACGGGATTCTGTGAAACATTACCAGCGAGGGTCTAGGTGGGTTAGGTTAGGTTTTATTACGTTATAGACGTATATAATGTTCCCACCGAGAAGTAGGGGCCGACCCGCCTGGAATGTTGGAAAATACTACATCCGAGATGTTAGGTTCCCTTAGGTTAGGATATATAACGTTATAGACGTATATAATGTCCCCACGGCAAAGTACGGGCCGACACGACCGAGATTTTGTAAAACATTACCAGCGAGGGTCTAGATGGGTTAGGTAAGGTTATATTACGATATAGACGTATATAATGTGCCCACCGAGAAGTAGGGGCCGACCCGCCAGGAATGTTGAAAAATACTACATCCGAGATGTTAGGTTCCCCTAGGTTAGTATATATAACGTTATAGACGTATATAATGTCCCCACCGAGAAGTACGGGCAGACACGACCGGGATTTTGTAAAACATTACCAGCGAGGGCCTAGATGGGTTAGGTTAGGTTATATTACGATATAGACGTATATAGTGTGCCCACCGAGAAGTAGGGGCCGACCCGCCTGGAATGTTGGAAAATACTACATCCGAGATGTTAGGTTCCCTTAGGTTAGGATATATAACGTTATAGACGTATATAATGTCCCCACGGCAAAGTACGGGCCGACACGACCTGGATTTTGTAAAACATTACCAGCGAGGGTCCAGATGGGTTAGGTTAGGTTATATTACGATATAGACGTATATAATGTGCCCACCGAGAAGTAGGGGCCGACCCGCCAGGAATGTTGGAAAATACTACATCCGAGATGTTAGGTTCCCCTAGGTTAGTATATATAACGTTATAGACGTATATAATGTCCCCACCGAGAAGTACGGGCAGACACGACCGGGATTTTGTAAAACATTACCAGCGAGGGTCTAGATGGGTTAGGTTAGGTTATATTACGATATAGACGTATATAGTGTGCCCACCGAGAAGTAGGGGCCGACCCGCCAGGAATGTTGGAAAATACTACATCCGAGATGTTAGGTTCCCTTAGGTTAGAATATATAAATTTATAGACGTATATAATGTCCGCACCGAGACGTACAGGAAGACATGAACGGGATTCTGTGAAACAATACCAGCGAGGATCTAGGTGGGTTAGGTTAGGTTATATTACGTTATAGACGTATATAATGATCCCACCGAGAAGTAGGGGCCGACCCGCCAGGAATGTTGGAAAATACTACATACGAGATGTTAGGTTCCCTTAGGTTAGGATATATAACGTTATAGACGTATATAATGTCCCCACCGAGAAGTACGGGCCGACACGACCTGGATTTTGTAAAACATTACCAGCGAGGGTCCAGATGGGTTAGGTTAGGTTATATTACGATATAGACGTATATAATGTGCCCACCGAGAAGTAGGGGCCGACCCGCCAGGAATGTTGGAAAATACTACATCCGAGATGTTAGGTTCCCCTAGGTTAGTATATATAACGTTATAGACGTATATAATGTCCCCACCGAGAAGTACGGGCAGACACGACCGGGATTTTGTAAAACATTACCAGCGAGGGTCTAGATGGGTTAGGTCAGGTTATATTACGTTATAGACGTATATAATGATCCCACCGAGAAGTAGGGGCCGACCCGCCAGGAATGTTGGAAAATACTACATCCGAGATGTTAGGTTCCCGTAGGTTAGGATATATAACGTTATAGACGTATATAATGTCCCCACCGAGAAGTACGGGCAGACACGACCGGGATTTTGTAAAACATTACCAGCGAGGGTCTAGATGGGTTAGGTTAGGTTATATTACGATATAGACGTATATAGTGTACCCACCGAGAAGTAGGGGCCGACCCGCCAGGTATGTTGGAAAATACTACATCCGAGATGTTAGGTTCCCTTAGGTTAGGATATATAAATTTATAGACGTATATAATGTCCCCACCGAGAAGTACGGGCAGACACGACCGGGATTTTGTAAAACATTACCAGCGAGGGTCTAGATGGGTTAGGTTAGGTTATATTACGATATAGACGTATATAATGTGCCCACCGAGAAGTAGGGGCCGACCCGCCAGGAATATTGGAAAATACGACATCCGAGATGTTAGGTTCCCTTAGTTTAGGATATATAAATTTATAGACGTATATAATGTCCGCACCGAGACGTACGGGAAGACATGAACGGGATTCTGTGAAACATTACCAGCGAGGGTCTAGGTGGGTTAGGTTAGGTATTATTACGTTATAGACGTATATAATGTTCCCACCGAGAAGTAGGGGCCGACCCGCCTGGAATGTTGGAAAATACTACATCCGAGATGTTAGGTTCCCTTAGGTTGGGATATATAACGTTATAGACGTATATAATGTCCCCACGGCAAAGTACGGGCCGACACGACCGGGATTTTGTAAAACATTACCAGCGAGGGTCTAGATGGGTTAGGTAAGGTTATATTACGATATAGACGTATATAATGTGCCCACCGAGAAGTAGGGGCCGACCCGCCAGGAATGTTGAAAAATACTACATCCGAGATGTTAGGTTCCCTTAGGTTAGTATATATAACGTTATAGACGTATATAATGTCCCCACCGAGAAGTACGGGCAGACACGACCGGGATTTTGTAAAACATTACCAGCGAGGGCCTAGATGAGTTAGGTTAGGTTATATTACGATATAGACGTATATAGTGTGCCCACCGAGAAGTAGGGGCCGACCCGCCTGGAATGTTGGAAAATACTACATCCGAGATGTTAGGTTCCCGTAGGTTAGGATATATAACGTTATAGACGTATATAATGTCCCCACCGAGAAGTACGGGCAGACACGACCGGGATTTTGTAAAACATTACCAGCGAGGGCCTAGATGGGTTAGGTTAGGTTATATTACGATATAGACGTATATAGTGTACCCACCGAGAAGTAGGGGCCGACCCGCCAGGAATGTTGGAAAATACTACATCCGAGATGTTAGGTTCCCCTAGGTTAGTATATATAACGTTATAGACGTATATAATGTCCCCACCGAGAAGTACGGGCAGACACGACCGGGATTTTGTAAAACATTACCAGCGAGGGTCTAGATGGGTTAGGTTAGGTTATATTACGATATAGACGTATATAGTGTGCCCACCGAGAAGTAGGGGCCGACCCGCCAGGAATGTTGGAAAATACTACATCCGAGATGTTAGGTTCCCTTAGGTTAGAATATATAAATTTATAGACGTATATAATGTCCGCACCGAGACGTACAGGAAGACATGAACGGGATTCTGTGAAACAATACCAGCGAGGGTCTAGGTGGGTTAGGTTAGGTTATATTACGTTATAGACGTATATAATGATCCCACCGAGAAGTAGGGGCCGACCCGCCAGGAATGTTGGAAAATACTACATACGAGATGTTAGGTTCCCTTAGGTTAGGATATATAACGTTATAGACGTATATAATGTCCCCACCGAGAAGTACGGGCAGACGCGAACGGGATTTTGTATAACATTACCAGCGAAGGTCTAGATGGGTTAGGTTAGGTTATATTACGATATAGACGTATATAATGTGCCCACCGAGAAGTAGGGGCCGACCCGCCAGGAATGTTGGAAAATACTACATCCGAGATGTTAAGTTCCCTAAGGTTAGGATATATAAATTTATAGACATATATAATGTCCGCACCGAGACGTACAGGAAGACATCAACGGGATTTTGTGAAACATTACCAGCGAGGGTCTAGGTGGGTTAGGTTAGGTTATATTACGTTATAGACGTGTATAATGATCCCACCGAGAAGTAGGGGCCGACCCGCCAGGAATATTGGAAAATACTACATACGAGATGTTAGGTTCCCTTAGGTTAGGATATATAACGTTATAGACGTATATAATGTCCGCACCGAGACGTACGAGAAGACATGAACGGGATTCTGTGAAACATTACCAGCGAGGGTCTAGGTGGGTTAGGTTAGGTTATATTACGTTATAGACGTATATAATGATCCCACCGAGAAGTAGGGGCCGACCCGCCAGGAATGTTGGAAAATACTACATCCGAGATGTTAAGTTCCCATAGGTTAGGATATATAAATTTATAGACGTATATAATGTCCCCACCGAGAAGTACGGGCAGACACGACCGGGATTTTGTAAAACATTACCAGCGAGGGTCTAGATGGGTTAGGTTAGGTTATATTACGATATAGACGTATATAATGTGCCCACCGAGAAGTAGGGGCCGACCCGCCAGGAATATTGGAAAATACGACATCCGAGATGTTAGGTTCCCTTAGTTTAGGATATATAAATTTATAGACGTATATAATGTCCGCACCGAGACGTACGGGAAGACATGAACGGGATTCTGTGAAACATTACCAGCGAGGGTCTAGGTGGGTTAGGTTAGGTTTTATTACGTTATAGACGTATATAATGTTCCCACCGAGAAGTAGGGGCCGACCCGCCTGGAATGTTGGAAAATACTACATCCGAGATGTTAGGTTCCCTTAGGTTAGGATATATAACGTTATAGACGTATATAATGTCCCCACGGCAAAGTACGGGCCGACCCGCCTGGAATGTTGGAAAATACTACATCCGAGATGTTAGGTTCCCTTAGGTTAGGATATATAACGTTATAGACGTATATAATGTCCCCACGGCAAAGTACGGGCCGACACGACCGGGATTTTGTAAAACATTACCAGCGAGGGTCTAGATGGGATAGGTTTGGTTATATTACGATATAGACGTATATAATGTGCCCACCGAGAAGTACGGGCCGACCCGCCAGGAATGTTGGAAAATACTACATCCGAGATGTTAGGTTCCCTTAGGTTAGTATATATAACATTATAGACGTATATAATGTACCCACCGAGAAGTACGGGCAGACACGACCGGGATTTTGTAAAACATTACCAGCGAGGGTCTAGATGGGTTAGGTTAGGTTATATTACGATATAGACGTATATAGTGTACCCACCGAGAAGTAGGGGCCGACCCGCCAGGAATGTTGGAAAATACTACATCCGAGATGTTAGGTTCCCTTAGGTTAGGATATATAAATTTATAGACGTATATAATGTCCCCACCGAGAAGTACGGGCAGACACGACCGGGATTTTGTAAAACATTACCAGCGAGGGTCTAGATGGGTTAGGTTAGGTTATATTACGATATAGACGTATATAATGTGCCCACCGAGAAGTAGGGGCCGACCCGCCAGGAATATTGGAAAATACGACATCCGAGATGTTAGGTTCCCTTAGTTTAGGATATATAAATTTATAGACGTATATAATGTCCGCACCGAGACGTACGGGAAGACATGAACGGGATTCTGTGAAACATTACCAGCGAGGGTCTAGGTGGGTTAGGTTAGGTTTTATTACGTTATAGACGTATATAATGTTCCCACCGAGAAGTAGGGGCCGACCCGCCTGGAATGTTGGAAAATACTACATCCGAGATGTTAGGTTCCCTTAGGTTAGGATATATAACGTTATAGACGTATATAATGTCCCCACGGCAAAGTACGGGCCGACACGACCGGGATTTTGTAAAACATTACCAGCGAGGGTCTAGATGGGTTAGGTAAGGTTATATTACGATATAGACGTATATAATGTGCCCACCGAGAAGTAGGGGCCGACCCGCCAGGAATGTTGAAAAATACTACATCCGAGATGTTAGGTTCCCTTAGGTTAGTATATATAACGTTATAGACGTATATAATGTCCCCACCGAGAAGTACGGGCAGACACGACCGGGATTTTGTAAAACATTACCAGCGAGGGTCTAGATGGGTTAGGTTAGGTTATATTACGATATAGACGTATATAATGTGCCCACCGAGAAGTAGGGGCCGACCCGCCAGGAATATTGGAAAATACGACATCCGAGATGTTAGGTTCCCTTAGTTTAGGATATATAAATTTATAGACGTATATAATGTCCCCACGGCAAAGTACGGGCCGACCCGCCTGGAATGTTGGAAAATACTACATCCGAGATGTTAGGTTCCCTTAGGTTAGGATATATAACGTTATAGACGTATATAATGTCCCCACGGCAAAGTACGGGCCGACACGACCGGGATTTTGTAAAACATTACCAGCGAGGGTCTAGATGGGATAGGTTTGGTTATATTACGATATAGACGTATATAATGTGCCCACCGAGAAGTACGGGCCGACCCGCCAGGAATGTTGGAAAATACTACATCCGAGATGTTAGGTTCCCTTAGGTTAGTATATATAACATTATAGACGTATATAATGTACCCACCGAGAAGTACGGGCAGACACGACCGGGATTTTGTAAAACATTACCAGCGAGGGTCTAGATGGGTTAGGTAAGGTTATATTACGATATAGACGTATATAATGTGCCCACCGAGAAGTAGGGGCCGACCCGCCAGGAATGTTGGAAAATACTACATCCGAGATGTTAGGTTCCCTTAGGTTAGTATATATAACGTTATAGACGTATATAATGTCCCCACCGAGAAGTACGGGCAGACACGACCGGGATTTTGTAAAACATTACCAGCGAGGGTCTAGATGGGTTAGGTTAGGTTATATTACGATATAGACGTATATAGTGTGCCCACCGAGAAGTAGGGGCCGACCCGCCAGGAATGTTGGAAAATACTACATCCGAGATGTTAGGTTCCCTTAGGTTAGGATATATAAATTTATAGACGTATATAATGTCCCCACCGAGAAGTACGGGCAGACACGACCGGGATTTTGTAAAACATTACCAGCGAGGGTCTAGATGGGTTAGGTTAGGTTATATTACGATATAGACGTATATAATGTGCCCACCGAGAAGTAGGGGCCGACCCGCCAGGAATATTGGAAAATACGACATCCGAGATGTTAGGTTCCCTTAGTTTAGGATATATAAATTTATAGACGTATATAATGTCCGCACCGAGACGTACGGGAAGACATGAACGGGATTCTGTGAAACATTACCAGCGAGGGTCTAGGTGGGTTAGGTTAGGTTTTATTACGTTATAGTCGTATATAATGTTCCCACCGAGAAGTAGGGGCCGACCCGCCTGGAATGTTGGAAAATACTACATCCGAGATGTTAGGTTCCCTTAGGTTAGGATATATAACGTTATAGACGTATATAATGTCCCCACGGCAAAGTACGGGCCGACACGACCGAGATTTTGTAAAACATTACCAGCGAGGGTCTAGATGGGTTAGGTAAGGTTATATTACGATATAGACGTATATAATGTGCCCACCGAGAAGTAGGGGCCGACCCGCCAGGAATGTTGAAAAATACTACATCCGAGATGTTAGGTTCCCCTAGGTTAGTATATATAACGTTATAGACGTATATAATGTCCCCACCGAGAAGTACGGGCAGACACGACCGGGATTTTGTAAAACATTACCAGCGAGGGCCTAGATGGGTTAGGTTAGGTTATATTACGATATAGACGTATATAGTGTGCCCACCGAGAAGTAGGGGCCGACCCGCCTGGAATGTTGGAAAATACTACATCCGAGATGTTAGGTTCCCTTAGGTTAGGATATATAACGTTATAGACGTATATAATGTCCCCACGGCAAAGTACGGGCCGACACGACCTGGATTTTGTAAAACATTACCAGCGAGGGTCCAGATGGGTTAGGTTAGGTTATATTACGATATAGACGTATATAATGTGCCCACCGAGAAGTAGGGGCCGACCCGCCAGGAATGTTGGAAAATACTACATCCGAGATGTTAGGTTCCCCTAGGTTAGTATATATAACGTTATAGACGTATATAATGTCCCCACCGAGAAGTACGGGCAGACACGACCGGGATTTTGTAAAACATTACCAGCGAGGGTCTAGATGGGTTAGGTTAGGTTATATTACGATATAGACGTATATAGTGTGCCCACCGAGAAGTAGGGGCCGACCCGCCAGGAATGTTGGAAAATACTACATCCGAGATGTTAGGTTCCCTTAGGTTAGAATATATAAATTTATAGACGTATATAATGTCCGCACCGAGACGTACAGGAAGACATGAACGGGATTCTGTGAAACAATACCAGCGAGGATCTAGGTGGGTTAGGTTAGGTTATATTACGTTATAGACGTATATAATGATCCCACCGAGAAGTAGGGGCCGACCCGCCAGGAATGTTGGAAAATACTACATACGAGATGTTAGGTTCCCTTAGGTTAGGATATATAACGTTATAGACGTATATAATGTCCCCACCGAGAAGTACGGGCCGACACGACCTGGATTTTGTAAAACATTACCAGCGAGGGTCCAGATGGGTTAGGTTAGGTTATATTACGATATAGACGTATATAATGTGCCCACCGAGAAGTAGGGGCCGACCCGCCAGGAATGTTGGAAAATACTACATCCGAGATGTTAGGTTCCCCTAGGTTAGTATATATAACGTTATAGACGTATATAATGTCCCCACCGAGAAGTACGGGCAGACACGACCGGGATTTTGTAAAACATTACCAGCGAGGGTCTAGATGGGTTAGGTCAGGTTATATTACGTTATAGACGTATATAATGATCCCACCGAGAAGTAGGGGCCGACCCGCCAGGAATGTTGGAAAATACTACATCCGAGATGTTAGGTTCCCGTAGGTTAGGATATATAACGTTATAGACGTATATAATGTCCCCACCGAGAAGTACGGGCAGACACGACCGGGATTTTGTAAAACATTACCAGCGAGGGTCTAGATGGGTTAGGTTAGGTTATATTACGATATAGACGTATATAGTGTACCCACCGAGAAGTAGGGGCCGACCCGCCAGGAATGTTGGAAAATACTACATCCGAGATGTTAGGTTCCCTTAGGTTAGGATATATAAATTTATAGACGTATATAATGTCCCCACCGAGAAGTACGGGCAGACACGACCGGGATTTTGTAAAACATTACCAGCGAGGGTCTAGATGGGTTAGGTTAGGTTATATTACGATATAGACGTATATAATGTGCCCACCGAGAAGTAGGGGCCGACCCGCCAGGAATATTGGAAAATACGACATCCGAGATGTTAGGTTCCCTTAGTTTAGGATATATAAATTTATAGACGTATATAATGTCCGCACCGAGACGTACGGGAAGACATGAACGGGATTCTGTGAAACATTACCAGCGAGGGTCTAGGTGGGTTAGGTTAGGTATTATTACGTTATAGACGTATATAATGTTCCCACCGAGAAGTAGGGGCCGACCCGCCTGGAATGTTGGAAAATACTACATCCGAGATGTTAGGTTCCCTTAGGTTGGGATATATAACGTTATAGACGTATATAATGTCCCCACGGCAAAGTACGGGCCGACACGACCGGGATTTTGTAAAACATTACCAGCGAGGGTCTAGATGGGTTAGGTAAGGTTATATTACGATATAGACGTATATAATGTGCCCACCGAGAAGTAGGGGCCGACCCGCCAGGAATGTTGAAAAATACTACATCCGAGATGTTAGGTTCCCTTAGGTTAGTATATATAACGTTATAGACGTATATAATGTCCCCACCGAGAAGTACGGGCAGACACGACCGGGATTTTGTAAAACATTACCAGCGAGGGCCTAGATGAGTTAGGTTAGGTTATATTACGATATAGACGTATATAGTGTGCCCACCGAGAAGTAGGGGCCGACCCGCCTGGAATGTTGGAAAATACTACATCCGAGATGTTAGGTTCCCGTAGGTTAGGATATATAACGTTATAGACGTATATAATGTCCCCACCGAGAAGTACGGGCAGACACGACCGGGATTTTGTAAAACATTACCAGCGAGGGCCTAGATGGGTTAGGTTAGGTTATATTACGATATAGACGTATATAGTGTACCCACCGAGAAGTAGGGGCCGACCCGCCAGGAATGTTGGAAAATACTACATCCGAGATGTTAGGTTCCCCTAGGTTAGTATATATAACGTTATAGACGTATATAATGTCCCCACCGAGAAGTACGGGCAGACACGACCGGGATTTTGTAAAACATTACCAGCGAGGGTCTAGATGGGTTAGGTTAGGTTATATTACGATATAGACGTATATAGTGTGCCCACCGAGAAGTAGGGGCCGACCCGCCAGGAATGTTGGAAAATACTACATCCGAGATGTTAGGTTCCCTTAGGTTAGAATATATAAATTTATAGACGTATATAATGTCCGCACCGAGACGTACAGGAAGACATGAACGGGATTCTGTGAAACAATACCAGCGAGGGTCTAGGTGGGTTAGGTTAGGTTATATTACGTTATAGACGTATATAATGATCCCACCGAGAAGTAGGGGCCGACCCGCCAGGAATGTTGGAAAATACTACATACGAGATGTTAGGTTCCCTTAGGTTAGGATATATAACGTTATAGACGTATATAATGTCCCCACCGAGAAGTACGGGCAGACGCGAACGGGATTTTGTATAACATTACCAGCGAAGGTCTAGATGGGTTAGGTTAGGTTATATTACGATATAGACGTATATAATGTGCCCACCGAGAAGTAGGGGCCGACCCGCCAGGAATGTTGGAAAATACTACATCCGAGATGTTAAGTTCCCTAAGGTTAGGATATATAAATTTATAGACATATATAATGTCCGCACCGAGACGTACAGGAAGACATCAACGGGATTTTGTGAAACATTACCAGCGAGGGTCTAGGTGGGTTAGGTTAGGTTATATTACGTTATAGACGTGTATAATGATCCCACCGAGAAGTAGGGGCCGACCCGCCAGGAATATTGGAAAATACTACATACGAGATGTTAGGTTCCCTTAGGTTAGGATATATAACGTTATAGACGTATATAATGTCCGCACCGAGACGTACGAGAAGACATGAACGGGATTCTGTGAAACATTACCAGCGAGGGTCTAGGTGGGTTAGGTTAGGTTATATTACGTTATAGACGTATATAATGATCCCACCGAGAAGTAGGGGCCGACCCGCCAGGAATGTTGGAAAATACTACATCCGAGATGTTAAGTTCCCATAGGTTAGGATATATAAATTTATAGACGTATATAATGTCCCCACCGAGAAGTACGGGCAGACACGACCGGGATTTTGTAAAACATTACCAGCGAGGGTCTAGATGGGTTAGGTTAGGTTATATTACGATATAGACGTATATAATGTGCCCACCGAGAAGTAGGGGCCGACCCGCCAGGAATATTGGAAAATACGACATCCGAGATGTTAGGTTCCCTTAGTTTAGGATATATAAATTTATAGACGTATATAATGTCCGCACCGAGACGTACGGGAAGACATGAACGGGATTCTGTGAAACATTACCAGCGAGGGTCTAGGTGGGTTAGGTTAGGTTTTATTACGTTATAGACGTATATAATGTTCCCACCGAGAAGTAGGGGCCGACCCGCCTGGAATGTTGGAAAATACTACATCCGAGATGTTAGGTTCCCTTAGGTTAGGATATATAACGTTATAGACGTATATAATGTCCCCACGGCAAAGTACGGGCCGACCCGCCTGGAATGTTGGAAAATACTACATCCGAGATGTTAGGTTCCCTTAGGTTAGGATATATAACGTTATAGACGTATATAATGTCCCCACGGCAAAGTACGGGCCGACACGACCGGGATTTTGTAAAACATTACCAGCGAGGGTCTAGATGGGATAGGTTTGGTTATATTACGATATAGACGTATATAATGTGCCCACCGAGAAGTACGGGCCGACCCGCCAGGAATGTTGGAAAATACTACATCCGAGATGTTAGGTTCCCTTAGGTTAGTATATATAACATTATAGACGTATATAATGTACCCACCGAGAAGTACGGGCAGACACGACCGGGATTTTGTAAAACATTACCAGCGAGGGTCTAGATGGGTTAGGTTAGGTTATATTACGATATAGACGTATATAGTGTACCCACCGAGAAGTAGGGGCCGACCCGCCAGGAATGTTGGAAAATACTACATACGAGATGTTAGGTTCCCTTAGGTTAGGATATATAACGTTATAGACGTATATAATGTCCGCACCGAGAAGTACGAGAAGACATGAACGGGATTCTGTGAAACATTACCAGCGAGGGTCTAGGTGGGTTAGGTTAGGTTATATTACGTTATAGACGTATATAATGATCCCACCGAGAAGTAGGGGCCGACCCGCCAGGAATGTTGGAAAATACTACATCCGAGATGTTAAGTTCCCATAGGTTAGGATATATAAATTTATAGACGTATATAATGTCCCCACCGAGAAGTACGGGCAGACACGACCGGGATTTTGTAAAACATTACCAGCGAGGGTCTAGATGGGTTAGGTTAGGTTATATTACGATATAGACGTATATAATGTGCCCACCGAGAAGTAGGGGCCGACCCGCCAGGAATATTGGAAAATACGACATCCGAGATGTTAGGTTCCCTTAGTTTAGGATATATAAATTTATAGACGTATATAATGTCCGCACCGAGACGTACGGGAAGACATGAACGGGATTCTGTGAAACATTACCAGCGAGGGTCTAGGTGGGTTAGGTTAGGTTTTATTACGTTATAGACGTATATAATGTTCCCACCGAGAAGTAGGGGCCGACCCGCCTGGAATGTTGGAAAATACTACATCCGAGATGTTAGGTTCCCTTAGGTTAGGATATATAACGTTATAGACGTATATAATGTCCCCACGGCAAAGTACGGGCCGACCCGCCTGGAATGTTGGAAAATACTACATCCGAGATGTTAGGTTCCCTTAGGTTAGGATATATAACGTTATAGACGTATATAATGTCCCCACGGCAAAGTACGGGCCGACACGACCGGGATTTTGTAAAACATTACCAGCGAGGGTCTAGATGGGATAGGTTTGGTTATATTACGATATAGACGTATATAATGTGCCCACCGAGAAGTACGGGCCGACCCGCCAGGAATGTTGGAAAATACTACATCCGAGATGTTAGGTTCCCTTAGGTTAGTATATATAACATTATAGACGTATATAATGTACCCACCGAGAAGTACGGGCAGACACGACCGGGATTTTGTAAAACATTACCAGCGAGGGTCTAGATGGGTTAGGTTAGGTTATATTACGATATAGACGTATATAGTGTACCCACCGAGAAGTAGGGGCCGACCCGCCAGGAATGTTGGAAAATACTACATCCGAGATGTTAGGTTCCCTTAGGTTAGGATATATAAATTTATAGACGTATATAATGTCCCCACCGAGAAGTACGGGCAGACACGACCGGGATTTTGTAAAACATTACCAGCGAGGGTCTAGATGGGTTAGGTTAGGTTATATTACGATATAGACGTATATAATGTGCCCACCGAGAAGTAGGGGCCGACCCGCCAGGAATATTGGAAAATACGACATCCGAGATGTTAGGTTCCCTTAGTTTAGGATATATAAATTTATAGACGTATATAATGTCCGCACCGAGACGTACGGGAAGACATGAACGGGATTCTGTGAAACATTACCAGCGAGGGTCTAGGTGGGTTAGGTTAGGTTTTATTACGTTATAGACGTATATAATGTTCCCACCGAGAAGTAGGGGCCGACCCGCCTGGAATGTTGGAAAATACTACATCCGAGATGTTAGGTTCCCTTAGGTTAGGATATATAACGTTATAGACGTATATAATGTCCCCACGGCAAAGTACGGGCCGACACGACCGGGATTTTGTAAAACATTACCAGCGAGGGTCTAGATGGGTTAGGTAAGGTTATATTACGATATAGACGTATATAATGTGCCCACCGAGAAGTAGGGGCCGACCCGCCAGGAATGTTGAAAAATACTACATCCGAGATGTTAGGTTCCCTTAGGTTAGTATATATAACGTTATAGACGTATATAATGTCCCCACCGAGAAGTACGGGCAGACACGACCGGGATTTTGTAAAACATTACCAGCGAGGGTCTAGATGGGTTAGGTTAGGTTATATTACGATATAGACGTATATAATGTGCCCACCGAGAAGTAGGGGCCGACCCGCCAGGAATATTGGAAAATACGACATCCGAGATGTTAGGTTCCCTTAGTTTAGGATATATAAATTTATAGACGTATATAATGTCCCCACGGCAAAGTACGGGCCGACCCGCCTGGAATGTTGGAAAATACTACATCCGAGATGTTAGGTTCCCTTAGGTTAGGATATATAACGTTATAGACGTATATAATGTCCCCACGGCAAAGTACGGGCCGACACGACCGGGATTTTGTAAAACATTACCAGCGAGGGTCTAGATGGGATAGGTTTGGTTATATTACGATATAGACGTATATAATGTGCCCACCGAGAAGTACGGGCCGACCCGCCAGGAATGTTGGAAAATACTACATCCGAGATGTTAGGTTCCCTTAGGTTAGTATATATAACATTATAGACGTATATAATGTACCCACCGAGAAGTACGGGCAGACACGACCGGGATTTTGTAAAACATTACAAGCGAGGGTCTAGATGGGTTAGGTAAGGTTATATTACGATATAGACGTATATAATGTGCCCACCGAGAAGTAGGGGCCGACCCGCCAGGAATGTTGAAAAATACTACATCCGAGATGTTAGGTTCCCTTAGGTTAGTATATATAACGTTATAGACGTATATAATGTCCCCACCGAGAAGTACGGGCAGACACGACCGGGATTTTGTAAAACATTACCAGCGAGGGTCTAGATGGGTTAGGTTAGGTTATATTACGATATAGACGTATATAGTGTGCCCACCGAGAAGTAGGGGCCGACCCGCCAGGAATGTTGGAAAATACTACATCCGAGATGTTAGGTTCCCTTAGGTTAGGATATATAAATTTATAGACGTATATAATGTCCGGACAGAGACGTACAGGAAGACATGAACGGGATTCTGTGAAACAATACCAGCGAGGGTCTAGGTGGGTTAGGTTAGGTTATATTACGTTATAGACGTATATAATGATCCCACCGAGAAGTAGGGGCCGACCAGCCAGGAATGTTGGAAAATAATACATACGAGATGTTAGGTTCCCTTAGGTTAGGATATATAACGTTATAGACGTGTATAATGTCCCCACCGAGAAGTACGGGCAGACGCGAACGGGATTTTGTAAAACATTACCAGCGAAGGTCTAGATGGGTTAGGTTAGGTTATATTACGATATAGACGTATATAATGTGCCCACCGAGAAGTAGGGGCCGACCCGCCTGGAATGTTGGAAAATACTACATCCGAGATGTTAGGTTCCCTTAGGTTAGGATATATAACGTTATAGACGTATATAATGTCCCCACGGCAAAGTACGGGCCGACACGACCGGGATTTTGTAAAACATTACCAGCGAGGGTCTAGATGGGTTAGGTAAGGTTATATTACGATATAGACGTATATAATGTGCCCACCGAGAAGTAGGGGCCGACCCGCCAGGAATGTTGAAAAATACTACATCCGAGATGTTAGGTTCCCTTAGGTTAGTATATATAACGTTATAGACGTATATAATGTCCCCACCGAGAAGTACGGGCAGACACGACCGGGATTTTGTAAAACATTACCAGCGAGGGTCTAGATGGGTTAGGTTAGGTTATATTACGATATAGACGTATATAGTGTGCCCACCGAGAAGTAGGGGCCGACCCGCCAGGAATGTTGGAAAATACTACATCCGAGATGTTAGGTTCCCTTAGGTTAGGATATATAAATTTATAGACGTATATAATGTCCGGACAGAGACGTACAGGAAGACATGAACGGGATTCTGTGAAACAATACCAGCGAGGGTCTAGGTGGGTTAGGTTAGGTTATATTACGTTATAGACGTATATAATGATCACACCGAGCAGTAGGGGCCGACCCGCCAGGAATGTTGGAAAATACTACATCCGAGATGTTAGGTTCCCGTAGGTTAGGATATATAACGTTATAGACGTATATAAGGTCCCCACTGAGAAGTACGGGCAGACGCGACCGGGATTTTGTAAAACATTACCAGCGAGGGTCTAGATGGGTTAGGTTAGGTTATATTACGATATAGACGTATATAATGTGCCCACCGAGAAGTAGGGGCCGACCCGCCAGGAATATTGGAAAATACTACATCCGAGATGTTAGGTTCCCTTAGTTTAGGATATATAAATTTATAGACGTATATAATGTCCGCACCGAGACGTACGGGAAGACATGAACGGGATTCTGTGAAACATTACTAGCGAGGGTCTAGGTGGGTTAGGTTAGGTTATATTACGATATAAACGTATATAGTGTGCCCACCGAGAAGTAGGGGCCGACCCGCCAGGAATGTTGGAAAATACTACATCCGAGATGTTAGGTTGCCTTAGGTTAGAATATATAAATTTATAGACGTATATAATGTCCGCACCGAGACGTACAGGAAGACATGAACGGGATTCTGTGAAACAATACCAGCGAGGGTCTAGGTGGGTTAGGTTAGGTTATATTAGGTTATAGACGTATATAATGATCCCTCCGAGAAGTAGGGGCCGACCCGCCAGGAATATTGGAAAATACGACATCCGAGATGTTAGGTTCCCTTAGTTTAGGATATATAAATTTATAGACGTATATAATGTCCGCACCGAGACGTACGGGAAGACATGAACGGGATTCTGTGAAACATTACCAGCGAGGGTCTAGGTGGGTTAGGTTAGGTTTTATTACGTTATAGACGTATATAATGTTCCCACCGAGAAGTAGGGGCCGACCCGCCTGGAATGTTGGAAAATACTACATCCGAGATGTTAGGTTCCCTTAGGTTAGGATATATAACGTTATAGACGTATATAATGTGCCCACGGCAAAGTACGGGCCGACACGACCGGGATTTTGTAAAACATTACCAGCGAGGGTCTAGATGGGTTAGGTAAGGTTATATTACGATATAGACGTATATAATGTGCCCACCGAGAAGTAGGGGCCGACCCGCCAGGAATGTTGGAAAATACTACATCCGAGATGTTAGGTTCCCCTAGGTTAGTATATATAACGTTATAGACGTATATAATGTCCGCACCGAGAAGTACGGGCAGACACGACCGGGATTTTGTAAAACATTACCAGCGAGGGTCTAGATGGGTTAGGTTAGGTTATATTACGATATAGACGTATATAGTGTGCCCACCGAGAAGTAGGGGCCGACCCGCCAGGAATGTTGGAAAATACTACATCCGAGATGTTAGGTTCCCTTAGGTTAGAATATATAAATTTATAGACGTATATAATGTCCGCACCGAGACGTACAGGAAGACATGAACGGGATTCTGTGAAACAATACCAGCGAGGGTCTAGGTGGGTTAGGTTAGGTTATATTACGTTATAGACGTATATAATGATCCCACCGAGAAGTAGGGGCCGACCCGCCAGGAATGTTGGAAAATACTACATACGAGATGTTAGGTTCCCTTAGGTTAGGATATATAACGTTATAGACGTATATAATGTCCCCACGGCAAAGTACGGGCCGACACGACCGGGATTTTGTAAAACATTACCAGCGAGGGTCTAGATGGGTTAGGTAAGGTTATATTACGATATAGACGTATATAATGTGCCCACCGAGAAGTAGGGGCCGACCCGCCAGGAATGTTGAAAAATACTACATCCGAGATGTTAGGTTCCCTTAGGTTAGTATATATAACGTTATAGACGTATATAATGTCCCCACCGAGAAGTACGGGCAGACACGACCGGGATTTTGTAAAACATTACCAGCGAGGGCCTAGATGGGTTAGGTTAGGTTATATTACGATATAGACGTATATAGTGTGCCCACCGAGAAGTAGGGGCCGACCCGCCTGGAATGTTGGAAAATACTACATCCGAGATGTTAGGTTCCCTTAGGTTAGTATATATAACGTTATAGACGTATATAATGTCCCCACCGAGAAGTACGGGCAGACACGACCGGGATTTTGTAAAACATTACCAGCGAGGGCCTAGATGGGTTAGGTTAGGTTATATTACGATATAGACGTATATAGTGTGCCCACCGAGAAGTAGGGGCCGACCCGCCTGGAATGTTGGAAAATACTACATCCGAGATGTTAGGTTCCCTTAGGTTAGGATATATAACGTTATAGACGTATATAATGTCCCCACGGCAAAGTACGGGCCGACACGACCTGGATTTTGTAAAACATTACCAGCGAGGGTCCAGATGGGTTAGGTTAGGTTATATTACGATATAGACGTATATAATGTGCCCACCGAGAAGTAGGGGCCGACCCGCCAGGAATGTTGGAAAATACTACATCCGAGATGTTAGGTTCCCCTAGGTTAGTATATATAACGTTATAGACGTATATAATGTCCCCACCGAGAAGTACGTGCAGACACGACCGGGATTTTGTAAAACATTACCAGCGAGGGTCTAGATGGGTTAGGTTAGGTTATATTACGATATAGACGTATATAGTGTGCCCACCGAGAAGTAGGGGCCGACCCGCCAGGAATGTTGGAAAATACTACATCCGAGATGTTAGGTTCCCTTAGGTTAGAATATATAAATTTATAGACGTATATAATGTCCGCACCGAGACGTACAGGAAGACATGAACGGGATTCTGTGAAACAATACCAGCGAGGGTCTAGGTGGGTTAGGTTAGGTTATATTACGTTATAGACGTATATAATGATCCCACCGAGAAGTAGGGGCCGACCCGCCAGGAATGTTGGAAAATACTACATACGAGATGTTAGGTTCCCTTAGGTTAGGATATATAACGTTATAGACGTATATAATGTCCCCACCGAGAAGTACGGGCAGACGCGAACGGGATTTTGTATAACATTACCAGCGAAGGTCTAGATGGGTTAGGTTAGGTTATATTACGATATAGACGTATATAATGTGCCCACCGAGAAGTAGGGGCCGACCCGCCAGGAATATTGGAAAATACGACATCCGAGATGTTAGGTTCCCTTAGTTTAGGATATATAAATTTATAGACGTATATAATGTCCCCACGGCAAAGTACGGGCCGACCCGCCTGGAATGTTGGAAAATACTACATCCGAGATGTTAGGTTCCCTTAGGTTAGGATATATAACGTTATAGACGTATATAATGTCCCCACGGCAAAGTACGGGCCGACACGACCGGGATTTTGTAAAACATTACCAGCGAGGGTCTAGATGGGATAGGTTTGGTTATATTACGATATAGACGTATATAATGTGCCCACCGAGAAGTACGGGCCGACCCGCCAGGAATGTTGGAAAATACTACATCCGAGATGTTAGGTTCCCTTAGGTTAGTATATATAACATTATAGACGTATATAATGTACCCACCGAGAAGTACGGGCAGACACGACCGGGATTTTGTAAAACATTACCAGCGAGGGTCTAGATGGGTTAGGTAAGGTTATATTACGATATAGACGTATATAATGTGCCCACCGAGAAGTAGGGGCCGACCCGCCAGGAATGTTGAAAAATACTACATCCGAGATGTTAGGTTCCCTTAGGTTAGTATATATAACGTTATAGACGTATATAATGTCCCCACCGAGAAGTACGGGCAGACACGACCGGGATTTTGTAAAACATTACCAGCGAGGGTCTAGATGGGTTAGGTTAGGTTATATTACGATATAGACGTATATAGTGTGCCCACCGAGAAGTAGGGGCCGACCCGCCAGGAATGTTGGAAAATACTACATCCGAGATGTTAGGTTCCCTTAGGTTAGGATATATAAATTTATAGACGTATATAATGTCCGGACAGAGACGTACAGGAAGACATGAACGGGATTCTGTGAAACAATACCAGCGAGGGTCTAGGTGGGTTAGGTTAGGTTATATTACGTTATAGACGTATATAATGATCCCACCGAGAAGTAGGGGCCGACCCGCCAGGAATGTTGGAAAATAATACATACGAGATGTTAGGTTCCCTTAGGTTAGGATATATAACGTTATAGACGTGTATAATGTCCCCACCGAGAAGTACGGGCAGACGCGAACGGGATTTTGTAAAACATTACCAGCGAAGGTCTAGATGGGTTAGGTTAGGTTATATTACGATATAGACGTATATAATGTGCCCACCGAGAAGTAGGGGCCGACCCGCCTGGAATGTTGGAAAATACTACATCCGAGATGTTAGGTTCCCTTAGGTTAGGATATATAACGTTATAGACGTATATAATGTCCCCACGGCAAAGTACGGGCCGACACGACCGGGATTTTGTAAAACTACCAGCGAGGGTCTAGATGGGTTAGGTAAGGTTATATTACGATATAGACGTATATAATGTGCCCACCGAGAAGTAGGGGCCGACCCGCCAGGAATGTTGAAAAATACTACATCCGAGATGTTAGGTTCCCTTAGGTTAGTATATATAACGTTATAGACGTATATAATGTCCCCACCGAGAAGTACGGGCAGACACGACCGGGATTTTGTAAAACATTACCAGCGAGGGTCTAGATGGGTTAGGTTAGGTTATATTACGATATAGACGTATATAGTGTGCCCACCGAGAAGTAGGGGCCGACCCGCCAGGAATGTTGGAAAATACTACATCCGAGATGTTAGGTTCCCTTAGGTTAGGATATATAAATTTATAGACGTATATAATGTCCGGACAGAGACGTACAGGAAGACATGAACGGGATTCTGTGAAACAATACCAGCGAGGGTCTAGGTGGGTTAGGTTAGGTTATATTACGTTATAGACGTATATAATGATCACACCGAGCAGTAGGGGCCGACCCGCCAGGAATGTTGGAAAATACTACATCCGAGATGTTAGGTTCCCGTAGGTTAGGATATATAACGTTATAGACGTATATAAGGTCCCCACTGAGAAGTACGGGCAGACGCGACCGGGATTTTGTAAAACATTACCAGCGAGGGTCTAGATGGGTTAGGTTAGGTTATATTACGATATAGACGTATATAATGTGCCCACCGAGAAGTAGGGGCCGACCCGGCAGGAATATTGGAAAATACTACATCCGAGATGTTAGGTTCCCTTAGTTTAGGATATATAAATTTATAGACGTATATAATGTCCGCACCGAGACGTACGGGAAGACATGAACGGGATTCTGTGAAACATTACTAGCGAGGGTCTAGGTGGGTTAGGTTAGGTTATATTACGATATAAACGTATATAGTGTGCCCACCGAGAAGTAGGGGCCGACCCGCCAGGAATGTTGGAAAATACTACATCCGAGATGTTAGGTTGCCTTAGGTTAGAATATATAAATTTATAGACGTATATAATGTCCGCACCGAGACGTACAGGAAGACATGAACGGGATTCTGTGAAACAATACCAGCGAGGGTCTAGGTGGGTTAGGTTAGGTTATATTAGGTTATAGACGTATATAATGATCCCTCCGAGAAGTAGGGGCCGACCCGCCAGGAATATTGGAAAATACGACATCCGAGATGTTAGGTTCCCTTAGTTTAGGATATATAAATTTATAGACGTATATAATGTCCGCACCGAGACGTACGGGAAGACATGAACGGGATTCTGTGAAACATTACCAGCGAGGGTCTAGGTGGGTTAGGTTAGGTTTTATTACGTTATAGACGTATATAATGTTCCCACCGAGAAGTAGGGGCCGACCCGCCAGGAATGTTGAAAAATACTACATCCGAGATGTTAGGTTCCCTTAGGTTAGTATATATAACGTTATAGACGTATATAATGTCCCCACCGAGAAGTACGGGCAGACACGACCGGGATTTTGTAAAACATTACCAGCGAGGGCCTAGATGGGTTAGGTTAGGTTATATTACGATATAGACGTATATAGTGTGCCCACCGAGAAGTAGGGGCCGACCCGCCTGGAATGTTGTAAAATACTACATCCGAGATGTTAGGTTCCCTTAGGTTAGGATATATAACGTTATAGACGTATATAATGTCCCCACGGCAAAGTACGGGCCGACACGACCTGGATTTTGTAAAACATTACCAGCGAGGGTCCAGATGGGTTAGGTTAGGTTATATTACGATATAGACGTATATAATGTGCCCACCGAGAAGTAGGGGCCGACCCGCCAGGAATGTTGGAAAATACTACATCCGAGATGTTAGGTTCCCCTAGGTTAGTATATATAACGTTATAGACGTATATAATGTCCGCACCGAGAAGTACGGGCAGACACGACCGGGATTTTGTAAAACATTACCAGCGAGGGTCTAGATGGGTTAGGTTAGGTTATATTACGATATAGACGTATATAGTGTGCCCACCGAGAAGTAGGGGCCGACCCGCCAGGAATGTTGGAAAATACTACATCCGAGATGTTAGGTTCCCTTAGGTTAGAATATATAAATTTATAGACGTATATAATGTCCGCACCGAGACGTACAGGAAGACATGAACGGGATTCTGTGAAACAATACCAGCGAGGGTCTAGGTGGGTTAGGTTAGGTTATATTACGTTATAGACGTATATAATGATCCCACCGAGAAGTAGGGGCCGACCCGCCAGGAATGTTGGAAAATACTACATACGAGATGTTAGGTTCCCTTAGGTTAGCATATATAACGTTATAGACGTATATAATGTCCCCACCGAGAAGTACGGGCAGACGCGAACGGGATTTTGTATAACATTACCAGCGAAGGTCTAGATGGGTTAGGTTAGGTTATATTACGATATAGACGTATATAATGTGCCCACCGAGAAGTAGGGGCCGACCCGCCAGGAATGTTGGAAAATACTACATCCGAGATGTTAAGTTCCCTAAGGTTAGGATATATAAATTTATAGACATATATAATGTCCGCACCGAGACGTACAGGAAGACATCAACGGGATTCTGTGAAACATTACCAGCGAGGGTCTAGGTGGGTTAGGTTAGGTTATATTACGTTATAGACGTATATAATGATCCCACCGAGAAGTAGGGGCCGACCCGCCAGGAATATTGGAAAATACTACATACGAGATGTTAGGTTCCCTTAGGTTAGGATATATAACGTTATAGACGTATATAATGTCCGCACCGAGACGTACGAGAAGACATGAACGGGATTCTGTGAAACATTACCAGCGAGGGTCTAGGTGGGTTAGGTTAGGTTATATTACGTTATAGACGTATATAATGATCCCACCGAGAAGTAGGGGCCGACCCGCCAGGAATGTTGGAAAATACTACATCCGAGATGTTAGGTTCCCGTAGGTTAGGATATATAAATTTATAGACGTATATAATGTCCGCACCGAGACGTACAGGAAGACATGAACGGGATTCTGTGAAACAATACCAGCGAGGGTCTAGGTGGGTTAGGTTAGGTTATATTACGTTATAGACGTATATAATGTGCCCACCGAGAAGTAGGGGCCGACCCGCCAGGAATATTGGAAAATACGATATCCGAGATGTTAGGTTCCCTTAGTTTAGGATATATAAATTTATAGACGAATATAATGTCCGCACCGAGACGTACGGGAAGACATGAACGGGATTCTGTGAAACATTACCAGCGAGGGTCTAGGTGGGTTAGGTTAGGTTATATTACGTTATAGACGTATATAATGTTCCCACCGAGAAGTAGGGGCCGACCCGCCTGGAATGTTGGAAAATACTACATCCGAGATGTTAGGTTCCCTTAGGTTAGGATATATAACGTTATAGACGTATATAATGTCCCCACGGCAAAGTACGGGCCGACCCGCCTGGAATGCTGGAAAATACTACATCCGAGATGTTAGGTTCCCTTAGGTTAGGATATATAACGTTATAGACGTATATAATGTCCCCACGGCAAAGTACGGGCCGACACGACCGGGATTTTGTAAAACATTACCAGCGAGGGTCTAGATGGGATAGGTTTGGTTATATTACGATATAGACGTATATAATGTGCCCACCGAGAAGTACGGGCCGACCCGCCAGGAATGTTGGAAAATACTACATCCGAGATGTTAGGTTCCCTTAGGTTAGTATATATAACATTATAGACGTATATAATGTACCCACCGAGAAGTACGGGCAGACACGACCGGGATTTTGTAAAACATTACCAGCGAGGGTCTAGATGGGTTAGGTTAGGTTATATTACGATATAGACGTATATAGTGTACCCACCGAGAAGTAGGGGCCGACCCGCCAGGAATGTTGGAAAATACTACATCCGAGATGTTAGGTTCCCTTAGGTTAGGATATATAAATTTATAGACGTATATAATGTCCCCACCGAGAAGTACGGGCAGACACGACCGGGATTTTGTAAAACATTACCAGCGAGGGTCTAGGTGGGTTAGGTTAGGTTATATTACGTTATAGACGTATATAATGATCCCACCGAGAAGTAGGGGCCGACCCGCCAGGAATGTTGGAAAATACTACATACGAGATGTTAGGTTCCCTTAGGTTAGGATATATAACGTTATAGACGTATATAATGTCCCCACCGAGAAGTACGGGCAGACGCGAACGGGATTTTGTATAACATTACCAGCGAAGGTCTAGATGGGTTAGGTTAGGTTATATTACGATATAGACGTATATAATGTGCCCACCGAGAAGTAGGGGCCGACCCGCCAGGAATGTTGGAAAATACTACATCCGAGATGTTAAGTTCCCTAAGGTTAGGATATATAAATTTATAGACATATATAATGTCCGCACCGAGACGTACAGGAAGACATCAACGGGATTCTGTGAAACATTACCAGCGAGGGTCTAGGTGGGTTAGGTTAGGTTATATTACGTTATAGACGTATATAATGATCCCACCGAGAAGTAGGGGCCGACCCGCCAGGAACATTGGAAAATACTACATACGAGATGTTAGGTTCCCTTAGGTTAGGATATATAACGTTATAGACGTATATAATGTCCGCACCGAGACGTACGAGAAGACATGAACGGGATTCTGTGAAACATTACCAGCGAGGGTCTAGGTGGGTTAGGTTAGGTTATATTACGTTATAGACGTATATAATGATCCCACCGAGAAGTAGGGGCCGACCCGCCAGGAATGTTGGAAAATACTACATCCGAGATGTTAGGTTCCCGTAGGTTAGGATATATAACGTTATAGACGTATATAATGTCCCCACCGAGAAGTACGGGCAGACACGACCGGGATTTTGTAAAACATTACCAGCGAGGGTCTAGATGGGTTAGGTTAGGTTATATTACGATATAGACGTATATAGTGTACCCACCGAGAAGTAGGGGCCGACCCGCCAGGAATGTTGGAAAATACTACATCCGAGATGTTAGGTTCCCTTAGGTTAGGATATATAAATTTATAGACGTATATAATGTCCCCACCGAGAAGTACGGGCAGACACGACCGGGATTTTGTAAAACATTACCAGCGAGGGTCTAGATGGGTTAGGTTAGGTTATATTACGATATAGACGTATATAATGTGCCCACCGAGAAGTAGGGGCCGACCCGCCAGGAATATTGGAAAATACGATATCCGAGATGTTAGGTTCCCTTAGTTTAGGATATATAAATTTATAGACGAATATAATGTCCGCACCGAGACGTACGGGAAGACATGAACGGGATTCTGTGAAACATTACCAGCGAGGGTCTAGGTGGGTTAGGTTAGGTTATATTACGTTATAGACGTATATAATGTTCCCACCGAGAAGTAGGGGCCGACCCGCCTGGAATGTTGGAAAATACTACATCCGAGATGTTAGGTTCCCTTAGGTTAGGATATATAACGTTATAGACGTATATAATGTCCCCACGGCAAAGTACGGGCCGACCCGCCTGGAATGCTGGAAAATACTACATCCGAGATGTTAGGTTCCCTTAGGTTAGGATATATAACGTTATAGACGTATATAATGTCCCCACGGCAAAGTACGGGCCGACACGACCGGGATTTTGTAAAACATTACCAGCGAGGGTCTAGATGGGATAGGTTTGGTTATATTACGATATAGACGTATATAATGTGCCCACCGGGAAGTACGGGCCGACCCGCCAGGAATGTTGGAAAATACTACATCCGAGATGTTAGGTTCCCTTAGGTTAGTATATATAACATTATAGACGTATATAATGTACCCACCGAGAAGTACGGGCAGACACGACCGGGATTTTGTAAAACATTACCAGCGAGGGTCTAGATGGGTTAGGTTAGGTTATATTACGATATAGACGTATATAGTGTACCCACCGAGAAGTAGGGGCCGACCCGCCAGGAATGTTGGAAAATACTACATCCGAGATGTTAGGTTCCCTTAGGTTAGGATATATAAATTTATAGACGTATATAATGTCCCCACCGAGAAGTACGGGCAGACACGACCGGGATTTTGTAAAACATTACCAGCGAGGGTCTAGATGGGTTAGGTTAGGTTATATTACGATATAGACGTATATAATGTGCCCACCGAGAAGTAGGGGCCGACCCGCCAGGAATATTGGAAAATACGACATCCGAGATGTTAGGTTCCCTTAGTTTAGGATATATAAATTTATAGACGTATATAATGTCCGCACCGAGACGTACGGGAAGACATGAACGGGATTCTGTGAAACATTACCAGCGAGGGTCTAGGTGGGTTAGGTTAGGTTTTATTACGTTATAGACGTATATAATGTTCCCACCGAGAAGTAGGGGCCGACCCGCCTGGAATGTTGGAAAATACTACATCCGAGATGTTAGGTTCCCTTAGGTTAGGATATATAACGTTATAGACGTATATAATGTCCCCACGGCAAAGTACGGGCCGACACGACCGGGATTTTGTAAAACATTACCAGCGAGGGTCTAGATGGGTTAGGTAAGGTTATATTACGATATAGACGTATATAATGTGCCCACCGAGAAGTAGGGGCCGACCCGCCAGGAATGTTGAAAAATACTACATCCGAGATGTTAGGTTCCCTTAGGTTAGTATATATAACGTTATAGACGTATATAATGTCCCCACCGAGAAGTACGGGCAGACACGACCGGGATTTTGTAAAACATTACCAGCGAGGGCCTAGATGGGTTAGGTTAGGTTATATTACGATATAGACGTATATAGTGTGCCCACCGAGAAGTAGGGGCCGACCCGCCTGGAATGTTGGAAAATACTACATCCGAGATGTTAGGTTCCCTTAGGTTAGGATATATAACGTTATAGACGTATATAATGTCCCCACGGCAAAGTACGGGCCGACACCACCTGGATTTTGTAAAACATTACCAGCGAGGGTCCAGATGGGTTAGGTTAGGTTATATTACGATATAGACGTATATAATGTGCCCACCGAGAAGTAGGGGCCGACCCGCCAGGAATGTTGGAAAATACTACATCCGAGATGTTAGGTTCCCCTAGGTTAGTATATATAACGTTATAGACGTATATAATGTCCCCACCGAGAAGTACGTGCAGACACGACCGGGATTTTGTAAAACATTACCAGCGAGGGTCTAGATGGGTTAGGTTAGGTTATATTACGATATAGACGTATATAGTGTGCCCACCGAGAAGTAGGGACCGACCCGCCAGGAATGTTGGAAAATACTACATCCGAGATGTTAGGTTCCCTTAGGTTAGAATATATAAATTTATAGACGTATATAATGTCCGCACCGTGACGTACAGGAAGACATGAACGGGATTCTGTGAAACAATACCAGCGAGGGTCTAGGTGGGTTAGGTTAGGTTATATTACGTTATAGACGTATATAATGATCCCACCGAGAAGTAGGGGCCGACCCGCCAGGAATGTTGGAAAATACTACATACGAGATGTTAGGTTCCCTTAGGTTAGGATATATAACGTTATAGACGTATATAATGTCCCCACCGAGAAGTACGGGCAGACGCGAACGGGATTTTGTAAAACATTACCAGCGAAGGTCTAGATGGGTTAGGTTAGGTTATATTACGATATAGACGTATATAATGTGCCCACCGAGAAGTAGGGGCCGACCCGCCAGGAATGTTGGAAAATACTACATCCGAGATGTTAAGTTCCCTAAGGTTAGGATATATAAATTTATAGACATATATAATGTCCGCACCGAGACGTACAGGAAGACATCAACGGGATTCTGTGAAACATTACCAGCGAGGGTCTAGGTGGGTTAGGTTAGGTTATATTACGTTATAGACGTATATAATGATCCCACCGAGAAGTAGGGGCCGACCCGCCAGGAATATTGGAAAATACTACATACGAGATGTTAGGTTCCCTTAGGTTAGGATATATAACGTTATAGACGTATATCATGTCCGCACCGAGACGTACGAGAAGACATGAACGGGATTCTGTGAAACATTACCAGCGAGGGTCTAGGTGGGTTAGGTTAGGTTATATTACGTTATAGACGTATATAATGATCCCACCGAGAAGTAGGGGCCGACCCGCCAGGAATGTTGGAAAATACTACATCCGAGATGTTAGGTTCCCGTAGGTTAGGATATATAACGTTATAGACGTATATAATGTCCCCACCGAGAAGTACGGGCAGACACGACCGGGATTTTGTAAAACATTACCAGCGAGAGTCTAGATGGGTTAGGTTAGGTTATATTACGATATAGACGTATATAGTGTACCCACCGAGAAGTAGGGGCCGACCCGCCAGGATTGTTGGAAAATACTACATCCGAGATGTTAGGTTCCCTTAGGTTAGGATATATAAATTTATAGACGTATATAATGTCCCCACCGAGAAGTACGGGCAGACACGACCGGGATTTTGTAAAACATTACCAGCGAGGGTCTAGATGGGTTAGGTTAGGTTATATTACGATATAGACGTATATAATGTGCCCACCGAGAAGTAGGGGCCGACCCGCCAGGAATATTGGAAAATACGACATCCGAGATGTTAGGTTCCCTTAGTTTAGGATATATAAATTTATAGACGTATATAATGTCCCCACGGCAAAGTACGGGCCGACCCGCCTGGAATGTTGGAAAATACTACATCCGAGATGTTAGGTTCCCTTAGGTTAGTATATATAACATTATAGACGTATATAATGTACCCACCGAGAAGTACGGGCAGACACGACCGGGATTTTGTAAAACATTACCAGCGAGGGTGTAGATGGGTTAGGTAAGGTTATATTACGATATAGACGTATATAATGTGCCCACCGAGAAGTAGGGGCCGACCCGCCAGGAATGTTGAAAAATACTACATCCGAGATGTTAGGTTCCCTTAGGTTAGTATATATAACGTTATAGACGTATATAATGTCCCCACCGAGAAGTACGGGCAGACACGACCGGGATTTTGTAAAACATTACCAGCGAGGGTCTAGATGGGTTAGGTTAGGTTATATTACGATATAGACGTATATAGTGTGCCCACCGAGAAGTAGGGGCCGACCCGCCAGGAATGTTGGAAAATACTACATCCGAGATGTTAGGTTCCCTTAGGTTAGGATATATAAATTTATAGACGTATATAATGTCCGGACAGAGACGTACAGGAAGACATGAACGGGATTCTGTGAAACAATACCAGCGAGGGTCTAGGTGGGTTAGGTTAGGTTATATTACGTTATAGACGTATATAATGATCCCACCGAGAAGTAGGGGCCGACCCGCCAGGAATGTTGGAAAATACTACATACGAGATGTTAGGTTCCCTTAGGTTAGGATATATAACGTTATAGACGTATATAATGTCCCCACCGAGAAGTACGGGCAGACGCGAACGGGATTTTGTAAAACATTACCAGCGAAGGTCTAGATGGGTTAGGTTAGGTTATATTACGATATAGACGTATATAATGTGCCCACCGAGAAGTAGGGGCCGACCCGCCAGGAATGTTGGAAAATACTACATCCGAGATGTTAAGTTCCCTAAGGTTAGGATATATAAATTTATAGACATATATAATGTCCGCACCGAGACGTACAGGAAGACATCAACGGGATTCTGTGAAACATTACCAGCGAGGGTCTAGGTGGGTTAGGTTAGGTTATATTACGTTATAGACGTATATAATGATCCCACCGAGAAGTAGGGGCCGACCCGCCAGGAATATTGGAAAATACTACATACGAGATGTTAGGTTCCCTTAGGTTAGGATATATAACGTTATAGACGTATATCATGTCCGCACCGAGACGTACGAGAAGACATGAACGGGATTCTGTGAAACATTACCAGCGAGGGTCTAGGTGGGTTAGGTTAGGTTATATTACGTTATAGACGTATATAATGATCCCACCGAGAAGTAGGGGCCGACCCGCCAGGAATGTTGGAAAATACTACATCCGAGATGTTAGGTTCCCGTAGGTTAGGATATATAACGTTATAGACGTATATAATGTCCCCACCGAGAAGTACGGGCAGACACGACCGGGATTTTGTAAAACATTACCAGCGAGAGTCTAGATGGGTTAGGTTAGGTTATATTACGATATAGACGTATATAGTGTACCCACCGAGAAGTAGGGGCCGACCCGCCAGGAATGTTGGAAAATACTACATCCGAGATGTTAGGTTCCCTTAGGTTAGGATATATAAATTTATAGACGTATATAATGTCCCCACCGAGAAGTACGGGCAGACACGACCGGGATTTTGTAAAACATTACCAGCGAGGGTCTAGATGGGTTAGGTTAGGTTATATTACGATATAGACGTATATAATGTGCCCACCGAGAAGTAGGGGCCGACCCGCCAGGAATATTGGAAAATACGACATCCGAGATGTTAGGTTCCCTTAGTTTAGGATATATAAATTTATAGACGTATATAATGTCCCCACGGCAAAGTACGGGCCGACCCGCCTGGAATGTTGGAAAATACTACATCCGAGATGTTAGGTTCCCTTAGGTTAGTATATATAACATTATAGACGTATATAATGTACCCACCGAGAAGTACGGGCAGACACGACCGGGATTTTGTAAAACATTACCAGCGAGGGTGTAGATGGGTTAGGTAAGGTTATATTACGATATAGACGTATATAATGTGCCCACCGAGAAGTAGGGGCCGACCCGCCAGGAATGTTGAAAAATACTACATCCGAGATGTTAGGTTCCCTTAGGTTAGTATATATAACGTTATAGACGTATATAATGTCCCCACCGAGAAGTACGGGCAGACACGACCGGGATTTTGTAAAACATTACCAGCGAGGGTCTAGATGGGTTAGGTTAGGTTATATTACGATATAGACGTATATAGTGTGCCCACCGAGAAGTAGGGGCCGACCCGCCAGGAATGTTGGAAAATACTACATCCGAGATGTTAGGTTCCCTTAGGTTAGGATATATAAATTTATAGACGTATATAATGTCCGGACAGAGACGTACAGGAAGACATGAACGGGATTCTGTGAAACAATACCAGCGAGGGTCTAGGTGGGTTAGGTTAGGTTATATTACGTTATAGACGTATATAATGATCACACCGAGCAGTAGGGGCCGACCCGCCAGGAATGTTGGAAAATACTACATCCGAGATGTTAGGTTCCCGTAGGTTAGGATATATAACGTTATAGACGTATATAAGGTCCCCACTGAGAAGTACGGGCAGACGCGACCGGGATTTTGTAAAACATTACCAGCGAGGGTCTAGATGGGTTAGGTTAGGTTATATTACGATATAGACGTATATAATGTGCCCACCGAGAAGTAGGGGCCGACCCGCCAGGAATATTGGAAAATACTACATCCGAGATGTTAGGTTCCCTTAGTTTAGGATATATAAATTTATAGACGTATATAATGTCCGCACCGAGACGTACGGGAAGACATGAACGGGATTCTGTGAAACATTACTAGCGAGGGTCTAGGTGGGTTAGGTTAGGTTATATTACGATATAAACGTATATAGTGTGCCCACCGAGAAGTAGGGGCCGACCCGCCAGGAATGTTGGAAAATACTACATCCGAGATGTTAGGTTGCCTTAGGTTAGAATATATAAATTTATAGACGTATATAATGGCCGCACCGAGACGTACAGGAAGACATGAACGGGATTCTGTGAAACAATACCAGCGAGGGTCTAGGTGGGTTAGGTTAGGTTATATTAGGTTATAGACGTATATAATGATCCCACCGAGAAGTAGGGGCCGACCCGCCAGGAATGTTGGAAAATACTACATACGAGATGTTAGGTTCCCTTAGGTTAGGATATATAACGTTATAGACGTATATAATGTCCGCACCGAGACGTACGGGAAGACATGAACGGGATTCTGTGAAACAATACCAGCGAGGGTCTAGGTGGGTTAGGTTAGGTTATATTACGTTATAGACGTATATAATGATCCCACCGAGAAGTAGGGGCCGACCCGCCAGGAATGTTGGAAAATAATACATACGAGATGTTAGGTTCCCTTAGGTTAGGATATATAACGTTATAGACGTGTATAATGTCCCCACCGAGAAGTACGGGCAGACGCGAACGGGATTTTGTAAAACATTACCAGCGAAGGTCTAGATGGGTTAGGTTAGGTTATATTACGATATACACGTATATAATGTGCCCACCGAGAAGTAGGGGCCGACCCGCCTGGAATGTTGGAAAATACTACATCCGAGATGTTAGGTTCCCTTAGGTTAGGATATATAACGTTATAGACGTATATAATGTCCCCACGGCAAAGTACGGGCCGACACGACCGGGATTTTGTAAAACATTACCAGCGAGGGTCTAGATGGGTTAGGTAAGGTTATATTACGATATAGACGTATATAATGTGCCCACCGAGAAGTAGGGGCCGACCCGCCAGGAATGTTGAAAAATACTACATCCGAGATGTTAGGCTCCCTTAGGTTAGTATATATAACGTTATAGACGTATATAATGTCCCCACCGAGAAGTACGGGCAGACACGACCGGGATTTTGTAAAACATTACCAGCGAGGGTCTAGATGGGTTAGGTTAGGTTATATTACGATATAGACGTATATAGTGTGCCCACCGAGAAGTAGGGGCCGACCCGCCAGGAATGTTGGAAAATACTACATCCGAGATGTTAGGTTCCCTTAGGTTAGGATATATAAATTTATAGACGTATATAAGGTCCCCACTGAGAAGTACGGGCAGACGCGACCGGGATTTTGTAAAACATTACCAGCGAGGGTCTAGATGGGTTAGGTTAGGTTATATTACGATATAGACGTATATAATGTGCCCACCGAGAAGTAGGGGCCGACCCGCCAGGAATATTGGAAAATACTACATCCGAGATGTTAGGTTCCCTTAGTTTAGGATATATAAATTTATAGACGTATATAATGTCCGCACCGAGACGTACGGGAAGACATGAACGGGATTCTGTGAAACATTACTAGCGAGGGTCTAGGTGGGTTAGGTTAGGTTATATTACGATATAAACGTATATAGTGTGCCCACCGAGAAGTAGGGGCCGACCCGCCAGGAATGTTGGAAAATACTACATCCGAGATGTTAGGTTGCCTTAGGTTAGAATATATAAATTTATAGACGTATATAATGTCCGCACCGAGACGTACAGGAAGACATGAACGGGATTCTGTGAAACAATACCAGCGAGGGTCTAGGTGGGTTAGGTTAGGTTATATTAGGTTATAGACGTATATAATGATCCCTCCGAGAAGTAGGGGCCGACCCGCCAGGAATGTTGGAAAATACTACATACGAGATGTTAGGTTCCCTTAGGTTAGGATATATAACGTTATAGACGTATATAATGTCCGCACCGAGACGTACGGGAAGACATGAACGGGATTCTGTGAAACAATACCAGCGAGGGTCTAGGTGGGTTAGGTTAGGTTATATTACGTTATAGACGTATATAATGATCCCACCGAGAAGTAGGGGCCGACCCGCCAGGAATGTTGGAAAATAATACATACGAGATGTTAGGTTCCCTTAGGTTAGGATATATAACGTTATAGACGTGTATAATGTCCCCACCGAGAAGTACGGGCAGACGCGAACGGGATTTTGTAAAACATTACCAGCGAAGGTCTAGATGGGTTAGGTTAGGTTATATTACGATATAGACGTATATAATGTGCCCACCGAGAAGTAGGGGCCGACCCGCCTGGAATGTTGGAAAATACTACATCCGAGATGTTAGGTTCCCTTAGGTTAGGATATATAACGTTATAGACGTATATAATGTCCCCACGGCAAAGTACGGGCCGACACGACCGGGATTTTGTAAAACATTACCAGCGAGGGTCTAGATGGGTTAGGTAAGGTTATATTACGATATAGACGTATATAATGTGCCCACCGAGAAGTAGGGGCCGACCCGCCAGGAATGTTGAAAAATACTACATCCGAGATGTTAGGTTCCCTTAGGTTAGTATATATAACGTTATAGACGTATATAATGTCCCCACCGAGAAGTACGGGCAGACACGACCGGGATTTTGTAAAACATTACCAGCGAGGGTCTAGATGGGTTAGGTTAGGTTATATTACGATATAGACGTATATAGTGTGCCCACCGAGAAGTAGGGGCCGACCCGCCTGGAATGTTGGAAAATACTACATCCGAGATGTTAGGTTCCCTTAGGTTAGGATATATAACGTTATAGACGTATATAATGTCCCCACGGCAAAGTACGGGCCGACACGACCTGGATTTTGTAAAACATTACCAGCGAGGGTCCAGATGGGTTAGGTTAGGTTATATTACGATATAGACGTATATAATGTGCCCACCGAGAAGTAGGGGCCGACCCGCCAGGAATGTTGAAAAATACTACATCCTAGATGTTAGGTTCCCTTAGGTTAGTATATATAACGTTATAGACGTATATAATGTCCCCACCGAGAAGTACGGGCAGACACGACCGGGATTTTGTAAAACATTACCAGCGAGGGTCTAGATGGGTTAGGTTAGGTTATATTACGATATAGACGTATATAGTGTGCCCACCGAGAAGTAGGGGCCGACCCGCCAGGAATATTGGAAAATACTACATCCGAGATTTTAGGTTCCCTTAGGTTAGTATATATAACATTATAGACGTATATAATGTACCCACCGAGAAGTACGGGCAGACAGGACCGGGATTTTGTAAAACATTACCAGCGACGGTCTAGATGGGTTAGGTAAGGTTATATTACGATATAGACGTATATAATGTGCCCACCGAGAAGTAGGGGCCGACCCGCCAGGCATGTTGAAAAATACTACATCCGAGATGTTAGGTTCCCTTAGGTTAGTATATATAACGTTATAGACGTATGTAATGTCCCCACCGAGAAGTACGGGCAGACGCGAACGGGATTTTGTAAAACATTACCAGCGAAGGTCTAGATGTGTTAGGTTAGGTTATATTACGATATAGACGTATATAATGTGCCCACCGAGAAGTAGGGGCCGACCCGCCAGGAATGTTGGAAAATACAACATCCGAGATGTTAAGTTCCCTAAGGTTAGGATATATAAATTTATAGACATATATAATGTCCGCACCGAGACGTACAGGAAGACATCAACGGGATTCTGTGAAACATTACCAGCGAGGGTCTAGGTGGGTTAGGTTAGGTTATATTACGTTATAGACGTATATAATGATCCCACGGAGAAGTAGGGGCCGACCCGCCAGGTATATTGGAAAATACTACATCCGAGATGTTAGGTTCCCTTAGGTTAGGATATATAAATTTATAGACGTATATAATTTCCGCACCGAGACGTACGGGAAGACATGAACGGGATTCTGTGAAACATTACCAGCGAGGGTCTAGGTGGGTTAGGTTAGGTTATATTACGTTATAGACGTAAATAATGTTCCCACCGAGAAGTAGGGGCCGACCCGACAGAAATGTTGGAAAATTCTACATCCGAGATGTTAAGTTGCCTTAGGTTACTATATATAACGCTATAGACGTATATAATGTCCCCACCGAGAAGTACGTGCAGACACGACCGGGATTTTGTAAAACATTACCAGCGAGGGTCTAGATGGGTTAGGTTAGGTTATATTACGATATAGACGTATATAGTGTGCCCACCGAGAAGTAGGGACCGACCCGCCAGGAATGTTGGAAAATACTACATCCGAGATGTTAGGTTCCCTTAGGTTAGAATATATAAATTTATAGACGTATATAATGTCCGCACCGAGACGTACAGGAAGACATGAACGGGATTCTGTGAAACAATACCAGCGAGGGTCTAGGTGGGTTAGGTTAGGTTATATTACGTTATAGACGTATATAATGATCCCACCGAGAAGTAGGGGCCGACCCGCCAGGAATGTTGGAAAATACTACATACGAGATGTTAGGTTCCCTTAGGTTAGGATATATAACGTTATAGACGTATATAATGTCCCCACCGAGAAGTACGGGCAGACGCGAACGGGATTTTGTAAAACATTACCAGCGAAGGTCTAGATGGGTTAGGTTAGGTTATATTACGATATAGACGTATATAATGTGCCCACCGAGAAGTAGGGGCCGACCCGCCAGGAATGTTGGAAAATACTACATCCGAGATGTTAAGTTCCCTAAGGTTAGGATATATAAATTTATAGACATATATAATGTCCGCACCGAGACGTACAGGAAGACATCAACGGGATTCTGTGAAACATTACCAGCGAGGGTCTAGGTGGGTTAGGTTAGGTTATATTACGTTATAGACGTATATAATGATCCCACCGAGAAGTAGGGGCCGACCCGCCAGGAATATTGGAAAATACTACATACGAGATGTTAGGTTCCCTTAGGTTAGGATATATAACGTTATAGACGTATATCATGTCCGCACCGAGACGTACGAGAAGACATGAACGGGATTCTGTGAAACATTACCAGCGAGGGTCTAGGTGGGTTAGGTTAGGTTATATTACGTTATAGACGTATATAATGATCCCACCGAGAAGTAGGGGCCGACCCGCCAGGAATGTTGGAAAATACTACATCCGAGATGTTAGGTTCCCGTAGGTTAGGATATATAACGTTATAGACGTATATAATGTCCCCACCGAGAAGTACGGGCAGACACGACCGGGATTTTGTAAAACATTACCAGCGAGAGTCTAGATGGGTTAGGTTAGGTTATATTACGATATAGACGTATATAGTGTACCCACCGAGAAGTAGGGGCCGACCCGCCAGGAATGTTGGAAAATACTACATCCGAGATGTTAGGTTCCCTTAGGTTAGGATATATAAATTTATAGACGTATATAATGTCCCCACCGAGAAGTACGGGCAGACACGACCGGGATTTTGTAAAACATTACCAGCGAGGGTCTAGATGGGTTAGGTTAGGTTATATTACGATATAGACGTATATAATGTGCCCACCGAGAAGTAGGGGCCGACCCGCCAGGAATATTGGAAAATACGACATCCGAGATGTTAGGTTCCCTTAGTTTAGGATATATAAATTTATAGACCTATATAATGTCCCCACGGCAAAGTACGGGCCGACCCGCCTGGAATGTTGGAAAATACTACATCCGAGATGTTAGGTTCCCTTAGGTTTGTATATATAACATTATAGACGTATATAATGTACCCACCGAGAAGTACGGGCAGACACGACCGGGATTTTGTAAAACATTACCAGCGAGGGTCTAGATGGGTTAGGTAAGGTTATATTACGATATAGACGTATATAATGTGCCCACCGAGAAGTAGGGGCCGACCCGCCAGGAATGTTGAAAAATACTACATCCGAGATGTTAGGTTCCCTTAGGTTAGTATATATAACGTTATAGACGTATATAATGTCCCCACCGAGAAGTACGGGCAGACACGACCGGGATTTTGTAAAACATTACCAGCGAGGGTCTAGATGGGTTAGGTTAGGTTATATTACGATATAGACGTATATAGTGTGCCCACCGAGAAGTAGGGGCCGACCCGCCAGGAATGTTGGAAAATACTACATCCGAGATGTTAGGTTCCCTTAGGTTAGGATATATAAATTTATAGACGTATATAATGTCCGGACAGAGACGTACAGGAAGACATGAACGGGATTCTGTGAAACAATACCAGCGAGGGTCTAGGTGGGTTAGGTTAGGTTATATTACGTTATAGACGTATATAATGATCACACCGAGCAGTAGGGGCCGACCCGCCAGGAATGTTGGAAAATACTACATCCGAGATGTTAGGTTCCCGTAGGTTAGGATATATAACGTTATAGACGTATATAAGGTCCCCACTGAGAAGTACGGGCAGACGCGACCGGGATTTTGTAAAACATTACCAGCGAGGGTCTAGATGGGTTAGGTTAGGTTATATTACGATATAGACGTATATAATGTGCCCACCGAGAAGTAGGGGCCGACCCGCCAGGAATATTGGAAAATACTACATCCGAGATGTTAGGTTCCCTTAGTTTAGGATATATAAATTTATAGACGTATATAATGTCCGCACCGAGATGTACGGGAAGACATGAACGGGATTCTGTGAAACATTACTAGCGAGGGTCTAGGTGGGTTAGGTTAGGTTATATTACGATATAAACGTATATAGTGTGCCCACCGAGAAGTAGGGGCCGACCCGCCAGGAATGTTGGAAAATACTACATCCGAGATGTTAGGTTGCCTTAGGTTAGAATATATAAATTTATAGACGTATATAATGTCCGCACCGAGACGTACAGGAAGACATGAACGGGATTCTGTGAAACAATACCAGCGAGGGTCTAGGTGGGTTAGGTTAGGTTATATTAGGTTATAGACGTATATAATGATCCCACCGAGAAGTAGGGGCCGACCCGCCAGGAATGTTGGAAAATACTACATACGAGATGTTAGGTTCCCTTAGGTTAGGATATATAACGTTATAGACGTATATAATGTCCGCACCGAGACGTACGGGAAGACATGAACGGGATTCTGTGAAACAATACCAGCGAGGGTCTAGGTGGGTTAGGTTAGGTTATATTACGTTATAGACGTATATAATGATCCCACCGAGAAGTAGGGGCCGACCCGCCAGGAATGTTGGAAAATAATACATACGAGATGTTAGGTTCCCTTAGGTTAGGATATATAACGTTATAGACGTGTATAATGTCCCCACCGAGAAGTACGGGCAGACGCGAACGGGATTTTGTAAAACATTACCAGCGAAGGTCTAGATGGGTTAGGTTAGGTTATATTACGATATACACGTATATAATGTGCCCACCGAGAAGTAGGGGCCGACCCGCCTGGAATGTTGGAAAATACTACATCCGAGATGTTAGGTTCCCTTAGGTTAGGATATATAACGTTATAGACGTATATAATGTCCCCACGGCAAAGTACGGGCCGACACGACCGGGATTTTGTAAAACATTACCAGCGAGGGTCTAGATGGGTTAGGTAAGGTTATATTACGATATAGACGTATATAATGTGCCCACCGAGAAGTAGGGGCCGACCCGCCAGGAATGTTGAAAAATACTACATCCGAGATGTTAGGCTCCCTTAGGTTAGTATATATAACGTTATAGACGTATATAATGTCCCCACCGAGAAGTACGGGCAGACACGACCGGGATTTTGTAAAACATTACCAGCGAGGGTCTAGATGGGTTAGGTTAGGTTATATTACGATATAGACGTATATAGTGTGCCCACCGAGAAGTAGGGGCCGACCCGCCAGGAATGTTGGAAAATACTACATCCGAGATGTTAGGTTCCCTTAGGATAGGATATATAAATTTATAGACGTATATAATGTCCGGACAGAGACGTACAGGAAGACATGAACGGGATTCTGTGAAACAATACCAGCGAGGGTCTAGGTGGGTTAGGTTAGGTTATATTACGTTATAGACGTATATAATGATCACACCGAGCAGTAGGGGCCGACCCGCCAGGAATGTTGGAAAATACTACATCCGAGATGTTAGGTTCCCGTAGGTTAGGATATATAACGTTATAGACGTATATAAGGTCCCCACTGAGAAGTACGGGCAGACGCGACCGGGATTTTGTAAAACATTACCAGCGAGGGTCTAGATGGGTTAGGTTAGGTTATATTACGATATAGACGTATATAATGTGCCCACCGAGAAGTAGGGGCCGACCCGCCAGGAATATTGGAAAATACTACATCCGAGATGTTAGGTTCCCTTAGTTTAGGATATATAAATTTATAGACGTATATAATGTCCGCACCGAGACGTACGGGAAGACATGAACGGGATTCTGTGAAACATTACTAGCGAGGGTCTAGGTGGGTTAGGTTAGGTTATATTACGATATAAACGTATATAGTGTGCCCACCGAGAAGTAGGGGCCGACCCGCCAGGAATGTTGGAAAATACTACATCCGAGATGTTAGGTTGCCTTAGGTTAGAATATATAAATTTATAGACGTATATAATGTCCGCACCGAGACGTACAGGAAGACATGAACGGGATTCTGTGAAACAATACCAGCGAGGGTCTAGGTGGGTTAGGTTAGGTTATATTAGGTTATAGACGTATATAATGATCCCTCCGAGAAGTAGGGGCCGACCCGCCAGGAATGTTGGAAAATACTACATACGAGATGTTAGGTTCCCTTAGGTTGGGATATATAACGTTATAGACGTATATAATGTCCGCACCGAGACGTACGGGAAGACATGAACGGGATTCTGTGAAACAATACCAGCGAGGGTCTAGGTGGGTTAGGTTAGGTTATATTACGTTATAGACGTATATAATGATCCCACCGAGAAGTAGGGGCCGACCCGCCAGGAATGTTGGAAAATAATACATACGAGATGTTAGGTTCCCTTAGGTTAGGATATATAACGTTATAGACGTGTATAATGTCCCCACCGAGAAGTACGGGCAGACGCGAACGGGATTTTGTAAAACATTACCAGCGAAGGTCTAGATGGGTTAGGTTAGGTTATATTACGATATAGACGTATATAATGTGCCCACCGAGAAGTAGGGGCCGACCCGCCTGGAATGTTGGAAAATACTACATCCGAGATGTTAGGTTCCCTTAGGTTAGGATATATAACGTTATAGACGTATATAATGTCCCCACGGCAAAGTACGGGCCGACACGACCGGGATTTTGTAAAACATTACCAGCGAGGGTCTAGATGGGTTAGGTAAGGTTATATTACGATACAGACGTATATAATGTGCCCACCGAGAAGTAGGGGCCGACCCGCCAGGAATGTTGAAAAATACTACATCCGAGATGTTAGGTTCCCTTAGGTTAGTATATATAACGTTATAGACGTATATAATGTCCCCACCGAGAAGTACGGGCAGACACGACCGGGATTTTGTAAAACATTACCAGCGAGGGTCTAGATGGGTTAGGTTAGGTTATATTACGATATAGACGTATATAGTGTGCCCACCGAGAAGTAGGGGCCGACCCGCCTGGAATGTTGGAAAATACTACATCCGAGATGTTAGGTTCCCTTAGGTTAGGATATATAACGTTATAGACGTATATAATGTCCCCACGGCAAAGTACGGGCCGACACGACCTGGATTTTGTAAAACATTACCAGCGAGGGTCCAGATGGGTTAGGTTAGGTTATATTACGATATAGACGTATATAATGTGCCCACCGAGAAGTAGGGGCCGACCCGCCAGGAATGTTGAAAAATACTACATCCTAGATGTTAGGTTCCCTTAGGTTAGTATATATAACGTTATAGACGTATATAATGTCCCCACCGAGAAGTACGGGCAGACACGACCGGGATTTTGTAAAACATTACCAGCGAGGGTCTAGATGGGTTAGGTTAGGTTATATTACGATATAGACGTATATAGTGTGCCCACCGAGAAGTAGGGGCCGACCCGCCAGGAATATTGGAAAATACTACATCCGAGATGTTAGGTTCCCTTAGGTTAGTATATATAACATTATAGACGTATATAATGTACCCACCGAGAAGTACGGGCAGACAGGACCGGGATTTTGTAAAACATTACCAGCGACGGTCTAGATGGGTTAGGTAAGGTTATATTACGATATAGACGTATATAATGTGCCCACCGAGAAGTAGGGGCCGACCCGCCAGGCATGTTGAAAAATACTACATCCGAGATGTTAGGTTCCCTTAGGTTAGTATATATAACGTTATAGACGTATGTAATGTCCCCACCGAGAAGTACGGGCAGACGCGAACGGGATTTTGTAAAACATTACCAGCGAAGGTCTAGATGGGTTAGGTTAGGTTATATTACGATATAGACGTATATAATGTGCCCACCGAGAAGTAGGGGCCGACCCGCCAGGAATGTTGGAAAATACAACATCCGAGATGTTAAGTTCCCTAAGGTTAGGATATATAAATTTATAGACATATATAATGTCCGCACCGAGACGTACAGGAAGACATCAACGGGATTCTGTGAAACATTACCAGCGAGGGTCTAGGTGGGTTAGGTTAGGTTATATTACGTTATAGACGTATATAATGATCCCACGGAGAAGTAGGGGCCGACCCGCCAGGTATATTGGAAAATACTACATCCGAGATGTTAGGTTCCCTTAGGTTAGGATATATAAATTTATAGACGTATATAATTTCCGCACCGAGACGTACGGGAAGACATGAACGGGATTCTGTGAAACATTACCAGCGAGGGTCTAGGTGGGTTAGGTTAGGTTATATTACGTTATAGACGTAAATAATGTTCCCACCGAGAAGTAGGGGCCGACCCGACAGAAATGTTGGAAAATTCTACATCCGAGATGTTAAGTTGCCTTAGGTTACTATATATAACGCTATAGACGTATATAATGTCCGCACCGAGACGTACGGGGCGACACGACCGGGATTCTGTAAAACATTCCCAGCTAGGGGCTAGATGTGTTAGGTTAGGTTATATTACGCTATAGACGTATATAATGATCCCACCGAGAAGTAGGGGCCGACCCGCCAGGAATGTTGGAAAATACTACATCTGAGATGTTAGGTTCCCTTAGGTTAGGATATATAAATTTATAGACGTATATAATGTCCGCACCGAGACGTACAGGAAGACAGGAACGGGATTCTGTGAAACATTACCAGCGAGAGTCTAGGTGGGTTAGGTTAGGTTATATAACGTTATCGACGTATATAATGTCCCCACCGAGAAGTACGGGCAGACACGACCGGGATTTTGTAAAACATTACCAGCGAGGGTCTAGATGGGTTAGGTTAGGTTATATTACGATATAGACCTATATAATGTGCCCACCGAGAAGTAGGGGCCGACCCGCCAGGAATGTTGGAAAATACTACATCCGAGATGTTAAGTTGCCTTAGGTTAGGATATATAAATTGATAGACGTATATAATGTCCGCACCGAGACGTACGGGCCGACACGACCGGGATTTTGTAAAACATTACCAGCGAGGGTCTAGATGGGTTAGGTTAGGTTATATTACGATATAGACGTATATAGTGTGCCCACCGAGAAGTAGGGGCCGACCGGCCAGGAATGTTGGAAAATACTACATACGAGATGTTAGTTTCCCTTAGGTTAGTATATATAACGTTATAGACGTATATAATGTCCGCACCGAGACGTACAGGAAGACATGAACGGGATTCTGTGAAACAATACCAGCGAGGGTCTAGATGGGTTAGGTTAGGTTATATTACGATATAGACGTATATAATGTGCCCACCGAGAAGTAGGGGTCGACCCGCCAGGAATATTGGAAAATACTACATCCGAGATGTTAGGTTTCCTTAGTTTAGGATATATAAATTTATAGACGTATATAATGTCCGCACCGAGACGTACGGGAAGACATGAACGGGATTCTGTGAAACATTACCAGCGAGGGTCTAGGTGGGTTAGGTTAGGTTATATTACGTTATAGACGTAAATAATGTTCCCACCGAGAAGTAGGGGCCGACCCGACAGAAATGTTGGAAAATTCTACATCCGAGATGTTAAGTTGCTTTAGGTTACTATATATAACGCTATAGACGTATATAATGTCCGCACCGAGACGTACGGGGCGACACGACCGGGATTCTGTAAAACATTCCCAGCTAGGGGCTAGATGTGTTAGGTTAGGTTATATTACGCTATAGACGTATATAATGATCCCACCGAGAAGTAGGTGCCGACCCGCCAGGAATGTTGGAAAATACTACATCCGAGATGTTAAGTTGCCTTAGGTTAGGATATATAAATTGATAGACGTATATAATGTCCGCACCGGGACGTACGGGCCGACACGACCGGGATTTTGTAAAACATTACCAGCGAGGGTCTAGATGGGTTAGGTTAGGTTATATTACGATATAGACGTATATAGTGTGCCCACCGAGAAGTAGGGGCCGCCACGCCAGGAATGTTGGAAAATACTACATCCGAGATGTTAGGTTCCCTTAGGTTAGGATATATAAATTTATAGACGTATATAATGTCCGCACCGAGACGTACAGGAAGACAGGAACGGGATTCTGTGAAACATTACCAGCGAGGTTCTAGGTGGGTTAGGTTAGATTATATTACGTTATAGACGTATATAATGTTCCCACCGAGAAGTAGGGGCCGACCCGCCAGAAATGTTGGAAAATTCTACATCCGAGATGTTAAGTTGCCTTAGGTTAGGATATATAACGTTATAGATGTATATAATGTCCGCACCGAGACGTACTGGACGACACGACCGGGATTCTGTAAAACATTCCCAGCTAGGGGCTAGATGTGTTAGGTTAGTTTATATTACGTTATAGACGTATATAATGATCCCACCGAGAAGTAGGGGCCGTCCCGCCAGGAATGTTGGAAAATACTACATCCGAGATGTTAAGTTGCCTTAGGTTAGAATATATAACGTTATAGACGTATATAATGTCCGCACCGAGACGTACGGGACGACACGACCGGGATTCTGAAAAACATTCCCCCCTAGGGGCTAGATGTGTTAGGTTAGGTTATATTACGTTATAGACGTTTATAATGATCCCACCGAGAAGTAGGGGCCGACCCGCCAGGAATGTTGGAAAATACTACATCCGAGATGTTAGGTTCCCTTAGGTTAGTATATATAACATTATAGACGTATATAATGTACCCACCGAGAAGTACGGGCAGACACGACCGGGATTTTGTAAAACATTACCAGCGACGGTCTAGATGGGTTAGGTAAGGTTATATTACGATATAGACGTATATAATGTGCCCACCGAGAAGTAGGGGCCGACCCGCCAGGCATGTTGAAAAATACTACATCCGAGATGTTAGGTTCCCTTAGGTTAGTATATATAACGTTATAGACGTATATAATGTCCCCACCGAGAAGTACGGGCAGACGCGAACGGGATTTTGTAAAACATTACCAGCGAAGGTCTAGATGGGTTAGGTTAGGTTATATTACGATATAGACGTATATAATGTGCCCACCGAGAAGTAGGGGCCGACCCGCCAGGAATGTTGGAAAATACTACATCCGAGATGTTAAGTTCCCTAAGGTTAGGATATATAAATTTATAGACATATATAATGTCCGCACCGAGACGTACAGGAAGACATCAACGGGATTCTGTGAAACATTACCAGCGAGGGTCTAGGTGGGTTAGGTTAGGTTATATTACGTTATAGACGTATATAATGATCCCACGGAGAAGTAGGGGCCGACCCGCCAGGAATATTGGAAAATACTACATCCGAGATGTTAGGTTCCCTTAGGTTAGGATATATAACGTTATAGACGTATATAATGTCCCCACGGCAAAGTACGGGCCGACACGACCGGGATTTTGTAAAACATTACCAGCGAGGGTCTAGATGGGTTAGGTTTGGTTATATTACGATATAGACGTATATAATGTGCCCACCGAGAAGTAGGGGCCGACCCGCCAGGAATGTTGGAAAATACTACATCCGAGATGTTAGGTTCCCTTAGGTTAGGATATATAACGTTATAGACGTGTATAATGTCCCCACCGAGAAGTACGGGCAGACGTGAACGGGATTTTGTAAAACATTACCAGCGAAGGTCTAGATGGGTTAGGTTAGGTTATATTACGATATAGACGTATATAATGTGCCCACCGAGAAGTAGGGGCCGACCCGCCTGGAATGTTGGAAAATACTACATCCGAGAAGTTAGGTTCCCTTAGGTTAGGATATATAACGTTATAGACGTATATAATGTCCCCACGGCAAAGTACGGGCCGACACGACCGGGATTTTGTAAAACAATACCAGCTAGGGTCTAGATGGGTTAGGTTAGGTTATATTACGATTTAGACGTATATAATGTGCCCACCGAGAAGTAGGGGCCGACCGGCCAGGAATGTTGGAAAATACTACATACGAGATGTTAGTTTCCCTTAGGTTAGTATATATAACGTTACAGACGTATATAATGTCCGCACCGAGACGTACAGGAAGACATGAACGGGATTCTGTGAAACAATACCAGCGAGGGTCTAGATGGGTTAGGTTAGGTTATATTACGATATAGACGTATATAATGTGCCCACCGAGAAGTAGGGGCCGACCCGCCAGGAATATTGGAAAATACTACATCCGAGATGTTAGGTTTCCTTAGTTTAGGATATATAAATTTATAGACGTATATAATGTCCGCACCGAGACGTACGGGAAGACATGAACGGGATTCTGTGAAACATTACCAGCGAGGGTCTAGGTGGGTTAGGTTAGGTTATATTACGTTATAGACGTAAATAATGTTCCCACCGAGAAGTAGGGGCCGACCCGACAGAAATGTTGGAAAATTCTACATCCGAGATGTTAAGTTGCCTTAGGTTACTATATATAACGCTATAGACGTATATAATGTCCGCACCGAGACGTACGGGGCGACACGACCGGGATTCTGTAAAACATTCCCAGCTAGGGGCTAGATGTGTTAGGTTAGGTTATATTACGCTATAGACGTATATAATGATCCCACCGAGAAGTAGGGGCCGTCCCGCCAGGAATGTTGGAAAATACTACATCCGAGATGTTAAGTTGCCTTAGGTTAGAATATATAACGTTATAGACGTATATAATGTCCGCACCGAGACGTACGGGACGACACGACCGGGATTCTGAAAAACATTCCCCCCTAGGGGCTAGATGTGTTAGGTTAGGTTATATTACGTTATAGACGTTTATAATGATCCCACCGAGAAGTAGGGGCCGACCCGCCAGGAATGTTGGAAAATACTACATCCGAGATGTTAGGTTCCCTTAGGTTAGTATATATAACATTATAGACGTATATAATGTACCCACCGAGAAGTACGGGCAGACACGACCGGGATTTTGTAAAACATTACCAGCGACGGTCTAGATGGGTTAGGTAAGGTTATATTACGATATAGACGTATATAATGTGCCCACCGAGAAGTAGGGGCCGACCCGCCAGGCATGTTGAAAAATACTACATCCGAGATGTTAGGTTCCCTTAGGTTAGTATATATAACGTTATAGACGTATATAATGTCCCCACCGAGAAGTACGGGCAGACGCGAACGGGATTTTGTAAAACATTACCAGCGAAGGTCTAGATGGGTTAGGTTAGGTTATATTACGATATAGACGTATATAATGTGCCCACCGAGAAGTAGGGGCCGACCCGCCAGGAATGTTGGAAAATACTACATCCGAGATGTTAAGTTCCCTAAGGTTAGGATATATAAATTTATAGACATATATAATGTCCGCACCGAGACGTACAGGAAGACATCAACGGGATTCTGTGAAACATTACCAGCGAGGGTCTAGGTGGGTTAGGTTAGGTTATATTACGTTATAGACGTATATAATGATCCCACGGAGAAGTAGGGGCCGACCCGCCAGGAATATTGGAAAATACTACATCCGAGATGTTAGGTTCCCTTAGGTTAGGATATATAACGTTATAGACGTATATAATGTCCCCACGGCAAAGTACGGGCCGACACGACCGGGATTTTGTAAAACATTACCAGCGAGGGTCTAGATGGGTTAGGTTTGGTTATATTACGATATAGACGTATATAATGTGCCCACCGAGAAGTAGGGGCCGACCCGCCAGGAATGTTGGAAAATACTACATCCGAGATGTTAGGTTCCCTTAGGTTAGGATATATAACGTTATAGACGTGTATAATGTCCCCACCGAGAAGTACGGGCAGACGTGAACGGGATTTTGTAAAACATTACCAGCGAAGGTCTAGATGGGTTAGGTTAGGTTATATTACGATATAGACGTATATAATGTGCCCACCGAGAAGTAGGGGCCGACCCGCCTGGAATGTTGGAAAATACTACATCCGAGAAGTTAGGTTCCCTTAGGTTAGGATATATAACGTTATAGACGTATATAATGTCCCCACGGCAAAGTACGGGCCGACACGACCGGGATTTTGTAAAACAATACCAGCTAGGGTCTAGATGGGTTAGGTTAGGTTATATTACGATTTAGACGTATATAATGTGCCCACCGAGAAGTAGGGGCCGACCGGCCAGGAATGTTGGAAAATACTACATACGAGATGTTAGTTTCCCTTAGGTTAGTATATATAACGTTATAGACGTATATAATGTCCGCACCGAGACGTACAGGAAGACATGAACGGGATTCTGTGAAACAATACCAGCGAGGGTCTAGATGGGTTAGGTTAGGTTATATTACGATATAGACGTATATAATGTGCCCACCGAGAAGTAGGGGCCGACCCGCCAGGAATATTGGAAAATACTACATCCGAGATGTTAGGTTTCCTTAGTTTAGGATATATAAATTTATAGACGTATATAATGTCCGCACCGAGACGTACGGGAAGACATGAACGGGATTCTGTGAAACATTACCAGCGAGGGTCTAGGTGGGTTAGGTTAGGTTATATTACGTTATAGACGTAAATAATGTTCCCACCGAGAAGTAGGGGCCGACCCGACAGAAATGTTGGAAAATTCTACATCCGAGATGTTAAGTTGCCTTAGGTTACTATATATAACGCTATAGACGTATATAATGTCCGCACCGAGACGTACGGGGCGACACGACCGGGATTCTGTAAAACATTCCCAGCTAGGGGCTAGATGTGTTAGGTTAGGTTATATTACGCTATAGACGTATATAATGATCCCACCGAGAAGTAGGGGCCGACCCGCCAGGAATGTTGGAAAATACTACATCTGAGATGTTAGGTTCCCTTAGGTTAGGATATATAAATTTATAGACGTATATAATGTCCGCACCGAGACGTACAGGAAGACAGGAACGGGATTCTGTGAAACATTACCAGCGAGAGTCTAGGTGGGTTAGGTTAGGTTATATAACGTTATCGACGTATATAATGTCCCCACCGAGAAGTACGGGCAGACACGACCGGGATTTTGTAAAACATTACCAGCGAGGGTCTAGATGGGTTAGGTTAGGTTATATTACGATATAGACCTATATAATGTGCCCACCGAGAAGTAGGGGCCGACCCGCCAGGAATGTTGGAAAATACTACATCCGAGATGTTAAGTTGCCTTAGGTTAGGATATATAAATTGATAGACGTATATAATGTCCGCACCGAGACGTACGGGCCGACACGACCGGGATTTTGTAAAACATTACCAGCGAGGGTCTAGATGGGTTAGGTTAGGTTATATTACGATATAGACGTATATAGTGTGCCCACCGAGAAGTAGGGGCCGACCCGCCAGGAATGTTGGAAAATACTACATACGAGATGTTAGTTTCCCTTAGGTTAGTATATATAACGTTATAGACGTATATAATGTCCGCACCGAGACGTACAGGAAGACATGAACGGGATTCTGTGAAACAATACCAGCGAGGGTCTAGATGGGTTAGGTTAGGTTATATTACGATATAGACGTATATAATGTGCCCACCGAGAAGTAGGGGCCGACCCGCCAGGAATATTGGAAAATACTACATCCGAGATGTTAGGTTTCCTTAGTTTAGGATATATAAATTTATAGACGTATATAATGTCCGCACCGAGACGTACGGGAAGACATGAACGGGATTCTGTGAAACATTACCAGCGAGGGTCTAGGTGGGTTAGGTTAGGTTATATTACGTTATAGACGTAAATAATGTTCCCACCGAGAAGTAGGGGCCGACCCGACAGAAATGTTGGAAAATTCTACATCCGAGATGTTAAGTTGCCTTAGGTTACTATATATAACGCTATAGACGTATATAATGTCCGCACCGAGACGTACGGGGCGACACGACCGGGATTCTGTAAAACATTCCCAGCTAGGGGCTAGATGTGTTAGGTTAGGTTATATTACGCTATAGACGTATATAATGATCCCACCGAGAAGAAGGGGCCGACCCGCCAGGAATGTTGGAAAATACTACATCTGAGATGTTAGGTTCCCTTAGGTTAGGATATATAACGTTATAGACGTATATAATGTCCGCACCGAGACGTACGGGACGACACGACCGGGATTCTGAAAAACATTCCCCCCTAGGGGCTAGATGTGTTAGGTTAGGTTATATTACGTTATAGACGTATATAATGATCCCACCGAGAAGTAGGGGCCGACCCGCCAGGAATGTTGGAAAATACTACATCCGAGATGTTAGGTTCCCTTAGGTTAGGATATATAACGTTATAGACGTATATAATGTCCCCACGGCAAAGTACGGGCCGACACGACCGGGATTTTGTAAAACATTACCAGCGAGGGTCTAGATGGGTTAGGTTTGGTTATATTACGATATAGACGTATATAATGTGCCCACCGAGAAGTAGGGGCCGACCCGCCAGGAATGTTGGAAAATACTACATCCGAGATGTTAGGTTCCCTTAGGTTAGGATATATAACGTTATAGACGTGTATAATGTCCCCACCGAGAAGTACGGGCAGACGCGAACGGGATTTTGTAAAACATTACCAGCGAAGGTCTAGATGGGTTAGGTTAGGTTATATTACGATATAGACGTATATAATGTGCCCACCGAGAAGTAGGGGCCGACCCGCCTGGAATGTTGGAAAATACTACATCCGAGAAGTTAGGTTCCCTTAGGTTAGGATATATAACGTTATAGACGTATATAATGTCCCCACGGCAAAGTACGGGCCGACACGACCGGGATTTTGTAAAACAATACCAGCGAGGGTCTAGATGGGTTAGGTTAGGTTATATTACGATTTAGACGTATATAATGTGCCCACCGAGAAGTAGGGGCCGACCGGCCAGGAATGTTGGAAAATACTACATACGAGATGTTAGTTTCCCTTAGGTTAGTATATATAACGTTATAGACGTATATAATGTCCGCACCGAGACGTACAGGAAGACATGAACGGGATTCTGTGAAACAATACCAGCGAGGGTCTAGATGGGTTAGGTTAGGTTATATTACGATATAGACGTATATAATGTGCCCACCGAGAAGTAGGGGCCGACCCGCCAGGAATATTGGAAAATACTACATCCGAGATGTTAGGTTTCCTTAGTTTAGGATATATAAATTTATAGACGTATATAATGTCCGCACCGAGACGTACGGGAAGACATGAACGGGATTCTGTGAAACATTACCAGCGAGGGTCTAGGTGGGTTAGGTTAGGTTATATTACGTTATAGACGTAAATAATGTTCCCACCGAGAAGTAGGGGCCGACCCGACAGAAATGTTGGAAAATTCTACATCCGAGATGTTAAGTTGCCTTAGGTTACTATATATAACGCTATAGACGTATATAATGTCCGCACCGAGACGTACGGGGCGACACGACCGGGATTCTGTAAAACATTCCCAGCTAGGGGCTAGATGTGTTAGGTTAGGTTATATTACGCTATAGACGTATATAATGATCCCACCGAGAAGTAGGGGCCGACCCGCCAGGAATGTTGGAAAATACTACATCTGAGATGTTAGGTTCCCTTAGGTTAGGATATATAAATTTATAGACGTATATAATGTCCGCACCGAGACGTACAGGAAGACAGGAACGGGATTCTGTGAAACATTACCAGCGAGAGTCTAGGTGGGTTAGGTTAGGTTATATAACGTTATCGACGTATATAATGTCCCCACCGAGAAGTACGGGCAGACACGACCGGGATTTTGTAAAACATTACCAGCGAGGGTCTAGATGGGTTAGGTTAGGTTATATTACGATATAGACCTATATAATGTGCCCACCGAGAAGTAGGGGCCGACCCGCCAGGAATGTTGGAAAATACTACATCCGAGATGTTAAGTTGCCTTAGGTTAGGATATATAAATTGATAGACGTATATAATGTCCGCACCGAGACGTACGGGCCGACACGACCGGGATTTTGTAAAACATTACCAGCGAGGGTCTAGATGGGTTAGGTTAGGTTATATTACGATATAGACGTATATAGTGTGCCCACCGAGAAGTAGGGGCCGACCCGCCAGGAATGTTGGAAAATACTACATACGAGATGTTAGTTTCCCTTAGGTTAGTATATATAACGTTATAGACGTATATAATGTCCGCACCGAGACGTACAGGAAGACATGAACGGGATTCTGTGAAACAATACCAGCGAGGGTCTAGATGGGTTAGGTTAGGTTATATTACGATATAGACGTATATAATGTGCCCACCGAGAAGTAGGGGCCGACCCGCCAGGAATATTGGAAAATACTACATCCGAGATGTTAGGTTTCCTCAGTTTAGGATATATAAATTTATAGACGTATATAATGTCCGCACCGAGACGTACGGGAAGACATGAACGGGATTCTGTGAAACATTACCAGCGAGGGTCTAGGTGGGTTAGGTTAGGTTATATTACGTTATAGACGTAAATAATGTTCCCACCGAGAAGTAGGGGCCGACCCGACAGAAATGTTGGAAAATTCTACATCCGAGATGTTAAGTTGCCTTAGGTTACTATATATAACGCTATAGACGAATATAATGTCCGCACCGAGACGTACGGGGCGACACGACCGGGATTCTGTAAAACATTCCCAGCTAGGGGCTGGATGTGTTAGGTTAGGTTATATTACGTTATAGACGTATATAATGATCCCACCGAGAAGTAGGGGCCGACCCGCCAGGAATGTTGGAAAATACTACATCCGAGATGTTAGGTTCCCTTAGGTTCGGATATATAACGTTATAGACGTATATAATGTCCCCACCGAGAAGTACGGGCAGACACGACCGTGATTTTGTAAAACATTACCAGCGAGGGTCTAGATGGGTTAGGTTAGGTTATATTACGATATAGACCTATATAATGTGCCCACCGAGAAGTAGGGGCCGACCCGCGAGGAATGTTGGAAAATACTACATCCGAGATGTTAGGTTCACTTAGGTTAGGACATATAACGTTATAGACGTATATAATGTCCGCACCGAGACGTACTGGACGACACGACCGGGATTCTGTAAAACATTCCCAGCTAGGGGCTAGATGTGTTAGGTTAGTTTATATTACGTTATAGACGTATATAATGATCCCACCGAGAAGTAGGGGCCGTCCCGCCAGGAATGTTGGAAAATACTACATCCGAGATGTTAAGTTGCCTTAGGTTAGAATATATAACGTTATAGACGTATATAATGTCCGCACCGAGACGTACGGGACGACACGACCGGGATTCTGAAAAACATTCCCCCCTAGGGGCTAGATGTGTTAGGTTAGGTTATATTACGTTATAGACGTATATAATGATCCCACCGAGAAGTAGGGGCCGACCCGCCAGGAATGTTGGAAAATACTACATCCGAGATGTTAGGTTCCCGTAGGTTAGGATATATAACGTTATAGACGTATATAATGTCCCCACCGAGAAGTACGGGCAGACACGACCGGGATTGTGCAAAACATTACCAGCGAGGGTCTAGATGGGTTACGTTTGGTTATATTACGATATAGACGTATATAATGTGCCCACCGAGAAGTAGGGGCCGACCCGCCAGGAATGTTGGAAAATACTACATCCGAGATGTTAGGTTCCCTTAGGTTAGTATATATAACATTATAGACGTATATAATGTACCCACCGAGAAGTACGGGCAGACACGACCGGGATTTTGTAAAACATTACCAGCGACGGTCTAGATGGGTTAGGTTAGGTTATATTACGTTATAGACGTATATAATGTTCCCACCGAGAAGTAGGGGCCGACCCGCCAGAAATGTTGGAAAATTCTACATCCGAGATGTTAAGTTGCCTTAGGTTAGGATATATAACGTTATAGACGTATATAATGTCCGCACCGAGACGTACGGGACGACACGACCTGGATTCTGTAAAACATTCCCAGCTAGGGGCTAGATGTGTTAGGTTAGGTTATATTACGTTATAGACGTATATAATGATCCCACCGAGAAGTAGGGGCCGACCCGCCAGGAATGTTGGAAAATACTACATCCGAGATGTTACGTTCCCTTAGGTTCGGATATATAACGTTATAGACGTATATAATGTCCCCACCGAGAAGTACGGGCAGACACGACCGGGATTTTGTAAAACATTACCAGCGAGGGTCTAGATGGGTTAGGTTAGGTTATATTACGATATAGACGTATATAATGTGCCCACCGAGAAGTAGGGGCCGACACGCCAGGAATGTAGGAAAATACTACATCCGAGATGTTAGGTTCACTTAGGTTAGGACATATAACGTTATAGACGTATATAATGTCCGCACCGAGACGTACGGGACGACACGACCTAGATTTTGTAAAACATTACCAGCGAGGGTCTAGATGGGTTAGGTAAGGTTATATTACGATATAGACGTATATAATGTGCCCACCGAGATGTAGAGGCCGACCCGCCAGGAATATTGGAAAATACGACATCCGAGCTGTTAGGTTCCCTTAGTTTAGGATATATAAATTTATAGACGTATATAATGTCCGCACCGAGACGTACGGGAAGACATGAACGGGATTCTGTGAAACATTACCAGCTAGGGGCTAGATGTGCTAGGTTAGTTTATATTACGTTATAGACGTATATAATGATCCCACCGAGAAGTAGGCTGCCGTCCCGCCAGGAATGTTGGAAAATACTACATCCGAGATGTTAGGTTCCCTTAGGTTAGGATATATAAATTTATAGACGTATATAATGTCCGCACGGAGACGTACAGGAAGACAGGAACGGGATTCTGTGAAACATTACCAGCGAGGGTCTAGGTGGGTTAGGTTAGGTTATATTACGTTATAGACGTATATAATGATCCCACCGAGAAGTAGGGGCCGACCCGCCAGGAATATTGGAAAATACTACATACGAGATGTTAGGTTCCCTTAGGTTAGGATATATAACGTTATAGACGTATATAATGTCCGCACCGAGACGTACGGGAAGACATGAACGGGATTCTGTGAAACATTACCAGCGAGGGTCTAGGTGGGTTAGGTTAGGTTATATTACGTTATAGACGTATATAATGATCCCACCGAGAAGTAGGGGCCGACCCGCCAGGACTGTTGGAAAATACTACATCCGAGATGTTAGGTTCCCGTAGGTTAGGATATATAACGTTATAGACGTATATAATGTCCCCACCGAGAAGTACGGGCAGACACGACCGGGATTTTGTAAAACATTACCAGCGACGGTCTAGATGGGTTAGGTTAGGTTATATTACGATTTAGACGTATATAATGTGCCCACCGAGAAGTAGGGGCCGACCGGCCAGGAATGTTGGAAAATACTACATACGAGATGTTAGTTTCCCTTAGGTTAGTATATATAACGTTATAGACGTATATAATGTCCGCACCGAGACGTACAGGAAGACATGAACGGGATTCTGTGAAACAATACCAGCGAGGGTCTAGATGGGTTAGGTTAGGTTATATTACGATATAGACGTATATAATGTGCCCACCGAGAAGTAGGGGCCGACCCGCCAGGAATATTGGAAAATACTACATCCGAGATGTTAGGTTTCCTTAGTTTAGGATATATAAATTTATAGACGTATATAATGTCCGCACCGAGACGTACGGGAAGACATGAACGGGATTCTGTGAAACATTACCAGCGAGGGTCTAGGTGGGTTAGGTTAGGTTATATTACGTTATAGACGTAAATAATGTTCCCACCGAGAAGTAGGGGCCGACCCGACAGAAATGTTGGAAAATTCTACATCCGAGATGTTAAGTTGCCTTAGGTTACTATATATAACGCTATAGACGTATATAATGTTCGCACCGAGACGTACGGGGCGACACGACCGGGATTCTGTAAAACATTCCCAGCTAGGGGCTAGATGTGTTAGGTTAGGTTATATTACGCTATAGACGTATATAATGATCCCACCGAGAAGTAGGGGCCGACCCGCCAGGAATGTTGGAAAATACTACATCTGAGATGTTAGGTTCCCTTAGGTTAGGATATATAAATTTATAGACGTATATAATGTCCGCACCGAGACGTACAGGAAGACAGGAACGGGATTCTGTGAAACATTACCAGCGAGAGTCTAGGTGGGTTAGGTTAGGTTATATAACGTTATCGACGTATATAATGTCCCCACCGAGAAGTACGGGCAGACACGACCGGGATTTTGTAAAACATTACCAGCGAGGGTCTAGATGGGTTAGGTTAGGTTATATTACGATATAGACCTATATAATGTGCCCACCGAGAAGTAGGGGCCGACCCGCCAGGAATGTTGGAAAATACTACATCCGAGATGTTAAGTTGCCTTAGGTTAGGATACATAAATTGATAGACGTATATAATGTCCGCACCGAGACGTACGGGCCGACACGACCGGGATTTTGTAAAACATTACCAGCGAGGGTCTAGATGGGTTAGGTTAGGTTATATTACGATATAGACGTATATAGTGTGCCCACCGAGAAGTAGGGGCCGACCCGCCAGGAATGTTGGAAAATACTACATCCGAGATGTTAGGTTCCCTTAGGTTAGGATATATAAATTTATAGACGTATATAATGTCCGCACCGAGACGTACAGGAAGACAGGAACGGGATTCTGTGAAACATTACCAGCGAGGGTCTAGGTGGGTTAGGTTAGGTTATATTACGTTATAGACGTATATAATGTTCCCACCGAGAAGTAGGGGCCGACCCGCCAGAAATGTTGGAAAATTCTACATCCGAGATGTTAAGTTGCCTTAGGTTAGGATATATAACGTTATAGACGTATATAATGTCCGCACCGAGACGTACGGGACGACAGGACCGGGATTCTGTAAAACATTCCCAGCTAGGGGCTAGATGTGTTAGGTTAGGTTATATTACGTTATAGAAGTATATAATGATCCCACCGAGAAGTAGGGGCCGACCCGCCAGGATTGTTGGAAAATACTACATCCGAGATGTTAGGTTCCCTTAGGTTCGGATATATAACGTTATAGACGTATATAATGTCCGCACCGAGACGTACAGGAAGACAGGAACGGGATTCTGTGAAACATTACCAGCGAGGGTCTAGATGGGTTAGGTTAGGTTATATTACGATATAGACGTATATAATGTGCCCACCGAGAAGTAGGGGCCGACACGCCAGGAATGTAGGAAAATACTACATCCGAGATGTTAGGTTCACCTAGGTTAGGACATATAACGTTATAGACGTATATAATGTCCGCACCGAGACGTACGGGACGACACGACCTAGATTTTGTAAAACATTCCCAGCTAGGGGCTAGATGTGTTAGGTTAGTTTATATTACGTTATAGGCGTATATAATGATCCCACCGAGAAATAGGGGCCGACCCGCCAGGAATGTTGGAAAATACTACATCCGAGATGTTAAGTTGCCTTAGGTTAGGATATATATAATGATAGACGTATATAATGTCCGCACCGAGACGTACGGGCCGATACGACCGGGATTTTGAAAAACATTACCAGCGAGGGTCTAGATGGGTTAGGGTAGGTTATATTACGATATAGACGTATATAGTGTGCCCACCGAGAAGTAGGGGCCGACCCGCCAGGAATGTTGGAAAATACTACATACGAGATGTTAGGTTCCCTTAGGTTAGGATATATAACGTTATAGACGTATATAATGTCCCCACCGAGAAGTACGGGCAGACGCGAACGGGATTTTGTAAAACATTACCAGCGAAAGTCTAGATGTGTTAGGTTAGGTTATATTACGATATAGACGTATGTAATGTGCCCACCGAGAAGTAGGGGCCGACCCGCCAGGAATGTTGGAAAATACTACATCCGAGATGTTAAGTTCCCTAAGGTTAGGATATATAAATTTATAGACATATATAATGTCCGCACCGAGACGTACAGGAAGACATCAACGGGATTCTGTGAAACATTACCAGCGAGGGTCTAGGTGGGTTAGGTTAGGTTATATTACGTTATAGACGTATATAATGATCCCACCGAGAAGTAGGGGCCGACCCGCCAGGAATATTGGAAAATACTACATACGAGATGTTAGGTTCCCTTAGGTTAGGATATATAAATTTATAGACGTATATAATGTCCGGACAGAGACGTACAGGAAGACATGAACGGGATTCTGTGAAACAATACCAGCGAGGGTCTAGGTGGGTTAGGTTAGGTTATATTAGGTTATAGACGTATATAATGATCACACCGAGCAGTAGGGGCCGACCGGCCAGGAATGTTGGAAAATACTACATCCGAGATGTTAGGTTCCCGTAGGTTAGGATATATAACGTTATAGACGTATATAATGTCCCCACCGAGAAGTACGGGCAGACACGACCGGGATTTTGTAAAACATTACCAGCGAGGGTCTAGATGGGTTAGGTTAGGTTATATTACGATATAGACGTATATAATGTGCCCACCGAGAAGTACGGGCAGACACGACCGGGATTTTGTAAAACATTACCAGCGAGGGTCTAGATGGGTTAGGTTAGGTTATATTACGATATAGACGTATATAATGTGCCCACCGAGAAGTAGGGGCCGACCCGCGAGGAATGTTGGAAAATACTACATCCGAGATGTTAGGTTCCCTTAGGTTAGTATATATAACGTTATAGACGTATATAATGTCCGCACCGAGACGTACAGGAAGACATGAACGGGATTCTGTGAAAGAATACCAGCGAGGGTCTAGATGGGTTAGGTTAGGTTATATTACGATATAGACGTATATAATGTGCCCACCGAGAAGTAGGGGCCGACCCGCCAGGAATATTGGAAAATACTACATCCGAGATGTTAGGTTCCCTTAGTTTAGGATATATAAATTTATAGACGTATATAATGTCCGCACCGAGACGTACGGGAAGACATGAACGGGATTCTGTGAAACATTACCAGCGAGGGTCTAGGTGGGTTAGGTTAGGTTATATTGCGTTATAGACGTATATAATGTTCCCACCGAGAAGTAGGGGCCGACCCGCCTGGAATGTTGGAAAATACTACATCCGAGATGTTAGGTTCCCTTAGGTTAGGATATATAACGTTATAGACGTATATAATGTCCCCACGGCAAAGTACGGGCCGACACGACCGGGATTTTGTAAAACATTACCAGCGAGGTTCTAGATGGGTTAGGTTTGGTTATATTACGATATAGACGTATATAATGTGCCCACCGAGAAGTAGGGGCCGACCCGCCAGGAATGTTGGAAAATACTACATCCGAGATGTTAGGTTCCCTTAGGTTAGTATATATAACATTATAGACGTATATAATGTACCCACCGAGAAGTACGGGCAGACACGACCGGGATTTTGTAAAACATTACCAGCGACGGTCTAGATGGGTTAGGTAAGGTTATATTACGATATAGACGTATATAATGTGCCCACCGAGAAGTAGGGGCCGACCCGCCAGGAATGTTGAAAAATACTACATCCGAGATGTTAGGTTCCCTTAGGTTAGTATATATAACGTTATAGACGTATATAATGTCCCCACCGAGAAGTACGGGCAGACACGACCGGGATTTTGTAAAACATTACCAGCGAGGGTCTAGATGGGTTAGGTTAGGTTATATTACGATATAGACGTATATAGTGTGCCCACCGAGAAGTAGGGGCCGACCCGCCAGGAATGTTGGAAAATACTACATCCGAGGTGTTAGGTTCCCTTAGGTTAGAATATATAAATTTATAGACGTATATAATGTCCGCACCGAGACGTACAGGAAGACATGAAAGGGATTCTGTGAAACAATACCAGCGAGGGTCTAGGTGGGTTAGGTTAGGTTATATTACGTTGTAGACGTATATAATGATCCCACCGAGAAGTAGGGGCCGACCCGCCAGGAATGTTGGAAAATACTACATACGAGATGTTAGGTTCCCTTAGGTTAGGATATATAAATTTATAGACGTATATAATGTCCGGACAGAGACGTACAGGAAGACATGAACGGGATTCTGTGAAACAATACCAGCGAGGGTCTAGGTGGGTTAGGTTAGGTTATATTACGTTATAGACGTATATAATGATCACACCGAGCAGTAGGGGCCGACCGGCCAGGAATGTTGGAAAATACTACATCCGAGATGTTAGGTTCCCTTAGTTTAGGATATATAAATTTATAGACGTATATAATGTCCGCACCGAGACGTACGGGAAGACATGAACGGGATTCTGTGAAACATTACCAGCGAGGGTCTAGGTGGGTTAGGTTAGGTTATATTGCGTTATAGACGTATATAATGTTCCCACCGAGAAGTAGGGGCCGACCCGCCTGGAATGTTGGAAAATACTACATCCGAGATGTTAGGTTCCCTTAGGTTAGGATATATAACGTTATAGACGTATATAATGTCCCCACGGCAAAGTACGGGCCGACACGACCGGGATTTTGTAAAACATTACCAGCGAGGTTCTAGATGGGTTAGGTTTGGTTATATTACGATATAGACGTATATAATGTGCCCACCGAGAAGTAGGGGCCGACCCGCCAGGAATGTTGGAAAATACTACATCCGAGATGTTAGGTTCCCTTAGGTTAGTATATATAACATTATAGACGTATATAATGTACCCACCGAGAAGTACGGGCAGACACGACCGGGATTTTGTAAAACATTACCAGCGACGGTCTAGATGGGTTAGGTAAGGTTATATTACGATATAGACGTATATAATGTGCCCACCGAGAAGTAGGGGCCGACCCGCCAGGAATGTTGAAAAATACTACATCCGAGATGCTAGGTTCCCTTAGGTTAGTATATATAACGTTATAGACGTATATAATATCCCCACCGAGAAGTACGGGCAGACACGACCGGGATTTTGTAAAACATTACCAGCGAGGGTCTAGATGGGTTAGGTTAGGTTATATTACGATATAGACGTATATAGTGTGCCCACCGAGAAGTAGGGGCCGACCCGCCAGGAATGTTGGAAAATACTACATCCGAGATGTTAGGTTCCCGTAGCTTAGGATATATAACGTTATAGACGTATATAATGTCCCCACCGAGAAGTACGGGCAGACACGACCGGGATTTTGTAAAACATTACCAGCGAGGGTCTAGATGGGTTAGGTTAGGTTATATTACGATATAGACGTATATAATGTGCCCACCGAGAAGTAGGGGCCGACCCGCCAGGAATATTGGAAAATACAACATCCGAGATGTTAGGTTCCCTTAGGTTAGGATATATAACGTTATAGACGTATATAATGTCCCCACGGCAAAGTACGGGCCGACACGACCGGGATTTTGTAAAACATTACCAGCGAGGGTCTAGGTGGGTTAGGTTAGGTTATATTACGTTATAGACGTATATAATGTTCCCACCGAGAAGTAGGGGCCGGCCCGCCAGGAATGTTGGAAAATACTACATCCGAGATGTTAGGTTCCCTTAGGTTAGGATATATAAATTTATAGACGTATATAATGTCCGCACCGAGCCGTACAGGAAGACAGGAACGGGATTCTGTGAAACATTACCAGCGAGGGTCTAGGTGGGTTAGGTTAGGTTATATTACGTTATAGACGTATATAATGTTCCCACCGAGAAGTAGGGGCCGACCCGCCTGGAATGTTGGAAAATACTACATCCGAGATGTTAGGTTCCCTTAGGTTAGGATATGTAACGTTATAGACGTATATAATGTCCCCACGGCAAAGTACGGGCCGACACGACCGGGATTTTGTAAAACATTACCAGCGAGGTTCTAGATGGGTTAGGTTTGGTTATATTACGATATAGACGTATATAATGTGCCCACCGAGAAGTAGGGGCCGACCCGCCAGGAATGTTGGAAAATACTACATCCGAGATGTTAGGTTCCCTTAGGTTAGTATATATAACGTTATAGACGTATATAATGTCCGCACCGAGACGTACGGGACGACACGACCGGGATTCTGTAAAACATTCCCAGCTAGGGGCTAGATGTGTTAGGTTAGTTTATATTACGTTATAGACGTATATAATGATCCCACCGAGAAGTAGGGGCCGTCCCGCCAGGAATGTTGGAAAATACTACATCCGAGATGTTAAGTTGCCTTAGGTTAGAATATATAACGTTATAGACGTATATAATGTCCGCACCGAGACGTACGGGACGACACGACCGGGATTCTGAAAAACATTCCCAGCTAGGGGCTAGATGTGTTAGGTTAGGTTATATTACGTTATAGATGTATATAATGATCCCACCGAGAAGTAGGGGCCGACCCGCCAGGAATGTTGGAAAATACTACATCCGAGATGTTAGGTTCCCGTAGGTTAGGATATATAACGTTATAGACGTATATAATGTCCCCACCGCGAAGTACGGGCAGACACGACCGGGATTTTGTAAAACATTACCAGCGAGGGTCTAGATGGGTTAGGTTAGGTTATATTACGATATAGACGTATATAGTGTGCCCACCGAGAAGTAGGGGCCGACCCGCCTGGAATGTTGGAAAATACTACATCCGAGATGTTAGGTTCCCTTAGGTTAGGATATATAACGCTATAGACGTATATAATGTCCCCACGGCAAAGTACGGGCCGACACGACCGGGATTTTGTAAAACATTACCAGCGAGGGTCTAGATGGGTTAGGTTAGGTTATATTACGATATAGACGTATATAATGTGCCCACCGAGAAGTAGGGGCCGACCCGCCAGGAATGTTGGAAAATACTACATCCGAGATGTTAGGTTCCCTTAGGTTAGTATATATAACGTTATAGACGTATATAATGTCCCCACCGAGAAGTACGGGCAGACACGACCGGGATTTTGTAAAACATTACCAGCGAGGGTCTAGATGGGTTAGGTTAGGTTATATTACGATATAGACGTATATAGTGTACCCACCGAGAAGTAGGGGCCGACCCGCCAGGAATGTTGGAAAATACTACATACGAGATGTTAGTTTCCCTTAGGTTAGTATATATAACGTTATAGACGTATATAATGTCCGCACCGAGGCGTACAGGAAGACATGAACGGGATTCTGTGAAACAATACCAGCGAGGGTCTAGATGGGTTAGGTTAGGTTATATTACGATATAGACGTATATAATGTGCCCACCGAGAAGTAGGGGCCGACCCGCCAGGAATGTTGGAAAATACTAGATCCGAGATGTTAGGTTCCCTTAGGTTAGGATATATTAATTTATAGACGTATATAATGTCCGCACCGAGACGTACAGGAAGACAGGAACGGGATTCTGTGAAACATTACCAGCGAGGGTCTGGATGGGTTAGGATAGGTTATATTACGTTATAGACGTATATAATGTTCCCACCGAGAAGTAGGGGCCGACCCGCCAGAAATGTTGGAAAATTCTACATCCGAGATGTTAAGTTGCCTTAGGTTAGGATATATAACGTTATAGACGTATATAATGTCCGCACCGAGACGTACGGGACGACACGACCGGGATTCTGTAAAACATTCCTAGCTAGGGGCTAGATGTGTTAGGTTAGGTTATATTACGTTATAGACGTATATAATGATCCCACCGAGAAGTAGGGGCCGACCCGCCAGGAATGTTGGAAAATACTACATCCGAGATGTTAGGTTCCCTTAGGTTCGGATATATAACGTTATAGACGTATATAATGTCCCCACCGAGACGTACGGGAAGACATGAACGGGATTCTGTGAAACATTACCAGCGAGGGTCTAGGTGGGTTAGGTTAGGTTATATTGCGTTATAGACGTATATAATGTTCCCACCGAGAAGTAGGGGCCGACCCGCCTGGAATGTTGGAAAATACTACATCCGAGATGTTAGGTTCCCTTAGGTTAGGATATATAACGTTATAGACGTATATAATGTCCCCACGGCAAAGTACGGGCCGACACGACCGGGATTTTGTAAAACATTACCAGCGAGGTTCTAGATGGGTTAGGTTTGGTTATATTACGATATAGACGTATATAATGTGCCCACCGAGAAGTAGGGGCCGACCCGCCAGGAATGTTGGAAAATACTACATCCGAGATGTTAGGTTCCCTTAGGTTAGTATATATAACATTATAGACGTATATAATGTACCCACCGAGAAGTACGGGCAGACACGACCGGGATTTTGTAAAACATTACCAGCGACGGTCTAGATGGGTTAGGTAAGGTTATATTACGATATAGACGTATATAATGTGCCCACCGAGAAGTAGGGGCCGACCCGCCAGGAATGTTGAAAAATACTACATCCGAGATGCTAGGTTCCCTTAGGTTAGTATATATAACGTTATAGACGTATATAATATCCCCACCGAGAAGTACGGGCAGACACGACCGGGATTTTGTAAAACATTACCAGCGAGGGTCTAGATGGGTTAGGTTAGGTTATATTACGATATAGACGTATATAGTGTGCCCACCGAGAAGTAGGGGCCGACCCGCCAGGAATGTTGGAAAATACTACATCCGAGATGTTAGGTTCCCGTAGCTTAGGATATATAACGTTATAGACGTATATAATGTCCCCACCGAGAAGTACGGGCAGACACGACCGGGATTTTGTAAAACATTACCAGCGAGGGTCTAGATGGGTTAGGTTAGGTTATATTACGATATAGACGTATATAATGTGCCCACCGAGAAGTAGGGGCCGACCCGCCAGGAATATTGGAAAATACAACATCCGAGATGTTAGGTTCCCTTAGGTTAGGATATATAACGTTATAGACGTATATAATGTCCCCACGGCAAAGTACGGGCCGACACGACCGGGATTTTGTAAAACATTACCAGCGAGGGTCTAGGTGGGTTAGGTTAGGTTATATTACGTTATAGACGTATATAATGTTCCCACCGAGAAGTAGGGGCCGGCCCGCCAGGAATGTTGGAAAATACTACATCCGAGATGTTAGGTTCCCTTAGGTTAGGATATATAAATTTATAGACGTATATAATGTCCGCACCGAGCCGTACAGGAAGACAGGAACGGGATTCTGTGAAACATTACCAGCGAGGGTCTAGGTGGGTTAGGTTAGGTTATATTACGTTATAGACGTATATAATGTTCCCACCGAGAAGTAGGGGCCGACCCGCCTGGAATGTTGGAAAATACTACATCCGAGATGTTAGGTTCCCTTAGGTTAGGATATGTAACGTTATAGACGTATATAATGTCCCCACGGCAAAGTACGGGCCGACACGACCGGGATTTTGTAAAACATTACCAGCGAGGTTCTAGATGGGTTAGGTTTGGTTATATTACGATATAGACGTATATAATGTGCCCACCGAGAAGTAGGGGCCGACCCGCCAGGAATGTTGGAAAATACTACATCCGAGATGTTAGGTTCCCTTAGGTTAGTATATATAACGTTATAGACGTATATAATGTCCGCACCGAGACGTACGGGACGACACGACCGGGATTCTGTAAAACATTCCCAGCTAGGGGCTAGATGTGTTAGGTTAGTTTATATTACGTTATAGACGTATATAATGATCCCACCGAGAAGTAGGGGCCGTCCCGCCAGGAATGTTGGAAAATACTACATCCGAGATGTTAAGTTGCCTTAGGTTAGAATATATAACGTTATAGACGTATATAATGTCCGCACCGAGACGTACGGGACGACACGACCGGGATTCTGAAAAACATTCCCAGCTAGGGGCTAGATGTGTTAGGTTAGGTTATATTACGTTATAGATGTATATAATGATCCCACCGAGAAGTAGGGGCCGACCCGCCAGGAATGTTGGAAAATACTACATCCGAGATGTTAGGTTCCCGTAGGTTAGGATATATAACGTTATAGACGTATATAATGTCCCCACCGCGAAGTACGGGCAGACACGACCGGGATTTTGTAAAACATTACCAGCGAGGGTCTAGATGGGTTAGGTTAGGTTATATTACGATATAGACGTATATAGTGTGCCCACCGAGAAGTAGGGGCCGACCCGCCTGGAATGTTGGAAAATACTACATCCGAGATGTTAGGTTCCCTTAGGTTAGGATATATAACGCTATAGACGTATATAATGTCCCCACGGCAAAGTACGGGCCGACACGACCGGGATTTTGTAAAACATTACCAGCGAGGGTCTAGATGGGTTAGGTTAGGTTATATTACGATATAGACGTATATAATGTGCCCACCGAGAAGTAGGGGCCGACCCGCCAGGAATGTTGGAAAATACTACATCCGAGATGTTAGGTTCCCTTAGGTTAGTATATATAACGTTATAGACGTATATAATGTCCCCACCGAGAAGTACGGGCAGACACGACCGGGATTTTGTAAAACATTACCAGCGAGGGTCTAGATGGGTTAGGTTAGGTTATATTACGATATAGACGTATATAGTGTACCCACCGAGAAGTAGGGGCCGACCCGCCAGGAATGTTGGAAAATACTACATACGAGATGTTAGTTTCCCTTAGGTTAGTATATATAACGTTATAGACGTATATAATGTCCGCACCGAGGCGTACAGGAAGACATGAACGGGATTCTGTGAAACAATACCAGCGAGGGTCTAGATGGGTTAGGTTAGGTTATATTACGATATAGACGTATATAATGTGCCCACCGAGAAGTAGGGGCCGACCCGCCAGGAATGTTGGAAAATACTAGATCCGAGATGTTAGGTTCCCTTAGGTTAGGATATATTAATTTATAGACGTATATAATGTCCGCACCGAGACGTACAGGAAGACAGGAACGGGATTCTGTGAAACATTACCAGCGAGGGTCTGGATGGGTTAGGATAGGTTATATTACGTTATAGACGTATATAATGTTCCCACCGAGAAGTAGGGGCCGACCCGCCAGAAATGTTGGAAAATTCTACATCCGAGATGTTAAGTTGCCTTAGGTTAGGATATATAACGTTATAGACGTATATAATGTCCGCACCGAGACGTACGGGACGACACGACCGGGATTCTGTAAAACATTCCTAGCTAGGGGCTAGATGTGTTAGGTTAGGTTATATTACGTTATAGACGTAAATAATGATCCCACCGAGAAGTAGGGGCCGACCCGCCAGGAATGTTGGAAAATACTACATCCGAGATGTTAGGTTCCCTTAGGTTCGGATATATAACGTTATAGACGTATATAATGTCCCCACCGAGAAGTACGGGCAGACACGACCGGGATTTTGTAAAACATTACCAGCGAGGGTATAGATGGGTTAGGTTAGGTTATATTACGATATAGACCTATATAATGTGCCCACCGAGAAGTAGGGGCCGACACGCCAGGAATGTTGGAAAATACTACATCCGAGATGTTAGGTTCACTTAGGTTAGGACATATAACGTTATAGACGTATATAATGTCCGCACCGAGACGTACGGGACGACACGACCGGGATTTTGTAAAACATTCCCAGCTAGGGGCTAGATGTGTTAGGTTAGTTTATATTACGTTATAGACGTATATAATGATCCCACCGAGAAGTAGGGGCCGTCCCGCCAGGAATGTTGGAAAATACTACATCCGAGATGTTAGGTTCCCTTAGGTTAGGATATATAAATATATAGACGTATATAATGTCCGCACCGAGACGTACAGGAAGACAGGAACGGGATTCTGTGAAACATTACCAGCTAGGGGCTAGATGTGTTAGGTTAGTTTATATTACGTTATAGACGTATATAATGATCCCACCGAGAAGTAGGGGCCGACCAGCCAGGAATGTTGGAAAATACTACATCCGAGATGCTAGGTTCCCTTAGGTTAGGATATATAACGTTATAGACGTATATAATGTCCTCACCGACATGTACGGGCCGACACGACCGGGATTTTGTAAAACATTACCAGCGAGGGTCTAGATGGCTTAGGTTAGGTTATATTACGATATAGACCTATATAATGTGCCCACCGAGAAGTAGGGGCCGACCCGCCAGGAATGTTGGAAAATACTACATCCTAGATATTAGGTTCACTTAGGTTAGGACATATAACGTTATAGACGCATATAATGTCCGCACCGAGACGTACGGGACGGCACGACCGGGATTCTGTAAAACATTCCCAGCTAGGGGCTAGATGTGTTAGGTTAGTTTATATTACGTTATAGACGTATATAATGATCCCACCGAGAAGTAGGGGCCGTCCCGCCACGAATGTTGGAAAATACTACATCCGAGATGTTAGGTTCCCTTAGGTTAGGATATATAAATTTATAGACGTATATATTGTCCGCACCGAGACGTACAGGAAGACAGGAACGGGATTCTGTGAAACATTACCAGCGAGGGTCTAGGTGGGTTAGGTTAGGTTATATTACGTTATAGACGTATATAATGTTCCCACCGAGAAGTAGGGCCGACCCGCCAGAAATGTTGGAAAATTCTACATCCGAGATGTTAAGTTGCCTTAGGTTAGGATATATAACGTTATAGACGTATATAATGTCCGCACTGAGACGTACGGGGCGACACGACCGGGATTCTGTAAAACATTCCCAGCTAGGGGCTAGATGTGTTAGGTTAGGTTATATTACGCTATAGACGTATATAATGTGCCCACCGAGATGTAGGGGCCGACCCGCCAGGAATGTTGGAAAATACTACATCCGAGATGTTAATTTGCCTTAGGTTAGGATATATAAATTGATAGACGTATATAATGTCCGCACCGAGACGTACGGGCCGACACGACCGGGATTTTGTAAAACATTACCAGCGAGGGTCTAGATGGGTTAGGTTAGGTTATGTTACGATATAGACCTATATAATGTGCCCACCGAGAAGTAGGGGCCAACCCGCCAGGAATGTTGGAAAATACTACATCCGAGATGTTTGGTTCACTTAGGTTATGACATATAACGTTATAGACGTATATAATGTCCGCACCGAGACGTATGGGATGACACGACCGGGATTCTGTAAAACATTCCCAGCTAGGGGCTAGATGTGTTAGGTTAGTTTAGATTACGTTATAGACGTATATAATGATCCCACCGAGAAGTAGGGGCCGTCCCGCCAGGAATGTTGGAAAATACTACATCCGAAATGTTAAGTTGCCTTAGGTTAGAATATATAACGTTATAGACGTATATAATGTCCGCACCGAGACGTACGGGACGACACGACCGGGATTCTGAAAAACATTCCCAGCTAGGGGCTAGATGTGTTAGGTTACGTTATATTACGTTATAGACGTATATAATGATCCCAGCGAGAAGTAGGGGCCGACCCGCCAGGAATGTTGGAAAATACTACATCAGAGATGTTAGGTTCCCTCAGGATAGGATATATAAAATTATAGACGTATATCAGGTCCCCACGGAAAAGTACGGACCGACACGACAGGGATTTTGTAAAACATTACCAGCGAGGGTCTAGATGGGTTAGGTTAGGTTATATTACGATATAAACGTATATAATGTGCCCACCGAGAAGTAGGAGCCGACCCGCCAGGAATGTTGGAAAATACTACATCCGAGATGTTAAGTTGCCTTAGGTTAGGATATATAAATTTATAGACGTATTTAATGTCCGCACCGAGACGTACGGGAAGACATGAACGGGATTATGTGAAACATTACCAGCGAGGGTCTAGGTGGGTTAGGTTAGGTTATATTACGTTATAGACGTATATAATGTTCCCACCGAGAAGTAGGGACCGACCCGCCAGGAATGTTGGAAAATACTGCATCCGAGATGTTAGGTTCACTTAGGTTAGGACATATAACGTTATAGACGTATATAATGTCCGCACCGAGACGTACGGGACGACACGACCGGGATTCTGTAAAACATTCCCAGCTAGGGGCTAGATGTGTTAGGTTAGCTTATATTACGTTATAGACGTATATAATGATCCCACCGAGAATTAGGGGCCGACCCGCCAGGAATGTTGGAAAATACTACATCCGAGATGCTAGGTTCCCCTAGGTTAGGATATATAACGTTATAGACGTATATAATGTCCTCACCGACATGTACGGGCCGACACGACCGGGATTTTGTAAAACATTACCAGCGAGGGTCTAGATGGCTTAGGTTAGGTTATATTACGATATAGACCTATATAATGTGCCCACCGAGAAGTAGGGGCCGACCCGCCAGGAATGTTGGAAAATACTACATCCGAGATGTTAGGTTCACTTAGGTTAGGACATATAACGTTATAGACGCATATAATGTCCGCACCGAGACGTACGGGATGACACGACCGGGATTCTGTAAAACATTCCCAGCTAGGGGCTAGATGTGTTAGGTTAGTTTATATTACGTTATAGACGTATATAATGTTCCCACCGAGAAGTAGGGGCCGACCCGCCAGAAATGTTGGAAAATTCTACATCCGAGATGTTAAGTTGCCTTAGGTTAGGATATATAAATTTATAGACGTATATAATATCCGCACCGAGACGTACGGGCCGACACGACCGGGATTTTGTAAAACATTACCAGCGAGGGTCTAGATGGGTTAGGTTAGGTTATATTACGATATAGACGTATATAGTGTGCCCACCGAGAAGTAGGGGCCGACCCGCCAGGAGTGTTGGAAAATACTACATCCGAGATGTTAGGTTCCCTTAGGTTAGGATATATAAATTTATAGACGTATATAATGTCCGCACCGAGACGTACAGGAAGACAGGAACGGGATTCTGTGAAACATTACCAGCGAGGGTCTAGGTGGGTTAGGTTAGGTTATATTACGTTATAGACGTATATAATGTTCCCACCGAGAAGTAGGGGCCGACCCGCCAGAAATGTTGGAAAATTCTACATCCGAGATGTTAAGTTGCCTTAGGTTAGGATATATAACGTTATAGACGTATATAATGTCCGCACCGAGACGTACGGGACGACACGACCGGGATTCTGTAAAACATTCCCAGCTAGGGGCTAGATGTGTTAGGTTAGGTTATATTACGTTATAGACGTATATAATGTTCCCACCGAGAAGTAGGGACCGACCCGCCAGGAATGTTGGAAAATACTACATCCGAGATGTTAGGTTCACTTAGGTTAGGACATATAACGTTATAGACGTATATAATGTCCGCACCGAGACGTACGGGACGACACGACCGGGATTCTGTAAAACATTCCCAGCTAGGGGCTAGATGTGTTAGGTTAGGTTATATTACGTTATAGACGTATATAATGTTCCCACCGAGAAGTAGGGACCGACCCGCCAGGAATGTTGGAAAATACTACATCCGAGATGTTAGGTTCACTTAGGTTAGGACATATAACGTTATAGACGTATATAATGTCCGCACAGAGACGTACGGGCCGACACGACCGGGATTTTGTAAAACATTACCAGCGAGGGTCTAGATGGGTTAGGTTAGGTTATATTACGATATAGACGTATATAATGTGCCCACCGAGAAGTAGGAGCCGACCCGCCAGAAATGTTGGAAAATTCTACATCCGAGAAGTTAAGTTGCCTTAGGTTAGGATATATAAATTTATAGACGTATATAATGTCCGCACCGAGACGTACGGGCCGACACGACCGGGATTTTGTAAAACATTAGCAGCGAGGGTCTAGATGGCTTAGGTTAGGTTATATTACGATATAGACGTATATAATGTGCCCACCGAGAAGTAAGGGCCGACCCGCCAGGAATGTTGGAAAATACTACATCCGAGATGTTAATTTGCCTTAGGTTAGGATATATAAATTGATAGACGTATATAATGTCCGCACCGAGACGTACGGGCCGACACGACCGGGATTTTGTAAAACATTACCAGCGAGGGTCTAGATGGGTTAGGTTAGGTTATGTTACGATATAGACCTATATAATGTGCCCACCGAGAAGTAGGGGCCAACCCGCCAGGAATGTTGGAAAATACTACATCCGAGATGTTAATTTGCCTTAGGTTAGGATATATAAATTGATAGACGTATATAATGTCCGCACCGAGACGTACGGGCCGACACGACCGGGATTTTGTAAAACATTACCAGCGAGGGTCTAGATGGGTTAGGTTAGGTTATGTTACGATATAGACCTATATAATGTGCCCACCGAGAAGTAGGGGCCAACCCGCCAGGAATGTTGGAAAATACTACATCCGAGATGTTTGGTTCACTTAGGTTAGGACATATAACGTTATAGACGTATATAATGTCCGCACCGAGACGTACAGGAAGACAGGAACGGGATTCTGTGAAACATTACCAGCGAGGGTCTAGGTGGGTTAGGTTAGGTTATATTACGTTATAGACGTATATAATGTTCCCACCGAGAAGTAGGGGCCGACCCGCCAGAAATGTTGGAAAATTCTACATCCGAGATGTTAAGTTGCCTTAGGTTAGGATATATAACGTTATAGACGTATATAATGTCCGCACCGAGACGTACGGGACGACACGACCGGGATTCTGTAAAACATTCCCAGCTAGGGGCTAGATGTGTTAGGTTAGGTTATATTACGTTATAGACGTATATAATGTTCCCACCGAGAAGTAGGGCCGACCCGCCAGAAATGTTGGAAAATTCTACATCCGAGATGTTAAGTTGCCTTAGGTTAGGATATATAACGTTATAGACGTATATAATGTCCGCACTGAGACGTACGGGGCGACACGACCGGGATTCTGTAAAACATTCCCAGCTAGGGGCTAGATGTGTTAGGTTAGGTTATATTACGCTATAGACGTATATAATGTGCCCACCGAGATGTAGGGGCCGACCCGCCAGGAATGTTGGAAAATACTACATCCGAGATGTTAATTTGCCTTAGGTTAGGATATATAAATTGATAGACGTATATAATGTCCGCACCGAGACGTACGGGCCGACACGACCGGGATTTTGTAAAACATTACCAGCGAGGGTCTAGATGGGTTAGGTTAGGTTATGTTACGATATAGACCTATATAATGTGCCCACCGAGAAGTAGGGGCCAACCCGCCAGGAATGTTGGAAAATACTACATCCGAGATGTTTGGTTCACTTAGGTTATGACATATAACGTTATAGACGTATATAATGTCCGCACCGAGACGTATGGGATGACACGACCGGGATTCTGTAAAACATTCCCAGCTAGGGGCTAGATGTGTTAGGTTAGTTTAGATTACGTTATAGACGTATATAATGATCCCACCGAGAAGTAGGGGCCGTCCCGCCAGGAATGTTGGAAAATACTACATCCGAAATGTTAAGTTGCCTTAGGTTAGAATATATAACGTTATAGACGTATATAATGTCCGCACCGAGACGTACGGGACGACACGACCGGGATTCTGAAAAACATTCCCAGCTAGGGGCTAGATGTGTTAGGTTACGTTATATTACGTTATAGACGTATATAATGATCCCAGCGAGAAGTAGGGGCCGACCCGCCAGGAATGTTGGAAAATACTACATCAGAGATGTTAGGTTCCCTCAGGATAGGACATATAACGTTATAGACGTATATAATGTCCGCACCGAGACGTACGGGCCGACACGACCGGGATTTTGTAAAACATTACCAGCGAGGGTCTAGATGGGTTAGGTTAGGTTATATTACGATATAGACGTATATAATGTGCCCACCGAGAAGTAGGAGCCGACCCGCCAGAAATGTTGGAAAATTCTACATCCGAGAAGTTAAGTTGCCTTAGGTTAGGATATATAAATTTATAGACGTATATAATGTCCGCACCGAGACGTACGGGCCGACACGACCGGGATTTTGTAAAACATTAGCAGCGAGGGTCTAGATGGCTTAGGTTAGGTTATATTACGATATAAACGTATATAATGTGCCCACCGAGAAGTAGGAGCCGACCCGCCAGGAATGTTGGAAAATACTACATCCGAGATGTTAAGTTGCCTTAGGTTAGGATATATAAATTTATAGACGTATTTAATGTCCGCACCGAGACGTACGGGAAGACATGAACGGGATTATGTGAAACATTACCAGCGAGGGTCTAGGTGGGTTAGGTTAGGTTATATTACGTTATAGACGTATATAATGTTCCCACCGAGAAGTAGGGACCGACCCGCCAGGAATGTTGGAAAATACTGCATCCGAGATGTTAGGTTCACTTAGGTTAGGACATATAACGTTATAGACGTATATAATGTCCGCACCGAGACGTACGGGACGACACGACCGGGATTCTGTAAAACATTCCCAGCTAGGGGCTAGATGTGTTAGGTTAGCTTATATTACGTTATAGACGTATATAATGATCCCACCGAGAATTAGGGGCCGACCCGCCAGGAATGTTGGAAAATACTACATCCGAGATGCTAGGTTCCCCTAGGTTAGGATATATAACGTTATAGACGTATATAATGTCCTCACCGACATGTACGGGCCGACACGACCGGGATTTTGTAAAACATTACCAGCGAGGGTCTAGATGGCTTAGGTTAGGTTATATTACGATATAGACCTATATAATGTGCCCACCGAGAAGTAGGGGCCGACCCGCCAGGAATGTTGGAAAATACTACATCCGAGATGTTAGGTTCACTTAGGTTAGGACATATAACGTTATAGACGCATATAATGTCCGCACCGAGACGTACGGGATGACACGACCGGGATTCTGTAAAACATTCCCAGCTAGGGGCTAGATGTGTTAGGTTAGTTTATATTACGTTATAGACGTATATAATGTTCCCACCGAGAAGTAGGGGCCGACCCGCCAGAAATGTTGGAAAATTCTACATCCGAGATGTTAAGTTGCCTTAGGTTAGGATATATAAATTTATAGACGTATATAATATCCGCACCGAGACGTACGGGCCGACACGACCGGGATTTTGTAAAACATTACCAGCGAGGGTCTAGATGGGTTAGGTTAGGTTATATTACGATATAGACGTATATAGTGTGCCCACCGAGAAGTAGGGGCCGACCCGCCAGGAGTGTTGGAAAATACTACATCCGAGATGTTAGGTTCCCTTAGGTTAGGATATATAAATTTATAGACGTATATAATGTCCGCACCGAGACGTACAGGAAGACAGGAACGGGATTCTGTGAAACATTACCAGCGAGGGTCTAGGTGGGTTAGGTTAGGTTATATTACGTTATAGACGTATATAATGTTCCCACCGAGAAGTAGGGGCCGACCCGCCAGAAATGTTGGAAAATTCTACATCCGAGATGTTAAGTTGCCTTAGGTTAGGATATATAACGTTATAGACGTATATAATGTCCGCACCGAGACGTACGGGACGACACGACCGGGATTCTGTAAAACATTCCCAGCTAGGGGCTAGATGTGTTAGGTTAGGTTATATTACGTTATAGACGTATATAATGTTCCCACCGAGAAGTAGGGACCGACCCGCCAGGAATGTTGGAAAATACTACATCCGAGATGTTAGGTTCACTTAGGTTAGGACATATAACGTTATAGACGTATATAATGTCCGCACCGAGACGTACGGGACGACACGACCGGGATTCTGTAAAACATTCCCAGCTAGGGGCTAGATGTGTTAGGTTAGGTTATATTACGTTATAGACGTATATAATGTTCCCACCGAGAAGTAGGGACCGACCCGCCAGGAATGTTGGAAAATACTACATCCGAGATGTTAGGTTCACTTAGGTTAGGACATATAACGTTATAGACGTATATAATGTCCGCACCGAGACGTACGGGCCGACACGACCGGGATTTTGTAAAACATTACCAGCGAGGGTCTAGATGGGTTAGGTTAGGTTATATTACGATATAGACGTATATAATGTGCCCACCGAGAAGTAGGAGCCGACCCGCCAGAAATGTTGGAAAATTCTACATCCGAGAAGTTAAGTTGCCTTAGGTTAGGATATATAAATTTATAGACGTATATAATGTCCGCACCGAGACGTACGGGCCGACACGACCGGGATTTTGTAAAACATTAGCAGCGAGGGTCTAGATGGCTTAGGTTAGGTTATATTACGATATAGACGTATATAATGTGCCCACCGAGAAGTAAGGGCCGACCCGCCAGGAATGTTGGAAAATACTACATCCGAGATGTTAAGTTGCCTTAGGTTAGGATATATAAATTGATAGACGTATATAATGTCCGCACCGAGACGTACGGGCCGACACGACCGGGATTTTGTAAAACATTACCAGCGGGGGTCTAGATGGGTTAGGTTAGGTTATATTTCGATATAGACGTATATAGTGTGCCCACCGAGAAGTAGGGGCCGACCCGCCAGGAATGTTGGAAAATACTACATCCGAGATGTTAGGTTCCCTTAGGTTAGGATATATAAATTTATAGACGTATATAATGTACGCACCGAGACGTACGGGCCGACACGACCGGGATTTTGTAAAACATTACCAGCGAGGGTCTAGATGGGTTAGGTTAGGTTATATTACGTTATGGACGTGTATAATGATCCCAGCGGGAAGTAGGGGCCGACCCGCCAGGAATGTTGGAAAATACTACATCCGAGATGTTAGGTTCCCTCAGGATAGGATATATAAAGTTATAGACGTATATGAGGTCCCCACGGAAAAGTACGGACCGACACGACCGGGATTTTGTAAAACATTACCAGCGAGGGTCTAGATGGGTTAGGTTAGATTATATTACGTTATAGACGTATATAATGATCCCACCGAGAAGTAGGGGCCGACCCGCCAGGAATGTTGGAAAATACTACATCCGAGATGTTAGGTTCCCTTAGGTTAGGATATATAACGTTATAGACGTATATAATGTCCTCACCGACATGTACGGGCCGACACGACCGGGATTTTGTAAAACATTACCAGCGAGGGTCTAGATGGCTTAGGTTAGGTTATATTACGATATAGACGTATATAATGTGCCCACCGAGATGTAGGGGCCGACCCGCCAGGAATGTTGGAAAATACTACATCCGAGATGTTAGGTTCCCTTAGGTTAGGATATATAAATTAATAGACGTATATAATGTCCGCACCGAGACGTACGGGAAGACATGAACGGGATTCTGTGAAACATTACCAGCGAGGGTCTAGATGGGTTCGGTTAGGTTATATTACGATATAGACTTATATAATGTGCCCACCGAGAAGTAGGGGCCGACCCGCCAGGAATGTTGGAAAATACTACATCCGAGATGTTAGGTTTACTTAGGTTAGGATATATAACGTTATAGACGTATATAATGTCCGCACCGAGACGTACGGGACGACACGACCGGGATTCTGTAAAACATTCCCAGCTAGGGGCTAGATGTGTTAGGTTAGTTTATATTACGTTATAGACGTATATAATGATCCCACCGAGCAGTAGGGGCCGACCCGCCAGGAATGTTGGAAAATACTACATCCGAGATGTTAGGTTCCCTTAGGTTAGGATATATAACTTTATAGACGTATATAATGTCCGCACCGAGACGTACGGGACGACACGAACGGGATTCTGTAAAACATTCCCAGCTAGGGGCTAGATGTGTTACGTTAGGTTATATTACGTTATAGACGTATATAATGATCCCACCGAGAATTGGCGCCGACGCGCCAGGAATGCTGTGAAATACTACATCCGAGATGTTAGGTTCCCTTAGGTTAGGATATATAAATTTATAGACGTATATAATGTCCGCACCGAGACCTACGGGAAGACATGAACGGGATTCTGTGAAACATTACCAGCGTGGGTCTAGGTGGGTTAGGTTAGGTTATATTACGTTATAGACGTATATATTGTTCCCACCGAGAAGTAGGGGCCGACCCGCCAGAAATGTTGGAAAATTCTACATCCGAGATGTTAAGTTGCCTTAGGTTAGGATATATAAATTTATAGACGTATATAATGTCCGCACCGAGACGTACGGGCCGACACGACCGGGATTTTGTAAAACATTACCAGCGAGGGTCTAGATGGCTTAGGTTAGGTTATATTACGATATAGACGTATATAATGTGCCCACCGAGAAGTAGGGGCCGACCCGCCAGGAATGTTGAAAAATACTACATCCGAGATGTTAAGTTGCCTTAGGTTAGGATATATAGATTGATAGACGTATATAATGTCCGCACCGAGACGTACGGGAAGACATGAACGGGATTCTGTGAAACATTACCAGCGAGGGTCTAGGTGGGTTAGGTTAGGTTATATTACGTTATAGACGTATATAATGTTCCCACCGAGAAGTAGGGGCCGACCCGCCAGAAATGTTGGAAAATACTACATCCGAGATGTTAGGTTCCCTTAGGTTAGGATATATAAATTAATAGACGTATATAATGTCCGCACCGAGACGTACGGGAAGACATGAACGGGATTATGTGAAACATTACCAGCGAGGGTCTAGGTGGGTTAGGTTAGGTTATATTACGTTATAGACGTATATAATGTTCCCACCGTGAAGTAGGGACCGACCCGCCAGGAATGATGGAAAATACTACATCCGAGATGTTAGGTTCACTTAGGTTAGGACATATAACGTTATAGACGTATATAATGTCCGCACCGAGACGTACGGGACGACACGACCGGGATTCTGTAAAACATTCCCAGCTAGGGGCTAGATGTGTTAGGTTAGTTTATATTACGTTATAGACGTATATAATGATCCCACCGAGCAGTAGGGGCCGACCCGCCAGGAATGTTGGAAAATACTACATCCGAGATGTTAGGTTCCCTTAGGTTAGGATATATAAAATTATAGACGTATATAATGTCCGCACCGAGACGTACGGGCCGACACGACCGGGATTTTGTAAAACATTACCAGCGAGGGTCTAGATGGCTTAGGTTAGGTTATATTACGATATAGACGTATATAATGTGCCCACCGAGGAGTAGGAGCCGACTCGCCAGGAATGTTGGAAAATACTACATCCGAGATGTTAAGTTGCCTTAGGTTAGGATATATAAATTTATAGACGTATTTAATGTCCGCACCGAGACGTACGGGCCGACACGACTGGGATTTTGTAAAACATTACCAGCGAGGGTCTAGATTGGTTAGGTTAGGTTATATTACGATTTAGACGTATATAATGTGCCCACCGAGAAGTAGGGGCCGACCCGCCAGGAATGTTGGAAAATACTACATCCGAGATGTTAGGTTCCCTCAGGATAGGATATATAAAGTTATAGACGTATATGAGGTCCCCACGGAAAAGTACGGACCGACACGACCGGGATTTTGTAAAACATTACCAGCGAGGGTCTAGATGGGTTAGGTTAGATTATATTACGTTATAGACGTATATAATGATCCCACCGAGAAGTAGGGGCCGACCCGCCAGGAATGTTGGAAAATACTACATCCGAGATGTTAGGTTCCCTTAGGTTAGGATATATAACGTTATAGACGTATATAATGTCCTCACCGACATGTACGGGCCGACACGACCGGGATTTTGTAAAACATTACCAGCGAGGGTCTAGATGGCTTAGGTTAGGTTATATTACGATATAGACGTATATAATGTGCCCACCGAGATGTAGGGGCCGACCCGCCAGGAATGTTGGAAAATACTACATCCGAGATGTTAGGTTCCCTTAGGTTAGGATATATAAATTAATAGACGTATATAATGTCCGCACCGAGACGTACGGGAAGACATGAACGGGATTCTGTGAAACATTACCAGCGAGGGTCTAGATGGGTTCGGTTAGGTTATATTACGATATAGACTTATATAATGTGCCCACCGAGAAGTAGGGGCCGACCCGCCAGGAATGTTGGAAAATACTACATCCGAGATGTTAGGTTTACTTAGGTTAGGATATATAACGTTATAGACGTATATAATGTCCTCACCGAGATGTACGGTCCGACACGACCGGGATTTTGTATAACATTACCAGCGAGGGTCTGGATGGGTTAAGTCAGGTTATATTACGATATAGACGTATATAATGTGCCCACCTAGAAGTAGGGGCCGACCCGCCAGGAATGTTGGAAAATACTACATCCGAGATGTTAGGTTCTCTTAGGTTAGGGTATATAACGTTATAGACGTATATAATGTCTCCACCGAGAAGTACGGGCAGACACGACCGGGATTTTGTAAAACATTACCAGCGAGGGTCTAGATGGGTTAGGTTAGGTTATATTACGATATAAACGTATATAATGTGCCCACCGAGAAGTAGGAGCCGACTCGCCAGGAATGTTGGAAAATACTACATCCGAGATGTTAAGTTGCCTTAGGTTAGGATATATAAATTTATAGACGTATTTAATGTCCGCACCGAGACGTACGGGAAGACATGAACGGGATTATGTGAAACATTACCAGCGAGGGTCTAGGTGGGTTAGGTTAGGTTATATTACGTTATAGACGTATATAATGTTCCCACCGAGAAGCAGGGACCGACCCGCCAGGAATGTTGGAAAATACTACATCCGAGATGTTAGGTTCACTTAGGTTAGGATATATAAATTAATAGACGTATATAATGTCCGCACCGAGACGTACGGGAAGACATGAACGGGATTATGTGAAACATTACCAGCGAGGGTCTAGGTGGGTTAGGTTAGGTTATATTACGTTATAGACGTATATAATGTTCCCACCGTGAAGTAGGGACCGACCCGCCAGGAATGATGGAAAATACTACATCCGAGATGTTAGGTTCACTTAGGTTAGGACATATAACGTTATAGACGTATATAATGTCCGCACCGAGACGTACGGGACGACACGACCGGGATTCTGTAAAACATTCCCAGCTAGGGGCTAGATGTGTTAGGTTAGTTTATATTACGTTATAGACGTATATAATGATCCCACCGAGCAGTAGGGGCCGACCCGCCAGGAATGTTGGAAAATACTACATCCGAGATGTTAGGTTCCCTTAGGTTAGGATATATAAAATTATAGACGTATATAATGTCCGCACCGAGACGTACGGGCCGACACGACCGGGATTTTGTAAAACATTACCAGCGAGGGTCTAGATGGCTTAGGTTAGGTTATATTACGATATAGACGTATATAATGTGCCCACCGAGGAGTAGGAGCCGACTCGCCAGGAATGTTGGAAAATACTACATCCGAGATGTTAAGTTGCCTTAGGTTAGGATATATAAATTTATAGACGTATTTAATGTCCGCACCGAGACGTACGGGCCGACACGACTGGGATTTTGTAAAACATTACCAGCGAGGGTCTAGATTGGTTAGGTTAGGTTATATTACGATTTAGACGTATATAATGTGCCCACCGAGAAGTAGGGGCCGACCCGCCAGGAATGTTGGAAAATACTACATCCGAGATGTTAGGTTCCCTCAGGATAGGATATATAAAGTTATAGACGTATATGAGGTCCCCACGGAAAAGTACGGACCGACACGACCGGGATTTTGTAAAACATTACCAGCGAGGGTCTAGATGGGTTAGGTTAGATTATATTACGTTATAGACGTATATAATGATCCCACCGAGAAGTAGGGGCCGACCCGCCAGGAATGTTGGAAAATACTACATCCGAGATGTTAGGTTCCCTTAGGTTAGGATATATAACGTTATAGACGTATATAATGTCCTCACCGACATGTACGGGCCGACACGACCGGGATTTTGTAAAACATTACCAGCGAGGGTCTAGATGGCTTAGGTTAGGTTATATTACGATATAGACGTATATAATGTGCCCACCGAGATGTAGGGGCCGACCCGCCAGGAATGTTGGAAAATACTACATCCGAGATGTTAGGTTCCCTTAGGTTAGGATATATAAATTAATAGACGTATATAATGTCCGCACCGAGACGTACGGGAAGACATGAACGGGATTCTGTGAAACATTACCAGCGAGGGTCTAGATGGGTTCGGTTAGGTTATATTACGATATAGACTTATATAATGTGCCCACCGAGAAGTAGGGGCCGACCCGCCAGGAATGTTGGAAAATACTACATCCGAGATGTTAGGTTTACTTAGGTTAGGATATATAACGTTATAGACGTATATAATGTCCTCACCGAGATGTACGGTCCGACACGACCGGGATTTTGTATAACATTACCAGCGAGGGTCTGGATGGGTTAAGTCAGGTTATATTACGATATAGACGTATATAATGTGCCCACCTAGAAGTAGGGGCCGACCCGCCAGGAATGTTGGAAAATACTACATCCGAGATGTTAGGTTCTCTTAGGTTAGGGTATATAACGTTATAGACGTATATAATGTCTCCACCGAGAAGTACGGGCAGACACGACCGGGATTTTGTAAAACATTACCAGCGAGGGTCTAGATGGGTTAGGTTAGGTTATATTACGATATAAACGTATATAATGTGCCCACCGAGAAGTAGGAGCCGACTCGCCAGGAATGTTGGAAAATACTACATCCGAGATGTTAAGTTGCCTTAGGCTAGGATATATAAATTTATAGACGTATTTAATGTCCGCACCGAGACGTACGGGAAGACATGAACGGGATTATGTGAAACATTACCAGCGAGGGTCTAGGTGGGTTAGGTTAGGTTATATTACGTTATAGACGTATATAATGTTCCCACCGAGAAGCAGGGACCGACCCGCCAGGAATGTTGGAAAATACTACATCCGAGATGTTAGGTTCACTTAGGTTAGGACATATAACGTTATAGACGTATATAATGTCCGCACCGAGACGTACGGGACGACACGACCGGGATTCTGTAAAACATTCCCAGCTAGGGGCTAGATGTGTTAGGTTAGTTTATATTACGTTATAGACGTATATAATGATCCCACCGAGCAGTAGGGGCCGACCCGCCAGGAATGTTGGAAAATACTACATCCGAGATGTTAGGTTCCCTTAGGTTAGGATATATAACTTTATAGACGTATATAATGTCCGCACCGAGACGTACGGGACGACACGAACGGGATTCTGTAAAACATTCCCAGCTAGGGGCTAGATGTGTTACGTTAGGTTATATTACGTTATAGACGTATATAATGATCCCACCGAGAATTGGCGCCGACGCGCCAGGAATGCTGTGAAATACTACATCCGAGATGTTAGGTTCCCTTAGGTTAGGATATATAAATTTATAGACGTATATAATGTCCGCACCGAGACCTACGGGAAGACATGAACGGGATTCTGTGAAACATTACCAGCGTGGGTCTAGGTGGGTTAGGTTAGGTTATATTACGTTATAGACGTATATATTGTTCCCACCGAGAAGTAGGGGCCGACCCGCCAGAAATGTTGGAAAATTCTACATCCGAGATGTTAAGTTGCCTTAGGTTAGGATATATAAATTTATAGACGTATATAATGTCCGCACCGAGACGTACGGGCCGACACGACCGGGATTTTGTAAAACATTACCAGCGAGGGTCTAGATGGCTTAGGTTAGGTTATATTACGATATAGACGTATATAATGTGCCCACCGAGAAGTAGGGGCCGACCCGCCAGGAATGTTGGAAAATACTACATCCGAGATGTTAAGTTGCCTTAGGTTAGGATATATAAATTGATAGACGTATATAATGTCCGCACCGAGACGTACGGGAAGACATGAACGGGATTCTGTGAAACATTACCAGCGAGGGTCTAGGTGGGTTAGGTTAGGTTATATTACGTTATAGACGTATATAATGTTCCAACCGAGAAGTAGGGGCCGACCCGCCAGGAATGTTGGAAAATACCACATCCGAGATGTTAGGTTCCCTCAGGATAGGATATATAAAGTAATAGACGTATATGAGGTCCCCAAGGAAAAGTACGGACCGACACGACCGGGATTTTGTAAAACGTTACCAGCGAGGGTCTAGATGGGTTAGGTTAGGTTATATTACGATATAAACGTATATAATGTGCCCACCGAGGAGTAGGAGCCGACTCGCCAGGAATGTTGGAAAATACTACATCCGAGATGTTAAGTTGCCTTAGGTTAGGATATATAAATTTATAGACGTATTTAATGTCCGCACCGAGACGTACGGGCCGACACGACCGGGATTTTGTAAAACATTACCAGCGAGGGTCTAGATGGGTTAGGTTAGGTTATATTACGATATAGACGTATATACTGTGCCCACCTAGAAGTAGGGGCCGACCCGCCAGGAATGTTGGAAAATACTACATCCGAGATGTTAGGTTCCCTTAGGTTAGGATATATAAATTAATAGACGTATATAATGTCCGCACCGAGACGTACGGGAAGACATGAACGGGATTATGTGAAACATTACCAGCGAGGGTCTAGGTGGGTTAGGTTAGGTTATATTACGTTATAGACGTATATAATGTTCCCACCGTGAAGTAGGGACCGACCCGCCAGGAATGATGGAAAATACTACATCCGAGATGTTAGGTTCACTTAGGTTAGGACATATAACGTTATAGACGTATATAATGTCCGCACCGAGACGTACGGGACGACACGACCGGGATTCTGTAAAACATTCCCAGCTAGGGGCTAGATGTGTTAGGTTAGTTTATATTACGTTATAGACGTATATAATGATCCCACCGAGCAGTAGGGGCCGACCCGCCAGGAATGTTGGAAAATACTACATCCGAGATGTTAGGTTCCCTTAGGTTAGGATATATAAAATTATAGACGTATATAATGTCCGCACCGAGACGTACGGGCCGACACGACCGGGATTTTGTAAAACATTACCAGCGAGGGTCTAGATGGCTTAGGTTAGGTTATATTACGATATAGACGTATATAATGTGCCCACCGAGGAGTAGGAGCCGACTCGCCAGGAATGTTGGAAAATACTACATCCGAGATGTTAAGTTGCCTTAGGTTAGGATATATAAATTTATAGACGTATTTAATGTCCGCACCGAGACGTACGGGCCGACACGACTGGGATTTTGTAAAACATTACCAGCGAGGGTCTAGATTGGTTAGGTTAGGTTATATTACGATTTAGACGTTTATAATGTGCCCACCGAGAAGTAGGGGCCGACCCGCCAGGAATGTTGGAAAATACTACATCCGAGATGTTAGGTTCCCTTAGGTAAGGATATATAAATTAATAGACGTATATAATGTCCGCACCCAGACGTACGGGAAGACATGAACGGGATTATGTGAAACATTACCAGCGAGGGTCTAGGTGGGTTAGGTTAGGTTATACTACGTTATAGACGTATATAATGTTCCCACCGAGAAGTAGGGACCGACCCGCCAGGAATGATGGAAAATACTACATCCGAGATGTTAGGTTCACTTAGGTTAGGACATATAACGTTATAGACGTATATAATATCCGCACCGAGACGTACGGGACGACACGACCGGGATTCTGTAAAACATTCCCAGCTAGGGGCTAGATGTGTTAGGTTAGTTTATATTACGTTATAGACGTATATAATGATCCCACCGAGCAGTAGGGGCCGACCCGCCAGGAATGTTGGAAAATACTACAGCCGAGATGTTAGGTTCCCTTAGGTTAGGATATATAAATTTATAGACGTATATAATGTCTGCACCGAGACGTACGGGCCGACCCGACCGGGATTTTGTAAAACATTACCAGCGAGGGTCTAGATGGCTTAGGTTAGGTTATATTACGATATAGACGTATATAATGTGCCCACCGAGAAGTAGGGGCCGACCCGCCAGGAATGTTGGAAAATACTACATCCGAGATGTTAAGTTGCCTTAGGTTAGGATATATAAATTGATAGACGTATATAATGTCCGCACCGAGACGTACGGGCCGACACGACCGGGATTCTGTAAAACATTCCCAGCTAGGAGCTAGATGTGTTAGGTTAGTTTATATTACGTTATAGACGTATATAATGATCCCACTGAGAAGTAGGGGCCGTCCCGCCAGGAATGTTGGAAAATACTACATCCGAGATGTTAAGTTGCTTTAGGTTAGAATATATAACGTTATAGACGTATATAATGTCCGCACCGAGACGAACGGGACGACACGACCGGGATTCTGAAAAACATTCCCAGCTAGGGGCTAGATGTGTTAGGTTAGGTTATATTACGTTATAGACGTATATAATGATCCCAGCGAGAAGTAGGGGCCGACCCGCCAGGAATGTTGGAAAATACTACATCCGAGATGTTAAGTTGCCTTAGGTTAGAATATATAACGTTATAGACGTATATAATGTCCGCACCGAGACGAACGGGACGACACGACCGGGATTCTGAAAAACATTCCCAGCTAGGGGCTAGATGTGTTAGGTTAGGTTATATTACGTTATAGACGTATATAATGATCCCAGCGAGAAGTAGGGGCCGACCCGCCAGGAATGTTGGAAAATACTACATCCGAGATGTTAGGTTCCCTCAGGATAGGATATATAAAGTTATAGACGTATATGAGGTCCCCAAGGAAAAGTACGGACCGACACGACCGGGATTTTGTAAAACATTACCAGCGAGGGTCTAGATGGGTTAGGTTAGGTTATATTACGATATAAACGTATATAATGTGCCCACCGAGGAGTAGGAGCCGACCCGCCAGGAAAGTTGAAAAATACTACATCCGAGATGTTAGATTCTCTTAGGTTAGGATATATAAATTTATAGACGTATATAATGTCCCCTCCGAGAAGTACGCGCAGACACGACCGGGATTTTGTAAAACATTACCAGCGATGGTCTAGATGGGTTAGGTTAGGTTATATTACGATATAGACCTATATAATGTGCCCACCGAGAAGTAGGGGCCGACCCGCCAGGAATGTTGGAAAATACTACATCCGAGATATTAGGTTCCCTTAGGTTAGGATATATAAATTAATAGACGTATATAATGTCCGCACCGAGACGTACGGGAAGACATGAACGGGATTCTGTGAAACATTACCAGCGAGGGTCTAGGTGGGTTAGGTTAGGTTATATTACGATATAGACGTATATAATGTGCCCACCGAGAAGTAGGGGCCGACCCGCCAGGAATGTTGGAAAAAAGTACATCCGAGATGTTAGGTTCCCTCAGGTTAGGATATATAAAGTTATAGACGTATATGAGGTCCCCACTTGAAAAGTACGGGCCGACACGACCGGGATTTTGTAAAACATTACCAGCGAGGGTCTAGATGGGTTAGGTTAGGTTATATTACGATATAGACGTATATAATGTGCCCACCTAGAAGTAGGGGCCGACCCGCCAGGACTGTTGGAAAATACTACATCCGAGATGTTAGGTTCTCTTAGGTTAGGGTATACAACGTTATAGACGTATATAATGTCTCCACCGAGAAGTACGGGCAGACACGACCGGGATTTTGTAAAACATTACCAGCGATTGTCTAGATGGGTTAGGTTAGGTTATATTACGATATAGATCTATATAATGTGCCCACCGAGAAGTAGGGGCCGACCCGCCAGGAATGTTGGAAAATACTACATCCGAGATGTTAGGTTCCCTTAGGTTAGGATATATAAATTAATAGACGTATATAATGTCCGCACCGAGACGTACGGGAAGACATGAACGGGATTCTGTGAAACATTACCAGCGAGGGTCTAGGTCGGTTAGGTTAGGTTATATTACGATATAGACGTATATAATGTGCCCACCGAGAAGTAGGGGCCGACCCGCCAGGAATGTTGGAAAATACTACATCCGAGACGTTAGGTTCACTTAGGTTAGGATATATAACGTTATAGACGTATATAATGTCCTCACCGAGATGTACGGGCCGACACGACCGGGATTTTGTAAAACATTACCAGCGAGGGTCTAGATGGGTTAGGTTAGGTTATATTACGATATAGACGTATATAATGTGCCCACCGAGAAGTAGGTGCCGACCCGCCAGGAATGTTGGAAAATACTACATCCGAGATATTAGGTTCCCTTAGGTTAGGATATATAAATTTATAGACGTATATAATGTCCGCACCGAGACGTACGGGAAGACATGAACGGGATTATGTGAAACATTACCAGCGAGGGTCTAGGTGGGTTAGGTTAGGTTATACTACGTTATAGACGTATATAATGTTCCCACCGAGAAGTAGGGACCGACCCGCCAGGAATGATGGAAAATACTACATCCGAGATGTTAGGTTCACTTAGGTTAGGACATATAACGTTATAGACGTATATAATGTCCGCACCGAGACGTACGGGACGACACGACCGGGATTCTGTAAAACATCCCCAGCTAGGGGCTAGATGTGTTAGGTTAGGTTATATTACTCTATAGACGTATATAATGATCCCACCGAGAAGTAGGGGCCGACCCGCCAGGAATGTTGGAAAATACTACATCTGAGATGTTAGGTTCCCTTAGGTTAGGATATATAAATTTATAGACGTATATAATGTCCGCACCGAGACGTACAGGAAGACAGGAACGGGATTCTGTGAAACATTACCAGCGAGGGTCTAGGTGGGTTAGGTTAGGTTATATAACGTTACAGACGTATATAATGTCCTCACCGAGATGTACGGGCCGACACGACCGGGATTTTGTAAGACATTACTAGCGAGGGTCTGGATGGGTTAGGGTATGTTATATTACGTTATAGACGTATATAATGTTCCCACCGAGAAGTAGGGGCCGACCCGCCAGAAATGTTGGAAAATTCTACATCCGAGATGTTAAGTTGCCTTAGGTTAGGATATATAACGTTATAGACGTATATAATGTCCGCACCGAGACGTACGGGACGACACGACCGGGATTCTGTAAAACATTCCCAGCTAGGGGCTAGATGTGTTAGGTTAGGTTATATTACGTTATAGACGTATATAATGATCTCACCGAGAAGTAGGGGCCGACCCGACAGGAATGTTGGAAAATACTACATCCGAGGTGTTAGGTTCCCTTAGGTTCGGATATATAACGTTATAGACGTATATAATGTCCCCACCGAGACGTACGGGCCGACACGACCGGGATTTTGTAAAACATTACCAGCGAGGGTCTAGATGGGTTAGGTTAGGTTATATTACGATATAGACGTATATAATGTGCCCACCGAGAAGTAGGAGCCGACTCGCCAGGAATGTTGGAAAATACTACATCCGAGAAATTAGGTTCCCTTAGGTTAGGATATATAACGTTATAGACGTATATAATGTCCGCACCGAGACGTACGGGAAGACATGAACGGGATTATGTGAAACATTACCAGCGAGGGTCTAGGTGGGTTAGGTTAGGTTATATTACGTTATAGACGTATATAATGTTCCCACCGAGAAGTAGGGACCGACCCGCAAGGAATGTTAGAAAATACTACATCCGAGATGTTAGGTTCACTTAGGTTAGGACATATAACGTTATAGACGTATATAATGTCCGCACCGAGACGTACGGGACGACACGACCGGGATTCTGTAAAACATTCCCAGCTAGGGGCTAGATGTGTTAGGTTAGGTTATATTACGTTATAGACGTATATAATGATCCCACCGAGAAGTAGGGGCCGACCCGCCAGGAATGTTGGAAAATACTACATCCGAGATGTTAGGTTCCCTTAGGTTCTGATATATAACGTTATAGACGTATATAATGTCCCCACCGAGAAGTACGGGCAGACACGACCGGGATTTTGTAAAACATTACCAGCGAGGGTCTAGATGGGTTAGGTTAGGTTATATTACGTTATAGACGTATATAATGTTCCCACCGAGATGTAGGGGCCGACCCGCCAGAAATGTTGGAAAATTCTACATCCGAGATGTTAAGTTGCCTTAGGTTAGGATACATAACGTTATAAACGTATATGATGTCCGCACCGAGACGTACGGGACGACACGACCGGGATTCTGTAAAACATTCCCAGCTAGGGGCTAGATGTGTTAGGTTAGGTTATATTACGTTATAGACGTATATAATGATCCCACCGAGAAGTAGGGGCCGACCCGCCAGGAATGTTGGAAAATACTACATCCGAGATGCTAGGTTCCCTTAGGTTAGGATATATAACGTTATAGACGTATATAATGTCCTCACCGACATGTACGGGCCGACACGACCGGGATTTTGTAAAACATTACCAGCGAGGGTCTAGATGGCTTAGGTTAGGTTATATTACGATATAGACCTATATAATGTGCCCACCGAGAAGTAGGGGCCGTCCCGCCAGGAATGTTGGAAAATACTACATCCGAGACGTTAAGTAGCCTTAGGTTAGTATATATAACGTTATAGACGTATATAATGTCCGCACCGAGACGTACAGGAAGACAGGAACGGGATTCTGTGAAACATTACCAGCGAGGGTCTAGGTGGGTTAGGTTAGGTTATATTACGTTATAGACGTATATAATGTTCCCACCGAGAAGTAGGGGCCGACCCGCCAGAAATGTTGGAAAATTCTACATCCGAGATGTTAAGTTGCCTTAGGTTAGGATATATAACGTTATAGACGTATATAATGTCCGCACCGAGACGTACGGGACGACACGACCGGGATTTTGTAAAACATTCCCAGCTAGGGGCTAGATGTGTTAGGTTAGTTTATATTACGTTATAGACGTATATAATGATCCCACCGAGCAGTAGGGGCCGACCCGCCAGGAATGTTGGAAAATACTACATCCGAGATGTTAAGTTGCCTTAGGTTAGGATATATAAATTGATAGACGTATATAATGTCCGCACCGAGACGTACGGGAAGACATGAACGGGATTCTGTGAAACATTACCAGCGAGGGTCTAGGTGGGTTAGGTTAGGTTATATTACGTTATAGACGTATATAATGTTCCAACCGAGAATTAGGGGCCGACCCGCCAGGAATGTTGGAAAATACCACATCCGAGATGTTAGGTTCCCTCAGGATAGGATATATAAAGTAATAGACGTATATGAGGTCCCCAAGGAAAAGTACGGACCGACACGACCGGGATTTTGTAAAACGTTACCAGCGAGGGTCTAGATGGGTTAGGTTAGGTTATATTACGATATAAACGTATATAATGTCCCCACCGAGGAGTAGGAGCCGACTCGCCAGGAATGTTGGAAAATACTACATCCGAGATGTTAAGTTGCCTTAGGTTAGGATATATAAATTTATAGACGTATTTAATGTCCGCACCGAGACGTACGGGCCGACACGACCGGGATTTTGTAAAACATTACCAGCGAGGGTCTAGATGGGTTAGGTTAGGTTATATTACGATATAGACGTATATAATGTGCCCACCTAGAAGTAGGGGCCGACCCGCCAGGAATGTTGGAAAATACTACATCCGAGATGTTAGGTTCCCTTAGGTTAGGATATATAAATTAATAGACGTATATAATGTCCGCACCGAGACGTACGGGAAGACATGAACGGGATTATGTGAAACATTACCAGCGAGGGTCTAGGTGGGTTAGGTTAGGTTATATTACGTTATAGACGTATATAATGTTCCCACCGTGAAGTAGGGACCGACCCGCCAGGAATGATGGAAAATACTACATCCGAGATGTTAGGTTCACTTAGGTTAGGACATATAACGTTATAGACGTATATAATGTCCGCACCGAGACGTACGGGACGACACGACCGGGATTCTGTAAAACATTCCCAGCTAGGGGCTAGATGTGTTAGGTTAGTTTATATTACGTTATAGACGTATATAATGATCCCACCGAGCAGTAGGGGCCGACCCGCCAGGAATGTTGGAAAATACTACATCCGAGATGTTAGGTTCCCTTAGGTTAGGATATATAAAATTATAGACGTATATAATGTCCGCACCGAGACGTACGGGCCGACACGACCGGGATTTTGTAAAACATTACCAGCGAGGGTCTAGATGGCTTAGGTTAGGTTATATTACGATATAGACGTATATAATGTGCCCACCGAGGAGTAGGAGCCGACTCGCCAGGAATGTTGGAAAATACTACATCCGAGATGTTAAGTTGCCTTAGGTTAGGATATATAAATTTATAGACGTATTTAATGTCCGCACCGAGACGTACGGGCCGACACGACTGGGATTTTGTAAAACATTACCAGCGAGGGTCTAGATTGGTTAGGTTAGGTTATATTACGATTTAGACGTTTATAATGTGCCCACCGAGAAGTAGGGGCCGACCCGCCAGGAATGTTGGAAAATACTACATCCGAGATGTTAGGTTCCCTTAGGTAAGGATATATAAATTAATAGACGTATATAATGTCCGCACCCAGACGTACGGGAAGACATGAACGGGATTATGTGAAACATTACCAGCGAGGGTCTAGGTGGGTTAGGTTAGGTTATACTACGTTATAGACGTATATAATGTTCCCACCGAGAAGTAGGGACCGACCCGCCAGGAATGATGGAAAATACTACATCCGAGATGTTAGGTTCACTTAGGTTAGGACATATAACGTTATAGACGTATATAATATCCGCACCGAGACGTACGGGACGACACGACCGGGATTCTGTAAAACATTCCCAGCTAGGGGCTAGATGTGTTAGGTTAGTTTATATTACGTTATAGACGTATATAATGATCCCACCGAGCAGTAGGGGCCGACCCGCCAGGAATGTTGGAAAATACTACAGCCGAGATGTTAGGTTCCCTTAGGTTAGGATATATAAATTTATAGACGTATATAATGTCTGCACCGAGACGTACGGGCCGACCCGACCGGGATTTTGTAAAACATTACCAGCGAGGGTCTAGATGGCTTAGGTTAGGTTATATTACGATATAGACGTATATAATGTGCCCACCGAGAAGTAGGGGCCGACCCGCCAGGAATGTTGGAAAATACTACATCCGAGATGTTAAGTTGCCTTAGGTTAGGATATATAAATTGATAGACGTATATAATGTCCGCACCGAGACGTACGGGCCGACACGACCGGGATTCTGTAAAACATTCCCAGCTAGGAGCTAGATGTGTTAGGTTAGTTTATATTACGTTATAGACGTATATAATGATCCCACTGAGAAGTAGGGGCCGTCCCGCCAGGAATGTTGGAAAATACTACATCCGAGATGTTAAGTTGCTTTAGGTTAGAATATATAACGTTATAGACGTATATAATGTCCGCACCGAGACGAACGGGACGACACGACCGGGATTCTGAAAAACATTCCCAGCTAGGGGCTAGATGTGTTAGGTTAGGTTATATTACGTTATAGACGTATATAATGATCCCAGCGAGAAGTAGGGGCCGACCCGCCAGGAATGTTGGAAAATACTACATCCGAGATGTTAAGTTGCCTTAGGTTAGAATATATAACGTTATAGACGTATATAATGTCCGCACCGAGACGAACGGGACGACACGACCGGGATTCTGAAAAACATTCCCAGCTAGGGGCTAGATGTGTTAGGTTAGGTTATATTACGTTATAGACGTATATAATGATCCCAGCGAGAAGTAGGGGCCGACCCGCCAGGAATGTTGGAAAATACTACATCCGAGATGTTAGGTTCCCTCAGGATAGGATATATAAAGTTATAGACGTATATGAGGTCCCCAAGGAAAAGTACGGACCGACACGACCGGGATTTTGTAAAACATTACCAGCGAGGGTCTAGATGGGTTAGGTTAGGTTATATTACGATATAAACGTATATAATGTGCCCACCGAGGAGTAGGAGCCGACCCGCCAGGAAAGTTGAAAAATACTACATCCGAGATGTTAGATTCTCTTAGGTTAGGATATATAAATTTATAGACGTATATAATGTCCCCTCCGAGAAGTACGCGCAGACACGACCGGGATTTTGTAAAACATTACCAGCGATGGTCTAGATGGGTTAGGTTAGGTTATATTACGATATAGACCTATATAATGTGCCCACCGAGAAGTAGGGGCCGACCCGCCAGGAATGTTGGAAAATACTACATCCGAGATATTAGGTTCCCTTAGGTTAGGATATATAAATTAATAGACGTATATAATGTCCGCACCGAGACGTACGGGAAGACATGAACGGGATTCTGTGAAACATTACCAGCGAGGGTCTAGGTGGGTTAGGTTAGGTTATATTACGATATAGACGTATATAATGTGCCCACCGAGAAGTAGGGGCCGACCCGCCAGGAATGTTGGAAAAAAGTACATCCGAGATGTTAGGTTCCCTCAGGTTAGGATATATAAAGTTATAGACGTATATGAGGTCCCCACTTGAAAAGTACGGGCCGACACGACCGGGATTTTGTAAAACATTACCAGCGAGGGTCTAGATGGGTTAGGTTAGGTTATATTACGATATAGACGTATATAATGTGCCCACCTAGAAGTAGGGGCCGACCCGCCAGGACTGTTGGAAAATACTACATCCGAGATGTTAGGTTCTCTTAGGTTAGGGTATACAACGTTATAGACGTATATAATGTCTCCACCGAGAAGTACGGGCAGACACGACCGGGATTTTGTAAAACATTACCAGCGATTGTCTAGATGGGTTAGGTTAGGTTATATTACGATATAGATCTATATAATGTGCCCACCGAGAAGTAGGGGCCGACCCGCCAGGAATGTTGGAAAATACTACATCCGAGATATTAGGTTCCCTTAGGTTAGGATATATAAATTTATAGACGTATATAATGTCCGCACCGAGACGTACGGGAAGACATGAACGGGATTATGTGAAACATTACCAGCGAGGGTCTAGGTGGGTTAGGTTAGGTTATACTACGTTATAGACGTATATAATGTTCCCACCGAGAAGTAGGGACCGACCCGCCAGGAATGATGGAAAATACTACATCCGAGATGTTAGGTTCACTTAGGTTAGGACATATAACGTTATAGACGTATATAATGTCCGCACCGAGACGTACGGGACGACACGACCGGGATTCTGTAAAACATCCCCAGCTAGGGGCTAGATGTGTTAGGTTAGGTTATATTACTCTATAGACGTATATAATGATCCCACCGAGAAGTAGGGGCCGACCCGCCAGGAATGTTGGAAAATACTACATCTGAGATGTTAGGTTCCCTTAGGTTAGGATATATAAATTTATAGACGTATATAATGTCCGCACCGAGACGTACAGGAAGACAGGAACGGGATTCTGTGAAACATTACCAGCGAGGGTCTAGGTGGGTTAGGTTAGGTTATATAACGTTACAGACGTATATAATGTCCTCACCGAGATGTACGGGCCGACACGACCGGGATTTTGTAAGACATTACTAGCGAGGGTCTGGATGGGTTAGGGTATGTTATATTACGTTATAGACGTATATAATGTTCCCACCGAGAAGTAGGGGCCGACCCGCCAGAAATGTTGGAAAATTCTACATCCGAGATGTTAAGTTGCCTTAGGTTAGGATATATAACGTTATAGACGTATATAATGTCCGCACCGAGACGTACGGGACGACACGACCGGGATTCTGTAAAACATTCCCAGCTAGGGGCTAGATGTGTTAGGTTAGGTTATATTACGTTATAGACGTATATAATGATCTCACCGAGAAGTAGGGGCCGACCCGACAGGAATGTTGGAAAATACTACATCCGAGGTGTTAGGTTCCCTTAGGTTCGGATATATAACGTTATAGACGTATATAATGTCCCCACCGAGACGTACGGGCCGACACGACCGGGATTTTGTAAAACATTACCAGCGAGGGTCTAGATGGGTTAGGTTAGGTTATATTACGATATAGACGTATATAATGTGCCCACCGAGAAGTAGGAGCCGACTCGCCAGGAATGTTGGAAAATACTACATCCGAGAAATTAGGTTCCCTTAGGTTAGGATATATAACGTTATAGACGTATATAATGTCCGCACCGAGACGTACGGGAAGACATGAACGGGATTATGTGAAACATTACCAGCGAGGGTCTAGGTGGGTTAGGTTAGGTTATATTACGTTATAGACGTATATAATGTTCCCACCGAGAAGTAGGGACCGACCCGCAAGGAATGTTAGAAAATACTACATCCGAGATGTTAGGTTCACTTAGGTTAGGACATATAACGTTATAGACGTATATAATGTCCGCACCGAGACGTACGGGACGACACGACCGGGATTCTGTAAAACATTCCCAGCTAGGGGCTAGATGTGTTAGGTTAGGTTATATTACGTTATAGACGTATATAATGATCCCACCGAGAAGTAGGGGCCGACCCGCCAGGAATGTTGGAAAATACTACATCCGAGATGTTAGGTTCCCTTAGGTTCTGATATATAACGTTATAGACGTATATAATGTCCCCACCGAGAAGTACGGGCAGACACGACCGGGATTTTGTAAAACATTACCAGCGAGGGTCTAGATGGGTTAGGTTAGGTTATATTACGTTATAGACGTATATAATGTTCCCACCGAGATGTAGGGGCCGACCCGCCAGAAATGTTGGAAAATTCTACATCCGAGATGTTAAGTTGCCTTAGGTTAGGATACATAACGTTATAAACGTATATGATGTCCGCACCGAGACGTACGGGACGACACGACCGGGATTCTGTAAAACATTCCCAGCTAGGGGCTAGATGTGTTAGGTTAGGTTATATTACGTTATAGACGTATATAATGATCCCACCGAGAAGTAGGGGCCGACCCGCCAGGAATGTTGGAAAATACTACATCCGAGATGCTAGGTTCCCTTAGGTTAGGATATATAACGTTATAGACGTATATAATGTCCTCACCGACATGTACGGGCCGACACGACCGGGATTTTGTAAAACATTACCAGCGAGGGTCTAGATGGCTTAGGTTAGGTTATATTACGATATAGACCTATATAATGTGCCCACCGAGAAGTAGGGGCCGTCCCGCCAGGAATGTTGGAAAATACTACATCCGAGATGTTAAGTTGCCTTAGGTTAGGATATATAAATTTATAGACGTATTTAATGTCCGCACCGAGACGTACGGGAAGACATGAACGGGATTATGTGAAACATTACCAGCGAGGGTCTAGATGTGTTAGGTTAGGTTATATTACGTTATAGACGTATATAATGATCCCACCGAGAAGTAGGGGCCGACCCGCCAGGAATGTTGGAAAATACTACATCCGAGATGCTAGGTTCCCTTAGATTAGGATATATAACGTTATAGACGTATATAATGTCCTCACCGACATGTACGGGCCGACACGACCGGGATTTTGTAAAACATTACCAGCGAGGGTCTAGATGGCTTAGGTTAGGTTATATTACGATATAGACCTATATAATGTGCCCACCGAGAAGTAGGGGCCGACCCGCCAGGAATGTTGGAAAATACTACATCCGAGATGTTAGGTTCACTTAGGTTAGGACATATAACGTTATAGACGCATATAATGTCCGCACCGAGACGTACGGGACGGCACGACCGGGATTCTGTAAAACATTCCCAGATAGGGGCTAGATGTGTTAGGTTAGTTTATATTACGTTATAGACGTATATAATGATCCCACCGAGAAGTAGGGGCCGTCCCGCCAGGAATGTTGGAAAATACTACATCCGAGACGTTAAGTTGCCTTAGGTTAGAATATATAACGTTATAGACGTATATAATGTCCGCACCGAGACGTACAGGAAGACAGGAACGGGATTCTGTGAAACATTACCAGCGAGGGTCTAGGTGGGTTAGGTTAGGTTATATTACGTTATAGACGTATATAATGTTCCCACCGAGAAGTAGGGGCCGACCCGCCAGAAATGTTGGAAAATTCTACATCCGAGATGTTAAGTTGCCTTAGGTTAGGATATATAACGTTATAGACGTATATAATGTCCGCACCGAGACGTACGGGCCGACACGACCGGGATTTTGTAAAACATTACCAGCGAGGGTCTAGATGGGTTAGGTTAGGTTATATTACGATATAGACGTATATAGTGTGCCCACCGAGAAGTAGGGGCCGACCCGCCAGGAATGTTGGAAAATACTACATCCGAGATGTTAGGTTCCCTTAGGTTAGGATATATAAATTTATAGACGTATATAATGTCCGCACCGAGACGTACAGGAAGACAGGAACGGGAATCTGTGAAACATTACCAGCGAGGGTCTAGGTGGGTTAGGTTAGGTTATATTACGTTATAGACGTATATAATGTTCCCACCGAGTAGTAGGGGCCGACCCGCCAGAAATGTTGGAAAATTCTACATCCGAGAAGTTAAGTTGCCTTAGGTTAGGATATATAAATTTATAGACGTATATAATGTCCGCACCGAGACGTACGGGCCGACACGACCGGGATTTTGTAAAACATTACCAGCGAGGGTCTAGATGGCTTAGGTTAGGTTATATTACGATATAGACGTATATAATGTGCCCACCGAGAAGTAGGGGCCGACCCGCCAGGAATGTTGAAAAATACTACATCCGAGATGTTAAGTTGCCTTAGGTTAGGATATATAAATTGATAGACGTATATAATGTCCGCACCGAGACGTACGGGAAGACATGAACGGGATTCTGTGAAACATTACCAACGAGGGTCTAGGTGGGTTAGGTTAGGTTATATTACGTTATAGACGTATATAATGTTCCCACCGAGAAGTAGGGGCCGACCCGCCAGAAATGTTGGAAAATTCTACATCCGAGATGTTAAGTTGCCTTAGGTTAGGATATATAATGTTATAGACGTATATAATGTCCGCACCGAGAAGTACGGGGCGACACGACCGGGATTCTGTAAAACACTCCCAGCTAGGGGCTAGATGTGTTAGGTTAGGTTATATTACGCTATAGACGTATATAATGATCCCACCGAGAAGTAGGGGCCGACCCGCCAGGAATGTTGGAAAATACTACATCCGAGATGTTAGGTTCCCTTAGGTTCGGATATATAACGTTATAGACGTATATAATGTCCCCACCGAGAAGTACGGGCAGACACGACCGGGATTTTGTAAAACATTACCAGCGAGGGTCTAGATGGGTTAGGTTAGGTTATATTACGATATAGACCTATATAACGTGCCCACCGAGAAGTAGGGGCCGACCCGCCAGGAATGTTGGAAAATACTACATCCGAGATGTTAGGTTCACTTAGGTTAGGACATATAACGTTATAGACGTATATAATGTCCGCACCGAGACGTACGGGACGACAAGACCGGGATTCTGTAAAACATTCCCAGCTAGGGGCTAGATGTGTTAGGTTAGGTTATATTACGTTATAGACGTATATAATGATCCCAGCGAGAAGTAGGGGCCGACCCGACAGGAATGTTGGAAAATACTACATCCGAGATGTTAGGTTCCCTCAGGATAGGATATATAAAGTTATAGACGTATATGAGGTCCCCACGGAAAAGTACGGACCGACACGACCGGGATTTTGTAAAACATTACCAGCGAGGGTCTAGATGGGTTAGGTTAGGTTATATTACGATATAAACGTATATAATGTGCCCACCGAGAAGTAGGAGCCGACTCGCCAGGAATGTTGGAAAATACTACATCCGAGATGTTAAGTTGCCTTTGGTTTGGATATATAAATTTATAGACGTATTTAATGTCCGCACCGAGACGTACGGGAAGACATGAACGGGATAATGTGAAACATTACCAGCGAGGGTCTAGGTGGGTTAGGTTAGGTTATATTACGTTATAGACGTATATAATGTGCCCACCGAGAAGTAGGGGCCGACCCGCCAGGAATGTTGAAAATTACTACATCCGAGATGTTAAGTTGCCTTAGGTTAGGATATATAACTTTATAGACGTATATAATGTCCGCACCGAGACGTACGGGAAGACATGAACGGGATTCTGTGAAACATTACCAGCGAGGGTCTAGGTGGGTTAGGTTAGGTTATATTACGTTATAGACGTATATAATGTTCCCACCGAGAAGTAGGGGCCGACCCGCCAGAAATGTTGGAAAATTCTACATCCGAGATGTTAAGTTGCCTTAGGTTAGGATATATTACGTTATAGACGTATATAATGTCCGCACCGAGACGCACGGGGCGACACGACCGGGATTCTGTAAAACATCCCCAGCTAGGGGCTAGATGTGTTAGGTTAGGTTATATTACTCTATAGACGTATATAATGATCCCACCGAGAAGTAGGGGCCGACCCGCCAGGAATGTTGGAAAATACTACATCTGAGATGTTAGGTTCCCTTAGGTTAGGATATATAAATTTATAGACGTATATAATGTCCGCACCGAGACGTACAGGAAGACAGGAACGGGATTCTGTGAAACATTACCAGCGAGGGTCTAGGTGGGTTAGGTTAGGTTATATAACGTTACAGACGTATATAATGTCCTCACCGAGATGTACGGGCCGACACGACCGGGATTTTGTAAGACATTACCAGCGAGGGTCTGGATGGGTTAGGGTATGTTATATTACGTTATAGACGTATATAATGTTCCCACCGAGAAGTAGGGGCCGACCCGCCAGAAATGTTGGAAAATTCTACATCCGAGATGTTAAGTTGCCTTAGGTTAGAATATATAACGTTATAGACGTATATAATGTCCGCACCGAGACGTACGGGACGACACGACCGGGATTCTGTAAAACATTCCCAGCTAGGGGCTAGATGTGTTAGGTTAGGTTATATTACGTTATAGACGTATATAATGATCCCACCGAGAAGTAGGGGCCGACCCGCCAGGAATGTTGGAAAATACTACATCCGAGGTGTTAGGTTCCCTTAGGTTCAGATATATAACGTTATAGACGTATATAATGTCCCCACCGAGACGTACGGGCCGACACGACCGGGATTTTGTAAAACATTACCAGCGAGGGTCTAGATGGGTTAGGTTAGGTTATATTACGATATAAACGTATATAATGTGCCCACCGAGAAGTAGGAGCCGACTCGCCAGGAATGTTGGAAAATACTACATCCGAGATGTTAAGTTGCCTTAGGTTAGGATATATAAATTTATAGACGTATTTAATGTCCGCACCGAGACGTACGGGAAGACATGAACGGGATTATGTGAAACATTACCAGCGAGGGTCTAGGTGGGTTAGGTTAGGTTATATTACGTTATAGACGTATATAATGTTCCCACCGAGAAGTAGGGACCGACCCGCAAGGAATGTTGGAAAATACTACATCCGAGATGTTAGGTTCACTTAGGTTAGGACATATAACGTTATAGACGTATATAATGTCCGCACCGAGACGTACGGGACGACACGACCGGGATTCTGTAAAACATTCCCAGCTAGGGGCTAGATGTGTTAGGTTAGGTTATATTACGTTATAGACGTATATAATGATCCCACCGAGAAGTAGGGGCCGACCCGCCAGGAATGTTGGAAAATACTACATCCGAGATGTTAGGTTCCCTTAGGTTCGGATATATAACGTTATAGACGTATATAATGTCCCCACCGAGAAGTACGGGCAGACACGACCGGGATTTTGTAAAACATTACCAGCGAGGGTCTAGATGGGTTAGGTTAGGTTATATTACGATATAGACCTATATAACGTGCCCACCGAGAAGTAGGGGCCGACCCGCCAGGAATGTTGGAAAATACTACATCCGAGATGTTAGGTTCACTTAGGTTAGGACATATAACGTTATAGACGTATATAATGTCCGCACCGAGACGTACGGGACGACACGACCGGGATTCTGTAAAACATTCCCAGCTAGGGGCTAGATGTGTTAGGTTAGTTTATATTACGTTATAGACGTATATAATGTTCCCACCGAGAAGTAGGGGCCGACCCGCCAGAAATGTTGGAAAATTCTACATCCGAGATGTTAAGTTGCCTTAGGTTAGGATATATAAATTTATAGACGTATATAATGTCCCCACCGAGACGTACGGGCCGACACGACCGGGATTTTGTAAAACATTACCAGCGAGGGTCTAGATGGGTTAGGTTAGGTTATATTACGATATAGACGTATATAGTGTGCCCACCGAGAAGTAGGGGCCGACCCGCCAGGAATGTTGGAAAATACTACATCCGAGATGTTAGGTTCCCTTAGGTTAGGATATATAAATTTATAGACGTATATAATGTCCGCACCGAGACGTACGGGGCGACACGACCGGGATTCTGTAAAACATTCCCAGCTAGGGGCTAGATGTGTTAGGTTAGGTTATATTACGCTATAGACGTATATAATGATCCCACCGAGAAGTAGGGGCCGACCCGCCAGGAATGTTGGAAAATACTACATCCGAGATGTTAGGTTCCCTTAGGTTCGGATATATAACGTTATAGACGTATATAATGTCCCCACCGAGAAGTACGGGCAGACACGACCGGGATTTTGTAAAACATTACCAGCGAGGGTCTAGATGGGTTAGGTTAGGTTATATTACGATATAGACCTATATAACGTGCCCACCGAGAAGTAGGGGCCGACCCGCCAGGAATGTTGGAAAATACTACATCCGAGATGTTAGGTTCACTTAGGTTAGGACATATAACGTTATAGACGTATATAATGTCCGCACCGAGACGTACGGGACGACACGACCGGGATTCTGTAAAACATTCCCAGCTAGGGGCTAGATGTGTTACGTTAGGTTATATTACGTTATAGACGTATATAATGATCAGACCGAGAATTGGCGCCGACGCGCCAGGAATGTTGTGAAATACTACATCCGAGATGTTAGGTTCCCTTAGGTTAGGATATATAAATTTATAGACGTATATAATGTCCTCACCGACATGTACGGGCCGACACGACCGGGATTTTGTAAAACATTACCAGCGAGGGTCTAGATGGCTTAGGTTAGGTTATATTACGATATAGACCTATATAATGTGCCCACCGAGAAGTAGGAGCCGACCCGCCAGGAATGTTGGAAAATACTACATCCGAGATGTTAGGTTCACTTAGGTTAGGACATATAACGTTATAGACGCATATAATGTCCGCACCGAGACGTACGGGATGACACGACCGGGATTCTGTAAAACATTCCCAGCTAGGGGCTAGATGTGTTAGGTTAGTTTATATTACGTTATAGACGTATATAATGTTCCCACCGAGAAGTAGGGGCCGACCCGCCAGAAATGTTGGAAAATTCTACATCCGAGATGTTAAGTTGCCTTAGGTTAGGATATATAAATTTATAGACGTATATAATGTCCGCACCGAGACGTACGGGAAGACATGAACGGGATTCTGTGAAACATTACCAGCGAGGGTCTAGGTGGGTTAGGTTAGGTTATATTACGTTATAGACGTATATAATGTTCCCACCGAGAAGTAGGGGCCGACCCGCCAGAAATGTTGGAAAATTCTACATCCGAGATGTTAAGTTGCCTTAGGTTAGGATATATTACGTTATAGACGTATATAATGTCCGCACCGAGACGCACGGGGCGACACGACCGGGATTCTGTAAAACATCCCCAGCTAGGGGCTAGATGTGTTAGGTTAGGTTATATTACTCTATAGACGTATATAATGATCCCACCGAGAAGTAGGGGCCGACCCGCCAGGAATGTTGGAAAATACTACATCTGAGATGTTAGGTTCCCTTAGGTTAGGATATATAAATTTATAGACGTATATAATGTCCGCACCGAGACGTACAGGAAGACAGGAACGGGATTCTGTGAAACATTACCAGCGAGGGTCTAGGTGGGTTAGGTTAGGTTATATAACGTTACAGACGTATATAATGTCCTCACCGAGATGTACGGGCCGACACGACCGGGATTTTGTAAGACATTACCAGCGAGGGTCTGGATGGGTTAGGGTATGTTATATTACGTTATAGACGTATATAATGTTCCCACCGAGAAGTAGGGGCCGACCCGCCAGAAATGTTGGAAAATTCTACATCCGAGATGTTAAGTTGCCTTAGGTTAGGATATATAACGTTATAGACGTATATAATGTCCGCACCGAGACGTACGGGACGACACGACCGGGATTCTGTAAAACATTCCCAGCTAGGGGCTAGATGTGTTAGGTTAGGTTATATTACGTTATAGACGTATATAATGATCCCACCGAGAAGTAGGGGCCGACCCGCCAGGAATGTTGGAAAATACTACATCCGAGGTGTTAGGTTCCCTTAGGTTCGGATATATAACGTTATAGACGTATATAATGTCCCCACCGAGACGTACGGGCCGACACGACCGGGATTTTGTAAAACATTACCAGCGAGGGTCTAGATGGGTTAGGTTAGGTTATATTACGATATAAACGTATATAATGTGCCCACCGAGAAGTAGGAGCCGACTCGCCAGGAATGTTGGAAAATACTACATCCGAGATGTTAAGTTGCCTTAGGTTAGGATATATAAATTTATAGACGTATTTAATGTCCGCACCGAGACGTACGGGAAGACATGAACGGGATTATGTGAAACATTACCAGCAAGGGTCTAGGTGGGTTAGGTTAGGTTATATTACGTTATAGACGTATATAATGTTCCCACCGAGAAGTAGGGACCGACCCGCAAGGAATGTTGGAAAATACTACATCCGAGATGTTAGGTTCACTTAGGTTAGGACATATAACGTTATAGACGTATATAATGTCCGCACCGAGACGTACGGGACGACACGACCGGGATTCTGTAAAACATTCCCAGCTAGGGGCTAGATGTGTTAGGTTAGGTTATATTACGTTATAGACGTATATAATGATCCCACCGAGAAGTAGGGGCCGACCCGCCAGGAATGTTGGAAAATACTACATCCGAGATGTTAGGTTCCCTTAGGTTCGGATATATAACGTTATAGACGTATATAATGTCCCCACCGAGAAGTACGGGCAGACACGACCGGGATTTTGTAAAACATTACCAGCGAGGGTCTAGATGGGTTAGGTTAGGTTATATTACGATATAGACCTATATAACGTGCCCACCGAGAAGTAGGGGCCGACCCGCCAGGAATGTTGGAAAATACTACATCCGAGATGTTAGGTTCACTTAGGTTAGGACATATAACGTTATAGACGTATATAATGTCCGCACCGAGACGTACGGGACGACACGACCGGGATTCTGTAAAACATTCCTAGCTAGGGGCTAGATGTGTTAGGTTAGTTTATATTACGTTATAGACGTATATAATGATCCCACCGAGAAGTAGGGGCCGTACCGCCAGGAATGTTGGAAAATACTACATCCGAGATGTTAAGTTGCCTTAGGTTAGAATATATAACGTTATAGACGTATATAATGTCCGCACCGAGACGAACGGGACGACACGACCGGGATTCTGAAAAACATTCCCAGCTAGGGGCTAGATGTGTTAGGTTAGGTTATATTACGTTATAGACGTATATAATGATCCCAGCGAGAAGTAGGGGCCGACCCGCCAGGAATGTTGGAAAATACTACATCCGAGATGTTAGGTTCCCTCAGGATAGGATATATAAAGTTATAGACGTATATGAGGTCCCCACGGAAAAGTACGGACCGACACGACCGGGATTCTGTAAAACATTCCCAGCTAGGGGCTAGATGTGTTAGGTTAGTTTATATTACGTTATAGACGTATATAATGATCCCACCGAGCAGTAGGGGCCGACCCGCCAGGAATGTTGGAAAATACTACATCCGAGATGTTAGGTTCCCTTAGGTTAGGATATATAACTTTATAGACGTATATAATGTCCGCACCGAGACGTACGGGACGACACGAACGGGATTCTGTAAAACATTCCCAGCTAGGGGCTAGATGTGTTACGTTAGGTTATATTACGTTATAGACGTATATAATGATCCCACCGAGAATTGGCGCCGACGCGCCAGGAATGTTGTGAAATACTACATCCGAGATGTTAGGTTCCCTTAGGTTAGGATATATAAATTGATAGACGTATATAATGTCCGCACCGAGACGTACGGGACGACACGAACGGGATTTTGTAAAACATTACCAGCGAGGGTCTAGATGGCTTAGGTTAGGTTATATTACGATATAGACGTATATAATGTGCCCACCGAGAAGTAGGGGCCGACCCGCCAGGAATGTTGAAAAATACTACATCCGAGATGTTAAGTTGCCTTAGGTTAGGATATATAGATTGATAGACGTATATAATGTCCGCACCGAGACGTACGGGAAGACATGAACGGGATTCTGTGAAACATTACCAGCGAGGGTCTAGGTGGGTTAGGTTAGGTTATATTACGTTATAGACGTATATAATGTTCCCACCGAGAAGTAGGGGCCGACCCGCCAGAAATGTTGGAAAATTCTACATCCGAGATGTTAAGTTGCCTTAGGTTAGGATATATAAATTTATAGACGTATATAATATCCGCACCGAGACGTACGGGCCGACACGACCGGGATTTTGTAAAACATTACCAGCGAGGGTCTAGATGGGTTAGGTTAGGTTATATTACGTTATAGACGTATATAATGTGCCCACCGAGAAGTAGGGGCCGACCCGCCAGGAATGTTGAAAAATACTACATCCGAGATGTTAAGTTGCCTTAGGTTAGGATATATAGATTGATAGACGTATATAATGTCCGCACCGAGACGTACGGGAAGACATGAACGGGATTCTGTGAAACATTACCAGCGAGGGTCTAGGTGGGTTAGGTTAGGTTATATTACGTTATAGACGTATATAATGTTCCCACCGAGAAGTAGGGGCCGACCCGCCAGAAATGTTGGAAAATTCTACATCCGAGATGTTAAGTTGCCTTAGGTTAGGATATATAAATTTATAGACGTATATAATATCCGCACCGAGACGTACGGGCCGACACGACCGGGATTTTGTAAAACATTACCAGCGAGGGTCTAGATGGGTTAGGTTAGGTTATATTACGATATAGACGTATATAGTGTGCCCACCGAGAAGTAGGGGCCGACCCGCCAGGAGTGTTGGAAAATACTACATCCGAGATGTTAGGTTCCCTTAGGTTAGGATATATAAATTTATAGACGTATATAATGTCCGCACCGAGACGTACAGGAAGACAGGAACGGGATTCTGTGAAACATTACCAGCGAGGGTCTAGGTGGGTTAGGTTAGGTTATATTACGTTATAGACGTATATAATGTTCCCACCGAGAAGTAGGGGCCGACCCGCCAGAAATGTTGGAAAATTCTACATCCGAGATGTTAAGTTGCCTTAGGTTAGGATATATAACGTTATAGACGTATATAATGTCCGCACCGAGACGTACGGGACGACACGACCGGGATTCTGTAAAACATTCCCAGCTAGGGGCTAGATGTGTTAGGTTAGGTTATATTACGTTATAGACGTATATAATGATCCCACCGAGAAGTAGGGGCCGACCCGCCAGGAATGTTGGAAAATACTACATCCGAGGTGTTAGGTTCCCTTAGGTTCGGATATATAACGTTATAGACGTATATAATGTCCCCACCGAGAAGTACGGACCGACACGACCGGGATTTTGTAAAACATTACCAGCGAGGGTCTAGATGGGTTAGGTTAGGTTATATTACGATATAAACGTATATAATGTGCCCACCGAGAAGTAGGGACCGACCCGCCAGGAATGTTGGAAAATACTACATCCGAGATGTTAAGTTGCCTTAGGTTAGGATATATAAATTTATAGACGTATATAATGTCCGCACCGAGACGTACGGGACGACACGAACGGGATTTTGTAAAACATTACCAGCGAGGGTCTAGATGGGTTAGGTTAGGTTATATTACGATATAGACGTATATAATGTGCCCACCGAGAAGTAGGAGCCGACCCGCCAGAAATGTTGGAAAATTCTACATCCGAGAAGTTAAGTTGCCTTAGGTTAGGATATATAAATTTATAGACGTATATAATGTCCGCACCGAGACGTACGGGCCGACACGACCGGGATTTTGTAAAACATTAGCAGCGAGGGTCTAGATGGCTTAGGTTAGGTTATATTACGATATAGACGTATATAATGTGCCCACCGAGAAGTAAGGGCCGACCCGCCAGGAATGTTGGAAAATACTACATCCGAGATGTTAAGTTGCCTTAGGTTAGGATATATAAATTGATAGACGTATATAATGTCCGCACCGAGACGTACGGGCCGACACGACCGGGATTTTGTAAAACATTACCAGCGGGGGTCTAGATGGGTTAGGTTAGGTTATATTACGATATAGACGTATATAGTGTGCCCACCGAGAAGTAGGGGCCGACCCGCCAGGAATGTTGGAAAATACTACATCCGAGATGTTAGGTTCCCTTAGGTTAGGATATATAAATTTATAGACGTATATAATGTCCGCACCGAGACGTACGGGCCGACACGACCGGGATTTTGTAAAACATTACCAGCGAGGGTCTAGATGGGTTAGGTTAGGTTATATTACGTTATGGACGTGTATAATGATCCCAGCGGGAAGTAGGGGCCGACCCGCCAGGAATGTTGGAAAATACTACATCCGAGATGTTAGGTTCCCTCAGGATATGATATATAAAGTTATAGACGTATATGAGGTCCCCACGGAAAAGTACGGACCGACACGACCGGGATTTTGTAAAACATTACCAGCGAGGGTCTAGATGGGTTAGGTTAGATTATATTACGTTATAGACGTATATAATGATCCCACCGAGAAGTAGGGGCCGACCCGCCAGGAATGTTGGAAAATACTACATCCGAGATGTTAGGTTCCCTTAGGTTAGGATATATAACGTTATAGACGTATATAATGTCCTCACCGACATGTACGGGCCGACACGACCGGGATTTTGTAAAACATTACCAGCGAGGGTCTAGATGGCTTAGGTTAGGTTATATTACGATATAGACGTATATAATGTGCCCACCGAGATGTAGGGCCCGACCCGCCAGGAATGTTGGAAAATACTACATCCGAGATGTTAGGTTCCCTTAGGTTAGGATATATAAATTAATAGACGTATATAATGTCCGCACCGAGACGTACGGGAAGACATGAACGGGATTCTGTGAAACATTACCAGCGAGGGTCTAGATGGGTTCGGTTAGGTTATATTACGATATAGACTTATATAATGTGCCCACCGAGAAGCAGGGACCGACCCGCCAGGAATGTTGGAAAATACTACATCCGAGATGTTAGGTTCACTTAGGTTAGGACATATAACGTTATAGACGTATATAATGTCCGCACCGAGACGTACGGGACGACACGACCGGGATTCTGTAAAACATTCCCAGCTAGGGGCTAGATGTGTTAGGTTAGTTTATATTACGTTATAGACGTATATAATGATCCCACCGAGCAGTAGGGGCCGACCCGCCAGGAATGTTGGAAAATACTACATCCGAGATGTTAGGTTCCCTTAGGTTAGGATATATAACTTTATAGACGTATATAATGTCCGCACCGAGACGTACGGGACGACACGAACGGGATTCTGTAAAACATTCCCAGCTAGGGGCTAGATGTGTTACGTTAGGTTATATTACGTTATAGACGTATATAATGATCCCACCGAGAATTGGCGCCGACGCGCCAGGAATGCTGTGAAATACTACATCCGAGATGTTAGGTTCCCTTAGGTTAGGATATATAAATTTATAGACGTATATAATGTCCGCACCGAGACCTACGGGAAGACATGAACGGGATTCTGTGAAACATTACCAGCGTGGGTCTAGGTGGGTTAGGTTAGGTTATATTACGTTATAGACGTATATATTGTTCCCACCGAGAAGTAGGGGCCGACCCGCCAGAAATGTTGGAAAATTCTACATCCGAGATGTTAAGTTGCCTTAGGTTAGGATATATAAATTTATAGACGTATATAATGTCCGCACCGAGACGTACGGGCCGACACGACCGGGATTTTGTAAAACATTACGAGCGAGGGTCTAGATGGCTTAGGTTAGGTTATATTACGATATAGACGTATATAATGTGCCCACCGAGAAGTAGGGGCCGACCCGCCAGGAATGTTGGAAAATACTACATCCGAGATGTTAAGTTGCCTTAGGTTAGGATATATAAATTGATAGACGTATATAATGTCCGCACCGAGACGTACGGGAAGACATGAACGGGATTCTGTGAAACATTACCAGCGAGGGTCTAGGTGGGTTAGGTTAGGTTATATTACGTTATAGACGTATATAATGTTCCAACCGAGAAGTAGGGGCCGACCCGCCAGGAATGTTGGAAAATACCACATCCGGGATGTTAGGTTCCCTCAGGATAGGATATATAAAGTTATAGACGTATATGAGGTCCCCAAGGAAAAGTACGGACCGACACGACCGGGATTTTGTAAAACGTTACCAGCGAGGGTCTAGATGGGTTAGGTTAGGTTATATTACGATATAAACGTATATAATGTGCCCACCGAGGAGTAGGAGCCGACTCGCCAGGAATGTTGGAAAATACTACATCCGAGATGTTAAGTTGCCTTAGGTTAGGATATATAAATTTATAGACGTATTTAATGTCCGCACCGAGACGTACGGGCCGACACGACCGGGATTTTGTAAAACATTACCAGCGAGGGTCTAGATGGGTTAGGTTAGGTTATATTACGATATAGACGTATATAATGTGCCCACCTAGAAGTAGGGGCCGAACCGCCAGGAATGTTGGAAAATACTACATCCGAGATGTTAGGTTCCCTTAGGTTAGGATATATAAATTAATAGACGTATATAATGTCCGCACCGAGACGTACGGGAAGACATGAACGGGATTATGTGAAACATTACCAGCGAGGGTCTAGGTGGGTTAGGTTAGGTTATATTACGTTATAGACGTATATAATGTTCCCACCGAGAAGTAGGGACCGACCCGCCGGGAATGTTGGAAAATACTACATCCGAGATGTTAGGTTCACTTAGGTTAGGACATATAACGTTATGGACGTATATAATGTCCGCACCGAGACGTACGGGCCGACACGACCGGGATTTTGTAAATCATTACCAGCGAGGGTCTAGATGGGTTAGGTTAGGTTATATTACGATATAGACGTATATAATGTGCCCACCGAGAAGTAGGGACCGACCCGCCGGGAATGTTGGAAAATACTACATCCGAGATGTTAGGTTCACTTAGGTTAGGACATATAACGTTATGGACGTATATAATGTCCGCACCGAGACGTACGGGCCGACACGACCGGGATTTTGTAAAACATTACCAGCGAGGGTCTAGATGGGTTAGGTTAGGTTATATTACGATATAGACGTATATAATGTGCCCACCTAGAAGTAGGGGCCGACCCGCCAGGACTGTTGGAAAATACTACATCCGAGATGTTAGGTTCTCTTAGGTTAGGGTATATAACGTTATAGACGTATATAATGTCTCCACCGAGAAGTACGGGCAGACACGACCGGGATTTTGTAAAACATTACCAGCGATTGTCTAGATGGGTTAGGTTAGGTTATATTACGATATAGATCTATATAATGTGCCCACCGAGAAGTAGGGGCCGACCCGCCAGGAATGTTGGAAAATACTACATCCGAGATGTTAGGTTCCCTTAGGTTAGGATATATAAATTAATAGACGTATATAATGTCCGCACCGAGACGTACGGGAAGACATGAACGGGATTCTGTGAAACATTACCAGCGAGGGTCTAGGTCGGTTAGGTTAGGTTATATTACGATATAGACGTATATAATGTGCCCACCGAGAAGTAGGGGCCGACCCGCCAGGAATGTTGGAAAATACTACATCCGAGACGTTAGGTTCACTTAGGTTAGGATATATAACGTTATAGACGTATATAATGTCCTCACCGAGATGTACGGGCCGACACGACCGGGATTTTGTAAAACATTACCAGCGAGGGTCTAGATGGGTTAGGTTAGGTTATATTACGATATAGACGTATATAATGTGCCCACCGAGAAGTAGGTGCCGACCCGCCAGGAATGTTGGAAAATACTACATCCGAGATATTAGGTTCCCTTAGGTTAGGATATATAAATTTATAGACGTATATAATGTCCGCACCGAGACGTACGGGAAGACATGAACGGGATTCTGTGAAACATTACCAGTGAGGGTCTAGGTGGGTTAGGTTAGGTTATATTACGATATAGACGTATATAATGTGCCCACCGAGAAGTAGGGGCCGACCCGCCAGGAATGTTGGAAAATACTACATCCGAGATGTTAGGTTTACTTAGGTTAGGATATATAACGTTATAGACGTATATAATGTCCTCACCGAGATGTACGGTCCGACACGACCGGGATTTTGTATAACATTACCAGCGAGGGTCTAGATGGGTTAAGTCAGGTTATATTACGATATAGACGTATATAATGTGCCCACCTAGAAGTAGGGGCGGACCCGCCAGGAATGTTGGAAAATACTACATCCGAGATGTTAGGTTCTCTTAGGTTAGGGTATATAACGTTATAGACGTATATAATGTCTCCACCGAGAAGTACGGGCAGACACGACCGGGATTTTGTAAAACATTACCAGCGATTGTCTAGATGGGTTAGGTTAGGTTATATTACGATATAGACCTATATAATGATCCCACCGAGAAGTGGGGGCCGACCCGCCAGGAATGCTGGAAAATACAACATCCGAGATGTTAGGTTCCCTTAGGTTAGGATATATAACGTTATAGACGTATATAATGTCTCCACCGAGAAGTACGTGCAGACACGACCGGGATTTTGTAAAACATTACCAGCGAGGGTCTAGATGGGATAGGTTAGGTTATATTACGATATAAACGTATATAATGTGCCCACCGAGAAGTAGGAGCCGACTCGCCAGGAATGTTGGAAAATAGTACATCCGAGATGTTAAGTTGCCTTAGGTTAGGATATATAAATTTATAGACGTATTTAATGTCCGCACCGAGACGTACGGGAAGACATGAACGGGATTATGTGAAACATTACCAGCGAGGGTCTAGGTGGGTTAGGTTAGGTTATATTACGTTATAGACGTATATAATGTTCCCACCGAGAAGCAGGGACCGACCCGCCAGGAATGTTGGAAAATAATAGATCCGAGATGTTAGGTTCACTTAGGTTAGGACATATAACGTTATAGACGTATATAATGTCCGCACCGAGACGTACGGGACGACACGACCGGGATTCTGTAAAACATTCCCAGCTAGGGGCTAGATGTGTTAGGTTAGTTTATATTACGTTATAGACGTATATAATGATCCCACCGAGCAGTAGGGGCCGACCCGCCAGGAATGTTGGAAAATACTACAACCGAGATGTTAGGTTCCCTTAGGTTAGGATATATAACTTTATAGACGTATATAATGTCCGCACCGAGACGTACGGGACGACACGAACGGGATTCTGTAAAACATTCCCAGCTAGGGGCTAGATGTGTTACGTTAGGTTATATTACGTTATAGACGTATATAATGATCCCACCGAGAATTGGCGCCGACGCGCCAGGAATGCTGTGAAATACTACATCCGAGATGTTAAGTTGCCTTAGGTTAGGATATATAAATTGATAGACGTATATAATGTCCGCACCGAGACGTACGGGCCGACACGACCGGGATTCTGTAAAACATTCCCAGCTAGGGGCTAGATGTGTTAGGTTAGTTTATATTACGTTATAGACGTATATAATGATCCCACCGAGAATTGGCGCCGACGCGCCAGGAATGCTGTGAAATACTACATCCGAGATGTTAGGTTCCCTTAGGTTAGGATATATAAATTTATAGACGTATATAATGTCCGCACCGAGACCTACGGGAAGACATGAACGGGATTCTGTGAAACATTACCAGCGAGGGTCTAGGTGGGTTAGGTTAGGTTATATTACGTTATAGACGTATATATTGTTCCCACCGAGCAGTAGGGGCCGACCCGCCAGGAATGTTGGAAAATACTACAACCGAGATGTTAGGTTCCCTTAGGTTAGGATATATAACTTTATAGACGTATATAATGTCCGCACCGAGACGTACGGGACGACACGAACGGGATTCTGTAAAACATTCCCAGCTAGGGGCTAGATGTGTTACGTTAGGTTATATTACGTTATAGACGTATATAATGATCCCACCGAGAATTGGCGCCGACGCGCCAGGAATGCTGTGAAATACTACATCCGAGATGTTAGGTTCCCTTAGGTTAGGATATATAAATTTATAGACGTATATAATGTCCGCACCGAGACCTACGGGAAGACATGAACGGGATTCTGTGAAACATTACCAGCGAGGGTCTAGGTGGGTTAGGTTAGGTTATATTACGTTATAGACGTATATAATGTTCCAACCGAGAAGTAGGGGCCGACCCGCCAGGAATGTTGGAAAATACCACATCCGGGATGTTAGGTTCCCTCAGGATAGGATATATAAAGTTATAGACGTATATGAGGTCCCCAAGGAAAAGTACGGACCGACACGACCGGGATTTTGTAAAACGTTACCAGCGAGGGTCTAGATGGGTTAGGTTAGGTTATATTACGATATAAACGTATATAATGTGCCCACCGAGGAGTAGGAGCCGACTCGCCAGGAATGTTGGAAAATACTACATCCGAGATGTTAAGTTGCCTTAGGTTAGGATATATAAATTTATAGACGTATTTAATGTCCGCACCGAGACGTACGGGCCGACACGACCGGGATTTTGTAAAACATTACCAGCGAGGGTCTAGATGGGTTAGGTTAGGTTATATTACGATATAGACGTATATAATGTGCCCACCTAGAAGTAGGGGCCGAACCGCCAGGAATGTTGGAAAATACTACATCCGAGATGTTAGGTTCCCTTAGGTTAGGATATATAAATTAATAGACGTATATAATGTCCGCACCGAGACGTACGGGAAGACATGAACGGGATTATGTGAAACATTACCAGCGAGGGTCTAGGTGGGTTAGGTTAGGTTATATTACGTTATAGACGTATATAATGTTCCCACCGAGAAGTAGGGACCGACCAGCCGGGAATGTTGGAAAATACTACATCCGAGATGTTAGGTTCCCTTAGGTTAGGATATATAAATTTATAGACGTATATAATGTCCGCACCGAGACGTACGGGCCGACACGACCGGGATTTTGTAAAACATTACCAGCGAGGGTCTAGATGGGTTAGGTTAGGTTATATTACGTTATGGACGTGTATAATGATCCCAGCGGGAAGTAGGGGCCGACCCGCCAGGAATGTTGGAAAATACTACATCCGAGATGTTAGGTTCCCTCAGGATATGATATATAAAGTTATAGACGTATATGAGGTCCCCACGGAAAAGTACGGACCGACACGACCGGGATTTTGTAAAACATTACCAGCGAGGGTCTAGATGGGTTAGGTTAGATTATATTACGTTATAGACGTATATAATGATCCCACCGAGAAGTAGGGGCCGACCCGCCAGGAATGTTGGAAAATACTACATCCGAGATGTTAGGTTCCCTTAGGTTAGGATATATAACGTTATAGACGTATATAATGTCCTCACCGACATGTACGGGCCGACACGACCGGGATTTTGTAAAACATTACCAGCGAGGGTCTAGATGGCTTAGGTTAGGTTATATTACGATATAGACGTATATAATGTGCCCACCGAGATGTAGGGCCCGACCCGCCAGGAATGTTGGAAAATACTACATCCGAGATGTTAGGTTCCCTTAGGTTAGGATATATAAATTAATAGACGTATATAATGTCCGCACCGAGACGTACGGGAAGACATGAACGGGATTCTGTGAAACATTACCAGCGAGGGTCTAGATGGGTTCGGTTAGGTTATATTACGATATAGACTTATATAATGTGCCCACCGAGAAGCAGGGACCGACCCGCCAGGAATGTTGGAAAATACTACATCCGAGATGTTAGGTTCACTTAGGTTAGGACATATAACGTTATAGACGTATATAATGTCCGCACCGAGACGTACGGGACGACACGACCGGGATTCTGTAAAACATTCCCAGCTAGGGGCTAGATGTGTTAGGTTAGTTTATATTACGTTATAGACGTATATAATGATCCCACCGAGCAGTAGGGGCCGACCCGCCAGGAATGTTGGAAAATACTACATCCGAGATGTTAGGTTCCCTTAGGTTAGGATATATAACTTTATAGACGTATATAATGTCCGCACCGAGACGTACGGGACGACACGAACGGGATTCTGTAAAACATTCCCAGCTAGGGGCTAGATGTGTTACGTTAGGTTATATTACGTTATAGACGTATATAATGATCCCACCGAGAATTGGCGCCGACGCGCCAGGAATGCTGTGAAATACTACATCCGAGATGTTAGGTTCCCTTAGGTTAGGATATATAAATTTATAGACGTATATAATGTCCGCACCGAGACCTACGGGAAGACATGAACGGGATTCTGTGAAACATTACCAGCGTGGGTCTAGGTGGGTTAGGTTAGGTTATATTACGTTATAGACGTATATATTGTTCCCACCGAGAAGTAGGGGCCGACCCGCCAGAAATGTTGGAAAATTCTACATCCGAGATGTTAAGTTGCCTTAGGTTAGGATATATAAATTTATAGACGTATATAATGTCCGCACCGAGACGTACGGGCCGACACGACCGGGATTTTGTAAAACATTACGAGCGAGGGTCTAGATGGCTTAGGTTAGGTTATATTACGATATAGACGTATATAATGTGCCCACCGAGAAGTAGGGGCCGACCCGCCAGGAATGTTGGAAAATACTACATCCGAGATGTTAAGTTGCCTTAGGTTAGGATATATAAATTGATAGACGTATATAATGTCCGCACCGAGACGTACGGGAAGACATGAACGGGATTCTGTGAAACATTACCAGCGAGGGTCTAGGTGGGTTAGGTTAGGTTATATTACGTTATAGACGTATATAATGTTCCAACCGAGAAGTAGGGGCCGACCCGCCAGGAATGTTGGAAAATACCACATCCGGGATGTTAGGTTCCCTCAGGATAGGATATATAAAGTTATAGACGTATATGAGGTCCCCAAGGAAAAGTACGGACCGACACGACCGGGATTTTGTAAAACGTTACCAGCGAGGGTCTAGATGGGTTAGGTTAGGTTATATTACGATATAAACGTATATAATGTGCCCACCGAGGAGTAGGAGCCGACTCGCCAGGAATGTTGGAAAATACTACATCCGAGATGTTAAGTTGCCTTAGGTTAGGATATATAAATTTATAGACGTATTTAATGTCCGCACCGAGACGTACGGGCCGACACGACCGGGATTTTGTAAAACATTACCAGCGAGGGTCTAGATGGGTTAGGTTAGGTTATATTACGATATAGACGTATATAATGTGCCCACCTAGAAGTAGGGGCCGAACCGCCAGGAATGTTGGAAAATACTACATCCGAGATGTTAGGTTCCCTTAGGTTAGGATATATAAATTAATAGACGTATATAATGTCCGCACCGAGACGTACGGGAAGACATGAACGGGATTATGTGAAACATTACCAGCGAGGGTCTAGGTGGGTTAGGTTAGGTTATATTACGTTATAGACGTATATAATGTTCCCACCGAGAAGTAGGGACCGACCCGCCGGGAATGTTGGAAAATACTACATCCGAGATGTTAGGTTCACTTAGGTTAGGACATATAACGTTATGGACGTATATAATGTCCGCACCGAGACGTACGGGCCGACACGACCGGGATTTTGTAAATCATTACCAGCGAGGGTCTAGATGGGTTAGGTTAGGTTATATTACGATATAGACGTATATAATGTGCCCACCGAGAAGTAGGGACCGACCCGCCGGGAATGTTGGAAAATACTACATCCGAGATGTTAGGTTCACTTAGGTTAGGACATATAACGTTATGGACGTATATAATGTCCGCACCGAGACGTACGGGCCGACACGACCGGGATTTTGTAAAACATTACCAGCGAGGGTCTAGATGGGTTAGGTTAGGTTATATTACGATATAGACGTATATAATGTGCCCACCTAGAAGTAGGGGCCGACCCGCCAGGACTGTTGGAAAATACTACATCCGAGATGTTAGGTTCTCTTAGGTTAGGGTATATAACGTTATAGACGTATATAATGTCTCCACCGAGAAGTACGGGCAGACACGACCGGGATTTTGTAAAACATTACCAGCGATTGTCTAGATGGGTTAGGTTAGGTTATATTACGATATAGATCTATATAATGTGCCCACCGAGAAGTAGGGGCCGACCCGCCAGGAATGTTGGAAAATACTACATCCGAGATGTTAGGTTCCCTTAGGTTAGGATATATAAATTAATAGACGTATATAATGTCCGCACCGAGACGTACGGGAAGACATGAACGGGATTCTGTGAAACATTACCAGCGAGGGTCTAGGTCGGTTAGGTTAGGTTATATTACGATATAGACGTATATAATGTGCCCACCGAGAAGTAGGGGCCGACCCGCCAGGAATGTTGGAAAATACTACATCCGAGACGTTAGGTTCACTTAGGTTAGGATATATAACGTTATAGACGTATATAATGTCCTCACCGAGATGTACGGGCCGACACGACCGGGATTTTGTAAAACATTACCAGCGAGGGTCTAGATGGGTTAGGTTAGGTTATATTACGATATAGACGTATATAATGTGCCCACCGAGAAGTAGGTGCCGACCCGCCAGGAATGTTGGAAAATACTACATCCGAGATATTAGGTTCCCTTAGGTTAGGATATATAAATTTATAGACGTATATAATGTCCGCACCGAGACGTACGGGAAGACATGAACGGGATTCTGTGAAACATTACCAGTGAGGGTCTAGGTGGGTTAGGTTAGGTTATATTACGATATAGACGTATATAATGTGCCCACCGAGAAGTAGGGGCCGACCCGCCAGGAATGTTGGAAAATACTACATCCGAGATGTTAGGTTTACTTAGGTTAGGATATATAACGTTATAGACGTATATAATGTCCTCACCGAGATGTACGGTCCGACACGACCGGGATTTTGTATAACATTACCAGCGAGGGTCTAGATGGGTTAAGTCAGGTTATATTACGATATAGACGTATATAATGTGCCCACCTAGAAGTAGGGGCGGACCCGCCAGGAATGTTGGAAAATACTACATCCGAGATGTTAGGTTCTCTTAGGTTAGGGTATATAACGTTATAGACGTATATAATGTCTCCACCGAGAAGTACGGGCAGACACGACCGGGATTTTGTAAAACATTACCAGCGATTGTCTAGATGGGTTAGGTTAGGTTATATTACGATATAGACCTATATAATGATCCCACCGAGAAGTGGGGGCCGACCCGCCAGGAATGCTGGAAAATACAACATCCGAGATGTTAGGTTCCCTTAGGTTAGGATATATAACGTTATAGACGTATATAATGTCTCCACCGAGAAGTACGTGCAGACACGACCGGGATTTTGTAAAACATTACCAGCGAGGGTCTAGATGGGTTAGGTTAGGTTATATTACGATATAAACGTATATAATGTGCCCACCGAGAAGTAGGAGCCGACTCGCCAGGAATGTTGGAAAATAGTACATCCGAGATGTTAAGTTGCCTTAGGTTAGGATATATAAATTTATAGACGTATTTAATGTCCGCACCGAGACGTACGGGAAGACATGAACGGGATTATGTGAAACATTACCAGCGAGGGTCTAGGTGGGTTAGGTTAGGTTATATTACGTTATAGACGTATATAATGTTCCCACCGAGAAGCAGGGACCGACCCGCCAGGAATGTTGGAAAATAATAGATCCGAGATGTTAGGTTCACTTAGGTTAGGACATATAACGTTATAGACGTATATAATGTCCGCACCGAGACGTACGGGACGACACGACCGGGATTCTGTAAAACATTCCCAGCTAGGGGCTAGATGTGTTAGGTTAGTTTATATTACGTTATAGACGTATATAATGATCCCACCGAGCAGTAGGGGCCGACCCGCCAGGAATGTTGGAAAATACTACAACCGAGATGTTAGGTTCCCTTAGGTTAGGATATATAACTTTATAGACGTATATAATGTCCGCACCGAGACGTACGGGACGACACGAACGGGATTCTGTAAAACATTCCCAGCTAGGGGCTAGATGTGTTACGTTAGGTTATATTACGTTATAGACGTATATAATGATCCCACCGAGAATTGGCGCCGACGCGCCAGGAATGCTGTGAAATACTACATCCGAGATGTTAAGTTGCCTTAGGTTAGGATATATAAATTGATAGACGTATATAATGTCCGCACCGAGACGTACGGGCCGACACGACCGGGATTCTGTAAAACATTCCCAGCTAGGGGCTAGATGTGTTAGGTTAGTTTATATTACGTTATAGACGTATATAATGATCCCACCGAGAATTGGCGCCGACGCGCCAGGAATGCTGTGAAATACTACATCCGAGATGTTAGGTTCCCTTAGGTTAGGATATATAAATTTATAGACGTATATAATGTCCGCACCGAGACCTACGGGAAGACATGAACGGGATTCTGTGAAACATTACCAGCGAGGGTCTAGGTGGGTTAGGTTAGGTTATATTACGTTATAGACGTATATATTGTTCCCACCGAGCAGTAGGGGCCGACCCGCCAGGAATGTTGGAAAATACTACAACCGAGATGTTAGGTTCCCTTAGGTTAGGATATATAACTTTATAGACGTATATAATGTCCGCACCGAGACGTACGGGACGACACGAACGGGATTCTGTAAAACATTCCCAGCTAGGGGCTAGATGTGTTACGTTAGGTTATATTACGTTATAGACGTATATAATGATCCCACCGAGAATTGGCGCCGACGCGCCAGGAATGCTGTGAAATACTACATCCGAGATGTTAGGTTCCCTTAGGTTAGGATATATAAATTTATAGACGTATATAATGTCCGCACCGAGACCTACGGGAAGACATGAACGGGATTCTGTGAAACATTACCAGCGAGGGTCTAGGTGGGTTAGGTTAGGTTATATTACGTTATAGACGTATATAATGTTCCAACCGAGAAGTAGGGGCCGACCCGCCAGGAATGTTGGAAAATACCACATCCGGGATGTTAGGTTCCCTCAGGATAGGATATATAAAGTTATAGACGTATATGAGGTCCCCAAGGAAAAGTACGGACCGACACGACCGGGATTTTGTAAAACGTTACCAGCGAGGGTCTAGATGGGTTAGGTTAGGTTATATTACGATATAAACGTATATAATGTGCCCACCGAGGAGTAGGAGCCGACTCGCCAGGAATGTTGGAAAATACTACATCCGAGATGTTAAGTTGCCTTAGGTTAGGATATATAAATTTATAGACGTATTTAATGTCCGCACCGAGACGTACGGGCCGACACGACCGGGATTTTGTAAAACATTACCAGCGAGGGTCTAGATGGGTTAGGTTAGGTTATATTACGATATAGACGTATATAATGTGCCCACCTAGAAGTAGGGGCCGAACCGCCAGGAATGTTGGAAAATACTACATCCGAGATGTTAGGTTCCCTTAGGTTAGGATATATAAATTAATAGACGTATATAATGTCCGCACCGAGACGTACGGGAAGACATGAACGGGATTATGTGAAACATTACCAGCGAGGGTCTAGGTGGGTTAGGTTAGGTTATATTACGTTATAGACGTATATAATGTTCCCACCGAGAAGTAGGGACCGACCAGCCGGGAATGTTGGAAAATACTACATCCGAGATGTTAGGTTCACTTAGGTTAGGACATATAACGTTATGGACGTATATAATGTCCGCACCGAGACGTACGGGCCGACACGACCGGGATTTTGTAAATCATTACCAGCGAGGGTCTAGATGGGTTAGGTTAGGTTATATTACGATATAGACGTATATAATGTGCCCACCGAGCAGTAGGGGCCGACCCGCCAGGAATGTTGGAAAAAAGTACATCCGAGATGTTAGGTTCCCTCAGGTTAGGATATATAAAGTTATAGACGTATATGAGGTCCCCACTTGAAAAGTACGGGCCGACACGACCGGGATTTTGTAAAACATTACCAGCGAGGGTCTAGATGGGTTAGGTTAGGTTATATTACGATATAGACGTATATAATGTGCCCACCTAGAAGTAGGGGCCGACCCGCCAGGACTGTTGGAAAATACTACATCCGAGATGTTAGGTTCTCTTAGGTTAGGGTATATAACGTTATAGACGTATATAATGTCTCCACCGAGAAGTACGGGCAGACACGACCGGGATTTTGTAAAACATTACCAGCGATTGTCTAGATGGGTTAGGTTAGGTTATATTACGATATAGATCTATATAATGTGCCCACCGAGAAGTAGGGGCCGACCCGCCAGGAATGTTGGAAAATACTACATCCGAGATGTTAGGTTCCCTTAGGTTAGGATATATAAATTAATAGACGTATATAATGTCCGCACCGAGACGTACGGGAAGACATGAACGGGATTCTGTGAAACATTACCAGCGAGGGTCTAGGTCGGTTAGGTTAGGTTATATTACGATATAGACGTATATAATGTGCCCACCGAGAAGTAGGGGCCGACCCGCCAGGAATGTTGGAAAATACTACATCCGAGACGTTAGGTTCACTTAGGTTAGGATATATAACGTTATAGACGTATATAATGTCCTCACCGAGATGTACGGGCCGACACGACCGGGATTTTGTAAAACATTACCAGCGAGGGTCTAGATGGGTTAGGTTAGGTTATATTACGATATAGACGTATATAATGTGCCCACCGAGAAGTAGGTGCCGACCCGCCAGGAATGTTGGAAAATACTACATCCGAGATATTAGGTTCCCTTAGGTTAGGATATATAAATTTATAGACGTATATAATGTCCGCACCGAGACGTACGGGAAGACATGAACGGGATTCTGTGAAACATTACCAGTGAGGGTCTAGGTGGGTTAGGTTAGGTTATATTACGATATAGACGTATATAATGTGCCCACCGAGAAGTAGGGGCCGACCCGCCAGGAATGTTGGAAAATACTACATCCGAGATGTTAGGTTTACTTAGGTTAGGATATATAACGTTATAGACGTATATAATGTCCTCACCGAGATGTACGGTCCGACACGACCGGGATTTTGTATAACATTACCAGCGAGGGTCTAGATGGGTTAAGTCAGGTTATATTACGATATAGACGTATATAATGTGCCCACCTAGAAGTAGGGGCGGACCCGCCAGGAATGTTGGAAAATACTACATCCGAGATGTTAGGTTCTCTTAGGTTAGGGTATATAACGTTATAGACGTATATAATGTCTCCACCGAGAAGTACGGGCAGACACGACCGGGATTTTGTAAAACATTACCAGCGATTGTCTAGATGGGTTAGGTTAGGTTATATTACGATATAGACCTATATAATGATCCCACCGAGAAGTGGGGGCCGACCCGCCAGGAATGCTGGAAAATACAACATCCGAGATGTTAGGTTCCCTTAGGTTAGGATATATAACGTTATAGACGTATATAATGTCTCCACCGAGAAGTACGTGCAGACACGACCGGGATTTTGTAAAACATTACCAGCGAGGGTCTAGATGGGTTAGGTTAGGTTATATTACGATATAAACGTATATAATGTGCCCACCGAGAAGTAGGAGCCGACTCGCCAGGAATGTTGGAAAATAGTACATCCGAGATGTTAAGTTGCCTTAGGTTAGGATATATAAATTTATAGACGTATTTAATGTCCGCACCGAGACGTACGGGAAGACATGAACGGGATTATGTGAAACATTACCAGCGAGGGTCTAGGTGGGTTAGGTTAGGTTATATTACGTTATAGACGTATATAATGTTCCCACCGAGAAGCAGGGACCGACCCGCCAGGAATGTTGGAAAATAATAGATCCGAGATGTTAGGTTCACTTAGGTTAGGACATATAACGTTATAGACGTATATAATGTCCGCACCGAGACGTACGGGACGACACGACCGGGATTCTGTAAAACATTCCCAGCTAGGGGCTAGATGTGTTAGGTTAGTTTATATTACGTTATAGACGTATATAATGATCCCACCGAGCAGTAGGGGCCGACCCGCCAGGAATGTTGGAAAATACTACAACCGAGATGTTAGGTTCCCTTAGGTTAGGATATATAACTTTATAGACGTATATAATGTCCGCACCGAGACGTACGGGACGACACGAACGGGATTCTGTAAAACATTCCCAGCTAGGGGCTAGATGTGTTACGTTAGTTTATATTACGTTATAGACGTATATAATGATCCCACCGAGAATTGGCGCCGACGCGCCAGGAATGCTGTGAAATACTACATCCGAGATGTTAGGTTCCCTTAGGTTAGGATATATAAATTTATAGACGTATATAATGTCCGCACCGAGACCTACGGGAAGACATGAACGGGATTCTGTGAAACATTACCAGCGAGGGTCTAGGTGGGTTAGGTTAGGTTATATTACGTTATAGACGTATATATTGTTCCCACCGAGCAGTAGGGGCCGACCCGCCAGGAATGTTGGAAAATACTACAACCGAGATGTTAGGTTCCCTTAGGTTAGGATATATAACTTTATAGACGTATATAATGTCCGCACCGAGACGTACGGGACGACACGAACGGGATTCTGTAAAACATTCCCAGCTAGGGGCTAGATGTGTTACGTTAGGTTATATTACGTTATAGACGTATATAATGATCCCACCGAGAATTGGCGCCGACGCGCCAGGAATGCTGTGAAATACTACATCCGAGATGTTAGGTTCCCTTAGGTTAGGATATATAAATTTATAGACGTATATAATGTCCGCACCGAGACCTACGGGAAGACATGAACGGGATTCTGTGAAACATTACCAGCGAGGGTCTAGGTGGGTTAGGTTAGGTTATATTACGTTATAGACGTATATATTGTTCCCACCGAGAAGTAGGGGCCGACCCGCCAGAAATGTTGGAAACTTCTACATCCGAGATGTTAAGTTGCCTTAGGTTAGGATATATAAATTTATAGACGTATATAATGTCCGCACCGAGACGTACGGGCCGACACGACCGGGATTTTGTAAAACATTACCAGCGAGGGTCTAGATGGGTTAGGTTAGGTTATATTACGATATAGACGTATATAATGTGCCCACCGAGAAGTAGGGGCCGACCCGCCAGGAATGTTGGAAAATACTACATCCGAGATGTTAAGTTGCCTTAGGTTAGGATATATAAATTGATAGACGTATATAATGTCCGCACCGAGACGTACGGGCCGACACGACCGGGATTCTGTAAAACATTCCCAGCTAGGGGCTAGATGTGTTAGGTTAGTTTATATTACGTTATAGACGTATATAATGATCCCACCGAGAAGTAGGGGCCGTCCCGCCAGGAATGTTGGAAAATACTACATCCGAGATGTTAAGTTGCCTTAGGTTAGAATATATAACGTTATAGACGTATATAATGTCCGCACCGAGACCTACGGGAAGACATGAACGGGATTATGTGAAACATTACCAGCGAGGGTCTAGGTGGGTTAGGTTAGGTTATATTACAATATAGACGTATATAATGTGCCCACCGAGAAGTAGGAGCCGACCCGCCAGGAATGTTGAAAAATACTACATCCGAGATGTTAGGTTCTCTTAGGTTAGGATATATAACGTTATAGACGTATATAATGTCCCTTCCGAGAACTACGGGCAGACACGACCGGGATTTTGTAAAACATTACCAGCGATGGTCTAGATGGGTTAGGTTAGGTTATATTACGATATAGACCTATATAATGTGCCCACCGAGAAGTAGGGGCCGACCCGCCAGGAATGTTGGAAAATACTACATCCGAGATATTAGTTTCCCTTAGGTTAGGATATATAAATTAATAGACGTATATAATGTCCTCACCGACATGTACGGGCCGACACGACCGGGATTTTGTAAAACATTACCAGCGAGAGTCTAGATGGCTTAGGTTAGGTTATATTACTATATAGACGTATATAATGTGCCCACCGAGATGTAGGGGCCGACCCGCCAGGAATGTTGGAAAATACTACATCCGAGATGTTAAGTTGCCTTAGGTTAGGATATATAAATTGATAGACGTATATAATGTCCGCACCGAGACGTACGGGCCGACACGACCGGGATTTTGTAAAACATTACTAGCGGGGGTCTAGATGGGTTAGGTTAGGATATTACGATATAGACGTATATAGTGTGCCCACCTAGAAGTAGGGGCCGATCCGCCAGGAATGTTGGAAAATACTACATCCGAGATGTTAGGATCCCTTAGGTTAGGATATATAAATTAATAGACGTATATAATGTCCGCACCGAGACGTACGGGAAGACATGAACGGGATTCTGTGAAACATTACCAGCGAGGGTCTAGATGGGTTAGGTTAGGTTATATTACGATATAGACCTATATAATGTGCCCACCGAGAAGTAGGGGCCGACCCGCCAGGAATGTTGGAAAATACTACATCCGAGATGTTAGGTTCACTTAGGTTAGGATATATAACGTTATAGACGTATATAATGTCCTCACCGAGATGTACGGGCCGACACGACCGGGATTTTGTAAAACATTACCAGCGAGGGTCTAGATGGATTAGGTTAGGTTATATTACGATATAGACGTATATAATGTGCCCACCGAGAAGTAGGGGCCGACCCGCCAGGAATGTTGGAAAATACTACATCCGAGATATTAGGTTCCCTTAGGTTAGGATATATAAATTTATAGACGTATATAATGTCCGCACCGAGACGTACGGGAAGACATGAACGGGATTCTGTGAAACATTACCAGCGAGGGTCTAGGCGGGTTAGGTTAGGTTATATTACGATATAGACCTATATAATGTGCCCACCGAGAAGTAGGGGCCGACCCGCCAGGAATGTTGGAAAATACTACATCCGAGATGTTAGGTTTACTTAGGTTAGGATATATAAAGTTATAGACGTATATGAGGTCCTCAAGGAAAAGTACGGACCGACACGACCGGGATTTTGTAAAACATTACCAGCGAGGGTCTAGATGGGTTAGGTTAGGTTATATTACGATATAAACGTATATAATGTGCCCACCGAGGAGTAGGAGCCGACCAGCCAGGAATGTTGGAAAATACTACATCCGAGATGTTAAGTTGCCTTAGGTTAGGATATATAAATTTATAGACGTATTTAATGTCCGCACCGAGACGTACGGGCCGACACGCCCGGGATTTTGTAAAACATTACCAGCGAGGGTCTAGATGGGTTAGGTTAGGTTATATTACGATATAGACGTATATAATGTGCCCACCTAGAAGTAGGGGCCGACCCGCCAGGAATGTTGGAAAATACTACATCCGAGATGTTAGGTTCCCTTAGGTTAGGATATATAAATTTATAGACGTATTTAATGTCCGCACCGAGACGTACGGGAAGACATGAACGGGATTATGTGAAACATTACCAGCGAGGGTCTAGGTGGGTTAGGTTAGGTTATATTACGTTATAGACGTATATAATGTTCCCACCGAGAAGTAGGGACCGACCCGCCAGGAATGTTGGAAAATACTACATCCGAGATGTTAGGTTCACTTAGGTTAGGACATATAACGTTATAGACGTATATAATGTCCGCACCGAGACGTACGGGCCGACACGACCGGGATTTTGTAAAACATTACCAGCGAGGGTCTAGATGGGTTAGGTTAGGTTATATTACGATATAGACGTATATAATGTGCCCACCGAGATGTAGGAGCCGACCCGCCAGAAATGTTGGAAAATTCTACATCCGAGAAGTTAAGTTGCCTTAGGTTAGGATATATAAATTTATAGACGTATATAATGTCCGCACCGAGACGTACGGGCCGACACGACCGGGATTTTGTAAAACATTACCAGCGAGGGTCTAGATGGGTTAGGTTAGGTTATATTACGATATAGACGTATATAATGTGCCCACCGAGAAGTAGGGGCCGACCCGCCAGGAATGTTGGAAAATACTACATCCGAGATGTTAAGTTGCCTTAGGTTAGGATATATAAATTGATAGACGTATATAATGTCCGCACCGAGACGTACGGGCCGACACGACCGGGATTCTGTAAAACATTCCCAGCTAGGGGCTAGATGTGTTAGGTTAGTCTATATTACGTTATAGACGTATATAATGATCCCACCGAGAAGTAGGGGCCGTCCCGCCAGGAATGTTGGAAAATACTACATCCGAGATGTTAAGTTGCCTTAGGTTAGAATATATAACGTTATAGACGTATATAATGTCCGCACCGAGACCTACGGGAAGACATGAACGGGATTATGTGAAACATTACCAGCGAGGGTCTAGGTGGGTTAGGTTAGGTTATATTACAATATAGACGTATATAATGTGCCCACCGAGAAGTAGGAGCCGACCCGCCAGGAATGTTGAAAAATACTACATCCGAGATGTTAGGTTCTCTTAGGTTAGGATATATAACGTTATAGACGTATATAATGTCCCTTCCGAGAACTACGGGCAGACACGACCGGGATTTTGTAAAACATTACCAGCGATGGTCTAGATGGGTTAGGTTAGGTTATATTACGATATAGACCTATATAATGTGCCCACCGAGAAGTAGGGGCCGACCCGCCAGGAATGTTGGAAAATACTACATCCGAGATATTAGTTTCCCTTAGGTTAGGATATATAAATTAATAGACGTATATAATGTCCTCACCGACATGTACGGGCCGACACGACCGGGATTTTGTAAAACATTACCAGCGAGAGTCTAGATGGCTTAGGTTAGGTTATATTACTATATAGAAGTATATAATGTGCCCACCGAGATGTAGGGGCCGACCCGCCAGGAATGTTGGAAAATACTACATCCGAGATGTTAAGTTGCCTTAGGTTAGGATATATAAATTGATAGACGTATATAATGTCCGCACCGAGACGTACGGGCCGACACGACCGGGATTTTGTAAAACATTACTAGCGGGGGTCTAGATGGGTTAGGTTAGGATATTACGATATAGACGTATATAGTGTGCCCACCTAGAAGTAGGGGCCGACCCGCCAGGAATGTTGGAAAATACTACATCCGAGATGTTAGGTTCCCTTAGGTTAGGATATATAAATTAATAGACGTATATAATGTCCGCACCGAGACGTACGGGAAGACATGAACGGGATTCTGTGAAACATTACCAGCGAGGGTCTAGATGGGTTAGGTTAGGTTATATTACGATATAGACCTATATAATGTGCCCACCGAGAAGTAGGGGCCGACCCGCCAGGAATGTTGGAAAATACTACATCCGAGATGTTAGGTTCACTTAGGTTAGGATATATAACGTTATAGACGTATATAATGTCCTCACCGAGATGTACGGGCCGACACGACCGGGATTTTGTAAAACATTACCAGCGAGGGTCTAGATGGATTAGGTTAGGTTATATTACGATATAGACGTATATAATGTGCCCACCGAGAAGTAGGTGCCGACCCGCCAGGAATGTTGGAAAATACTACATCCGAGATATTAGGTTCCCTTAGGTTAGGATATATAAATTTATAGACGTATATAATGTCCGCACCGAGACGTACGGGAAGACATGAACGGGATTCTGTGAAACATTACCAGCGAGGGTCTAGGCGGGTTAGGTTAGGTTATATTACGATATAGACCTATATAATGTGCCCACCGAGAAGTAGGGGCCGACCCGCCAGGAATGTTGGAAAATACTACATCCGAGATGTTAGGTTTACTTAGGTTAGGATATATAAAGTTATAGACGTATATGAGGTCCTCAAGGAAAAGTACGGACCGACACGACCGGGATTTTGTAAAACATTACCAGCGAGGGTCTAGATGGGTTAGGTTAGGTTATATTACGATATAAACGTATATAATGTGCCCACCGAGGAGTAGGAGCCGACCAGCCAGGAATGTTGGAAAATACTACATCCGAGATGTTAAGTTGCCTTAGGTTAGGATATATAAATTTATAGACGTATTTAATGTCCGCACCGAGACGTACGGGCCGACACGACCGGGATTTTGTAAAACATTACCAGCGAGGGTCTAGATGGGTTAGGTTAGGTTATATTACGATATAGACGTATATAATGTGCCCACCTAGAAGTAGGGGCCGACCCGCCAGGAATGTTGGAAAATACTACATCCGAGATGTTAGGTTCCCTTAGGTTAGGATATATAAATTTATAGACGTATTTAATGTCCGCACCGAGACGTACGGGAAGACATGAACGGGATTATGTGAAACATTACCAGCGAGGGTCTAGGTGGGTTAGGTTAGGTTATATTACGTTATAGACGTATATAATGTTCCCACCGAGAAGTAGGGACCGACCCGCCAGGAATGTTGGAAAATACTACATCCGAGATGTTAAGTTGCCTTAGGTTAGGATATATAAATTGATAGACGTATATAATGTCCGCACCGAGACGTACGGGCCGACACGACAGGGATTCTGTAAAACATTCCCAGCTAGGGGCTAGATGTGTTAGGTTAGTTTATATTACGTTATAGACGTATATAATGATCCCACCGAGAAGTAGGGGCCGACCCGCCAGGAATGTTGGAAAATACTACATCCGAGATGTTAAGTTGCCTTAGGTTAGAATATATAACGTTATAGACGTATATAATGTCCGCACCGAGACGAACGGGACGACACGACCGGGATTCTGAAAAACATTCCCAGCTAGGGGCTAGATGTGTTAGGTTAGGTTATATTACGTTATAGACGTGTATAATGATCCCAGCGGGAAGTAGGGGCCGACCCGCCAGGAATGTTGGAAAATACTACATCCGAGATGTTAGGTTCCCTCAGGATAGGATATATAAGGTTATAGACGTATATGAGGTCCCCACGGAAAAGTACGGACCGACACGACCGGGATTTTGTAAAACATTACCAGCGAGGGTCTAGATGGGTTAGGTTAGATTATATTACGTTATAGACGTATATAATGATCCCACCGAGAAGTAGGGGCCGACCCGCCAGGAATGTTGGAAAATACTACATCCGAGATGTTAGGTTCACTTAGGTTAGGATATATAACGTTATAGACGTATATAATGTCCGCACCGAGACGTACGGGAAGACATGAACGGGATTATGTGAAACATTACCAGCGAGGGTCTAGGTGGGTTAGGTTAGGTTATATTACGTTATAGACGTATATAATGTTCCCACCGAGAAGCAGGGACCGACCCGCCAGGAATGTTGGAATATGCTACATCCGAGATGTTAGGTTCACTTAGGTTAGGACATATAACGTTATAGACGTATATAATGTCCGCACCGAGACGTACGGGCCGACACTACCGGGATTCTGTAAAACATTCCCAGCTAGGGGCTAGATGTGTTAGGTTAGTTTATATTACGTTATAGACGTATATAATGATCCCACCGAGAAGTAGGGGCCGACCCGCCAGGAATGTTGGAAAATACTACATCCGAGATGTTAAGTTGCCTTAGGTTAGAATATATAACGTTATAGACGTATATAATGTCCGCACCGAGACGAACGGGACGACACGACCGGGATTCTGAAAAACATTCCCAGCTAGGGGCTAGATGTGTTAGGTTAGGTTATATTACGTTATAGACGTGTATAATGATCCCAGCGAGAAGTAGGGGCCGACCCGCCAGGAATGTTGGAAAATACTTCATCCGAGATGTTAGGTTCCCTCAGGATAGGATATATAAAGTTATAGACGTATATGAGGTCCCCACGGAAAAGTACGGACCGACACGACCGGGATTTTGTAAAACATTACCAGCGAGGGTCTAGATGGGTTAGGTTAGATTATATTACGTTATAGACGTATATAATGATCCCACCGAGAAGCAGGGGCCGACCCGCCAGGAATGTTGGAAAATACTACATCCGAGATGTTAGGTTCCCTTAGGTTAGGATATATAACGTTATAGACGTATATAATGTCCGCACCGAGACGTACGGGAAGACATGAACGGGATTATGTGAAACATTACCAGCGAGGGTCTAGGTGGGTTAGGTTAGGTTATATTACGTTATAGACGTATATAATGTTCCCACCGAGAAGTAGGGACCGACCCGCCAGGAATGATGGAAAATACTACATCCGAGATGTTAGGTTCACTTAGGTTAGGACATATAACGTTATAGACGTATATAATGTCCGCACCGAGACGTACGGGACGACACGACCGGGATTCTGTAAAACATTCCCAGCTAGGGGCTAGATGTGTTAGGTTAGTTTATATTACGTTATAGACGTATATAATGATCCCACCGAGCAGTAGGGGCCGACCCGCCAGGAATGTTGGAAAATACTACATCCGAGATGTTAGGTTCCCTTAGGTTAGGATATATAAATTTATAGACGTATATAATGTCCGCACCGAGACGTACGGGCCGACACGACCGGGATTTTGTAAAACATTACCAGCGAGGGTCTAGATGGCTTAGGTTAGGTTATATTACGATATAGACGTATATAATGTGCCCACCGAGGAGTAGGAGCCGACTCGCCAGGAATGTTGGAAAATACTACATCCGAGATGTTAAGTTGCCTTAGGTTAGGATATATAAATTTATAGACGTATTTAATGTCCGCACCGAGACGTACGGGCCGACACGACTGGGATTTTGTAAAACATTACCAGCGAGGGTCTAGATTGGTTAGGTTAGGTTATATTACGATATAGACGTATATAATGTGCCCACCTAGAAGCAGGGGCCGACCCGCCAGGAATGTTGGAAAATACTACATCCGAGATGTTAGGTTCTCTTAGGTTAGGGTATATAACGTTATAGACGTATATAATGTCTCCACCGAGAAGTACGGGCAGACACGACCGGGATTTTGTAAAACATTACCAGCGATTGTCTAGATGGGTTAGGTTAGGTTATATTACGATATAGACCTATATAATGTGCCCACCGAGAAGTAGGGGCCGACCCGCTAGGAATGTTGGAAAATACTACATCCGAGATGTTAGGTTCCCTTAGGTAAGGATATATAAATTAATAGACGTATATAATGTCCGCACCGAGACGTACGGGAAGACATGAACAGGATTATGTGAAACATTACCAGCGAGGGTCTAGGTGGGTTAGGTTAGGTTATATTACGTTATAGACGTATATAATGTTCCCACCGAGAAGTAGGGACCGACCCGCCAGGAATGATGGAAAATACTACATCCGAGATGTTAGGTTCACTTAGGTTAGGACATATAACGTTATAGACGTATATAATGTCCGCACCGAGACGTACGGGACGACACGACCGGGATTCTGTAAAACATTCCCAGCTAGGGGCTAGATGTGTTAGGTTAGTTTATATTACGTTATAGACGTATATAATGATCCCACCGAGCAGTAATGGCCGACCCGCCAGGAATGTTGGAAAATACTACATCCGAGATGTTAGGTTCCCTTAGGTTAGGATATATAAATTTATAGACGTATATAATGTCCGCACCGAGACGTACGGGCCGACCCGACCGGGATTTTGTAAAACATTACCAGCGAGGGTCTAGATGGCTTAGGTTAGGTTATATTACGATATAGACGTATATAATGTGCCCACCGAGAAGTAGGGGCCGACCCGCCAGGAATGTTGGAAAATACTACATCCGAGATGTTAAGTTGCCTTAGGTTAGGATCTATAAATTGATAGACGTATATAATGTCCGCACCGAGACGTACGGGCCGACACGACCGGGATTCTGTAAAACATTCCCAGCTAGGAGCTAGATGTGTTAGGTTAGTTTATATTACGTTATAGGCGTATATAATGATCCCACTGAGAAGTAGGGGCCGTCCCGCCAGGATCGTTGGAAAATACTACATCCGAGATGTTAAGTTGCCTTAGGTTAGAATATATAACGTTATAGACGTATTTAATGTCCGTACCGAGACGTACGGGAAGACATGAACGGGATTATGTGAAACATTACCAGCGAGGGTCTAGGTGGGTTAGGTTAGGTTATATTACGTTATAGACGTATATAATGTTCCCACCGAGAAGTAGGGGCCGACCCGCCAGGACTGTTGGAAAATACTACATCCGAGATGTTAGGTTCTCCTAGGTTAGGGTATATAACGTTATAGACGTATATAATGTCTCCACCGAGAAGTACGGGCAGACACGACCGGGATTTTGTAAAACATTACCAGCGATTGTCTAGATGGGTTAGGTTAGGTTATATTACGATATAGATCTATATAATGTGCCCACCGAGAAGTAGGGGCCGACCCGCCAGGAATGTTAGAAAATACTACATCCGAGATGTTAGGTTCCCTTAGGTTAGGATATATAAATTAATAGACGTATATAATGTCCGCACCGAGACGTACGGGAAGACATGAACGGGATTCTGTGAAACATTACCAGCGAGGGTCTAGGTCGGTTAGGTTAGGTTATATTACGATATAGACGTATATAATGTGCCCACCGAGAAGTAGGGGCCGACCCGCCAGGAATGTTGGAAAATACTACATCCGAGACGTTAGGTTCTCCTAGGTTAGGGTATATAACGTTATAGACGTATATAATGTCTCCACCGAGAAGTACGGGCAGACACGACCGGGATTTTGTAAAACATTACCAGCGATTGTCTAGATGGGTTAGGTTAGGTTATATTACGATATAGATCTATATAATGTGCCCACCGAGAAGTAGGGGCCGACCCGCCAGGAATGTTGGAAAATACTACATCCGAGATGTTAGGTTCCCCTAGGTTAGGATATATAAATTAATAGACGTATATAATGTCCGCACCGAGACGTACGGGAAGACATGAACGGGATTCTGTGAAACATTACCAGCGAGGGTCTAGGTGGGTTAGGTTAGGTTATATTACGATATAGACGTATATAATGTGCCCACCGAGAAGTAGGGGCCGACCCGCCAGGAATGTTGGAAAATACTACATCCGAGATGTTAGGTTTACTTAGGTTAGGATATATAACGTTATAGACGTATATAATGTCCTCACCGAGATGTACGGACCGACACGACCGGGATTTTGTAAAACATTACCAGCGAGGGTCTAGATGGGTTAGGTTAGGTTATATTACGATATAGACGTATATAATGTGCCCACCGAGAAGTAGGTGCCGACCCGCCAGGAATGTTGGAAAATACTACATCCGAGATATTAGGTTCCCTTAGGTTAGGATATATAAATTTATAGACGTATATAATGTCCGCACCGAGACGTACGGGAAGACATGAACGGGATTCTGTGAAACATTACCAGTGAGGGTCTAGGTGGGTTAGGTTAGGTTATATTACGATATAGACGTATATAATGTGCCCACCGAGAAGTAGGGGCCGACCCGCCAGGAATGTTGGAAAATACTACATCCGAGATGTTAGGTTTACTTAGGTTAGGATATATAACGTTATAGACGTATATAATGTCCTCACCGAGATGTACGGTCCGACACGACCGGGATTTTGTATAACATTACCAGCGAGGGTCTAGATGGGTTAAGTCAGGTTATATTACGATATAGACGTATATAATGTGCCCACCTAGAAGTAGGGGCGGACCCGCCAGGAATGTTGGAAAATACTACATCCGAGATGTTAGGTTCTCTTAGGTTAGGGTATATAACGTTATAGACGTATATAATGTCTCCACCGAGAAGTACGGGCAGACACGACCGCGATTTTGTAAAACATTACCAGCGATTGTCTAGATGGGTTAGGTTAGGTTATATTACGATATAGACCTATATAATGATCCCACCGAGAAGTGGGGGCCGACCCGCCAGGAATGTTGGAAAATACAACATCCGAGATGTTAGGTTCCCTTAGGTTAGGATATATAACGTTATAGACGTATATAATGTCTCCACCGAGAAGTACGGGCAGACACGACCGGGATTTTGTAAAACATTACCAGCGAGGGTCTAGATGGGTTAGGTTAGGTTATATTACGATATAAACGTATATAATGTGCCCACCGAGAAGTAGGAGCCGACTCGCCAGGAATGTTGGAAAATAGTACATCCGAGATGTTAAGTTGCCTTAGGTTAGGATATATAAATTTATAGACGTATTTAATGTCCGCACCGAGACGTACGGGAAGACATGAACGGGATTATGTGAAACATTACCAGCGAGGGTCTAGGTGGGTTAGGTTAGGTTATATTACGTTATAGACGTATATAATGTTCCCACCGAGAAGCAGGGACCGACCCGCCAGGAATGTTGGAAAATACTACATCCGAGATGTTAGGTTCCCTTAGGTAAGGATATATAAATTAATAGACGTATATAATGTCCGCACCGAGACGTACGGGAAGACATGAACAGGATTATGTGAAACATTACCAGCGAGGGTCTAGGTGGGTTAGGTTAGGTTATATTACGTTATAGACGTATATAATGTTCCCACCGAGAAGTAGGGACCGACCCGCCAGGAATGATGGAAAATACTACATCCGAGATGTTAGGTTCACTTAGGTTAGGACATATAACGTTATAGACGTATATAATGTCCGCACCGAGACGTACGGGAAGACATGAACGGGATTATGTGAAACATTACCAGCGAGGGTCTAGGTGGGTTAGGTTAGGTTATATTACGTTATAGACGTATATAATGTTCCCACCGAGAAGTAGGGACCGACCCGCCAGGAATGATGGAAAATACTACATCCGAGATGTTAGGTTCACTTAGGTTAGGACATATAACGTTATAGACGTATATAATGTCCGCACCGAGACGTACGGGACGACACGACCGGGATTCTGTAAAACATTCCCAGCTAGGGGCTAGATGTGTTAGGTTAGTTTATATTACGTTATAGACGTATATAATGATCCCACCGAGCAGTAGGGGCCGACCCGCCAGGAATGTTGGAAAATACTACATCCGAGATGTTAGGTTCCCTTAGGTTAGGATATATAAATTTATAGACGTATATAATGTCCGCACCGAGACGTACGGGCCGACACGACCGGGATTTTGTAAAACATTACCAGCGAGGGTCTAGATGGCTTAGGTTAGGTTATATTACGATATAGACGTATATAATGTGCCCACCGAGGAGTAGGAGCCGACTCGCCAGGAATGTTGGAAAATACTACATCCGAGATGTTAAGTTGCCTTAGGTTAGGATATATAAATTTATAGACGTATTTAATGTCCGCACCGAGACGTACGGGCCGACACGACTGGGATTTTGTAAAACATTACCAGCGAGGGTCTAGATTGGTTAGGTTAGGTTATATTACGATATAGACGTATATAATGTGCCCACCTAGAAGCAGGGGCCGACCCGCCAGGAATGTTGGAAAATACTACATCCGAGATGTTAGGTTCTCTTAGGTTAGGGTATATAACGTTATAGACGTATATAATGTCTCCACCGAGAAGTACGGGCAGACACGACCGGGATTTTGTAAAACATTACCAGCGATTGTCTAGATGGGTTAGGTTAGGTTATATTACGATATAGACCTATATAATGTGCCCACCGAGAAGTAGGGGCCGACCCGCCAGGAATGTTGGAAAATACTACATCCGAGATGTTAGGTTCCCTTAGGTAAGGATATATAAATTAATAGACGTATATAATGTCCGCACCGAGACGTACGGGAAGACATGAACAGGATTATGTGAAACATTACCAGCGAGGGTCTAGGTGGGTTAGGTTAGGTTATATTACGTTATAGACGTATATAATGTTCCCACCGAGAAGTAGGGACCGACCCGCCAGGAATGATGGAAAATACTACATCCGAGATGTTAGGTTCACTTAGGTTAGGACATATAACGTTATAGACGTATATAATGTCCGCACCGAGACGTACGGGACGACACGACCGGGATTCTGTAAAACATTCCCAGCTAGGGGCTAGATGTGTTAGGTTAGTTTATATTACGTTATAGACGTATATAATGATCCCACCGAGCAGTAATGGCCGACCCGCCAGGAATGTTGGAAAATACTACATCCGAGATGTTAGGTTCCCTTAGGTTAGGATATATAAATTTATAGACGTATATAATGTCCGCACCGAGACGTACGGGCCGACCCGACCGGGATTTTGTAAAACATTACCAGCGAGGGTCTAGATGGCTTAGGTTAGGTTATATTACGATATAGACGTATATAATGTGCCCACCGAGAAGTAGGGGCCGACCCGCCAGGAATGTTGGAAAATACTACATCCGAGATGTTAAGTTGCCTTAGGTTAGGATCTATAAATTGATAGACGTATATAATGTCCGCACCGAGACGTACGGGCCGACACGACCGGGATTCTGTAAAACATTCCCAGCTAGGAGCTAGATGTGTTAGGTTAGTTTATATTACGTTATAGGCGTATATAATGATCCCACTGAGAAGTAGGGGCCGTCCCGCCAGGATCGTTGGAAAATACTACATCCGAGATGTTAAGTTGCCTTAGGTTAGAATATATAACGTTATAGACGTATTTAATGTCCGTACCGAGACGTACGGGAAGACATGAACGGGATTATGTGAAACATTACCAGCGAGGGTCTAGGTGGGTTAGGTTAGGTTATATTACGTTATAGACGTATATAATGTTCCCACCGAGAAGTAGGGGCCGACCCGCCAGGACTGTTGGAAAATACTACATCCGAGATGTTAGGTTCTCCTAGGTTAGGGTATATAACGTTATAGACGTATATAATGTCTCCACCGAGAAGTACGGGCAGACACGACCGGGATTTTGTAAAACATTACCAGCGATTGTCTAGATGGGTTAGGTTAGGTTATATTACGATATAGATCTATATAATGTGCCCACCGAGAAGTAGGGGCCGACCCGCCAGGAATGTTAGAAAATACTACATCCGAGATGTTAGGTTCCCTTAGGTTAGGATATATAAATTAATAGACGTATATAATGTCCGCACCGAGACGTACGGGAAGACATGAACGGGATTCTGTGAAACATTACCAGCGAGGGTCTAGGTCGGTTAGGTTAGGTTATATTACGATATAGACGTATATAATGTGCCCACCGAGAAGTAGGGGCCGACCCGCCAGGAATGTTGGAAAATACTACATCCGAGACGTTAGGTTCTCCTAGGTTAGGGTATATAACGTTATAGACGTATATAATGTCTCCACCGAGAAGTACGGGCAGACACGACCGGGATTTTGTAAAACATTACCAGCGATTGTCTAGATGGGTTAGGTTAGGTTATATTACGATATAGATCTATATAATGTGCCCACCGAGAAGTAGGGGCCGACCCGCCAGGAATGTTGGAAAATACTACATCCGAGATGTTAGGTTCCCCTAGGTTAGGATATATAAATTAATAGACGTATATAATGTCCGCACCGAGACGTACGGGAAGACATGAACGGGATTCTGTGAAACATTACCAGCGAGGGTCTAGGTGGGTTAGGTTAGGTTATATTACGATATAGACGTATATAATGTGCCCACCGAGAAGTAGGGGCCGACCCGCCAGGAATGTTGGAAAATACTACATCCGAGATGTTAGGTTTACTTAGGTTAGGATATATAACGTTATAGACGTATATAATGTCCTCACCGAGATGTACGGACCGACACGACCGGGATTTTGTAAAACATTACCAGCGAGGGTCTAGATGGGTTAGGTTAGGTTATATTACGATATAGACGTATATAATGTGCCCACCGAGAAGTAGGTGCCGACCCGCCAGGAATGTTGGAAAATACTACATCCGAGATATTAGGTTCCCTTAGGTTAGGATATATAAATTTATAGACGTATATAATGTCCGCACCGAGACGTACGGGAAGACATGAACGGGATTCTGTGAAACATTACCAGTGAGGGTCTAGGTGGGTTAGGTTAGGTTATATTACGATATAGACGTATATAATGTGCCCACCGAGAAGTAGGGGCCGACCCGCCAGGAATGTTGGAAAATACTACATCCGAGATGTTAGGTTTACTTAGGTTAGGATATATAACGTTATAGACGTATATAATGTCCTCACCGAGATGTACGGTCCGACACGACCGGGATTTTGTATAACATTACCAGCGAGGGTCTAGATGGGTTAAGTCAGGTTATATTACGATATAGACGTATATAATGTGCCCACCTAGAAGTAGGGGCGGACCCGCCAGGAATGTTGGAAAATACTACATCCGAGATGTTAGGTTCTCTTAGGTTAGGGTATATAACGTTATAGACGTATATAATGTCTCCACCGAGAAGTACGGGCAGACACGACCGCGATTTTGTAAAACATTACCAGCGATTGTCTAGATGGGTTAGGTTAGGTTATATTACGATATAGACCTATATAATGATCCCACCGAGAAGTGGGGGCCGACCCGCCAGGAATGTTGGAAAATACAACATCCGAGATGTTAGGTTCCCTTAGGTTAGGATATATAACGTTATAGACGTATATAATGTCTCCACCGAGAAGTACGGGCAGACACGACCGGGATTTTGTAAAACATTACCAGCGAGGGTCTAGATGGGTTAGGTTAGGTTATATTACGATATAAACGTATATAATGTGCCCACCGAGAAGTAGGAGCCGACTCGCCAGGAATGTTGGAAAATAGTACATCCGAGATGTTAAGTTGCCTTAGGTTAGGATATATAAATTTATAGACGTATTTAATGTCCGCACCGAGACGTACGGGAAGACATGAACGGGATTATGTGAAACATTACCAGCGAGGGTCTAGGTGGGTTAGGTTAGGTTATATTACGTTATAGACGTATATAATGTTCCCACCGAGAAGCAGGGACCGACCCGCCAGGAATGTTGGAAAATAATACATCCGAGATGTTAGGTTCACTTAGGTTAGGACATATAACGTTATAGACGTATATAATGTCCGCACCGAGACGTACGGGACGACACGACCGGGATTCTGTAAAACATTCCCAGCTAGGGGCTAGATATGTTAGGTTAGTTTATATTACGTTATAGACGTATATAATGTGCCCACCTAGAAGTAGGGGCGGACCCGCCAGGAATGTTGGAAAATACTACATCCGAGATGTTAGGTTCTCTTAGGTTAGGGTATATAACGTTATAGACGTATATAATGTCTCCACCGAGAAGTACGGGCAGACACGACCGCGATTTTGTAAAACATTACCAGCGATTGTCTAGATGGGTTAGGTTAGGTTATATTACGATATAGACCTATATAATGATCCCACCGAGAAGTGGGGGCCGACCCGCCAGGAATGTTGGAAAATAGTACATCCGAGATGTTAAGTTGCCTTAGGTTAGGATATATAAATTTATAGACGTATTTAATGTCCGCACCGAGACGTACGGGAAGACATGAACGGGATTATGTGAAACATTACCAGCGAGGGTCTAGGTGGGTTAGGTTAGGTTATATTACGTTATAGACGTATATAATGTTCCCACCGAGAAGCAGGGACCGACCCGCCAGGAATGTTGGAAAATAATACATCCGAGATGTTAGGTTCACTTAGGTTAGGACATATAACGTTATAGACGTATATAATGTCCGCACCGAGACGTACGGGACGACACGACCGGGATTCTGTAAAACATTCCCAGCTAGGGGCTAGATATGTTAGGTTAGTTTATATTACGTTATAGACGTATATAATGATCCCACCGAGCAGTAGGGGCCGACCCGCCAGGAATGTTGGAAAATACTACATCCGAGATGTTAGGTTCCCTTAGGTTAGGATATATAACTTTATAGACGTATATAATGTCCGCACCGAGACGTACGGGACGACACGAACGGGATTCTGTAAAACATTCCCAGCTAGGGGCTAGATGTGTTACGTTAGGTTATATTACGTTATAGACGTATATAATGATCCCACCGAGAATTGGCGCCGACGCGCCAGGAATGCTGTGAAATACTACATCCGAGATGTTAGGTTCCCTTAGGTTAGGATATATAAATTTATAGACGTATATAATGTCCGCACCGAGACCTACGGGAAGACATGAACGGGATTCTGTGAAACATTACCAGCGAGGGTCTAGGTGGGTTAGGTTAGGTTATATTACGTTATAGACGTATATATTGTTCCCACCGAGAAGTAGGGGCCGACCCGCCAGAAATGTTGGAAACTTCTACATCCGAGATGTTAAGTTGCCTTAGGTTAGGATATATAAATTTATAGACGTATATAATGTCCGCACCGAGACGTACGGGCCGACACGACCGGGATTTTGTAAAACATTACCAGCGAGTGTCTAGATGGGTTAGGTTAGGTTATATTACGATATAAACGTATATAATGTGCCCACCGAGAAGTAGGAGCCGACTCGCCAGGAATGTTGGAAAATACTACATCCGAGATGTTAAGTTGCCTTAGGTTAGGATATATAAATTTATAGACGTATTTAATGTCCGCACCGAGACGTACGGGAAGACATGAACGGGATTATGTGAAACATTACCAGCGAGGGTCTAGGTGGGTTAGGTTAGGTTATATTACGTTATAGACGTATATAATGTTCCCACCGAGAAGCAGGGACCGACCCGCCAGGAACGTTGGAAAATACTACATCCGAGATGTTAGGTTCACTTAGGTTAGGACATATAACGTTATAGACGTATATAATGTCCGCACCGAGACGTACGGGACGACACGACCGGGATTCTGTAAAACATTCCGAGCTAGGGGCTAGATGTGTTAGGTTAGTTTATATTACGTTATAGACGTATATAATGATCCCACCGAGCAGTAGGGGCCGACCCGCCAGGAATGTTGGAAAATACTACATCCGAGATGTTAGGTTCCCTTAGGTTAGGATATATAACTTTATAGACGTATATAATGTCCGCACCGAGACGTACGGGACGACACGAACGGGATTCTGTAGAACATTCCCAGCTAGGGGCTAGATGTGTTACGTTAGGTTATATTACGTTATAGACGTATATAATGATCCCACCGAGAATTGGCGCCGACGCGCCAGGAATGCTGTGAAATACTACATCCGAGATGTTAGGTTCCCTTAGGTTAGGATATATAAACTTATAGACGTATATAATGTCCGCACCGAGACCTACGGGAAGACATGAACGGGATTCTGTGAAACATTACCAGCGAGGGTCTAGGTGGGTTAGGTTAGGTTATATTACGTTATAGACGTATATATTGTTCCCACCGAGAAGTAGGGGCCGACCCGCCAGAAATGTTGGAAAATTCTACATCCGAGATGTTAAGTTGCCTTAGGTTAGGATATATAAATTTATAGACGTATATAATGTCCGCACCGAGACGTACGGGCCGACACGACCGGGATTTTGTAAAACATTACCAGCGAGGGTCTAGATGGCTTAGGTTGGGTTATATTACGATATAGACGTATATAATGTGCCCACCGAGAAGTAGGGGCCGACCCGCCAGGAATGTTGGAAAATACTACATCCGAGATGTTAAGTTGCCTTAGGTTAGAATATATAACGTTATAGACGTATATAATGTCCGCACCGAGACCTACGGGAAGACATGAACGGGATTATGTGAAACATTACCAGCGAGGGTCTAGGTGGGTTAGGTTAGGTTATATTACGATATAGACGTATATAATGTGCCCACCGAGAAGTAGGAGCCGACCCGCCAGGAATGTTGAAAAATACTACATCCGAGATGTTAGGTTCTCTTAGGTTAGGATATATAACGTTATAGACGTATATAATGTCCCTTCCGAGAACTACGGGCAGACACGACCGGGATTTTGTAAAACATTACCAGCGATGGTCTAGATGGGTTAGGTTAGGTTATATTACGATATAAACGTATATAATGTGCCCACCGAGGAGTAGGAGCCGACCCGCCAGGAATGTTGGAAAATACTACATCCGAGATGTTAAGTTGCCTTAGGTTAGGATATATAAATTGATAGACGTATATAATGTCCGCACCGAGACGTACGGGCCGACACGACCGGGATTTTGTAAAACATTACTAGCGGGGGTCTAGATGGGTTAGGTTAGGATATTACGATATAGACGTATATAGTGTGCCCACCGAGAAGTAGGGGCCGACCCGCCAGGAATGTTGGAAAATACTACATCCGAGATATTACGTTCCCTTAGGTTAGGATATATAAATTAATAGACGTATATAATGTCCGCACCGAGACGTACGGGAAGACATGAACGGGATTCTGTGAAACATTACCAGCGAGGGTCTAGGTGGGTTAGGTTAGGTTATATTACGTTATAGACGTATATAATGTTCCAACCGAGAAGTAGGGGCCGACCCGCCAGGAATGTTGGAAAATACTACATCCGAGATGTTAGGTTCCCTCAGGATAGGATATATAAAGTTATAGACGTATATGAGGTCCCCAAGGAAAAGTACGGACCGACACGACCGGGATTTTGTAAAACATTACCAGCGAGGGTCTAGATGGGTTAGGTTAGGTTATATTACGATATAAACGTATATAATGTGCCCACCGAGGAGTAGGAGCCGACCCGCCAGGAATGTTGGAAAATACTACATCCGAGATGTTAAGTTGCCTTAGGTTAGGATATATAAATTTATAGACGTATTTAATGTCCGCACCGAGACGTACGGGCCGACACGACCGGGATTTTGTAAAACATTAGCAGCGAGGGTCTAGATGGGTTAGGTTAGGTTATATTACGATATAGACGTATATAATGTGCCCACCTAGAAGTAGGGGCCGACCCGCCAGGAATGTTGGAAAATACTACATCCGAGATGTTAGGTTCCCTTAGGTTAGGATATATAAATTAATAGACGTATATAATGTCCGCACCGAGACGTACGGGAAGACATGAACGGGATTCTGTGAAACATTACCAGCGAGGGTCTAGATGGGTTAGGTTAGGTTATATTACGATATAGACCTATATAATGTGCCCACCGAGAAGTAGGGGCCGACCCGCCAGGAATGTTGGAAAATACTACATCCGAGATGTTAGGTTCACTTAGGTTAGGATATATAACGTTATAGACGTATATAATGTCCTCACCGAGATGTACGGGCCGACACGACCGGGATTTTGTAAAACATTACCAGCGAGGGTCTAGATGGATTAGGTTAGGTTATATTACGATATAGACGTATATAATGTGCCCACCGAGAAGTAGGTGCCGACCCGCCAGGAATGTTGGAAAATACTACATCCGAGATATTAGGTTCCCTTAGGTTAGGATATATAAATTTATAGACGTATATAATGTCCGCACCGAGACGTACGGGAAGACATGAACGGAATTCTGTGAAACATTACCAGCGAGGGTCTAGGCGGGTTAGGTTAGGTTATATTACGATATAGACCTATATAATGTGCCCACCGAGAAGTAGGGGCCGACCCGCCAGGAATGTTGGAAAATACTACATCCGAGATGTTAGGTTTACTTAGGTTAGGATATATAACGTTATAGACGTATATAATGTCCTCACCGAGATGTACGGGCCGACACGACCGGGATTTTGTAAAACATTACCAGCGAGGGTCTAGATGGGTTAGGTTAGGTTATATTACGATATAGACGTATATAATGTGCCCACCGAGAAGTAGGTGCCGACCCGCCAGGAATGTTGGAAAATACTACATCCGAGATATTAGGTTCCCTTAGGTTAGGATATATAAATTTATAGACGTATATAATGTCCGCACCGAGACGTACGGGAAGACATGAACGGGATTCTGTGAAACATTACCAGTGAGGGTCTAGGTGGGTTAGGTTAGGTTATATTACGATATAGACGTATATAATGTGCCCACCGAGAAGTAGGGGCCGACCCGCCAGGAATGTTGGAAAATACTACATCCGAGATGTTAGGTTCACTTAGGTTAGGATATATAACGTTATAGACGTATATAATGTCCTCACCGAGATGTACGGGCCGACACGACCGGGATTTTGTAAAACATTACCAGCGAGGGTCTAGATGGATTAGGTTAGGTTATATTACGATATAGACGTATATAATGTGCCCACCGAGAAGTAGGTGCCGACCCGCCAGGAATGTTGGAAAATACTACATCCGAGATATTAGGTTCCCTTAGGTTAGGATATATAAATTTATAGACGTATATAATGTCCGCACCGAGACGTACGGGAAGACATGAACGGAATTCTGTGAAACATTACCAGCGAGGGTCTAGGCGGGTTAGGTTAGGTTATATTACGATATAGACCTATATAATGTGCCCACCGAGAAGTAGGGGCCGACCCGCCAGGAATGTTGGAAAATACTACATCCGAGATGTTAGGTTTACTTAGGTTAGGATATATAACGTTATAGACGTATATAATGTCCTCACCGAGATGTACGGGCCGACACGACCGGGATTTTGTAAAACATTACCAGCGAGGGTCTAGATGGGTTAGGTTAGGTTATATTACGATATAGACGTATATAATGTGCCCACCGAGAAGTAGGTGCCGACCCGCCAGGAATGTTGGAAAATACTACATCCGAGATATTAGGTTCCCTTAGGTTAGGATATATAAATTTATAGACGTATATAATGTCCGCACCGAGACGTACGGGAAGACATGAACGGGATTCTGTGAAACATTACCAGTGAGGGTCTAGGTGGGTTAGGTTAGGTTATATTACGATATAGACGTATATAATGTGCCCACCGAGAAGTAGGGGCCGACCCGCCAGGAATGTTGGAAAATACTACATCCGAGATGTTAGGTTTACTTAGGTTAGGATATATAACGTTATAGACGTATATAATGTCCTCACCGAGATGTACGGTCCGACACGACCGGGATTTTGTATAACATTACCAGCGAGGGTCTAGATGGGTTAAGTCAGGTTATATTACGATATAGACGTATATAATGTGCCCACCTAGAAGTAGGGGCGGACCCGCCAGGAATGTTGGAAAATACTACATCCGAGATGTTAGGTTCTCTTAGGTTAGGGTATATAACGTTATAGACGTATATAATGTCTCCACCGAGAAGTACGGGCAGACACGACCGCGATTTTGTAAAACATTACCAGCGATTGTCTAGATGGGTTAGGTTAGGTTATATTACGATATAGACCTATATAATGATCCCACCGAGAAGTGGGGGCCGACCCGCCAGGAATGTTGGAAAATACAACATCCGAGATGTTAGGTTCCCTTAGGTTAGGATATATAACGTTATAGACGTATATAATGTCTCCACCGAGAAGTACGGGCAGACACGACCGGGATTTTGTAAAACATTACCAGCGAGGGTCTAGATGGGTTAGGTTAGGTTATATTACGATATAAACGTATATAATGTGCCCACCGAGAAGTAGGAGCCGACTCGCCAGGAATGTTGGAAAATAGTACATCCGAGATGTTAAGTTGCCTTAGGTTAGGATATATAAATTTATAGACGTATTTAATGTCCGCACCGAGACGTACGGGAAGACATGAACGGGATTATGTGAAACATTACCAGCGAGGGTCTAGGTGGGTTAGGTTAGGTTATATTACGTTATAGACGTATATAATGTTCCCACCGAGAAGCAGGGACCGACCCGCCAGGAATGTTGGAAAATAATACATCCGAGATGTTAGGTTCACTTAGGTTAGGACATATAACGTTATAGACGTATATAATGTCCGCACCGAGACGTACGGGACGACACGACCGGGATTCTGTAAAACATTCCCAGCTAGGGGCTAGATATGTTAGGTTAGTTTATATTACGTTATAGACGTATATAATGTGCCCACCTAGAAGTAGGGGCGGACCCGCCAGGAATGTTGGAAAATACTACATCCGAGATGTTAGGTTCTCTTAGGTTAGGGTATATAACGTTATAGACGTATATAATGTCTCCACCGAGAAGTACGGGCAGACACGACCGCGATTTTGTAAAACATTACCAGCGATTGTCTAGATGGGTTAGGTTAGGTTATATTACGATATAGACCTATATAATGATCCCACCGAGAAGTGGGGGCCGACCCGCCAGGAATGTTGGAAAATAGTACATCCGAGATGTTAAGTTGCCTTAGGTTAGGATATATAAATTTATAGACGTATTTAATGTCCGCACCGAGACGTACGGGAAGACATGAACGGGATTATGTGAAACATTACCAGCGAGGGTCTAGGTGGGTTAGGTTAGGTTATATTACGTTATAGACGTATATAATGTTCCCACCGAGAAGCAGGGACCGACCCGCCAGGAATGTTGGAAAATAATACATCCGAGATGTTAGGTTCACTTAGGTTAGGACATATAACGTTATAGACGTATATAATGTCCGCACCGAGACGTACGGGACGACACGACCGGGATTCTGTAAAACATTCCCAGCTAGGGGCTAGATATGTTAGGTTAGTTTATATTACGTTATAGACGTATATAATGATCCCACCGAGCAGTAGGGGCCGACCCGCCAGGAATGTTGGAAAATACTACATCCGAGATGTTAGGTTCCCTTAGGTTAGGATATATAACTTTATAGACGTATATAATGTCCGCACCGAGACGTACGGGACGACACGAACGGGATTCTGTAAAACATTCCCAGCTAGGGGCTAGATGTGTTACGTTAGGTTATATTACGTTATAGACGTATATAATGATCCCACCGAGAATTGGCGCCGACGCGCCAGGAATGCTGTGAAATACTACATCCGAGATGTTAGGTTCCCTTAGGTTAGGATATATAAATTTATAGACGTATATAATGTCCGCACCGAGACCTACGGGAAGACATGAACGGGATTCTGTGAAACATTACCAGCGAGGGTCTAGGTGGGTTAGGTTAGGTTATATTACGTTATAGACGTATATATTGTTCCCACCGAGAAGTAGGGGCCGACCCGCCAGAAATGTTGGAAACTTCTACATCCGAGATGTTAAGTTGCCTTAGGTTAGGATATATAAATTTATAGACGTATATAATGTCCGCACCGAGACGTACGGGCCGACACGACCGGGATTTTGTAAAACATTACCAGCGAGTGTCTAGATGGGTTAGGTTAGGTTATATTACGATATAAACGTATATAATGTGCCCACCGAGAAGTAGGAGCCGACTCGCCAGGAATGTTGGAAAATACTACATCCGAGATGTTAAGTTGCCTTAGGTTAGGATATATAAATTTATAGACGTATTTAATGTCCGCACCGAGACGTACGGGAAGACATGAACGGGATTATGTGAAACATTACCAGCGAGGGTCTAGGTGGGTTAGGTTAGGTTATATTACGTTATAGACGTATATAATGTTCCCACCGAGAAGCAGGGACCGACCCGCCAGGAACGTTGGAAAATACTACATCCGAGATGTTAGGTTCACTTAGGTTAGGACATATAACGTTATAGACGTATATAATGTCCTCACCGAGATGTACGGTCCGACACGACCGGGATTTTGTATAACATTACCAGCGAGGGTCTAGATGGGTTAAGTCAGGTTATATTACGATATAGACGTATATAATGTGCCCACCTAGAAGTAGGGGCGGACCCGCCAGGAATGTTGGAAAATACTACATCCGAGATGTTAGGTTCTCTTAGGTTAGGGTATATAACGTTATAGACGTATATAATGTCTCCACCGAGAAGTACGGGCAGACACGACCGCGATTTTGTAAAACATTACCAGCGATTGTCTAGATGGGTTAGGTTAGGTTATATTACGATATAGACCTATATAATGATCCCACCGAGAAGTGGGGGCCGACCCGCCAGGAATGTTGGAAAATACAACATCCGAGATGTTAGGTTCCCTTAGGTTAGGATATATAACGTTATAGACGTATATAATGTCTCCACCGAGAAGTACGGGCAGACACGACCGGGATTTTGTAAAACATTACCAGCGAGGGTCTAGATGGGTTAGGTTAGGTTATATTACGATATAAACGTATATAATGTGCCCACCGAGAAGTAGGAGCCGACTCGCCAGGAATGTTGGAAAATAGTACATCCGAGATGTTAAGTTGCCTTAGGTTAGGATATATAAATTTATAGACGTATTTAATGTCCGCACCGAGACGTACGGGAAGACATGAACGGGATTATGTGAAACATTACCAGCGAGGGTCTAGGTGGGTTAGGTTAGGTTATATTACGTTATAGACGTATATAATGTTCCCACCGAGAAGCAGGGACCGACCCGCCAGGAATGTTGGAAAATAATACATCCGAGATGTTAGGTTCACTTAGGTTAGGACATATAACGTTATAGACGTATATAATGTCCGCACCGAGACGTACGGGACGACACGACCGGGATTCTGTAAAACATTCCCAGCTAGGGGCTAGATATGTTAGGTTAGTTTATATTACGTTATAGACGTATATAATGTGCCCACCTAGAAGTAGGGGCGGACCCGCCAGGAATGTTGGAAAATACTACATCCGAGATGTTAGGTTCTCTTAGGTTAGGGTATATAACGTTATAGACGTATATAATGTCTCCACCGAGAAGTACGGGCAGACACGACCGCGATTTTGTAAAACATTACCAGCGATTGTCTAGATGGGTTAGGTTAGGTTATATTACGATATAGACCTATATAATGATCCCACCGAGAAGTGGGGGCCGACCCGCCAGGAATGTTGGAAAATAGTACATCCGAGATGTTAAGTTGCCTTAGGTTAGGATATATAAATTTATAGACGTATTTAATGTCCGCACCGAGACGTACGGGAAGACATGAACGGGATTATGTGAAACATTACCAGCGAGGGTCTAGGTGGGTTAGGTTAGGTTATATTACGTTATAGACGTATATAATGTTCCCACCGAGAAGCAGGGACCGACCCGCCAGGAATGTTGGAAAATAATACATCCGAGATGTTAGGTTCACTTAGGTTAGGACATATAACGTTATAGACGTATATAATGTCCGCACCGAGACGTACGGGACGACACGACCGGGATTCTGTAAAACATTCCCAGCTAGGGGCTAGATATGTTAGGTTAGTTTATATTACGTTATAGACGTATATAATGATCCCACCGAGCAGTAGGGGCCGACCCGCCAGGAATGTTGGAAAATACTACATCCGAGATGTTAGGTTCCCTTAGGTTAGGATATATAACTTTATAGACGTATATAATGTCCGCACCGAGACGTACGGGACGACACGAACGGGATTCTGTAAAACATTCCCAGCTAGGGGCTAGATGTGTTACGTTAGGTTATATTACGTTATAGACGTATATAATGATCCCACCGAGAATTGGCGCCGACGCGCCAGGAATGCTGTGAAATACTACATCCGAGATGTTAGGTTCCCTTAGGTTAGGATATATAAATTTATAGACGTATATAATGTCCGCACCGAGACCTACGGGAAGACATGAACGGGATTCTGTGAAACATTACCAGCGAGGGTCTAGGTGGGTTAGGTTAGGTTATATTACGTTATAGACGTATATATTGTTCCCACCGAGAAGTAGGGGCCGACCCGCCAGAAATGTTGGAAACTTCTACATCCGAGATGTTAAGTTGCCTTAGGTTAGGATATATAAATTTATAGACGTATATAATGTCCGCACCGAGACGTACGGGCCGACACGACCGGGATTTTGTAAAACATTACCAGCGAGTGTCTAGATGGGTTAGGTTAGGTTATATTACGATATAAACGTATATAATGTGCCCACCGAGAAGTAGGAGCCGACTCGCCAGGAATGTTGGAAAATACTACATCCGAGATGTTAAGTTGCCTTAGGTTAGGATATATAAATTTATAGACGTATTTAATGTCCGCACCGAGACGTACGGGAAGACATGAACGGGATTATGTGAAACATTACCAGCGAGGGTCTAGGTGGGTTAGGTTAGGTTATATTACGTTATAGACGTATATAATGTTCCCACCGAGAAGCAGGGACCGACCCGCCAGGAACGTTGGAAAATACTACATCCGAGATGTTAGGTTCACTTAGGTTAGGACATATAACGTTATAGACGTATATAATGTCCGCACCGAGACGTACGGGACGACACGACCGGGATTCTGTAAAACATTCCGAGCTAGGGGCTAGATGTGTTAGGTTAGTTTATATTACGTTATAGACGTATATAATGATCCCACCGAGCAGTAGGGGCCGACCCGCCAGGAATGTTGGAAAATACTACATCCGAGATGTTAGGTTCCCTTAGGTTAGGATATATAACTTTATAGACGTATATAATGTCCGCACCGAGACGTACGGGACGACACGAACGGGATTCTGTAGAACATTCCCAGCTAGGGGCTAGATGTGTTACGTTAGGTTATATTACGTTATAGACGTATATAATGATCCCACCGAGAATTGGCGCCGACGCGCCAGGAATGCTGTGAAATACTACATCCGAGATGTTAGGTTCCCTTAGGTTAGGATATATAAACTTATAGACGTATATAATGTCCGCACCGAGACCTACGGGAAGACATGAACGGGATTCTGTGAAACATTACCAGCGAGGGTCTAGGTGGGTTAGGTTAGGTTATATTACGTTATAGACGTATATATTGTTCCCACCGAGAAGTAGGGGCCGACCCGCCAGAAATGTTGGAAAATTCTACATCCGAGATGTTAAGTTGCCTTAGGTTAGGATATATAAATTTATAGACGTATATAATGTCCGCACCGAGACGTACGGGCCGACACGACCGGGATTTTGTAAAACATTACCAGCGAGGGTCTAGATGGCTTAGGTTGGGTTATATTACGATATAGACGTATATAATGTGCCCACCGAGAAGTAGGGGCCGACCCGCCAGGAATGTTGGAAAATACTACATCCGAGATGTTAAGTTGCCTTAGGTTAGAATATATAACGTTATAGACGTATATAATGTCCGCACCGAGACCTACGGGAAGACATGAACGGGATTATGTGAAACATTACCAGCGAGGGTCTAGGTGGGTTAGGTTAGGTTATATTACGATATAGACGTATATAATGTGCCCACCGAGAAGTAGGAGCCGACCCGCCAGGAATGTTGAAAAATACTACATCCGAGATGTTAGGTTCTCTTAGGTTAGGATATATAACGTTATAGACGTATATAATGTCCCTTCCGAGAACTACGGGCAGACACGACCGGGATTTTGTAAAACATTACCAGCGATGGTCTAGATGGGTTAGGTTAGGTTATATTACGATATAAACGTATATAATGTGCCCACCGAGGAGTAGGAGCCGACCCGCCAGGAATGTTGGAAAATACTACATCCGAGATGTTAAGTTGCCTTAGGTTAGGATATATAAATTGATAGACGTATATAATGTCCGCACCGAGACGTACGGGCCGACACGACCGGGATTTTGTAAAACATTACTAGCGGGGGTCTAGATGGGTTAGGTTAGGATATTACGATATAGACGTATATAGTGTGCCCACCGAGAAGTAGGGGCCGACCCGCCAGGAATGTTGGAAAATACTACATCCGAGATATTACGTTCCCTTAGGTTAGGATATATAAATTAATAGACGTATATAATGTCCGCACCGAGACGTACGGGAAGACATGAACGGGATTCTGTGAAACATTACCAGCGAGGGTCTAGGTGGGTTAGGTTAGGTTATATTACGTTATAGACGTATATAATGTTCCAACCGAGAAGTAGGGGCCGACCCGCCAGGAATGTTGGAAAATACTACATCCGAGATGTTAGGTTCCCTCAGGATAGGATATATAAAGTTATAGACGTATATGAGGTCCCCAAGGAAAAGTACGGACCGACACGACCGGGATTTTGTAAAACATTACCAGCGAGGGTCTAGATGGGTTAGGTTAGGTTATATTACGATATAAACGTATATAATGTGCCCACCGAGGAGTAGGAGCCGACCCGCCAGGAATGTTGGAAAATACTACATCCGAGATGTTAAGTTGCCTTAGGTTAGGATATATAAATTTATAGACGTATTTAATGTCCGCACCGAGACGTACGGGCCGACACGACCGGGATTTTGTAAAACATTAGCAGCGAGGGTCTAGATGGGTTAGGTTAGGTTATATTACGATATAGACGTATATAATGTGCCCACCTAGAAGTAGGGGCCGACCCGCCAGGAATGTTGGAAAATACTACATCCGAGATGTTAGGTTCCCTTAGGTTAGGATATATAAATTAATAGACGTATATAATGTCCGCACCGAGACGTACGGGAAGACATGAACGGGATTCTGTGAAACATTACCAGCGAGGGTCTAGATGGGTTAGGTTAGGTTATATTACGATATAGACCTATATAATGTGCCCACCGAGAAGTAGGGGCCGACCCGCCAGGAATGTTGGAAAATACTACATCCGAGATGTTAGGTTCACTTAGGTTAGGATATATAACGTTATAGACGTATATAATGTCCTCACCGAGATGTACGGGCCGACACGACCGGGATTTTGTAAAACATTACCAGCGAGGGTCTAGATGGATTAGGTTAGGTTATATTACGATATAGACGTATATAATGTGCCCACCGAGAAGTAGGTGCCGACCCGCCAGGAATGTTGGAAAATACTACATCCGAGATATTAGGTTCCCTTAGGTTAGGATATATAAATTTATAGACGTATATAATGTCCGCACCGAGACGTACGGGAAGACATGAACGGAATTCTGTGAAACATTACCAGCGAGGGTCTAGGCGGGTTAGGTTAGGTTATATTACGATATAGACCTATATAATGTGCCCACCGAGAAGTAGGGGCCGACCCGCCAGGAATGTTGGAAAATACTACATCCGAGATGTTAGGTTTACTTAGGTTAGGATATATAACGTTATAGACGTATATAATGTCCTCACCGAGATGTACGGGCCGACACGACCGGGATTTTGTAAAACATTACCAGCGAGGGTCTAGATGGGTTAGGTTAGGTTATATTACGATATAGACGTATATAATGTGCCCACCGAGAAGTAGGTGCCGACCCGCCAGGAATGTTGGAAAATACTACATCCGAGATATTAGGTTCCCTTAGGTTAGGATATATAAATTTATAGACGTATATAATGTCCGCACCGAGACGTACGGGAAGACATGAACGGGATTCTGTGAAACATTACCAGTGAGGGTCTAGGTGGGTTAGGTTAGGTTATATTACGATATAGACGTATATAATGTGCCCACCGAGAAGTAGGGGCCGACCCGCCAGGAATGTTGGAAAATACTACATCCGAGATGTTAGGTTCACTTAGGTTAGGATATATAACGTTATAGACGTATATAATGTCCTCACCGAGATGTACGGGCCGACACGACCGGGATTTTGTAAAACATTACCAGCGAGGGTCTAGATGGATTAGGTTAGGTTATATTACGATATAGACGTATATAATGTGCCCACCGAGAAGTAGGTGCCGACCCGCCAGGAATGTTGGAAAATACTACATCCGAGATATTAGGTTCCCTTAGGTTAGGATATATAAATTTATAGACGTATATAATGTCCGCACCGAGACGTACGGGAAGACATGAACGGAATTCTGTGAAACATTACCAGCGAGGGTCTAGGCGGGTTAGGTTAGGTTATATTACGATATAGACCTATATAATGTGCCCACCGAGAAGTAGGGGCCGACCCGCCAGGAATGTTGGAAAATACTACATCCGAGATGTTAGGTTTACTTAGGTTAGGATATATAACGTTATAGACGTATATAATGTCCTCACCGAGATGTACGGGCCGACACGACCGGGATTTTGTAAAACATTACCAGCGAGGGTCTAGATGGGTTAGGTTAGGTTATATTACGATATAGACGTATATAATGTGCCCACCGAGAAGTAGGTGCCGACCCGCCAGGAATGTTGGAAAATACTACATCCGAGATATTAGGTTCCCTTAGGTTAGGATATATAAATTTATAGACGTATATAATGTCCGCACCGAGACGTACGGGAAGACATGAACGGGATTCTGTGAAACATTACCAGTGAGGGTCTAGGTGGGTTAGGTTAGGTTATATTACGATATAGACGTATATAATGTGCCCACCGAGAAGTAGGGGCCGACCCGCCAGGAATGTTGGAAAATACTACATCCGAGATGTTAGGTTTACTTAGGTTAGGATATATAACGTTATAGACGTATATAATGTCCTCACCGAGATGTACGGTCCGACACGACCGGGATTTTGTATAACATTACCAGCGAGGGTCTAGATGGGTTAAGTCAGGTTATATTACGATATAGACGTATATAATGTGCCCACCTAGAAGTAGGGGCGGACCCGCCAGGAATGTTGGAAAATACTACATCCGAGATGTTAGGTTCTCTTAGGTTAGGGTATATAACGTTATAGACGTATATAATGTCTCCACCGAGAAGTACGGGCAGACACGACCGCGATTTTGTAAAACATTACCAGCGATTGTCTAGATGGGTTAGGTTAGGTTATATTACGATATAGACCTATATAATGATCCCACCGAGAAGTGGGGGCCGACCCGCCAGGAATGTTGGAAAATACAACATCCGAGATGTTAGGTTCCCTTAGGTTAGGATATATAACGTTATAGACGTATATAATGTCTCCACCGAGAAGTACGGGCAGACACGACCGGGATTTTGTAAAACATTACCAGCGAGGGTCTAGATGGGTTAGGTTAGGTTATATTACGATATAAACGTATATAATGTGCCCACCGAGAAGTAGGAGCCGACTCGCCAGGAATGTTGGAAAATAGTACATCCGAGATGTTAAGTTGCCTTAGGTTAGGATATATAAATTTATAGACGTATTTAATGTCCGCACCGAGACGTACGGGAAGACATGAACGGGATTATGTGAAACATTACCAGCGAGGGTCTAGGTGGGTTAGGTTAGGTTATATTACGTTATAGACGTATATAATGTTCCCACCGAGAAGCAGGGACCGACCCGCCAGGAATGTTGGAAAATAATACATCCGAGATGTTAGGTTCACTTAGGTTAGGACATATAACGTTATAGACGTATATAATGTCCGCACCGAGACGTACGGGACGACACGACCGGGATTCTGTAAAACATTCCCAGCTAGGGGCTAGATATGTTAGGTTAGTTTATATTACGTTATAGACGTATATAATGATCCCACCGAGCAGTAGGGGCCGACCCGCCAGGAATGCTGTGAAATACTACATCCGAGATGTTAGGTTCCCTTAGGTTAGGATATATAAATTTATAGACGTATATAATGTCCGCACCGAGACCTACGGGAAGACATGAACGGGATTCTGTGAAACATTACCAGCGAGGGTCTAGGTGGGTTAGGTTAGGTTATATTACGTTATAGACGTATATATTGTTCCCACCGAGAAGTAGGGGCCGACCCGCCAGAAATGTTGGAAACTTCTACATCCGAGATGTTAAGTTGCCTTAGGTTAGGATATATAAATTTATAGACGTATATAATGTCCGCACCGAGACGTACGGGCCGACACGACCGGGATTTTGTAAAACATTACCAGCGAGTGTCTAGATGGGTTAGGTTAGGTTATATTACGATATAAACGTATATAATGTGCCCACCGAGAAGTAGGAGCCGACTCGCCAGGAATGTTGGAAAATACTACATCCGAGATGTTAAGTTGCCTTAGGTTAGGATATATAAATTTATAGACGTATTTAATGTCCGCACCGAGACGTACGGGAAGACATGAACGGGATTATGTGAAACATTACCAGCGAGGGTCTAGGTGGGTTAGGTTAGGTTATATTACGTTATAGACGTATATAATGTTCCCACCGAGAAGCAGGGACCGACCCGCCAGGAACGTTGGAAAATACTACATCCGAGATGTTAGGTTCACTTAGGTTAGGACATATAACGTTATAGACGTATATAATGTCCGCACCGAGACGTACGGGACGACACGACCGGGATTCTGTAAAACATTCCGAGCTAGGGGCTAGATGTGTTAGGTTAGTTTATATTACGTTATAGACGTATATAATGATCCCACCGAGCAGTAGGGGCCGACCCGCCAGGAATGTTGGAAAATACTACATCCGAGATGTTAGGTTCCCTTAGGTTAGGATATATAACTTTATAGACGTATATAATGTCCGCACCGAGACGTACGGGACGACACGAACGGGATTCTGTAGAACATTCCCAGCTAGGGGCTAGATGTGTTACGTTAGGTTATATTACGTTATAGACGTATATAATGATCCCACCGAGAATTGGCGCCGACGCGCCAGGAATGCTGTGAAATACTACATCCGAGATGTTAGGTTCCCTTAGGTTAGGATATATAAACTTATAGACGTATATAATGTCCGCACTGAGACCTACGGGAAGACATGAACGGGATTCTGTGAAACATTACCAGCGAGGGTCTAGGTGGGTTAGGTTAGGTTATATTACGTTATAGACGTATATATTGTTCCCACCGAGAAGTAGGGGCCGACCCGCCAGAAATGTTGGAAAATTCTACATCCGAGATGTTAAGTTGCCTTAGGTTAGGATATATAAATTTATAGACGTATATAATGTCCGCACCGAGACGTACGGGCCGACACGACCGGGATTTTGTAAAACATTACCAGCGAGGGTCTAGATGGCTTAGGTTAGGTTATATTACGATATAGACGTATATAATGTGCCCACCGAGAAGTAGGGGCCGACCCGCCAGGAATGTTGGAAAATACTACATCCGAGATGTTAAGTTGCCTTAGGTTAGAATATATAAATTGATAGACGTATATAATGTCCGCACCGAGACGTACGGGCCGACACGACCGGGATTTTGTAAAACATTACTAGCGGGGGTCTAGATGGGTTAGGTTAGGATATTACGATATAGACGTATATAGTGTGCCCACCGAGAAGTAGGGGCCGACCCGCCAGGAATGTTGGAAAATACTACATCCGAGATATTAGGTTCCCTTAGGTTAGGATATATAAATTAATAGACGTATATAATGTCCGCACCGAGACGTACGGGAAGACATGAACGGGATTCTGTGAAACATTACCAGCGAGGGTCTAGGTGGGTTAGGTTAGGTTATATTACGTTATAGACGTATATAATGTTCCAACCGAGAAGTAGGGGCCGACCCGCCAGGAATGTTGGAAAATACTACATCCGAGATGTTAGGTTCCCTCAGGATAGGATATATAAAGTTATAGACGTATATGAGGTCCCCAAGGAAAAGTACGGACCGACACGACCGGGATTTTGTAAAACATTACCAGCGAGGGTCTAGATGGGTTAGGTTAGGTTATATTACGATATAAACGTATATAATGTGCCCACCGAGGAGTAGGAGCCGACCCGCCAGGAATGTTGGAAAATACTACATCCGAGATGTTAAGTTGCCTTAGGTTAGGATATATAAATTTATAGACGTATTTAATGTCCGCACCGAGACGTACGGGCCGACACGACCGGGATTTTGTAAAACATTAATAGCGAGGGTCTAGATGGGTTAGGTTAGGTTATATTACGATATAGACGTATATAATGTGCCCACCTAGAAGTAGGGGCCGACCCGCCAGGAATGTTGGAAAATACTACATCCGAGATGTTAGGTTCCCTTAGGTTAGGATATATAAATTAATAGACGTATATAATGTCCGCACCGAGACGTACGGGAAGACATGAACGGGATTCTGTGAAACATTACCAGCGAGGGTCTAGATGGGTTAGGTTAGGTTATATTACGATATAGACGTATATAATGTGCCCACCGAGAAGTAGGGGCCGACCCGCCAGGAATGTTGGAAAATACTACATCCGAGATGTTAGGTTCACTTAGGTTAGGATATATAACGTTATAGACGTATATAATGTCCTCACCGAGATGTACGGGCCGACACGACCGGGATTTTGTAAAACATTACCAGCGAGGGTCTAGATGGATTAGGTTAGGTTATATTACGATATAGACGTATATAATGTGCCCACCGAGAAGTAGGTGCCGACCCGCCAGGAATGTTGGAAAATACTACATCCGAGATATTAGGTTCCCTTAGGTTAGGATATATAAATTTATAGACGTATATAATGTCCGCACCGAGACGTACGGGAAGACATGAACGGAATTCTGTGAAACATTACCAGCGAGGGTCTAGGCGGGTTAGGTTAGGTTATATTACGATATAGACCTATATAATGTGCCCACCGAGAAGTAGGGGCCGACCCGCCAGGAATGTTGGAAAATACTACATCCGAGATGTTAGGTTTACTTAGGTTAGGATATATAAAGTTATAGACGTATATGAGGTCCCCAAGGAAAAGTACGGACCGACACGACCGGGATTTTGTAAAACACTACCAGCGAGGGTCTAGATGGGTTAGGTTAGGTTATATTACGATATAAACGTATATAATGTGCCCACAGAGGAGTAGGAGCCGACCCGCCAGGAATGTTGGAAAATACTACATCCGAGATGTTAAGTTGCCTTAGGTTAGGATATATAAATTTATAGACGTATTTAATGTCCGCACCGAGACGTACGGGCCGACACGTCCGGGATTTTGTAAAACATTACCAGCGAGGGTCTAGATGGGTTAGGTTAGGTTATATTACGATATAGACGTATATAATGTGCCCACCTAGAAGTAGGGGCCGACCCGCCAGGAATGTTGGAAAATACTACATCCGAGATGTTAGGTTCCCTTAGGTTAGGATATATAAATTAATAGACGTATATAATGTCCGCACCGAGACGTACGGGAAGACATGAACGGGATTCTGTGAAACATTACCAGCGAGGGTCTAGATGGGTTAGGTTAGGTTATATTACGATATAGACCTATATAATGTGCCCACCGAGAAGTAGGGGCCGACCCGCCAGGAATGTTGGAAAATACTACATCCGAGATGTTAGGTTCACTTAGGTTAGGATATATAACGTTATAGACGTATATAATGTCCGCACCGAGACGTACGGGACGACACGACCGGGATTCTGTAAAACATTCCGAGCTAGGGGCTAGATGTGTTAGGTTAGTTTATATTACGTTATAGACGTATATAATGATCCCACCGAGCAGTAGGGGCCGACCCGCCAGGAATGTTGGAAAATACTACATCCGAGATGTTAGGTTCCCTTAGGTTAGGATATATAACTTTATAGACGTATATAATGTCCGCACCGAGACCTACGGGAAGACATGAACGGGATTCTGTGAAACATTACCAGCGAGGGTCTAGGTGGGTTAGGTTAGGTTATATTACGTTATAGACGTATATATTGTTCCCACCGAGAAGTAGGGGCCGACCCGCCAGAAATGTTGGAAAATTCTACATCCGAGATGTTAAGTTGCCTTAGGTTAGGATATATAAATTTATAGACGTATATAATGTCCGCACCGAGACGTACGGGCCGACACGACCGGGATTTTGTAAAACATTACCAGCGAGGGTCTAGATGGCTTAGGTTAGGTTATATTACGATATAGACGTATATAATGTGCCCACCGAGAAGTAGGGGCCGACCCGCCAGGAATGTTGGAAAATACTACATCCGAGATGTTAAGTTGCCTTAGGTTAGAATATATAACGTTATAGACGTATATAATGTCCGCACCGAGACCTACGGGAAGACATGAACGGGATTATGTGAAACATTACCAGCGAGGGTCTAGGTGGGTTAGGTTAGGTTATATTACGATATAGACGTATATAATGTGCCCACCGAGAAGTAGGAGCCGACCCGCCAGGAATGTTGAAAAATACTACATCCGAGATGTTAGGTTCTCTTAGGTTAGGATATATAACGTTATAGACGTATATAATGTCCCTTCCGAGAACTACGGGCAGACACGACCGGGATTTTGTAAAACATTACCAGCGATGGTCTAGATGGGTTAGGTTAGGTTATATTACGATATAAACGTATATAATGTGCCCACCGAGGAGTAGGAGCCGACCCGCCAGGAATGTTGGAAAATACTACATCCGAGATGTTAAGTTGCCTTAGGTTAGGATATATAAATTGATAGACGTATATAATGTCCGCACCGAGACGTACGGGCCGACACGACCGGGATTTTGTAAAACATTACTAGCGGGGGTCTAGATGGGTTAGGTTAGGATATTACGATATAGACGTATATAGTGTGCCCACCGAGAAGTAGGGGCCGACCCGCCAGGAATGTTGGAAAATACTACATCCGAGATATTAGGTTCCCTTAGGTTAGGATATATAAATTAATAGACGTATATAATGTCCGCACCGAGACGTACGGGAAGACATGAACGGGATTCTGTGAAACATTACCAGCGAGGGTCTAGGTGGGTTAGGTTAGGTTATATTACGTTATAGACGTATATAATGTTCCAACCGAGAAGTAGGGGCCGACCCGCCAGGAATGTTGGAAAATACTACATCCGAGATGTTAGGTTCCCTCAGGATAGGATATATAAAGTTATAGACGTATATGAGGTCCCCAAGGAAAAGTACGGACCGACACGACCGGGATTTTGTAAAACATTACCAGCGAGGGTCTAGATGGGTTAGGTTAGGTTATATTACGATATAAACGTATATAATGTGCCCACCGAGGAGTAGGAGCCGACCCGCCAGGAATGTTGGAAAATACTACATCCGAGATGTTAAGTTGCCTTAGGTTAGGATATATAAATTTATAGACGTATTTAATGTCCGCACCGAGACGTACGGGCCGACACGACCGGGATTTTGTAAAACATTAGCAGCGAGGGTCTAGATGGGTTAGGTTAGGTTATATTACGATATAGACGTATATAATGTGCCCACCTAGAAGTAGGGGCCGACCCGCCAGGAATGTTGGAAAATACTACATCCGAGATGTTAGGTTCCCTTAGGTTAGGATATATAAATTAATAGACGTATATAATGTCCGCACCGAGACGTACGGGAAGACATGAACGGGATTCTGTGAAACATTACCAGCGAGGGTCTAGATGGGTTAGGTTAGGTTATATTACGATATAGACCTATATAATGTGCCCACCGAGAAGTAGGGGCCGACCCGCCAGGAATGTTGGAAAATACTACATCCGAGATGTTAGGTTCACTTAGGTTAGGATATATAACGTTATAGACGTATATAATGTCCTCACCGAGATGTACGGGCCGACACGACCGGGATTTTGTAAAACATTACCAGCGAGGGTCTAGATGGATTAGGTTAGGTTATATTACGATATAGACGTATATAATGTGCCCACCGAGAAGTAGGTGCCGACCCGCCAGGAATGTTGGAAAATACTACATCCGAGATATTAGGTTCCCTTAGGTTAGGATATATAAATTTATAGACGTATATAATGTCCGCACCGAGACGTACGGGAAGACATGAACGGAATTCTGTGAAACATTACCAGCGAGGGTCTAGGCGGGTTAGGTTAGGTTATATTACGATATAGACCTATATAATGTGCCCACCGAGAAGTAGGGGCCGACCCGCCAGGAATGTTGGAAAATACTACATCCGAGATGTTAGGTTTACTTAGGTTAGGATATATAACGTTATAGACGTATATAATGTCCTCACCGAGATGTACGGGCCGACACGACCGGGATTTTGTAAAACATTACCAGCGAGGGTCTAGATGGGTTAGGTTAGGTTATATTACGATATAGACGTATATAATGTGCCCACCGAGAAGTAGGTGCCGACCCGCCAGGAATGTTGGAAAATACTACATCCGAGATATTAGGTTCCCTTAGGTTAGGATATATAAATTTATAGACGTATATAATGTCCGCACCGAGACGTACGGGAAGACATGAACGGGATTCTGTGAAACATTACCAGTGAGGGTCTAGGTGGGTTAGGTTAGGTTATATTACGATATAGACGTATATAATGTGCCCACCGAGAAGTAGGGGCCGACCCGCCAGGAATGTTGGAAAATACTACATCCGAGATGTTAGGTTCACTTAGGTTAGGATATATAACGTTATAGACGTATATAATGTCCTCACCGAGATGTACGGGCCGACACGACCGGGATTTTGTAAAACATTACCAGCGAGGGTCTAGATGGATTAGGTTAGGTTATATTACGATATAGACGTATATAATGTGCCCACCGAGAAGTAGGTGCCGACCCGCCAGGAATGTTGGAAAATACTACATCCGAGATATTAGGTTCCCTTAGGTTAGGATATATAAATTTATAGACGTATATAATGTCCGCACCGAGACGTACGGGAAGACATGAACGGGATTCTGTGAAACATTACCAGTGAGGGTCTAGGTGGGTTAGGTTAGGTTATATTACGATATAGACGTATATAATGTGCCCACCGAGAAGTAGGGGCCGACCCGCCAGGAATGTTGGAAAATACTACATCCGAGATGTTAGGTTTACTTAGGTTAGGATATATAACGTTATAGACGTATATAATGTCCTCACCGAGATGTACGGTCCGACACGACCGGGATTTTGTATAACATTACCAGCGAGGGTCTAGATGGGTTAAGTCAGGTTATATTACGATATAGACGTATATAATGTGCCCACCTAGAAGTAGGGGCGGACCCGCCAGGAATGTTGGAAAATACTACATCCGAGATGTTAGGTTCTCTTAGGTTAGGGTATATAACGTTATAGACGTATATAATGTCTCCACCGAGAAGTACGGGCAGACACGACCGCGATTTTGTAAAACATTACCAGCGATTGTCTAGATGGGTTAGGTTAGGTTATATTACGATATAGACCTATATAATGATCCCACCGAGAAGTGGGGGCCGACCCGCCAGGAATGTTGGAAAATACAACATCCGAGATGTTAGGTTCCCTTAGGTTAGGATATATAACGTTATAGACGTATATAATGTCTCCACCGAGACGTACGGGCAGACACGACCGGGATTTTGTAAAACATTACCAGCGAGGGTCTAGATGGGTTAGGTTAGGTTATATTACGATATAAACGTATATAATGTGCCCACCGAGAAGTAGGAGCCGACTCGCCAGGAATGTTGGAAAATAGTACATCCGAGATGTTAAGTTGCCTTAGGTTAGGATATATAAATTTATAGACGTATTTAATGTCCGCACCGAGACGTACGGGAAGACATGAACGGGATTATGTGAAACATTACCAGCGAGGGTCTAGGTGGGTTAGGTTAGGTTATATTACGTTATAGACGTATATAATGTTCCCACCGAGAAGCAGGGACCGACCCGCCAGGAATGTTGGAAAATAATACATCCGAGATGTTAGGTTCACTTAGGTTAGGACATATAACGTTATAGACGTATATAATGTCCGCACCGAGACGTACGGGACGACACGACCGGGATTCTGTAAAACATTCCCAGCTAGGGGCTAGATATGTTAGGTTAGTTTATATTACGTTATAGACGTATATAATGATCCCACCGAGCAGTAGGGGCCGACCCGCCAGGAATGCTGTGAAATACTACATCCGAGATGTTAGGTTCCCTTAGGTTAGGATATATAAATTTATAGACGTATATAATGTCCGCACCGAGACCTACGGGAAGACATGAACGGGATTCTGTGAAACATTACCAGCGAGGGTCTAGGTGGGTTAGGTTAGGTTATATTACGTTATAGACGTATATATTGTTCCCACCGAGAAGTAGGGGCCGACCCGCCAGAAATGTTGGAAACTTCTACATCCGAGATGTTAAGTTGCCTTAGGTTAGGATATATAAATTTATAGACGTATATAATGTCCGCACCGAGACGTACGGGCCGACACGACCGGGATTTTGTAAAACATTACCAGCGAGTGTCTAGATGGGTTAGGTTAGGTTATATTACGATATAAACGTATATAATGTGCCCACCGAGAAGTAGGAGCCGACTCGCCAGGAATGTTGGAAAATACTACATCCGAGATGTTAAGTTGCCTTAGGTTAGGATATATAAATTTATAGACGTATTTAATGTCCGCACCGAGACGTACGGGAAGACATGAACGGGATTATGTGAAACATTACCAGCGAGGGTCTAGGTGGGTTAGGTTAGGTTATATTACGTTATAGACGTATATAATGTTCCCACCGAGAAGCAGGGACCGACCCGCCAGGAACGTTGGAAAATACTACATCCGAGATGTTAGGTTCACTTAGGTTAGGACATATAACGTTATAGACGTATATAATGTCCGCACCGAGACGTACGGGACGACACGACCGGGATTCTGTAAAACATTCCGAGCTAGGGGCTAGATGTGTTAGGTTAGTTTATATTACGTTATAGACGTATATAATGATCCCACCGAGCAGTAGGGGCCGACCCGCCAGGAATGTTGGAAAATACTACATCCGAGATGTTAGGTTCCCTTAGGTTAGGATATATAACTTTATAGACGTATATAATGTCCGCACCGAGACGTACGGGACGACACGAACGGGATTCTGTAGAACATTCCCAGCTAGGGGCTAGATGTGTTACGTTAGGTTATATTACGTTATAGACGTATATAATGATCCCACCGAGAATTGGCGCCGACGCGCCAGGAATGCTGTGAAATACTACATCCGAGATGTTAGGTTCCCTTAGGTTAGGATATATAAACTTATAGACGTATATAATGTCCGCACCGAGACCTACGGGAAGACATGAACGGGATTCTGTGAAACATTACCAGCGAGGGTCTAGGTGGGTTAGGTTAGGTTATATTACGTTATAGACGTATATATTGTTCCCACCGAGAAGTAGGGGCCGACCCGCCAGAAATGTTGGAAAATTCTACATCCGAGATGTTAAGTTGCCTTAGGTTAGGATATATAAATTTATAGACGTATATAATGTCCGCACCGAGACGTACGGGCCGACACGACCGGGATTTTGTAAAACATTACCAGCGAGGGTCTAGATGGCTTAGGTTAGGTTATATTACGATATAGACGTATATAATGTGCCCACCGAGAAGTAGGGGCCGACCCGCCAGGAATGTTGGAAAATACTACATCCGAGATGTTAAGTTGCCTTAGGTTAGAATATATAAATTGATAGACGTATATAATGTCCGCACCGAGACGTACGGGCCGACACGACCGGGATTTTGTAAAACATTACTAGCGGGGGTCTAGATGGGTTAGGTTAGGATATTACGATATAGACGTATATAGTGTGCCCACCGAGAAGTAGGGGCCGACCCGCCAGGAATGTTGGAAAATACTACATCCGAGATATTAGGTTCCCTTAGGTTAGGATATATAAATTAATAGACGTATATAATGTCCGCACCGAGACGTACGGGAAGACATGAACGGGATTCTGTGAAACATTACCAGCGAGGGTCTAGGTGGGTTAGGTTAGGTTATATTACGTTATAGACGTATATAATGTTCCAACCGAGAAGTAGGGGCCGACCCGCCAGGAATGTTGGAAAATACTACATCCGAGATGTTAGGTTCCCTCAGGATAGGATATATAAAGTTATAGACGTATATGAGGTCCCCAAGGAAAAGTACGGACCGACACGACCGGGATTTTGTAAAACATTACCAGCGAGGGTCTAGATGGATTAGGTTAGGTTATATTACGATATAGACGTATATAATGTGCCCACCGAGAAGTAGGTGCCGACCCGCCAGGAATGTTGGAAAATACTACATCCGAGATATTAGGTTCCCTTAGGTTAGGATATATAAATTTATAGACGTATATAATGTCCGCACCGAGACGTACGGGAAGACATGAACGGAATTCTGTGAAACATTACCAGCGAGGGTCTAGGCGGGTTAGGTTAGGTTATATTACGATATAGACCTATATAATGTGCCCACCGAGAAGTAGGGGCCGACCCGCCAGGAATGTTGGAAAATACTACATCCGAGATGTTAGGTTTACTTAGGTTAGGATATATAAAGTTATAGACGTATATGAGGTCCCTAAGGAAAAGTACGGACCGACACGACCGGGATTTTGTAAAACACTACCAGCGAGGGTCTAGATGGGTTAGGTTAGGTTATATTACGATATAAACGTATATAATGTGCCCACAGAGGAGTAGGAGCCGACCCGCCAGGAATGTTGGAAAATACTACATCCGAGATGTTAAGTTGCCTTAGGTTAGGATATATAAATTTATAGACGTATTTAATGTCCGCACCGAGACGTACGGGCCGACACGTCCGGGATTTTGTAAAACATTACCAGCGAGGGTCTAGATGGGTTAGGTTAGGTTATATTACGATATAGACGTATATAATGTGCCCACCTAGAAGTAGGGGCCGACCCGCCAGGAATGTTGGAAAATACTACATCCGAGATGTTAGGTTCCCTTAGGTTAGGATATATAAATTAATAGACGTATATAATGTCCGCACCGAGACGTACGGGAAGACATGAACGGGATTCTGTGAAACATTACCAGCGAGGGTCTAGATGGGTTAGGTTAGGTTATATTACGATATAGACCTATATAATGTGCCCACCGAGAAGTAGGGGCCGACCCGCCAGGAATGTTGGAAAATACTACATCCGAGATGTTAGGTTCACTTAGGTTAGGATATATAACGTTATAGACGTATATAATGTCCTCACCGAGATGTACGGGCCGACACGACCGGGATTTTGTAAAACATTACCAGCGAGGGTCTAGATGGGTTAGGTTAGGTTATATTACGATATAGACGTATATAATGTGCCCACCGAGAAGTAGGTGCCGACCCGCCAGGAATGTTGGAAAATACTACATCCGAGATATTAGGTTCCCTTAGGTTAGGATATATAAATTTATAGACGTATATAATGTCCGCACCGAGACGTACGGGAAGACATGAACGGGATTCTGTGAAACATTACCAGCGAGGGTCTAGGCGGGTTAGGTTAGGTTATATTACGATATAGACGTATATAATGTTCCCACCGAGAAGTAGGGGCCGACCCGCCAGGAATGTTGGAAAATACTACATCCGAGATGTTAGGTTTACTTAGGTTAGGATATATAACGTTATAGACGTATATAATGTCCTCACCGAGATGTACGGTCCGACACGACCGGGATTTTGTATAACATTACCAGCGAGGGTCTAGATGGGTTAGGTCAGGTTATATTACGATATAGACGTATATAATGTTCCCACCTAGAAGTAGGGGCCGACCCGCCAGGAATGTTGGAAAATACTACATCCGAGATGTTAGGTTCACTTAGGTTAGGACATATAACGTTATAGACGTATATAATGTCCGCACTGAGACGTACGGGCCGACACGACCGGGATTTTGTAAAACATTACCAGCGAGGGTCTAGATGGGTTAGGTTAGGTTATATTACGTTATAGACGTATATAATGTTCCCACCGAGAAGCAGGGACCGACCCGCCAGGAACGTTGGAAAATACTACATCCGAGATGTTAGGTTCACTTAGGTTAGGACATATAACGTTATAGACGTATATAATGTCCGCACCGAGACGTACGGGACGACACACCGGGATTCTGTAAAACATTCCGAGCTAGGGGCTAGATGTGTTAGGTTAGTTTATATTACGTTATAGACGTATATAATGATCCCACCGAGCAGTAGGGGCCGACCCGCCAGGAATGTTGGAAAATACTACATCCGAGATGTTAGGTTCCCTTAGGTTAGGATATATAAATTAATAGACGTATATAATGTCCGCACCGAGACGTACGGGAAGACATGAACGGGATTCTGTGAAACATTACCAGCGAGGGTCTAGATGGGTTAGGTTAGGTTATATTACGATATAGACCTATATAATGTGCCCACCGAGAAGTAGGGGCCGACCCGCCAGGAATGTTGGAAAATACTACATCCGAGATGTTAGGTTCACTTAGGTTAGGATATATAACGTTATAGACGTATATAATGTCCTCACCGAGATGTACGGGCCGACACGACCGGGATTTTGTAAAACATTACCAGCGAGGGTCTAGATGGGTTAGGTTAGGTTATATTACGATATAGACGTATATAATGTGCCCACCGAGAAGTAGGTGCCGACCCGCCAGGAATGTTGGAAAATACTACATCCGAGATATTAGGTTCCCTTAGGTTAGGATATATAAATTTATAGACGTATATAATGTCCGCACCGAGACGTACGGGAAGACATGAACGGGATTCTGTGAAACATTACCAGCGAGGGTCTAGGCGGGTTAGGTTAGGTTATATTACGATATAGACGTATATAATGTTCCCACCGAGAAGTAGGGGCCGACCCGCCAGGAATGTTGGAAAATACTACATCCGAGATGTTAGGTTTACTTAGGTTAGGATATATAACGTTATAGACGTATATAATGTCCTCACCGAGATGTACGGTCCGACACGACCGGGATTTTGTATAACATTTCCAGCGAGGGTCTAGATGGGTTAGGTCAGGTTATATTACGATATAGACGTATATAATGTTCCCACCTAGAAGTAGGGGCCGACCCGCCAGGAATGTTGGAAAATACTACATCCGAGATGTTAGGTTCACTTAGGTTAGGACATATAACGTTATAGACGTATATAATGTCCGCACTGAGACGTACGGGCCGACACGACCGGGATTTTGTAAAACATTACCAGCGAGGGTCTAGATGGGTTAGGTTAGGTTGTATTACGATATAGACGTATATAATGTTCCCACCGAGAAGTAGGGGCCGACCCGCCAGGAATGTTGGAAAATACTACATCCGAGATGTTAAGTTGCCTTAGGTTAGGATATATAAATTGATAGACGTATATAATGTCCGCACCGAGACGTACGGGAAGACATGAACGGGATTATGTGAAACATTACCAGCGAGGGTCTAGGTGGGTTAGGTTAGGTTATATTACGTTATAGACGTATATAATGTTCCCACCGAGAAGTAGGGACCGACCCGCCAGGAATGTTGGAAAATACTACATCCGAGATGTTAGGTTCACTTCGGTTAGGACATATAACGTTATAGACGTATATAATGTCCGCACCGAGACGTACGGGCCGACACGACCGGGATTTTGTAAAACATTACCAGCGAGGGTCTAGATGGGTTAGGTTAGGTTATATTACGATATAGACGTATATAATGTGCCCACCGAGAAGTAGGAGCCGACCCGCCAGGAATGTTGAAAAATACTACATCCGAGATGTTAGATTCTCTTAGGTTAGGATATATAACGTTATAGACGTATATAATGTCCCCTCCGAGAAGTACGCGCAGACACGACCGGGATTTTGTAAAACATTACCAGCGATGGTCTAGATGGGTTAGGTTAGGATATATTACGATATAGACCTATATAATGTGCCCACCGAGAAGTAGGGGCCGACCCGCCAGGAATGTTGGAAAATACTACATCCGAGATATTAGGTTCCCTTAGGTTAGGATATATAAATTAATAGACGTATATAATGTCCGCACCGAGACGTACGGGAAGACATGAACGGGATTCTGTGAAACATTACCAGCGAGGGTCTAGGTGGGTTAGGTTAGGTTATATTACGATATAGACGTATATAATGTGCCCACCGAGAAGTAGGGGCCGACCCGCCAGGAATGTTGGAAAATACTACATCCGAGATGTTAGGTTCACTTAGGTTAGGATATATAACGTTATAGACGTATATAATGTCCTCACCGAGATGTACGGGCCGACACGACCGGGATTTTGTAAAACATTACCAGCGAGGGTCTAGATGGGTTAGGTTAGGTTATATTACGATATAGACGTATATAATGTGCCCACCGAGAAGTAGGGGCCGACCCGCCAGGAATGTTGGAAAATACTACATCCGAGATGTTAAGTTGCCTTAGGTTAGGATATATAAATTGATAGACGTATATAATGTCCGCACCGAGACGTACGGGAAGACATGAACGGGATTATGTGAAACATTACCAGCGAGGGTCTAGGTGGGTTAGGTTAGGTTATATTACGTTATAGACGTATATAATGTTCCCACCGAGAAGTAGGGACCGACCCGCCAGGAATGTTGGAAAATACTACATCCGAGATGTTAGGTTCACTTCGGTTAGGACATATAACGTTATAGACGTATATAATGTCCGCACCGAGACGTACGGGCCGACACGACCGGGATTTTGTAAAACATTACCAGCGAGGGTCTAGATGGGTTAGGTTAGGTTATATTACGATATAGACGTATATAATGTGCCCACCGAGAAGTAGGAGCCGACCCGCCAGGAATGTTGAAAAATACTACATCCGAGATGTTAGATTCTCTTAGGTTAGGATATATAACGTTATAGACGTATATAATGTCCCCTCCGAGAAGTACGCGCAGACACGACCGGGATTTTGTAAAACATTACCAGCGATGGTCTAGATGGGTTAGGTTAGGATATATTACGATATAGACCTATATAATGTGCCCACCGAGAAGTAGGGGCCGACCCGCCAGGAATGTTGGAAAATACTACATCCGAGATATTAGGTTCCCTTAGGTTAGGATATATAAATTAATAGACGTATATAATGTCCGCACCGAGACGTACGGGAAGACATGAACGGGATTCTGTGAAACATTACCAGCGAGGGTCTAGGTGGGTTAGGTTAGGTTATATTACGATATAGACGTATATAATGTGCCCACCGAGAAGTAGGGGCCGACCCGCCAGGAATGTTGGAAAATACTACATCCGAGATGTTAGGTTCACTTAGGTTAGGGTATATAACGTTATAGACGTATATAATGTCCTCACCGAGATGTACGGGCCGACACGACCGGGATTTTGTAAAACATTACCAGCGAGGGTCTAGATGGGTTAGGTTAGGTTATATTACGATATAGACGTATATAATGTGCCCACCGAGAAGTAGGGGCCGACCCGCCAGGAATGTTGGAAAATACTACATCCGAGATGTTAAGTTGCCTTAGGTTAGGATATATAAATTGATAGACGTATATAATGTCCGCACCGAGACGTACGGGAAGACATGAACGGGATTATGTGAAACATTACCAGCGAGGGTCTAGGTGGGTTAGGTTAGGTTATATTACGTTATAGACGTATATAATGTTCCCACCGAGAAGTAGGGACCGACCCGCCAGGAATGTTGGAAAATACTACATCCGAGATGTTAGGTTCACTTCGGTTAGGACATATAACGTTATAGACGTATATAATGTCCGCACCGAGACGTACGGGCCGACACGACCGGGATTTTGTAAAACATTACCAGCGAGGGTCTAGATGGGTTAGGTTAGGTTATATTACGATATAGACGTATATAATGTGCCCACCGAGAAGTAGGAGCCGACCCGCCAGGAATGTTGAAAAATACTACATCCGAGATGTTAGATTCTCTTAGGTTAGGATATATAACGTTATAGACGTATATAATGTCCCCTCCGAGAAGTACGCGCAGACACGACCGGGATTTTGTAAAACATTACCAGCGATGGTCTAGATGGGTTAGGTTAGGATATATTACGATATAGACCTATATAATGTGCCCACCGAGAAGTAGGGGCCGACCCGCCAGGAATGTTGGAAAATTCTACATCCGAGATGTTAAGTTGCCTTAGGTTAGGATATATAAATTTATAGACGTATATAATGTCCGCACCGAGACGTACGGGCCGACACGACCGGGATTCTGTAAAACATTCCCAGCTAGGGGCTAGATGTGTTAGGTTAGTTTATATTACGTTATAGACGTATATAATGATCCCACCGAGAAGTAGGGGCCGTCCCGCCAGGAATGTTGGAAAATACTACATCCGAGATGTTAAGTTGCCTTATGTTAGAATATATAACGTTATAGACGTATATAATGTCCGCACCGAGACGAACGGGACGACACGACCGGGATTCTGAAAAACATTCCCAGCTAGGGGCTAGATGTGTTAGGTTAGGTTATATTACGTTATAGACGTATATAATGATCCCAGCGAGAAGTAGGGGCCGACCCGCCAGGAATGTTGGAAAATACTACATCCGAGATGTTAGGTTCCCTCAGGATAGGATATATAAAGTTATAGACGTATATGAGGTCCCCACGGAAAAGTACGGACCGACACGACCGGGATTTTGTAAAACATTACCAGCGAGGGTCTAGATGGGTTAGGTTAGGTTATATTACGATATAAACGTATATAATGTGCCCACCGAGAAGTAGGAGCCGACTCGCCAGGAATGTTGGAAAATACTACATCCGAGATGTTAAGTTGCTTTAGGTTAGGATATATAAATTTATAGACGTATTTAATGTCCGCACCGAGACGTACGGGAAGACATGAACGGGATTATGTGAAACATTACCAGCGAGGGTCTAGGTGGGTTAGGTTAGGTTATATTACGTTATAGACGTATATAATGTTCCCACCGAGAAGTAGGGACCGACCCGCCAGGAATGTTGGAAAATACTACATCCGAGATGGTAGGTTCACTTAGGTTAGGACATATAACGTTATAGACGTATATAATGTCCGCACCGAGACGTACGGGACGACACGACCGGGATTCTGTAAAACATTCCCAGCTAGGGGCTAGATGTGTTAGGTTAGCTTATATTACGTTATAGACGTATATAATGATCCCACCGAGAAGTAGGGGCCGACCCGCCAGGAATGTTGGAAAATACTACATCCGAGATGTTAGGTTCCCTTAGGTTAGGATATATAACGTTATAGACGTATATAATGTCCTCACCGACATGTACGGGCCGACACGACCGGGATTTTGTAAAACATTACCAGCGAGGGTCTAGATGGGTTAGGTTAGGTTATATTACGATATAGACGTATATAATGTGCCCACCGAGAAGTAGGTGCCGACCCGCCAGGAATGTTGGAAAATACTACATCCGAGATATTAGGTTCCCTTAGGTTAGGATATATAAATTTATAGACGTATATAATGTCCGCACCGAGACGTACGGGAAGACATGAACGGGATTCTGTGAAACATTACCTGCGAGGGTCTAGGTGGGTTAGGTTAGGTTATATTACGATATAGACGTATATAATGTGCCCACCGAGAAGTAGGGGCCGACCCGCCAGGAATGTTGGAAAATACTACATCCAAGATGTTAGGTTTACTTAGGTTAGGATATATAACGTTATAGACGTATATAATGTCCTCACCGAGATGTACGATCCGACACGACCGGGATTTTGTATAACATTACCAGCGAGGGTCTAGATGGGTTAGGTCAGGTTATATTACGATATAGACGTATATAATGTTCCCACCTAGAAGTAGGGGCCGACCCGCCAGGAATGTTGGAAAATACTACATCCGAGATGTTAGGTTCACTTAGGTTAGGACATATAACGTTATAGACGTATATAATGTCCGCACCGAGACGTACGGGCCGACACGACCGGGATTTTGTAAAACATTACCAGCGAGGGTCTAGATGGGTTAGGTTAGGTTATATTACAATATAGACGTATATAATGTGCCCACCGAGAAGTAGGAGCCGACCCGCCAGGAATGTTGAAAAATACTACATCCGAGATGTTAGGTTCTCTTAGGTTAGGATATATAACGTTATAGACGTATATAATGTCCCCTCCGAGAACTATGGGCAGACACGACCGGGATTTTTTAAAACATTACCAGCGACGGTCTAGATTTGTTAGGTTAGGTTATATTACGATATAGACGTATATAATGTGCCCGCCGAGAAGTAGGGGCCGACCCGCCAGGAATGTTGGAAAATACTACATCCGAGATGTTCAGTTGCCTTAGTTTAGGATATATAAATTTATAGACGTATATAATGTCCGCACCGAGACGTACGGGAAGACATGAACGGGATTCTGTGAAACATTACCAGCGAGGGTCTAGATGGGTTAGGTTAGGTTATATTACGTTATAGACGTATATAATGTGCCCACCGAGAAGTAGGGGCCGACCCGCCAGGAATGTTGGAAAATACTACATCCGAGATGTTAGGTTCACTTAGGTTAGGACATATAACGTTATAGACGTATATAATGTCCGCACCGAGACGTACCGGCCGACACGACCGGGATTTTGTAAAACATTACCAGCGTGGGTCTAGATGGGTTAGGTTAGGTTATATTACGATATAGACGTATATAATGTGCCCACCGAGAAGTAGGAGCCGACCCGCCAGGAATGTTGAAAAATACGACATCCGAGATGTTAGGTTCTCTTAGGTTAGGATATATAACGTTATGGACGTATATAATGTCCCCTCCGAGAAGTACGGGCAGACACGACCGGGATTTTGTAAAACATTACCAGCGATGTTCTAGATGGGTTAGGTTAGGTTATATTACGATATAGACCTATATAATGTGCCCACCGAGAAGTAGGGGCCGACCCGCCAGGAATGTTGGAAAATACTACATCCGAGATATTAGGTTCCCTTAGGTTAGGATATATAAGTTAATAGACGTATATAATATCCGCACCGAGACGTACGGGAAGACATGAACGTGATTCTGTGAAACATTACCAGCGAGGGTCTAGGTGGGTTAGGTTAGGTTATATTACGATATAGACGTATATAATGTGCCCACCGAGAAGTAGGGGCCGACCCGCCAGGAATGTTGGAAAATAGTACATCCGAGATGTTAGGTTCCCTCAGGTTAGGATATATAAAGTTATAGACGTATATGAGGTCCCCGCGGAAAAGTACGGGCCGACACGACCGGGATTTTGTAAAACATTACCAGCGAGGGTCTAGATGGGTTAGGTTAGGTTATATTACGATATAGACGTATATAATGTGCCCACCTAGAAGTAGGGGCCGACCCGCCAGGAATGTTGGAAAATACTACATCCGAGATGTTAGGTTCTCTTAGGTTAGGGTATATAACGTTATAGACGTATATAATGTCTCCACCGAGAAGTACGGGCAGACACGACCGGGATTTTGTAAAACATTACCAGCGAGGGTCTAGATGGGTTAGGTTAGGTTATATTACGATATAGACGTATATAATGTGCCCACCGAGAAGTAGGGGCCGACCCGCCAGGAATGTTGAAAAATACTACATCCGAGATATTAGGTTCCCTTAGGTTAGGATATATAAATTAATAGACGTATATAATGTCCGCACCGAGACGTACGGGAAGACATGAACGTGATTCTGTGAAACATTACCAGCGAGAGTCTAGGTGGGTTAGGTTAGGTTATATTACGATATAGACGTATATAATGTGCCCACCGAGAAGTAGGGGCCGACCCGCCAGGAATGTTGGAAAATACTACATCCGAGATGTTAGGTTCACTTAGGTTAGGATATATAACGTTATAGACGTATATAATGTCCTCACCGAGATGTACGGGCCGACACGACCGGGATTTTGTAAAACATTACCAGCGAGGGTCTAGATGGGTTAGGTTAGGTTATATTACGATATAGACGGATATAATGTGCCCACCGAGAAGTAGGTGCCGACCCGCCAGGAATGTTGGAAAATACTACATCCGAGATATTAGGTTCACTTAGGTTAGGATATATAACGTTATAGACGTATATAATGTCCTCACCGAGATGTACGGGCCGACACGACCGGGATTTTGTAAAACATTACCAGCGAGGGTCTAGATGGGTTAGGTTAGGTTATATTACGATATAGACGTATATAATGTGCCCACCGAGAAGTAGGATCCGACCCGCCAGGAATGTTGGAAAATACTACATCCGTGATGTTAGGTTCTCTTAGGTTAGGATATATAACGTTATAGATGTAAATAATGTCCGCACCGAGACGTACGGGAAGACATGAATGGGATTCTGTGAAACATTACCAGCGAGGGTCTAGGTGGGTTAGGTTAGGTTATATTACGATATAGACGTATATAATGTGCCCACCGAGAAGCAGGGGCCGATCCGCCAGGAATGTTGGAAACTACTACATCTGAGATATTAGGTTCCCTTAGGTTAGGATATATAAATTTATAGACGTATATAATGTCCGCACCGAGACGTACGGGAAGACATGAACGGGATTCTGTGAAACATTACCAGCGAGGGTCTAGGTGGGTTAGGTTAGGTTATATTACGATATAGACGTATATAATGTGCCCACCGAGAAGTAGGGGCCGACCCGCCAGGAATGTTGGAAAATACTACATCCGAGATGTTCGGTTCACTTAGGTTAGGATATATAAAGTTATAGACGTATATGAGGTCCCCACGGAAAAGTACGGGCCGACACGACCGGAATTTTGTAAAACATTACCAGCGAGGGTCTAGATGGGTTAGGTTAGGTTATATTACGATATAGACGTATATAATGTGCCCACCTAGAAGTAGGGGCCGACCCGCCAGGAATGTTGGAAAATACTACATCCGAGATGTTAGGTTCTCTTAGGTTAGGGTATATAACGTTATAGACGTATATAATGTCTCCACCGAGAAGTACGGGCAGACACGACCGGGATTTTGTAAAACATTACCAGCGATTGTCTAGATGGGTTAGGTTAGGTTATATTACGATATAGACCTATATAATGTGCCCACCGAGAAGTAGGGGCCGACCCGCCAGGAATGTTGGAAAATACTACATCCGAGATGTTAGGTTTACTTAGGTTAGGATATATAACGTTATAGACGTATATAATGTCCTCACCGAGATGTACGGTCCGACACGACCGGGATTTTGTATAACATTACCAGCGAGGGTCTAGATGGGTTAGGTCAGGTTATATTACGATATAGACGTATATAATGTGCCCACCTAGAAGTAGGGTCCGCCCCGCCAGGAATGTTGGAAAATACTACATCCGAGATGTTAGGTTCTCTTAGGTTAGGGTATATAACGTAATAGACGTATATAATGTCTCCACCGAGAAGTACGGGCAGACACGACCGGGATTTTGTAAAACATTACCAGCGATTGTCTAGATGGGTTAGGTTAGGTTATATTACGATATAGACCTATATAATGATCCCACCGAGCAGTAGGGGCCGACCCGCCAGGAATGTTGGAAAATACAACATCCGAGATGTTAGGTTCCCTTAGGTTAGGATATATAACGTTATAGACGTATATAATGTCCTCACCGAGATGTACGGGCCGACACGACCGGGATTTTGTAAAACATTACCAGCGATGGTCTAGATGGCTTAGGTTAGGTTATATTACGATATAGACCTATATAATGTGCCCACCGAGAAGTAGGGGCCGACCCGCCAGGAATGTTGGAAAATACTACATCCGAGATATTAGGTTCCCTTAGGTTAGGATATATAAATTAATAGACGTATATAATGTCCGCACCGAGACGTACGGGAAGACATGAACGGGATTCTGTGAAACATTACCAGCGAGGGTCTAGGTGGGTTAGGTTAGGTTATATTACGTTATAGACGTATATAATGTTCCAACCGAGAAGTAGGGGCCGACCCGCCAGGAATGTGGGAAAATACTACATCCGAGATGTTAGGTTCCCTCAGGATAGGATATATAAAGTTATAGACGTATATGAGGTCCCCAAGGAAAAGTACGGACCGACACGACCGGGATTTTGTAAAACATTACCAGCGATTGTCTAGATGGGTTAGGTTAGGTTATATTACGATATAGACCTATATAATGTGCCCACCGAGAAGTAGAGGCCGACCCGCCAGGAATGTTGGAAAATACTACATCCGAGATGTTAGGTTCACTTGGATTAGGATATATAACGTTATAGACGTATATAATGTCCGCACCGAGACGTACGGGACGACACGACCGGGATTCTGTAAAACATTCCCAGCTAGGGGCTAGATGCGTTAGGTTAGGTTATATTACGTTATAGACGAATATAATGATCCCACCGAGAAGTAGGGGCCGACCCGCCAGGAATGTTGGAAAATACTACATCCGAGATGTTAGGTTCCCTTAGGTTAGGATATATAAATTTATAGACGTATATAATGTCCGCACCGAGACGTACAGGAAGACATGAACGGGATTCTGTGAAACATTACCAGCGAGGGTCTAGGTGTGTTAGGTTAGGTTATATTACGTTATAGACGTATATAATGTTCCAACCGAGAAGTAGGGGCCGACCCGCCAGGAATGTTGGAAAATACTACATCCGAGATGTTAGGTTCCCTCAGGATAGGATATATAACGTTATAGACGTATATAATGTCCCCTCCGAGAACTACGGGCAGACACGACCGGGATTTTGTAAAACATTACCAGCGATGGTCTAGATGGCTTAGGTTAGGTTATATTACGATATAGACCTATATAATGTGCCCACCGAGAAGTAGGGGCCGACCCGCCAGGAATGTTGGAAAATACTACATCCGAGATATTAGGTTCCCTTAGGTTAGGATATATAAATTAATAGACGTATATAATGTCCGCACCGAGACGTACGGGAAGACATGAACGGGATTCTGTGAAACATTACCAGCGAGGGTCTAGGTGGGTTAGGTTAGGTTATATTACGATATAGACGTATATAATGTGCCCACCGAGAAGTAGGGGCCGACCCGCCAGGAATGTTGGAAAATACTACATCCGAGATGTTCGGTTCACTTAGGTTAGGATATATAAAGTTATAGACGTATATGAGGTCCCCACGGAAAAGTACGGGCCGACACGACCGGGATTTTGTAAAACATTACCAGCGAGGGTCTAGATGGGTTAGGTTAGGTTATATTACGATATAGACGTATATAATGTGCCCACCTAGAAGTAGGGGCCGACCCGCCAGGAATGTTGGAAAATACTACATCCGAGATGTTAGGTTCTCTTAGGTTAGGGTATATAACGTTATAGACGTATATAATGTCTCCACCGAGAAGTACGGGCAGACACGACCGGGATTTTGTAAAACATTACCAGCGATTGTCTAGATGGGTTAGGTTAGGTTATATTACGATATAGACCTATATAATGTGCCCACCGAGAAGTAGGGGCCGACCCGCCAGGAATGTTGGAAAATACTACATCCGAGATGTTAGGTTTACTTAGGTTAGGATATATAACGTTATAGACGTATATAATGTCCTCACCGAAATGTACGGTCCGACACGACGGGGATTTTGTATAACATTACCAGCGAGGGTCTAGATGGGTTAGGTCAGGTTATATTACGATATAGACGTATATAATGTGCCCACCTAGAAGTAGGGTCCGCCCCGCCAGGAATGTTGGAAAATACTACATCCGAGATGTTAGGTTCTCTTAGGTTAGGGTATATAACGTAATAGACGTATATAATGTCTCCACCGAGAAGTACGGGCAGACACGACCGGGATTTTGTAAAACATTACCAGCGATTGTCTAGATGGGTTAGGTTAGGTTATATTACGATATGGACCTATATAATGATCCCACCGAGCAGTAGGGGCCGACCCGCCAGGAATGTTGGAAAATACAACATCCGAGATGTTAGGTTCCCTTAGGTTAGGATATATAACGTTATAGACGTATATAATGTCCTCACCGAGATGTACGGGCCGACACGACCGGGATTTTGTAAAACATTACCAGCGATGGTCTAGATGGCTTAGGTTAGGTTATATTACGATATAGACCTATATAATGTGCCCACCGAGAAGTAGGGGCCGACCCGCCAGGAATGTTGGAAAATACTACATCCGGGATATTAGGTTCCCTTAGGTTAGGATATATAAATTAATAGACGTATATAATGTCCGCACCGAGACGTACGGGAAGACATGAACGGGATTCTGTGAAACATTACCAGCGAGGGTCTAGGTGGGTTAGGTTAGGTTATATTACGTTATAGACGTATATAATGTTCCAACCGAGAAGTAGGGGCCGACCCGCCAGGAATGTGGGAAAATACTACATCCGAGATGTTAGGTTCCCTCAGGATAGGATATATAAAGTTATAGACGTATATGAGGTCCCCAAGGAAAAGTACGGACCGACACGACCGGGATTTTGTAAAACATTACCAGCGATTGTCTAGATGGGTTAGGTTAGGTTATATTACGATATAGACCTATATAATGTGCCCACCGAGAAGTAGAGCCCGACCCGCCAGGAATGTTGGAAAATACTACATCCGAGATGTTAGGTTCACTTGGATTAGGATATATAACGTTATAGACGTATATAATGTCCGCACCGAGACGTACGGGACGACACGACCGGGATTCTGTAAAACATTCCCAGCTAGGGGCTAGATGCGTTAGGTTAGGTTATATTACGTTATAGACGAATATAATGATCCCACCGAGAAGTAGGGGCCGACCCGCCAGGAATGTTGGAAAATACTACATCCGAGATGTTAGGTTCCCTTAGGTTAGGATATATAAATTTATAGACGTATATAATGTCCGCACCGAGACGTACAGGAAGACATGAACGGGATTCTGTGAAACATTACCAGCGAGGGTCTAGGTGTGTTAGGTTAGGTTATATTACGTTATAGACGTATATAATGTTCCAACCGAGAAGTAGGGGCCGACCCGCCAGGAATGTTGGAAAATACTACATCCGAGATGTTAGGTTCCCTCAGGATAGGATATATAACGTTATAGACGTATATAATGTCCCCTCCGAGAACTACGGGCAGACACGACCGGGATTTTGTAAAACATTACCAGCGATGGTCTAGATGGCTTAGGTTAGGTTATATTACGATATAGACCTATATAATGTGCCCACCGAGAAGTAGGGGCCGACCCGCCAGGAATGTTGGAAAATACTACATCCGAGATATTAGGTTCCCTTAGGTTAGGATATATAAATTAATAGACGTATATAATGTCCGCACCGAGACGTACGGGAAGACATGAACGGGATTCTGTGAAACATTACCAGCGAGGGTCTAGGTGGGTTAGGTTAGGTTATATTACGTTATAGACGTATATAATGTTCCAACCGAGAAGTAGGGGCCGACCCGCCAGGAATGTTGGAAAATACTACATCCGAGATGTTAGGTTCCCTCAGGATAGGATATATAAAGTTATAGACGTATATGAGGTCCCCAAGGAAAAGTACGGACCGACACGACCGGGATTTTGTAAAACATTACCAGCGAGGGTCTAGATGGGTTAGGTTAGGTTATATTACGATATAAACGTATATAATGTGCCCACCGAGGAGTAGGAGCCGACCCGCCAGGAATGTTGGAAAATACTACATCCGAGATGTTAAGTTGCCTTAGGTTAGGATATATAAATTTATAGACGTATTTAATGTCCGCACCGAGACGTACGGGAAGACATGAACGGGATTATGTGAAACATTACCAGCGAGGGTCTAGGTGGGTTAGGTTAGGTTATATTACGTTATAGACGTATATAATGTTCCCACCGAGAAGTAGGGACCGACCCGCCGGGAATGTTGGAAAATACTACATCCGAGATGTTAGGTTCACTTAGGTTAGGACATATAACGTTATAGACGTATATAATGTCCGCACCGAGACGTACGGGCCGACACGACCGGGATTTTGTAAATCATTACCAGCGAGGGTCTAGATGGGTTAGGTCAGGTTATATTACGATATAGACGTATATAATGTGCCCACCTAGAAGTAGGGGCCGACCCGCCAGGAATGTTGGAAAATACTACATCCGAGATGTTAGGTTCTCTTAGGTTAGGGTATATAACGTAATAGACGTATATAATGTCTCCTCCGAGAAGTACGGGCAGACACGACCGGGATTTTGTAAAACATTACCAGCGATTGTCTAGATGGGTTAGGTTAGGTTATATTACGATATAGACCTATATAATGATCCCACCGAGAAGTAGGGGCCGACCCGCCAGGAATGTTGGAAAATACAACATCCGAGATGTTAGGTTCCCTTAGGTTAGGATATATAACGTTATAGACGTATATAATGTCCTCACCGAGATGTACGGGCCGACACGACCGGGATTTTGTAAAATATTACCAGCGAGGGTCTAGATGGGTTATGTTAGGTTATATTACGATATAGACGTATATAATGTGCCCGCCGAGAAGTAGGGGCCGACCCGCCAGGAATGTTGGAAAATACTACATCCGAGATGTTCAGTTGCCTTAGGTTAGGATATATAAATTTATAGACGTATATAATGTCCGCATCGAGACGTCCGGGAAGACATGAACGGGATTCTGTGAAACATTACCAGCGAGGGTCTAGGTGGGTTAGGTTAGGTTATATTACGTTATAGACGTATATAATGTTCCCACCGAGAAGTAGGGGCCGACCCGCCAGGAATGTTGGAAAATACTACATCCGAGATGTTAAGCTGCCTTAGGATAGGATATATAAATTTATAGACGTATATAATGTCCGCACCGAGACGTACGGGAAGACATGAACGGGATTATGTGAAACATTACCAGCGAGGGTCTAGGTGGGTTAGGTTAGGTTATATTACATTATAGACGTATATAATGTTCCCACCGAGAAGTAGGGGCCGAAACGCCAGAAATGATGGAAAATTCTACATCCGAGATGTTAGGTTCCCTCAGGATAGGATATATAACGTTATAGACGTATATAATGTCCCCTCCGAGAACTACGGGCAGACACGACCGGGATTTTGTAAAACATTACCAGCGATGGTCTAGATGGCTTAGGTTAGGTTATATTACGATATAGACCTATATAATGTGCCCACCGAGAAGTAGGGGCCGACGCGCCAGGAATGTTGGAAAATACTACATCCGAGATATTAGGTTCCCTTAGGTTAGGATATATAAATTAATAGACGTATATAATGTCCGCACCGAGACGTACGGGAAGACATGAACGGGATTCTGTGAAACATTACCAGCGAGGGTCTAGGTGGGTTAGGTTAGGTTATATTACGTTATAGACGTATATAATGTTCCAACCGAGAAGTAGGGGCCGACCCGCCAGGAATGTTGGAAAATACTACATCCGAGATGTTAGGTTCCCTCAGGATAGGATATATAAAGTTATAGACGTATATGAGGTCCCCAAGGAAAAGTACGGACCGACACGACCGGGATTTTGTAAAACATTACCAGCGAGGGTCTAGATGGGTTAGGTTAGGTTATATTACGATATAAACGTATATAATGTGCCCACCGAGGAGTAGGAGCCGACCCGCCAGGAATGTTGGAAAATACTACATCCGAGATGTTAAGTTGCCTTAGGTTAGGATATATAAATTTATAGACGTATTTAATGTCCGCACCGAGACGTACGGGAAGACATGAACGGGATTATGTGAAACATTACCAGCGAGGGTCTAGGTGGGTTAGGTTAGGTTATATTACGTTATAGACGTATATAATGTTCCCACCGAGAAGTAGGGACCGACCCGCCGGGAATGTTGGAAAATACTACATCCGAGATGTTAGGTTCACTTAGGTTAGGACATATAACGTTATAGACGTATATAATGTCCGCACCGAGACGTACGGGCCGACACGACCGGGATTTTGTAAATCATTACCAGCGAGGGTCTAGATGGGTTAGGTTAGGTTATATTACGATATAAACGTATATAATGTGCCCACCGAGGAGTAGGAGCCGACCCGCCAGGAATGTTGGAAAATACTACATCCGAGATGTTAAGTTGCCTTAGGTTAGGATATATAAATTTATAGACGTATTTAATGTCCGCACCGAGACGTACGGGAAGACATGAACGGGATTATGTGAAACATTACCAGCGAGGGTCTAGGTGGGTTAGGTTAGGTTATATTACGTTATAGACGTATATAATGTTCCCACCGAGAAGTAGGGACCGACCCGCCGGGAATGTTGGAAAATACTACATCCGAGATGTTAGGTTCACTTAGGTTAGGACATATAACGTTATAGACGTATATAATGTCCGCACCGAGACGTACGGGCCGACACGACCGGGATTTTGTAAATCATTACCAGCTAGGGGCTAGATGTGTTACGTTAGGTTATATTACGTTATAGACGTATATAATGATCCCACCGAGAATTGGCGCCGACCCGCCAGGAATGTTGTGAAATACTACATCCGAGATGTTAGGTTCCCTTAGGTTAGGATATATAAATTTATAGACGTATATAATATCCGCACCGAGATGTACGGGCCGACACGACCGGGATTTGTAAAACATTACCAGCGAGGGTCTAGATGGGTTAGGTTAGGTTATATTACGATATAGACGTATATAATGTGCCCACCGAGAAGTAGGGGCCGACCCGCCAGGAATGTTGGAAAATACTACATCCGAGATGTTAGGTTCTCTTAGGTTAGGGTATATAACGTTATAGACGTATATAATGTGCCCACCGAGAAGTAGGGGCCGACCCGCCAGGATTGTTGGAAAACACTACATCCGAGATGTTAGGTTCCCTCAGGTTAGGATATATAAAGTTATAGACGTATATGGGGTCCCCACGGAAAAGTGCGGGCCGACACGACCGGGATTTTGTAAAACATTCCCAGCGAGGGTCTAGATGGGTTAGGTTAGGTTATATTACATTATAGACGTATATAATGTTCCCACCGAGAAGTAGGGGCCGAACCGCCAGAAATGATGGAAAATTCTACATCCGAGATGTTAAGTTGCCTTAGGTTAGGATATATAACGTTATAGACGTATATAATGTCCGCACCGAGACGTACGGGACGACACGACCGGGATTCTGTAAAACATTCCCAGCTAGGGGCTAGATGTGTTAGGTTAGGTTATATTACGTTATAGACGTATATAATGATCCCACCGAGAAGTAGGGGCCGACCCGCCAGGAATGTTGGAAAATACTACATCCGAGATGTTAGGTTCCCTCAGGTTAGGATATATAAAGTTATAGACGTATACGAGGTCCCCACGGAAAAGTACGGGCCGACACGACCGGGATTTTGTAAAACATTACCAGCGAGTGTCTAGATGGGTTAGGTTAGGTTATATTACGATATAGACGTATATAATGTGCCCACCGAGAAGTAGGATCCGACCCGCCAGGAATGTTGGAAAATACTACATCCGTGATGTTAGGTTCTCTTAGGTTAGGATATATAACGTTATAGACGTAAATAATGTCCGCACCGAGACGTACGGGAAGACATGAATGGGATTCTGTGAAACATTACCAGCGAGGGTCTAGGTGGGTTAGGTTAGGTTATATTACGATATAGACGTATATAATGTGCCCACCGAGAAGCAGGGGCCGATCCGCCAGGAATGTTGGAAACTACTACATCTGAGATATTAGGTTCCCTTAGGTTAGGATATATAAATTTATAGACGTATATAATGTCCGCACCGAGACGTACGGGAAGACATGAACGGGATTCTGTGAAACATTACCAGCGAGGGTCTAGGTGGGTTAGGTTAGGTTATATTACGATATAGACGTATATAATGTGCCCACCGAGAAGTAGGGGCCGACCCGCCAGGAATGTTGGAAAATACTACATCCGAGATGTTCGGTTCACTTAGGTTAGGATATATAAAGTTATAGACGTATATGAGGTCCCCACGGAAAAGTACGGGCCGACACGACCGGGATTTTGTAAAACATTACCAGCGAGGGTCTAGATGGGTTAGGTTAGGTTATATTACGATATAGACGTATATAATGTGCCCACCTAGAAGTAGGGGCCGACCCGCCAGGAATGTTGGAAAATACTACATCCGAGATGTTAGGTTCTCTTAGGTTAGGGTATATAACGTTATAGACGTATATAATGTCTCCACCGAGAAGTACGGGCAGACACGACCGGGATTTTGTAAAACATTACCAGCGAGGGTCTAGATGGGTTAGGTTAGGTTATATTACGATATAGATGTATATAATGTGCCCGCCGAGAAGTAGGGGCCGACCCGCCAGGAATGTTGAAAAATACTACATCCGAGATGTTAGGTTCCCTTACGTTAGGATATATAAATTTATAGACGTATATAATGTCCGCACCGAGACGTACAGGAAGACATGAACGGGATTCTGTGAAACATTACCAGCTAGGGGCTAGATGTGTTACGTTAGGTTATATTACGTTATAGACGTATATAATGATCCCACCGAGAATTGGCGCCGACCCGCCAGGAATGTTGTGAAATACTACATCCGAGATGTTAGGTTCCCTTAGGTTAGGATATATAAATTTATAGACGTATATAATATCCGCACCGAGATGTACGGGCCGACACGACCGGGATTTTGTAAAACATTACCAGCGAGGGTCTAGATGGGTTAGGTTAGGTTATATTACGATATGGACCTATATAATGTGCCCACCGAGAAGTAGGGGCCGACCCGCCAGGTATGTTGAAAAATACTACATCCGAGATGTTAGGTTCCCTTAGGTTAGGATATATAAATTTATAGACGTATATAATGTCCGCACCGAGACGTCCGGGAAGACATGAACGGGATTCTGTGAAACATTACCAGCGAGGGTCTAGGTGGGTTAGGTTAGGTTATATTACGTTATAGACGTATATAATGTTCCCACCGAGAAGTAGGGGCCGACCCGCCAGGAATGTTGGAAAATACTACATCCGAGATGTTAAGCTGCCTTAGGATAGGATATATAAATTTATAGACGTATATAATGTCCGCACCGAGACGTACGGGAAGACATGAACGGGATTATGTGAAACATTACCAGCGAGGGTCTAGGTGGGTTAGGTTAGGATATATTACATTATAGACGTATATAATGTTCCCACCGAGAAGTAGGGGCCGAACCGCCAGAAATGATGGAAAATTCTACATCCGAGATGTTAGGTTCCCTCAGGATAGGATATATGACGTTATAGACGTATATAATGTCCCCTCCGAGAACTACGGGCAGACACGACCGGGATTTTGTAAAACATTACCAGCGATGGTCTAGATGGCTTAGGTTAGGTTATATTACGATATAGACCTATATAATGTGCCCACCGAGAAGTAGGGGCCGACCCGCCAGGAATGTTGGAAAATACTACATCCGAGATATTAGGTTCCCTTAGGTTAGGATATATAAATTAATAGACGTATATAATGTCCGCACCGAGACGTACGGGAAGACATGAACGGGATTCTGTGAAACATTACCAGCGAGGGTCTAGGTGGGTTAGGTTAGGTTATATTACGTTATAGACGTATATAATGTTCCAACCGAGAAGTAGGGGCCGACCCGCCAGGAATGTTGGAAAATACTACATCCGAGATGTTAGGTTCCCTCAGGATAGGATATATAAAGTTATAGACGTATATGAGGTCCCCAAGGAAAAGTACGGACCGACACGACCGGGATTTTGTAAAACATTACCAGCGAGGGTCTAGATGGGTTAGGTTAGGTTATATTACGATATAAACGTATATAATGTGCCCACCGAGGAGTAGGAGCCGACCCGCCAGGAATGTTGGAAAATACTACATCCGAGGTGTTAAGTTGCCTTAGGTTAGGATATATAAATTAATAGACGTATATAATGTCCGCACCGAGACGTACGGGAAGACATGAACGGGATTCTGTGAAACATTACCAGCGAGGGTCTAGGTGGGTTAGGTTAGGTTATATTACGTTATAGACGTATATAATGTTCCCACCGAGAAGTAGGGGCCGACCCGCCAGGAATGTTGGAAAATACTACATCCGAGATGTTAAGCTGCCTTAGGATAGGATATATAAATTTATAGACGTATATAATGTCCGCACCGAGACGTACGGGAAGACATGAACGGGATTATGTGAAACATTACCAGCGAGGGTCTAGGTGGGTTAGGTTAGGATATATTACATTATAGACGTATATAATGTTCCCACCGAGAAGTAGGGGCCGAACCGCCAGAAATGATGGAAAATTCTACATCCGAGATGTTAGGTTCCCTCAGGATAGGATATATGACGTTATAGACGTATATAATGTCCCCTCCGAGAACTACGGGCAGACACGACCGGGATTTTGTAAAACATTACCAGCGATGGTCTAGATGGCTTAGGTTAGGTTATATTACGATATAGACCTATATAATGTGCCCACCGAGAAGTAGGGGCCGACCCGCCAGGAATGTTGGAAAATACTACATCCGAGATATTAGGTTCCCTTAGGTTAGGATATATAAATTAATAGACGTATATAATGTCCGCACCGAGACGTACGGGAAGACATGAACGGGATTCTGTGAAACATTACCAGCGAGGGTCTAGGTGGGTTAGGTTAGGTTATATTACGTTATAGACGTATATAATGTTCCAACCGAGAAGTAGGGGCCGACCCGCCAGGAATGTTGGAAAATACTACATCCGAGATGTTAGGTTCCCTCAGGATAGGATATATAAAGTTATAGACGTATATGAGGTCCCCAAGGAAAAGTACGGACCGACACGACCGGGATTTTGTAAAACATTACCAGCGAGGGTCTAGATGGGTTAGGTTAGGTTATATTACGATATAAACGTATATAATGTGCCCACCGAGGAGTAGGAGCCGACCCGCCAGGAATGTTGGAAAATACTACATCCGAGGTGTTAAGTTGCCTTAGGTTAGGATATATAAATTAATAGACGTATATAATGTCCGCACCGAGACGTACGGGAAGACATGAACGGGATTCTGTGAAACATTACCAGCGAGGGTCTAGGTGGGTTAGGTTAGGTTATATTACGTTATAGACGTATATAATGTTCCAACCGAGAAGTAGGGGCCGACCCGCCAGGAATGTTGGAAAATACTACATCCGAGATGTTAGGTTCCCTCAGGATAGGATATATAAAGTTATAGACGTATATGAGGTCCCCAAGGGAAAGTACGGAACGACACGACCGGGATTTTGTAAAACATTACCAGCGAGGGTCTAGATGGGTTAGGTTAGGTTATATTACGATATAAACGTATATAATGTGCCCACCGAGGAGTAGGAGCCGACCCGCCAGGAATGTTGGAAAATACTACATCCGAGGTGTTAAGTTGCCTTAGGTTAGGATATATAAATTTATAGACGTATTTAATGTCCGCACCGAGACGTACGGGAAGACATGAACGGGATTATGTGAAACATTACCAGCGAGGGTCTAGGTGGGTTAGGTTAGGTTATATTACGTTATAGACGTATATAATGTTCCCACCGAGAAGTAGGGACCGACCCGCCGGGAATGTTGGAAAATACTACATCCGAGATGTTAGGTTCACTTAGGTTAGGACATATAACGTTATAGACGTATATAATGTCCGCACCGAGACGTACGGGCCGACACGACCGGGATTTTGTAAATCATTACCAGCGAGGGTCTAGATGGGTTAGGTTAGGTTATATTACGATATAGACGTATATAATGTGCCCACCGAGAAGTAGGAGCCGACCCGCCAGGAATGTTGAAAAATACTACATCCGAGATGTTAGGTTCTCTTAGGTTAGGATATATAACGTTATAGACGTATATAATGTCCCCTCCGAGAAGTACGGGCAGACACGACCGGGATTTTGTAAAACATTACCAGCGATGTTCTAGATGGGTTAGGTTAGGTTATATTACGATATAGACGTATATAATGTGCCCACCGAGAAGTAGGGGCCGACCCGCCAGGAATGTTGGAAAATACTACATCCGAGATGTTAGGTTCACTTAGGTTAGGATATATAACGTTATAGACGTATATAATGTCCTCACCGAGATGTACGGTCCGACACGACCGGGATTTTGTATAACATTACCAGCGAGGGTCTAGATGGGTTAGGTCAGGTTATATTACGATATAGACGTATATAATGTGCCCACCTAGAAGTAGGGGCCGACCCGCCAGGAATGTTGGAAAATACTACATCCGAGATGTTAGGTTCTCTTAGGTTAGGGTATATAACGTAATAGACGTATATAATGTCTCCACCGAGAAGTACGGGCAGACACGACCGGGATTTTGTAAAACATTACCAGCGATTGTCTAGATGGGTTAGGTTAGGTTATATTACGATATAGACCTATATAATGATCCCACCGAGAAGTAGGGGCCGACCCGCCAGGAATGTTGGAAAATACAACATCCGAGATGTTAGGTTCCCTTAGGTTAGGATATATAACGTTATAGACGTATATAATGTCATCACCGAGATGTACGGGCCGACACGACCGGGATTTTGTAAAACATTACCAGCGAGGGTCTAGATGGGTTAGGTTAGGTTATATTACGATATAGACGTATATAATGTGCACGCCGAGAAGTAGGGGCCGACCCGCCAGGAATGTTGGAAAATACTACATCCGAGATGTTCAGTTCCCTTAGGTTAGGATATATAAATTAATAGACGTATATAATGTCCGCACCGAGACGTACGGGAAGACATGAACGGGATTCTGTGAAACATTACCAGCGAGGGTCTAGGTGGGTTAGGTTAGGTTATATTACGTTATAGACGTATATAATGTTCCAACCGAGAAGTAGGGGCCGACCCGCCAGGAATGTTGGAAAATACTACATCCGAGATGTTAGGTTCCCTCAGGATAGGATATATAAAGTTATAGACGTATATGAGGTCCCCAAGGGAAAGTACGGAACGACACGACCGGGATTTTGTAAAACATTACCAGCGAGGGTCTAGATGGGTTAGGTTAGGTTATATTACGATATAAACGTATATAATGTGCCCACCGAGGAGTAGGAGCCGACCCGCCAGGAATGTTGGAAAATACTACATCCGAGGTGTTAAGTTGCCTTAGGTTAGGATATATAAATTTATAGACGTATTTAATGTCCGCACCGAGACGTACGGGAAGACATGAACGGGATTATGTGAAACATTACCAGCGAGGGTCTAGGTGGGTTAGGTTAGGTTATATTACGTTATAGACGTATATAATGTTCCCACCGAGAAGTAGGGACCGACCCGCCGGGAATGTTGGAAAATACTACATCCGAGATGTTAGGTTCACTTAGGTTAGGACATATAACGTTATAGACGTATATAATGTCCGCACCGAGACGTACGGGCCGACACGACCGGGATTTTGTAAATCATTACCAGCGAGGGTCTAGATGGGTTAGGTTAGGTTATATTACGATATAGACGTATATAATGTGCCCACCGAGAAGTAGGAGCCGACCCGCCAGGAATGTTGAAAAATACTACATCCGAGATGTTAGGTTCTCTTAGGTTAGGATATATAACGTTATAGACGTATATAATGTCCCCTCCGAGAAGTACGGGCAGACACGACCGGGATTTTGTAAAACATTACCAGCGATGTTCTAGATGGGTTAGGTTAGGTTATATTACGATATAGACGTATATAATGTGCCCACCGAGAAGTAGGGGCCGACCCGCCAGGAATGTTGGAAAATACTACATCCGAGATGTTAGGTTCACTTAGGTTAGGATATATAACGTTATAGACGTATATAATGTCCTCACCGAGATGTACGGTCCGACACGACCGGGATTTTGTATAACATTACCAGCGAGGGTCTAGATGGGTTAGGTCAGGTTATATTACGATATAGACGTATATAATGTGCCCACCTAGAAGTAGGGGCCGACCCGCCAGGAATGTTGGAAAATACTACATCCGAGATGTTAGGTTCTCTTAGGTTAGGGTATATAACGTAATAGACGTATATAATGTCTCCACCGAGAAGTACGGGCAGACACGACCGGGATTTTGTAAAACATTACCAGCGATTGTCTAGATGGGTTAGGTTAGGTTATATTACGATATAGACCTATATAATGATCCCACCGAGAAGTAGGGGCCGACCCGCCAGGAATGTTGGAAAATACAACATCCGAGATGTTAGGTTCCCTTAGGTTAGGATATATAACGTTATAGACGTATATAATGTCATCACCGAGATGTACGGGCCGACACGACCGGGATTTTGTAAAACATTACCAGCGAGGGTCTAGATGGGTTAGGTTAGGTTATATTACGATATAGACGTATATAATGTGCACGCCGAGAAGTAGGGGCCGACCCGCCAGGAATGTTGGAAAATACTACATCCGAGATGTTCAGTTCCCTTAGGTTAGGATATATAAATTAATAGACGTATATAATGTCCGCACCGAGACGTACGGGAAGACATGAACGGGATTCTGTGAAACATTACCAGCGAGGGTCTAGGTGGGTTAGGTTAGGTTATATTACGTTATAGACGTATATAATGTTCCAACCGAGAAGTAGGGGCCGACCCGCCAGGAATGTTGGAAAATACTACATCCGAGATGTTAGGTTCCCTCAGGATAGGATATATAAAGTTATAGACGTATATGAGGTCCCCAAGGGAAAGTACGGAACGACACGACCGGGATTTTGTAAAACATTACCAGCGAGGGTCTAGATGGGTTAGGTTAGGTTATATTACGATATAAACGTATATAATGTGCCCACCGAGGAGTAGGAGCCGACCCGCCAGGAATGTTGGAAAATACTACATCCGAGGTGTTAAGTTGCCTTAGGTTAGGATATATAAATTTATAGACGTATTTAATGTCCGCACCGAGACGTACGGGAAGACATGAACGGGATTATGTGAAACATTACCAGCGAGGGTCTAGGTGGGTTAGGTTAGGTTATATTACGTTATAGACGTATATAATGTTCCCACCGAGAAGTAGGGACCGACCCGCCGGGAATGTTGGAAAATACTACATCCGAGATGTTAGGTTCACTTAGGTTAGGACATATAACGTTATAGACGTATATAATGTCCGCACCGAGACGTACGGGCCGACACGACCGGGATTTTGTAAATCATTACCAGCGAGGGTCTAGATGGGTTAGGTTAGGTTATATTACGATATAGACGTATATAATGTGCCCACCGAGAAGTAGGAGCCGACCCGCCAGGAATGTTGAAAAATACTACATCCGAGATGTTAGGTTCTCTTAGGTTAGGATATATAACGTTATAGACGTATATAATGTCCCCTCCGAGAAGTACGGGCAGACACGACCGGGATTTTGTAAAACATTACCAGCGATGTTCTAGATGGGTTAGGTTAGGTTATATTACGATATAGACCTATATAATGTGCCCACCCAGAAGTAGGGGCCGACCCGCCAGGAATGTTGGAAAATACTACATCCGAGATATTAGGTTCCCTTAGGTTAGGATATATAAATTAATAGACGTATATAATGTCCGCACCGAGACGTACGGGAAGACATGAACGTGATTCTGTGAAACATTACCAGCGAGGGTCTAGGTGGGTTAGGTTAGGTTATATTACGATATACACGTATATAATGTGCCCACCGAGAAGTAGGGGCCGACCCGCCAGGAATGTTGGAAAATACTACATCCGAGATGTTAGGTTCACTTAGGTTAGGATATATAACGTTATAGACGTATATAATGTCCTCACCGAGATGTACGGGCCGACACGACCGGGATTTTGTAAAACATTACCAGCGAGGGTCTAGATGGGTTAGGTTAGGTTATATTACGGTATAGACGGATATAATGTGCCCACCGAGAAGTAGGTGCCGACCCGCCAGGAATGTTGGAAAATACTACATCCGAGATATTAGGTTCCCTTAGGTTAGGATATATAAATTTATAGACGTATATAATGTCCGCACCGAGACGTACGGGAAGACATGAACGGGATTCTGTGAAACATTACCAGCGAGGGTCTAGGTGGGTTAGGTTAGGTTATATTACGATATAGACGTATATAATGTGCCCACCGAGAAGTAGGGGCCGACCCGCCAGGAATGTTGGAAAATACTACATCCGAGATGTTAGGTTTACTTAGGTTAGGATATATAACGTTATAGACGTATATAATGTCCTCACCGAGATGTACGGTCCGACACGACCGGGATTTTGTATAACATTACCGGCGAGGGTCTAGATGGGTTAGGTCAGGTTATATTACGATATAGACGTATATAATGTGCCCACCTAGAAGTAGGGGCCGACCCGCCAGGAATGTTGGAAAATACTACATCCGAGATGTTAGGTTCTCTTAGGTTAGGGTATATAACGTAATAGACGTATATAATGTCTCCACCGAGAAGTACGGGCAGACACGACCGGGATTTTGTAAAACATTACCAGCGATTGTCTAGATGGGTTAGGTTAGGTTATATTACGATATAGACCTATATAATGATCCCACCGAGAAGTAGGGGCCGACCCGCCAGGAATGTTGGAAAATACAACATCCGAGATGTTAGGTTCCCTTAGGTTAGGATATATAACGTTATAGACGTATATAATGTCATCACCGAGATGTACGGGCCGACACGACCGGGATTTTGTAAAACATTACCAGCGAGGGTCTAGATGGGTTAGGTTAGGTTATATTACGATATAGACGTATATAATGTGCCCGCCGAGAAGTAGGGGCCGACCCGCCAGGAATGTTGGAAAATACTACATCCGAGATGTTCAGTTCCCTTAGGTTAGGATATATAAATTTATAGACGTATATAATGTCCGCACCGAGACGTACGGGAAGACATGAACGGGATTCTGTGAAACATTACCAGCGAGGGTCTAGATGGGTTAGGTTAGGTTATATTACGTTATAGACGTATATAAGGTTCCAACGGAGAAGTAGGGGCCGACCCGCCAGAAATTTTGGAAAATTCTACATCGAGATGTTAAGTTGCCTTAGGTTAGGATATATAACGTTATAGACGTATATAATGTCCGCACCGAGACGTACGGGACGACACGACCGGGATTCTGTAAAACATTCCCAGCTAGGGGCTAGATGTGTTAGGTTAGGTTATATTACGTTATAGACGTATATAATGATCCCACCGAGAAGTAGGGGCCGACCCGCCAGGAATGTTGGAAAATACTACATCCGAGATGTTAGGTTCCCTCAGGTTAGGATATATAAAGTTATAGACGTATACGAGGTCCCCACGGAAAAGTACGGGCTGACGCGACCGGGATTTTGTAAAACATTACCAGCGAGTGTCTAGATGGGTTAGGTTAGGTTATATTACGATATAGACGTATATAATGTGCCCACCGAGAAGTAGGATCCGACCCGCCAGGAATGTTGGAAAATACTACATCCGTGATGTTAGGTTCTCTTAGGATAGGATATATAACGTTATAGACGTAAATAATGTCCGCACCGAGACGTACGGGAAGACATGAATGGGATTCTGTGAAACATTACCAGCGAGGGTCTAGGTGGGTTAGGTTAGGTTATATTACGATATAGACGTATATAATGTGCCCACCGAGAAGCAGGGGCCGATCCGCCAGGAATGTTGGAAACTACTACATCTGAGATATTAGGCTCCCTTAGGTTAGGATATATAAATTTATAGACGTATATAATGTCCGCACCGAGACGTACGGGAAGACATGAACGGGATTCTGTGAAACATTACCAGCGAGGGTCTAGGTGGGTTAGGTTAGGTTATATTACGATATAGACGTATATAATGTGCCCACCGAGAAGTAGGGGCCGACCCGCCAGGAATGTTGGAAAATACGACATCCGAGATGTTCGGTTCACTTAGGTTAGGATATATAAAGATATAGACGTATATGAGGTCCCCACGGAAAAGTACGGGCCGACACGACCGGGATTTTGTAAAACATTACCAGCGAGGGTCTAGATGGGTTAGGTTAAGTTATATTACGATATAGACGTATATAATGTGCCCACCTAGAAGTAGGGGCCGACCCGCCAGGAATGTTGGAAAATACTACATCCGAGATGTTAGGTTCTCTTAGGTTAGGGTATATAACGTTATAGACGTATATAATGTCTCCACCGAGAAGTACGGGCAGACACGACCGGGATTTTGTAAAACATTACCAGCGATTGTCTAGATGGGTTAGGTTAGGTTATATTACGATATAGACCTATATAATGTGCCCACCGAGAAGTAGGGGCCGACCCGCCAGGAATGTTGGAAAATACTACATCCGAGATGTTAGGTTTACTTAGGTTAGGATATATAACGTTATAGACGTATATAATGTCCTCACCGAGATGTACGGTCCGACACGACCGGGATTTTGTATAACATTACCAGCAAGGGTCTAGATGGGTTAGGTCAGGTTATATTACGATATAGACGTATATAATGTGCCCACCTAGAAGTAGGGGCCGACCCGCCAGGAATGTTGGAAAATACTACATCCGAGATGTTAGGCTCTCTTAGGTTAGGGTATATAACGTAATAGACGTATATAATGTCTCCACCGAGAAGTACGGGCAGACACGACCGGGATTTTGTAAAACATTACCAGCGATTGTCTAGATGGGTTAGGTTAGGTTATATTACGATATAGACCTATATAATGATCCCACCGAGCAGTAGGGGCCGACCCGCCAGGAATGTTGGAAAATACAACATCCGAGATGTTAGGTTCCCTTAGGTTAGGATATATAACGTTATTGACGTATATAATGTCCTCACCGAGATGTACGGGCCGACACGACCGGGATTTTGTAAAACATTACCAGCGAGGGTCTAGGTGGGTTAGGTTAGGTTATATTACGATATAGACGTATATAATGTGCCCGCCGAGAAGTAGGGGCCGACCCGCCAGGAATGTTGGAAAATACTACATCCGAGATGTTCAGTTGCCTTAGGTTAGGATATATAAATTTGTAGACGTATATAATGTCCGCACCGAGACGTACGGGAAGACATGAACGGGATTCTGTGAAACATTACCAGCGAGGGTCTAGATGGGTTAGGTTAGGTTATATTACGTTATAGACGTATATAAGGTTCCAACGGAGAAGTAGGGGCCGACCCGCCAGAAATTTTGGAAAATTCTACATCGAGATGTTAAGTTGCCTTAGGTTAGGATATATAACGTTATAGACGTATATAATGTCCGCACCGAGACGTACGGGACGACACGACCGGGATTCTGTAAAACATTCCCAGCTAGGGGCTAGATGTGTTAGGTTAGGTTATATTACGTTATAGACGTATATAATGATCCCACCGAGAATTGGCGCCGGCCCGCCAGGAATGTTGTGAAATACTATATCCGAGATGTTGGGTTCCCTTAGGATAGGATATATAAAGTTATAGACGTATATGAGGTCCCCACGGAGAAGTACGGGCAGACACGACCGGGATTTTGTAAAACATTACCAGCGAGGGTCTAGATGGGTTAGGTTAGGTTATATTACGATATAGACGTATATAATGTGCCCGCCGAGAAGTAGGGGCCGACCCGCCAGGAATGTTGAAAAATACTACATCCGAGATGTTAGGTTCCCTTACGTTAGGATATATAAATTTATAGACGTATATAATGTCCGCACCGAGACGTACAGGAAGACATGAACGGGATTCTGTGAAACATTACCAGCTAGGGGCTAGATGTGTTACGTTAGGTTATATTACGTTATAGACGTATATAATGATCCCACCGAGAATTGGCGCCGACCCGCCAGGAATGTTGTGAAATACTACATCCGAGATGTTAGGTTCCCTTAGGTTAGGATATATAAATTTATAGACGTATATAATATCCGCACCGAGATGTACGGGCCGACACGACCGGGATTTTGTAAAACATTACCAGCGAGGGTCTAGATGGGTTAGGTTAGGTTATATTACGATATAGACGTATATAATGTGCCCATCAAGAAGTAGGGGCCGACCCGCCAAGAATGTTGGAAAATACTACATCCGAGATGTTAGGTTCTCTTAGGTTAGGGTATATAACGTTATAGACGTATATAATGTCTCCACCGAGAAGTACGGGCAGACACGACCGGGATTTTGTAAAACATTACCAGCGATTGTCTAGATGGGTTAGGTTAGGTTATATTACGATATAAACGTATATAATGTGCCCACCGAGGAGTAGGAGCCGACCCGCCAGGAATGTTGGAAAATACTACATCCGAGATGTTAAGTTGCCTTAGGTTAGGATATATAAATTTATAGACGTATTTAATGTCCGCACCGAGACGTACGGGAAGACATGAACGGGATTATGTGAAACATTACCAGCGAGGGTCTAGGTGGGTTAGGTTAGGTTATATTACGTTATAGACGTATATAATGTTCCCACCGAGAAGTAGGGACCGATCCGCCAGGAATGTTGGAAACTACTACATCTGAGATATTAGGTTCCCTTAGGTTATGATATATAAATTTATAGACGTATATAATGTCCGCACCGAGACGTACGGGAAGACATGAACGGGATTCTGTGAAACATTACCAGCGAGGGTCTACGTGGGTTAGGTTAGGTTATATTACGATATAGACGTATATAATGTGCCCACCGAGAAGTAGGGGCCGACCCGCCAGGAATGTTGGAAAATACTACATCCGAGATGTTAGGTTCACTTAGGTTAGGATATATAACGTTATAGACGTATATAATGTCCTCACCGAGATGTACGGGCCGACACGACCGGGATTTTGTAAAACATTACCAGCGAGGGTCTAGATGGGTTAGGTTAGGTTATATTACGATATAGACGTATATAATGTGCCCACCTAGAAGTAGGGGCCGACCCGCCAGGAATGTTGGAAAATACTACATCCGAGATGTTAGGTTCTCTTAGGTTAGGGTATATAACGTTATAGACGTATATAATGTCTCCACCGAGAAGTACGGGCAGACACGACCGGGATTTTGTAAAACATTACCAGCGATTGTCTAGATGGGTTAGGTTAGGTTATATTACGATATAGACCTATATAATGTGCCCACCGAGAAGTAGGGGCCGACCCGCCAGGAATGTTGGAAAATACTACATCCGAGATGTTAGGTTTCCTTAGGTTAGGATATATAACGTTATAGACGTATATAATGTCCTCACCGAGATGTACGGTCCGACACGACCGGGATTTTGTATAACATTACCAGCGAGGGCCTAGATGGGTTAGGTCAGGTTATATTACAATATAGACGTATATAATGTGCCCACCTAGAAGTAGGGGCCGACCCGCCAGGAATGTTGGAAAATACTACATCCGTGATGTTAGGTTCTCTTAGGTTAGGATATATAACGTTATAGACGTAAATAATGTCCGCACCGAGACGTACGGGAAGACATGAATGGGATTCTGTGAAACATTACCAGCGAGGGTCTAGGTGGGTTAGGTTAGGTTATATTACGATATAGACGTATATAATGTGCCCACCGAGAAGCAGGGGCCGATCCGCCAGGAATGTTGCAAACTACTACATCTGAGATATTAGGTTCCCTTAGGTTAGGATATATAAATTTATAGACGTATATAATGTCCGCACCGAGACGTACGGGAAGACATGAACGGGATTCTGTGAAACATTACCAGCGAGGGTCTAGGTGGGTTAGGTTAGGTTATATTACGATATAGACGTATATAATGTGCCCACCGAGAAGTAGGGGCCGACCCGCCAGGAATGTTGGAAAATACTACATCCGAGATGTTAGGTTTACTTAGGTTAGGATATATAACGTTATAGACGTATATAATGTCCTCACCGAGATGTACGGTCCGACACGACCGGGATTTTGTATAACATTAAAAGCGAGGGTCTAGATGGGTTAGGTCAGGTTATATTACGATATAGACGTATATAATGTGCCCACCTAGAAGTAGGGGCCGACCCGCCAGGAATGTTGGAAAATACTACATCCGTGATGTTAGGTTCTCTTAGGTTAGGATATATAACGTTATAGACGTAAATAATGTCCGCACCGAGACGTACGGGAAGACATGAATGGGATTCTGTGAAACATTACCAGCGAGGGTCTAGGTGGGTTAGGTTAGGTTATATTACGATATAGACGTATATAATGTGCCCACCGAGAAGCAGGGGCCGACCCGCCAGGAATGTTGGAAAATACTACATCCGAGATGTTCAGTTGCCTTAGGTTAGGATATATAAATTTGTAGACGTATATAATGTCCGCACCGAGACGTACGGGAAGACATGAACGGGATTCTGTGAAACATTACCAGCGAGCGTCTAGATGGGTTAGGTTAGGTTATATTACGTTATAGACGTATATAAGGTTCCAACGGAGAAGTAGGGGCCGACCCGCCAGAAATTTTGGAAAATTCTACATCGAGATGTTAAGTTGCCTTAGGTTAGGATATATAACGTTATAGACGTATATAATGTCCGCACCGAGACGTACGGGACGACACGACCGGGATTCTGTAAAACATTCCCAGCTAGGGGCTAGATGTGTTAGGTTAGGTTATATGACGTTATAGACGTATATAATGATCCCACCGAGAATTGGCGCCGGCCCGCCAGGAATGTTGTGAAATACTATATCCGAGATGTTGGGTTCCCTTAGGATAGGATATATAAAGTTATAGACGTATATGAGGTCCCCACGGAGAAGTACGGGCCGACACGACCGGGATTTTGTAAAACATTACCAGCGAGGGTCTAGATGGGTTAGGTTAGGCTATATTACGATATAGACGTATATAATGTGCCCGCCGAGAAGTAGGGGCCGACCCGCCAGGAATGTTGAAAAATACTACATCCGAGATGTTAGGTTCCCTTACGTTAGGATATATAAATTTATAGACGTATATAATGTCCGCACCGAGACGTACAGGAAGACATGAACGGGATTCTGTGAAACATTACCAGCTAGGGGCTAGATGTGTTACGTTAGGTTATATTACGTTATAGACGTATATAATGATCCCACCGAGAATTGGCGCCGACCCGCCAGGAATGTTGTGAAATACTACATCCGAGATGTTAGGTTCCCTTAGGTTAGGATATATAAATTTATAGACGTATATAATATCCGCACCGAGATGTACGGGCCGACACGACCGGGATTTTGTAAAACATTACCAGCGAGGGTCTAGATGGGTTAGGTTAGGTTATATTACGATATAGACGTATATAATGTGCCCACCGAGAAGTAGGGGCCGACCCGCCAGGAATGTTGGAAAATACTACATCCGAGATGTTAGGTTCTCTTAGGTTAGGATATATAACGTTATAGACGTATATAATGTCCCCTCCGAGAAGTACGGGCAGACGCGACCGGGATTTTGTAAAACATTACCAGCGATGTTCTAGATGGGTTAGGTTAGGTTATATTACGATATAGACCTATATAATGTGCCCACCGAGAAGTAGGGGCCGACCCGCCAGGAATGTTGGAAAATACTACATCCGAGATATTAGGTTCCCTTAGGTTAGGATATATAAATTAACAGACGTATATAATGTCCGCACCGAGACGTACGGGAAGAGATGAACGTGATTCTGTGAAACATTACCAGCGAGGGTCTAGGTGGGTTAGGTTAGGTTATATTACGATATAGACGTATATAATGTGCCCACCGAGAAGTAGGGGCCGACCCGCCAGGAATGTTGGAAAATACTACATCCGAGATGTTAGGTTCACTTAGGTTAGGATATATAACGTTATAGACGTATATAATGTCCTCACCGAGATGTACGGGCCGACACGACCGGGATTTTGTAAAACATTACCAGCGAGGGTCTAGATGGGTTAGGTTAGGTTATATTACGATATAGACGGATATAATGTGCCCACCGAGAAGTAGGTGCCGACCCGCCAGGAATGTTGGAAAATACTACATCCGAGATATTAGGTTCCCTTAGGTTAGGATATATAAATTTATAGACGTATATAATGTCCGCACCGAGACGTACGGGAAGACATGAACGGGATTCTGTGAAACATTACCAGCGAGGGTCTAGGTGGGTTAGGTTAGGTTATATTACGATATAGACGTATATAATGTGCCCACCGAGAAGTAGGGGCCGACCCGCCAGGAATGTTGGAAAATACTACATCCGAGATGTTAGGTTTACTTAGGTTAGGATATATAACGTTATAGACGTATGTAATGTCCTCACCGAGATGTACGGTCCGACACGACCGGGATTTTGTATAACATTACCAGCGAGGGTCTAGATGGGTTAGGTCAGGTTATATTACGATATAGACGTATATAATGTGCCCACCTAGAAGTAGGGGCCGACCCGCCAGGAATGTTGGAAAATACTACATCCGAGATGTTAGGTTCTCTTAGGTTAGGGTATACAACGTAATAGACGTATATAATGTCTCCACCGAGAAGTACGGGCAGACACGACCGGGATTTTGTAAAACATTACCAGCGATTGTCTAGATGGGTTAGGTTAGGTTATATTACGATATAGACCTATATAACGATCCCACCGAGAAGTAGGGGCCGACCCGCCAGGAATGTTGGAAAATACAACATCCGAGATGTTAGGTTCCCTTAGGTTAGGATATATAACGTTATAGACGTATATAATGTCCTCACCGAGATGTACGGGCCGACACGACCGGGATTTTGTAAAACATTACCAGCGAGGGTCTAGATGGGTTAGGTTAGGTTATATTACGATATAGACGTATATAATGTGCCCGCCGAGAAGTAGGGGCCGACCCGCCAGGAATGTTGGAAAATACTACATCCGAGATGTTCAGTTGCCTTAGGTTAGGATATATAAATTTATAGACGTATATAATGTCCGCACCGAGACGTACGGGAAGACATGAACGGGATTCTGTGAAACATTACCAGCGAGGGTCTAGATGGGTTAGGTTAGGTTATATTACGTTATAGACGTATATAAGGTTCCAACGGAGAAGTAGGGGCCGACCCGCCAGAAATTTTGGAAAATTCTACATCGAGATGTTAAGTTGCCTTAGGTTAGGATATATAACGTTATAGACGTATATAATGTCCGCACCGAGACGTACGGGACGACACGACCGGGATTCTGTAAAACATTCCCAGCTAGGGGCTAGATGTGTTAGGTTAGGTTATATTACGTTATAGACGTATATAATGATCCCACCGAGAATTGGCGCCGACTCGCCAGGAATGTTGTGAAATACTACATCCGAGATGTTAGGTTCCCTTAGGTTAGGATATATAAATTTATAGACGTATATAATATCCGCACCGAGATGTACGGGCCAACACGACCGGGATTTTGTAAAACATTACCAGCGAGGGTCTAGATGGGTTAGGTTAGGTTATATTACGATATAGACGTATATAATGTGCCCACCGAGAAGTAGGGGCCGACCCGCCAGGAATGTTGGAAAATACTACATCCGAGATGTTAGGTTCTCTTAGGTTAGGGTATATAACGTTATAGACGTATATAATGTGCCCACCGAGAAGTAGGGGCCGACCCGCCAGCATTGTTGGAAAACACTACATCCGAGATGTTAGGTTCCCTCAGGTTAGGATATATAAAGTTATAGACGTATATGGGGTCCCCACGGAAAAGTGCGGGCCGACACGACCGGGATTTTGTAAAACATTCCCAGCGAGGGTCTAGATGGGTTAGGTTAGGTTATATTACGATGTAGACCTATATAATGTGCCCACCGAGAAGTAGGGGCCGACCCGCCAGGTATGTTGAAAAATACTACATCCGAGATGTTAGGTTCCCTTAAGTTAGGATATATAAATTTATAGACGTATATAATGTCCGCACCGAGACGTCCGGGAAGACATGAACGGGATTCTGTGAAACATTACCAGCGAGGGTCTAGGTGGGTTAGGTTAGGTTATATTACGTTATAGACGTATATAATGTTCCCACCGAGAAGTAGGGGCCGACCCGCCAGGAATGTTGGAAAATACTACATCCGAGATGTTAAGCTGCCTTAGGATAGGATATATAAATTTATAGACGTATATAATGTCCGCACCGAGACGTACGGGAAGACATGAACGGGATTATGTGAAACATTACCAGCGAGGGTCTAGGTGGGTTAGGTTAGGTTATATTACATTATAGACGTATGTAATGTTCCCACCGAGAAGTAGGGGCCGAACCGCCAGAAATGATGGAAAATTCTACATCCGAGATGTTAAGTTGCCTTAGGTTAGGATATATAACGTTATAGACGTATATAATGTCCGCACCGAGACGTACGGGACGACACGACCGGGATTCTGTAAAACATTCCCAGCTAGGGGCTAGATGTGTTAGGTTAGGTTATATTACGTTATAGACGTATATAATGATCCCACCGAGAAGTAGGGGCCGACCCGCCAGGAATGTTGGAAAATACTACATCCGTGATGTTAGGTTCTCTTAGGTTAGGATACATAACGTTATAGACGTAAATAATGTCCGCACCGAGACGTACGGGAAGACATGAATGGGATTCTGTGAAACATTACCAGCGAGGGTCTAGGTGGGTTAGGTTAGGTTATATTACGATATAGACGTATATAATGTGCCCGCCGAGAAGTAGGGGCCGACCCGCCAGGAATGTTGAAAAATACTACATCCGAGATGTTAGGTTCCCTTAGGTTAGGATATATAAATTTATAGACGTATATAATGTCCGCACCGAGACGTACAGGAAGACATGAACGGGATTCTGTGAAACATTACCAGCTAGGGGCTAGATGTGTTACGTTAGGTTATATTACGTTATAGACGTATATAATGATCCCACCGAGAATTGGCGCCGACCCGCCAGGAATGTTGTGAAATACTACATCCGAGATGTTAGGTTCCCTTAGGTTAGGATATATAAATTTATAGACGTATATAATATCCGCACCGAGATGTACGGGCCGACACGACCGGGATTTTGTAAAACATTACCAGCGAGGGTCTAGATGGGTTAGGTTAGGTTATATTACGATATAGACGTATGTAATGTGCCCACCTAGAAGTAGGGGCAGACCCGCCAGGAATGTTGGAAAATACTACATCCGAGATGTTAGGTTCTGTTACGTTAGGGTATATAACGTTATAGACGTATATAATGTCTCCACCGAGAAGTACGGGCAGACACGACCGGGATTTTGTAAAACATTACCAGCGATTGTCTAGATGGGTTAGGTTAGGTTATATTACGATATAGACCTATATAATGTGCCCACCGAGAAGTAGGGGCCGACCCGCCAGGAATGTTGGAAAATACTACATCCGAGATGTTAGGTTCTCTTAGGTTAGGGTATATAACGTTATAGACGTATATAATGTGCCCACCGAGAAGTAGGGGCCGACCCGCCAGCATTGTTGGAAAACACTACATCCGAGATGTTAGGTTCCCTCAGGTTAGGATATATAAAGTTATAGACGTATATGGGGTCCCCACGGAAAAGTGCGGGCCGACACGACCGGGATTTTGTAAAACATTCCCAGCGAGGGTCTAGATGGGTTAGGTTAGGTTATATTACGATGTAGACCTATATAATGTGCCCACCGAGAAGTAGGGGCCGACCCGCCAGGTATGTTGAAAAATACTACATCCGAGATGTTAGGTTCCCTTAAGTTAGGATATATAAATTTATAGACGTATATAATGTCCGCACCGAGACGTCCGGGAAGACATGAACGGGATTCTGTGAAACATTACCAGCGAGGGTCTAGGTGGGTTAGGTTAGGTTATATTACGTTATAGACGTATATAATGTTCCCACCGAGAAGTAGGGGCCGACCCGCCAGGAATGTTGGAAAATACTACATCCGAGATGTTAAGCTGCCTTAGGATAGGATATATAAATTTATAGACGTATATAATGTCCGCACCGAGACGTACGGGAAGACATGAACGGGATTATGTGAAACATTACCAGCGAGGGTCTAGGTGGGTTAGGTTAGGTTATATTACATTATAGACGTATGTAATGTTCCCACCGAGAAGTAGGGGCCGAACCGCCAGAAATGATGGAAAATTCTACATCCGAGATGTTAAGTTGCCTTAGTTTAGGATATATAACGTTATAGACGTATATAATGTCCGCACCGAGACGTACGGGACGACACGACCGGGATTCTGTAAAACATTCCCAGCTAGGGGCTAGATGTGTTAGGTTAGGTTATATTACGTTATAGACGTATATAATGATCCCACCGAGAAGTAGGGGCCGACCCGCCAGGAATGTTGGAAAATACTACATCCGTGATGTTAGGTTCTCTTAGGTTAGGATACATAACGTTATAGACGTAAATAATGTCCGCACCGAGACGTACGGGAAGACATGAATGGGATTCTGTGAAACATTACCAGCGAGGGTCTAGGTGGGTTAGGTTAGGTTATATTACGATATAGACGTATATAATGTGCCCACCGAGAAGCAGGGGCCGATCCGCCAGGAATGTTGGAAACTACTACATCTGAGATATTAGGTTCCCTTGGGTTAGGATATATAAATTTATAGACGTATATAATGTCCGCACCGAGACGTACGGGAAGACATGAACGGGATTCTGTGAAACATTACCAGCGAGGTTCTAGGTGGGTTAGGTTAGGTTATATTACGATATAGACGTATATAATGTGCCCACCGAGAAGTAGGGGCCGACCCGCCAGGAATGTTGGAAAATACTACATCCGAGATGTTCGGTTCACTTAGGTTAGGATATATAAAGTTATAGACGTATATGAGGTCCCCACGGAAAAGTACGGGCCGACACGACCGGGATTTTGTAAAACATTACCAGCGTGGGTCTAGATGGGTTAGGTTAGGTTATATTACGATATAGACGTATGTAATGTGCCCACCTAGAAGTAGGGGCCGACCCGCCAGGAATGTTGGAAAATACTACATCCGAGATGTTAGGTTCTGTTAGGTTAGGGTATATAACGTTATAGACGTATATAATGTCCTCACCGAGATGTACGGGCCGACACGACCGGGATTTTGTAAAACATTACCAGCGAGGGTCTAGGTGGGTTAGGTTAGGTTATATTACGATATAGACGTATATAATGTGCCCGCCGAGAAGTAGGGGCCGACCCGCCAGGAATGTTGGAAACTACTACATCTGAGATATTAGGTTCCCTTAGGTTAGGATATATAAATTTATAGACGTATATAATGTCCGCACCGAGACGTACGGGAAGACATGAATGGGATTCTGTGAAACATTACCAGCGAGGGTCTAGGTGGGTTAGGTTAGGTTATATTACGATATAGACGTATATAATGTGCCCACCGAGAAGCAGGGGCCGATCCGCCAGGAATGTTGGAAACTACTACATCTGAGATATTAGGTTTACTTAGGTTAGGATATATAACGTTATAGACGTATATAATGTCCTCACCGAGATGTACGGTCCGACACGACCGGGATTTTGTATAACATTACCAGCGAGGGTCTAGATGGGTTAGGTCAGGTTATATTACGATATAGACCTATATAATGATCCCACCGAGCAGTAGGGGCCGACCCGCCAGGAATGTTGGAAAATACAACATCCGAGATGTTAGGTTCCCTTAGGTTAGGATATATAACGTTATAGACGTATATAATGTCCTCACCGAGATGTACGGGCCGACACGACCGGGATTTTGTAAAACATTACCAGCGAGGGTCTAGGTGGGTTAGGTTAGGTTATATTACGATATAGACGTATATAATGTGCCCGCCGAGAAGTAGGGGCCGACCCGCCAGGAATGTTGGAAACTACTACATCTGAGATATTAGGTTCCCTTAGGTTAGGATATATAAATTTATAGACGTATATAATGTCCGCACCGAGACGTACGGGAAGACATGAATGGGATTCTGTGAAACATTACCAGCGAGGGTCTAGGTGGGTTAGGTTAGGTTATATTACGATATAGACGTATATAATGTGCCCACCGAGAAGCAGGGGCCGATCCGCCAGGAATGTTGGAAACTACTACATCTGAGATATTAGGTTCCCTTAGGTTAGGATATATAAATTTATAGACGTATATAATGTCCGCACCGAGACGTACGGGAAGACATGAACGGGATTCTGTGAAACATTACCAGCGAGGTTCTAGGTGGGTTAGGTTAGGTTATATTACGATATAGACGTATATAATGTGCCCACCGAGAAGTAGGGGCCGACCCGCCAGAAATTTTGGAAAATTCTACATCGAGATGTTAAGTTGCCTTAGGTTAGGATATATAACGTTATAGACGTATATAATGTCCGCACCGAGACGTACGGGACGACACGACCGGGATTCTGTAAAACATTCCCAGCTAGGGGCTAGATGTGTTATGTTAGGTTATATTACGTTATAGACGTATATAATGATCCCACCGAGAATTGGCGCCGGCCCGCCAGGAATATTGTGAAATACTATATCCGAGATGTTGGGTTCCCTTAGGATAGGATATATAAAGTTATAGACGTATATGAGGTCCCCACGGAGAAGTACGGGCCGACACGACCGGGATTTTGTAAAACATTACCAGCGAGGGTCTAGATGGGTTAGGTTAGGTTATATTACGATATAGACGTATATAATGTGCCCGCCGAGAAGTAGGGGCCGACCCGCCAGGAATGTTGAAAAATACTACATCCGAGATGTTAGGTTCCCTTAGGTTAGGATATATAAATTTATAGACGTATATAATGTCCGCACCGAGACGTACAGGAAGACATGAACGGGATTCTGTGAAACATTACCAGCTAGGGGCTAGATGTGTTACGTTAGGTTATATTACGTTATAGACGTATATAGTGATCCCACCGAGAATTGGCGCCGACCCGCCAGGAATGTTGTGAAATACTACATCCGAGATGTTAGGTTCCCTTAGGTTAGGATATATAAATTTATAGACGTATATAATATCCGCACCGAGATGTACGGGCCGACACGACCGGGATTTTGTAAAACATTACCAGCGAGGGTCTAGATGGGTTAGGTTAGGTTATATTACGATATAGACGTATGTAATGTGCCCACCTAGAAGTAGGGGCAGACCCGCCAGGAATGTTGGAAAATACTACATCCGAGATGTTAGGTTCTGTTAGGTTAGGGTATATAACGTTATAGACGTATATAATGTCTCCACCGAGAAGTACGGGCAGACACGACCGGGATTTTGTAAAACATTACCAGCGATTGTCTAGATGGGTTAGGTTAGGTTATAATACGATATAGACCTATATAATGTGCCCACCGAGAAGTAGGGGCCGACCCGCCAGGAATGTTGAAAATACTACATCCGAGATGTTAGGTTCCCTTAGGTTAGGAAATATAAATTTATAGACGTATATAATGTCCGCACCGAGACGTACGGGAAGACATGAATGGGATTCTGTGAAACATTACCAGCGAGGGTCTAGGTGGGTTAGGTTAGGTTATATTACGATATAGACGTATATAATGTGCCCACCGAGAAGCAGGGGCCGAGCCGCCAGGAATGTTGGAAACTACTACATCTGAGATATTAGGTTCCCTTAGGTTAGGATATATAAATTTATAGACGTATATAATGTCCGCACCGAGACGTACGGGAAGACATGAACGGGATTCTGTGAAAGATTACCAGCGAGGTTCTAGGTGGGTTAGGTTAGGTTATATTACGATATAGACGTATATAATGTGCCCACCGAGAAGTAGGGGCCGACCCGCCAGAAATTTTGGAAAATTCTACATCGAGATGTTAAGTTGCCTTAGGTTAGGATATATAACGTTATAGACGTATATAATGTCCGCACCGAGACGTACGGGACGACACGACCGGGATTCTGTAAAACATTCCCAGCTAGGGGCTAGATGTGTTATGTTAGGTTATATTACGTTATAGACGTATATAATGATCCCACCGAGAATTGGCGCCGGCCCGCCAGGAATGTTGTGAAATACTATATCCGAGATGTTGGGTTCCCTTAGGATAGGATATATAAAGTTATAGACGTATATGAGGTCCCCACGGAGAAGTACGGGCCGACACGACCGGGATTTTGTAAAACATTACCAGCGAGGGTCTAGATGGGTTAGGTTAGGTTATATTACGATATAGACGTATATAATGTGCCCGCCGAGAAGTAGGGGCCGACCCGCCAGGAATGTTGAAAAATACTACATCCGAGATGTTAGGTTCCCTTAGGTTAGGATATATAAATTTATAGACGTATATAATGTCCGCACCGAGACGTACAGGAAGACATGAACGGGATTCTGTGAAACATTACCAGCTAGGGGCTAGATGTGTTACGTTAGGTTATATTACGTTATAGACGTATATAATGATCCCACCGAGAATTGGCGCCGACCCGCCAGGAATGTTGTGAAATACTACATCCGAGATGTTAGGTTCCCTTAGGTTAGGATATATAAATTTATAGACGTATATAATATCCGCACCGAGATGTACGGGCCGACACGACCGGGATTTTGTAAAACATTACCAGCGAGGGTCTAGATGGGTTAGGTTAGGTTATATTACGATATAGACGTATATAATGTGCCCACCTAGAAGTAGGGGCCGACCCGCCAGGAATGTTGGAAAATACTACATCCGAGATGTTAGGTTCTCTTAGGTTAGGGTATATAACGTTATAGACGTATATAATGTCTCCACCGAGAAGTACGGGCAGACACGACCGGGATTTTGTAAAACATTACCAGCGATTGTCTAGATGGGTTAGGTTAGGTTATATTACGATATAGACCTATATAATGTGCCCACCGAGAAGTAGGGGCCGACCCGCCAGGAATGTTGAAAATACTACATCCGAGATGTTAGGTTCCCTTAGGTTAGGAAATATAAATTTATAGACGTATATAATGTCCGCACCGAGACGTACGGGAAGACATGAACGGGATTCTGTGAAACATTACCAGCGAGGGTCTAGGTGGGTTAGGTTAGGTTATATTACGATATAGACGTATATAATGTGCCCACCGAGAAGTAGCGGCCGACCCGCCAGGAATGTTGGAAAATACTACATCCGAGATGTTAGGTTTACTTAGGTTAGGATATATAACGTTATAGACGTATATAATGTCCTCACCGAGATGTACGGTCCGACACGACCGGGATTTTGTATAACATTACCAGCGAGGTTCTAGATGGGTTAGGTCAGGTTATATTACGATATAGACGTATATAATGTGCCCACCTAGAAGTAGGGGCCGACCCGCCAGGAATGTTGGAAAATACTACATCCGAGATGTTAGGTTCTCTTAGGTTTTGGGTATATAACGTAATAGACGTATATAATGTCTCCACCGAGAAGTACGGGCAGACACGACCGGGATTTTGTAAAACATTACCAGCGATTGTCTAGATGGGTTAGGTTAGGTTATATTACGATATAGACCTATATAATGATCCCACCGAGAAGTAGGGGCCGACCCGCCAGGAATGTTGGAAAATACAACATCCGAGATGTTAGGTTCCCTTAGGTTAGGATATATAACGTTATAGACGTATATAATGTCCTCACCGAGATGTACGGGCCGACACGACCGGGATTTTGTAAAACATTACCAGCGAGGGTCTAGGTGGGTTACGTTAGGTTATATTACGATATAGACGTATATAATGTGCCCGCCGAGAAGTAGGGGCCGACCCGCCAGGAATGTTGGAAAATACTACATCAGAGATGTTCAGTTGCCTTAGGTTAGGATATATAAATTTGTAGACGTATATAATGTCCGCACCGAGACGTACGGGAAGACATGAACGGGATTCTGTGAAACATTACCAGCGAGGGTCTAGATGGGTTAGGTTATGTTATATTACGTTATAGACGTATATAAGGTTCCAACGGAGAAGTAGGGGCCGACCCGCCAGAAATTTTGGAAAATTCTACATCGAGATGTTAAGTTGCCTTAGGTTAGGATATATAACGTTATAGACGTATATAATGTCCGCACCGAGACGTACGGGACGACACGACCGGGATTCTGTAAAACATTCCCAGCTAGGGGCTAGATGTGTTAGGTTAGGTTATATTACGTTATAGACGTATATAATGATCCCACCGAGAATTGGCGCCGGCCCGCCAGGAATGTTGTGAAATACTATATCCGAGATGTTGGGTTCCCTTAGGATAGGATATATAAAGTTATAGACGTATATGAGGTCCCCACGGAGAAGTACGGGCCGACACGACCGGGATTTTGTAAAACATTACCAGCGAGGGTCTAGATGGGTTAGGTTAGGTTATATTACGATATAGACGTATATAATGTGCCCGCCGAGAAGTAGGGGCCGACCCGCCAGGAATGTTGAAAAATACTACATCCGAGATGTTAGGTTCCCTTAGGTTAGGATATATAAATTTATAGACGTATATACTGTCCGCACCGAGACGTACAGGAAGACATGAACGGGATTCTGTGAAACATTACCAGCTAGGGGCTAGATGTGTTACGTTAGGTTATATTACGTTATAGACGTATATAATGATCCCACCGAGAATTGGCGCCGACCCGCCAGGAATGTTGTGAAATACTACATCCGAGATGTTAGGTTCCCTTAGGTTAGGATATATAAATTTATAGACGTATATAATATCCGCACCGAGATGTACGGGCCGACACGACCGGGATTTTGTAAAACATTACCAGCGAGGGTCTAGATGGGTTAGGTTAGGTTATATTACGATATAGACGTATGTAATGTGCCCACCTAGAAGTAGGGGCAGACCCGCCAGGAATGTTGGAAAATACTACATCCGAGATGTTAGGTTCTCTTAGGTTAGGGTATATAACGTTATAGACGTATATAATGTCTCCACCGAGAAGTACGGGCAGACACGACCGGGATTTTGTAAAACATTACCAGCGATTGTCTAGATGGGTTAGGTTAGGTTATATTACGATATAGACCTATATAATGTGCCCACCGAGAAGTAGGGGCCGACCCGCCAGGAATGTTGAAAATACTACATCCGAGATGTTAGGTTCCCTTAGGTTAGGAAATATAAATTTATAGACGTATATAATGTCCGCACCGAGACGTACGGGAAGACATGAACGGGATTCTGTGAAACATTACCAGCGAGGCTCTAGGTGGGTTACGTTAGGTTATATTACGATATAGACGTATATAATGTGCCCACCGAGAAGTAGGGGCCGACCCGCCAGGAATGTTGGAAAATACTACATCCGAGATGTTCGGTTCACTTAGGTTAGGATATATAAAGTTATAGACGTATATGAGGTCCCCACGGAAAAGTACGGGCCGACACGACCGGGATTTTGTAAAACATTACCAGCGAGGGTCTAGATGGGTTAGGTTAGGTTATATTACGATATAGACGTATATAATGTGCCCACCTAGAAGTAGGGGCCGACCCGCCAGGAATGTTGGAAAATACTACATCCGAGATGTTAGGTTCTCTTAGGTTAGGGTATATAACGTTATAGACGTATATAATGTCTCCACCGAGAAGTACGGGCAGACACGACCGGGATTTTGTAAAACATTACCAGCGATTGTCTAGATGGGTTAGGTTAGGTTATATTACGATATAGACCTATATAATGTGCCCACCGAGAAGTAGGGGCCGACCCGCCAGGAATGTTGAAAAATACTACATCCGAGATGTTAGGTTCCCTTAGGTTAGGATATATAAATTAATAGACGTATATAATGTCCGCACCGAGACGTACGGGAAGACATGAACGGGATTCTGTGAAACATTACCAGCGAGGGTCTAGGTGGGTTAGGTTAGGTTATATTACGATATAGACGTATATAATGTGCCCACCGAGAAGTAGGGGCCGACCCGCCAGGAATGTTGGAAAATACTACATCCGAGATGTTAGGTTCACTTAGGTTAGGATATATAAATTTATAGACGTATATAATGTCCGCACCGAGACGTACGGGAAGACATGAACGGGATTCTGTGAAACATTACCAGCGAGGGTCTAGGTGGGTTAGGTTAGGTTATATTACGATATAGACGTATATAATGTGCCCACCGAGAAGTAGGGGCCGACCCGCCAGGAATGTTGAAAATACTACATCCGAGATGTTAGGTTCCCTTAGGTTAGGAAATATAAATTTATAGACGTATATAATGTCCGCACCGAGACGTACGGGAAGACATGAACGGGATTCTGTGAAACATTACCAGCGAGGGTCTAGGTGGGTTAGGTTAGGTTATATTACGATATAGACGTATATAATGTGCCCACCGAGAAGTAGGGGCCGACCCGCCAGGAATGTTGGAAAATACTACATCCGAGATGTTAGGTTTACTTAGGTTAGGATATATAACGTTATAGACGTATATAATGTCCTCACCGAGATGTACGGTCCGACACGACCGGGATTTTGTATAACATTACCAGCGAGGGTCTAGATGGGTTAGGTCAGGTTATATTACGATATAGACCTATATAATGATCCCACCGAGCAGTAGGGGCCGACCCGCCAGGAATGTTGGAAAATACAACATCCGAGATGTTAGGTTCCCTTAGGTTAGGATATATAACGTTATAGACGTATATAATGTCCTCACCGAGATGTACGGGCCGGCACGACCGGGATTTTGTAAAACATTACCAGCGAGGGTCTAGGTGGGTTAGGTTAGGTTATATTACGATATAGACGTATATAATGTGCCCCCCGAGAAGTAGGGGCCGACCCGCCAGGAATGTTGGAAAATACTACATCCGAGATGTTCAGTTGCCTTAGGTTAGGATATATAAATTTGTAGACGTATATAATGTCCGCACCGAGACGTACGGGAAGACATGAACGGGATTCTGTGAAACATTACCAGCGAGGGTCTAGATGGGTTAGGTTAGGTTATATTACGTTATAGACGTATATAAGGTTCCAACGGAGAAGTAGGGGCCGACCCGCCAGAAATTTTGGAAAATTCTACATCGAGATGTTAAGTTGCCTTAGGTTAGGATATATAACGTTATAGACGTATATAATGTCCGCACCGAGACGTACGGGACGACACGACCGGGATTCTGTAAAACATTCCCAGCTAGGGGCTAGATGTGTTAGGTTAGGTTATATTACGTTATAGACGTATATAATGATCCCACCGAGAATTGGCGCCGGCCCGCCAGGAATGTTGTGAAATACTATATCCGAGATGTTGGGTTCCCTTAGGATAGGATATATAAAGTTATAGACGTATATGAGGTCCCCACGGAGAAGTACGGGCCGACACGACCGGGATTTTGTAAAACATTACCAGCGAGGGTCTAGATGGGTTAGGTTAGGTTATATTACGATATAGACGTATATAATGTGCCCGCCGAGAAGTAGGGGCCGACCCGCCAGGAATGTTGAAAAATACTACATCCGAGATGTTATGTTCCCTTAGGTTAGGATATATAAATTTATAGACGTATATAATGTCCGCACCGAGACGTACAGGAAGACATGAACGGGATTCTGTGAAACATTACCAGCTAGGGGCTAGATGTGTTACGTTAGGTTATATTACGTTATAGACGTATATAATGATCCCACCGAGAATTGGCGCCGACCCGCCAGGAATGTTGTGAAATACTACATCCGAGATGTTAGGTTCCCTTAGGTTAGGATATATAAATTTATAGACGTATATAATATCCGCACCGAGATGTACGGGCCGACACGACCGGGATTTTGTAAAACATTACCAGCGAGGGTCTAGATGGGTTAGGTTAGGTTATATTACGATATAGACGTATATAATGTGCCCACTGAGAAGTAGGGGCCGACCCGCCAGGAATGTTGGAAAATACTACATCCGAGATGTTAGGTTCCCTTAGGTTAGGATATATAAATTTATAGACGTATATAATGTCCGCACCGAGACGTACAGGAAGACATGAACGGGATTCTGTGAAACATTACCAGCGAGGGTCTAGGTGTGTTAGGTTAGGTTATATTACGTTATAGACGTATATAATGTTCCAACCGAGAAGTAGGGGCCGACCCGCCAGGAATGTTGGAAAATACTACATCCGAGATGTTAGGTTCCCTCAGGATAGGATATATAACGTTATAGACGTATATAATGTCCCCTCCGAGAACTACGGGCAGACACGACCGGGATTTTGTAAAACATTACCAGCGATGGTCTAGATGGTTTAGGTTAGGTTATATTACGATATAGACCTATATAATGTGCCCACCGAGAAGTAGGGGCCGACCCGCCAGGAATGTTGGAAAATACTACATCCGAGATATTAGGTTCCCTTAGGTTAGGATATATAAATTAATAGACGTATATAATGTCCGCACCGAGACGTACGGGAAGACATGAACGGGATTCTGTGAAACATTACCAGCGAGGGTCTAGGTGGGTTAGGTTAGGTTATATTACGTTATAGACGTATATAATGTTCCAACCGAGAAGTAGGGGCCGACCCGCCAGGAATGTTGGAAAATACTACATCCGAGATGTTAGGTTCCCTCAGGATAGGATATATAAAGTTATAGACGTATATGAGGTCCCCAAGGAAAAGTACGGACCGACACGACCGGGATTTTGTAAAACATTACCAGCGAGGGTCTAGATGGGTTAGGTTAGGTTATATTACGATATAAACGTATATAATGTGATCACCGAGGAGTAGGAGCCGACCCGCCAGGAATGTTGGAAAATACTACATCCGAGATGTTAAGTTGCCTTAGGTTAGGATATATAAATTTATAGACGTATTTAATGTCCGCACCGAGACGTACGGGAAGACATGAACGGGATTATGTGAAACATTACCAGCGAGGGTCTAGGTGGGTTAGGTTAGGTTATATTACGTTATATACGTATATAATGTTCCCACCGAGAAGTAGGGACCGACCCGCCAGGAATGTTGGAAAATACTACATCCGAGATGTTAGGTTCACTTAGGTTAGGACATATAACGTTATAGACGTATATAATGTCCGCACCGAGACGTACGGGCCGACACGACCGGGATTTTGTAAAACATTACCAGCGAGGGTCTAGATGGGTTAGGTTAGGTTATATTACGATATAGACGTATATAATGTGCCCACCGAGAAGTAGGAGCCGACCCGCCAGGAATGTTGAAAAATACTACATCCGAGATGTTAGGTTCTCTTAGGTTAGGATATATAACGTTATAGACGTATATAATGTCCCCTCCGAGAAGTACGGGCAGACACGACCGGGATTTTGTAAAACATTACCAGCGATGTTCTATATGGGTTAGGTTAGGTTATATTACGATATAGACCTATATAATGTGCCCACCGACAAGTAGGGGCCGACCCGCCAGGAATGTTGGAAAATACTACATCCGAGATATTAGGTTCCCTTAGGTTAGGATATACAAATTAATAGACGTATATAATGTCCGCACCGAGACGTACGGGAAGACATGAACGTGATTCTGTGAAACATTACCAGCGAGGGTCTAGGTGGGTTAGGTTAGGTTATATTACGATATAGACGTATATAATGTGCCCACCGAGAAGTAGGGGCCGACCCGCCAGGAATGTTGGAAAATACTACATCCGAGATGTTAGGTTTACTTAGGTTAGGATATATAACGTTATAGACGTATATGATGTCCGCACCGAGACGTACGGGAAGACATGAACGGGATTCTGTGAAACATTACCGGCGAGGGTCTAGGTGGGTTAGGTTAGGTTATATTACGATATAGACGTATATAATGTGCCCACCGAGAAGTAGGGGCCGACCCGCCAGGAATGTTGAAAAATACTACATCCGAGATGTTAGGTTCTCTTAGGTTAGTATATATAACGTTATAGACGTATATAATGTCCCCTCCGAGAAGTACGGGCAGACACGACCGGGATTTTGTAAAACATTACCAGCGATGTTCTATATGGGTTAGGTTAGGTTATATTACGATATAGACCTATATAATGTGCCCACCGAGAAGTAGGGGCCGACCCGCCAGGAATGTTGGAAAATACTACATCCGAGATATTAGGTTCCCTTAGGTTAGGATATATAAATTAATAGACGTATATAATGTCCGCACCGAGACGTACGGGAAGACATGAACGTGATTCTGTGAAACATTACCAGCGATTGTCTAGATGGGTTAGGTTAGGTTATATTACGATATAGACGTATATAGTGTGCCCACCGAGAAGTAGGGGCCGACCCGCCAGGAATGTTGGAAAATACTACATCCGAGATGTTAGGTTCCCTTAGGTTAGGATATATAAATTTATAGACGTATATAATGTCCGCACCGAGACGTACGGGACGATACGACCGGGATTCTGTAAAACATTCCCAGCTAGGGGCTAGATGTGTTAGGTTAGGTTATATTACGTTATAGACGTATATAATGATCCCACCGAGAATTGGCGCCGGCCCGCCAGGAATGTTGTGAAATACTATATCCGAGATGTTGGGTTCCCTTAGGTTAGGATATATGAAGTTATAGACGTATATGAGGTCCCCACGGAGAAGTACGGGCCGACACGACCGGGATTTTGTAAAACATTACCAGCGAGGGTCTAGATGGGTTAGATTAGGTTATATTACGATATAGACGTATATAATGTGCCCGCCGAGAAGTAGGGGCCGACCCGCCAGGAATGTTGGAAAATACTACATCCGAGATGTTAAGCTGCCTTAGGGTAGGATATATAAATTTATAGACGTATATAATGTCCGCACCGAGACGTACGGGAAGACATGAAAGGGATTATGTGAAACATTACCAGCGAGGGTCTAGGTGGGTTAGGTTAGGTTATATTACATTATAGACGTATATAATGTTCCCACCGAGAAGTAGGGGCCGAACCGCCAGAAATGATGGAAAATTCTACATCCGAGATGTTAAGTTGCCTTAGGTTAGGATATATAACGTTATAGACGTATATAATGTCCGCACCGAGATGTACGGGCCGACACGACCGGGATTTTGTAAAACATTACCAGCGAGGGTCTAGATGGGTTAGGTTAGGTTATATTACGATATAGACGTATATAATGTGCCCACTGAGAAGTAGGGGCCGACCCGCCAGGAATGTTGGAAAATACTACATCCGAGATGTTAGGTTCCCTTAGGTTAGGATATATAAATTTGTAGACGTATATAATGTCCGCACCGAGACGTACGGGAAGACATGAACGGGATTCTGTGAAACATTACCAGCGAGGGTCTAGATGGGTTAGGTTAGGTTATATTACGTTATAGACGTATATAAGGTTCCAACGGAGAAGTAGGGGCCGACCCGCCAGAAATTTTGGAAAATTCTACATCGAGATGTTAAGTTGCCTTAGGTTAGGATATATAACGTTATAGACGTATATAATGTCCGCACCGAGACGTACGGGACGACACGACCGGGATTCTGTAAAACATTCCCAGCTAGGGGCTAGATGTGTTAGGTTAGGTTATATTACGTTATAGACGTATATAATGATCCCACCGAGAATTGGCGCCGGCCCGCCAGGAATGTTGTGAAATACTATATCCGAGATGTTGGGTTCCCTTAGGATAGGATATATAAAGTTATAGACGTATATGAGGTCCCCACGGAGAAGTACGGGCCGACACGACCGGGATTTTGTAAAACATTACCAGCGAGGGTCTAGATGGGTTAGGTTAGGTTATATTACGATATAGACGTATATAATGTGCCCGCCGAGAAGTAGGGGCCGACCCGCCAGGAATGTTGGAAAATACTACATCCGAGATGTTAAGCTGCCTTAGGATAGGATATATAAATTTATAGACGTATATAATATCCGCACCGAGACGTACGGGAAGACATGAAAGGGATTATGTGAAACATTACCAGCGAGGGTCTAGGTGGGTTAGGTTAGGTTATATTACATTATAGACGTATATAATGTGCCCACCGAGAAGTAGGGGCCGACCCGCCAGGAATGTTGGAAAATACTACATCCGAGATGTTAGGTTTACTTAGGTTAGGATATATAACGTTATAGACGTATATAATGTCCTCACCGAGATGTACGGTCCGACACGACCGGGATTTTGTATAACATTACCAGCGAGGGTCTAGATGGGTTATGTCAGGTTATATTACGATATAGACGTATATAATGTGCCCACCTAGAAGTAGGGGCCGACCCGCCAGGAATGTTGGAAAATACTACATCCGAGATGTTAGGTTCTCTTAGGTTAGGGTATATAACGTAATAGACGTATATAATGTCTCCACCGAGAAGTACGGGCAGACACGACCGGGATTTTGTAAAACATTACCAGCGATTGTCTAGATGGGTTAGGTTAGGTTATATTACGATATAGACCTATATAATGATCCCACCGAGAAGTAGGGGCCGACCCGCCAGGAATGTTGAAAAATACTACATCCGAGATGTTAGGTTCCCTTAGGTTAGGATATATAAATTTATAGACGTATATAATGTCCGCACCGAGACGTACGGGACGATACGACCGGGATTCTGTAAAACATTCCCAGCTAGGGGCTAGATGTGTTAGGTTAGGTTATATTACGTTATAGACGTATATAATGATCCCACCGAGAATTGGCGCCGGCCCGCCAGGAATGTTGTGAAATACTATATCCGAGATGTTGGGTTCCCTTAGGTTAGGATATATGAAGTTATAGACGTATATGAGGTCCCCACGGAGAAGTACGGGCCGACACGACCGGGATTTTGTAAAACATTACCAGCGAGGGTCTAGATGGGTTAGATTAGGTTATATTACGATATAGACGTATATAATGTGCCCGCCGAGAAGTAGGGGCCGACCCGCCAGGAATGTTGGAAAATACTACATCCGAGATGTTAAGCTGCCTTAGGATAGGATATATAAATTTATAGACGTATATAATATCCGCACCGAGACGTACGGGAAGACATGAAAGGGATTATGTGAAACATTACCAGCGAGGGTCTAGGTGGGTTAGGTTAGGTTATATTACATTATAGACGTATATAATGTTCCCACCGAGAAGTAGGGGCCGAACCGCCAGAAATGATGGAAAATTCTACATCCGAGATGTTAAGTTGCCTTAGGTTAGGATATATAACGTTATAGACGTATATAATGTCCGCACCGAGACGTACGGGACGACACGACCGGGATTCTGTAAAACATTACCAGCGATGGTCTAGATGGTTTAGGTTAGGTTATATTACGATATAGACCTATATAATGTGCCCACCGAGAAGTAGGGGCCGACCCGCCAGGAATGTTGGAAAATACTACATCCGAGATATTAGGTTCCCTTAGGTTAGGATATATAAATTAATAGACGTATATAATGTCCGCCCCGAGACGTACGGGAAGACATGAACGGGATTCTGTGAAACATTACCAGCGAGGGTCTAGATGGGTTAGGTTAGGTTATATTACGATATAAACGTATATAATGTTCCAACCGAGAAGTAGGGGCCGACCCGCCAGGAATGTTGGAAAATACTACATCCGAGATGTTAGGTTCCCTCAGGATAGGATATATGAAGTTATAGACGTATATGAGGTCCCCAAGGAAAAGTACGGACCGACACGACCGGGATTTTGTAAAACATTACCAGCGAGGGTCTAGATGGGTTAGGTTAGGTTATATTACGATATAAACGTATATAATGTGCCCACCGAGGAGTAGGAGCCGACCCGCCAGGAATGTTGGAAAATGCTACATCCGAGATGTTAAGTTGCCTTAGGTTAGGATATATAAATTTATAGACGTATTTAATGTCCGCACCGAGACGTACGGGAAGACATGAACGGGATTATGTGAAACATTACCAGCGAGGGTCTAGGTGGGTTAGGTTAGGTTATATTACGTTATAGACGTATATAATGTTCCCACCGAGAAGTAGGGACCGACCCGCCAGGAATGTTGGAAAATACTACATCCGAGATGTTAGGTTCACTTAGGTTAGGACATATAACGTTATAGACGTATATAATGTCCGCACCGAGACGTACGGGCCGACACGACCGGGATTTTGTAAAACATTACCAGCGAGGGTCTAGATGGGTTAGGTTAGGTTATATTACGATATAGACGTATATAATGTGCCCACCGAGAAGTAGGAGCCGACCCGCCCGGAATGTTGAAAAATACTACATCCGAGATGTTAGGTTCTCTTAGGTTAGGATATATAACGTTATAGACGTATATAATGTCCCCACCGAGAAGTACGGGCAGACACGACCGGGATTTTGTAAAACATTACCAGCGATGTTCTATATGGGTTAGGTTAGGTTATATTACGATATAGACCTATATAATGTGCCCACCGAGAAGTAGGGTCCGACCCGCCAGGAATGTTGGAAAATACTACATCCGAGATATTAGGTTCCCTTAGGTTAGGATATACAAATTAATGGACGTATATAATGTCCGCACCGAGACGTACGGGAAGACATGAACGTGATTCTGTGAAACATTACCAGCGAGGGTCTAGGTGGGTTAGGTTAGGTTATATTACGATATAGACGTATATAATGTGCCCACCGAGAAGTAGGGGCCCACCCGCCAGGAATGTTGGAAAATACTACATCCGAGATGTTAGGTTTACTTAGGTTAGGATATATAACGTTATAGACGTATATAATGTCCGCACCGAGACGTACGGGAAGACATGAACGGGATTCTGTGAAACATTACCAGCGAGGGTCTAGGTGGGTTGGGTTAGGTTATATTACGATATAGACGTATATAATGTGCCCACCGAGAAGTAGGGGCCGACCCGCCAGGAATGTTGAAAAATACTACATCCGAGATGTTAGGTTCTCTTAGGTTAGGATATATAACGTTATAGACGTATATAATGTCCCCTCCGAGAAGTACGGGCAGACACGACCGGGATTTTGTAAAACATTACCAGCGATGTTCTATATGGGTTAGGTTAGGTTATATTACGATATAGACCTATATAATGTGCCCACCGAGAAGTAGGGGCCGACCCGCCAGGAATGTTGGAAAATACTACATCCGAGATATTAGGTTCCCTTAGGTTAGGATATATAAACTAATAGACGTATATAATGTCCGCACCGAGACGTACAGGAAGACATGAACGTGATTCTGTGAAACATTACCAGCGAGGGTCTAGGTGGGTTAGGTTAGGTTATATTACGATATAGACGTATATAATGTGCCCACCGAGAAGTAGGGGCCGACCCGCCAGGAATGTTGGAAAATACTACATCCGAGATGTTAGGTTTACTTAGGTTAGGATATATAACGTTATAGACGTATATAATGTCCGCACCGAGACGTACGGGAAGACATGAACGGGATTCTGTGAAACATTACCAGCGAGGGTCTAGGTGGGTTAGGTTAGGCTATATTACGATATAGACCTATATAATGATCCCACCGAGAAGTAGGGGCCGACCCGCCAGGAATGTTGAAAAATACTACATCCGAGATGTTAGGTTCCCTTAGGTTAGGATATATAAATTTATAGACGTATATAATGTCCGCACCGAGACGTACGGGACGACACGACCGGGATTCTGTAAAACATTCCCAGCTAGGGGCTAGATGTGTTAGGTTAGGTTATATTACGTTATAGACGTATATAATGATCCCACCGAGAATTGGCGCCGGCCCGCCAGGAATGTTGTGAAATACTATATCCGAGATGTTGGGTTCCCTTAGGTTAGGATATATGAAGTTATAGACGTATATGAGGTCCCCACGGAGAAGTACGGGCCGACACGACCGGGATTTTGTAAAACATTACCAGCGAGGGTCTAGATGGGTTAGGTTAGGTTATATTACGATATAGACGTATATAATGTGCCCACCGAGAAGTAGGATCCGACCCGCCAGGAATGTTGGAAAATACTACATCCGTGATGTTAGGTTCTCTTAGGTTAGGATATATAACGTTATAGACGTAAATAATGTCCGCACCGAGACGTACGGGAAGACATGAATGGGATTCTGTGAAACATTACCAGCGAGGGTCTAGGTGGGTTAGGTTAGGTTATATTACGATATAGACGTATATAATGTGCCCACCGAGAAGCAGGGGCCGATCCGCCAGGAATGTTGGAAACTACTACATCTGAGATATTAGGTTCCCTTAGGTTAGGATATATAAATTTATAGACGTATATAATGTCCGCACCGAGACGTACGGGAAGACATGAACGGGATTCTGTGAGACATTACCAGCGAGGGTCTAGGTGGGTTAGGTTAGGTTATATTACGATATAGACGTATATAATGTGCCCACCGAGAAGTAGGGGCCGACCCGCCAGGAATGTTGAAAAATACTACATCCGAGATGTTAGGTTCCCTTAGGTTAGGATATATAAATTAATAGACGTATATAATGTCCGCACCGAGACGTACGGGAAGACATGAACGGGATTCTGTGAAACATTACCAGCGAGGGTCTAGGTGGGTTAGGTTAGGTTATATTACGATATAGACGTATATAATGTGCCCACCGAGAAGTAGGGGCCGACCCGCCAGGAATGTTGGAAAATACTACATCCGAGATGTTAGGTTCACTTAGGTTAGGGTATATAACGTTATAGACGTATATAATGTCCTCACCGAGATGTACGGGCCGACACGACCGGGATTTTGTAAAACATTACCAGCGAGGGTCTAGATGGGTTAGGTTAGGTTATATTACGATATAGACGGATATAATGTGCCCACCGAGAAGTAGGTGCCGACCCGCCAGGAATGTTGGAAAATACTACATCCGAGATATTAGGTTCCCTTAGGATAGGATATATAAAGTTATAGACGTATATAATATCCGCACCGAGATGTACGGGCCGACACGACCGGGATTTTGTAAAACATTACCAGCGAGGGTCTAGATGGGTTAGGTTAGGTTATATTACGATATAGACGTATATAATGTGCCCACCGAGAAGTAGGGGCCGACCCGCCAGGAATGTTGGAAAATACTACATCCGAGATGTTAGGTTCCCTTAGGTTAGGATATATAAATTAATAGACGTATATAATGTCCGCACCGAGACGTACGGGAAGACATGAACGGGATTCTGTGAAACATTACCAGCGAGGGTCTAGATGGGTTAGGTTAGGTTATATTACGATATAGACCTATATAATGTGCCCACCGAGAAGTAGGGGCCGACCCGCCAGGAATGTTGGAAAATACTACATCCGAGATGTTAGGTTTACTTAGGTTAGGATATATAACGTTATAGACGTATATAATGTCCTCACCGAGATGTACGGTCCGACACGACCGGGATTTTGTATAACATTACCAGCGAGGGTCTAGATGGGTTAGGTCAGGTTATATTACGATATAGACGTATATAATGTGCCCACCTAGAAGTAGGGGCCGACCCGCCAGGAATGTTGGAAAATACTATATCCGAGATGTTAGGTTCTCTTAGGTTAGGGTATATAACGTTATAGACGTATATAATGTCTCCACCGAGAAGTACGGGCAGACACGACCGGGATTTTGTAAAACATTACCAGCGATTGTCTAGATGGGTTAGGTTAGGTTATATTACGATATAGACCTATATAATGTGCCCACCGAGAAGTAGAGGCCGACCCGCCAGGAATGTTGGAAAATACTACATCCGAGATGTTAGGTTCACTTGGATTAGGATATATAACGTTATAGACGTATATAATGTCCGCACCGAGCCGTACGGGACGACACGACCGGGATTCTGTAAAACATTCCCAGCTAGGGGCTAGATGCGTTAGGTTAGGTTATATTACGTTATAGACGTATATAATGATCCCACCGAGAAGTAGGGGCCGACCCGCCAGGAATGTTGGAAAATACTACATCCGAGATGTTAGGTTCCCTTAGGTTAGGATATATAAATTTATAGACGTATATAATGTCCGCACCGAGACGTACAGGAAGACAGGAACGGGATTCTGTGAAACATTACCAGCGAGGTTCTAGGTGGGTTAGGTTAGGTTATATAACGTTATAGACGTATATAATGTCCTCACCGAGATGTACGGGCCGACACGACCGGGATTTTGTAAAACATTACCAGCGAGGGTCTGGATGGGTTAGGTTAGGTTATATTACGATATAGACGTATATAATGTGCCCACTGAGAAGTAGGGGCCGACCCGCCAGGAATGTTGGAAAATACTACATCCGAGATATTAGGTTCCCTTAGGTTAGGATATATAAATTAATAGACGTATATAATGTCCGCAACGAGACGTACGGGAAGACATGAACGGGATTCTGTGAAACATTACCAGCGAGGGTCTAGGTGGGTTAGGTTAGGTTATATTACGTTATAGACGTATATAATGTTCCAACCGAGAAGTAGGGGCCGACCCGCCAGGAATGTTGGAAAATACTACATCCGAGATGTTAGGTTCCCTCAGGATAGGATATATAACGTTATAGACGTATATAATGTCCCCTCCGAGAACTACGGGCAGACACGACCGGGATTTTGTAAAACATTACCAGCGATGGTCTAGATGGCTTAGGTTAGGTTATATTACGATATAGACCTATATAATGTGCCCACCGAGAAGTAGGGGCCGACCCGCCAGGAATGTTGGAAAATACTACATCCGAGATATTAGGTTCCCTTAGGTTAGGATATATAAATTAATAGACGTATATAATGTCCGCACCGAGACGTACGGGAAGACATGAACGGGATTCTGTGAAACATTACCAGCGAGGGTCTAGGTGGGTTAGGTTAGGTTATATTACGTTATAGACGTATATAATGTTCCAACCGAGAAGTAGGGGCCGACCCGCCAGGAATGTTGGAAAATACTACATCCGAGATGTTAGGTTCCCTCAGGATAGGATATATAAAGTTATAGACGTATATGAGGTCCCCAAGGAAAAGTACGGACCGACACGACCGGGATTTTGTAAAACATTACCAGCGAGGGTCTAGATGGGTTAGGTTAGGTTATATTACGATATAAACGTATATAATGTGCCCACCGAGGAGTAGGAGCCGACCCGCCAGGAATGTTGGAAAATACTACATCCGAGATGTTAAGTTGCCTTAGGTTAGGATATATAAATTTATAGACGTATTTAATGTCCGCACCGAGACGTACGGGAAGACATGAATGGGATTATGTGAAACATTACCAGCGAGGGTCTAGGTGGGTTAGGTTAGGTTATATTACGTTATAGACGTATATAATGTTCCCACCGAGAAGTAGGGACCGACCCGCCAGGAATGTTGGAAAATACTACATCCGAGATGTTAGGTTCACTTAGGTTAGGACATATAACGTTATAGACGTATATAATGTCCGCACCGAGACGTACGGGCCGACACGACCGGGATTTTGTAAAACATTACCAGCGAGGGTTTAGATGGGTTAGGTTAGGTTATATTACGATATAGACGTATATAATGTGCCCACCGAGAAGTAGGAGCCGACCCGCCAGGAATGTTGAAAAATACTACATCCGAGATGTTAGGTTCTCTTAGGTTAGGATATATAACGTTATAGACGTATATAATGTCCCCTCCGAGAAGTACGGGCAGACACGACCGGGATTTTGTAAAACATTACCAGCGATGTACTAGATGGGTTAGGTTAGGTTATATTACGATATAGACCTATATAATGCGCCCACCGAGAAGTAGGGGCCGACCCGCCAGGAATGTTGGAAAATACTACATTCGAGATATTAGGTTCCCTTAGGTTAGGATATATAAATTAATAGACGTATATAATGTCCGCACCGAGACGTACGGGAAGACATGAACGTGATTCTGTGAAACATTACCAGCGAGGGTCTAGGTGGGTTAGGTTAGGTTATATTACGATATAGACGTATATAATGTGCCCACCGAGAAGTAGGGGCCGACCCGCCAGGAATGTTGGAAAATACTACATCCGAGATGTTAGGTTCACTTAGGTTAGGATATATAACGTTATAGACGTATATAATGTCCTCACCGAGATGTACGGGCCGACACGACCGGGATTTTGTAAAACATTACCAGCGAGGGTCTAGATGGGTTAGGTTAGGTTATATTACGATATAGACGGATATAATGTGCCCACCGAGAAGTAGGTGCCGACCCGCCAGGAATGTTGGAAAATACTACATCCGAGATATTAGGTTCCCATAGGTTAGGATATATAAATTTATAGACGTATATAATGTCCGCACCGAGACGTACGGGAAGACATGAACGGGATTCTGTGAAACATTACCAGCGAGGGTCTAGGTGGGTTAGGTTAGGTTATATTACGATATAGACGTATATAATGTGCCCACCGAGAAGTAGGGGCCGACCCGCCAGGAATGTTGGAAAATACTACATCCGAGATGTTAGGTTTCCTTAGGTTAGGATATATAACGTAATAGACGTATATAATGTCCTCACCGAGATGTACGGTCCGACACGACCGGGATTTTGTATAACATTACCAGCGAGGGTCTAGATGGGTTAGGTCAGGTTATATTACGATATAGACGTATATAATGTGCCCACCTAGAAGTAGGGGCCGACCCGCCAGGAATGTTGGAAAATACTACATCCGAGATGTTAGGTTCTCTTAGGTTAGGGTATATAACGTAATAGACGTATATAATGTCTCCACCGAGAAGTACGGGCAGACACGACCGGGATTTTGTAAAACATTACCAGCGATTGTCTAGATGGCTTAGGTTAGGTTATATTACGATATAGACCTATATAATGATCCCACCGAGAAGTAGGGGCCGACCCGCCAGGAATGTTGGAAAATACAACATCCGAGATGTTAGGTTCCCTTAGGTTAGGATATATAAATTTATAGACGTATATAATGTCCGCTCCGAGACGTACGGGAAGACATGAACGGGATTCTGTGAAACATTACCAGCGAGGATCTAGATGGGTTAGGTTAGGTTATATTACGTTATAGACGTATATAAGGTTCCAACGGAGAAGTAGGGGCCGACCCGCCAGAAATTTTGGAAAATTCTACATCGAGATGTTAAGTTGCCTTAGGTTAGGATATATAACGTTATAGACGTATATAATGTCCGCACCGAGACGTACGGGACGACACGACCGGGATTCTGTAAAACATTCCCAGCTAGGGGCTAGATGTGTTAGGTTAGGTTATATTACGTTATAGACGTATATAATGATCCCACCGAGAATTGGCGCCGGCCCGCCAGGAATGTTGTGAAATACTATATCCGAGATGTTGGGTTCCCTTAGGATAGGATATATAAAGTTATAGACGTATATGAGGTCCCCACGGAGAAGTACGGGCCGACACGACCGGGATTTTGTAAAACATTACCAGCGAGGGTCTAGATGGGTTAGGTTAGGTTATATTACGATATAGACGTATATAATGTGCCCGCCGAGAAGTAGGGGCCGACCCGCCAGGAATGTTGAAAAATACTACATCCGAGATGTTAGGTTCCCTTAGGTTAGGATATATAAATTTATAGACGTATATAATGTCCGCACCGAGACGTACAGGAAGACATGAACGGGATTCTGTGAAACATTACCAGCTAGGGGCTAGATGTGTTACGTTAGGTTATATTACGTTATAGACGTATATAATGATCCCACCGAGAATTGGCGCCGACCCGCCAGGAATGTTGTGAAATACTACATCCGAGATGTTAGGTTCCCTTAGGTTAGGATATATAAATTTATAGACGTATATAATATCCGCACCGAGATGTACGGGCCGACACGTCCGGGATTTTGTAAAACATTACCAGCGAGGTTCTAGATGGGTTAGGTTAGGTTATATTACGATATAGACGTATATAATGTGCCCACCGAGAAGTAGGGTCCGACCCGCCAGGAATGTTGGAAAATACTACATCCGAGATGTTAGGTTCTCTTAGGTTAGGGTATATAACGTTATAGACGTATATAATGTGCCCACCGAGAAGTAGGGGCCGACCCGACAGGATTGTTGGAAAACACTACATCCGAGATGTTAGGTTCCCTCAGGTTAGGATATATAAAGTTATAGACGTATATGGGGTCCCCACGGAAAAGTGCGGGCCGACACGACCGGGATTTTGTAAAACATTCCCAGCGAGGGTCTGGATGGGTTAGGTTAGGTTATATTACGATATAGACCTATATAATGTGCCCACCGAGAAGTAGGGGCCGACCCGCCAGGTATGTTGAAAAATACTACATCCGAGATGTTAGGTTCCCTTAGGTTAGGATATATAAATTTATAGACGTATATAATGTCCGTACCGAGACGTGCGGGAAGACATGAACGGGATTCTGTGAAACATTACCAGCGAGGGTATAGGTGGGTTGGGTTAGGTTATATTACGTTATAGACGTATATAATGTTCCCACCGAGAAGTAGGGGCCGACCCACCAGGAATGTTGGAAAATACTACATCCGAGATGTTAAGCTGCCTTAGGATAGGATATATAAATTTATAGACGTATATAATGTCCGCACCGAGACGTACGGGAAGACACGACCGGGATTTTGTAAAACATTACCAGCGAGGGTCTGGATGGGTTAGGTTAGGTTATATTACGATATAGACGTATATAATGTGCCCACTGAGAAGTAGGGGCCGACCCGCCAGGAATGTTGGAAAATACTACATCCGAGATGTTAGGTTCCCTTAGGTTAGGATATATAAATTCATAGACGTATATAATGTCCGCACCGAGACGTACAGGAAGACATGAACGGGATTCTGTGAAACATTACCAGCGAGGGTCTAGGTGTGTTAGGTTAGGTTATATTACGTTATAGACGTATATAATGTTCCAACCGAGAAGTAGGGGCCGACCCGCCAGGAATGTTGGAAAATACTACATCCGAGATGTTAGGTTCCCTCAGGATAGGATATATAAATTAATAGACGTATATAATGTCCGCACCGAGACGTACGGGAAGACATGAACGGGATTCTGTGAAACATTACCAGCGAGGGTCTAGGTGAGTTAGGTTAGGTTATATTACGTTATAGACGTATATAATGTTCCAACCGAGAAGTAGGGGCCGACCCGCCAGGAATGTTGGAAAACACTACATCCGAGATGTTAGGTTCCCTCAGGTTAGGATATATAAAGTTATAGACGTATATGGGGTCCCCACGGAAAAGTGCGGGCCGACACGACCGGGATTTTGTAAAACATTCCCAGCGAGGGTCTGGATGGGTTAGGTTAGGTTATATTACGATATAGACCTATATAATGTGCCCACCGAGAAGTAGGGGCCGACCCGCCAGGTATGTTGAAAAATACTACATCCGAGATGTTAGGTTCCCTTAGGTTAGGATATATAAATTTATAGACGTATATAATGTCCGCACCGAGACGTGCGGGAAGACATGAACGGGATTCTGTGAAACATTACCAGCGAGGGTATAGGTGGGTTGGGTTAGGTTATATTACGTTATAGACGTATATAATGTTCCCACCGAGAAGCAGGGGCCGACCCGCCAGGAATGTTGGAAAATACTACATCCGAGATGTTAGGTTCCCTCAGGATAGGATATATAACGTTATAGACGTATATAATGTCCCCTCCGAGAACTACGGGCAGACACGACCGGGATTTTGTAAAACATTACCAGCGATGGTCTAGATGGCTTAGGTTAGGTTATATTACGATATAGACCTATATAATGTGCCCACCGAGAAGTAGGGGCCGACCCGCCAGGAATGTTGGAAAATACTACATCCGAGATATTAGGTTCCCTTAGGTTAGGATATATAAATTAATAGACGTATATAATGTCCGCACCGAGACGTACGGGAAGACATGAACGGGATTCTGTGAAACATTACCAGCGAGGGTCTAGGTGAGTTAGGTTAGGTTATATTACGTTATAGACGTATATAATGTTCCAACCGAGAAGTAGGGGCCGACCCGCCAGGAATGTTGGAAAACACTACATCCGAGATGTTAGGTTCCCTCAGGTTAGGATATATAAAGTTATAGACGCATATGGGGTCCCCACGGAAAAGTGCGGGCCGACACGACCGGGATTTTGTAAAACATTCCCAGCGAGGGTCTGGATGGGTTAGGTTAGGTTATATTACGATATAGACCTATATAATGTGCCCACCGAGAAGTAGGGGCCGACCCGCCAGGTATGTTGAAAAATACTACATCCGAGATGTTAGGTTCCCTTAGGTTAGGATATGTAAATTTATAGACGTATATAATGTCCGCACCGAGACGTGCGGGAAGACATGAACGGGATTCTGTGAAACATTACCAGCGAGGGTATAGGTGGGTTGGGTTAGGTTATATTACGATATAGACGTATATAATATGCCCACCGAGAAGTAGGATCCGACCCGCCAGGAATGTTGGAAAATACTACATCCGTGATGTTAGGTTCTCTTAGGTTAGGATATATAACGTTATAGACGTAAATAATGTCCGCACCGAGACGTACGGGAAGACATGAATGGGATTCTGTGAAACATTACCAGCGAGGGTCTAGGTGGGTTAGGTTAGGTTATATTACGATATAGACGTATATAATGTGCCCACCGAGAAGCAGGGGCCGATCCGCCAGGAATGTTGGAAACTACTACATCTGAGATATTAGGTTCCCTTAGGTTAGGATATATAAATTTATAGACGTATATAATGTCCGCACCGAGACGTACGGGAAGACATGAACGGGATTCTGTGAAACATTACCAGCGAGGGTCTAGGTGGGTTAGGTTAGGTTATATTACGATATAGACGTATATAATGTGCCCACCGAGAAGTAGGGGCCGACCCGCCAGGAATGTTGGAAAATACTACATCCGAGATGTTAGGTTTACTTAGGTTAGGATATATAACGTTATAGACGTATATAATGTCCGCACCGAGACGTACGGGCCGACACGACCGGGATTTTGTAAAACATTACCAGCGAGGGTCTGGATGGGTTAGGTTAGGTTATATTACGATATAGACGTATATAATGTGCCCACTGAGAAGTAGGGGCCGACCCGCCAGGAATGTTGGAAAATACTACATCCGAGATGTTAGGTTCCCTTAGGTTAGGATATATAAATTCATAGACGTATATAATGTCCGCACCTAGACGTACAGGAAGACATGAACGGGATTCTGTGAAACATTACCAGCGAGGGTCTAGGTGTGTTAGGTTAGGTTATATTACGTTATAGACGTATATAATGTTCCAACCGAGAAGTAGGGGCCGACCCGCCAGGAATGTTGGAAAATACTACATCCGAGATGTTAGGTTCCCTCAGGATAGGATATATAACGTTATAGACGTATATAATGTCCCCTCCGAGAACTACGGGCAGACACGACCGGGATTTTGTAAAACATTACCAGCGATGGTCTAGATGGCTTAGGTTAGGTTATATTACGATATAGACCTATATAATGTGCCCACCGAGAAGTAGGGGCCGACCCGCCAGGAATGTTGGAAAATACTACATCCGAGATGTTAAGTTGCCTTAGGTTAGGATATATTAATTTATAGACGTATTTAATGTCCGCACCGAGACGTACGGGAAGACATGAACGGGATTATGTGAAAAATTACCAGCGAGGGTCTAGGTGGGTTAGGTTAGGTTATATTACGTTATAGACGTATATAATGTTCCAACCGAGAAGTAGGGGCCGACCCGCCAGGAATGTTGGAAAACACTACATCCGAGATGTTAGGTTCCCTCAGGTTAGGATATATAAAGTTATAGACGTATATGGGGTCCCCACGGAAAAGTGCGGGCCGACACGACCGGGATTTTGTAAAACATTCCCAGCGAGGGTCTGGATGGGTTAGGTTAGGTTATATTACGATATACACCTATATAATGTGCCCACCGAGAAGTAGGGGCCGACCCGCCAGGTATGTTGAAAAATACTACATCCGAGATGTTAGGTTCCCTTAGGTTAGGATATATAAATTTATAGACGTATATAATGTCCGCACCGAGACGTGCGGGAAGACATGAACGGGATTCTGTGAAACATTACCAGCGAGGGTATAGGTGGGTTGGGTTAGGTTATATTACGTTATAGACGTATATAATGTTCCCACCGAGAAGTAGGGGCCGACCCACCAGGAATGTTGGAAAATACTACATCCGAGATGTTAAGCTGCCTTAGGATAGGATATATAAATTTATAGACGTATATAATGTCCGCACCGAGACGTACGGGAAGACATGAACGGGATTATGTGAAACATTACCAGCGAGGGTCTAGGTGGGTTAGGTTAGGTTATATTACATTATAGACGTATATAATGTTCCCACCGAGAAGTAGGGGCCGAACCGCCAGAAATGATGGAAAATTCTACATCCGAGATGTTAAGTTGCCTTAGGTTAGGATATATAACGTTATAGACGTATATAATGTCCGCACCGAGACGTACGGGACGACACGACCGGGATTCTGTAAAACATTCCCAGCTAGGGGCTAGATGTGTTAGGTTAGGTTATATTACGTTATAGACGTATATAATGATCCCACCGAGAAGTAGGGGCCGACCCGCCAGGAATGTTGGAAAATACTACATCCGAGATGTTAGGTTCCCTCAGGTTAGGATATATAAAGTTATAGACGTATACGAGGTCCCCACGGAAAAGTACGGGCCGACACGCCCGGGATTTTGTAAAACATTACCAGCGAGTGTCTAGATGGGTTAGGTTAGGTTATATTACGATATAGACGTATATAATATGCCCACCGAGAAGTAGGATCCGACCCGCCAGGAATGTTGGAAAATACTACATCCGTGATGTTAGGTTCTCTTAGGTTAGGATATATAACGTTATAGACGTAAATAATGTCCGCACCGAGACGTACGGGAAGACATGAATGGGATTCTGTGAAACATTACCAGCGAGGGTCTAGGTGGGTTAGGTTAGGTTATATTACGATATAGACGTATATAATGTGCCCACCGAGAAGCAGGGGCCGATCCGCCAGGAATGTTGGAAACTACTACATCTGAGATATTAGGTTCCCTTAGGTTAGGATATATAAATTTATAGACGTATATAATGTCCGCACCGAGACGTACGGGAAGACATGAACGGGATTCTGTGAAACATTACCAGCGAGGGTCTAGGTGGGTTAGGTTAGGTTATATTACGTTATAGACGTATATAATGTTCCCACCGAGATGTAGGGACCGACCCGCCAGGAATGTTGGAAAATACTACATCCGAGATGTTAGGTTCACTTAGGTTAGGACATATAACGTCATAGACGTATATAATGTCCGCACCGAGACGTACGGGCCGACACGACCGGGATTTTGTAAAACATTACCAGCGAGGGTCTAGATGGGTTAGGTTAGGTTATATTACGATATAGACGTATATAATGTGCCCACCGAGAAGTAGGAGCCGACCCGCCAGGAATGTTGAAAAATACTACATCCGAGATGTTAGGTTCTCTTAGGTTAGGATATATAACGTTATAGACGTATATAATGTCCCCTCCGAGAAGTACGGGCAGACACGACCGGGATTTTGTAAAACATTACCAGCGATGTACTAGATGGGTTAGGTTAGGTTATATTACGATATAGACCTATATAATGTGCCCACCGAGAAGTAGGGGCCGACCCGCCAGGAATGTTGGAAAATACTACATCCGAGATATTAGGTTCCCTTAGGTTAGGATATATAAATTAATAGACGTATATAATGTCCGCACCGAGACGTACGGGAAGACATGAACGTGATTCTGTGAAACATTACCAGCGAGGGTCTAGGTGGGTTAGGTTAGGTTATATTACGATATAGACGTATATAATGTGCCCACCGAGAAGTAGGGGCCGACCCGCCAGGAATGTTGGAAAATACTACATCCGAGATGTTAGGTTCACTTAGGTTAGGATATATAACGTTATAGACGTATATAATGTCCTCACCGAGATGTACGGGCCGACACGACCGGGATTTTGTAAAACATTACCAGCGAGGGTCTAGATGGGTTAGGTTAGGTTATATTACGATATAGACGGATATAATGTGCCCACCGAGAAGTAGGTGCCGACCCGCCAGGAATGTTGGAAAATACTACATCCGAGATATTAGGTTCCCTTAGGTTAGGATATATAAATTTATAGACGTATATAATGTCCGCACCGAGACGTACGGGAAGACATGAACGGGATTCTGTGAAACATTACCAGCGAGGGTCTAGGTGGGTTAGGTTAGGTTATATTACGATATAGACGTATATAATGTGCCCACCGAGAAGTAGGGGCCGACCCGCCAGGAATGTTGGAAAATACTACATCCGAGATGTTAGGTTTACTTAGGTTAGGATATATAACGTTATAGACGTATATAATGTCCTCACCGAGATGTACGGTCCGACACGACCGGGATTTTGTATAACATTACCAGCGAGGGTCTAGATGGGTTAGGTCTGGTTATATTACGATATAGACGTATATAATGTGCCCACCTAGAAGTAGGGGCCGACCCGCCAGGAATGTTGGAAAATACTACATTCGAGATGTTAGGTTCTCTTAGGTTAGGGTATATAACGTAATAGACGTATATAATGTCTCCACCGAGAAGTACGGGCAGACACGACCGGGATTTTGTAAAACATTACCAGCGATTGTCTAGATGGCTTAGGTTAGGTTATATTACGATATAGACCTATATAATGATCCCACCGAGAAGTAGGGGCCGACCCGCCAGGAATGTTGGAAAATACAACATCCGAGATGTTAGGTTCCCTTAGGTTAGGATATATAAATTTATAGACGTATATAATGTTCGCACCGAGACGTACGGGAAGACATGAACGGGATTCTGTGAAACATTACCAGCGAGGGTCTAGATGGGTTAGGTTAGGTTATATTACGTTATAGACGTATATAAGGTTCCAACGGAGAAGTAGGGGCCGACCCGCCAGAAATTTTGGAAAATTCTACATCGAGATGTTAAGTTGCCTTAGGTTAGGATATATAACGTTATAGACGTATATAATGTCCGCACCGAGACGTACGGGACGACACGACCGGGATTCTGTAAAACATTCCCAGCTAGGGGCTAGATGTGTTAGGTTAGGTTATATTACGTTATAGACGTATATAATGATCCCACCGAGAATTGGCGCCGGCCCGCCAGGAATGTTGTGAAATACTATATCCGAGATGTTGGGTTCCCTTAGGATAGGATATATAAAGTTATAGACGTATATGAGGTCCCCACGGAGAAGTACGGGCCGACACGACCGGGATTTTGTAAAACATTACCAGCGAGGGTCTAGATGGGTTAGGTTAGGTTATATTACGATATAGACGTATATAATGTGCCCACCGAGAAGTAGGGGCCGACCCGCCAGGAATGTTGAAAAATACTACATCCGAGATGTTAGGTTCCCTTAGGTTAGGATATATAAATTTATAGACGTATATAATGTCCGCACCGAGACGTACAGGAAGACATGAACGGGATTCTGTGAAACATTACCAGCTAGGGGCTAGATGTGTTACGTTAGGTTATATTACGTTATAGACGTATATAATGATCCCACCGAGAATTGGCGCCGACCCGCCAGGAATGTTGTGAAATACTACATCCGAGATGTTAGGTTCCCTTAGGTTAGGATATATAAATTTATAGACGTATATAATATCCGCACCGAGATGTACGGGCCGACACGTCCGGGATTTTGTAAAACATTACCAGCGAGGGTCTAGATGGGTTAGGTTAGGTTATATTACGATATAGACGTATATAATGTGCCCACCGAGAAGTAGGGTCCGACCCGCCAGGAATGTTGGAAAATACTACATCCGAGATGTTAGGTTCTCTTAGGTTAGGGTATATAACGTTATAGACGTATATAATGTGCCCACCGAGAAGTAGGGGCCGACCCGCCAGGATTGTTGGAAAACACTACATCCGAGATGTTAGGTTCCCTCAGGTTAGGATATATAAAGATATAGACGTATATGGGGTCCCCACGGAAAAGTGCGGGCCGACACGACCAGGATTTTGTAAAACATTCCCAGCGAGGGTCTAGATGGGTTAGGTTAGGTTATATTACGATATAGACCTATATAATGTGCCCACCGAGAAGTAGGGGCCGACCCGCCAGGTATGTTGAAAAATACTACATCCGAGATGTTAGGTTCCCTTAGGTTAGGATATATAAATTTATAGACGTATATAATGTCCGCACCGAGACGTGCGGGAAGACATGAACGGGATTCTGTGAAACATTACCAGCGAGGGTATAGGTAGGTTGGGTTAGGTTATATTACGTTATAGACGTATATAATGTTCCCACCGAGAAGTAGGGGCCGACCCGCCAGGAATGTTGGAAAATACTACATCCGAGATGTTAAGCTGCCTTAGGATAGGATATATAAATTTATAGACGTATATAATGTCCGCACCGAGACGTACGGGAAGACATGAACGGGATTATGTGAAACATTACCAGCGAGGGTCTAGGTGGGTTAGGTTAGGTTATATTACATTATAGACGTATATAATGTTCCCACCGAGAAGTAGGGGCCGAACCGCCAGAAATGATGGAAAATTCTACATCCGAGATGTTAAGTTGCCTTAGGTTAGGATATATAACGTTATAGACGTATATAATGTCCGCACCGGGACGTACGGGACGACACGACCGGGATTCTGTAAAACATTACCAGCGAGGGTCTAGGTGGGTTAGGTTAGGTTATATTACGATATAGACGTATATAATGTGCCCACCGAGAAGCAGGGGCCGATCCGCCAGGAATCTTGGAAACTACTACATCTGAGATATTAGGTTCCCTTAGGTTAGGATATATAAATTTATAGACGTATATAATGTCCGCACCGAGACGTACGGGAAGACATGAACGGGATTCTGTGAAACATTACCAGCGAGGGTCTAGGTGGGTTAGGTTAGGTTATATTACGATATAGACGTATATAATGTGCCCACCGAGAAGTAGGGGCCGACCCGCCAGGAATGTTGGAAAATACTACATCCGAGATGTTCGGTTCACTTAGGTTACGATATATAAAGTTATAGACGTATATGAGGTCCCCACGGAAAAGTACGGGCCGACACGACCGGGATTTTGTAAAACATTACCAGCGAGGGTCTAGATGGGTTAGGTTAGGTTATATTACGATATAGACGTATATAATGTGCCCACCTAGAAGTAGGGGCCGACCCGCCAGGAATGTTGGAAAATACTACATCCGAGATGTTAGGTTCTCTTAGGTTAGGGTATATAACGTTATAGACGTATATAATGTCTCCACCGAGAAGTGCGGGCAGACACGACCTGGATTTTGTAAAACATTACCAGCGATTGTCTAGATGGGTTAGGTTAGGTTATATTACGATATAGACCTATATAATGTGCCCACCGAGAAGTAGGGTCCGACCCGCCAGGATTGTTGAAAAATACTACATCCGAGATGTTAGGTTCCCTTAGGTTAGGATATATAAATTTATAGACGTATATAATGTCCGCACCGAGACGTACGGGAAGACATGAACGGGATTCTGTGAAACATTACCAGCGAGGGTCTAGGTGGGTTAGGTTAGGTTATATTACGATATAGACGTATATAATGTGCCCACCGAGAAGTAGGGGCCGACCCGCCAGGAATGTTGGAAAATACTACATCCGAGATGTTAGGTTTACTTAGGTTAGGATATATAACGTTATAGACGTATATAATGTCCTCACCGAGATGTACGGTCCGACACGACCGGGATTTTGTATAACATTACCAGCGAGGGTCTAGATGGGTTAGGTCAGGTTATATTACGATATAGACGTATATAATGTGCCCACCTAGAAGTAGGGGCCGACCCGCCAGGAATGTTGGAAAATACTACATCCGAGATGTTAGGTTCTCTTAGGTTAGGGTATATAACGTAATAGACGTATATTATGTCTCCACCGAGAAGTACGGGCAGACACGACCGGGATTTTGTAAAACATTACCAGCGATTGTCTAGATGGCTTAGGTTAGGTTATATTACGATATAGACCTATATAATGATCCCACCGAGAAGTAGGGGCCGACCCGCCAGGAATGTTGGAAAATACAACATCCGAGATGTTAGGTTCCCTTAGGTTAGGATATATAAATTTATAGACGTATATAATGTCCGCACCGAGACGTACGGGAAGACATGAACGGGATTCTGTGAAACATTACCAGCGAGGGTCTAGATGGGTTAGGTTAGGTTATATTACGTTATAGACGTATATAAGGTTCCAACGGAGAAGTAGGGGCCGCCCCGCCAGAAATTTTGGAAAATTCTACATCGAGATGTTAAGTTGCCTTAGGTTAGGATATATAACGTTATAGACGTATATAATGTCCGCACCGAGACGTACGGGACGACACGACCGGGATTCTGTAAAACATTCCCAGCTAGGGTCTGGATGGGTTAGGTTAGGTTATATTACGATATAGACGTATATAATGTGCCCACTGAGAAGTAGGGGCCGACCCGCCAGGAATGTTGGAAAATACTACATCCGAGATGTTAGGTTCCCTTAGGTTAGGATATATAAATTCATAGACGTATATAATGTCCGCACCGAGACGAACAGGAAGACATGAACGGGATTCTGTGAAACATTACCAGCGAGGGTCTAGGTGTGTTAGGTTAGGTTATATTACGTTATAGACGTATATAATGTTCCAACCGAGAAGTAGGGGCCGACCCGCCAGGAATGTTGGAAAATACTACATCCGAGATGTTAGGTTCCCTCAGGATAGGATATGTAACGTTATAGACGTATATAATGTCCCCTCCGAGAACTACGGGCAGACACGACCGGGATTTTGTAAAACATTACCAGCGATGGTCTAGATGGCTTAGGTTAGGTTATATTACGATACAGACCTATATAATGTGCCCACCGAGAAGTAGGGGCCGACCCGCCAGGAATGTTGGAAAATACTACATCCGAGATATTAGGTTCCCTTAGGTTAGGATATATAAATTAATAGACGTATATAATGTCCGCACCGAGACGTACGGGAAGACATGAACGGGATTCTGTGAAACATTACCAGCGAGGGTCTAGGTGGGTTAGGTTAGGTTATATTACGTTATAGACGTATATAATGTTCCAACCGAGAAGTAGGGGCCGACCCGCCAGGAATGTTGGAAAATACTACATCCGAGATGTTAGGTTCCCTCAGGATAGGATATATAAAGTTATAGACGTATATGAGGTCCCCAAGGAAAAGTACGGACCGACACGACCGGGATTTTGTAAAACATTACCAGCGAGGGTCTAGATGGGTTAGGTTAGGTTATATTACGATATAAACGTATATAATGTGCCCACCGAGGAGTAGGAGCCGACCCGCCAGGAATGTTGGAAAATACTACATCCGAGATGTTAAGTTGCCTTAGGTTAGGATATATAAATTTATAGACGTATTTAATGTCCGCACCGAGACGTACGGGAAGACATGAACGGGATTATGTGAAACATTACCAGCGCGGGTCTAGGTGGGTTAGGTTAGGTTATATTACGTTATAGACGTATATAATGTTCCCACCGAGAAGTAGGGACCGACCCGCCAGGAATGTTGGAAAATACTACATCCGAGATGTTAGGTTCACTTAGGTTAGGACATATAACGTTATAGACGTATATAATGTCCGCACCGAGACGTACGGGCCGACACGACCGGGATTTTGTAAAACATTACCAGCGATGGTCTAGATGGGTTAGGTTAGGTTATATTACGATATAGACGTATATAATGTGCCCACCGAGAAGTAGGAGCCGACCCGCCAGGAATGTTGAAAAATACTACATCCGAGATGTTAGGTTCTCTTAGGTTAGGATATATAACGTTATAGACGTATATAATGTCCCCTCCGAGAAGTACGGGCAGACACGACCGGGATTTTGTAAAACATTACCAGCGATGTACTAGATGGGTTAGGTTAGGTTATATTACGATATAGACCTATATAATGTGCCCACCGAGAAGTAGGGGCCGACCCGCCAGGAATGTTGGAAAATACTACATCCGAGATATTAGGTTCCCTTAGGTTAGGATATATAAATTAATAGACGTATATAATGTCCGCACCGAGACGTACGGGAAGACATGAACGTGATTCTGTGAAACATTACCAGCGAGGGTCTAGGTGGGTTAGGTTAGGTAATATTACGATATAGACGTATATAATGTGCCCACCGAGAAGTAGGGGCCGACCCGCCAGGAATGTTGGAAAATACTACATCCGAGATGTTAAGCTGCCTTAGGATAGGATATATAAATTTATAGACGTATATAATGTCCGCAACGAGACGTACGGGAAGACATGAACGGGATTATGTGAAACATTACCAGCGAGGGTCTAGGTGGGTTAGGTTAGGTTATATTACATTATAGACGTATATAATGTTCCCACCGAGAAGTAGGGGCCGAACCGCCAGAAATGATGGAAAATTCTACATCCGAGATGTTAAGTTGCCTTAGGTTAGGATATATAACGTTATAGACGTATATAATGTCCGCACAGAGACGTACGGGACGACACGACCGGGATTCTGTAAAACATTCCCAGCTAGGGGCTAGATGTGTTAGGTTAGGTTATATTACGTTATAGACGTATATAATGATCCCACCGAGAAGTAGGGGCCGACCCGCCAGGAATGTTGGAAAATACTACATCCATGATGTTAGGTTCCCTCAGGTTAGGATATATAAAGTTATAGACGTATACGAGGTCCCCACGGAAAAGTACGGGCCGACACGACCGGGATTTTGTAAAACATTACCAGCGAGTGTCTAGATGGGTTAGGTTAGGTTATATTACGATATAGACGTATATAATGTGCCCACCGAGAAGTAGGATCCGACCCGCCAGGAATGTTGGAAAATACTACATCCGTGATGTTAGGTTCTCTTAGGTTAGGAATTATAACGTTATAGACGTAAATAATGTCCGCACCGAGACGTACGGGAAGACATGAATGGGATTCTGTGAAACATTACCAGCGAGGGTCTAGGTGGGTTAGGTTAGGTTATATTACGATATAGACGTATATAATGTGCCCACCGAGTAGCAGGGGCCGATCCGCCAGGAATGTTGGAAACTACTACATCTGAGATATTAGGTTCCCTTAGGTTAGGATATATAAATTTATAGACGTATATAATGTCCGCACCGAGACGTACGGGAAGACATGAACGGGATTCTGTGAAACATTACCAGCGAGGGTCTAGGTGGGTTAGGTTAGGTTATATTACGATATAGACGTATATAATGTGCCCACCGAGAAGTAGGGGCCGACCCGCCAGGAATGTTGGAAAATACTACATCCGAGATGTTCGGTTCACTTAGGTTAGGATATATAAAGTTATAGACGTATATGAGGTCCCCACGGAAAAGTACGGGCCGACACGACCGGGATTTTGTAAAACATTACCAGCGAGGGTCTAGATGGGTTAGGTTAGGTTATATTACGATATAGACGTATATAATGTGCCCACCTAGAAGTAGGGGCCGACCCGCCAGGAATGTTGGCAAATACTACATCCGAGATGTTAGGTTCTCTTAGGTTAGGGTATATAACGTTATAGACGTATATAATGTCTCCACCGAGAAGTACGGGCAGACACGACCGAGATTTTGTAAAACATTACCAGCGATTGTCTAGATGGGTTAGGTTAGGTTATATTACGATATAGACCTATATAATGTGCCCACCGAGAAGTAGGGGCCGACCCGCCAGGGTTGTTGAAAAATACTACATCCGAGATGTTAGGTTCCCTTAGGTTAGGATATATAAATTTATAGACGTATATAATGTCCGCACCGAGACGTACGGGAAGACATGAACGGGATTCTGTGAAACATTACCAGCGAGGGTCTTGGTGGGTTAGGTTAGGTTATATTACGATATAGACGTATATAATGTGCCCACCGAGAAGTAGGGGCCGACCCGCCAGGAATGTTGGAAAATACTACATCCGAGATGTTAGGTTTACTTAGGTTAGGATATATAACGTTATAGACGTATATAATGTCCGCACCGAGACGTACGGGCCGACACGACCGGGATTTTGTAAAACATTACCAGCGAGGGTCTGGATGGGTTAGGTTAGGTTATATTACGATATAGACGTATATAATGTGCCCACTGAGAAGTAGGGGCCGACCCGCCAGGAATGTTGGAAAATACTACATCCGAGATGTTAGGTTCCCTTAGGTTAGGATATATAAATTCATAGACGTATATAATGTCCGCACCGAGACGTACAGGAAGACATGAACGGGATTCTGTGAAACATTACCAGCGAGGGTCTAGGTGTGTTAGGTTAGGTTATATTACGTTATAGACGTATATAATGTTCCAACCGAGAAGTAGGGGCCGACCCGCCAGGAATGTTGGAAAATACTACATCCGAGATGTTAGGTTCCCTCAGGATAGGATATGTAACGTTATAGACGTATATAATGTCCCCTCCGAGAACTACGGGCAGACACGACCGGGATTTTGTAAAACATTACCAGCGATGGTCTAGATGGCTTAGGTTAGGTTATATTACGATATAGACCTATATAATGTGCCCACCGAGAAGTAGGGGCCGACCCGCCAGGAATGTTGGAAAATACTACATCCGAGATATTAGGTTCCCTTAGGTTAGGATATATAAATTAATAGACGTATATAATGTCCGCACCGAGACGTACGGGAAGACATGAACGGGATTCTGTGAAACATTACCAGCGAGGGTCTAGGTGGGTTAGGTTAGGTTATATTACGTTATAGACGTATATAATGTTCCAACCGAGAAGTAGGGGCCGACCCGCCAGGAATGTTGGAAAATACTACATCCGAGATGTTAGGTTCCCTCAGGATAGGATATATAAAGTTATAGACGTATATGAGGTCCCCAAGGAAAAGTACGGACCGACACGACCGGGATTTTGTAAAACATTACCAGCGAGGGTCTAGATGGGTTAGGTTAGGTTATATTACGATATAAACGTATATAATGTGCCCACCGAGGAGTAGGAGCCGACCCGCCAGGAATGTTGGAAAATACTACATCCGAGATGTTAAGTTGCCTTAGGTTAGGATATATAAATTTATAGACGTATTTAATGTCCGCACCGAGACGTACGGGAAGACATGAACGGGATTATGTGAAACATTACCAGCGCGAGTCTAGGTGGGTTAGGTTAGGTTATATTACGTTATAGACGTATATAATGTTCCCACCGAGAAGTAGGGACCGACCCGCCAGGAATGTTGGAAAATACTACATCCGAGATGATAGGTTCACTTAGGTTAGGACATATAACGTTATAGACGTATATAATGTCCGCACCGAGACGTACGGGCCGACACGACCGGGATTTTGTAAAACATTACCAGCGAGGGTCTAGATGGGTTAGGTTAGGTTATATTACGATATAGACGGATATAATGTGCCCACCGAGAAGTAGGTGCCGACCCGCCAGGAATGTTGGAAAATACTACATCCGAGATATTAGGTTCCCTTAGGTTAGGATATATAAATTTATAGACGTATATAATGTCCGCACCGAGACGTACGGGAAGACATGAACGGGATTCTGTGAAACATTACCAGCGAGGGTCTAGGTGGGTTAGGTTAGGTTATATTACGATATAGACGTATATAATGTGCCCACCGAGAAGTAGGGGCCGACCCGCCAGGAATGTTGGAAAATACTACATCCGAGATGTTAGGTTTACTTAGGTTAGGATATATAACGTTATAGACGTATATAATGTCCTCACCGAGATGTACGGTCCGACACGACCGGGATTTTGTATAACATTACCAGCGAGGGTCTAGATGGGTTAGGTCTGGTTATATTACGATATAGACGTATATAATGTGCCCACCTAGAAGTAGGGGCCGACCCGCCAGGAATGTTGGAAAATACTACATTCGAGATGTTAGGTTCTCTTAGGTTAGGGTATATAACGTAATAGACGTATATAATGTCTCCACCGAGAAGTACGGGCAGACACGACCGGGATTTTGTAAAACATTACCAGCGATTGTCTAGATGGCTTAGGTTAGGTTATATTACGATATAGACCTATATAATGATCCCACCGAGAAGTAGGGGCCGACCCGCCAGGAATGTTGGAAAATACAACATCCGAGATGTTAGGTTCCCTTAGGTTAGGATATATAAATTTATAGACGTATATAATGTCCGCACCGAGACGTACAGGAAGACATGAACGGGATTCTGTGAAACATTACCAGCTAGGGGCTAGATGTGTTACGTTAGGTTATATTACGTTATAGACGTATATAATGATCCCACCGAGAATTGGCGCCGACCCGCCAGGAATGTTGTGAAATACTACATCCGAGATGTTAGGTTCCCTTAGGTTAGGATATATAAATTTATAGACGTATATAATATCCGCACCGAGATGTACGGGCCGACACGTCCGGGATTTTGTAAAACATTACCAGCGAGGGTCTAGATGGGTTAGGTTAGGTTATATTACGATATAGACGTATATAATGTGCCCACCGAGAAGTAGGGTCCGACCCGCCAGGAATGTTGGAAAATACTACATCCGAGATGTTAGGTTCTCTTAGGTTAGGGTATATAACGTTATAGACGTATATAATGTGCCCACCGAGAAGTAGGGGCCGACCCGCCAGGATTGTTGGAAAACACTACATCCGAGATGTTAGGTTCCCTCAGGTTAGGATATATAAAGATATAGACGTATATGGGGTCCCCACGGAAAAGTGCGGGCCGACACGACCAGGATTTTGTAAAACATTCCCAGCGAGGGTCTAGATGGGTTAGGTTAGGTTATATTACGATATAGACCTATATAATGTGCCCACCGAGAAGTAGGGGCCGACCCGCCAGGTATGTTGAAAAATACTACATCCGAGATGTTAGGTTCCCTTAGGTTAGGATATATAAATTTATAGACGTATATAATGTCCGCACCGAGACGTGCGGGAAGACATGAACGGGATTCTGTGAAACATTACCAGCGAGGGTATAGGTAGGTTGGGTTAGGTTATATTACGTTATAGACGTATATAATGTTCCCACCGAGAAGTAGGGGCCGACCCGCCAGGAATGTTGGAAAATACTACATCCGAGATGTTAAGCTGCCTTAGGATAGGATATATAAATTTATAGACGTATATAATGTCCGCACCGAGACGTACGGGAAGACATGAACGGGATTATGTGAAACATTACCAGCGAGGGTCTAGGTGGGTTAGGTTAGGTTATATTACATTATAGACGTATATAATGTTCCCACCGAGAAGTAGGGGCCGAACCGCCAGAAATGATGGAAAATTCTACATCCGAGATGTTAAGTTGCCTTAGGTTAGGATATATAACGTTATAGACGTATATAATGTCCGCACCGGGACGTACGGGACGACACGACCGGGATTCTGTAAAACATTACCAGCGAGGGTCTAGGTGGGTTAGGTTAGGTTATATTACGATATAGACGTATATAATGTGCCCACCGAGAAGCAGGGGCCGATCCGCCAGGAATGTTGGAAACTACTACATCTGAGATATTAGGTTCCCTTAGGTTAGGATATATAAATTTATAGACGTATATAATGTCCGCACCGAGACGTACGGGAAGACATGAACGGGATTCTGTGAAACATTACCAGCGAGGGTCTAGGTGGGTTAGGTTAGGTTATATTACGATATAGACGTATATAATGTGCCCACCGAGAAGTAGGGGCCGACCCGCCAGGAATGTTGGAAAATACTACATCCGAGATGTTCGGTTCACTTAGGTTACGATATATAAAGTTATAGACGTATATGAGGTCCCCACGGAAAAGTACGGGCCGACACGACCGGGATTTTGTAAAACATTACCAGCGAGGGTCTAGATGGGTTAGGTTAGGTTATATTACGATATAGACGTATATAATGTGCCCACCTAGAAGTAGGGGCCGACCCGCCAGGAATGTTGGAAAATACTACATCCGAGATGTTAGGTTCTCTTAGGTTAGGGTATATAACGTTATAGACGTATATAATGTCTCCACCGAGAAGTGCGGGCAGACACGACCTGGATTTTGTAAAACATTACCAGCGATTGTCTAGATGGGTTAGGTTAGGTTATATTACGATATAGACCTATATAATGTGCCCACCGAGAAGTAGGGTCCGACCCGCCAGGATTGTTGAAAAATACTACATCCGAGATGTTAGGTTCCCTTAGGTTAGGATATATAAATTTATAGACGTATATAATGTCCGCACCGAGACGTACGGGAAGACATGAACGGGATTCTGTGAAACATTACCAGCGAGGGTCTAGGTGGGTTAGGTTAGGTTATATTACGATATAGACGTATATAATGTGCCCACCGAGAAGTAGGGGCCGACCCGCCAGGAATGTTGGAAAATACTACATCCGAGATGTTAGGTTTACTTAGGTTAGGATATATAACGTTATAGACGTATATAATGTCCTCACCGAGATGTACGGTCCGACACGACCGGGATTTTGTATAACATTACCAGCGAGGGTCTAGATGGGTTAGGTCAGGTTATATTACGATATAGACGTATATAATGTGCCCACCTAGAAGTAGGGGCCGACCCGCCAGGAATGTTGGAAAATACTACATCCGAGATGTTAGGTTCTCTTAGGTTAGGGTATATAACGTAATAGACGTATATAATGTCTCCACCGAGAAGTACGGGCAGACACGACCGGGATTTTGTAAAACATTACCAGCGATTGTCTAGATGGCTTAGGTTAGGTTATATTACGATATAGACCTATATAATGATCCCACCGAGAAGTAGGGGCCGACCCGCCAGGAATGTTGGAAAATACAACATCCGAGATGTTAGGTTCCCTTAGGTTAGGATATATAAATTTATAGACGTATATAATGTCCGCACCGAGACGTACGGGAAGACATGAACGGGATTCTGTGAAACATTACCAGCGAGGGTCTAGATGGGTTAGGTTAGGTTATATTACGTTATAGACGTATATAAGGTTCCAACGGAGAAGTAGGGGCCGCCCCGCCAGAAATTTTGGAAAATTCTACATCGAGATGTTAAGTTGCCTTAGGTTAGGATATATAACGTTATAGACGTATATAATGTCCGCACCGAGACGTACGGGACGACACGACCGGGATTCTGTAAAACATTCCCAGCTAGGGTCTGGATGGGTTAGGTTAGGTTATATTACGATATAGACGTATATAATGTGCCCACTGAGAAGTAGGGGCCGACCCGCCAGGAATGTTGGAAAATACTACATCCGAGATGTTAGGTTCCCTTAGGTTAGGATATATAAATTCATAGACGTATATAATGTCCGCACCGAGACGAACGGGAAGACATGAACGGGATTCTGTGAAACATTACCAGCGAGGGTCTAGGTGTGTTAGGTTAGGTTATATTACGTTATAGACGTATATAATGTTCCAACCGAGAAGTAGGGGCCGACCCGCCAGGAATGTTGGAAAATACTACATCCGAGATGTTAGGTTCCCTCAGGATAGGATATGTAACGTTATAGACGTATATAATGTCCCCTCCGAGAACTACGGGCAGACACGACCGGGATTTTGTAAAACATTACCAGCGATGGTCTAGATGGCTTAGGTTAGGTTATATTACGATATAGACCTATATAATGTGCCCACCGAGAAGTAGGGGCCGACCCGCCAGGAATGTTGGAAAATACTACATCCGAGATATTAGGTTCCCTTAGGTTAGGATATATAAATTAATAGACGTATATAATGTCCGCACCGAGACGTACGGGAAGACATGAACGGGATTCTGTGAAACATTACCAGCGAGGGTCTAGGTGGGTTAGGTTAGGTTATATTACGTTATAGACGTATATAATGTTCCAACCGAGAAGTAGGGGCCGACCCGCCAGGAATGTTGGAAAATACTACATCCGAGATGTTAGGTTCCCTCAGGATAGGATATATAAAGTTATAGACGTATATGAGGTCCCCAAGGAAAAGTACGGACCGACACGACCGGGATTTTGTAAAACATTACCAGCGAGGGTCTAGATGGGTTAGGTTAGGTTATATTACGATATAAACGTATATAATGTGCCCACCGAGGAGTAGGAGCCGACCCGCCAGGAATGTTGGAAAATACTACATCCGAGATGTTAAGTTGCCTTAGGTTAGGATATATAAATTTATAGACGTATTTAATGTCCGCACCGAGACGTACGGGAAGACATGAACGGGATTATGTGAAACATTACCAGCGCGGGTCTAGGTGGGTTAGGTTAGGTTATATTACGTTATAGACGTATATAATGTTCCCACCGAGAAGTAGGGACCGACCCGCCAGGAATGTTGGAAAATACTACATCCGAGATGTTAGGTTCACTTAGGTTAGGACATATAACGTTATAGACGTATATAATGTCCGCACCGAGACGTACGGGCCGACACGACCGGGATTTTGTAAAACATTACCAGCGATGGTCTAGATGGGTTAGGTTAGGTTATATTACGATATAGACGTATATAATGTGCCCACCGAGAAGTAGGAGCCGACCCGCCAGGAATGTTGAAAAATACTACATCCGAGATGTTAGGTTCTCTTAGGTTAGGATATATAACGTTATAGACGTATATAATGTCCCCTCCGAGAAGTACGGGCAGACACGACCGGGATTTTGTAAAACATTACCAGCGATGTACTAGATGGGTTAGGTTAGGTTATATTACGATATAGACCTATATAATGTGCCCACCGAGAAGTAGGGGCCGACCCGCCAGGAATGTTGGAAAATACTACATCCGAGATATTAGGTTCCCTTAGGTTAGGATATATAAATTAATAGACGTATATAATGTCCGCACCGAGACGTACGGGAAGACATGAACGTGATTCTGTGAAACATTACCAGCGAGGGTCTAGGTGGGTTAGGTTAGGTAATATTACGATATAGACGTATATAATGTGCCCACCGAGAAGTAGGGGCCGACCCGCCAGGAATGTTGGAAAATACTACATCCGAGATGTTAAGCTGCCTTAGGATAGGATATATAAATTTATAGACGTATATAATGTCCGCAACGAGACGTACGAGAAGACATGAACGGGATTATGTGAAACATTACCAGCGAGGGTCTAGGTGGGTTAGGTTAGGTTATATTACATTATAGACGTATATAATGTTCCCACCGAGAAGTAGGGGCCGAACCGCCAGAAATGATGGAAAATTCTACATCCGAGATGTTAAGTTGCCTTAGGTTAGGATATATAACGTTATAGACGTATATAATGTCCGCACAGAGACGTACGGGACGACACGACCGGGATTCTGTAAAACATTCCCAGCTAGGGGCTAGATGTGTTAGGTTAGGTTATATTACGTTATAGACGTATATAATGATCCCACCGAGAAGTAGGGGCCGACCCGCCAGGAATGTTGGAAAATACTACATCCATGATGTTAGGTTCCCTCAGGTTAGGATATATAAAGTTATAGACGTATACGAGGTCCCCACGGAAAAGTACGGGCCGACACGACCGGGATTTTGTAAAACATTACCAGCGAGTGTCTAGATGGGTTAGGTTAGGTTATATTACGATATAGACGTATATAATGTGCCCACCGAGAAGTAGGATCCGACCCGCCAGGAATGTTGGAAAATACTACATCCGTGATGTTAGGTTCTCTTAGGTTAGGAATTATAACGTTATAGACGTAAATAATGTCCGCACCGAGACGTACGGGAAGACATGAATGGGATTCTGTGAAACATTACCAGCGAGGGTCTAGGTGGGTTAGGTTAGGTTATATTACGATATAGACGTATATAATGTGCCCACCGAGTAGCAGGGGCCGATCCGCCAGGAATGTTGGAAACTACTACATCTGAGATATTAGGTTCCCTTAGGTTAGGATATATAAATTTATAGACGTATATAATGTCCGCACCGAGACGTACGGGAAGACATGAACGGGATTCTGTGAAACATTACCAGCGAGGGTCTAGGTGGGTTAGGTTAGGTTATATTACGATATAGACGTATATAATGTGCCCACCGAGAAGTAGGGGCCGACCCGCCAGGAATGTTGGAAAATACTACATCCGAGATGTTCGGTTCACTTAGGTTAGGATATATAAAGTTATAGACGTATATGAGGTCCCCACGGAAAAGTACGGGCCGACACGACCGGGATTTTGTAAAACATTACCAGCGAGGGTCTAGATGGGTTAGGTTAGGTTATATTACGATATAGACGTATATAATGTGCCCACCTAGAAGTAGGGGCCGACCCGCCAGGAATGTTGGCAAATACTACATCCGAGATGTTAGGTTCTCTTAGGTTAGGGTATATAACGTTATAGACGTATATAATGTCTCCACCGAGAAGTACGGGCAGACACGACCGAGATTTTGTAAAACATTACCAGCGATTGTCTAGATGGGTTAGGTTAGGTTATATTACGATATAGACCTATATAATGTGCCCACCGAGAAGTAGGGGCCGACCCGCCAGGGTTGTTGAAAAATACTACATCCGAGATGTTAGGTTCCCTTAGGTTAGGATATATAAATTTATAGACGTATATAATGTCCGCACCGAGACGTACGGGAAGACATGAACGGGATTCTGTGAAACATTACCAGCGAGGGTCTTGGTGGGTTAGGTTAGGTTATATTACGATATAGACGTATATAATGTGCCCACCGAGAAGTAGGGGCCGACCCGCCAGGAATGTTGGAAAATACTACATCCGAGATGTTAGGTTTACTTAGGTTAGGATATATAACGTTATAGACGTATATAATGTCCGCACCGAGACGTACGGGCCGACACGACCGGGATTTTGTAAAACATTACCAGCGAGGGTCTGGATGGGTTAGGTTAGGTTATATTACGATATAGACGTATATAATGTGCCCACTGAGAAGTAGGGGCCGACCCGCCAGGAATGTTGGAAAATACTACATCCGAGATGTTAGGTTCCCTTAGGTTAGGATATATAAATTCATAGACGTATATAATGTCCGCACCGAGACGTACAGGAAGACATGAACGGGATTCTGTGAAACATTACCAGCGAGGGTCTAGGTGTGTTAGGTTAGGTTATATTACGTTATAGACGTATATAATGTTCCAACCGAGAAGTAGGGGCCGACCCGCCAGGAATGTTGGAAAATACTACATCCGAGATGTTAGGTTCCCTCAGGATAGGATATGTAACGTTATAGACGTATATAATGTCCCCTCCGAGAACTACGGGCAGACACGACCGGGATTTTGTAAAACATTACCAGCGATGGTCTAGATGGCTTAGGTTAGGTTATATTACGATATAGACCTATATAATGTGCCCACCGAGAAGTAGGGGCCGACCCGCCAGGAATGTTGGAAAATACTACATCCGAGATATTAGGTTCCCTTAGGTTAGGATATATAAATTAATAGACGTATATAATGTCCGCACCGAGACGTACGGGAAGACATGAACGGGATTCTGTGAAACATTACCAGCGAGGGTCTAGGTGGGTTAGGTTAGGTTATATTACGTTATAGACGTATATAATGTTCCAACCGAGAAGTAGGGGCCGACCCACAGGAATGTTGGAAAATACTACATCCGAGATGTTAGGTTCCCTCAGGATAGGATATATAAAGTTATAGACGTATATGAGGTCCCCAAGGAAAAGTACGGACCGACACGACCGGGATTTTGTAAAACATTACCAGCGAGGGTCTAGATGGGTTAGGTTAGGTTATATTACGATATAAACGTATATAATGTGCCCACCGAGGAGTAGGAGCCGACCCGCCAGGAATGTTGGAAAATACTACATCCGAGATGTTAAGTTGCCTTAGGTTAGGATATATAAATTTATAGACGTATTTAATGTCCGCACCGAGACGTACGGGAAGACATGAACGGGATTATGTGAAACATTACCAGCGCGAGTCTAGGTGGGTTAGGTTAGGTTATATTACGTTATAGACGTATATAATGTTCCCACCGAGAAGTAGGGACCGACCCGCCAGGAATGTTGGAAAATACTACATCCGAGATGATAGGTTCACTTAGGTTAGGACATATAACGTTATAGACGTATATAATGTCCGCACCGAGACGTACGGGCCGACACGACCGGGATTTTGTAAAACATTACCAGCGAGGGTCTAGATGGGTTAGGTTAGGTTATATTACGATATAGACGTATATAATGTGCCCACCGAGAAGTAGGAGCCGACCCGCCAGGAATGTTGAAAAATACTACATCCGAGATGTTAGGTTCTCTTAGGTTAGGATATATAACGTTATAGACGTATATAATGTCCCCTCCGAGAAGTACGGGCAGACACGACCGGGATTTTGTAAAACATTACCAGCGATGTACTAGATGGGTTAGGTTAGGTTATATTACGATATAGACCTATATAATGTGCCCACCGAGAAGTAGGGGCCGACCCGCCAGGAATGTTGGAAAATACTACATCCGAGATATTAGGTTCCCTTAGGTTAGGATATATAAATTAATAGACGTATATAATGTCCGCACCGAGACGTACGGGAAGACATGAACGTGATTCTGTGAAACATTACCAGCGAGGGTCTAGGTGGGTTAGGTTAGGTTATATTACGATATAGACGTATATAATGTGCCCACCGAGAAGTAGGGGCCGACCCGCCAGGAATGTTGGAAAATACTACATCCGAGATGTTAAGCTGCCTTAGGATAGGATATATAAATTTATAGACGTATATAATGTCCGCAACGAGACGTACGGGAAGACATGAACGGGATTATGTGAAACATTACCAGCGAGGGTCTAGGTGGGTTAGGTTAGGTTATATTACATTATAGACGTATATAATGTTCCCACCGAGAAGTAGGGGCCGAACCGCCAGAAATGATGGAAAATTCTACATCCGAGATGTTAAGTTGCCTTAGGTTAGGATATATAACGTTATAGACGTATATAATGTCCGCACCGAGACGTACGGGACGACACGACCGGGATTCTGTAAAACATTCCCAGCTAGGGGCTAGATGTGTTAGGTTAGGTTATATTACGTTATAGACGTATATAATGATCCCACCGAGAAGTAGGGGCCGACCCGCCAGGAATGTTGGAAAATACTACATCCATGATGTTAGGTTCCCTCAGGTTAGGATATAAAAAGTTATAGACGTATACGAGGTCCCCACGGAAAAGTACGGGCCGACACGACCGGGATTTTGTAAAACATTACCAGCGAGTGTCTAGATGGGTTAGGTTAGGTTATATTACGATATAGACGTATATAATGTGCCCACCGAGAAGTAGGATCCGACCCGCCAGGAATGTTGGAAAATACTACATCCGTGATGTTAGGTTCTCTTAGGTTAGGAATTATAACGTTATAGACGTAAATAATGTCCGCACCGAGACGTACGGGAAGACATGAATGGGATTCTGTGAAACATTACCAGCGAGGGTCTAGGTGGGTTAGGTTAGGTTATATTACGATATAGACGTATATAATGTGCCCACCGAGTAGCAGGGGCCGATCCGCCAGGAATGTTGGAAACTACTACATCTGAGATATTAGGTTCCCTTAGGTTAGGATATATAAATTTATAGACGTATATAATGTCCGCACCGAGACGTACGGGAAGACATGGACGGGATTCTGTGAAACATTACCAGCGAGGGTCTAGGTGGGTTAGGTTAGGTTATATTACGATATAGACGTATATAATGTGCCCACCGAGAAGTAGGGGCCGACCCGCCAGGAATGTTGGAAAATACTACATCCGAGATGTTCGGTTCACTTAGGTTAGGATATATAAAGTTATAGACGTATATGAGGTCCCCACGGAAAAGTACGGGCCGACATGACCGGGATTTTGTAAAACATTACCAGCGAGGGTCTAGATGGGTTAGATTAGGTTATATTACGATATAGACGTATATAATGTGCCCACCTAGAAGTAGGGGCCGACCCGCCAGGAATGTTGGAAAATACTACATCCGAGATGTTAGGTTCTCTTAGGTTAGGGTATATAACGTTATAGACGTATATAATGTCTCCACCGAGAAGTACGGGCAGACACGACCGGGATTTTGTAAAACATTACCAGCGATTGTCTAGATGGGTTAGGTTAGGTTATATTACGATATAGACCTATATAATGTGCCCACCGAGAAGTAGGGGCCGACCCGCCAGGATTGTTGAAAAATACTACATCCGAGATGTTAGGTTCCCTTAGGTTAGGATATATAAATTTATAGACGTATATAATGTCCGCACCGAGACGTACGGGAAGACATGAACGGGATTCTGTGAAACATTACCAGCGAGGGTCTAGGTGGGTTAGGTTAGGTTATATTACGATATAGACGTATATAATGTGCCCACCGAGAAGTAGGGGCCGACCCGCCAGGAATGTTGGAAAATACTACATCCGAGATGTTAGGTTCTCTTAGGTTAGGGTATATAACGTAATAGACGTATATAATGTCTCCACCGAGAAGTACGGGCAGACACGACCGGGATTTTGTAAAACATTACCAGCGATTGTCTAGATGGGTTAGGTTAGGTTATATTACGATATAGACCTATATAATGATCCCACCGAGAAGTAGGGGCCGACCCGCCAGGAATGTTGGAAAATACAACATCCGAGATGTTAGGTTCCCTTAGGTTAGGATATATAACGTTATAGACGTATATAATGTCCTCACCGAGATATACGGGCCGACACGACCGGGATTTTGTAAAACATTACCAGCGTGGGTCTAGGTGGGTTAGGTTAGGTTATATTACGATATAGACGTATATAATGTGCCCGCCGAGAAGTAGGGGCCGACCCGCCAGGAATGTTGGAAAATACTACATCCGAGATGTTCAGTTGCCTTAGGTTAGGATATATAACGTTATAGACGTATATAATGTCCGCACCGGGACGTACGGGACGACACGACCGGGATTCTGTAAAACATTACCAGCGAGGGTCTAGATGGGTTAGGTTAGGTTATATTACGATATAGACGTATATAATGTTCCCACCGAGAAGTGGGGCCCACCAGCCAGGAATGTTGTGAAATACTACATCCGAGATGTTAGGTTCCCTTAGGTTAGGATATATAAAGTTATAGACGTATATGATGTCCCCACGGAGAAGTACGGGCCGACACGACCGGGATTTTGTAAAACATTACCAGCGAGGGTCTAGATGGGTTAGGTTAGGTTATATTACGATATAGACGTATATAATGTGCCCGCCGAGAAGTAGGGGCCGACCCGCCAGGAATGTTGAAAAATACTACATCCGAGATGTTAGGTTCCCTTAGGTTAGGATATATAAATTTATAGACGTATATAATGTCCGCACCGAGACGTACAGGAAGACATGAACGGGATTCTGTGAAACATTACCAGCTAGGGGCTAGATGTGTTACGTTAGATTATATTACGTTATAGACGTATATAATGATCCCACCGAGAATTGGCGCCGACCCGCCAGGAATGTTGTGAAATACTACATCCGAGATGTTAGGTTCCCTTAGGTTAGGATATATAAATTTATAGACGTATATAATATCCGCACCGAGATGTACGGGCCGACACGACCGGGATTTTGTAAAACATTACCAGCGAGGGTCTAGATGGGTTAGGTTAGGTTATATTACGATATAGACGGATATAATGTGCCCACCGAGAAGTAGGTGCCGACGCGCCAGGAATGCTGGAAAATACTACATCCGAGATATTAGGTTCCCTTAGGTTAGGATATATAAATTTATAGACGTATATAATGTCCGCACCGAGACGTACGGGAAGACATGAACGGGATTCTGTGAAACATTACCAGCGAGGGTCTAGGTGGGTTAGGTTAGGTTATATTACGATATAGACGTATATAATGTGCCCACCGAGAAGTAGGGGCCGACCCGCCAGGAATGTTGGAAAATACTACATCCGAGATGTTAGGTTTACTTAGGTTAGGATATATAAATTTATAGACGTATATAATGTCCGCACCGAGACGTACGGGAAGACATGAACGGGATTCTGTGAAACATTACCAGCGAGGGTCTAGATGGGTTAGGTTAGGTTATATTACGTTATAGACGTATATAAGGTTCCAACGGAGAAGTAGGGGCCGACCCGCCAGAAATTTTGGAAAATTCTACATCGAGATGTTAAGTTGCCTTAGGTTAGGATATATAACGTTATAGACGTATATAATGTCCGCACCGAGACGTACGGGACGACACGACCGGGATTCTGTAAAACATTCCCAGCTAGGGGCTAGATGTGTTAGGTTAGGTTATATTACGTTATAGACGTATATAATGATCCCACCGAGAATTGGCGCCGGCCCGCCAGGAATGTTGTGAAATACTATATCCGAGATGTTGGGTTCCCTTAGGATAGGATATATAAAGTTATAGACGTATATGAGGTCCCCACGGAGAAGTACGGGCCGACACGACCGGGATTTTGTAAAACATTACCAGCGAGGGTCTAGATGGGTTAGGTTAGGTTATATTACGATATAGACGTATATAATGTGCCCACGGAGAAGTAGGGGCCGACCCGCCAGGAATGTTGGAAAATACTACATCCGAGATGTTAGGTTCTCTTAGGTTAGGGTATATAACGTTATAGACGTATATAATGTCCTCACCGAGATGTACGGGAAGACATGAACGGGATTCTGTGAAACATTACCAGCTAGGGGCTAGATGTGTTACGTTAGGTTATATTACGTTATAGACGTATATAATGATCCCACCGAGAATTGGCGCCGACCCGCCAGGAATGTTGTGAAATACTACATCCGAGATGTTAGGTTCCCTTAGGTTAGGATATATAAATTTATAGACGTATATAATATCCGCACCGAGATGTACGGGCCGACACGTCCGGGATTTTGTAAAACATTACCAGCGAGGGTCTAGATGGGTTAGGTTAGGTTATATTACGATATAGACGTATATAATGTGCCCACCGAGAAGTAGGGGCCGACCCGCCAGGAATGTTGGAAAATACTACATCCGAGATGTTAGGTTCTCTTAGGTTAGGGTATATAACGTTATAGACGTATATAATGTGCCCACCGAGAAGTAGGGGCCGACCCGCCAGGAATGTTGGAAAATACTACATCCGAGATGTTAAGCTGCCTTAGGATAGGATATATAAATTTATAGACGTATATAATGTCCGCACCGAGACGTACGGGAAGACATGAACGGGATTATGTGAAACATTACCAGCGAGGGTCTAGGTGGGTTAGGTTAGGTTATATTACATTATAGACGTATATAATGTTCCCACCGAGAAGTAGGGGCCGAACCGCCAGAAATGATGGAAAATTCTACATCCGAGATGTTAAGTTGCCTTAGGTTAGGATATATAACGTTATAGACGTATATAATGTCCGCACCGAGACGTACGGGACGACACGACCGGGATTCTGTAAAACATTCCCAGCGTGGGTCTAGGTGGGTTAGGTTAGGTTATATTACGATATAGACGTATATAATGTGCCCGCCGAGAAGTAGGGGCCGACCCGCCAGGAATGTTGGAAAATACTACATCCGAGATGTTAGCTCTCTTAGGTTAGGGTATATAACGTTATAGACGTATATAATGTGCCCACCGAGAAGTAGGGGCCGACCCGCCAGGATTGTTGGAAAACACTACATCCGAGATGTTAGGTTCCCTCAGGTTAGGATATATAAAGTTATAGACGTATATGGGGTCCTCACGGAAAAGTGCGGGCCGACACGACCGGGATTTTGTAAAACATTCCCAGCGAGGGTCTTGATGGGTTAGGTTAGGTTATATTACGATATAGACCTATATAATGTGCCCACCGAGAAGTAGGGGCCGACCCGCCAGGAATGTTGGAAAATACTACATCCATGATGTTAGGTTCCCTCAGGTTAGGATATATAAAGTTATAGACGTATACGAGGTCCCCACGGAAAAGTACGGGCCGACACGACCGGGATTTTGTAAAACATTACCAGCGAGTGTCTAGATGGGTTAGGTTAGGTTATATTACGATATAGACGTATATAATGTGCCCACCGAGAAGTAGGATCCGACCCGCCAGGAATGTTGGAAAATACTACATCCGTGATGTTAGGTTCTCTTAGGTTAGGAATTATAACGTTATAGACGTAAATAATGTCCGCACCGAGACGTACGGGAAGACATGAATGGGATTCTGTGAAACATTACCAGCGAGGGTCTAGGTGGGTTAGGTTAGGTTATATTACGATATAGACGTATATAATGTGCCCACCGAGTAGCAGGGGCCGATCCGCCAGGAATGTTGGAAACTACTACATCTGAGATATTAGGTTCCCTTAGGTTAGGATATATAAATTTATAGACGTATATAATGTCCGCACCGAGACGTACGGGAAGACATGAACGGGATTCTGTGAAACATTACCAGCGAGGGTCTAGGTGGGTTAGGTTAGGTTATATTACGATATAGACGTATATAATGTGCCCACCGAGAAGTAGGGGCCGACCCGCCAGGAATGTTGGAAAATACTACATCCGAGATGTTCGGTTCACTTAGGTTAGGATATATAAAGTTATAGACGTATATGAGGTCCCCACGGAAAAGTACGGGCCGACACGACCGGGATTTTGTAAAACATTACCAGCGAGGGTCTAGATGGGTTAGGTTAGGTTATATTACGATATAGACGTATATAATGTGCCCACCTAGAAGTAGGGGCCGACCCGCCAGGAATGTTGGCAAATACTACATCCGAGATGTTAGGTTCTCTTAGGTTAGGGTATATAACGTTATAGACGTATATAATGTCTCCACCGAGAAGTACGGGCAGACACGACCGAGATTTTGTAAAACATTACCAGCGATTGTCTAGATGGGTTAGGTTAGGTTATATTACGATATAGACCTATATAATGTGCCCACCGAGAAGTAGGGGCCGACCCGCCAGGGTTGTTGAAAAATACTACATCCGAGATGTTAGGTTCCCTTAGGTTAGGATATATAAATTTATAGACGTATATAATGTCCGCACCGAGACGTACGGGAAGACATGAACGGGATTCTGTGAAACATTACCAGCGAGGGTCTTGGTGGGTTAGGTTAGGTTATATTACGATATAGACGTATATAATGTGCCCACCGAGAAGTAGGGGCCGACCCGCCAGGAATGTTGGAAAATACTACATCCGAGATGTTAGGTTTACTTAGGTTAGGATATATAACGTTATAGACGTATATAATGTCCGCACCGAGACGTACGGGCCGACACGACCGGGATTTTGTAAAACATTACCAGCGAGGGTCTGGATGGGTTAGGTTAGGTTATATTACGATATAGACGTATATAATGTGCCCACTGAGAAGTAGGGGCCGACCCGCCAGGAATGTTGGAAAATACTACATCCGAGATGTTAGGTTCCCTTAGGTTAGGATATATAAATTCATAGACGTATATAATGTCCGCACCGAGACGTACAGGAAGACATGAACGGGATTCTGTGAAACATTACCAGCGAGGGTCTAGGTGTGTTAGGTTAGGTTATATTACGTTATAGACGTATATAATGTTCCAACCGAGAAGTAGGGGCCGACCCGCCAGGAATGTTGGAAAATACTACATCCGAGATGTTAGGTTCCCTCAGGATAGGATATGTAACGTTATAGACGTATATAATGTCCCCTCCGAGAACTACGGGCAGACACGACCGGGATTTTGTAAAACATTACCAGCGATGGTCTAGATGGCTTAGGTTAGGTTATATTACGATATAGACCTATATAATGTGCCCACCGAGAAGTAGGGGCCGACCCGCCAGGAATGTTGGAAAATACTACATCCGAGATATTAGGTTCCCTTAGGTTAGGATATATAAATTAATAGACGTATATAATGTCCGCACCGAGACGTACGGGAAGACATGAACGGGATTCTGTGAAACATTACCAGCGAGGGTCTAGGTGGGTTAGGTTAGGTTATATTACGTTATAGACGTATATAATGTTCCAACCGAGAAGTAGGGGCCGACCCGCCAGGAATGTTGGAAAATACTACATCCGAGATGTTAGGTTCCCTCAGGATAGGATATATAAAGTTATAGACGTATATGAGGTCCCCAAGGAAAAGTACGGACCGACACGACCGGGATTTTGTAAAACATTACCAGCGAGGGTCTAGATGGGTTAGGTTAGGTTATATTACGATATAAACGTATATAATGTGCCCACCGAGGAGTAGGAGCCGACCCGCCAGGAATGTTGGAAAATACTACATCCGAGATGTTAAGTTGCCTTAGGTTAGGATATATAAATTTATAGACGTATTTAATGTCCGCACCGAGACGTACGGGAAGACATGAACGGGATTATGTGAAACATTACCAGCGCGAGTCTAGGTGGGTTAGGTTAGGTTATATTACGTTATAGACGTATATAATGTTCCCACCGAGAAGTAGGGACCGACCCGCCAGGAATGTTGGAAAATACTACATCCGAGATGATAGGTTCACTTAGGTTAGGACATATAACGTTATAGACGTATATAATGTCCGCACCGAGACGTACGGGCCGACACGACCGGGATTTTGTAAAACATTACCAGCGAGGGTCTAGATGGGTTAGGTTAGGTTATATTACGATATAGACGTATATAATGTGCCCACCGAGAAGTAGGAGCCGACCCGCCAGGAATGTTGAAAAATACTACATCCGAGATGTTAGGTTCTCTTAGGTTAGGATATATAACGTTATAGACGTATATAATGTCCCCTCCGAGAAGTACGGGCAGACACGACCGGGATTTTGTAAAACATTACCAGCGATGTACTAGATGGGTTAGGTTAGGTTATATTACGATATAGACCTATATAATGTGCCCACCGAGAAGTAGGGGCCGACCCGCCAGGAATGTTGGAAAATACTACATCCGAGATATTAGGTTCCCTTAGGTTAGGATATATAAATTAATAGACGTATATAATGTCCGCACCGAGACGTACGGGAAGACATGAACGTGATTCTGTGAAACATTACCAGCGAGGGTCTAGGTGGGTTAGGTTAGGTTATATTACGATATAGACGTATATAATGTGCCCACCGAGAAGTAGGGGCCGACCCGCCAGGAATGTTGGAAAATACTACATCCGAGATGTTAAGCTGCCTTAGGATAGGATATATAAATTTATAGACGTATATAATGTCCGCAACGAGACGTACGGGAAGACATGAACGGGATTATGTGAAACATTACCAGCGAGGGTCTAGGTGGGTTAGGTTAGGTTATATTACATTATAGACGTATATAATGTTCCCACCGAGAAGTAGGGGCCGAACCGCCAGAAATGATGGAAAATTCTACATCCGAGATGTTAAGTTGCCTTAGGTTAGGATATATAACGTTATAGACGTATATAATGTCCGCACCGAGACGTACGGGACGACACGACCGGGATTCTGTAAAACATTCCCAGCTAGGGGCTAGATGTGTTAGGTTAGGTTATATTACGTTATAGACGTATATAATGATCCCACCGAGAAGTAGGGGCCGACCCGCCAGGAATGTTGGAAAATACTACATCCATGATGTTAGGTTCCCTCAGGTTAGGATATAAAAAGTTATAGACGTATACGAGGTCCCCACGGAAAAGTACGGGCCGACACGACCGGGATTTTGTAAAACATTACCAGCGAGTGTCTAGATGGGTTAGGTTAGGTTATATTACGATATAGACGTATATAATGTGCCCACCGAGAAGTAGGATCCGACCCGCCAGGAATGTTGGAAAATACTACATCCGTGATGTTAGGTTCTCTTAGGTTAGGAATTATAACGTTATAGACGTAAATAATGTCCGCACCGAGACGTACGGGAAGACATGAATGGGATTCTGTGAAACATTACCAGCGAGGGTCTAGGTGGGTTAGGTTAGGTTATATTACGATATAGACGTATATAATGTGCCCACCGAGTAGCAGGGGCCGATCCGCCAGGAATGTTGGAAACTACTACATCTGAGATATTAGGTTCCCTTAGGTTAGGATATATAAATTTATAGACGTATATAATGTCCGCACCGAGACGTACGGGAAGACATGGACGGGATTCTGTGAAACATTACCAGCGAGGGTCTAGGTGGGTTAGGTTAGGTTATATTACGATATAGACGTATATAATGTGCCCACCGAGAAGTAGGGGCCGACCCGCCAGGAATGTTGGAAAATACTACATCCGAGATGTTCGGTTCACTTAGGTTAGGATATATAAAGTTATAGACGTATATGAGGTCCCCACGGAAAAGTACGGGCCGACATGACCGGGATTTTGTAAAACATTACCAGCGAGGGTCTAGATGGGTTAGATTAGGTTATATTACGATATAGACGTATATAATGTGCCCACCTAGAAGTAGGGGCCGACCCGCCAGGAATGTTGGAAAATACTACATCCGAGATGTTAGGTTCTCTTAGGTTAGGGTATATAACGTTATAGACGTATATAATGTCTCCACCGAGAAGTACGGGCAGACACGACCGGGATTTTGTAAAACATTACCAGCGATTGTCTAGATGGGTTAGGTTAGGTTATATTACGATATAGACCTATATAATGTGCCCACCGAGAAGTAGGGGCCGACCCGCCAGGATTGTTGAAAAATACTACATCCGAGATGTTAGGTTCCCTTAGGTTAGGATATATAAATTTATAGACGTATATAATGTCCGCACCGAGACGTACGGGAAGACATGAACGGGATTCTGTGAAACATTACCAGCGAGGGTCTAGGTGGGTTAGGTTAGGTTATATTACGATATAGACGTATATAATGTGCCCACCGAGAAGTAGGGGCCGACCCGCCAGGAATGTTGGAAAATACTACATCCGAGATGTTAGGTTCTCTTAGGTTAGGGTATATAACGTAATAGACGTATATAATGTCTCCACCGAGAAGTACGGGCAGACACGACCGGGATTTTGTAAAACATTACCAGCGATTGTCTAGATGGGTTAGGTTAGGTTATATTACGATATAGACCTATATAATGATCCCACCGAGAAGTAGGGGCCGACCCGCCAGGAATGTTGGAAAATACAACATTCGAGATGTTAGGTTCCCTTAGGTTAGGATATATAACGTTATAGACGTATATAATGTCCTCACCGAGATATACGGGCCGACACGACCGGGATTTTGTAAAACATTACCAGCGTGGGTCTAGGTGGGTTAGGTTAGGTTATATTACGATATAGACGTATATAATGTGCCCGCCGAGAAGTAGGGGCCGACCCGCCAGGAATGTTGGAAAATACTACATCCGAGATGTTCAGTTGCCTTAGGTTAGGATATATAACGTTATAGACGTATATAATGTCCGCACCGGGACGTACGGGACGACACGACCGGGATTCTGTAAAACATTACCAGCGAGGGTCTAGATGGGTTAGGTTAGGTTATATTACGATATAGACGTATATAATGTTCCCACCGAGAAGTGGGGCCCACCAGCCAGGAATGTTGTGAAATACTACATCCGAGATGTTAGGTTCCCTTAGGTTAGGATATATAAAGTTATAGACGTATATGATGTCCCCACGGAGAAGTACGGGCCGACACGACCGGGATTTTGTAAAACATTACCAGCGAGGGTCTAGATGGGTTAGGTTAGGTTATATTACGATATAGACGTATATAATGTGCCCGCCGAGAAGTAGGGGCCGACCCGCCAGGAATGTTGAAAAATACTACATCCGAGATGTTAGGTTCCCTTAGGTTAGGATATATAAATTTATAGACGTATATAATGTCCGCACCGAGACGTACAGGAAGACATGAACGGGATTCTGTGAAACATTACCAGCTAGGGGCTAGATGTGTTACGTTAGATTATATTACGTTATAGACGTATATAATGATCCCACCGAGAATTGGCGCCGACCCGCCAGGAATGTTGTGAAATACTACATCCGAGATGTTAGGTTCCCTTAGGTTAGGATATATAAATTTATAGACGTATATAATATCCGCACCGAGATGTACGGGCCGACACGACCGGGATTTTGTAAAACATTACCAGCGAGGGTCTAGATGGGTTAGGTTAGGTTATATTACGATATAGACGGATATAATGTGCCCACCGAGAAGTAGGTGCCGACGCGCCAGGAATGCTGGAAAATACTACATCCGAGATATTAGGTTCCCTTAGGTTAGGATATATAAATTTATAGACGTATATAATGTCCGCACCGAGACGTACGGGAAGACATGAACGGGATTCTGTGAAACATTACCAGCGAGGGTCTAGGTGGGTTAGGTTAGGTTATATTACGATATAGACGTATATAATGTGCCCACCGAGAAGTAGGGGCCGACCCGCCAGGAATGTTGGAAAATACTACATCCGAGATGTTAGGTTTACTTAGGTTAGGATATATAAATTTATAGACGTATATAATGTCCGCACCGAGACGTACGGGAAGACATGAACGGGATTCTGTGAAACATTACCAGCGAGGGTCTAGATGGGTTAGGTTAGGTTATATTACGTTATAGACGTATATAAGGTTCCAACGGAGAAGTAGGGGCCGACCCGCCAGAAATTTTGGAAAATTCTACATCGAGATGTTAAGTTGCCTTAGGTTAGGATATATAACGTTATAGACGTATATAATGTCCGCACCGAGACGTACGGGACGACACGACCGGGATTCTGTAAAACATTCCCAGCTAGGGGCTAGATGTGTTAGGTTAGGTTATATTACGTTATAGACGTATATAATGATCCCACCGAGAATTGGCGCCGGCCCGCCAGGAATGTTGTGAAATACTATATCCGAGATGTTGGGTTCCCTTAGGATAGGATATATAAAGTTATAGACGTATATGAGGTCCCCACGGAGAAGTACGGGCCGACACGACCGGGATTTTGTAAAACATTACCAGCGAGGGTCTAGATGGGTTAGGTTAGGTTATATTACGATATAGACGTATATAATGTGCCCACGGAGAAGTAGGGGCCGACCCGCCAGGAATGTTGGAAAATACTACATCCGAGATGTTAGGTTCTCTTAGGTTAGGGTATATAACGTTATAGACGTATATAATGTCCTCACCGAGATGTACGGGAAGACATGAACGGGATTCTGTGAAACATTACCAGCTAGGGGCTAGATGTGTTACGTTAGGTTATATTACGTTATAGACGTATATAATGATCCCACCGAGAATTGGCGCCGACCCGCCAGGAATGTTGTGAAATACTACATCCGAGATGTTAGGTTCCCTTAGGTTAGGATATATAAATTTATAGACGTATATAATATCCGCACCGAGATGTACGGGCCGACACGTCCGGGATTTTGTAAAACATTACCAGCGAGGGTCTAGATGGGTTAGGTTAGGTTATATTACGATATAGACGTATATAATGTGCCCACCGAGAAGTAGGGGCCGACCCGCCAGGAATGTTGGAAAATACTACATCCGAGATGTTAGGTTCTCTTAGGTTAGGGTATATAACGTTATAGACGTATATAATGTGCCCACCGAGAAGTAGGGGCCGACCCGCCAGGAATGTTGGAAAATACTACATCCGAGATGTTAAGCTGCCTTAGGATAGGATATATAAATTTATAGACGTATATAATGTCCGCACCGAGACGTACGGGAAGACATGAACGGGATTATGTGAAACATTACCAGCGAGGGTCTAGGTGGGTTAGGTTAGGTTATATTACATTATAGACGTATATAATGTTCCCACCGAGAAGTAGGGGCCGAACCGCCAGAAATGATGGAAAATTCTACATCCGAGATGTTAAGTTGCCTTAGGTTAGGATATATAACGTTATAGACGTATATAATGTCCGCACCGAGACGTACGGGACGACACGACCGGGATTCTGTAAAACATTCCCAGCGTGGGTCTAGGTGGGTTAGGTTAGGTTATATTACGATATAGACGTATATAATGTGCCCGCCGAGAAGTAGGGGCCGACCCGCCAGGAATGTTGGAAAATACTACATCCGAGATGTTAGCTCTCTTAGGTTAGGGTATATAACGTTATAGACGTATATAATGTGCCCACCGAGAAGTAGGGGCCGACCCGCCAGGATTGTTGGAAAACACTACATCCGAGATGTTAGGTTCCCTCAGGTTAGGATATATAAAGTTATAGACGTATATGGGGTCCTCACGGAAAAGTGCGGGCCGACACGACCGGGATTTTGTAAAACATTCCCAGCGAGGGTCTTGATGGGTTAGGTTAGGTTATATTACGATATAGACCTATATAATGTGCCCACCGAGAAGTAGGGGCCGACCCGCCAGGAATGTTGGAAAATACTACATCCGAGATGTTAGGTTCCCTCAGGTTAGGATATATAAAGTTATAGACGTATACGAGGTCCCCACGGAAAAGTACGGGCCGACACGACCGGGATTTTGTAAAACATTACCAGCGAGTGTCTAGATGGGTTAGGTTAGGTTATATTACGATATAGACGTATATAATGTGCCCACCGAGAAGTAGGATCCGACCCGCCAGGAATGTTGGAAAATACTACATCCGTGATGTTAGGTTCTCTTAGGTTAGGATATATAACGTTATAGACGTAAATAATGTCCGCACCGAGACGTACGGGAAGACATGAATGGGATTCTGTGAAACATTACCAGCGAGAGTCTAGGTGGGTTAGGTTAGGTTATATTACGATATAGACGTATATAATGTGCCCACCGAGAAGCAGGGGCGAATCCGCCAGGAATGTTGGAAACTACTACATCTGAGATATTAGGTTCCCTTAGGTTAGGATATATAAATTTATAGACGTATATAATGTCCGCACCGAGACGTACGGGAAGACATGAACGGGATTCTGTGAAACATTACCAGCGAGGGTCTAGGTGGGTTAGGTTAGGTTATATTACGATATAGACGTATATAATGTGCCCACCGAGAAGTAGGGTCCGACCCGCCAGGAATGTTGGAAAATACTACATCCGAGATGTTCGGTTCACTTAGGTTAGGATATATAAAGTTATAGACGTATATGAGGTCCCCACGGAAAAGTACGGGCCGACACGACCGGGATTGTGTAAAACATTACCAGCGAGGGTCTAGATGGGTTAGGTTAGGTTATATTACGATATAGACGTATATAATGTGCCCACCTAGAAGTAGGGGCCGACCCGCCAGGAATGTTGGAAAATACTACATCCGAGATGTTAGGTTCTCTTAGGTTAGGGTATATAACGTTATAGACGTATATAATGTCTCCACCGAGACGTACGGGAAGACATGAACGGGATTCTGTGAAACATTACCAGCGAGGGTCTAGGTGGGTTAGGTTAGGTTATATTACGATATAGACGTATATAATGTGCCCACCGAGAAGTAGGGGCCGACCCGCCAGGAATGTTGGAAAATACTACATCCGAGATGTTAGGTTCACTTAGGTTAGGATATATAACGTTATAGACGTATATAATGTCCTCACCGAGATGTACGGGCCGACACGACCGGGATTTTGTAAAACATTACCAGCGAGGGTCTAGATGGGTTAGGTTAGGTTATATTACGATATAGACGGATATAATGTGCCCACCGAGATGTAGGTGCCGACCCGCCAGGAATGTTGGAAAATACTACATCCGAGATATTAGGTTCCCTTAGGATAGGATATATAAAGTTATAGACGTATATGAGGTCCCCACGGAGAAGTACGGGCAGACACGACCGGGATTTTGTATAACATTACCAGCGAGGGTCTAGATGGGTTAGGTTAGGTTATATTACGACATAGACGTATATAATGTGCCCGCCGAGAAGTAGGGGCCGACCCGCCAGGAATGTTGAAAAATACTACATCCGAGATGTTAGGTTCCCTTAGGTTAGGATATATAAATTTATAGACGTATATAATGTCCGCACCGAGACGTACAGGAAGACATGAACGGGATTTTGTGAAACATTACCAGCTAGGGGCTAGATGTGTTACGTTAGGTTATATTACGTTATAGACGTATATAATGATTCCACCGAGAATTGGCGCCGACCCGCCAGGAATGTTGTGAAATACTACATCCGAGATGTTAGGTTCCCTTAGGTTAGGATATATAAATTTATAGACGTATATAATATCCGCATCGAGATGTACGGGCCGACACGACCGGGATTTTGTAAAACATTACCAGCGAGGGTCTAGATGGGTTAGGTTAGGTTATATTACGATATAGACGTATATAATGTGCCCACCGAGAAGTAGGGGCCGACCCGCCAGGAATGTTGGAAAATACTACATCCGAGATGTTAGGTTCTCTTAGGTTAGGGTATATAACGTTATAGACGTATATAATGTGCCCACCGAGAAGTAGGGGCCGACCCGCCAGGATTGTTGGAAAACACTACATCCGAGATGTTAGGTTCCCTCAGGTTAGGATATATAAAGTTATAGACGTATATGGGGTCCCCACGGAAAAGTGCGGGCCGACACGACCGGGATTTTGTAAAACATTCCCAGCGAGGGTCTAGATGGGTTAGGTTAGGTTATATTACGATATAGACCTATATAATGTGCCCACCGAGAAGTAGGGGCCGACCCGCCAGGTATGTTGAAAAATACTACATCCGAGATGTTAGGTTCCCTTAGGTTAGGATATATAAATTTATAGACGTATATAATGTCCGCACCGAGACGTCCGGGAAGACATGAACGGGATTCTGTGAAACATTACCAGCGAGGGTCTAGGTGGGTTAGGTTAGGTTATATTACGTTATAGACGTATATAATGTTCCCACCGAGAAGTAGGGGCCGACCCGCCAGGAATGTTGGAAAATACTACATCCGAGATGTTAAGCTGCCTTAGGTTAGGATATATAAATTTATAGACGTATATAATGTCCGCACCGAGACGTACGGGAAGACATGAACGGGATTATGTGAAACATTACCAGCGAGGGTCTAGGTGGGTTAGGTTAGGTTATATTACATTATAGACGTATATAATGTTCCCACCGAGAAGTAGGGGCCGAACCGCCAGAAATGATGGAAAATTCTACATCCGAGATGTTAAGTTGCCTTAGGTTAGGATATATAACGTTATAGACGTACATAATGTCCGCACCGAGACGTACGGGACGACACGACCGAGATTCTGTAAAACATTCCCAGCTAGGGGTTAGATGTGTTAGGTTAGGTTATATTACGTTATAGACGTATATAATGATCCCACCGAGAAGTAGGGGTCGACCCGCCAGGAATGTTGGAAAATACTACATCCGAGATGTTAGGTTCCCTCAGGTTAGGATATATAAAGTTATAGACGTATACGAGGTCCCCACGGAAAAGTACGGGCAACACGACCGGGATTTTGTAAAACATTACCAGCGAGTGTCTAGATGGGTTAGGTTAGGTTATATTACGATATAGACGTATATAATGTGCCCACCGAGAAGTAGGATCCGACCCGCCAGGAATGTTGGAAAATACTACATCCGAGATGTTAGGTTCCCTCAGGTTAGGATATATAACGTTATAGACGTATATAATGTCCGCACCGAGACGTCCGGGACGAACACGAACGGGATTCTGTAAAACATTCCCAGCTAGGGGCTAGATGTGTTACGTTAGGTTATATTACGTTATAGACGTATATAATGATCCCACCGAGAATTGGCGCCGAACCGCCAGGAATGTTGTGAAATACTACATCCGAGATGTTAGGTTCTCTTAGGTTAGGATATATAACGTTATAGACGTATATAATGTCCCCACCGAGAAGTACGGGCAGACACGACCGGGATTTTGTAAAACATTACAAGCGGTGGTCTAGATGGGTTAGGTTAGGTTATAGTACGATATAGACGTATATAATGTGCCCACCGAGAAGCAGGGGCCGACCCGCCAGGATTGTTGGAAAATACTACATCCGAGATGTTAGGTTCCCTCAGGTTAGGATATATAACGTTATAGACGTATATAATGTCCGCACCGAGACGTACGGCACGACACGAACGGGATTCTGTAAAACATTCCCAGCTAGGGGCTAGATGTGTTACGTTATGTTATATTACGTTATAGACGTATATAATGATCCTACGGAGAATTGGCGCCGACCCGCCAGGAATGTTGTGAAATACTACATTCGAGATGTTAGGTTCCCTTAGGTTAGGATATATAAATTTATAGACGTATATAATGTCCGCACCGAGGCGTACGGGAAGACATGAATGGGATTCTGTGAAACATTACCAGTGAGGGGCTAGGTGGGTTAGGTTAGGTTATATTACGATATAGACGTATATAATGTGCCCACCGAGAAGTAGGGGCCGACCCGCCAGGAATGTTGGAAAATACTACATCCGAGATGTTAAGCTGCCTTAGGATAGGATATATAAATTTATAGACGTATATAATGTCCGCACCGGGACGTACGGGAAGACATGAACGGGATTATGTGAAACATTACCAGCGAGGGTCTAGATGGGTTAGGTCAGGTTATATTACGATATAGACGTATATAATGTGCCCACCGAGAAGTAGGGGCCGACCCGCCAGGATTGTTGGAAAATACTACATCCGAGATGTTAGGTTCCCCCAGGTTAGGATATATAACGTTATAGACGTATATAATGTCCGCACCGAGACGTACGGGACGACACGAACGGGATTCTTTAAAACATTCCCAGCTAGGGTCTAGATGTGTTACGTTAGGTTATATTACGTTATAGACGTATATAATGATCCCACTGAGAATTGGCGCCGACCCGCCAGGAATGTTGTGAAATACTACATTCGAGATGTTAGGTTCCCTCACGTTAGGATATATAAAGTTATAGACGTATATGAGGTCCCCACGGAAAAGTACGGGCCGACATGAATGGGATTCTGTGAAACATTACCAGCGAGGGTCTAGGTGGGTTAGGTTAGGTTATATTACGATATAGACGTATATAATGTGCCCACCGAGAAGTAGGGGCCGACCCGCCAGGAATGTTGGAAAATACTACATCCGAGATGTTAGGTTCCCTTAGGTTAGGTTATATAACGTTATAGACGTATATAATGTCCGCACCGAGACGTTCGGGACGACACGAACGGGATTCTGTAAAACATTCCCAGCTAGGGGCTAGATGTGTTACGTTAGGTTATATTACGTTATAGACGTATATAATGATCCCACCGAGAAGTGGCGCCGACCCGCCAGGAATGTTGTGAAATACTACATCCGAGATGTTAGGTTCCCTTAGGTTAGGATATATAACGTTATAGACGTATATAATGTCCTCACCCAGATGTACGGGCCGACACGACCGGGATTTTGAAAAACATTACCAGCGAGGGTCTAGATGGGTTAGGTTAGGTTATATTACGATATAGACGTATATAATGTGCCCACCGAGAAGTAGGGGCCGACCCGCCAGGAATGTTGGAAAATACTACATCCGAGATGTTAGGTTCACTTAGGTTAGGATATATAACGTTATAGACGTATATAATGTCCTCCCCGAGATGTACGGTCCGACACGACCGGGATTTTGTAAAACATTACCAGCGAGGGTATAGATGGGTTAGGTCAGGTTATATTACGATATAGACGTATATAATGTGCCCACCGAGAAGTAGGGGCCGACCCGCCAGGAATGTTGGAAAATACTACATTCGAGATGTTAGGTCTCCTCAGGTTAGGATATATAAAGTTATAGACGTATATGAGGTCCCCACGGAAAAGTACGGGCCGACACGACCGGGATTTTGTAAACCATTACCAGCGAGGGTCTAGATAGGTTAGGTTAGGTTATATTACGATATAGACGTATATAATGTGCCCACCTAGAAGTAGGGGCCGACCCGCCAGGAATGTTGGAAAATACTACATCCGAGATGTTAGGTTCTCTTAGGTTAGGGTATATAACGTTATAGACGTATATAATGTCCCCACCGAGAAGTACGGGCAGACACGACCGGGATTTTGTAAAACATTACCAGCGAGGGTCTAGGTGGGTTAGGTTAGGTTATATTACGATATAGACGTATATAATGTGCCCACCGAGATGTAGGGGCCGACCCGCCAGGAATGTTGGAAAATACTACATCCGAGATGTTAGGTTCACTTAGGTTAGGATATATAACGTTATAGACGTATATAATGTCCTCACCGAAATGTACGGCCCGACACGACAGGGATTTTGTAAAACATTACCAGCGAGGGTCTAGATGGGTTAAGTTAGGTTATATTACGATATAGACGTATATAGTGTGCCCACGGAGAAGTAGGGGCCGACCCGCCAGGAATGTTGGAAAATACTACATCCGAGATATTAGGATCCCTTAGGTTAGGATATATAACTTTATAGACGTATATAATTTCCGCACCGAGACGTACGGGAAGACATGAACGGGATTCTGTGAAACATTACCAGCGAGGGTCTAGGTGGGTTAGGTTAGGTTATATTACGATATAGACGTATATAATGTGCCTACCGAGAAGTAGGGGCCGACCCGACAGGAATGTTGGAAAATACTACATCCGAGATGTTAGGTTCACTTAGGGTAGGATATATAACGTTATAGACGTATATAATGTCCTCACCGAGATGTACGGTCCGACACGACCGGGATTTTGTAAAACATTACCAGCGAGGGTCTAGATGGGTTAGTTCAGGTTATATTACAATATAGACGTATATAATGTGCCCACCGAGAAGTAGGGGCCGACCCGCCAGGAATGTTGGAAAATACTACATCCGAGATGTTAGGTTCCCTTAGGTTAGGATATATAACGTTATAGACGTATATAATGTCCGCACTGAGACGTTCGGGACGACACGAACGGGATTCTGTAAAACATTCCCAGCTAGGGGCTAGATGTGTTACGTTAGGTTATATTACGTTATAGACGTATATAATGATCCCACCGAGAAGTGGCGCCGACCCGCCAGGAATGTTGTGAAATACTACATCCGAGATGTTAGGTTCCCTTAGGTTAGGATATATAACGTTACAGACGTATATAATGTCCTCACCCAGATGTACGGGCCGACACGACCGGGATTTTGTAAAACATTACCAGCGAGTGTCTAGATGGGTTAGGTTAGGTTATATTACGATATAGACGTATATAATGTGCCCACCGAGATGTAGGGGCCGACCCGCCAGGAATGTTGGAAAATACTACATCCGAGATGTTAGGTTCACTTAGGTTAGGATATATAACGTTATAGACGTATATAATGTCCTCACCGAGATGTACGGTCCGACACGACCGGGATTTTGTAAAACATTACCAGCGAGGGTCTAGATGGGTTAGGTCAGGTTATATTACGATATAGACGTATATAATGTGCCCACCGAGAAGTAGGGGCCGACCCGCCAGGAATGTTGGAAAATACTACATCCGAGATGTTAGGTTCTCTTAGGTTAGGGTATATAACGTTATAGACGTATATAATGTCCCGACCGAGAAGTACGGGCAGACATGAACGGGATTCTGTGAAACATTACCAGCGAGGGTCTAGGTGGGTTAGGTTAGGTTATATTACGTTATAGACGTATATAATGTTCCCACCGAGAATTAGGGGCCGACCCGCCAGAAATGTTGGAAAATTCTACATCCGAGATGTTAGGTTGCTTTAGGTTAGGATATATAACGTTATAGACGTATATAATGTCCTCACCGAGATGTACGGGCCGACACGAGCGGGATTTTGTAAAACATTACCAGCGAGGGTCTAGATGGGTTAGGTTAGGTTATATTACGATATAGACGTATATAATGTGCCCACCGAGAAGTAGGAGCCGACCCGCCAGGAATGTTGGAAAATACTACATCCGAGATGTTAAGCTGCCTTAGGTTAGGATATATAACGTTATAGACGTATATAATGTCCGCACCGAGACGTACGGGACGACACGACCGGGATTCTGTAAAACATTCCCAGCTAGGGGCTAGATGTGTTAGGTTAGGTTATATTACGTTATAGACGTATATAATGATCCCACCGAGAAGTAGGGGCCGACCCGCCAGGAATGTTGGAAAATACTACATCCGAGATGTTAGGTTCCCTCAGGTTAGGATATATAAAGTTATAGACGTATATGAGGTCCCCACGGAAAAGTACGGTCCGACACGACCGGGATTTTGTAAAACATTACCAGCGAGGGTCTAGATGGGTTAGGTCAGGTTATATTACGATATAGACGTATATAATGTGCCCACCGAGAAGTAGGGGCCGACCCGCCAGGGATGTTGGAAAATACTACATCCGAGATGTTAGGTTCCCTTAGGTTAGGATATATAACGTTATAGACGTATATAATGTCCTCACCGAGATGTACGGGCCGACACGACCGGGATTTTGTAAAACATTACCAGCGAGGGTCTAGATGGGTTAGGTTAGGTTATATTACGATATAGACGTATATAATGTGCCCACCCAGAAGTAGGGGCCCACCCGCCAGAAATGTTGGAAAATTCTACATCCGAGATGTTAAGTTGCCTTAGGTCAGGATATATAACGTTATAGACGTATATAATATCCGCACCGAGACGTACGGGACGACACGAACGGGATTCTGTAAAACATTCCCAGCTAGGGGCTAGATGTGTTACGTTAGGTTATATTACGTTATAGACGTATATAATGATCCCACCGAGAAGTGGCGCCGACCCGCCAGGAATGTTGTGAAATACTACAACCGAGATGTTAGGTTCCCTTAGGTTAGGATATATAACGTTATAGACGTATATAATGTCCTCACCGAGATGTACGGGCCGGCACGACCGGGATTTTGTAAAACATTACCAACGAGGGTCTAGATGGGTTAGGTTAGGTTATATTACGATATAGACGTATATAATGTGCCCACCGAGAAGTAGGGGCCGACCCGCCAGGGATGTTGGAAAATACTACATCCGAGATGTTAGGTTCCCTTAGGTTAGGATATATAACGTTATAGACGTATATAATGTCCTCACCGAGATGTACGGTCCGACACGACCGGGATTTTGTAAAACATTACCAGCGATGGTCTAGATGGGTTCGGTTAGGTTATATTACGATATAGACGTATGTAATGTGCCCACCGAGAATTAGGGGCCGACCCGCCAGGAATATTGGAAAATTCTACATCCGAGATGTTAGGTTGCCTTAGGTTAGGATATATAACGTTATAGACGTATATAATGTCCTCACCGAGATGTACGGGCCGACACGACAGGGATTTTTAAAACATTACCAGCGAGGGTCTAGATGGGTTAGGTTAGGTTATATTACGATATAGACGTATATAATGTGCCCACGGAGAAGTAGGGGCCGACCCGCCAGGAATGTTGGAAAATACTACATCCGAGATGTTAGGTTCTCTTAGGTTAGGGTATATAACGTTGTAGACGTATATAATGTCCTCACCGAGATGTACGGGAAGACATGAACGGGATTCTGTGAAGCATTACCAGCGAGGGTCTAGGTCGGTTAGCTTAGGTTATATTACGATATAGACGTATATAATGTGCCCACCGAGAAGTTGGGGCCGACCCGCCAGGAATGTTGGAAAATACTACATCCGAGATGTTAGGTTCTCTTAGGTTAGGGTATATAACGTTATAGACGTATATAATGTCCCCACCGAGAAGTACGGGACGACACGACCGGGATTCTGTAAAACATTCCCAGCTAGGGGCTAGATGTGTTAGGTTAGGTTATATTACGTTATAGACGTATATAATGATCCCACCGAGAAGTAGGGGCCGACCCGCCAGGAATGTTGGAAAATACTACATCCGAGATGTTAGGTTCCCTCAGGTTAGGATATATAAAGTTATAGACGTATATGAGGTCCCCACGGAAAAGTACGGTCCGACACGACCGGGATTTTGTAAAACATTACCAGCGAGGGTCTAGATGGGTTAGGTCAGGTTATATTACGATATAGACGTATATAATGTGCCCACCGAGAAGTAGGAGCCGACCCGCCAGGAATGTTGGAAAATACTACATCCGAGATGTTAAGCTGCCTTAGGTTAGGATATATAAATTTATAGACGTATATAATGTCCGCACCGAGACGTACGGGAAGACATGAACGGGATTTTGTAAAACATTACCAGCGAGGGTCTAGATGGGTTCGGTTAGGTTATATTACGATATAGACGTATGTAATGTGCCCACCGAGAAGTATGGGCCGATCCGCCAGGTATGTTGAAAAATACTACATCCGAGATGTTAGGTTCCCTTAGGTTAGGATATATAAATTTATAGACGTATATAATGTCCGCACCGAGACGTCCGGGAAGACATGAACGGGATTCTGTGAAACATTACCAGCGAGGGTCTAGGTGGGTTAGGTTAGGTTATATTACGTTATAGACGTATATAATGTTCCCACCGAGAATTAGGGGCCGACCCGCCAGAAATGTTGGAAAATACTACATCCGAGATGTTAGGTTCCCTCAGGTTAGGATATATAACGTTATAGACGTATATAATGTCCGCACCGGGACGTACGGGACGACACGAACGGGATTCATTAAAACATTCCCAGCGAGGGGCTAGATGTGTTACGTTAGGTTATATTACGTTATAGACGTATATAATGATCCCACCGAGAATTGGCGCCGACCCGCCAGGAATGTTGTGAAATACTACATCCGAGATGTTAGGTTCCCTTAGGTTAGGATATATAAATTTATAGACGTATATAATGTCCGCACCGAGACGTACGGGAAGACATGATTGGGATTTTGTGAAACATTACCAGCGAGGGTCTAGGTGGGTTAGGTTAGGTTATATTACGATATAGACGTATATAATGTGCCCACCGAGAAGTAGGGGCCGACCCGCCAGAAATGTTGGAAAATACTACATCCGAGATGTTAGGTTCCCTTAGGTTAGGATATATAACGTTATAGACGTATATAATGTCCTCACCGAGATGTACGGGCCGACACGACCGGGATTTTTAAAACATTACCAGCGAGGGTCTAGATGGGTTAGGTTAGGTTATATTACGATATAGACGTATATAATGTGCCCACGGAGAAGTAGGGGCCGACCCGCCAGGAATGTTGGAAAATACTACATCCGAGATGTTAGGTTCTCTCAGGTTAGGGTATATAACGTTATAGACGTATATAATGTCCGCACTGAGACGTTCGGGACGGCACGAACGGGATTCTGTAAAACATTCCCAGCTAGGGGCTAGATGTGTTACGTTAGGTTATATTATATTATAGACATTTATAATGATCCCACCGAGAATTGGCGCCGACCCGCCAGGAATGTTGTGAAATACTACATCCGAGATGTTAGGTTCCCTTAGGTTAGGATATATAACGTTATAGACGTATATAATGTCCTCACCGAGATGTACGGTCCGACACGACCGGGATTTTGTAAAACATTACCAGCGAGGGTCTAGATGGGTTAGGTTAGGTTATATTACGATATACACGTATATAATGTGACCACCGAGAAGTAGGAGCCGACCCGCCAGGAATGTTGGAAAATACTACATCCGAGATGTTAAGCTGCCTTAGGTTAGGATATATAAATTTATAGACGTATATAATGTCCGCACCGAGACGTACGGGAAGACATGAACGGGATTTTGTAAAACATTACCAGCGAGGTTCTAGATGGGTTCGGTTAGGTTATATTACGATATAGACGTATGTAATGTGCCCACCGAGAAGTATGGGCCGACCCGCCAGGTATGTTGAAAAATACTACATCCGAGATGTTAGGTTCCCTTAGGTTAGGATATATAAATTTATAGACGTATATAATGTCCGCACCGAGACGTCCGGGAAGACATGAACGGGATTCTGTGAAACATTACCAGCGAGGGTCTAGGTGGGTTAGGTTAGGTTATATTACGTTATAGACGTATATAATGTTCCCACCGAGAATTAGGGGCCGACCCGCCAGAAATGTTGGAAAATACTACATCCGAGATGTTAGGTTCCCTCAGGTTAGGATATATAACGTTATAGACGTATATGAGGTCCCCACGGAAAAGTACGGTCCGACACGACCGGGATTTTGTAAAACATTACCAGCGAGGGTCTAGATGGGTTAGGTCAGGTTATATTACGATATAGACGTATATAATGTGCCCACCGAGAAGTAGGGCCCGACCCGCCAGGATTGTTGGAAAATACTACATCCGAGATGTTAGGTTCCCTCAGGTTAGGATATATAACGTTATAGACGTATATAATGTCCGCACCGAGACGTACGGGACGTCACGAACGGGATTCTGTAAAACATTCCCAGCTAGGGGCTATATGTGTTACGTTAGGTTATATTACGTTATAGACGTATATAATGATCCCACCGAGAAGTGGCGCCGACCCGCCAGGAATGTTGTGAAATACTACATCCGAGATGTTAGGTTCCCTTAGGTTAGGATATATAACGTTATAGACGTATATAATGTCCTCACCGAGATGTACGGGCCGGCACGACCGGGATTTTGTAAAACATTACCAACGAGGGTCTAGATGGGTTAGGTTAGGTTATATTACGATATAGACGTATATAATGTGCCCACCGAGAAGTAGGGGCCGACCCGCCAGGGATGTTGGAAAATACTACATCCGAGATGTTAGGTTCCCTTAGGTTAGGATATATAACGTTATAGACGTATATAATGTCCTCACCGAGATGTACGGGCCGACACGACCGGGATTTTGTAAAACATTACCAGCGAGGGTCTAGATGGGTTAGGTTAGGTTATATTACGATATAGACGTATATAATGTGCCCACCGAGAAGTAGGGGCCCACCCGCCAGAAATGTTGGAAAATTCTACATCCGAGATGTTAAGTTGCCTTAGGTCAGGATATATAACGTTATAGACGTATATAATATCCGCACCGAGACGTACGGGACGACACGAACGGGATTCTGTAAAACATTCCCAGCTAGGGGCTAGATGTGTTACGTTAGGTTATATTACATTATAGACATATATAATGATCCCACCGAGAATTGGCGCCGACCCGCCAGGAATGTTGTGAAATACTACATCCGAGATGTTAGGTTCCCTTAGGTTAGGATATATAACGTTATAGACGTATATAATGTCCTCACCGAGATGTACGGGCCGACACGACCGGGATTTTGAAAAACATTACCAACGAGGGTCTAGATGGGTTAGGTTAGGTTATATTACGATATAGACGTATATAATGTCCCCACCGAGAAGTAGGGGCCGACCCGCCAGGAATATTGGAAAATACTACATCCGAGATGTTAGGTTGCCTTAGGTTAGGATATATAACGTTATAGACGTATATAATGTCCTCACCTAGATGTACGGTCCGACACGACCGGGATTTTGTAAAACATTACCAGCGAGGGTCTAGATGGGTTAGGTTAGGTTATATTACGATATACACGTATATAATGTTCCCACCGAGAATTAGGGGCCGACCCGCCAGAAATGTTGGAAAATACTACATCCGAGATGTTAAGCTGCCTTAGGTTAGGATATATAAATTTATAGACGTATATAATGTCCGCACCGAGACGTACGGGAAGACATGAACGGGATTTTGTAAAACATTACCAGCGAGGTTCTAGATGGGTTCGGTTAGGTTATATTACGATATAGACGTATGTAATGTGCCCACCGAGAAGTATGGGCCGACCCGCCAGGTATGTTGAAAAATACTACATCCGAGATGTTAGGTTCCCTTAGGTTAGGATATATAAATTTATAGACGTATATAATGTCCGCACCGAGACGTCCGGGAAGAAATGATTGGGATTTTGTGAAACATTACCAGCGAGGGTCTAGGTGGGTTAGGTTAGGTTATATTACGATATAGACGTATATAATGTGCCCACCGAGAAGTAGGGGCCGACCCGCCAGAAATGTTGGAAAATACTGCATCCGAGATGTTAGGTTCCCTTAGGTTAGGATATATAACGTTATAGACGTATATAATGTCCTCACCGAGATGTACGGGCCGACACGACCGGGATTTTTAAAACATTACCAGCGAGGGTCTAGATGGGTTAGGTTAGGTTATATTACGATATAGACGTATATAATGTGCCCACGGAGAAGTAGGGGCCGACCCGCCAGGAATGTTGGAAAATACTACAACCGAGATGTTAGGTTCCCTTAGGTTAGGATATATAACGTTATAGACTTATATAATGTCCTCACCGAGATGTACGGGCCGACACAACCGGGATTTTGTAAAACATTCCCAGCTAGAGGCTAGATGTGTTACGTTAGGATATATTACGTTATAGACGTATATAATGATCCCACCTATAAGTAGGGGCCGACCCGCCAGGAATGTTGGAAAATACTACATCCGAGATGTTAGGTTCTCTTAGGTTAGGGTATATATCGTTATAGACGTATATAATGTCCCCACCGAGAAGTACGGGCCGACACGACCGGGATTTTGTAAAACATTACCAGCGAGGGTCTAGATGGATTCGGTTAGGTTATTTTACGATATAGACGTATGTAATGTGCCCACCGAGAAGTAGGGGCCGACCCGCCAGGAATGTTGGGAAATACTATATCCGAGATGTTAGGTTCCCTTAGGTTAGGATATATAACGTTATAGACGTATATAATGTCCTCACCGAGATGTACGGGAAGACATGAACGGGATTCTGTGAAGCATTACCAGCGAGGGTCTAGGTCGGTTAGCTTAGGTTATATTACGATATAGACGTATATAATGTGCCCACCGAGAAGTAGGGGCCGACCCGCCAGGAATGTTGGAAAATACTACATCCGAGATGTTAGGTTCTCTTAGGTTAGGGTATATAACGTTATAGACGTATATAATGTCCCCACCGAGAAGTACGGGCCGACACGACCGGGATTTTGTAAAACATTACCAGCGATGGTCTAGATGGGTTCGGTTAGGTTATATTACGATATAGACGTATGTAATGTGCCCACCGAGAAGTATGGGCCGACCCGCCAGGAATGTTGGAAAATACTACATCCGAGATGTTAGGTTCCCTTAGGTTAGGATATATAAATTTATAGACGTATATAATGTCCGCACCGAGACGTACGGGAAGACATGAATGGGATTCTGTGAAACATTACCAGCGAGGGTCTAGGTGGGTTAGGTTAGGTTATATTGCGATATAGACGTATATAGTGTGCCCACCGAGAAGTAGGGGCCGACCCGCCAGGAATATTGGAAAATACTACATCCGAGATGTTAGGTTCCCTTAGGTTAGGATATATAACGTTATAGACGTATATAATATCCTCACCGAGATGTACGGGCCGACACGCCCGGGATTTTGTAAAACATTACCAACGAGGGTCTAGGTGGGTTAGGTTAGGTTATATTACGATATAGACGTACATAATGTAGCCACCGAGAAGTAGGAGCCGACCCGCCAGGAATGTTGGAAAATACTACATCCGAGATGTTAGGTTCTCTTAGGTTAGGGTATATAACGTTATAGACGTATATAATGTGCCCACCGAGAAGTACGGGCCGACACGACCGCGATTTTGTAAAACATTACCAGCGAGGGTCTAGATGGATTCGGTTAGGTTATTTTACGATATAGACGTATGTAATGTGCCCACCGAGAAGTAGGGGCCGACCCGCCAGGAATGTTGGAAAATACTACATCCGAGATGTTAGGTTCCCTTAGGTTAGGATATATAACGTTATAGACGTATATAATGTCCTCACCGAGATGTACGGGCCGACACGACCGGGATTTTGTAAAACATTACCAACGAGGGTCTAGATGGGTTAGGTTAGGTTATATTACGATATAGACGTATATAATGTGCCCACCGAGATGTAGGAGCCGACCCGCCAGGAATGTTGGAAAATACTACATCCGAGATGTTAGGTTCTCTTAGGTTAGGGTATATAACGTTATAGACGTATATAATGTCCCCACCGAGAAGTACGGGCAGACACGACCGGGATTTTGTAAAACATTACCAGCGAGGGTCTAGATGGGTTAGGTTAGGTTATATTACGATATAGACCTATATAATGTGCCCACCGAGAAGTAGGGGCCGACCCGCCAGGAATGTTGGAAAATACTACATCCGAGATGTTAAGCTGCCTTAGGTTAGGATATATAAATTTATAGACGTATATAATGTCCGCACCGAGACGTACGGGAAGACATGAACGGGATTATGTGAAACATTACCAGCGAGGGTCTAGGTGGGTTAGGTTAGGTTATATTACGTTATAGGCGTATATAATGTTCCCACCGAGAAGTAGGGGCCGACCCGCCAGAAATGTTGGAAAATACTACATCCGAGATGTTAGGTTCCCTCAGGTTAGGATATAAAAAGTTATAGACGTATATGAGGTCCCCACGGTAAAGTACGGGCCGACACGACCGGGATTTTGTAAAACATTACCAGCGAGGGTCTAGATGGGTTAGGTTAGGTTATATTACGATATAGACGTATATAATGTGCCCACCTAGAAGTAGGGGCCGACCCGCCAGGAATGTTGTGAAATACTACATTCGAGATGTTAGGTTCCCTTAGGTTAGGATATATAAATTTATAGACGTATATGAGGTCCCCACGGAAAAGTACGGGCCGACACGACCGGGATTTTGTAAAACATTACCAGCGAGGGTCTAAATGGGTTAGGTTAGGTTATATTACGATATAGACGTATATAATGTGCCCACCTAGAAGTAGGGGCCGACCCGCCAGGAATGTTGGAAAATTCTACGTCCGAGATGTTAAGTTGCCTTAGGTCAGGATATATAACGTTATAGACGTATATAATATCCGCACCGAGACGTACGGGAAGACATGAACGGGATTCTGTGAAACATTACCAGCGAGGGTCTAGGTGGGTTAGGTTAGGTTATATTACGATATAGACGTATATAATGTCCCCACCGAGAAGTAGGGGCCGACCCGCCAGGAATATTGGAAAATACTACATCCGAGGTGTTAGGTTCCCTTAGGTTAGGATATATAACGTTATAGACGTATATAATGTCCTCACCGAGATGTACGGGCCGACACGACCGGGGTTTTGTAAAACATTACCAGCGAGGGTCTAGATGTGTTAGGTTAGGTTATATTACGTTATAGACGTATATAATGATCCCACCGAGAAGTAGGGGCCGACCCGCCAGGAATGTTGGAAAATACTACATCCGAGATGTTAGATACCCTCAGGTTAGGATATATAAAGTTATAGACGTATATGAGGTCCCCACGGAAAAGTACGGGCCGACACGACCGGGATTTTGTAAAACATTACCAGCGAGTGTCTAGATGGTTTAGGTTAGGTTATATTACGATATAGACGTATATAATGTGCCCACCGAGAAGTAGGATCCGACCCGCCAGGAATGTTGGAAAATACTACATCCGAGATGTTAGGTTCTCTTAGGTTAGGATATATAACGTTATAGACGTATATAATGTCCCCACCGAGAAGTACGGGCAGACACGACCGGGATTTTGTAAAACATTACCAGCGATGGTCTAGATGGGTTAGGTTAGGTTATATTACGATATAGACGTATATAATGTGCCCACCGAGAAGCAGGGCCCGACCCGCCAGGAATGTTGGAAAATACCACATCCGAGATATTAGGTTCCCTTAGGTTAGGATATATAAATTTATAGACGTATATAATGTCCGCACCGAGACGTACGGGAAGACATGAATGGGATTCTGTGAAACATTACCAGCGAGGGTCTAGGTGGGTTAGGTTAGGTTATATTACGATATAGACGTATATAATGTGCCCACCGAGAAGTAGGGGCCGACCCGCCAGGAATGTTGGAAAATACTACATCCAAGATGTTAGGTTCTCTTAGGTTAGGGTATGTAACGTTATAGACGTATATAATGTCCCCACCGAGAAGTACGGGCCGACACGACCAGTATTTTGTAAAACATTACCAGCGAGGGTCTAGGTGGCTTAGGTTAGGTTATATTACGATATAGACGTATATAATGTCCCCACCGAGAAGTAGGGGCCGACCCGCCAGGAATATTGGAAAATACTACATCCGAGATGTTAGGTTCCCTTAGGTTAGGATATATAACGTTATAGACGTATATAATATCCTCACCGAGATGTACGGGCCGACACGACCGGGATTTTGTAAAACATTACCAGCGAGGGTCTAGATGGGTTAGGTTAGGTTATATTACGATATACACGTATATAATGTGACCACCGAGAAGTAGGAGCCGACCCGCCAGGAATGTTGGAAAATACTACATCCGAGATGTTAAGCTGCCTTAGGTTAGGATATATAAATTTATAGACGTATATAATGTCCGCACCGAGACGTACGGGAAGACATGAACGGGATTTTGTAAAACATTACCAGCGAGGTTCTAGATGGGTTCGGTTAGGTTATATTACGATATAGACGTATGTAATGTGCCCACCGAGAAGTATGGGCCGACCCGCCAGGTATGTTGAAAAATACTACATCCGAGATGTTAGGTTCCCTTAGGTTAGGATATATAAATTTATAGACGTATATAATGTCCGCACCGAGACGTCCGGGAAGACATGAACGGGATTCTGTGAAACATTACCAGCGAGGGTCTAGGTGGGTTAGGTTAGGTTATATTACGTTATAGACGTATATAATGTTCCCACCGAGAATTAGGGGCCGACCCGCCAGAAATGTTGGAAAATACTACATCCGAGATGTTAGGTTCCCTCAGGTTAGGATATATAACGTTATAGACGTATATGAGGTCCCCACGGAAAAGTACGGTCCGACACGACCGGGATTTTGTAAAACATTACCAGCGAGGGTCTAGATGGGTTAGGTTAGGTTATATTACGATATACACGTATATAATGTTCCCACCGAGAATTAGGGGCCGACCCGCCAGAAATGTTGGAAAATACTACATCCGAGATGTTAAGCTGCCTTAGGTTAGGATATATAAATTTATAGACGTATATAATGTCCGCACCGAGACGTACGGGAAGACATGAACGGGATTTTGTAAAACATTACCAGCGAGGTTCTAGATGGGTTCGGTTAGGTTATATTACGATATAGACGTATGTAATGTGCCCACCGAGAAGTATGGGCCGACCCGCCAGGTATGTTGAAAAATACTACATCCGAGATGTTAGGTTCCCTTAGGTTAGGATATATAAATTTATAGACGTATATAATGTCCGCACCGAGACGTCCGGGAAGAAATGATTGGGATTTTGTGAAACATTACCAGCGAGGGTCTAGGTGGGTTAGGTTAGGTTATATTACGATATAGACGTATATAATGTGCCCACCGAGAAGTAGGGGCCGACCCGCCAGAAATGTTGGAAAATACTGCATCCGAGATGTTAGGTTCCCTTAGGTTAGGATATATAACGTTATAGACGTATATAATGTCCTCACCGAGATGTACGGGCCGACACGACCGGGATTTTTAAAACATTACCAGCGAGGGTCTAGATGGGTTAGGTTAGGTTATATTACGATATAGACGTATATAATGTGCCCACGGAGAAGTAGGGGCCGACCCGCCAGGAATGTTGGAAAATACTACAACCGAGATGTTAGGTTCCCTTAGGTTAGGATATATAACGTTATAGACTTATATAATGTCCTCACCGAGATGTACGGGCCGACACAACCGGGATTTTGTAAAACATTCCCAGCTAGAGGCTAGATGTGTTACGTTAGGATATATTACGTTATAGACGTATATAATGATCCCACCTATAAGTAGGGGCCGACCCGCCAGGAATGTTGGAAAATACTACATCCGAGATGTTAGGTTCTCTTAGGTTAGGGTATATATCGTTATAGACGTATATAATGTCCCCACCGAGAAGTACGGGCCGACACGACCGGGATTTTGTAAAACATTACCAGCGAGGGTCTAGATGGATTCGGTTAGGTTATTTTACGATATAGACGTATGTAATGTGCCCACCGAGAAGTAGGGGCCGACCCGCCAGGAATGTTGGGAAATACTATATCCGAGATGTTAGGTTCCCTTAGGTTAGGATATATAACGTTATAGACGTATATAATGTCCTCACCGAGATGTACGGGAAGACATGAACGGGATTCTGTGAAGCATTACCAGCGAGGGTCTAGGTCGGTTAGCTTAGGTTATATTACGATATAGACGTATATAATGTGCCCACCGAGAAGTAGGGGCCGACCCGCCAGGAATGTTGGAAAATACTACATCCGAGATGTTAGGTTCTCTTAGGTTAGGGTATATAACGTTATAGACGTATATAATGTCCCCACCGAGAAGTACGGGCCGACACGACCGGGATTTTGTAAAACATTACCAGCGATGGTCTAGATGGGTTCGGTTAGGTTATATTACGATATAGACGTATGTAATGTGCCCACCGAGAAGTATGGGCCGACCCGCCAGGAATGTTGGAAAATACTACATCCGAGATGTTAGGTTCCCTTAGGTTAGGATATATAAATTTATAGACGTATATAATGTCCGCACCGAGACGTACGGGAAGACATGAATGGGATTCTGTGAAACATTACCAGCGAGGGTCTAGGTGGGTTAGGTTAGGTTATATTGCGATATAGACGTATATAATGTGCCCACCGAGAAGTAGGGGCCGACCCGCCAGGAATATTGGAAAATACTACATCCGAGATGTTAGGTTCCCTTAGGTTAGGATATATAACGTTATAGACGTATATAATATCCTCACCGAGATGTACGGGCCGACACGCCCGGGATTTTGTAAAACATTACCAACGAGGGTCTAGGTGGGTTAGGTTAGGTTATATTACGATATAGACGTACATAATGTAGCCACCGAGAAGTAGGAGCCGACCCGCCAGGAATGTTGGAAAATACTACATCCGAGATGTTAGGTTCTCTTAGGTTAGGGTATATAACGTTATAGACGTATATAATGTGCCCACCGAGAAGTACGGGCCGACACGACCGCGATTTTGTAAAACATTACCAGCGAGGGTCTAGATGGATTCGGTTAGGTTATTTTACGATATAGACGTATGTAATGTGCCCACCGAGAAGTAGGGGCCGACCCGCCAGGAATGTTGGAAAATACTACATCCGAGATGTTAGGTTCCCTTAGGTTAGGATATATAACGTTATAGACGTATATAATGTCCTCACCGAGATGTACGGGCCGACACGACCGGGATTTTGTAAAACATTACCAACGAGGGTCTAGATGGGTTAGGTTAGGTTATATTACGATATAGACGTATATAATGTGCCCACCGAGATGTAGGAGCCGACCCGCCAGGAATGTTGGAAAATACTACATCCGAGATGTTAGGTTCTCTTAGGTTAGGGTATATAACGTTATAGACGTATATAATGTCCCCACCGAGAAGTACGGGCAGACACGACCGGGATTTTGTAAAACATTACCAGCGAGGGTCTAGATGGGTTAGGTTAGGTTATATTACGATATAGACCTATATAATGTGCCCACCGAGAAGTAGGGGCCGACCCGCCAGGAATGTTGGAAAATACTACATCCGAGATGTTAAGCTGCCTTAGGTTAGGATATATAAATTTATAGACGTATATAATGTCCGCACCGAGACGTACGGGAAGACATGAACGGGATTATGTGAAACATTACCAGCGAGGGTCTAGGTGGGTTAGGTTAGGTTATATTACGTTATAGGCGTATATAATGTTCCCACCGAGAAGTAGGGGCCGACCCGCCAGAAATGTTGGAAAATACTACATCCGAGATGTTAGGTTCCCTCAGGTTAGGATATAAAAAGTTATAGACGTATATGAGGTCCCCACGGTAAAGTACGGGCCGACACGACCGGGATTTTGTAAAACATTACCAGCGAGGGTCTAGATGGGTTAGGTTAGGTTATATTACGATATAGACGTATATAATGTGCCCACCTAGAAGTAGGGGCCGACCCGCCAGGAATGTTGTGAAATACTACATTCGAGATGTTAGGTTCCCTTAGGTTAGGATATATAAATTTATAGACGTATATGAGGTCCCCACGGAAAAGTACGGGCCGACACGACCGGGATTTTGTAAAACATTACCAGCGAGGGTCTAAATGGGTTAGGTTAGGTTATATTACGATATAGACGTATATAATGTGCCCACCTAGAAGTAGGGGCCGACCCGCCAGGAATGTTGGAAAATTCTACGTCCGAGATGTTAAGTTGCCTTAGGTCAGGATATATAACGTTATAGACGTATATAATATCCGCACCGAGACGTACGGGAAGACATGAACGGGATTCTGTGAAACATTACCAGCGAGGGTCTAGGTGGGTTAGGTTAGGTTATATTACGATATAGACGTATATAATGTCCCCACCGAGAAGTAGGGGCCGACCCGCCAGGAATATTGGAAAATACTACATCCGAGGTGTTAGGTTCCCTTAGGTTAGGATATATAACGTTATAGACGTATATAATGTCCTCACCGAGATGTACGGGCCGACACGACCGGGGTTTTGTAAAACATTACCAGCGAGGGTCTAGATGTGTTAGGTTAGGTTATATTACGTTATAGACGTATATAATGATCCCACCGAGAAGTAGGGGCCGACCCGCCAGGAATGTTGGAAAATACTACATCCGAGATGTTAGATACCCTCAGGTTAGGATATATAAAGTTATAGACGTATATGAGGTCCCCACGGAAAAGTACGGGCCGACACGACCGGGATTTTGTAAAACATTACCAGCGAGTGTCTAGATGGTTTAGGTTAGGTTATATTACGATATAGACGTATATAATGTGCCCACCGAGAAGTAGGATCCGACCCGCCAGGAATGTTGGAAAATACTACATCCGAGATGTTAGGTTCTCTTAGGTTAGGATATATAACGTTATAGACGTATATAATGTCCCCACCGAGAAGTACGGGCAGACACGACCGGGATTTTGTAAAACATTACCAGCGATGGTCTAGATGGGTTAGGTTAGGTTATATTACGATATAGACGTATATAATGTGCCCACCGAGAAGCAGGGCCCGACCCGCCAGGAATGTTGGAAAATACCACATCCGAGATATTAGGTTCCCTTAGGTTAGGATATATAAATTTATAGACGTATATAATGTCCGCACCGAGACGTACGGGAAGACATGAATGGGATTCTGTGAAACATTACCAGCGAGGGTCTAGGTGGGTTAGGTTAGGTTATATTACGATATAGACGTATATAATGTGCCCACCGAGAAGTAGGGGCCGACCCGCCAGGAATGTTGGAAAATACTACATCCAAGATGTTAGGTTCTCTTAGGTTAGGGTATGTAACGTTATAGACGTATATAATGTCCCCACCGAGAAGTACGGGCCGACACGACCAGTATTTTGTAAAACATTACCAGCGAGGGTCTAGGTGGCTTAGGTTAGGTTATATTACGATATAGACGTATATAATGTCCCCACCGAGAAGTAGGGGCCGACCCGCCAGGAATATTGGAAAATACTACATCCGAGATGTTAGGTTCCCTTAGGTTAGGATATATAACGTTATAGACGTATATAATATCCTCACCGAGATGTACGGGCCGACACGACCGGGATTTTGTAAAACATTACCAGCGAGGGTCTAGATGGGTTAGGTTGGGTTATATTACGATATACACGTATATAATGTGACCACCGAGAAGTAGGAGCCGACCCGCCAGGAATGTTGGAAAATACTACATCCGAGATGTTAAGCTGCCTTAGGTTAGGATATATAAATTTATAGACGTATATAATGTCCGCACCGAGACGTACGGGAAGACATGAACGGGATTTTGTAAAACATTACCAGCGAGGTTCTAGATGGGTTCGGTTAGGTTATATTACGATATAGACGTATGTAATGTGCCCACCGAGAAGTATGGGCCGACCCGCCAGGTATGTTGAAAAATACTACATCCGAGATGTTAGGTTCCCTTAGGTTAGGATATATAAATTTATAGACGTATATAATGTCCGCACCGAGACGTCCGGGAAGACATGAACGGGATTCTGTGAAACATTACCAGCGAGGGTCTAGGTGGGTTAGGTTAGGTTATATTACGTTATAGACGTATATAATGTTCCCACCGAGAATTAGGGGCCGACCCGCCAGAAATGTTGGAAAATACTACATCCGAGATGTTAGGTTCCCTCAGGTTAGGATATATAACGTTATAGACGTATATGAGGTCCCCACGGAAAAGTACGGTCCGACACGACCGGGATTTTGTAAAACATTACCAGCGAGGGTCTAGATGGGTTAGGTCAGGTTATATTACGATATAGACGTATATAATGTGCCCACCGAGAAGTAGGGCCCGACCCGCCAGGATTGTTGGAAAATACTACATCCGAGATGTTAGGTTCCCTCAGGTTAGGATATATAACGTTATAGACGTATATAATGTCCGCACCGAGACGTACGGGACGACACGAACGGGATTCTGTAAAACATTCCCAGCTAGGGGCTATATGTGTTACGTTAGGTTATATTACGTTATAGACGTATATAATGATCCCACCGAGAAGTGGCGCCGACCCGCCAGGAATGTTGTGAAATACTACATCCGAGATGTTAGGTTCCCTTAGGTTAGGATATATAACGTTATAGACGTATATAATGTCCTCACCGAGATGTACGGGCCGGCACGACCGGGATTTTGTAAAACATTACCAACGAGGGTCTAGATGGGTTAGGTTAGGTTATATTACGATATAGACGTATATAATGTGCCCACCGAGAAGTAGGGGCCGACCCGCCAGGGATGTTGGAAAATACTACATCCGAGATGTTAGGTTCCCTTAGGTTAGGATATATAACGTTATAGACGTATATAATGTCCTCACCGAGATGTACGGGCCGACACGACCGGGATTTTGTAAAACATTACCAGCGAGGGTCTAGATGGGTTAGGTTAGGTTATATTACGATATAGACGTATATAATGTGCCCACCGAGAAGTAGGGGCCCACCCGCCAGAAATGTTGGAAAATTCTACATCCGAGATGTTAAGTTGCCTTAGGTCAGGATATATAACGTTATAGACGTATATAATATCCGCACCGAGACGTACGGGACGACACGAACGGGATTCTGTAAAACATTCCCAGCTAGGGGCTAGATGTGTTACGTTAGGTTATATTACATTATAGACATATATAATGATCCCACCGAGAATTGGCGCCGACCCGCCAGGAATGTTGTGAAATACTACATCCGAGATGTTAGGTTCCCTTAGGTTAGGATATATAACGTTATAGACGTATATAATGTCCTCACCGAGATGTACGGGCCGACACGACCGGGATTTTGAAAAACATTACCAACGAGGGTCTAGATGGGTTAGGTTAGGTTATATTACGATATAGACGTATATAATGTCCCCACCGAGAAGTAGGGGCCGACCCGCCAGGAATATTGGAAAATACTACATCCGAGATGTTAGGTTGCCTTAGGTTAGGATATATAACGTTATAGACGTATATAATGTCCTCACCTAGATGTACGGTCCGACACGACCGGGATTTTGTAAAACATTACCAGCGAGGGTCTAGATGGGTTAGGTTAGGTTATATTACGATATACACGTATATAATGTTCCCACCGAGAATTAGGGGCCGACCCGCCAGAAATGTTGGAAAATACTACATCCGAGATGTTAAGCTGCCTTAGGTTAGGATATATAAATTTATAGACGTATATAATGTCCGCACCGAGACGTACGGGAAGACATGAACGGGATTTTGTAAAACATTACCAGCGAGGTTCTAGATGGGTTCGGTTAGGTTATATTACGATATAGACGTATGTAATGTGCCCACCGAGAAGTATGGGCCGACCCGCCAGGTATGTTGAAAAATACTACATCCGAGATGTTAGGTTCCCTTAGGTTAGGATATATAAATTTATAGACGTATATAATGTCCGCACCGAGACGTCCGGGAAGAAATGATTGGGATTTTGTGAAACATTACCAGCGAGGGTCTAGGTGGGTTAGGTTAGGTTATATTACGATATAGACGTATATAATGTGCCCACCGAGAAGTAGGGGCCGACCCGCCAGAAATGTTGGAAAATACTGCATCCGAGATGTTAGGTTCCCTTAGGTTAGGATATATAACGTTATAGACGTATATAATGTCCTCACCGAGATGTACGGGCCGACACGACCGGGATTTTTAAAACATTACCAGCGAGGGTCTAGATGGGTTAGGTTAGGTTATATTACGATATAGACGTATATAATGTGCCCACGGAGAAGTAGGGGCCGACCCGCCAGGAATGTTGGAAAATACTACAACCGAGATGTTAGGTTCCCTTAGGTTAGGATATATAACGTTATAGACTTATATAATGTCCTCACCGAGATGTACGGGCCGACACAACCGGGATTTTGTAAAACATTCCCAGCTAGAGGCTAGATGTGTTACGTTAGGATATATTACGTTATAGACGTATATAATGATCCCACCTATAAGTAGGGGCCGACCCGCCAGGAATGTTGGAAAATACTACATCCGAGATGTTAGGTTCTCTTAGGTTAGGGTATATATCGTTATAGACGTATATAATGTCCCCACCGAGAAGTACGGGCCGACACGACCGGGATTTTGTAAAACATTACCAGCGAGGGTCTAGATGGATTCGGTTAGGTTATTTTACGATATAGACGTATGTAATGTGCCCACCGAGAAGTAGGGGCCGACCCGCCAGGAATGTTGGGAAATACTATATCCGAGATGTTAGGTTCCCTTAGGTTAGGATATATAACGTTATAGACGTATATAATGTCCTCACCGAGATGTACGGGAAGACATGAACGGGATTCTGTGAAGCATTACCAGCGAGGGTCTAGGTCGGTTAGCTTAGGTTATATTACGATATAGACGTATATAATGTGCCCACCGAGAAGTAGGGGCCGACCCGCCAGGAATGTTGGAAAATACTACATCCGAGATGTTAGGTTCTCTTAGGTTAGGGTATATAACGTTATAGACGTATATAATGTCCCCACCGAGAAGTACGGGCCGACACGACCGGGATTTTGTAAAACATTACCAGCGATGGTCTAGATGGGTTCGGTTAGGTTATATTACGATATAGACGTATGTAATGTGCCCACCGAGAAGTATGGGCCGACCCGCCAGGAATGTTGGAAAATACTACATCCGAGATGTTAGGTTCCCTTAGGTTAGGATATATAAATTTATAGACGTATATAATGTCCGCACCGAGACGTACGGGAAGACATGAATGGGATTCTGTGAAACATTACCAGCGAGGGTCTAGGTGGGTTAGGTTAGGTTATATTGCGATATAGACGTATATAATGTGCCCACCGAGAAGTAGGGGCCGACCCGCCAGGAATATTGGAAAATACTACATCCGAGATGTTAGGTTCCCTTAGGTTAGGATATATAACGTTATAGACGTATATAATATCCTCACCGAGATGTACGGGCCGACACGCCCGGGATTTTGTAAAACATTACCAACGAGGGTCTAGGTGGGTTAGGTTAGGTTATATTACGATATAGACGTACATAATGTAGCCACCGAGAAGTAGGAGCCGACCCGCCAGGAATGTTGGAAAATACTACATCCGAGATGTTAGGTTCTCTTAGGTTAGGGTATATAACGTTATAGACGTATATAATGTGCCCACCGAGAAGTACGGGCCGACACGACCGCGATTTTGTAAAACATTACCAGCGAGGGTCTAGATGGATTCGGTTAGGTTATTTTACGATATAGACGTATGTAATGTGCCCACCGAGAAGTAGGGGCCGACCCGCCAGGAATGTTGGAAAATACTACATCCGAGATGTTAGGTTCCCTTAGGTTAGGATATATAACGTTATAGACGTATATAATGTCCTCACCGAGATGTACGGGCCGACACGACCGGGATTTTGTAAAACATTACCAACGAGGGTCTAGATGGGTTAGGTTAGGTTATATTACGATATAGACGTATATAATGTGCCCACCGAGATGTAGGAGCCGACCCGCCAGGAATGTTGGAAAATACTACATCCGAGATGTTAGGTTCTCTTAGGTTAGGGTATATAACGTTATAGACGTATATAATGTCCCCACCGAGAAGTACGGGCAGACACGACCGGGATTTTGTAAAACATTACCAGCGAGGGTCTAGATGGGTTAGGTTAGGTTATATTACGATATAGACCTATATAATGTGCCCACCGAGAAGTAGGGGCCGACCCGCCAGGAATGTTGGAAAATACTACATCCGAGATGTTAAGCTGCCTTAGGTTAGGATATATAAATTTATAGACGTATATAATGTCCGCACCGAGACGTACGGGAAGACATGCACGGGATTATGTGAAACATTACCAGCGAGGGTCTAGGTGGGTTAGGTTAGGTTATATTACGTTATAGGCGTATATAATGTTCCCACCGAGAAGTAGGGGCCGACCCGCCAGAAATGTTGGAAAATACTACATCCGAGATGTTAGGTTCCCTCAGGTTAGGATATAAAAAGTTATAGACGTATATGAGGTCCCCACGGTAAAGTACGGGCCGACACGACCGGGATTTTGTAAAACATTACCAGCGAGGGTCTAGATGGGTTAGGTTAGGTTATATTACGATATAGACGTATATAATGTGCCCACCTAGAAGTAGGGGCCGACCCGCCAGGAATGTTGTGAAATACTACATTCGAGATGTTAAGTTGCCTTAGGTCAGGATATATAACGTTATAGACGTATATAATATCCGCACCGAGACGTACGGGAAGACATGAACGGGATTCTGTGAAACATTACCAGCGAGGGTCTAGGTGGGTTAGGTTAGGTTATATTACGATATAGACGTATATAATGTCCCCACCGAGAAGTAGGGGCCGACCCGCCAGGAATATTGGAAAATACTACATCCGAGGTGTTAGGTTCCCTTAGGTTAGGATATATAACGTTATAGACGTATATAATGTCCTCACCGAGATGTACGGGCCGACACGACCGGGGTTTTGTAAAACATTACCAGCGAGGGTCTAGATGTGTTAGGTTAGGTTATATTACGTTATAGACGTATATAATGATCCCACCGAGAAGTAGGGGCCGACCCGCCAGGAATGTTGGAAAATACTACATCCGAGATGTTAGATACCCTCAGGTTAGGATATATAAAGTTATAGACGTATATGAGGTCCCCACGGAAAAGTACGGGCCGACACGACCGGGATTTTGTAAAACATTACCAGCGAGTGTCTAGATGGTTTAGGTTAGGTTATATTACGATATAGACGTATATAATGTGCCCACCGAGAAGTAGGATCCGACCCGCCAGGAATGTTGGAAAATACTACATCCGAGATGTTAGGTTCTCTTAGGTTAGGATATATAACGTTATAGACGTATATAATGTCCCCACCGAGAAGTACGGGCAGACACGACCGGGATTTTGTAAAACATTACCAGCGATGGTCTAGATGGGTTAGGTTAGGTTATATTACGATATAGACGTATATAATGTGCCCACCGAGAAGCAGGGCCCGACCCGCCAGGAATGTTGGAAAATACCACATCCGAGATATTAGGTTCCCTTAGGTTAGGATATATAAATTTATAGACGTATATAATGTCCGCACCGAGACGTACGGGAAGACATGAATGGGATTCTGTGAAACATTACCAGCGAGGGTCTAGGTGGGTTAGGTTAGGTTATATTACGATATAGACGTATATAATGTGCCCACCGAGAAGTAGGGGCCGACCCGCCAGGAATGTTGGAAAATACTACATCCAAGATGTTAGGTTCTCTTAGGTTAGGGTATGTAACGTTATAGACGTATATAATGTCCCCACCGAGAAGTACGGGCCGACACGACCAGTATTTTGTAAAACATTACCAGCGAGGGTCTAGGTGGCTTAGGTTAGGTTATATTACGATATAGACGTATATAATGTCCCCACCGAGAAGTAGGGGCCGACCCGCCAGGAATATTGGAAAATACTACATCCGAGATGTTAGGTTCCCTTAGGTTAGGATATATAACGTTATAGACGTATATAATATCCTCACCGAGATGTACGGGCCGACACGACCGGGATTTTGTAAAACATTACCATCGAGGGTCTAGATGGGTTAGGTTAGGTTATATTACGATATAGACGTATATAATGTGCCCACCGAGAAGTAGGAGCCGACCCGCCAGGAATGTTGGAAAATACTACATCCGAGATGTTAAGCTGCCTTAGGTTAGGATATATAAATTTATAGACGTATATAATGTCCGCACCGAGACGTACGGGAAGACATGAACGGGATTATGTCAAACATTACCAGCGAGGGTCTAGGTGGGTTAGGTTAGGTTATATTACGATATAGACGTATGTAATGTGCCCACCGAGAATTAGGGGCCGACCCGCCAGGAATATTGGAAAATTCTACATCCGAGATGTTAGGTTGCCTTAGGTTAGGATATATAACGTTATAGACGTATATAATGTCCTCACCGAGATGTACGGGCCGACACGACAGGGATTTTTAAAACATTACCAGCGAGGGTCTAGATGGGTTAGGTTAGGTTATATTACGATATAGACGTATATAATGTGCCCACGGAGAAGTAGGGGCCGACCCGCCAGGAATGTTGGAAAATACTACATCCGAGATGTTAGGTTCCCTCAGGTTAGGATATATAAAGTTATAGACGTATATGAGGTCCCCACGGAAAAGTACGGGCCGACACAACCGGGATTTTGTAAAACATTACCAGCGAGGGTCTAGATGGGTTAGGTTAGTTTATATTACGATATAGACGTATATAATGATCCCACCGAAAATTGGCGCGGACCCGCCAGGAATGTTGTGAAATACTACATCCGAGATGTTAGGTTCCCTTAGGTTAGGATATATAAATTTATAGACGTATATAATGTCCGCACCGAGACGTACGGGAAGACATGAATGGGATTCTGTGAAACATTACCAGCGAGGGTCTAGGTGGGTTAGGTTAGGTTATATTACGATATAGACGTATATAATGTGCCCACCGAGAAGTAGGGGCCGACCCGCCAGGAATATTGGAAAATACTACATCCGAGATGTTAGGTTCCCTTAGGTTAGGATATATAACGTTATAGACGTATATAATATCCTCACCGAGATGTACGGGCCGACACGACCGGGATTTTGTAAAACATTACCATCGAGGGTCTAGATGGGTTAGGTTAGGTTATATTACGATATAGACGTATATAATGTGCCCACCGAGAAGTAGGAGCCGACCCGCCAGGAATGTTGGAAAATACTACATCCGAGATGTTAAGCTGCCTTAGGTTAGGATATATAAATTTATAGACGTATATAATGTCCGCACCGAGACGTACGGGAAGACATGAACGGGATTATGTCAAACATTACCAGCGAGGGTCTAGGTGGGTTAGGTTAGGTTATATTACGTTATAGGCGTATATAATGATCCGACCGAGAAGTAGGGGCCGACCCGCCAGAAATGTTGGAAAATACTACATCCGAGATGTTAGGTTCCCTCAGGTTAGGATATATAAAGTTATAGACGTATATGATGTCCCCACGGAAAAGTACGGGCCGACACAACCGGGATTTTGTAAAACATTACCAGCGAGGTTCTAGATGGGTTAGGTTAGGTTATATTACGATATAGACGTATATAATGATCCCACCGAAAATTGGCGCCGACCCGCCAGGAATGTTGTGAAATACTACATCCGAGATGTTAGGTTCCCTTAGGTTAGGATATATAAATTTATAGACGTATTTAATGTCCGCACCGAGACGTACGGGAAGACATGAATGGGATTCTGTGAAACATTACCAGCGAGGGTCTAGGTGGGTTAGGTTAGGTTATATTACGATATAGACGTATATAATGTGCCCACCGAGAAGTAGGGGCCGACCCGCCAGGAATGTTGGAAAATACTACATCCGAGATGTTAGGTTCCCTCAGGTTAGGATATATAACGTTATAGACGTATATGAGGTCCCCACGGAAAAGTACGGGCCGACACGACCGGGATTTTGTAAAACATTACCAGCGAGGGTCTAGATGGGTTAGGTTAGGTTATATTACGATATAGACGTATATAATGTGCGCACCTAGAAGTAGGGGCCGACCCGCCAGGAATGTTGGAAAATACTACATCCGAGATGTTAGGTTCCCTTAGGTTAGGATATATAACGTTATAAACGTATATAATGTCCTCACCGAGATGTACGGGCCGGCACGACCGGGATTTTGTAAAACATTACCAACGAGGGTCTAGATGGGTTAGGTTAGGTTATATTACGATATAGACGTATATAATGTGCCCACCGAGAAGTAGGGGCCGACCCGCCAGGAATGTTGGAAAATACTACATCCGAGATGTTAGGTTCACTTAGGTTAGGATATATAACGTAATAGACGTATATAATGTCCTCACCGAGATGTACGGTCCGACATGACCGGGATTTTGTAAAACATTACCAGCGAGGGTCTAGATGGGTTAGGTCAGGTTATATTATTCGATGTGTTACGTTAGGTTATATTACATTATAGACATATATAATGATCCCACCGAGAATTGGCGCCGACCCGCCAGGAATGTTGTGAAATACTACATCCGAGATGTTAGGTTCCCTTAGGTTAGGATATATAACGTTGCACACAGATGTACGGGCCGACACGACCGGGATTTTGTAAAACATTACCAGCGAGGGTCTAGATGGATTCGGTTAGGCTATTTTACGATATAGACGTATGTAATGTGCCCACCGAGAAGTAGGGGCCGACCCGCCAGGAATGTTGGAAAATACTACATCCGAGATGTTAGGTTCCCTTAGGTTAGGATATATAAATTTATAGACGTATATAATGTCCGCACCGAGACGTACGGGAAGACATGAACGGGATTCTGTGAAGCATTACCAGCGAGGGTCTAGGTCGGTTAGCTTAGGTTATATTACGTTATAGACGTATATAATGTTCCCACCGAGAAGTAGGGGCCGACCCGCCAGAAATGTTGGAAAATTCTACATCCGAGATGTTAGGTTCCCTCAGGTTAGGATATATAAACGTTATAGACGTATATAATGTCCGCACCGAGACGTACGGGACGACACGAACGGGATTCTGTAAAACATTCCCAGCGAGGGGCTAGATGTGTTACGTTAGGTTATATTACGTTATTGACGTATATAATGATCCCACCGAGAATTGGCGCCGACCCGCCAGGAAAGTTGTGAAATACTACATCCGAGATGTTAGGTTCCCTTAGGTTAGGATATATAAATTTATAGACGTATATAATGTCCGCACCGAGACGTACGGGAAGACATGAATGGGATTCTGTAAAACATTACCAACGAGGGTCTAGGTGGGTTAGGTTAGGTTATATTACGATATAGACGTACATAATGTAGCCACCGAGAAGTAGGAGCCGACCCGCCAGGAATGTTGGAAAATACTACATCCGAGATGTTAGGTTCTCTTAGGTTAGGGTATATAACGTTATAGACGTATATAATGTGCCCACCGAGAAGTACGGGCCGACACGACCGCGATTTTGTAAAACATTACCAGCGAGGGTCTAGATGGATTCGGTTAGGTTATTTTACGATATAGACGTATGTAATGTGCCCACCGAGAAGTAGGGGCCGACCCGCCAGGAATGTTGGAAAATACTACATCCGAGATGTTAGGTTCCCTTAGGTTAGGATATATAACGTTATAGACGTATATAATGTCCTCACCGAGATGTACGGGCCGACACGACCGGGATTTTGTAAAACATTACCAACGAGGGTCTAGATGGGTTAGGTTAGGTTATATTACGATATAGACGTATATAATGTGCCCACCGAGATGTAGGAGCCGACCCGCCAGGAATGTTGGAAAATACTACATCCGAGATGTTAGGTTCTCTTAGGTTAGGGTATATAACGTTATAGACGTATATAATGTCCCCACCGAGAAGTACGGGCAGACACGACCGGGATTTTGTAAAACATTACCAGCGAGGGTCTAGATGGGTTAGGTTAGGTTATATTACGATATAGACCTATATAATGTGCCCACCGAGAAGTAGGGGCCGACCCGCCAGGAATGTTGGAAAATACTACATCCGAGATGTTAAGCTGCCTTAGGTTAGGATATATAAATTTATAGACGTATATAATGTCCGCACCGAGACGTACGGGAAGACATGAACGGGATTATGTGAAACATTACCAGCGAGGGTCTAGGTGGGTTAGGTTAGGTTATATTACGTTATAGGCGTATATACTGTTCCCACCGAGAAGTAGGGGCCGACCCGCCAGAAATGTTGGAAAATACTACATCCGAGATGTTAGGTTCCCTCAGGTTAGGATATAAAAAGTTATAGACGTATATGAGGTCCCCACGGTAAAGTACGGGCCGACACGACCGGGATTTTGTAAAACATTACCAGCGAGGGTCTAGATGGGTTAGGTTAGGTTATATTACGATATAGACGTATATAATGTGCCCACCTAGAAGTAGGGGCCGACCCGCCAGGAATGTTGTGAAATACTACATTCGAGATGTTAGGTTCCCTTAGGTTAGGATATATAAATTTATAGACGTATATGAGGTCCCCACGGAAAAGTACGGGCCGACACGACCGGGATTTTGTAAAACATTACCAGCGAGGGTCTAAATGGGTTAGGTTAGGTTATATTACGATATAGACGTATATAATGTGCCCACCTAGAAGTAGGGGCCGACCCGCCAGGAATGTTGGAAAATTCTACGTCCGAGATGTTAAGTTGCCTTAGGTCAGGATATATAACGTTATAGACGTATATAATATCCGCACCGAGACGTACGGGAAGACATGAACGGGATTCTGTGAAACATTACCAGCGAGGGTCTAGGTGGGTTAGGTTAGGTTATATTACGATATAGACGTATATAATGTCCCCACCGAGAAGTAGGGGCCGACCCGCCAGGAATATTGGAAAATACTACATCCGAGGTGTTAGGTTCCCTTAGGTTAGGATATATAACGTTATAGACGTATATAATGTCCTCACCGAGATGTACGGGCCGACACGACCGGGGTTTTGTAAAACATTACCAGCGAGGGTCTAGATGTGTTAGGTTAGGTTATATTACGTTATAGACGTATATAATGATCCCACCGAGAAGTAGGGGCCGACCCGCCAGGAATGTTGGAAAATACTACATCCGAGATGTTAGATACCCTCAGGTTAGGATATATAAAGTTATAGACGTATATGAGGTCCCCACGGAAAAGTACGGGCCGACACGACCGGGATTTTGTAAAACATTACCAGCGAGTGTCTAGATGGTTTAGGTTAGGTTATATTACGATATAGACGTATATAATGTGCCCACCGAGAAGTAGGATCCGACCCGCCAGGAATGTTGGAAAATACTACATCCGAGATGTTAGGTTCTCTTAGGTTAGGATATATAACGTTATAGACGTATATAATGTCCCCACCGAGAAGTACGGGCAGACACGACCGGGATTTTGTAAAACATTACCAGCGATGGTCTAGATGGGTTAGGTTAGGTTATATTACGATATAGACGTATATAATGTGCCCACCGAGAAGCAGGGCCCGACCCGCCAGGAATGTTGGAAAATACCACATCCGAGATATTAGGTTCCCTTAGGTTAGGATATATAAATTTATAGACGTATATAATGTCCGCACCGAGACGTACGGGAAGACATGAATGGGATTCTGTGAAACATTACCAGCGAGGGTCTAGGTGGGTTAGGTTAGGTTATATTACGATATAGACGTATATAATGTGCCCACCGAGAAGTAGGGGCCGACCCGCCAGGAATGTTGGAAAATACTACATCCAAGATGTTAGGTTCTCTTAGGTTAGGGTATGTAACGTTATAGACGTATATAATGTCCCCACCGAGAAGTACGGGCCGACACGACCAGTATTTTGTAAAACATTACCAGCGAGGGTCTAGGTGGCTTAGGTTAGGTTATATTACGATATAGACGTATATAATGTCCCCACCGAGAAGTAGGGGCCGACCCGCCAGGAATATTGGAAAATACTACATCCGAGATGTTAGGTTCCCTTAGGTTAGGATATATAACGTTATAGACGTATATAATATCCTCACCGAGATGTACGGGCCGACACGACCGGGATTTTGTAAAACATTACCATCGAGGGTCTAGATGGGTTAGGTTAGGTTATATTACGATATAGACGTATATAATGTGCCCACCGAGAAGTAGGAGCCGACCCGCCAGGAATGTTGGAAAATACTACATCCGAGATGTTAAGCTGCCTTAGGTTAGGATATATAAATTTATAGACGTATATAATGTCCGCACCGAGACGTACGGGAAGACATGAACGGGATTATGTCAAACATTACCAGCGAGGGTCTAGGTGGGTTAGGTTAGGTTATATTACGATATAGACGTATGTAATGTGCCCACCGAGAATTAGGGGCCGACCCGCCAGGAATATTGGAAAATTCTACATCCGAGATGTTAGGTTGCCTTAGGTTAGGATATATAACGTTATAGACGTATATAATGTCCTCACCGAGATGTACGGGCCGACACGACAGGGATTTTTAAAACATTACCAGCGAGGGTCTAGATGGGTTAGGTTAGGTTATATTACGATATAGACGTATATAATGTGCCCACGGAGAAGTAGGGGCCGACCCGCCAGGAATGTTGGAAAATACTACATCCGAGATGTTAGGTTCCCTCAGGTTAGGATATATAAAGTTATAGACGTATATGAGGTCCCCACGGAAAAGTACGGGCCGACACAACCGGGATTTTGTAAAACATTACCAGCGAGGGTCTAGATGGGTTAGGTTAGTTTATATTACGATATAGACGTATATAATGATCCCACCGAAAATTGGCGCGGACCCGCCAGGAATGTTGTGAAATACTACATCCGAGATGTTAGGTTCCCTTAGGTTAGGATATATAAATTTATAGACGTATATAATGTCCGCACCGAGACGTACGGGAAGACATGAATGGGATTCTGTGAAACATTACCAGCGAGGGTCTAGGTGGGTTAGGTTAGGTTATATTACGATATAGACGTATATAATGTGCCCACCGAGAAGTAGGGGCCGACCCGCCAGGAATATTGGAAAATACTACATCCGAGATGTTAGGTTCCCTTAGGTTAGGATATATAACGTTATAGACGTATATAATATCCTCACCGAGATGTACGGGCCGACACGACCGGGATTTTGTAAAACATTACCATCGAGGGTCTAGATGGGTTAGGTTAGGTTATATTACGATATAGACGTATATAATGTGCCCACCGAGAAGTAGGAGCCGACCCGCCAGGAATGTTGGAAAATACTACATCCGAGATGTTAAGCTGCCTTAGGTTAGGATATATAAATTTATAGACGTATATAATGTCCGCACCGAGACGTACGGGAAGACATGAACGGGATTATGTCAAACATTACCAGCGAGGGTCTAGGTGGGTTAGGTTAGGTTATATTACGTTATAGGCGTATATAATGATCCGACCGAGAAGTAGGGGCCGACCCGCCAGAAATGTTGGAAAATACTACATCCGAGATGTTAGGTTCCCTCAGGTTAGGATATATAAAGTTATAGACGTATATGATGTCCCCACGGAAAAGTACGGGCCGACACAACCGGGATTTTGTAAAACATTACCAGCGAGGGTCTAGATGGGTTAGGTTAGGTTATATTACGATATAGACGTATATAATGATCCCACCGAAAATTGGCGCCGACCCGCCAGGAATGTTGTGAAATACTACATCCGAGATGTTAGGTTCCCTTAGGTTAGGATATATAAATTTATAGACGTATATAATGTCCGCACCGAGACGTACGGGAAGACATGAATGGGATTCTGTGAAACATTACCAGCGAGGGTCTAGATGGGTTAAGTTAGGTTATATTACGATATAGACGTATATAATGTGCGCACCTAGAAGTAGGGGCCGACCCGCCAGGAATGTTGGAAAATACTACATCCGAGATGTTAGGTTCCCTCAGGTTAGGATATATAACGTTATAGACGTATATAATGTCCGCACCGAGACGTACGGGCCGACACGACCGGGATTTTGTAAAACATTACCAGCGAGGGTCTAGATGGGTTAGGTTAGGTTATATTACGATATAGACGTATATAATGTGCCCACCGAGAAGTAGGGGCCCACCCGCCAGGAATGTTGGAAAATACTACATCCGAGATGTTAAGCTGCCTTAGGTTAGGATATATAAATTTATAGACGTATATAATGTCCGCACCGAGACGTACGGGAAGACATGAACGGGATTATGTGAAACATTACCAGCGAGGGTCTAGGTGGGTTAGGTTAGGTTATATTACGTTATAGGCGTATATAATGTTCCCACCGAGAAGTAGGGGCCGACCCGCCGGAAATGTTGGAGAATTCTACATCCGAGATGTTAAGTTGCCTTAGGTTAGGATATATAACGTTATAGACGTATATAATGTCCGCACCGAGACGTACGGGATGACACGACCGGGATTCTGTAAAACATTCCCAGCTAGGGGCTAGATGTGTTACGTTAGGTTATGTTACGTTATAGACGTATATAATGATCCCACCGAGAAGTGGCGCCGACCCGCCAGGAATGTTGTGAAATACTACATCCGAGATGTTAGGTTCCCTTAGGTTAGGATATATAACGTTATAGACGTATATTATGTCCTCACCGAGATGTACGGGCCGACACGACCGGGATTTTGTAAAACATTACCAGCGAGGGTCTAGATGGGTTAGGTTAGGTTATATTACGATATAGACGTATATAATGTGCCCACCGAGAAGTAGGGGCGGACCCGCCAGGAAGGTTGGAAGATACTACATCCGAGATGTTATGTTCTCTTAGGTTAGGGTATATAACGTTATAGACGTATATAATGTCCCCACCGAGAAGTACGGGCCGACACGACCGGGATTCTGTGAAACATTCCCAGCTAGGGGCTAGATGTGTTACGTTAGGTTATATTACATTATAGACATATATAATGATCCCACCGAGAATTGGCGCCGACCCGCCAGGAATGTTGTGAAATACTACATCCGAGATGTTAGGTTCCCTTAGGTTAGGATATATAACGTTATAGACGTATATGAGGTCCCCACGGAAAAGTACGGGCCGACACGACCGGGATTTTGTAAAACATTACCAGCGAGGGTCTAGATGGGTTAGGTTAGGTTATATTACGATATAGACGTATATAATGTGCGCACCTAGAAGTAGGGGCCGACCCGCCAGGAATGTTGGAAAATACTACATCCGAGATGTTAGGTTCCCTCAGGTTAGGATATATAACGTTATAGACGTATATAATGTCCGCACCGAGACGTACGGGCCGACACGACCGGGATTTTGTAAAACATTACCAGCGAGGGTCTAGATGGGTTAGGTTAGGTTATATTACGATATAGACGTATATAATGTGCCCACCGAGAAGTAGGGGCCCACCCGCCAGGAATGTTGGAAAATACTACATCCGAGATGTTAAGTTGCCTTAGGTTAGGATATATAACGTTATAGACGTATATAATGTCCGCACCGAGACGTACGGGATGACACGACCGGGATTCTGTAAAACATTCCCAGCTAGGGGCTAGATGTGTTACGTTAGGTTATATTACATTATAGACATATATAATGATCCCACCGAGAATTGGCGCCGACCCGCCAGGAATGTTGTGAAATACTACATCCGAGATGTTAGGTTCCCTTAGGTTAGGATATATAAATTTATAGACGTATATAATGTCCGCACCGAGACGTACGGGAAGACATGAACGGGATTCTGTGAAACATTACCAGCGAGGGTCTAGGTGGGTTAGGTTAGGTTATATTACGATATAGACGTATATAATGTCCCCACCGAGAAGTAGGGGCCGACCCGCCAGGAATATTGGAAAATACTACATCCGAGATGTTAGGTTCCCTTAGGTTAGGATATATAACGTTATAGACGTATATTATGTCCTCACCGAGATGTACGGGCCGACACGACCGGGATTTTGTAAAACATTACCAGCGAGGGTCTAGATGGGTTAGGTTAGGTTATATTACGATATAGACGTATATAATGTGCCCACCGAGAAGTAGGGGCGGACCCGCCAGGAAGGTTGGAAGATACTACATCCGAGATGTTAGGTTCTCTTAGGTTAGGGTATATAACGTTATAGACGTATATAATGTCCCCACCGAGATGTACGGGCCGACACGACCGGGATTTTGTAAAACATTACCAGCGATGGTCTAGATGGGTTCGGTTAGGTTATATTACGATATAGACGTATGTAATGTGCCCACCGAGAAGTATGGGCCGACCCGCCAGGAATGTTGGAAAATACTACATCCGAGATGTTAGGTTCCCTTAGGTTAGGATATATAACGTTATAGACTTATATAATGTCCTCACCGAGATGTACGGGCCGACACGACCGGGATTTTGTAAAACATTACCAACGAGGGTCTAGATGGGTTAGGTTAGGTTATATTACGATATAGACGTATATAATGTGCCCACCGAGAAGTAGGGGCCGACCCGCCAGGAATGTTGGAAAATACTACATCCGAGATGTTAGGTTCTCTTAGGTTAGGGTATATAACGTTATAGACGTATATAATGTCCCCACCGAGAAGTACGGGCCGACACGACCGGGATTTTGTAAAACATTACCAGCGATGGTCTAGATGGGTTCGGTTAGGTTATATTACGATATAGACGTATGTAATGTGCCCACCGAGAAGTATGGGCCGACCCGCCAGGAATGTTGGAAAATACTACATCCGAGATGTTAGGTTCCCTTAGGTTAGGATATATAAATTTATAGACGTATATAATGTCCGAACCGAGACGTACGGGAAGACATGAATGGGATTCTGTGAAACATTACCAGCGAGGGTCTAGGTGGGTTAGGTTAGGTTATATTACGATATAGACGTATATAATGTGTCCACCGAGAAGTAGGGGCCGACCCGCCAGGAATGTTGGAAAATACTACATCCGAGATGTTAGGTTCCCTTAGGTTAGGATATATAACGTTATAGACGTATATACTGTCCTCACCGAGATGTACGGGCCGCCACAACCGGGATTTTGTAAAACATTCCCAGCTAGGGGCTAGATGTGTACGTTAGGTTATATTACGTTATAGACGTATATAATGATCCCACCTAGAATTAGGGGCCGACCCGCCAGGAATGTTGGAAAATACTACATCCGAGATGTTAGGTTCTCTTAGGTTAGGGTATATATCGTTATAGACGTATATAATGTCCCCACCGAGAAGTACGGGCCGACACGACCGGGATTTTGTATAACATTACCAGCGAGGGTCTAGATGGATTCGGTTAGGTTATTTTACGATATAGACGTATGTAATGTGCCCACCGAGAAGTAGGGGCCGACCCGCCAGGAATATTGGAAAATACTACATCCGAGATGTTAGGTTCACTTAGGTTAGGATATATAACGTAATAGACGTATATAATATCCTCACCGAGATGTACGGTCCGACACGACCGGGATTTTGTAAAACATTACCAGCGAGGATCTAGATGGGTTAGGTCAGGTTATATTACGATATAGACGTATATAATGTGCCCACCGAGAAGTAGGGGCCCACCCGCCAGAAATGTTGGAAAATTCTACATCCGAGATGTTAAGTTGCCTTAGGTCAGGATATATAACGTTATAGACGTATATAATATCCGCACCGAGACGTACGGGACGACACGAACGGGATTCTGTAAAACATTCCCAGCTAGGGGCTAGATGTGTTACGTTAGGTTATATTACATTATAGACATATATAATGATCCCACCGAGAATTGGCGCCGACCCGCCAGGAATGTTGTGAAATACTACATCGGGAGAGGTTAGGTTCCCTTAGGTTAGGATATATAAAATTATAGACGTATATAATGTCCGCACCGAGACGTACGGGAAGACATGAACGGGATTCTGTGAAACATTACCAGCGAGGGTCTAGGTGGGTTAGGTTAGGTTATATTACGATATAGACGTATATAATGACCCCACCGAGAAGTAGGGGCCGACCCGCCAGGAATGTTGGAAAATACTACATCCGCGATGTTATGTTCACTTAGGTTAGGATATATAACGTTATAGACGTATATAATGTCCTCACCGAGATGTACGGGCCGACACGACCGGGATTTTGTAAAACATTACCAGCGAGGGTCTAGATGGGTTAGGTTAGGTTATATAACGATATAGACGTATATAATGTGCCCACCGAGAAGTAGGGGCCCACCCGCCAGAAATGTTGGAAATTTCTACATCCGAGACGTTAAGTTGCCTTAGGTCAGGATATATAACGTTATAGACGTATATAATATCCGCACCGAGACGTACGGGACGACACGAACGGGATTCTGGAAAACATTCCCAGCTAGGGGCTAGATGTGTTACGTTAGGTTATATTACATTATAGACATATATAATGATCCCACCAAGAATTGGCGCCGACCCGCCAGGAATGTTGTGAAATACTACATCCGATATGTTAGGTTCCCTTAGGTTAGGATATATAAATTTATAGACGTATATAATGTCCGCACCGAGACGTACGGGAAGACATGAACGGGATTCTGTGAAACATTACCAGCCAGGGTCTAGGTGGGTTAGGTTAGGTTATATTACGATATAGACGTATATAATGTCCCCACCGAGAAGTAGGTGCCGACCCGCCAGGAATATTGGAAAATACTACATCCGAGATGTTAGGTTCACTTAGGTTAGGATATATAACGTAATAGACGTATATAATATCCTCACCGAGATGTACGGTCCGACACGACCGGGATTTTGTAAAACATTACCAGCGAGGGTCTAGATGGGTTAGGTCAGGTTATATTACGATATAGACGTATATAATGTGCCCACCGAGAAGTAGGGGCCGGCCCGCCAGGAATGTTGGAAAATACTACATCCGATATGTTAAGTTGCCTTAGGTCAGGATATATAACGTTATAGACGTATATAATATCCGCACCGAGACGTACGGGACGACACGAACGGGATTCTGTAAAACATTCCCAGCTAGGGGCTAGATGTGTTACGTTAGGTTATATTACATTATAGACATATATAATGATCCCACCGAGAATTGGCGCCGACCCGCCAGGAATGTTGTGAAATACTACATCCGATATGTTAGGTTCCCTTAGGTTAGGATATATAAATTTATAGACGTATATAATGTCCGCACCGAGACGTACGGGAAGACATGAACGGGATTCTGTGAAACATTACCAGCCAGGGTCTAGGTGGGTTAGGTTAGGTTATATTACGATATAGACGTATATAATGTCCCCACCGAGAAGTAGGGGCCGACCCGCCAGGAATATTGGAAAATACTACATCCGAGATGTTAGGTTCACTTAGGTTAGGATATATAACGTAATAGACGTATATAATATCCTCACCGAGATGTACGGTCCGACACGACCGGGATTTTGTAAAACATTACCAGCGAGGGTCTAGGTGGGTTAGGTTAGGTTATATTACGATATAGACGTATATAATGTCCCCACCGAGAAGTAGGGGCCGACCCGCCAGGAATGTTGGAAAATACTACATCCGCGATGTTATGTTCACTTAGGTTAGGATATATAACGTTATAGACGTATATAATGTCCTCACCGAGATGTACGGTCTTACACGACCGGGATTATGTAAAACATTACCAGCGAGGGTCTAGATGGGTTAGGTTAGGTTATATTACGATATAGACGTATATAATGTGCCCACCTAGAAGTAGGGGCCGACCCGCCAGGAATGTTGGAAAATACTACATCCGAGATGTGAGGTTCCCTCAGGTTAGGATATAACGTTATAGACGTATATAATGTCCGCACCGAGACGTACGGGCCGACACGACCGGGATTTTGTAAAACATTACCAGCGAGGGTCTAGATGGGTTAGGTTAGGTTATATTACGATATAGACGTATATAATGTATCCACCGAGAAGTAGGGGCCCACCCGCCAGAAATGTTGGAAAATTCTACATCCGAGATGTTAAGTTGCCTTAGGTCAGGATATATAACGTTATAGACGTATATAATATCCGCACCGAGACGTACGGGACGACACGAACGGGATTCTGTAAAACATTCCCAGCTAGGGGCTAGATGTGTTACGTTAGGTTATATTACATTATGGACATATATAATGATCCCACCGAGAATTGGCGCCGACCCGCCAGGAATGTTGTGAAATACTACATCCGAGATGTTAGGTTCCCTTAGGTTAGGATATATAACGTTATAGACGTATATAATGTCCTCACCGAGATGTACGGGCCGACACGACCGGGATTTTGTAAAACATTACCAACGAGGGTCTAGACGGGTTAGGTTAGGTTATATTACGATATAGACGTATATAATGTGCCCACCGAGAAGTAGGGGCCGACCCGCCAGGTATGTTGAAAAATACTACATCCGAGATGTTAGGTTCCCTTAGGTTAGGATATATAAATTTATAGACGTATATAATGTCCGCACCGAGACGTCCGGGAAGACATGAACGGGATTCTGTGAAACATTACCAGCGAGGGTCTAGGTGGGTTAGGTTAGGTTATATTACGTTATAGACGTATATAATGTTCCCACCGAGAATTAGGGGCCGACCCGCCAGAACTGTTGGAAAATACTACAACCGAGATGTTAGGTTCTCTTAGGTTAGGGTATATAACGTTATAGACGTATATAATGTCCCCACCGAGAAGTACGGGCCGACACGACAGGGATTTTGTAAAACATTACCAGCGATGGTCTAGATGGGTTCGGTTAGGTTATATTACGATATAGACGTATGTAATGTGCCCACCGAGAAGTATGGGCCGACCCGCCAGGAATGTTGGAAAATACTACATCCGAGATGTTAGGTTCCCTTAGGTTGGGATATATAACGTTATAGACTTATATAATGTCCTCACCGAGATGTACGGGCCGACACGTCCGGGATTTTGTAAAACATTACCAGCGAGGGTCTAGATGGATTCGGTTAGGTTATTTTACGATATAGACGTATGTAATGTGCCCACCGAGAAGTAGGGGCCGACCCGCCAGGAATGTTGGAAAATACTACATCCGAGATGTTAGGTTCCCTCAGGTTAGGATATATAAATTTATAGATGTATATAATGTCCGCACCGAGACGTACGGGAAGACATGAACGGGATTCTGTGAAGCATTACCAGCGAGGGTCTAGGTGGGTTAGGTTAGGTTATATTACGTTATAGACGTATATAATGTTCCCACCGAGGAGTAGGGGCCGACCCGCCAGAAATGTTGGAAAATTCTACATCCGAGATGTTAAGTTGCCTTAGGTTAGGATATATAACGTTATAGACGTATATAATGTCCGCACCGAGACGTACGGAACGACACGAACGGGATTCTGTAAAACATTCCCAGCTAGGGGCTAGATGTGTTACGTTAGGTTATATTACGTTATAGACGTATGTAATGATCCCACCGAGAATTGGCGCCGATCCGCCAGGAATGTTGTGAAATACTACATCCGAGATGTTAGGTTCCCTTAGGTTAGGATATATAACGTTATAGACGTATATAATGTCCTCACCGAGATGTACGGTCCGACACGACCGGGATTTTGTAAAACATTACCAGCGAGGGTCTAGATGGGTTAGGTCAGGTTATATTACGATATAGACGTATATAATGTGCCCACCGAGAAGTAGGGGCCGACCCGCCAGGAATGTTGGAAAATACTACATCCGAGATGTTAGGTTCCCTCAGGTTAGGATATATAAAGTTATAGACGTATATGAGGTCCCCACGGAAAAGTACGGGCCGACACGACCGGGATTTTGTAAAACATTACCAGCGAGGGTCTAGATGGGTTAGGTTAGGTTATATTACGATATAGACGTATATAATGTGCCCACCTAGAAGTAGGGGCCGACCCGCCAGGAATGTTGGAAAATACTACATCCGAGATGTTAGGTTCCCTCAGGTTAGGATATATAACGTTATAGACGTATATGAGGTCCCCACGGAAAAGTACGGGCCGACACGACCGGGATTTAGTAAAACATTACCAGCGAGGGTCTAGATGGGTTAGGTTAGGTTATATGACGATATAGACGTATATAATGTGCCCACCGAGAAGTAGGGGCCCACCCGCCAGAAATGTTGGAAAATTCTACATCCGAGATGTTAAGTTGCCTTAGGTCAGGATATATAACGTTATAGACGTATATAATATCCGCACCGAGACGTACGGGACGACACGAACGGGATTCTGTAAAACATTCCCAGCTCGGTGCTAGATGTGTTACGTTAGGTTATATTACATTATAGACATATATAATGATCCCACCGAGAATTGGCGCCGCCCCGCCAGGAATGTTGTGAAATACTACATCCGAGATATTAGGTTCCCTTAGGTTAGGATATATAAATTTATAGACGTATATAATGTCCGCACCGAGACGTACGGGAAGACATGACCGGGATTCTGTGAAACATTACCAGCGAGGGTCTAGGTGGGTTAGGTTAGGTTATATTACGATATAGACGTATATAATGTCCCCACCGAGAAGTAGGTGCCGACCCGCCAGGAATATTGGAAAATACTACATCCGAGATGTTAGGTTCCCTTAGGTTAGGATATATAACGTTATAGACGTATATAATGTCCTCACCGAGATGTACGGGCCGACACGACCGGGATTTTGTAAAACATTACCAACGAGGGTCTAGACGGGTTAGGTTAGGTTATATTACGATATAGACGTATATAATGTGCCCACCGAGAAGTAGGGGCCGACCCGCCAGGTATGTTGAAAAATACTACATCCGAGATGTTAGGTTCCCTTAGGTTAGGATATATAAATTTATAGACGTATATAATGTCCGCACCGAGACGTCCGGGAAGACATGAACGGGATTCTGTGAAACATTACCAGCGAGGGTCTAGGTGGGTTAGGTTAGGTTATATTACGTTATAGACGTATATAATGTTCCCACCGAGAATTAGGGGCCGACCCGCCAGAAATGTTGGAAAATACTACATCCGAGATGTTAGGTTCTCTTAGGTTAGGGTATATAACGTTATAGACGTATATAATGCCCTCACCGAGATGTACGGTCCGACACGACCGGGATTTTGTAAAACATTACCAACGAGGGTCTAGATGGGTTAGGTCAGGTTATATTACGATATAGACGTATATAATGTGCCCACCTAGAAGTAGGGGCCGACCCGCCAGGAATGTTGGAAAATACTACATCCGAGATGTTAGGTTCCCTCAGGTTAGGATATATAACGTTATAGACGTATATAATGTCCGCACCGAGACGTACGGGCCGACACGACCGGGATTTTGTAAAACATTACCAGCGAGGGTCTAGATGGGTTAGGTTAGGTTATATTACGTTATAGACGTATATAATGTTCCCACCGAGGAGTAGGGGCCGACCCGCCAGAAATGTTGGAAAATTCTACATCCGAGATGTTAAGTTGCCTTAGGTTAGGATATATAACGTTATAGACGTAAATAATGTCCGCACCGAGACGTACGGAACGACACGAACGGGATTCTGTAAAACATTCCCAGCTAGGGGCTAGATGTGTTACGTTAGGTTATATTACGTTATAGACGTATATAATGATCCCACCGAGAAGTGGCGCCGACCCGCCAGGAATGTTGTGAAATACTACATCCGAGATGTTAGGTTCCCTTAGGTTAGGATATATAAATTTATAGACGTATATAATGTCCGCACCGAGACGTACGGGAAGACATGAACGGGATTCTGTGAAACATTACCAGCGAGGGTCTAGGTGGGTTAGGTTAGGTTATATTACGATATAGACGTATATAATGTCCCCACCGAGAAGTAGGGGCCTACCCGCCAGGAATATTGGAAAATACTACATCCGAGATGTTAGGTTCCCTTAGGTTAGGATATATAACGTTATAGACGTATATAATGTCCTCACCGAGATGTACGGGCCGACACGACCGGGATTTTGTAAAACATTACCAACGAGGGTCTAGATGGGTTAGGTTAGGTTATATTACGATATAGACGTATATAATGTGCCCACCGAGAAGTAGGGTCCGACCCGCCAGGAATGTTGGAAAATACTACATCCGAGATGTTAGGTTCACTTAGGTTAGGATATATAACGTAATAGACGTATATAATGTCCGCACCGAGACGTACGGGCCGACACGACCGGGATTTTGTAAAACATTACCAGCGAGGGTCTAGATGGGTTAGGTTAGGTTATATTACGATATAGACGTATATAATTGTGCCCACCGAGAAGTAGGGGCCGACCCGCCAGAAAAGTTGGAAAATTCTACATCCGAGATGTTAAGTTGCCTTAGGTTAGGATATATAACGTTATAGACGTATATAATGTCCGCACCGAGACGTACGGGACGACACGAACGGGATTCTGTAAAACATTCCCAGCTAGGGGCTAGATGTGTTACGTTAGGTTATATTACGTTATAGACGTATATAATGATCCCACCGAGAAGTGGCGCCGACCCGCCAGGAATGTTGTGAAATACTACATCCGAGATGTTAGGTTCCCTTAGGTTAGGATATATAACGTTATAGACGTATATAATGTCCTCACCGAGATGTACGGGCCGACACGACCGGGATTTTGTAAAACATTACCAGCGAGGGTCTAGATGGGTTAGGTTAGGTTATATTACGATATAGACGTATATAATGTGCCCACCGAGAAGTAGGGGCCGACCCGCCAGGAATGTTGGAAAATACTACATCCGAGATGTTAGGTTCCCTTAGGTTAGGATATATAACGTTATAGACGTATATAATGTCCTCACCGAGATGTACGGGCCGACACGACCGGGATTTTGTAAAACATTACCAGCGAGGGTCTAGATGGGTTAGGTTAGGTTATATAACGATATAGACGTATATAATGTGCCCACCGAGAAGTAGGGGCCCACCCGCCAGAAATGTTGGAAAATTCTACATCCGAGATGTTAAGTTGCCTTAGGTCAGGATATATAACGTTATAGACGTATATAATATCCGCACCGAGACGTACGGGACGACACGAACGGGATTCTGTAAAACATTCCCAGCTAGGGGCTAGATGTGTTACGTTAGGTTATATTACATTATAGACATATATAATGATCCCACCGAGAATTGGCGCCGACCCGCCAGGAATGTTGTGAAATACTACATCGGGAGAGGTTAGGTTCGCTTAGGTTAGGATATATAAAATTATAGACGTATATAATGTCCGCACCGAGACGTCCGGGAAGACATGAACGGGATTCTGTGAAACATTACCAGCGAGGGTCTAGATGGGTTAGGTTAGGTTATATTACGATATAGACGTATATAATGTGCCCACCTAGAAGTAGGGGCCGACCCGCCAGGAATGTTGGAAAATACTACATCCGAGATGTTAGGTTCCCTCAGGTTAGGATATATAACGTTATAGACGTATATAATGTCCGCACCGAGACGTACGGGCCGACACGACCGGGATTTTGTAAAACATTACCAGCGAGGGTCTAGATGGGTTAGGTTAGGTTATATTACGATATAGACGTATATAATGTGCCCACCGAGAAGTAGGGGCTCACCCGCCAGAAATGTTGGAAAATTCTACATCTGAGATGTTAAGTTGCCTTAGGTCAGGATATATAACGTTATAGACGTATATAATATCCGCACCGAGACGTACGGGACGACACGAACGGGATTCTGTAAAACATTCCCAGCTAGGGGCTAGATGTGTTACGTTAGGTTATATTACGTTATAGACGTATATAATGATCCCACCGAGAAGTGGCGCCGACCCGCCAGGAATGTTGTGAAATACTACATCCGAGATGTTAGGTTCCCTTAGGTTAGGATATATAACGTTATAGACGTATATAATGTCCTCACCGAGATGTACGGGCCGACACGACCGGGATTTTGTAAAACATTACCAGCGAGGGTCTAGATGGGTTAGGTTAGGTTATATTACGATATAGACGTATATAATGTGCCCACCGAGAAGTAGGGGCCGACCCGCCAGGAATGTTGGAAAATACTACATCCGAGATGTTAGGTTCCCTTAGGTTAGGATATATAACGTTATAGACGTATATAATGTCCTCACCGAGATGTACGGGCCGACACGACCGGGATTTTGTAAAACATTACCAGCGAGGGTCTAGATGGGTTAGGTTAGGTTATATAACGATATAGACGTATATAATGTGCCCACCGAGAAGTAGGGGCCCACCCGCCAGAAATGTTGGAAAATTCTACATCCGAGATGTTAAGTTGCCTTAGGTCAGGATATATAACGTTATAGACGTATATAATATCCGCACCGAGACGTACGGGACGACACGAACGGGATTCTGTAAAACATTCCCAGCTAGGGGCTAGATGTGTTACGTTAGGTTATATTACATTATAGACATATATAATGATCCCACCGAGAATTGGCGCCGACCCGCCAGGAATGTTGTGAAATACTACATCGGGAGAGGTTAGGTTCGCTTAGGTTAGGATATATAAAATTATAGACGTATATAATGTCCGCACCGAGACGTCCGGGAAGACATGAACGGGATTCTGTGAAACATTACCAGCGAGGGTCTAGATGGGTTAGGTTAGGTTATATTACGATATAGACGTATATAATGTGCCCACCTAGAAGTAGGGGCCGACCCGCCAGGAATGTTGGAAAATACTACATCCGAGATGTTAGGTTCCCTCAGGTTAGGATATATAACGTTATAGACGTATATAATGTCCGCACCGAGACGTACGGGCCGACACGACCGGGATTTTGTAAAACATTACCAGCGAGGGTCTAGATGGGTTAGGTTAGGTTATATTACGATATAGACGTATATAATGTGCCCACCGAGAAGTAGGGGCTCACCCGCCAGAAATGTTGGAAAATTCTACATCTGAGATGTTAAGTTGCCTTAGGTCAGGATATATAACGTTATAGACGTATATAATATCCGCACCGAGACGTACGGGACGACACGAACGGGATTCTGTAAAACATTCCCAGCTAGGGGCTAGATGTGTTACGTTAGGTTATATTACGTTATAGACGTATATAATGATCCCACCGAGAAGTGGCGCCTACCCGCCAGGAATGTTGTGAAATACTACATCCGAGATGTTAGGTTCCCTTAGGTTAGGATATATAACGTTATAGACGTATATAATGTCCTCACCGAGATGTACGGGCCGACACGACCGGGATTTTGTAAAACATTACCAGCGAGGGTCTAGATGGGTTAGGTTAGGTTATATTACGATATAGACGTATATAATGTGCCCACCGAGAAGTAGGGGCCGACCCGCCAGGAATGTTGGAAAATACTACTTCCGAGATGTTAGGTTCCCTTAGGTTAGGATATATAACGTTATAGACGTATATAATGTCCTCACCGAGATGTACGGGCCGATACGACCGGGATTTTGTAAAACATTACCAGCGAGGGTCTAGATGGGTTAGGTTAGGTTATATAACGATATAGACGTATATAATGTGCCCACCGAGAAGTAGGGGCCCACCCGCCAGAAGTGTTGGAAAATTCTACATCCGAGATGTTAAGTTGCCTTAGGTCAGGATATATAACGTTATAGACGTATATAATATCCGCACCGAGACGTACGGGACGACACGAACGGGATTCTGTAAAACATTCCCAGCTAGGGGCTAGATGTGTTACGTTAGGTTATATTACATTATAGACATATATAATGATCCCACCGAGAATTGGCGCCGACCCGCCAGGAATGTTGTGAAATACTACATCGGGAGAGGTTAGGTTCCCTTAGGTTAGGATATATAAAATTATAGACGTATATAATGTCCTCACCGAGATGTACGGGCCGACACGACCGGGATTTTGTAAAACATTACCAACGAGGGTCTAGATGGGTTAGGTTAGGTTATATTACGATATAGACGTATATAATGTGCCCACCGAGAAGTAGGGTCCGACCCGCCAGGAATGTTGGAAAATACTACATCCGAGATGTTAGGTTCACTTAGGTTAGGATATATAACGTAATAGACGTATATAATGTCCGCACCGAGACGTACGGGCCGACACGACCGGGATTTTGTAAAACATTACCAGCGAGGGTCTAGATGGGTTAGGTTAGGTTATATTACGATATAGACGTATATAATTGTGCCCACCGAGAAGTAGGGGCCGACCCGCCAGAAAAGTTGGAAAATTCTACATCCGAGATGTTAAGTTGCCTTAGGTTAGGATATATAACGTTATAGACGTATATAATGTCCGCACCGAGACGTACGGGACGACACGAACGGGATTCTGTAAAACATTCCCAGCTAGGGGCTAGATGTGTTACGTTAGGTTATATTACGTTATAGACGTATATAATGATCCCACCGAGAAGTGGCGCCGACCCGCCAGGAATGTTGTGAAATACTACATCCGAGATGTTAGGTTCCCTTAGGTTAGGATATATAACGTTATAGACGTATATAATGTCCTCACCGAGATGTACGGGCCGACACGACCGGGATTTTGTAAAACATTACCAGCGAGGGTCTAGATGGGTTAGGTTAGGTTATATTACGATATAGACGTATATAATGTGCCCACCGAGAAGTAGGGGCCGACCCGCCAGGAATGTTGGAAAATACTACATCCGAGATGTTAGGTTCCCTTAGGTTAGGATATATAACGTTATAGACGTATATAATGTCCTCACCGAGATGTACGGGCCGACACGACCGGGATTTTGTAAAACATTACCAGCGAGGGTCTAGATGGGTTAGGTTAGGTTATATAACGATATAGACGTATATAATGTGCCCACCGAGAAGTAGGGGCCCACCCGCCAGAAATGTTGGAAAATTCTACATCCGAGATGTTAAGTTGCCTTAGGTCAGGATATATAACGTTATAGACGTATATAATATCCGCACCGAGACGTACGGGACGACACGAACGGGATTCTGTAAAACATTCCCAGCTAGGGGCTAGATGTGTTACGTTAGGTTATATTACATTATAGACATATATAATGATCCCACCGAGAATTGGCGCCGACCCGCCAGGAATGTTGTGAAATACTACATCGGGAGAGGTTAGGTTCGCTTAGGTTAGGATATATAAAATTATAGACGTATATAATGTCCGCACCGAGACGTCCGGGAAGACATGAACGGGATTCTGTGAAACATTACCAGCGAGGGTCTAGATGGGTTAGGTTAGGTTATATTACGATATAGACGTATATAATGTGCCCACCTAGAAGTAGGGGCCGACCCGCCAGGAATGTTGGAAAATACTACATCCGAGATGTTAGGTTCCCTCAGGTTAGGATATATAACGTTATAGACGTATATAATGTCCGCACCGAGACGTACGGGCCGACACGACCGGGATTTTGTAAAACATTACCAGCGAGGGTCTAGATGGGTTAGGTTAGGTTATATTACGATATAGACGTATATAATGTGCCCACCGAGAAGTAGGGGCTCACCCGCCAGAAATGTTGGAAAATTCTACATCTGAGATGTTAAGTTGCCTTAGGTCAGGATATATAACGTTATAGACGTATATAATATCCGCACCGAGACGTACGGGACGACACGAACGGGATTCTGTAAAACATTCCCAGCTAGGGGCTAGATGTGTTACGTTAGGTTATATTACGTTATAGACGTATATAATGATCCCACCGAGAAGTGGCGCCGACCCGCCAGGAATGTTGTGAAATACTACATCCGAGATGTTAGGTTCCCTTAGGTTAGGATATATAACGTTATAGACGTATATAATGTCCTCACCGAGATGTACGGGCCGACACGACCGGGATTTTGTAAAACATTACCAGCGAGGGTCTAGATGGGTTAGGTTAGGTTATATTACGATATAGACGTATATAATGTGCCCACCGAGAAGTAGGGGCCGACCCGCCAGGAATGTTGGAAAATACTACATCCGAGATGTTAGGTTCCCTTAGGTTAGGATATATAACGTTATAGACGTATATAATGTCCTCACCGAGATGTACGGGCCGACACGACCGGGATTTTGTAAAACATTACCAGCGAGGGTCTAGATGGGTTAGGTTAGGTTATATAACGATATAGACGTATATAATGTGCCCACCGAGAAGTAGGGGCCCACCCGCCAGAAATGTTGGAAAATTCTACATCCGAGATGTTAAGTTGCCTTAGGTCAGGATATATAACGTTATAGACGTATATAATATCCGCACCGAGACGTACGGGACGACACGAACGGGATTCTGTAAAACATTCCCAGCTAGGGGCTAGATGTGTTACGTTAGGTTATATTACATTATAGACATATATAATGATCCCACCGAGAATTGGCGCCGACCCGCCAGGAATGTTGTGAAATACTACATCGGGAGAGGTTAGGTTCGCTTAGGTTAGGATATATAAAATTATAGACGTATATAATGTCCGCACCGAGACGTCCGGGAAGACATGAACGGGATTCTGTGAAACATTACCAGCGAGGGTCTAGATGGGTTAGGTTAGGTTATATTACGATATAGACGTATATAATGTGCCCACCTAGAAGTAGGGGCCGACCCGCCAGGAATGTTGGAAAATACTACATCCGAGATGTTAGGTTCCCTCAGGTTAGGATATATAACGTTATAGACGTATATAATGTCCGCACCGAGACGTACGGGCCGACACGACCGGGATTTTGTAAAACATTACCAGCGAGGGTCTAGATGGGTTAGGTTAGGTTATATTACGATATAGACGTATATAATGTGCCCACCGAGAAGTAGGGGCTCACCCGCCAGAAATGTTGGAAAATTCTACATCTGAGATGTTAAGTTGCCTTAGGTCAGGATATATAACGTTATAGACGTATATAATATCCGCACCGAGACGTACGGGACGACACGAACGGGATTCTGTAAAACATTCCCAGCTAGGGGCTAGATGTGTTACGTTAGGTTATATTACGTTATAGACGTATATAATGATCCCACCGAGAAGTGGCGCCTACCCGCCAGGAATGTTGTGAAATACTACATCCGAGATGTTAGGTTCCCTTAGGTTAGGATATATAACGTTATAGACGTATATAATGTCCTCACCGAGATGTACGGGCCGACACGACCGGGATTTTGTAAAACATTACCAGCGAGGGTCTAGATGGGTTAGGTTAGGTTATATTACGATATAGACGTATATAATGTGCCCACCGAGAAGTAGGGGCCGACCCGCCAGGAATGTTGGAAAATACTACTTCCGAGATGTTAGGTTCCCTTAGGTTAGGATATATAACGTTATAGACGTATATAATGTCCTCACCGAGATGTACGGGCCGATACGACCGGGATTTTGTAAAACATTACCAGCGAGGGTCTAGATGGGTTAGGTTAGGTTATATAACGATATAGACGTATATAATGTGCCCACCGAGAAGTAGGGGCCCACCCGCCAGAAGTGTTGGAAAATTCTACATCCGAGATGTTAAGTTGCCTTAGGTCAGGATATATAACGTTATAGACGTATATAATATCCGCACCGAGACGTACGGGACGACACGAACGGGATTCTGTAAAACATTCCCAGCTAGGGGCTAGATGTGTTACGTTAGGTTATATTACATTATAGACATATATAATGATCCCACCGAGAATTGGCGCCGACCCGCCAGGAATGTTGTGAAATACTACATCGGGAGAGGTTAGGTTCCCTTAGGTTAGGATATATAAAATTATAGACGTATATAATGTCCGCACCGAGACGTCCGGGAAGACATGAACGGGATTCTGTGAAACATTACCAGCGAGGGTCTAGGTGGGTTAGGTTAGGTTATATTACGATATAGACGTATATAATGTCCCCACCGAGAAGTAGGGGCCGACCCGCCAGGAATGTTGGAAAATACTACATCCGAGATGTTAGCTTCCCTTAGGTTAGGACATATAACGTTATAGACGTATATAATGTCCTCACCGAGATGTACGGTCCGACACGACCGGGATTATGTAAAACATTACCAGCGAGGGTCTAGATGGGTTAGGTTAGGTTATATTACGATATAGACGTATATAATGTGCCCACCTAGAAGTAGGGGCCGACCCGCCAGGAATGTTGGAAAATACTACATCCGTGATGTTAGGTTCCCTCAGGTTAGGATATATAACGTTATAGACGTATATAATGTCCGCACCGAGACGTACGGGCCGACACGACCGGGATTTTGTAAAACATTACCAGCGAGGGTCTAGATGGGTTAGGTTAGGTTATATTACGATATAGACGTATATAATGTGCCCACCGAGAAGTAGGGGCCCACCCGCCAGAAATGTTTGAAAATTCTACATCCGAGATGTTAAGTTGCCTTAGGTCAGGATATATAACGTTATAGACGTATATAATATCCGCACCGAGACGTACGGGACGACACGAACGGGATTCTGTAAAACATTCCCAGCTAGGGGCTAGATGTGTTACGTTAGGTTATATTACATTATAGACATATATAATGATCCCACCGAGAATTGGAGCCGACCCGCCAGGAATGTTGTGAAGTACTACATCCGAGATGTTAGGTTCCCTTAGGTTAGGATATATAACGTTATAGACGTATATAATGTCCTCACCGAGATGTACGGGCCGACACGACCGGGATTTTGAAAAACATTACCAACGAGGGTCTAGATGGGTTAGGTTAGGTTATACTACGATATAGACGTATATAATGTGCCCACCGAGAAGTAGGGGCCGACCCGACAGGAATGTTGGAAAATACTACATCCGAGATGTTAAGTTGCCTTAGGTCAGGATATATAACGTTATAGACGTATATAATATCCGCACCGAGACGTACGGGCCGACACGACCGGGATTCTGTAAAACATTCCCAGCTAGGGGCTAGATGTGTTACGTTAGGTTATATTACATTATAGACATATATAATGATCCCACCGAGAATTGGCGCCGACCCGCCAGGAATGTTGTGAAATACTACATCCGAGATGTTAGGTTCCCTTAGGTTAGGATATATAAATTTATAGACGTATATAATGTCCGCACCGAGACGTACGGGAAGACATGAATGGGATTCTGTGAAACATTACCAGCGAGGGTCTACGTGGGTTAGGTTAGGTTATATTACGATATAGACGTATATAATGTGCCCACCGAGAAGTAGGGGCCGACCCGCCAGGAATATTGGAAAATACTACATCCGAGATGTTAGGTTCCCTTAGGTTAGGATATATAACGTTGTAGACGTATATAATATCCTCACCGAGATGTACGGGCCGACACGACCGGGATTTTGTAAAACATTACCATCGAGGGTCTAGATGGGTTAGGTTAGGTTATATTACGATATAGACGTATATAATGTGCCCACCGAGAAGTAGGAGCCGACCCGCCAGGAATGTTGGAAAATACTACATCCGAGGTGTTAAGCTGCCTTAGGTTAGGATATATAAATTTATAGACGTATATAATGTCCGCACCGAGACGTACGGGAAGACATGAACGGGATTATGTGAAACATTACCAGCGAGGGTCTAGGTGGGTTAGGTTAGGTTATATTACGTTATAGGCGTATATAATGTTCCCACCGAGAAGTAGGGGCCGACCCGCCAGAAATGTTGGAAAATACTACATCCGAGATGTTAGGTTCCCTCAGGTTAGGATATATAACGTTATAGACGTATATGAGGTCCCCACGGAAAAGTACGGGCCGACACGACCGGGATTTTGTAAAACATTACCAGCGAGGGTCTAGATGGGTTAGGTTAGGTTATATTACGATATAGACGTATATAATGTGCCCACCTAGAAGTAGGGGCCGACCCGCCAGGAATGTTGGAAAATACTACATCCGAGATGTTAGGTTCCCTCAAGTTAGGATATATAACGTTATAGACGTATATAATGTCCGCACCGAGACGTACGGGCCGACACGACCGGGATTTTGTAAAACATTACCAGCGAGGGTCTAGATGGGTTAGGATAGGTTATATTACGATATAGACGTATATAATGTGCCCACCGAGAAGTAGGGGCCCACCCGCCAGAAATGTTGGAAAATTCTACATCCGAGATGTTAAGTTGCCTTAGGTCAGGACATATAACGTTATAGACGTATATAATATCCGCACCGAGACGTACGGGACGACACGAACGGGATTCTGTAAAACATTCCCAGCTCGGGGCTAGATGTGTTACGTTAGGTTATATTACATTATAGACATATATAATGATACCACCGAGAATTGGCGCCGACCCGCCAGGAATGTTGTGAAATACTGCATCCGAGATGTTAGGTTCCCTTAGGTTTGGATATATAAAATTATAGACGTATATAATGTCCGCACCGAGACGTACGGGAGGACATGAACGGGATTCTGTGAAACATTACCAGCGAGGGTCTAGGTGGGTTAGGTTAGGTTATATTACGATATAGACGTATATAATGTCCCCACCGAGAAGTAGGGGCCGACCCGCCAGGAATATTGCAAATAGTACATCCGAGATGTTAGGTTCCCTTAGGTTAGGATATATAACGTTATAGACGTATATAATGTCCTCACCGAGATGTACGGGCCGACACGACCGGGATTTTGTAAAACATTACCAACGAGGGTCTAGATGGGTTAGGTTAGGTTATATTCGTATACTACATCCGAGATGTTAGGTTCCCTTAGGTTAGGATATATAACGTTACAGACGTATATAATGTCCTCACCGAGATGTACGGGCCGACACGACCGGGATTTTGTAAAACATTACCAACGAGGGTCTAGATGGGTTAGGTTAGGTTATATTACGATATAGACGTATATAATGTGCCCACCGAGAAGTAGGAGCCGACCCGCCAGGAATGTTGGAAAATACTACATCCGAGATGTTAAGCTGCCTTAGGTTAGGATATATAAATTTATAGACGTATATAATGTCCGCACCGAGACGTACGGGAAGACATGAACGGGATTATGTGAAACATTACCAGCGAGGGTCTAGGTGGGTTAGGTTAGGTTATATTACGTTATAGGCGTATATAATGTTCCCACCGAGAAGTAGGGGCCGACCCGCCAGAAATGTTGGAAAATACTACATCCGAGATGTTAGGTTCCCTCAGGTTAGGATATATAAAGTTATAGACGTATATGAGGTCCCCACGGAAAAGTACGGGCCGACACGACCGGGATTTTGTAAAACATTACCAGCGAGGGTCTAGATGGGTTAGGTTAGGTTATATTACGATATAGACGTATATAATGTGCCCACCTAGAAGTAGGGGCCGACCCGCCAGGAATGTTGGAAAATACTACATCCGAGATGTTAGGTTCCCTCAGGTTAGGATATATAACGTTATAGACGTATATAAGGTCCCCACGGAGAAGTACGGGCCGACACGACCGGGATTTTGTAAAACATTACCAGCGAGGGTCTAGATTGGTTAGGTTAGGTTATATTACGATATAGACGTATATAATGTGCCCACCTAGAAGCAGGGGCCGACCCGCCAGGAATGTTGGAAAATACTACATCCGAGATGTTAGGTTCTCTTAGGTTAGGGTATATAACGTTATAGACGTATATAATGTCTCCACCGAGATGTACGGTCCGACACGACCGGGATTATGTAAAACATTACCAGCGAGGGTCTAGATGGGTTAGGTTAGGTTATATTACGATATAGACGTATATAATGTGCCCACCTAGAAGTAGGGGCCGACCCGCCAGGAATGTTGGAAAATACTACATCCGTGATGTTAGGTTCCCTCAGGTTAGGATATATAACGTTATAGACGTATATAATGTCCGCACCGAGACGTACGGGCCGACACGACCGGGATTTTGTAAAACATTACCAGCGAGGGTCTAGATGGGTTAGGTTAGGTTATATTACGATATAGACGTATATAATGTGCCCACCGAGAAGTAGGGGCCCACCCGCCAGAAATGTTTGAAAATTCTACATCCGAGATGTTAAGTTGCCTTAGGTCAGGATATATAACGTTATAGACGTATATAATATCCGCACCGAGACGTACGGGACGACACGAACGGGATTCTGTAAAACATTCCCAGCTAGGGGCTAGATGTGTTACGTTAGGTTATATTACATTATAGACATATATAATGATCCCACCGAGAATTGGAGCCGACCCGCCAGGAATGTTGTGAAGTACTACATCCGAGATGTTAGGTTCCCTTAGGTTAGGATATATAACGTTATAGACGTATATAATGTCCTCACCGAGATGTACGGGCCGACACGACCGGGATTTTGAAAAACATTACCAACGAGGGTCTAGATGGGTTAGGTTAGGTTATACTACGATATAGACGTATATAATGTGCCCACCGAGAAGTAGGGGCCGACCCGACAGGAATGTTGGAAAATACTACATCCGAGATGTTAAGTTGCCTTAGGTCAGGATATATAACGTTATAGACGTATATAATATCCGCACCGAGACGTACGGGCCGACACGACCGGGATTCTGTAAAACATTCCCAGCTAGGGGCTAGATGTGTTACGTTAGGTTATATTACATTATAGACATATATAATGATCCCACCGAGAATTGGCGCCGACCCGCCAGGAATGTTGTGAAATACTACATCCGAGATGTTAGGTTCCCTTAGGTTAGGATATATAAATTTATAGACGTATATAATGTCCGCACCGAGACGTACGGGAAGACATGAATGGGATTCTGTGAAACATTACCAGCGGGGGTCTACGTGGGTTAGGTTAGGTTATATTACGATATAGACGTATATAATGTGCCCACCGAGAAGTAGGGGCCGACCCGCCAGGAATATTGGAAAATACTACATCCGAGATGTTAGGTTCCCTTAGGTTAGGATATATAACGTTGTAGACGTATATAATATCCTCACCGAGATGTACGGGCCGACACGACCGGGATTTTGTAAAACATTACCATCGAGGGTCTAGATGGGTTAGGTTAGGTTATATTACGATATAGACGTATATAATGTGCCCACCGAGAAGTAGGAGCCGACCCGCCAGGAATGTTGGAAAATACTACATCCGAGGTGTTAAGCTGCCTTAGGTTAGGATATATAAATTTATAGACGTATATAATGTCCGCACCGAGACGTACGGGAAGACATGAACGGGATTATGTGAAACATTACCAGCGAGGGTCTAGGTGGGTTAGGTTAGGTTATATTACGTTATAGGCGTATATAATGTTCCCACCGAGAAGTAGGGGCCGACCCGCCAGAAATGTTGGAAAATACTACATCCGAGATGTTAGGTTCCCTCAGGTTAGGATATATAACGTTATAGACGTATATGAGGTCCCCACGGAAAAGTACGGGCCGACACGACCGGGATTTTGTAAAACATTACCAGCGAGGGTCTAGATGGGTTAGGTTAGGTTATATTACGATATAGACGTATATAATGTGCCCACCTAGAAGTAGGGGCCGACCCGCCAGGAATGTTGGAAAATACTACATCCGAGATGTTAGGTTCCCTCAAGTTAGGATATATAACGTTATAGACGTATATAATGTCCGCACCGAGACGTACGGGCCGACACGACCGGGATTTTGTAAAACATTACCAGCGAGGGTCTAGATGGGTTAGGATAGGTTATATTACGATATAGACGTATATAATGTGCCCACCGAGAAGTAGGGGCCCACCCGCCAGAAATGTTGGAAAATTCTACATCCGAGATGTTAAGTTGCCTTAGGTCAGGACATATAACGTTATAGACGTATATAATATCCGCACCGAGACGTACGGGACGACACGAACGGGATTCTGTAAAACATTCCCAGCTCGGGGCTAGATGTGTTACGTTAGGTTATATTACATTATAGACATATATAATGATCCCACCGAGAATTGGCGCCGACCCGCCAGGAATGTTGTGAAATACTGCATCCGAGATGTTAGGTTCCCTTAGGTTTGGATATATAAAATTATAGACGTATATAATGTCCGCACCGAGACGTACGGGAAGACATGAACGGGATTCTGTGAAACATTACCAGCGAGGGTCTAGGTGGGTTAGGTTAGGTTATATTACGATATAGACGTATATAATGTCCCCACCGAGAAGTAGGGGCCGACCCGCCAGGAATATTGCAAATAGTACATCCGAGATGTTAGGTTCCCTTAGGTTAGGATATATAACGTTATAGACGTATATAATGTCCTCACCGAGATGTACGGGCCGACACGACCGGGATTTTGTAAAACATTACCAACGAGGGTCTAGATGGGTTAGGTTAGGTTATATTCGTATACTACATCCGAGATGTTAGGTTCCCTTAGGTTAGGATATATAACGTTACAGACGTATATAATGTCCTCACCGAGATGTACGGGCCGACACGACCGGGATTTTGTAAAACATTACCAACGAGGGTCTAGATGGGTTAGGTTAGGTTATATTACGATATAGACGTATATAATGTGCCGCCGAGAAGTAGGAGCCGACCCGCCAGGAATGTTGGAAAATACTACATCCGAGATGTTAAGCTGCCTTAGGTTAGGATATATAAATTTATAGACGTATATAATGTCCGCACCGAGACGTACGGGAAGACATGAACGGGATTATGTGAAACATTACCAGCGAGGGTCTAGGTGGGTTAGGTTAGGTTATATTACGTTATAGGCGTATATAATGTTCCCACCGAGAAGTAGGGGCCGACCCGCCAGAAATGTTGGAAAATACTACATCCGAGATGTTAGGTTCCCTCAGGTTAGGATATATAAAGTTATAGACGTATATGAGGTCCCCACGGAAAAGTACGGGCCGACACGACCGGGATTTTGTAAAACATTACCAGCGAGGGTCTAGATGGGTTAGGTTAGGTTATATTACGATATAGACGTATATAATGTGCCCACCTAGAAGTAGGGGCCGACCCGCCAGGAATGTTGGAAAATACTACATCCGAGATGTTAGGTTCCCTCAGGTTAGGATATATAACGTTATAGACGTATATAAGGTCCCCACGGAAAAGTACGGGCCGACACGACCGGGATTTTGTAAAACATTACCAGCGAGGGTCTAGATGGGTTAGGTTAGGTTATATTACGATATAGACGTATATAATGTGCCCACCTAGAAGTAGGGGCCGACCCGCCAGGAATGTTGGAAAATACTACATCCGAGATGTTAAGTTCCCTCAGGTTAGGATATATAACGTTATAGACGTATATAATGTCCGCACCGAGACGTACGGGCCGACACGACCGGGATTTTGTAAAACATTACCAGCGAGGGTCTAGATGGGTTAGGTTAGGTTATATTACGATATAGACGTATATAATGTGCCCACCGAGAAGTAGGGGCCCACCCGCCAGAAATGTTGGAAAATTCTACATCCGAGATGTTAAGTTGCCTTAGGTCAGGACATATAACGTTAGAGACGTATATAATATCCGCACCGAGACGTACGGGACGACACGAACGGGATTCTGTAAAACATTCCCAGCTCGGGGCTAGATGTGTTACGTTAGGTTATATTACATTATAGACATATATAATGATCCCACCGAGAATTGGCGCCGACCCGCCAGGTATGTTGTGAAATACTGCATCCGAGATGTTAGGTTCCCTTAGGTTTGGATATATAAATTTATAGACGTATATAATGTCCGCACCGAGACGTACGGGAAGACATGAACGGGATTCTGTGAAACATTACCAGCGAGGGTCTAGGTGGGTTAGGTTAGGTTATATTACGATATAGACGTATATAATGTCCCCACCGAGAAGTAGGGGCCGACCCGCCAGGAATATTGGAAAATACTACATCCGAGATGTTAGGTTCCCTTAGGTTAGGATATATAACGTTATAGACGTATATAATGTCCTCACCGAGATGTACGGGCCGACGCGACCGGGATTTTGTAAAACATTACCAACGAGGGTCTAGATGGGTTAGGTTAGGTTATATTCGTATACTACATCCGAGATGTTAGGTTCCCTTAGGTTAGGATATATAACGTTATAGACGTATATAATGTCCTCACCGAGACGTACGGGAAGACATGAACGGGATTATGTGAAACATTACCAGCGAGGGTCTAGGTGGGTTAGGTTAGGTTATATTACGTTATAGGCGTATATAATGTTCTCACCGAGAAGTAGGGGCCGACCCGCCAGAAATGTTGGAAAATACTACATCCGAGATGTTAGGTTCCCTCAGGTTAGGATATATAAAGTTATAGACGTATATGAGGTCCCCACGGAAAAGTACGGGCCGACACGACCGGGATTTTGTAAAACATTACCAGCGAGGGTCTAGATGGGTTAGGTTAGGTTATATTACGATATAGACGTATATAATGTGCCCACCTAGAAGTAGGGGCCGACCCGCCAGGAATGTTGGAAAATACTACATCCGAGATGTTAGGTTCCCTCAGGTTAGGATATATAACGTTATAGACGTATATGAGGTCCCCACGGAAAAGTACGGGCCGACACGACCGGAATTTTGTAAAACATTACCAGCGAGGGTCTAGATGGTTTAGGTTAGGTTATATTACGATATAGACGTATATAATGTGCGCACCTAGAAGTAGGGGCCGACCCGCCAGGAATGTTGGAAAATACTACATCCGAGATGTTAGGTTCCCTCAGGTTAGGATATATAACGTTATAGACGTATATAATGTCCGCACCGAGACGTACGGGCCGACACGACCGGGATTTTGTAAAACATTACCAGCGAGGGTCTAGATGGGTTAGGTTAGGTTATATTACGATATAGACGTATATAATGTGCCCACCGAGAAGTAGGGGCCCACCCGCCAGAAATGTTGGAAAATTCTACATCCGAGATGTTAAGCTGCCTTAGGTTAGGATATATAAATTTATAGACGTATATAATGTCCGCACCGAGACGTACGGGAAGACATGAACGGGATTATGTGAAACATTACCAGCGAGGGTCTAGGTGGGTTAGGTTAGGTTATATTACGTTATAGGCGTATATAATGTTCCCACCGAGAAGTAGGGGCCGACCCGCCGGAAATGTTGGAGAATTCTACATCCGAGATGTTAGGTTGCCTTAGGTTAGGATATATAACGTTATAGACGTGTATAATGTCCGCACCGAGACGTACGGGACGACACGACCGGGATTCTGTAAAACATTCCCAGCTAGGGGCTAGATGTGTTACCTTAGGTTATATTACATTATAGACATATATAATGATCCCACCGAGAATTGGCGCCGACCCGCCAGGAATGTTGTGAAATACTACATCCGAGATGTTAGGTTCCCTTAGGTTAGGATATATAAATTTATAGACGTATATAATGTCCGCACCGAGACGTACGGGAAGACATGAACGGGATTCTGTGAAACATTACCAGCGAGGGTCTAGGTGGGTTAGGTTAGGTTATATTACGATATAGACGTATATAATGTCCCCACCGAGAAGTAGGGGCCGACCCGCCAGGAATATTGGAAAATACTACATCCGAGATGTTAGGTTCCCTTAGGTTAGGATATATAACGTTATAGACGTATATAATGTCCTCACCGAGATGTACGGGCCGACGCGACCGGGATTTTGTAAAACATTACCAACGAGGGTCTAGATGGGTTAGGTTAGGTTATATTCGTATACTACATCCGAGATGTTAGGTTCCCTTAGGTTAGGATATATAACGTTATAGACGTATATAATGTCCTCACCGAGACGTACGGGAAGACATGAACGGGATTATGTGAAACATTACCAGCGAGGGTCTAGGTGGGTTAGGTTAGGTTATATTACGTTATAGGCGTATATAATGTTCCCACCGAGAAGTAGGGGCCGACCCGCCAGAAATGTTGGAAAATACTACATCCGAGATGTTAGGTTCCCTCAGGTTAGGATATATAAAGTTATAGACGTATATGAGGTCCCCACGGAAAAGTACGGGCCGACACGACCGGGATTTTGTAAAACATTACCAGCGAGGGTCTAGATGGGTTAGGTTAGGTTATATTACGATATAGACGTATATAATGTGCCCACCTAGAAGTAGGGGCCGACCCGCCAGGAATGTTGGAAAATACTACATCCGAGATGTTAGGTTCCCTCAGGTTAGGATATATAACGTTATAGACGTATATGAGGTCCCCACGGAAAAGTACGGGCCGACACGACCGGAATTTTGTAAAACATTACCAGCGAGGGTCTAGATGGTTTAGGTTAGGTTATATTACGATATAGACGTATATAATGTGCGCACCTAGAAGTAGGGGCCTACCCGCCAGGAATGTTGGAAAATACTACATCCGAGATGTTAGGTTCCCTCAGGTTAGGATATATAACGTTATAGACGTATATAATGTCCGCACCGAGACGTACGGGCCGACACGACCGGGATTTTGTAAAACATTACCAGCGAGGGTCTAGATGGGTTAGGTTAGGTTATATTACGATATAGACGTATATAATGTGCCCACCGAGAAGTAGGGGCCCACCCGCCAGAAATGTTGGAAAATTCTACATCCGAGATGTTAAGCTGCCTTAGGTTAGGATATATAAATTTATAGACGTATATAATGTCCGCACCGAGACGTACGGGAAGACATGAACGGGATTATGTGAAACATTACCAGCGAGGGTCTAGGTGGGTTAGGTTAGGTTATATTACGTTATAGGCGTATATAATGTTCCCACCGAGAAGTAGGGGCCGACCCGCCGGAAATGTTGGAGAATTCTACATCCGAGATGTTAGGTTGCCTTAGGTTAGGATATATAACGTTATAGACGTATATAATGTCCGCACCGAGACGTACGGGCCGACACGACCGGGATTTTGTAAAACATTACCAGCGAGGGTCTAGATGGGTTAGGTTAGGTTATATTACGATATAGACGTATATAATGTGCCCACCGAGAAGTAGGGGCCCACCCGCCAGAAATGTTGGAAAATTCTACATCCGAGATGTTAAGCTGCCTTAGGTTAGGATATATAAATTTATAGACGTATATAATGTCCGCACCGAGACGTACGGGAAGACATGAACGGGATTATGTGAAACATTACCAGCGAGGGTCTAGGTGGGTTAGGTTAGGTTATATTACGTTATAGGCGTATATAATGTTCCCACCGAGAAGTAGGGGCCGACCCGCCGGAAATGTTGGAGAATTCTACATCCGAGATGTTAGGTTGCCTTAGGTTAGGATATATAACGTTATAGACGTGTATAATGTCCGCACCGAGACGTACGGGACGACACGACCGGGATTCTGTAAAACATTCCCAGCTAGGGGCTAGATGTGTTACCTTAGGTTATATTACATTATAGACATATATAATGATCCCACCGAGAATTGGCGCCGACCCGCCAGGAATGTTGTGAAATACTACATCCGAGATGTTAGGTTCCCTTAGGTTAGGATATATAACGTTATAGACGTATATAATGTCCTCACCGAGACGTACGGGAAGACATGAACGGGATTATGTGAAACATTACCAGCGAGGGTCTAGGTGGGTTAGGTTAGGTTATATTACGTTATAGGCGTATATAATGTTCCCACCGAGAAGTAGGGGCCGACCCGCCAGAAATGTTGGAAAATACTACATCCGAGATGTTAGGTTCCCTCAGGTTAGGATATATAAAGTTATAGACGTATATGAGGTCCCCACGGAAAAGTACGGGCCGACACGACCGGGATTTTGTAAAACATTACCAGCGAGGGTCTAGATGGGTTAGGTTAGGTTATATTACGATATAGACGTATATAATGTGCCCACCTAGAAGTAGGGGCCGACCCGCCAGGAATGTTGGAAAATACTACATCCGAGATGTTAGGTTCCCTCAGGTTAGGATATATAACGTTATAGACGTATATGAGGTCCCCACGGAAAAGTACGGGCCGACACGACCGGAATTTTGTAAAACATTACCAGCGAGGGTCTAGATGGTTTAGGTTAGGTTATATTACGATATAGACGTATATAATGTGCGCACCTAGAAGTAGGGGCCTACCCGCCAGGAATGTTGGAAAATACTACATCCGAGATGTTAGGTTCCCTCAGGTTAGGATATATAACGTTATAGACGTATATAATGTCCGCACCGAGACGTACGGGCCGACACGACCGGGATTTTGTAAAACATTACCAGCGAGGGTCTAGATGGGTTAGGTTAGGTTATATTACGATATAGACGTATATAATGTGCCCACCGAGAAGTAGGGGCCCACCCGCCAGAAATGTTGGAAAATTCTACATCCGAGATGTTAAGCTGCCTTAGGTTAGGATATATAAATTTATAGACGTATATAATGTCCGCACCGAGACGTACGGGAAGACATGAACGGGATTATGTGAAACATTACCAGCGAGGGTCTAGGTGGGTTAGGTTAGGTTATATTACGTTATAGGCGTATATAATGTTCCCACCGAGAAGTAGGGGCCGACCCGCCGGAAATGTTGGAGAATTCTACATCCGAGATGTTAGGTTGCCTTAGGTTAGGATATATAACGTTATAGACGTATATAATGTCCGCACCGAGACGTACGGGCCGACACGACCGGGATTTTGTAAAACATTACCAGCGAGGGTCTAGATGGGTTAGGTTAGGTTATATTACGATATAGACGTATATAATGTGCCCACCGAGAAGTAGGGGCCCACCCGCCAGAAATGTTGGAAAATTCTACATCCGAGATGTTAAGCTGCCTTAGGTTAGGATATATAAATTTATAGACGTATATAATGTCCGCACCGAGACGTACGGGAAGACATGAACGGGATTATGTGAAACATTACCAGCGAGGGTCTAGGTGGGTTAGGTTAGGTTATATTACGTTATAGGCGTATATAATGTTCCCACCGAGAAGTAGGGGCCGACCCGCCGGAAATGTTGGAGAATTCTACATCCGAGATGTTAGGTTGCCTTAGGTTAGGATATATAACGTTATAGACGTGTATAATGTCCGCACCGAGACGTACGGGACGACACGACCGGGATTCTGTAAAACATTCCCAGCTAGGGGCTAGATGTGTTACCTTAGGTTATATTACATTATAGACATATATAATGATCCCACCGAGAATTGGCGCCGACCCGCCAGGAATGTTGTGAAATACTACATCCGAGATGTTAGGTTCCCTTAGGTTAGGATATATAAATTTATAGACGTATATAATGTCCGCACCGAGACGTACGGGAAGACATGAACGGGATTCTGTGAAACATTACCAGCGAGGGTCTAGGTGGGTTAGGTTAGGTTATATTACGATATAGACGTATATAATGTCCCCACCGAGAAGTAGGGGCCGACCCGCCAGGAATATTGGAAAATACTACATCCGAGATGTTAGGTTCCCTTAGGTTAGGATATATAACGTTATAGACGTATATAATGTCCTCACCGAGATGTACGGGCCGACGCGACCGGGATTTTGTAAAACATTACCAACGAGGGTCTAGATGGGTTAGGTTAGGTTATATTCGTATACTACATCCGAGATGTTAGGTTCCCTTAGGTTAGGATATATAACGTTATAGACGTATATAATGTCCTCACCGAGACGTACGGGAAGACATGAACGGGATTATGTGAAACATTACCAGCGAGGGTCTAGGTGGGTTAGGTTAGGTTATATTACGTTATAGGCGTATATAATGTTCCCACCGAGAAGTAGGGGCCGACCCACCAGAAATGTTGGAAAATACTACATCCGAGATGTTAGGTTCCCTCAGGTTAGGATATATAAAGTTATAGACGTATATGAGGTCCCCACGGAAAAGTACGGGCCGACACGACCGGGATTTTGTAAAACATTACCAGCGAGGGTCTAGATGGGTTAGGTTAGGTTATATTACGATATAGACGTATATAATGTGCCCACCTAGAAGTAGGGGCCGACCCGCCAGGAATGTTGGAAAATACTACATCCGAGATGTTAGGTTCCCTCAGGTTAGGATATATAACGTTATAGACGTATATGAGGTCCCCACGGAAAAGTACGGGCCGACACGACCGGAATTTTGTAAAACATTACCAGCGAGGGTCTAGATGGTTTAGGTTAGGTTATATTACGATATAGACGTATATAATGTGCGCACCTAGAAGTAGGGGCCGACCCGCCAGGAATGTTGGAAAATACTACATCCGAGATGTTATGTTCCCTCAGGTTAGGATATATAACGTTATAGACGTATATAATGTCCGCACCGAGACGTACGGGCCGACACGACCGGGATTTTGTAAAACATTACCAGCGAGGGTCTAGATGGGTTAGGTTAGGTTATATTACGATATAGACGTATATAATGTGCCCACCGAGAAGTAGGGGCCCACCCGCCAGAAATGTTGGAAAATTCTACATCCGAGATGTTAAGCTGCCTTAGGTTAGGATATATAAATTTATAGACGTATATAATGTCCGCACCGAGACGTACGGGAAGACATGAACGGGATTATGTGAAACATTACCAGCGAGGGTCTAGGTGGGTTAGGTTAGGTTATATTACGTTATAGGCGTATATAATGTTCCCACCGAGAAGTAGGGGCCGACCCGCCGGAAATGTTGGAGAATTCTACATCCGAGATGTTAGGTTGCCTTAGGTTAGGATATATAACGTTATAGACGTATATAATGTCCGCACCGAGACGTACGGGCCGACACGACCGGGATTTTGTAAAACATTACCAGCGAGGGTCTAGATGGGTTAGGTTAGGTTATATTACGATATAGACGTATATAATGTGCCCACCGAGAAGTAGGGGCCCACCCGCCAGAAATGTTGGAAAATTCTACATCCGAGATGTTAAGCTGCCTTAGGTTAGGATATATAAATTTATAGACGTATATAATGTCCGCACCGAGACGTACGGGAAGACATGAACGGGATTATGTGAAACATTACCAGCGAGGGTCTAGGTGGGTTAGGTTAGGTTATATTACGTTATAGGCGTATATAATGTTCCCACCGAGAAGTAGGGGCCGACCCGCCGGAAATGTTGGAGAATTCTACATCCGAGATGTTAGGTTGCCTTAGGTTAGGATATATAACGTTATAGACGTGTATAATGTCCGCACCGAGACGTACGGGACGACACGACCGGGATTCTGTAAAACATTCCCAGCTAGGGGCTAGATGTGTTACCTTAGGTTATATTACATTATAGACATATATAATGATCCCACCGAGAATTGGCGCCGACCCGCCAGGAATGTTGTGAAATACTACATCCGAGATGTTAGGTTCCCTTAGGTTAGGATATATAAATTTATAGACGTATATAATGTCCGCACCGAGACGTACGGGAAGACATGAACGGGATTCTGTGAAACATTACCAGCGAGGGTCTAGGTGGGTTAGGTTAGGTTATATTACGATATAGACGTATATAATGTCCCCACCGAGAAGTAGGGGCCGACCCGCCAGGAATATTGGAAAATACTACATCCGAGATGTTAGGTTCCCTTAGGTTAGGATATATAACGTTATAGACGTATATAATGTCCTCACCGAGATGTACGGGCCGACGCGACCGGGATTTTGTAAAACATTACCAAAGAGGGTCTAGATGGGTTAGGTTAGGTTATATTCGTATACTACATCCGAGATGTTAGGTTCCCTTAGGTTAGGATATATAACGTTATAGACGTATATAATGTCCTCACCGAGACGTACGGGAAGACATGAACGGGATTATGTGAAACATTACCAGCGAGGGTCTAGGTGGGTTAGGTTAGGTTATATTACGTTATAGGCGTATATAATGTTCCCACCGAGAAGTAGGGGCCGACCCGCCAGAAATGTTGGAAAATACTACATCCGAGATGTTAGGTTCCCTCAGGTTAGGATATATAAAGTTATAGACGTATATGAGGTCCCCACGGAAAAGTACGGGCCGACACGACCGGGATTTTGTAAAACATTACCAGCGAGGGTCTAGATGGGTTAGGTTAGGTTATATTACGATATAGACGTATATAATGTGCCCACCGAGAAGTAGGGGCCCACCCGCCAGAAATGTTGGAAAATTCTACATCCGAGATGTTAAGCTGCCTTAGGTTAGGATATATAAATTTATAGACGTATATAATGTCCGCACCGAGACGTACGGGAAGACATGAACGGGATTATGTGAAACATTACCAGCGAGGGTCTAGGTGGGTTAGGTTAGGTTATATTACGTTATAGGCGTATATAATGTTCCCACCGAGAAGTAGGGGCCGACCCGCCGGAAATGTTGGAGAATTCTACATCCGAGATGTTAGGTTGCCTTAGGTTAGGATATATAACGTTATAGACGTATATAATGTCCGCACCGAGACGTACGGGCCGACACGACCGGGATTTTGTAAAACATTACCAGCGAGGGTCTAGATGGGTTAGGTTAGGTTATATTACGATATAGACGTATATAATGTGCCCACCGAGAAGTAGGGGCCCACCCGCCAGAAATGTTGGAAAATTCTACATCCGAGATGTTAAGCTGCCTTAGGTTAGGATATATAAATTTATAGACGTATATAATGTCCGCACCGAGACGTACGGGAAGACATGAACGGGATTATGTGAAACATTACCAGCGAGGGTCTAGGTGGGTTAGGTTAGGTTATATTACGTTATAGGCGTATATAATGTTCCCACCGAGAAGTAGGGGCCGACCCGCCGGAAATGTTGGAGAATTCTACATCCGAGATGTTAGGTTGCCTTAGGTTAGGATATATAACGTTATAGACGTGTATAATGTCCGCACCGAGACGTACGGGACGACACGACCGGGATTCTGTAAAACATTCCCAGCTAGGGGCTAGATGTGTTACCTTAGGTTATATTACATTATAGACATATATAATGATCCCACCGAGAATTGGCGCCGACCCGCCAGGAATGTTGTGAAATACTACATCCGAGATGTTAGGTTCCCTTAGGTTAGGATATATAAATTTATAGACGTATATAATGTCCGCACCGAGACGTACGGGAAGACATGAACGGGATTCTGTGAAACATTACCAGCGAGGGTCTAGGTGGGTTAGGTTAGGTTATATTACGATATAGACGTATATAATGTCCCCACCGAGAAGTAGGGGCCGACCCGCCAGGAATATTGGAAAATACTACATCCGAGATGTTAGGTTCCCTTAGGTTAGGATATATAACGTTATAGACGTATATAATGTCCTCACCGAGATGTACGGGCCGACGCGACCGGGATTTTGTAAAACATTACCAACGAGGGTCTAGATGGGTTAGGTTAGGTTATATTCGTATACTACATCCGAGATGTTAGGTTCCCTTAGGTTAGGATATATAACGTTATAGACGTATATAATGTCCTCACCGAGACGTACGGGAAGACATGAACGGGATTATGTGAAACATTACCAGCGAGGGTCTAGGTGGGTTAGGTTAGGTTATATTACGTTATAGGCGTATATAATGTTCCCACCGAGAAGTAGGGGCCGACCCGCCAGAAATGTTGGAAAATACTACATCCGAGATGTTAGGTTCCCTCAGGTTAGGATATATAAAGTTATAGACGTATATGAGGTCCCCACGGAAAAGTACGGGCCGACACGACCGGGATTATGTAAAACATTACCAGCGAGGGTCTAGATGGGTTAGGTTAGGTTATATTACGATATAGACGTATATAATGTGCCCACCTAGAAGTAGGGGCCGACCCGCCAGGAATGTTGGAAAATACTACATCCGAGATGTTAGGTTCCCTCAGGTTAGGATATATAACGTTATAGACGTATATGAGGTCCCCACGGAAAAGTACGGGCCGACACGACCGGAATTTTGTAAAACATTACCAGCGAGGGTCTAGATGGTTTAGGTTAGGTTATATTACGATATAGACGTATATAATGTGCGCACCTAGAAGTAGGGGCCGACCCGCCAGGAATGTTGGAAAATACTACATCCGAGATGTTAGGTTCCCTCAGGTTAGGATATATAACGTTATAGACGTATATAATGTCCGCACCGAGACGTACGGGCCGACACGACCGGGATTTTGTAAAACATTACCAGCGAGGGTCTAGATGGGTTAGGTTAGGTTATATTACGATATAGACGTATATAATGTGCCCACCGAGAATTAGGGGCCCACCCGCCAGAAATGTTGGAAAATTCTACATCCGAGATGTTAAGCTGCCTTAGGTTAGGATATATAAATTTATAGACGTATATAATGTCCGCACCGAGACGTACGGGAAGACATGAACGGGATTATGTGAAACATTACCAGCGAGGGTCTAGGTGGGTTAGGTTAGGTTATATTACGTTATAGGCGTATATAGTGTTCCCACCGAGAAGTAGGGGCCGACCCGCCGGAAATGTTGGAGAATTCTACATCCGAGATGTTAGGTTGCCTTAGGTTAGGATATATAACGTTATAGACGTGTATAATGTCCGCACCGAGACGTACGGGACGACACGACCGGGATTCTGTAAAACATTCCCAGCTAGGGGCTAGATGTGTTACCTTAGGTTATATTACATTATAGACATATATAATGATCCCACCGAGAATTGGCGCCGACCCGCCAGGAATGTTGTGAAATACTACATCCGAGATGTTAGGTTCCCTTAGGTTAGGATATATAAATTTATAGACGTATATAATGTCCGCACCGAGACGTACGGGAAGACATGAACGGGATTCTGTGAAACATTACCAGCGAGGGTCTAGGTGGGTTAGGTTAGGTTATATTACGATATAGACGTATATAATGTCCCCACCGAGAAGTAGGGGCCGACCCGCCAGGAATATTGGAAAATACTACATCCGAGGTGTTAGGTTCCCTTAGGTTAGGATATATAACGTTATAGACGTATATAATGTCCTCACCGAGATGTACGGGCCGACGCGACCGGGATTTTGTAAAACATTACCAACGAGGGTCTAGATGGGTTAGGTTAGGTTATATTCGTATACTACATCCGAGATGTTAGGTTCCCTTAGGTTAGGATATATAACGTTATAGACGTATATAATGTCCTCACCGAGACGTACGGGACGACATGAACGGGATTATGTGAAACATTACCAGCGAGGGTCTAGGTGGGTTAGGTTAGGTTATATTACGTTATAGGCGTATATAATGTTCCCACCGAGAAGTAGGGGCCGACCCGCCAGAAATGTTGGAAAATACTACATCCGAGATGTTAGGTTCCCTCAGGTTAGGATATATAAAGTTATAGACGTATATGAGGTCCCCACGGAAAAGTACGGGCCGACACGACCGGGATTTTGTAAAACATTACCAGCGAGGGTCTAGATGGGTTAGGTTAGGTTATATTACGATATAGACGTATATAATGTGCCCACCTAGAAGTAGGGGCCGACCCGCCAGGAATGTTGGAAAATACTACATCCGAGATGTTAGGTTCCCTCAGGTTAGGATATATAACGTTATAGACGTATATGAGGTCCCCACGGAAAAGTACGGGCCGACACGACCGGAATTTTGTAAAACATGACCAGCGAGGGTCTAGATGGTTTAGGTTAGGTTATATTACGATATAGACGTATATAATGTGCCCACCGAGAAGTAGGGGCCCACCCGCCAGAAATGTTGGAAAATTCTACATCCGAGATGTTAAGTTGCCTTAGGTCAGGATATATAACGTTATAGACGTATATAATATCCGCACCGAGACGTACGGGACGACACGAACGGGATTCTGTAAAACATTCCCAGCTAGGGGCTAGATGAGTTACGTTAGGTTATATTACATTATAGACATATATAATGATCCCACCGAGAATTGGCGCCGACCCGCCAGGAATGTTGTGAAATACTACATCCGAGATGTTAGGTTCCCTTAGGTTAGGATATATAAATTTATAGACGTATATAATGTCCGCACCGAGACGTACGGGAAGACATGAACGGGATTCTGTGAAACATTACCAGCGAGGGTCTAGGTGGGTTAGGTTAGGTTATATTACGATATAGACGTATATAATGTCCCCACCGAGAAGTAGGGGCCGACCCGCCAGGAATATTGGAAAATACTACATCCGAGATGTTAGGCTCCCTTAGGTTAGGATATATAACGTTATAGACGTATATAATGTCCTCACCGAGATGTACGGTCCGACACGACCGGGATTTTGTAAAACATTACCAGCGAGGGTCTAGATGGGTTAGGTCAGGTTATATTACGATATAGACGTATATGATGTGCCCACCGAGAAGTAGGGGCCGACCCGCCAGGAATGTTGGAAAATACTACATGCGAGATGTTAGGTTCCCTCAGGTTAGGATATATAAAGTTATAGACGTATATGAGGTCCCCACGGAAAAGTACGGGCCGACACGACCGGGATTTTGTAAAACATTGCCAGCGAGGGTCTAGATGGGTTAGGTTAGGTTATATTACGATATAGACGTATATAATGTGCCCACCTAGAAGTAGGGGCCGACCCGCCAGGAATGTTGGAAAATACTACATCCGAGATGTTAGGTTCCCTCAGGTTAGGATATATAACGTTATAGACGTATATAATGTCCGCACCGAGACGTACGGGCCGACACGACCGGGATTATGTAAAACATTACCAGCGAGGGTCTAGATGGGTTAGGTTAGGTTATATTACGTTATAGACGTATATAATGTTCCCACCGAGGAGTAGGGGCCGACCCGCCAGAAATGTTGGAAAATTCTACATCCGAGATGTTAAGTTCCCTTAGGTTAGGATATATAAATTTATAGATGTATATAATGTCCGCACCGAGACGTACGGGAAGACATGAACGGGATTCTGTGAAGCATTACCAGCGAGGGTCTAGGTGGGTTAGGTTAGGTTATATTACGATATAGACGTATATAATGTGCCCACCGAGAAGTAGGGGCTCACCCGCCAGAAATGTTGGAAAATTCTACATCCGAGATGTTAAGTTGCCTTAGGTCAGGATATATAACGTTATAGACGTATATAATATCCGCACCGAGACGTACGGGACGACACGAACGGGATTCTGTAAAACATTCCCAGCTAGGGGCTAGATGTGTTACGTTAGGTTATATTACGTTATAGACGTATATAATGATCCCACCGAGAAGTGGCGCCGACCCGCCAGGAATGTTGTGAAATACTACATCCGAGATGTTAGGTTCCCTTAGGTTAGGATATATAACGTTATAGACGTATATAATGTCCTCACCGAGATGTACGGTCCGACACGACCGGGATTATGTAAAACATTACCAGCGAGGGTCTAGATGGGTTAGGTTAGGTTATATTACGATATAGACGTATATAATGTGCCCACCTAGAAGTAGGGGCCGACCCGCCAGGAATGTTGGAAAATACTACATCCGAGATGTTAGGTTCCCTCAGGTTAGGATATATAACGTTATAGACGTATATAATGTCCGCACCGAGACGTACGGGCCGACACGACCGGGATTTTGTAAAACATTACCAGCGAGGGTCTAGATGGGTTAGGTTAGGTTATATTACGATATAGACGTATATAATGTGCCCACCGAGAAGTAGGGGCCCACCCGCCAGAAATGTTGTGAAATACTACATCCGAGATATTAGGTTCCCTTAGGTTAGGATATATAAATTTATAGACGTATATAATGTCCGCACCGAGACGTAGGGGAAGACATGAACGGGATTCTGTGAAACATTACCAGCGAGGGTCTAGGTGGGTTAGGTTAGGTTATATTACGATATAGACGTATATAATGTCCCCACCGAGAAGTAAGGGCCGACCCGCCAGGAATATTGGAAAATACTACATCCGAGATGTTAGGTTCCCTTAGGTTAGGATATATAACGTTATAGACGTATATAATGTCCTCACCGAGATGTACGGGCCGACACGACCGGGATTTTGTAAAACATTACCAACGAGGGTCTAGATGGGTTAGGTTAGGTTATATTACGATATAGACGTATATAATGATCCCACCGAGAATTGGCGCCGACCCGCCAGGAATGTTGTGAAATACTACATCCGAGATGTTAGGTTCCCTTAGGTTAGGATATATAAATTTATAGACGTATATAATGTCCGCACCGAGACGTACGGGAAGACATGAACGGGATTCTGTGAAACATTACCAGCGAGGGTCTAGGTGGGTTAGGTTAGGTTATATTACGATATAGATGTATATAATGTCCCCACCGAGAAGTAGGGGCCGACCCGCCAGGAATATTGGAAAATACTACATCCGAGATGTTAGGTTCCCTTAGGTTAGGATATATAACGTTATAGACGTATATAATGTCCTCACCGAGATGTACGGGCCGACATGACCGGGATTTTGTAAAACATTACCAACGAGTGTCTAGATGGGTTGGGTTAGGTTATATTACGATATAGACGTATATAATGTGCCCACCGAGAAGTAGGGGCCGACCCGCCAGGAATGTTGGAAAATACTACATCCGAGATGTTAGGTTCCCTTAGGTTAGGATATATAACGTTATAGCCGTATATAATGTCCTCACCGAGATGTACGGGCCGACACGACCGGGATTTTGTAAAACATTACCAGCGAGGGTCTAGATGGGTTAGGTTAGGTTATATAACGATATAGACGTATATAATGTGCCCACCGAGATGTAGGGGCCCACCCGCCAGAAATGTTGGAAAATTCTACATCCGAGATGTTAAGTTGCCTTAGGTCAGGATATATAACGTTATAGACGTATATAATATCCGCACCGAGACGTACGGGCCGACACGACCGGGATTCTGTAAAACATTCCCAGCTAGGGGATAGATGTGTTACGTTAGGTTATATTACATTATAGACATATATAATGATCCCACCGAGAATTGGCGCCGACCCGCCAGGAATGTTGTGAAATACTACATCCGAGATGTTAGGTTCCCTTAGGTTAGGATATATAAATTTATAGACGTATATAATGTCCGCACCGAGACGTACGGGAAGACATGAATGGGATTCTGTGAAACATTACCAGCGAGGGTCTACGTGGGTTAGGTTAGGTTATATTACGATATAGACGTATATAATGTGCCCACCGAGAAGTAGGGGCCGACCCGCCAGGAATATTGGAAAATACTACATCCGAGATGTTAGGTTCCCTTAGGTTAGGATATATAACGTTGTAGACGTATATAATATCCTCACCGAGATGTACGGGCCGACACGACCGGGATTTTGTAAAACATTACCATCGAGGGTCTAGATGGGTTAGGTTAGGTTATATTACGATATAGACGTATATAATGTGCCCACCGAGAAGTAGGAGCCGACCCGCCAGAAATGTTGGAAAATTCTACATCCGAGATGTTAAGTTGCCTTAGGTCAGGATATATAACGTTATAGACGTATATAATATCCGCACCGAGACGTACGGGACGACACGAACGGGATTCTGTAAAACATTCCCAGCTAGGGGCTAGATGTGTTACGTTAGGTTATATTACGTTATAGACGTATATAATGATCCCACCGAGAAGTGGCGCCGACCCGCCAGGAATGTTGTGAAATACTACATCCGAGATGTTAGGTTCCCTTAGGTTAGGATATATAACGTTATAGACGTATATAATGTCCTCACCGAGATGTACGGTCCGACACGACCGGGATTATGTAAAACATTACCAGCGAGGGTCTAGATGGGTTAGGTTAGGTTATATTACGATATAGACGTATATAATGTGCCCACCTAGAAGTAGGGGCCGACCCGCCAGGAATGTTGGAAAATACTACATCCGAGATGTTAGGTTCCCTCAGGTTAGGATATATAACGTTATAGACGTATATAATGTCCGCACCGAGACGTACGGGCCGACACGACCGGGATTTTGTAAAACATTACCAGCGAGGGTCTAGATGGGTTAGGTTAGGTTATATTACGATATAGACGTATATAATGTGCCCACCGAGAAGTAGGGGCCCACCCGCCAGAAATGTTGTGAAATACTACATCCGAGATATTAGGTTCCCTTAGGTTAGGATATATAAATTTATAGACGTATATAATGTCCGCACCGAGACGTAGGGGAAGACATGAACGGGATTCTGTGAAACATTACCAGCGAGGGTCTAGGTGGGTTAGGTTAGGTTATATTACGATATAGACGTATATAATGTCCCCACCGAGAAGTAAGGGCCGACCCGCCAGGAATATTGGAAAATACTACATCCGAGATGTTAGGTTCCCTTAGGTTAGGATATATAACGTTATAGACGTATATAATGTCCTCACCGAGATGTACGGGCCGACACGACCGGGATTTTGTAAAACATTACCAACGAGGGTCTAGATGGGTTAGGTTAGGTTATATTACGATATAGACGTATATAATGATCCCACCGAGAATTGGCGCCGACCCGCCAGGAATGTTGTGAAATACTACATCCGAGATGTTAGGTTCCCTTAGGTTAGGATATATAAATTTATAGACGTATATAATGTCCGCACCGAGACGTACGGGAAGACATGAACGGGATTCTGTGAAACATTACCAGCGAGGGTCTAGGTGGGTTAGGTTAGGTTATATTACGATATAGATGTATATAATGTCCCCACCGAGAAGTAGGGGCCGACCCGCCAGGAATATTGGAAAATACTACATCCGAGATGTTAGGTTCCCTTAGGTTAGGATATATAACGTTATAGACGTATATAATGTCCTCACCGAGATGTACGGGCCGACATGACCGGGATTTTGTAAAACATTACCAACGAGTGTCTAGATGGGTTGGGTTAGGTTATATTACGATATAGACGTATATAATGTGCCCACCGAGAAGTAGGGGCCGACCCGCCAGGAATGTTGGAAAATACTACATCCGAGATGTTAGGTTCCCTTAGGTTAGGATATATAACGTTATAGCCGTATATAATGTCCTCACCGAGATGTACGGGCCGACACGACCGGGATTTTGTAAAACATTACCAGCGAGGGTCTAGATGGGTTAGGTTAGGTTATATAACGATATAGACGTATATAATGTGCCCACCGAGATGTAGGGGCCCACCCGCCAGAAATGTTGGAAAATTCTACATCCGAGATGTTAAGTTGCCTTAGGTCAGGATATATAACGTTATAGACGTATATAATATCCGCACCGAGACGTACGGGCCGACACGACCGGGATTCTGTAAAACATTCCCAGCTAGGGGATAGATGTGTTACGTTAGGTTATATTACATTATAGACATATATAATGATCCCACCGAGAATTGGCGCCGACCCGCCAGGAATGTTGTGAAATACTACATCCGAGATGTTAGGTTCCCTTAGGTTAGGATATATAAATTTATAGACGTATATAATGTCCGCACCGAGACGTACGGGAAGACATGAATGGGATTCTGTGAAACATTACCAGCGAGGGTCTACGTGGGTTAGGTTAGGTTATATTACGATATAGACGTATATAATGTGCCCACCGAGAAGTAGGGGCCGACCCGCCAGGAATATTGGAAAATACTACATCCGAGATGTTAGGTTCCCTTAGGTTAGGATATATAACGTTGTAGACGTATATAATATCCTCACCGAGATGTACGGGCCGACACGACCGGGATTTTGTAAAACATTACCATCGAGGGTCTAGATGGGTTAGGTTAGGTTATATTACGATATAGACGTATATAATGTGCCCACCGAGAAGTAGGAGCCGACCCGCCAGGAATGTTGGAAAATACTACATCCGAGGTGTTAAGCTGCCTTAGGTTAGGATATATAAATTTATAGACGTATATAATGTCCGCACCGAGACGTACGGGAAGACATGAACGGGATTATGTGAAACATTACCAGCGAGGGTCTAGGTGGGTTAGGTTAGGTTATATTACGTTATAGGCGTATATAATGTTCCCACCGAGAAATAGGGGCCGACCCGCCAGAAATGTTGGAAAATACTACATCCGAGATGTTAGGTTCCCTCAGGTTAGGATATATAACGTTATAGACGTATATGAGGTCCCCACGGAAAAGTACGGGCCGACACGACCGGGATTTTGTAAAACATTACCAGCGAGGGTCTAGATGGGTTAGGTTAGGTTATATTACGATATAGACGTATATAATGTGCCCACCTAGAAGTAGGGGCCGACCCGCCAGGAATGTTGGAAAATACTACATCCGAGATGTTAGGTTCCCTCAAGTTAGGATATATAACGTTATAGACGTATATAATGTCCGCACCGAGACGTACGGGCCGACACGACCGGGATTTTGTAAAACATTACCAGCGAGGGTCTACATGGGTTAGGATAGGTTATATTACGATATAGACGTATATAATGTGCCCACCGAGAAGTAGGAGCCGACCCGCCAGGAATGTTGGAAAATACTACATCCGAGATGTTAAGCTGCCTTAGGTTAGGATATATAAATTTATAGACGTATATAATGTCCGCACCGAGACGTACGGGAAGACATGAAAGGGATTATGTGAAACATTACCAGCGAGGGTCTAGGTGGGTTAGGTTAGGTTATATTACGTTATAGGCGTATATAATGTTCCCACCGAGAAGTAGGGGCCGACCCGCCAGAAATGTTGGAAAATACTACATCCGAGATGTTAGGTTCCCTCAGGTTAGGATATATAAAGTTATAGACGTATATGAGGTCCCCACGGAAAAGTACGGGCCGACACGACCGGGATTTTGTAAAACATTACCAGCGAGGGTCTAGATAGGTTAGGATAGGTTATATTACGATGTAGACGTATATAATGTGCCCACCTAGAAGTAGGGGCCGACCCGCCAGGAATGTTGGAAAATACTACATCCGAGATGTTAGGTTCCCTCAGGTTAGGATATATAACGTTATAGACGTATATAAGGTCCCCACGGAAAAGTACGGGCCGACACGACCGGGATTTTGTAAAACATTACCAGCGAGGGTCTAGATGGGTTAGGTTAGGTTATATTACGATATAGACGTATATAATGTGCCCACCTAGAAGTAGGGGCCGACCCGCCAGGAATGTTGGAAAATACTACATCCGAGATGTTAGGTTCCCTCAGGTTAGGATATATAACGTTATAGACGTATATAATGTCCGCACCGAGACGTACGGGCCGACACGACCGGGATTTTGTAAAACATTACCAGCGAGGGTCTAGATGGGTTAGGTTAGGTTATATTACGATATAGACGTATATAATGTGCCCACCGAGAAGTAGGGGCCCACCCGCCAGAAATGTTGGAAAATTCTACATCCGAGATGTTAAGTTGCCTTAGGTCAGGACATATAACGTTAGAGACGTATATAATATCCGCACCGAGACGTACGGGACGACACGAACGGGATTCTGTAAAACATTCCCAGCTCGGGGCTAGATGTGTTACGTTAGGTTATATTACATTATAGACATATATAATGATCCCACCGAGAATTGGCGCCGACCCGCCAGGTATGTTGTGAAATACTGCATCCGAGATGTTAGGTTCCCTTAGGTTTGGATATATAAATTTATAGACGTATATAATGTCCGCACCGAGACGTACGGGAAGACATGAACGGGATTCTGTGAAACATTACCAGCGAGGGTCTAGGTGGGTTAGGTTAGGTTATATTACGATATAGACGTATATAATGTCCCCACCGAGAAGTAGGGGCCGACCCGCCAGGAATATTGGAAAATACTACATCCGAGATGTTAGGTTCCCTTAGGTTAGGATATATAACGTTATAGACGTATATAATGTCCTCACCGAGATGTACGGGCCGACACGACCGGGATTTTGTAAAACATTACCAACGAGGGTCTAGATGGGTTAGGTTAGGTTATATTCGTATACTACATCCGAGATGTTAGGTTCCCTTAGGTTAGGATATATAACGTTATAGACGTATATAATGTCCTCACCGAGACGTACGGGAAGACATGAACGGGATTATGTGAAACATTACCAGCGAGGGTCTAGGTGGGTTAGGTTAGGTTATATTACGTTATAGGAGTATATAATGTTCCCACCGAGAAGTAGGGGCCGACCCGCCAGAAATGTTGGAAAATACTACATCCGAGATGTTAGGTTCCCTCAGGTTAGGATATATAAAGTTATAGACGTATATGAGGTCCCCACGGAAAAGTACGGGCCGACACGACCGGGATTTTGTAAAACATTACCAGCGAGGGTCTAGATGGGTTAGGTTAGGTTATATTACGATATAGACGTATATAATGTGCCCACCTAGAAGTAGGGGCCGACCCGCCAGGAATGTTGGAAAATACTACATCCGAGATGTTAGGTTCCCTCAGGTTAGGATATATAATGTTATAGACGTATATGAGGTCCCCACGGAAAAGTACGGGCCGACACGACCGGGATTTTGTAAAACATTACCAGCTAGGGTCTAGATGGTTTAGGTTAGGTTATATTACGATATAGACGTATATAATGTGCGCACCTAGAAGTAGGGGCCGACCCGCCAGGAATGTTGGAAAATACTACATCCGAGATGTTAGGTTCCCTCAGGTTAGGATATATAACGTTATAGACGTATATAATGTCCGCACCGAGACGTACGGGCCGACACGACCGGGATTTTGTAAAACATTACCAGCGAGGGTCTAGATGGGTTAGGTTAGGTTATATTACGATATAGACGTATATAATGTGCCCACCGAGAAGTAGGGGCCCACCCGCCAGAAATGTTGGAAAATTCTACATCCGAGATGTTAAGCTGCCTTAGGTTAGGATATATAAATTTATAGACGTATATAATGTCCGCACCGAGACGTACGGGAAGACATGAACGGGATTATGTGAAACATTACCAGCGAGGGTCTAGGTGGGTTAGGTTAGGTTATATTACGTTATAGGCGTATATAATGTTCCCACCGAGAATTGGCGCCGACCCGCCAGGAATGTTGTGAAATACTACATCCGAGATGTTAGATTCCCTTAGCTTAGGATATATAAATTTATAGACGTATATAATTTCCGCACCGAGACGTACGGGAAGACATGAATGGGATTCTGTGAAACATTACCAGCGAGGGTCTAGGTGGGTTAGGTTAGGTTATATTACGATATAGAAGTATATAATGTCCCCACCGAGAAGTAGGGGCCGACCCGCCAGGAATATTGGAAAATACTACATCCGAGATGTTAGGTTCCCTTAGGTTAGGATATATAACGTTGTAGACGTATATAATATCCTCACCGAGATGTACGGGCCGACACGACCGGGATTTTGTAAAACATTACCATCGAGGGTCTAGATGGGTTAGGTTAGGTTATATTACGATATAGACGTATATAATGTGCCCACCGAGAAGTAGGAGCCGACCCGCCAGGAATGTTGGAAAATACTACATCCGAGATGTTAAGCTGCCTTAGGTTAGGATATATAAATTTATAGACGTATATAATGTCCGCACCGAGACGTACGGGAAGACATGAACGGGATTATGTGAAACATTACCAGCGAGGGTCTAGGTGGGTTAGGTTAGGTTATATTACGTTATAGGCGTATATAATGTTCCCACCGAGAAGTAGGGGCCGACCCGCCAGAAATGTTGGAAAATACTACATCCGAGATGTTAGGTTCCCTCAGGTTAGGATATATAAAGTTATAGACGTATATGAGGTCCCCACGGAAAAGTACGGGCCGCCACAACCGGGATTTTGTAAAACATTCCCAGCTAGGGGCTAGATGTGTACGTTAGGTTATATTACGTTATAGACGTATATAATGATCCCACCTAGAATTAGGGGCCGACCCGCCAGGAATGTTGGAAAATACTACATCCGAGATGTTAGGTTCTCTTAGGTTAGGGTATATATCGTTATAGACGTATATAATTTCCCCACCGAGAAGTACGGGCCGACACGACCGGGATTTTGTATAACATTACCAGCGAGGGTCTAGATGGATTCGGTTAGGTTATTTTACGATATAGACGTATGTAATGTGCCCACCGAGAAGTAGGGGCCGACCCGCCAGGAATGTTGGAAAATACTACATCCGAGATGTTAGGTTCCCTTAGGTTAGGATATATAAATTTATAGACGTATATAATGTCCGCACAGAGACGTACGGGAAGACATGAACGGGATTCTGTGAAGCATTACCAGCGAGGGTCTAGGCGGGTTAGGTTAGGTTATATTACGTTATAGACGTATATAATGTTCCCACCGAGAAGTAGGGGCCGACCCGCCAGAAATGTTGGAAAATTCTACATCCGAGATGTTAAGTTGCCTTAGGTTGGGATATATAAAGTTATAGACGTATATAATGTCCGCACCGAGACGTACGGGACGACACGAACGGGATTCTGTAAAACATTCCCAGCTAGGGGCTAGATGTGTTACGTTAGGTTATATTACGTTATAGACGTATATAATGATCCCACCGAGAAGTGGCGCCGACCCGCCAGGAATGTTGTGAAATACTACATCCGAGATGTTAGGTTCCCTTAGGTTAGGATATATAACGTTATAGACGTATATAATGTCCGCACCGAGACGTACGGGAAGACATGAACGGGATTCTGTGAAACATTACCAGCGAGGGTCTAGGTGGGTTAGGTTAGGTTATATTACGTTATAGACGTATATAATGTTCCCACCGAGAATTAGGGGCCGAACCGCCAGAAATGTTGGAAAATACTACATCCGAGATGTTAGGTTCTCTTAGGTTAGGGTATATAACGTTATAGACGTATATAATGTCCCCACCGAGAAGTACGGGCCGACACGACAGGGATTTTGTAAAACATTACCAACGAGGGTCTAGATGGGTTAGGTTAGGTTATATTACGATATAGACGTATATAATGTGCCCACCGAGAAGTAGGAGCCGACCCGCCAGGAATGTTGGAAAATACTACATCCGAGATGTTAAGCTGCCTTAGGTTACGATATAAAAATTTATAGTCGTATATAATGTCCGCACCGAGACGTACGGGAAGACATGAACGGGATTATGTGAAACATTACCAGTGAGGGTGTAGGTGGGTTAGGTTAGGTTATATTACGTTATAGGCGTATATAATGTTCCCACCGAGAAGTAGGGGCCGACCCGCCAGAAATGTTGGAAAATACTACATCCGAGATGTTAGGTTCTCTTAGGTTAGGGTATATATCGTTATAGACGTATATAATGTCCCCACCGAGAAGTACGGGCCGACACGACCGGGATTTTGTGTAACATTACCAGCGAGGGTCTAGATGGATTCGGTTAGGTTATTTTACGATATAGACGTATGTAATGTGCCCACCGAGAAGTAGGGGCCGACCCACCAGGAATGTTGGAAAATACTACATCCGAGATGTTAGGTTCCCTTAGGTTAGGATATATAAATTTATAGATGTATATAATGTCCGCACCGAGACGTACGGGAAGACATGAACGGGATTCTGTGAAGCATTACCAGCGAGGGTCTAGGTGGGTTAGGTTAGGTTATATTACGTTATAGACGTATATAATGTTCCCACCGAGGAGTAGGGGCCGACCCGCCAGAAATGTTGGAAAATTCTACATCCGAGATGTTAAGTTGCCTTAGGTTAGGATATATAACGTTATAGACGTATATAATGTCCTCACCGAGATGTACGGGCCGACACGACCGGGATTTTGTAAAACATTACCAGCGAGGGTCTAGATGGGTTAGGTTAGGTTATATTACGATATAGACGTATATAATGTGCCCACCGAGAAGTAGGGGCCGACCCGCCAAGAATGTTGGAAAATACTACATCCGAGATGTTAGGTTCCCTTAGGTTAGGATATATAACGTTATAGACGTATATAATGTCCTCACAGAGATGTACGGGCCGACACGACCGGGATTTTGTAAAACATTACCAGCGAGGGTCTAGATGGGTTAGGTTAGGTTATATTACGATATAGACGTATATAATGTGCCCACCGAGAAGTAGGGGCCCACCCGCCAGAAATGTTGGAAAATTCTACATCCGAGATGTTAAGTTGCCTTAGGTCAGGATATATAACGTTATAGACGTATATAATATCCGCACCGAGACGTACGGGACGACACGAACGGGATTCTGTAAAACATTCCCAGCTAGGGGCTAGATGAGTTACGTTAGGTTATATTACATTATAGACATATATAATGATCCCACCGAGAATTGGCGCCGACCCGCCAGGAATGTTGTGAAATACTACATCCGAGATGTTAGGTTCCCTTAGGTTAGGATATATAAATTTATAGACGTATATAATGTCCGCACCGAGACGTACGGGAAGACATGAACGGGATTCTGTGAAACATTACCAGCGAGGGTCTAGGTGGGTTAGGTTAGGTTATATTACGATATAGACGTATATAATGTCCCCACCGAGAAGTAGGGGCCGACCCGCCAGGAATATTGGAAAATACTACATCCGAGATGTTAGGCTCCCTTAGGTTAGGATATATAACGTTATAGACGTATATAATGTCCTCACCGAGATGTACGGTCCGACACGACCGGGATTTTGTAAAACATTACCAGCGAGGGTCTAGATGGGTTAGGTCAGGTTATATTACGATATAGACGTATATAATGTGCCCACCGAGAAGTAGGGGCCGACCCGCCAGGAATGTTGGAAAATACTACATGCGAGATGTTAGGTTCCCTCAGGTTAGGATATATAAAGTTATAGACGTATATGAGGTCCCCACGGAAAAGTACGGGCCGACACGACCGGGATTTTGTAAAACATTACCAGCGAGGGTCTAGATGGGTTAGGTTAGGTTATATTACGATATAGACGTATATAATGTGCCCACCTAGAAGTAGGGGCCGACCCGCCAGGAATGTTGGAAAATACTACATCCGAGATGTTAGGTTCCCTCAGGTTAGGATATATAACGTTATAGACGTATATAATGTCCGCACCGAGACGTACGGGCCGACACGACCGGGATTATGTAAAACATTACCAGCGAGGGTCTAGATGGGTTAGGTTAGGTTATATTACGTTATAGACGTATATAATGTGCCCACCGAGAAGTAGGGGCCGACCCGCCAAGAATGTTGGAAAATACTACATCCGAGATGTTAGGTTCCCTCAGGTTAGGATATATAACGTTATAGACGTATATAATGTCCGCACCGAGACGTACGGGCCGACACGACCGGGATTTTGTAAAACATTACCAGCGAGGGTCTAGATGGGTTAGGTTAGGTTATATTACGATATAGACGTATATAATGTGCCCACCGAGAAGTAGGGGCCCACCCGCCAGAAATGTTGGAAAATTCTACATCCGAGATGTTAAGCTGCCTTAGGTTAGGATATATAAATTTATAGACGTATATAATGTCCGCACCGAGACGTACGGGAAGACATGAACGGGATTATGTGAAACATTACCAGCGAGGGTCTAGGTGGGTTAGGTTAGGTTATATTACGTTATAGGCGTATATAATGTTCCCACCGAGAATTGGCGCCGACCCGCCAGGAATGTTGTGAAATACTACATCCGAGATGTTAGATTCCCTTAGCTTAGGATATATAAATTTATAGACGTATATAATTTCCGCACCGAGACGTACGGGAAGACATGAATGGGATTCTGTGAAACATTACCAGCGAGGGTCTAGGTGGGTTAGGTTAGGTTATATTACGATATAGAAGTATATAATGTCCCCACCGAGAAGTAGGGGCCGACCCGCCAGGAATATTGGAAAATACTACATCCGAGATGTTAGGTTCCCTTAGGTTAGGATATATAACGTTGTAGACGTATATAATATCCTCACCGAGATGTACGGGCCGACACGACCGGGATTTTGTAAAACATTACCATCGAGGGTCTAGATGGGTTAGGTTAGGTTATATTACGATATAGACGTATATAATGTGCCCACCGAGAAGTAGGAGCCGACCCGCCAGGAATGTTGGAAAATACTACATCCGAGATGTTAAGCTGCCTTAGGTTAGGATATATAAATTTATAGACGTATATAATGTCCGCACCGAGACGTACGGGAAGACATGAACGGGATTATGTGAAACATTACCAGCGAGGGTCTAGGTGGGTTAGGTTAGGTTATATTACGTTATAGGCGTATATAATGTTCCCACCGAGAAGTAGGGGCCGACCCGCCAGAAATGTTGGAAAATACTACATCCGAGATGTTAGGTTCCCTCAGGTTAGGATATATAAAGTTATAGACGTATATGAGGTCCCCACGGAAAAGTACGGGCCGCCACAACCGGGATTTTGTAAAACATTCCCAGCTAGGGGCTAGATGTGTACGTTAGGTTATATTACGTTATAGACGTATATAATGATCCCACCTAGAATTAGGGGCCGACCCGCCAGGAATGTTGGAAAATACTACATCCGAGATGTTAGGTTCTCTTAGGTTAGGGTATATATCGTTATAGACGTATATAATTTCCCCACCGAGAAGTACGGGCCGACACGACCGGGATTTTGTATAACATTACCAGCGAGGGTCTAGATGGATTCGGTTAGGTTATTTTACGATATAGACGTATGTAATGTGCCCACCGAGAAGTAGGGGCCGACCCGCCAGGAATGTTGGAAAATACTACATCCGAGATGTTAGGTTCCCTTAGGTTAGGATATATAAATTTATAGACGTATATAATGTCCGCACAGAGACGTACGGGAAGACATGAACGGGATTCTGTGAAGCATTACCAGCGAGGGTCTAGGCGGGTTAGGTTAGGTTATATTACGTTATAGACGTATATAATGTTCCCACCGAGAAGTAGGGGCCGACCCGCCAGAAATGTTGGAAAATTCTACATCCGAGATGTTAAGTTGCCTTAGGTTGGGATATATAAAGTTATAGACGTATATAATGTCCGCACCGAGACGTACGGGACGACACGAACGGGATTCTGTAAAACATTCCCAGCTAGGGGCTAGATGTGTTACGTTAGGTTATATTACGTTATAGACGTATATAATGATCCCACCGAGAAGTGGCGCCGACCCGCCAGGAATGTTGTGAAATACTACATCCGAGATGTTAGGTTCCCTTAGGTTAGGATATATAACGTTATAGACGTATATAATGTCCGCACCGAGACGTACGGGAAGACATGAACGGGATTCTGTGAAACATTACCAGCGAGGGTCTAGGTGGGTTAGGTTAGGTTATATTACGTTATAGACGTATATAATGTTCCCACCGAGAATTAGGGGCCGAACCGCCAGAAATGTTGGAAAATACTACATCCGAGATGTTAGGTTCTCTTAGGTTAGGGTATATAACGTTATAGACGTATATAATGTCCCCACCGAGAAGTACGGGCCGACACGACAGGGATTTTGTAAAACATTACCAACGAGGGTCTAGATGGGTTAGGTTAGGTTATATTACGATATAGACGTATATAATGTGCCCACCGAGAAGTAGGAGCCGACCCGCCAGGAATGTTGGAAAATACTACATCCGAGATGTTAAGCTGCCTTAGGTTACGATATAAAAATTTATAGTCGTATATAATGTCCGCACCGAGACGTACGGGAAGACATGAACGGGATTATGTGAAACATTACCAGTGAGGGTGTAGGTGGGTTAGGTTAGGTTATATTACGTTATAGGCGTATATAATGTTCCCACCGAGAAGTAGGGGCCGACCCGCCAGAAATGTTGGAAAATACTACATCCGAGATGTTAGGTTCTCTTAGGTTAGGGTATATATCGTTATAGACGTATATAATGTCCCCACCGAGAAGTACGGGCCGACACGACCGGGATTTTGTGTAACATTACCAGCGAGGGTCTAGATGGATTCGGTTAGGTTATTTTACGATATAGACGTATGTAATGTGCCCACCGAGAAGTAGGGGCCGACCCACCAGGAATGTTGGAAAATACTACATCCGAGATGTTAGGTTCCCTTAGGTTAGGATATATAAATTTATAGATGTATATAATGTCCGCACCGAGACGTACGGGAAGACATGAACGGGATTCTGTGAAGCATTACCAGCGAGGGTCTAGGTGGGTTAGGTTAGGTTATATTACGTTATAGACGTATATAATGTTCCCACCGAGGAGTAGGGGCCGACCCGCCAGAAATGTTGGAAAATTCTACATCCGAGATGTTAAGTTGCCTTAGGTTAGGATATATAACGTTATAGACGTATATAATGTCCTCACCGAGATGTACGGGCCGACACGACCGGGATTTTGTAAAACATTACCAGCGAGGGTCTAGATGGGTTAGGTTAGGTTATATTACGATATAGACGTATATAATGTGCCCACCGAGAAGTAGGGGCCGACCCGCCAAGAATGTTGGAAAATACTACATCCGAGATGTTAGGTTCCCTTAGGTTAGGATATATAACGTTATAGACGTATATAATGTCCTCACAGAGATGTACGGGCCGACACGACCGGGATTTTGTAAAACATTACCAGCGAGGGTCTAGATGGGTTAGGTTAGGTTATATTACGATATAGACGTATATAATGTGCCCACCGAGAAGTAGGGGCCCACCCGCCAGAAATGTTGGAAAATTCTACATCCGAGATGTTAAGTTGCCTTAGGTCAGGATATATAACGTTATAGACGTATATAATATCCGCACCGAGACGTACGGGACGACACGAACGGGATTCTGTAAAACATTCCCAGCTAGGGGCTAGATGAGTTACGTTAGGTTATATTACATTATAGACATATATAATGATCCCACCGAGAATTGGCGCCGACCCGCCAGGAATGTTGTGAAATACTACATCCGAGATGTTAGGTTCCCTTAGGTTAGGATATATAAATTTATAGACGTATATAATGTCCGCACCGAGACGTACGGGAAGACATGAACGGGATTCTGTGAAACATTACCAGCGAGGGTCTAGGTGGGTTAGGTTAGGTTATATTACGATATAGACGTATATAATGTCCCCACCGAGAAGTAGGGGCCGACCCGCCAGGAATATTGGAAAATACTACATCCGAGATGTTAGGCTCCCTTAGGTTAGGATATATAACGTTATAGACGTATATAATGTCCTCACCGAGATGTACGGTCCGACACGACCGGGATTTTGTAAAACATTACCAGCGAGGGTCTAGATGGGTTAGGTCAGGTTATATTACGATATAGACGTATATAATGTGCCCACCGAGAAGTAGGGGCCGACCCGCCAGGAATGTTGGAAAATACTACATGCGAGATGTTAGGTTCCCTCAGGTTAGGATATATAAAGTTATAGACGTATATGAGGTCCCCACGGAAAAGTACGGGCCGACACGACCGGGATTTTGTAAAACATTACCAGCGAGGGTCTAGATGGGTTAGGTTAGGTTATATTACGATATAGACGTATATAATGTGCCCACCTAGAAGTAGGGGCCGACCCGCCAGGAATGTTGGAAAATACTACATCCGAGATGTTAGGTTCCCTCAGGTTAGGATATATAACGTTATAGACGTATATAATGTCCGCACCGAGACGTACGGGCCGACACGACCGGGATTATGTAAAACATTACCAGCGAGGGTCTAGATGGGTTAGGTTAGGTTATATTACGTTATAGACGTATATAATGTTCCCACCGAGGAGTAGGGGCCGACCCGCCAGAAATGTTGGAAAATTCTACATCCGAGATGTTAAGTTGCCTTAGGTTAGGATATATAACGTTATAACGTATATAATGTCCGCACCGAGACGTACGGAACGACACGAACGGGATTCTGTAAAACATTCCCAGCTAGGGGCTAGATGTGTTACGTTAGGTTATATTACGTTATAGACGTATATAATGATCCCACCGAGAAGTGGCGCCGACCCGCCAGGAATGTTGTGAAATACTACATCCGAGATGTTAGGTTCCCTTAGGTTAGGATATATAACGTTATAGACGTATATAATGTCCTCACCGAGATGTACGGGCCGACACGACCGGGATTTTGTGTAACATTACCAGCGAGGGTCTAGATGGATTCGGTTAGGTTATTTTACGATATAGACGTATGTAATGTGCCCACCGAGAAGTAGGGGCCGACCCGCCAGGAATGTTGGAAAATACTACATCCGAGATGTTAGGTTCCCTTAGGTTAGGATATATAAATTTATAGATGTATATAATGTCCGCACCGAGACGTACGGGAAGACATGAACGGGATTCTGTGAAGCATTACCAGCGAGGGTCTAGGTGGGTTAGGTTAGGTTATATTACGTTATAGACGTATATAATGTTCCCACCGAGAATTAGGGGCCGAACCGCCAGAAATGTTGGAAAATACTACATCCGAGATGCTAGGTTCTCTTAGGTTAGGGTATATAACGTTATAGACGTATATAATGTCCCCACCGAGAAGTACGGGCCGACACGACAGGGATTTTGTAAAACATTACCAGCGATGGTCTAGATGGGTTCGGTTAGGTTATATTACGATATAGACGTATGTAATGTGCCCACCGAGAAGTATGGGCCGACCCGCCAGGAATGTTGGAAAATACTACATCCGAGATGTTAGGTTCCCTTAGGTTAGGATATATAACGTTATAGACGTATATAATGTCCGCACCGAGACGTACGGGCCGACACGACCGGGATTTTGTAAAACATTACCAGCGAGGGTCTAGATGGGTTAGGTTAGGTTATATTACGATATAGACGTATATAATGTGCCCACCGAGAAGTAGGGGCCCACCCGCCAGAAATGTTGGAAAATTCTACATCCGAGATGTTAAGCTGCCTTAGGTTAGGATATATAAATTTATAGACGTATATAATGTCCGCACCGAGACGTACGGGAAGACATGAACGGGATTATGTGAAACATTACCAGCGAGGGTCTAGGTGGGTTAGGTTAGGTTATATTACGTTATAGGCGTATATAATGTTCCCACCGAGAAGTAGGGGCCGACCCGCCGGAAATGTTGGAGAATTCTACATCCGAGATGTTAGGTTGCCTTAGGTTAGGATATATAACGTTATAGACGTGTATAATGTCCGCACCGAGACGTACGGGACGACACGACCGGGATTCTGTAAAACATTCCCAGCTAGGGGCTAGATGTGTTACCTTAGGTTATATTACATTATAGACATATATAATGATCCCACCGAGAATTGGCGCCGACCCGCCAGGAATGTTGTGAAATACTACATCCGAGATGTTAGATTCCCTTAGGTTAGGATATATAAATTTATAGACGTATATAATTTCCGCACCGAGACGTACGGGAAGACATGAATGGGATTCTGTGAAACATTACCAGCGAGGGTCTAGGTGGGTTAGGTTAGGTTATATTACGATATAGACGTATATAATGTCCCCACCGAGAAGTAGGGGCCGACCCGCCAGGAATATTGGAAAATACTACATCCGAGATGTTAGGTTCCCTTAGGTTAGGATATATAACGTTGTAGACGTATATAATATCCTCACCGAGATGTACGGGCCGACACGACCGGGATTTTGTAAAACATTACCATCGAGGGTCTAGATGGGTTAGGTTAGGTTATATTACGATATAGACGTATATAATGTGCCCACCGAGAAGTAGGAGCCGACCCGCCAGGAATGTTGGAAAATACTACATCCGAGATGTTAAGCTGCCTTAGGTTAGGATATATAAATTTATAGACGTATATAATGTCCGCACCGAGACGTACGGGAAGACATGAACGGGATTATGTGAAACATTACCAGCGAGGGTCTAGGTGGGTTAGGTTAGGTTATATTACGTTATAGGCGTATATAATGTTCCCACCGAGAAGTAGGGGCCGACCCGCCAGAAATGTTGGAAAATACTACATCCGAGATGTTGGGTTCCCTCAGGTTAGGATATATAAAGTTATAGACGTATATGAGGTCCCCACGGAAAAGTACGGGCCGCCACAACCGGGATTTTGTAAAACATTCCCAGCTAGGGGCTAGATGTGTACGTTAGGTTATATTACGTTATAGACGTATATAATGATCCCACCTAGAATTAGGGGCCGACCCGCCAGGAATGTTGGAAAATACTACATCCGAGATGTTAGGTTCTCTTAGGTTAGGGTATATATCGTTATAGACGTATATAATTTCCCCACCGAGAAGTACGGGCCGACACGACCGGGATTTTGTATAACATTACCAGCGAGGGTCTAGATGGATTCGGTTAGGTTATTTTACGATATAGACGTATGTAATGTGCCCACCGAGAAGTAGGGGCCGACCCGCCAGGAATGTTGGAAAATACTACATCCGAGATGTTAGGTTCCCTTAGGTTAGGATATATAAATTTATAGACGTATATAATGTCCGCACAGAGACGTACGGGAAGACATGAACGGGATTCTGTGAAGCATTACCAGCGAGGGTCTAGGCGGGTTAGGTTAGGTTATATTACGTTATAGACGTATATAATGTTCCCACCGAGAAGTAGGGGCCGACCCGCCAGAAATGTTGGAAAATTCTACATCCGAGATGTTAAGTTGCCTTAGGTTGGGATATATAAAGTTATAGACGTATATAATGTCCGCACCGAGACGTACGGGACGACACGAACGGGATTCTGTAAAACATTCCCAGCTAGGGGCTAGATGTGTTACGTTAGGTTATATTACGTTATAGACGTATATAATGATCCCACCGAGAAGTGGCCCCGACCCGCCAGGAATGTTGTGAAATACTACATCCGAGATGTTAGGTTCCCTTAGGTTAGGATATATAACGTTATAGACGTATATAATGTCCGCACCGAGACGTACGGGAAGACATGAACGGGATTCTGTGAAGCATTACCAGCGAGGGTCTAGGTGGGTTAGGTTAGGTTATATTACGTTATAGACGTATATAATGTTCCCACCGAGAATTAGGGGCCGAACCGCCAGAAATGTTGGAAAATACTACATCCGAGATGTTAGGTTCTCTTAGGTTAGGGTATATAACGTTATAGACGTATATAATGTCCCCACCGAGAAGTACGGGCCGACACGACAGGGATTTTGTAAAACATTACCAACGAGGGTCTAGATGGGTTAGGTTAGGTTATATTACGATATAGACGTATATAATGTGCCCACCGAGAAGTAGGAGCCGACCCGCCAGGAATGTTGGAAAATACTACATCCGAGATGTTAAGCTGCCTTAGGTTAGGATATAAAAATTTATAGTCGTATATAATGTCCGCACCGAGACGTACGGGAAGACATGAACGGGATTATGTGAAACATTACCAGCGAGGGTCTAGGTGGGTTAGGTTAGGTTATATTACGTTATAGGCGTATATAATGTTCCCACCGAGAAGTAGGGGCCGACCCGCCAGAAATGTTGGAAAATACTACATCCGAGATGTTAGGTTCTCTTAGGTTAGGGTATATATCGTTATAGACGTATATAATGTCCCCACCGAGAAGTACGGGCCGACACGACCGGGATTTTGTGTAACATTACCAGCGAGGGTCTAGATGGATTCGGTTAGGTTATTTTACGATATAGACGTATGTAATGTGCCCACCGAGAAGTAGGGGCCGACCCGCCAGGAATGTTGGAAAATACTACATCCGAGATGTTAGGTTCCCTTAGGTTAGGATATATAAATTTATAGATGTATATAATGTCCGCACCGAGACGTACGGGAAGACATGAACGGGATTCTGTGAAGCATTACCAGCGAGGGTCTAGGTGGGTTAGGTTAGGTTATATTACGTTATAGACGTATATAATGTTCCCACCGAGAATTAGGGGCCGAACCGCCAGAAATGTTGGAAAATACTACATCCGAGATGCTAGGTTCTCTTAGGTTAGGGTATATAACGTTATAGACGTATATAATGTCCCCACCGAGAAGTACGGGCCGACACGACAGGGATTTTGTAAAACATTACCAGCGATGGTCTAGATGGGTTCGGTTAGGTTATATTACGATATAGACGTATGTAATGTGCCCACCGAGAAGTATGGGCCGACCCGCCAGGAATGTTGGAAAATACTACATCCGAGATGTTAGGTTCCCTTAGGTTAGGATATATAACGTTATAGACGTATATAATGTCCGCACCGAGACGTACGGGCCGACACGACCGGGATTTTGTAAAACATTACCAGCGAGGGTCTAGATGGGTTAGGTTAGGTTATATTACGATATAGACGTATATAATGTGCCCACCGAGAAGTAGGGGCCCACCCGCCAGAAATGTTGGAAAATTCTACATCCGAGATGTTAAGCTGCCTTAGGTTAGGATATATAAATTTATAGACGTATATAATGTCCGCACCGAGACGTACGGGAAGACATGAACGGGATTATGTGAAACATTACCAGCGAGGGTCTAGGTGGGTTAGGTTAGGTTATATTACGTTATAGGCGTATATAATGTTCCCACCGAGAAGTAGGGGCCGACCCGCCGGAAATGTTGGAGAATTCTACATCCGAGATGTTAGGTTGCCTTAGGTTAGGATATATAACGTTATAGACGTGTATAATGTCCGCACCGAGACGTACGGGACGACACGACCGGGATTCTGTAAAACATTCCCAGCTAGGGGCTAGATGTGTTACCTTAGGTTATATTACATTATAGACATATATAATGATCCCACCGAGAATTGGCGCCGACCCGCCAGGAATGTTGTGAAATACTACATCCGAGATGTTAGATTCCCTTAGGTTAGGATATATAAATTTATAGACGTATATAATTTCCGCACCGAGACGTACGGGAAGACATGAATGGGATTCTGTGAAACATTACCAGCGAGGGTCTAGGTGGGTTAGGTTAGGTTATATTACGATATAGACGTATATAATGTCCCCACCGAGAAGTAGGGGCCGACCCGCCAGGAATATTGGAAAATACTACATCCGAGATGTTAGGTTCCCTTAGGTTAGGATATATAACGTTGTAGACGTATATAATATCCTCACCGAGATGTACGGGCCGACACGACCGGGATTTTGTAAAACATTACCATCGAGGGTCTAGATGGGTTAGGTTAGGTTATATTACGATATAGACGTATATAATGTGCCCACCGAGAAGTAGGAGCCGACCCGCCAGGAATGTTGGAAAATACTACATCCGAGATGTTAAGCTGCCTTAGGTTAGGATATATAAATTTATAGACGTATATAATGTCCGCACCGAGACGTACGGGAAGACATGAACGGGATTATGTGAAACATTACCAGCGAGGGTCTAGGTGGGTTAGGTTAGGTTATATTACGTTATAGGCGTATATAATGTTCCCACCGAGAAGTAGGGGCCGACCCGCCAGAAATGTTGGAAAATACTACATCCGAGATGTTGGGTTCCCTCAGGTTAGGATATATAAAGTTATAGACGTATATGAGGTCCCCACGGAAAAGTACGGGCCGCCACAACCGGGATTTTGTAAAACATTCCCAGCTAGGGGCTAGATGTGTACGTTAGGTTATATTACGTTATAGACGTATATAATGATCCCACCTAGAATTAGGGGCCGACCCGCCAGGAATGTTGGAAAATACTACATCCGAGATGTTAGGTTCTCTTAGGTTAGGGTATATATCGTTATAGACGTATATAATTTCCCCACCGAGAAGTACGGGCCGACACGACCGGGATTTTGTATAACATTACCAGCGAGGGTCTAGATGGATTCGGTTAGGTTATTTTACGATATAGACGTATGTAATGTGCCCACCGAGAAGTAGGGGCCGACCCGCCAGGAATGTTGGAAAATACTACATCCGAGATGTTAGGTTCCCTTAGGTTAGGATATATAAATTTATAGACGTATATAATGTCCGCACAGAGACGTACGGGAAGACATGAACGGGATTCTGTGAAGCATTACCAGCGAGGGTCTAGGCGGGTTAGGTTAGGTTATATTACGTTATAGACGTATATAATGTTCCCACCGAGAAGTAGGGGCCGACCCGCCAGAAATGTTGGAAAATTCTACATCCGAGATGTTAAGTTGCCTTAGGTTGGGATATATAAAGTTATAGACGTATATAATGTCCGCACCGAGACGTACGGGACGACACGAACGGGATTCTGTAAAACATTCCCAGCTAGGGGCTAGATGTGTTACGTTAGGTTATATTACGTTATAGACGTATATAATGATCCCACCGAGAAGTGGCCCCGACCCGCCAGGAATGTTGTGAAATACTACATCCGAGATGTTAGGTTCCCTTAGGTTAGGATATATAACGTTATAGACGTATATAATGTCCGCACCGAGACGTACGGGAAGACATGAACGGGATTCTGTGAAGCATTACCAGCGAGGGTCTAGGTGGGTTAGGTTAGGTTATATTACGTTATAGACGTATATAATGTTCCCACCGAGAATTAGGGGCCGAACCGCCAGAAATGTTGGAAAATACTACATCCGAGATGTTAGGTTCTCTTAGGTTAGGGTATATAACGTTATAGACGTATATAATGTCCCCACCGAGAAGTACGGGCCGACACGACAGGGATTTTGTAAAACATTACCAACGAGGGTCTAGATGGGTTAGGTTAGGTTATATTACGATATAGACGTATATAATGTGCCCACCGAGAAGTAGGAGCCGACCCGCCAGGAATGTTGGAAAATACTACATCCGAGATGTTAAGCTGCCTTAGGTTAGGATATAAAAATTTATAGTCGTATATAATGTCCGCACCGAGACGTACGGGAAGACATGAACGGGATTATGTGAAACATTACCAGCGAGGGTCTAGGTGGGTTAGGTTAGGTTATATTACGTTATAGGCGTATATAATGTTCCCACCGAGAAGTAGGGGCCGACCCGCCAGAAATGTTGGAAAATACTACATCCGAGATGTTAGGTTCTCTTAGGTTAGGGTATATATCGTTATAGACGTATATAATGTCCCCACCGAGAAGTACGGGCCGACACGACCGGGATTTTGTGTAACATTACCAGCGAGGGTCTAGACGGATTCGGTTAGGTTATTTTACGATATAGACGTATGTAATGTGCCCACCGAGAAGTAGGGGCCGACCCACCAGGAATGTTGGAAAATACTACATCCGAGATGTTAGGTTCCCTTAGGTTAGGATATATAAATTTATAGATGTATATAATGTCCGCACCGAGACGTACGGGAAGACATGAACGGGATTCTGTGAAGCATTACCAGCGAGGGTCTAGGTGGGTTAGGTTAGGTTATATTACGTTATAGACGTATATAATGTTCCCACCGAGGAGTAGGGGCCGACCCGCCAGAAATGTTGGAAAATTCTACATCCGAGATGTTAAGTTGCCTTAGGTTAGGATATATAACGTTATAGACGTATATAATGTCCTCACCGAGATGTACGGGCCGACACGACCGGGATTTTGTAAAACATTACCAGCGAGGGTCTAGATGGGTTAGGTTAGGTTATATTACGATATAGACGTATATAATGTGCCCACCGAGAAGTAGGGGCCGACCCGCCAAGAATGTTGGAAAATACTACATCCGAGATGTTAGGTTCCCTTAGGTTAGGATATATAACGTTATAGACGTATATAATGTCCTCACAGAGATGTACGGGCCGACACGACCGGGATTTTGTAAAACATTACCAGCGAGGGTCTAGATGGGTTAGGTTAGGTTATATTACGATATAGACGTATATAATGTGCCCACCGAGAAGTAGGGGCCCACCCGCCAGAAATGTTGGAAAATTCTACATCCGAGATGTTAAGTTGCCTTAGGTCAGGATATATAACGTTATAGACGTATATAATATCCGCACCGAGACGTACGGGACGACACGAACGGGATTCTGTAAAACATTCCCAGCTAGGGGCTAGATGAGTTACGTTAGGTTATATTACATTATAGACATATATAATGATCCCACCGAGAATTGGCGCCGACCCGCCAGGAATGTTGTGAAATACTACATCCGAGATGTTAGGTTCCCTTAGGTTAGGATATATAAATTTATAGACGTATATAATGTCCGCACCGAGACGTACGGGAAGACATGAACGGGATTCTGTGAAACATTACCAGCGAGGGTCTAGGTGGGTTAGGTTAGGTTATATTACGATATAGACGTATATAATGTCCCCACCGAGAAGTAGGGGCCGACCCGCCAGGAATATTGGAAAATACTACATCCGAGATGTTAGGCTCCCTTAGGTTAGGATATATAACGTTATAGACGTATATAATGTCCTCACCGAGATGTACGGTCCGACACGACCGGGATTTTGTAAAACATTACCAGCGAGGGTCTAGATGGGTTAGGTCAGGTTATATTACGATATAGACGTATATAATGTGCCCACCGAGAAGTAGGGGCCGACCCGCCAGGAATGTTGGAAAATACTACATGCGAGATGTTAGGTTCCCTCAGGTTAGGATATATAAAGTTATAGACGTATATGAGGTCCCCACGGAAAAGTACGGGCCGACACGACCGGGATTTTGTAAAACATTACCAGCGAGGGTCTAGATGGGTTAGGTTAGGTTATATTACGATATAGACGTATATAATGTGCCCACCTAGAAGTAGGGGCCGACCCGCCAGGAATGTTGGAAAATACTACATCCGAGATGTTAGGTTCCCTCAGGTTAGGATATATAACGTTATAGACGTATATAATGTCCGCACCGAGACGTACGGGCCGACACGACCGGGATTATGTAAAACATTACCAGCGAGGGTCTAGATGGGTTAGGTTAGGTTATATTACGTTATAGACGTATATAATGTTCCCACCGAGGAGTAGGGGCCGACCCGCCAGAAATGTTGGAAAATTCTACATCCGAGATGTTAAGTTGCCTTAGGTTAGGATATATAACGTTATAGACGTATATAATGTCCGCACCGAGACGTACGGAACGACACGAACGGGATTCTGTAAAACATTCCCAGCTAGGGGCTAGATGTGTTACGTTAGGTTATATTACGTTATAGACGTATATAATGATCCCACCGAGAAGTGGCGCCGACCCGCCAGGAATGTTGTGAAATACTACATCCGAGATGTTAGGTTCCCTTAGGTTAGGATATATAACGTTATAGACGTATATAATGTCCTCACCGAGATGTACGGGCCGACACGACCGGGATTTTGTGTAACATTACCAGCGAGGGTCTAGATGGATTCGGTTAGGTTATTTTACGATATAGACGTATATAATTGTGCCCACCGAGAAGTAGGGGCCGACCCGCCAGAAATGTTGGAAAATTCTACATCCGAGATGTTAAGTTGCCTTAGGTTAGGATATATAAAGTTATAGACGTGTATAATGTCCGCACCGAGACGTACGGGACGACACGAAAGGGATTCTGTAAAACATTCCCAGCTAGGGGCTAGATGTGTTACGTTAGGTTATATTACGTTATAGACGTATATAATGATCCCACCGAGAAGTGGCGCCGACCCGCCAGGAATATTGGAAAATACTACATCCGAGATGTTAGGTTCCCTTAGGTTAGGATATATAACGTTATAGACGTATATAATGTCCTCACCGAGATGTACGGGCCGACACGACCGGGATTTTGTAAAACATTACCAACGAGGGTCTAGATGGGTTAGGTTAGGTTATATTACGATATAGACGTATATAATGTGCCCACCGAGAAGTAGGGGCCGACCCGCCAGGTATGTTGAAAAATACTACATCCGAGATGTTAGGTTCCCTTAGGTTAGGATATATAAATTTATAGACGTATATAATGTCCGCACCGAGACGTCCGGGAAGACATGAACGGGATTCTGTGAAACATTACCAGCGAGGGTCTAGGTGGGTTAGGTTAGGTTATATTACGTTATAGACGTATATAATGTTCCCACCGAGAATTAGGGGCCGACCCGCCAGAAATGTTGGAAAATACTACATCCGAGATATTAGGTTCTCTTAGGTTAGGGTATATAACGTTATAGACGTATATAATGTCCCCACCGAGAAGTACGGGACGACACGAAAGGGATTCTGTAAAACATTCCCAGCTAGGGGCTAGATGTGTTACGTTAGGTTATATTACGTTATAGACGTATATAATGATCCCACCGAGAAGTGGCGCCGACCCGCCAGGAATGTTGTGAAATACTACATCCGAGATGTTAGGTTCCCTTAGGTTAGGATATATAACGTTATAGACGTATATAATGTCCTCACCGAGATGTACGGGCCGACACGACCGGGATTTTTTAAAACATTACCAGCGAGGGTCTAGATGGGTTAGGTCAGGTTATATTACGATATAGACGTATATAATGTGCCCACCGAGAAGTAGGGGCCGACCCGCCAGGAATGTTGGAAAATACTACATCCGAGATGTTAGGTTCCCTTAGGTTAGGATATATAACGTTATAGACGTATATAATGTCCTCACCGAGATGTACGGGCCGACACGACCGGGATTTTGTAAAACATTACCAGCGAGGGTCTAGATGGGTTAGGTTAGGTTATATAACGATATAGACGTATATAATGTGCCCACCGAGAAGTAGGGGCCCACCCGCCAGAAATGTTGGAAAATTCTACATCCGAGATGTTAAGTTGCCTTAGGTCAGGATATATAACGTTATAGACGTATATAATATCCGCACCGAGACGTACGGGACGACACGAACGGGATTCTGTAAAACATTCCCAGCTAGGGGCTAGATGTGTTACGTTAGGTTATATTACATTATAGACATATATAATGATCCCACCGAGAATTGGCGCCGACCCGCCAGGAATGTTGTGAAATACTACATCGGGAGAGGTTAGGTTCCCTTAGGTTAGGATATATAAAATTATAGACGTATATAATGTCCGCACCGAGACGTCCGGGAAGACATGAACGGGATTCTGTGAAACATTACCAGCGAGGGTCTAGGTGGGTTAGGTTAGGTTATATTACGATATAGACGTATATAATGTCCCCACCGAGAAGTAGGGGCCGACCCGCCAGGAATGTTGGAAAATACTACATCCGAGATGTTAGGTTCCCTTAGGTTAGGATATATAACGTTATAGACGTATATAATGTCCTCACCGAGATGTACGGTCCGACACGACCGGGATTATGTAAAACATTACCAGCGAGGGTCTAGATGGGTTAGGTTAGGTTATATTACGATATAGACGTATATAATGTGCCCACCGAGAAGTAGGGGCCCACCCGCCAGAAATGTTGGAAAATTCTACATCCGAGATGTTAAGTTGCCTTAGGTCAGGATATATAACGTTATAGACGTATATAATATCCGCACCGAGACGTACGGGACGACACGAACGGGATTCTGTAAAACATTCCCAGCTAGGGGCTAGATGTGTTACGTTAGGTTATATTACATTATAGACATATATAATGATCCCACCGAGAATTGGCGCCGACCCGCCAGGAATGTTGTGAAATACTACATCCGAGATGTTAGGTTCCCTTAGGTTAGGATATATAACGTTATAGACGTATATAATGTCCTCACCGAGATGTACGGGCCGACACGACCGGGATTTTGAAAAACATTACCAACGAGGGTCTAGATGGGTTAGGTTAGGTTATATTACGATATAGACGTATATAATGTGCCCACCGAGAAGTAGGGGCCGACCCGCCAGGAATGTTGGAAAATACTACATCCGAGATGTTAGGTTCACTTAGGTTAGGATATATAACGTAATAGACGTATATAATGTCCGCACCGAGACGTACGGGCCGACACGACCGGGATTTTGTAAAACATTACCAGCGAGGGTCTAGATGGGTTAGGTTAGGTTATATTACGATATAGACGTATATAATTGTGCCCACCGAGAAGTAGGGGCCGACCCGCCAGAAATGTTGGAAAATTCTACATCCGAGATGTTAAGTTGCCTTAGGTTAGGATATATAAAGTTATAGACGTATATAATGTCCGCACCGAGACGTACGGGCCGACACGACCGGGATTTTTTAAAACATTACCAGCGAGGGTCTAGATGGGTTAGGTCAGGTTATATTACGATATAGACGTATATAATGTGCCCACCGAGAAGTAGGGGCCGACCCGCCAGGAATGTTGGAAAATACTACATCCGAGATGTTAGGTTCCCTTAGGTTAGGATATATAACGTTATAGACGTATATAATGTCCTCACCGAGATGTACGGGCCGACACGACCGGGATTTTGTAAAACATTACCAGCGAGGGTCTAGATGGGTTAGGTTAGGTTATATAACGATATAGACGTATATAATGTGCCCACCGAGAAGTAGGGGCCCACCCGCCAGAAATGTTGGAAGATTCTACATCCGAGATGTTAAGTTGCCTTAGGTCAGGATATATAACGTTATAGACGTATATAATATCCGCACCGAGACGTACGGGACGACACGAACGGGATTCTGTAAAACATTCCCAGCTAGGGGCTAGATGTGTTACGTTAGGTTATATTACATTATAGACATATATAATGATCCCACCGAGAATTGGCGCCGACCCGCCAGGAATGTTGTGAAATACTACATCGGGAGAGGTTAGGTTCCCTTAGGTTAGGATATATAAAATTATAGACGTATATAATGTCCGCACCGAGACGTCCGGGAAGACATGAACGGGATTCTGTGAAACATTACCAGCGAGGGTCTAGGTGGGTTAGGTTAGGTTATATTACGATATAGACGTATATAATGTCCCCACCGAGAAGTAGGGGCCGACCCGCCAGGAATGTTGGAAAATACTACATCCGAGATGTTAGGTTCCCTTAGGTTAGGATATATAACGTTATAGACGTATATAATGTCCTCACCGAGATGTACGGGCCGACACGACCGGGATTTTGTAAAACATTACCAGCGAGGGTCTAGATGGGTTAGGTTAGGTTATATAACGATATAGACGTATATAATGTGCCCACCGAGAAGTAGGGGCCCACCCGCCAGAAATGTTGGAAAATACTACATCCGAGATGTTAGGTTCCCTCAGGTTAGGATATATAACGTTATAGACGTATATAATATCCGCACCGAGACGTACGGGACGACACGAACGGGATTCTGTAAAACATTCCCAGCTAGGGGCTAGATGTGTTACGTTAGGTTATATTACGTTATAGACGTATATAATGATCCCACCGAGAAGTGGCGCCGACCCGCCAGGAATGTTGTGAAATACTACATCCGAGATGTTAGGTTCCCTTAGGTTAGGATATATAACGTTATAGACGTATATAATGTCCTCACCGAGATGTACGGGCCGACACGACCGGGATTTTTTAAAACATTACCAGCGAGGGTCTAGATGGGTTAGGTCAGGTTATATTACGATATAGACGTATATAATGTGCCCACCGAGAAGTAGGGGCCGACCCGCCAGGAATGTTGGAAAATACTACATCCGAGATGTTAGGTTCCCTTAGGTTAGGATATATAACGTTATAGACGTATATAATGTCCTCACCGAGATGTACGGGCCGACACGACCGGGATTTTGTAAAACATTACCAGCGAGGGTCTAGATGGGTTAGGTTAGGTTATATAACGATATAGACGTATATAATGTGCCCACCGAGAAGTAGGGGCCCACCCGCCAGAAATGTTGGAAAATTCTACATCCGAGATGTTAAGTTGCCTTAGGTCAGGATATATAACGTTATAGACGTATATAATATCCGCACCGAGACGTACGGGACGACACGAACGGGATTCTGTAAAACATTCCCAGCTAGGGGCTAGATGTGTTACGTTAGGTTATATTACATTATAGACATATATAATGATTCCACCGAGAATTAGCGCCGACCGGCCAGGAATGTTGTGAAATACTACATCGGGAGAGGTTAGATTCCCTTAGGTTAGGATATATAAAATTATAGACGTATATAACGTCCGCACCGAGACGTCCGGGAAGACATGAACGGGATTCTGTGAAACATTACCAGCGAGGGTCTAGGTGGGTTAGGTTAGGTTATATTACGATATAGACGTATATAATGTCCCCACCGAGAAGTAGTGGCCGACCCGCCAGGAATGTTGGAAAATACTACATCCGAGATGTTAGGTTCCCTTAGGTTAGGATATATAACGTTATAGACGTATATAATGTCCTCACCGAGATGTACGGTCCGACACGACCGGGATTATGTAAAACATTACCAGCGAGGGTCTAGATGGGTTAGGTTAGGTTATATTACGATATCGACGTATATAATGTGCCCACCTAGAAGTAGGGGCCGACCCGCCAGGAATGTTGGAAAATACTACATCCGAGATTTTAGGTTCCCTCAGGTTAGGATATATAACGTTATAGACGTATATAATGTCCGCACCGAGACGTACGGGCCGACACGACCGGGATTTTGTAAAACATTACCAGCGAGGGTCTAGATGGGTTAGGTTAGGTTATATTACGATATAGACGTATATAATGTGCCCACCGAGAAGTAGGGGCCCACCCGCCAGAAATGTTGGAAAATTCTACATCCGAGATGTTAAGTTGCCTTAGGTCAGGATATATAACGTTATAGACGTATATAATATCCGCACCGAGACGTACGGGACGACACGAACGGGATTCTGTAAAACATTCCCAGCTAGGGGCTAGATGTGTTACGTTAGGTTATATTACATTATAGACATATATAATGATCCCACCGAGAATTGGCGCCGACCCGCCAGGAATGTTGTGAAATACTACATCCGAGATGTTAGGTTCCCTTAGGTTAGGATATATAACGTTATAGACGTATATAATGTCCTCACCGAGATGTACGGGCCGACACGACCGAGATTTTGTAAAACATTACCAACGAGGGTCTAGATGGGTTAGGTTAGGTTATATTACGATATAGACGTATATAATGTGCCCACCGAGAAGTAGGGGCCGACCCGCCAGGTATGTTGAAAAATACTACATCCGAGATGTTAGGTTCCCTTAGGTTAGGATATATAAATTTATAGACGTATATAATGTCCGCACCGAGACGTCCGGGAAGACATGAACGGGATTCTGTGAAACATTACCAGCGAGGGTCTAGGTGGGTTAGGTTAGGTTATATTACGTTATAGACGTATATAATGTTCCCACCGAGAATTAGGGGCCGACCCGCCAGAAATGTTGGAAAATACTACATCCGAGATATTAGGTTCTCTTAGGTTAGGGTATATAACGTTATAGACGTGTATAATGTCCCCACCGAGAAGTACGGGCCGACACGACCGGGATTTTGTAAAACATTCCCAGGTAGGGGCTAGATGTGTTACGTTAGGTTATATTACATTATAGACGTATATAATGATCCCACCGAGAATTGGCGCCGACCCGCCAGGAATGTTGTGAAATACTACATCCGAGATGTTAGGATCCCTTAGGTTAGGATATATAAATTTATAGACGTATATAATGTCCGCACCGAGACGTACGGGAAGACATGAACAGGATTCTGTGAAACATTACCAGCGAGGGTCTAGGTGGGTTAGGTTAGGTTATATTACGATATAGACGTATATAATGTCCCCACCGAGAAGTAGGGGCCGACCCGCCAGAAATGTTGGAAAATTCTACATCCGAGATGTTAAGTTGCCTTAGGTTAGGATATATAAAGTTATAGACGTATATAATGTCCGCACCGAGACGTACGGGACGACACGAAAGGGATTCTGTAAAACATTCCCAGCTAGGGGCTAGATGTGTTACGTTACGTTATATTACGTTATAGACGTATATAATGATCCCACCGAGAAGTGGCGCCGACCCGCCAGGAATGTTGTGAAATACTACATCCGAGATGTTAGGTTCCCTTAGGTTAGGATATATAACGTTATAGACGTATATAATGTCCTCACCGAGATGTACGGGCCGACACGACCGGGATTTTTTAAAACATTACCAGCGAGGGTCTAGATGGGTTAGGTCAGGTTATATTACGATATAGACGTATATAATGTGCCCACCGAGAAGTAGGGGCCGACCCGCCAGGAATGTTGGAAAATACTACATCCGAGATGTTAGGTTCCCTTAGGTTAGGATATACAACGTTATAGACGTATATAATGTCCTCACCGAGATGTACGGGCCGACACGACCGGGATTTTGAAATACATTACCAACGGGGGTCTAGATGGGTTAGGTTAGGTTATACTACGATATAGACGTATATAATGTGCCCACCGAGAATTGGCGCCGACCCGCCAGGAATGTTGTGAAATACTACATCCGAGATATTAGGTTCCCTTAGGTTAGGATATATAAATTTATAGACGTATATAATGTCCGCACCGAGACGTACGGGAAGACATGAACGGGATTCTGTGAAACAATACCAGCGAGGGTCTAGGTGGGTTAGGTTAGGTTATATTACGATATAGACGTATATAATGTCCCCACCGAGAAGTAGGGGCCGACCCGCCAGGAATGTTGGAAAATACTATATCCGAGATGTTAGGTTCCCTTAGGTTAGGATATATAACGTTATAGACGTATATAATGTCCTCACCGAGATGTACGGGCCGACACGACCGGGATTTTGTAAAACATTACCAACGAGGGTCTAGATGGGTTAGGTTAGGTTATATTACGATATAGACGTATATAATGTGCCCACCGAGAAGTAGGGGCCGACCCGCCAGGTATGTTGAAAAATACTACATCCGAGATGTTAGGTTCCCTTAGGTTAGGATATATAAATTTATAGACGTATATAATGTCCGCACCGAGACGTCCGGGAAGACATGAACGGGATTCTGTGAAACAATACCAGCGAGGGTCTAGGTGGGTTAGGTTAGGTTATATTACGATATAGACGTATATAATGTCCCCACCGAGAAGTAGGGGCCGACCCGCCAGGAATATTGGAAAATACTACATCCGAGATGTTAGGTTCCCTTAGGTTAGGATACATAACGTTATAGACGTATATAATGTCCTCACCGAGATGTACGGGCCGACACGACCGGGATTTTGTAAAACATTACCAACGAGGGTCTAGATGGGTTAGGTTAGGTTATATTACGATATAGACGTATATAATGTGCCCACCGAGAAGTAGGGGCCGACCCGCCAGGTATGTTGAAAAATACTACATCCGAGATGTTAGGTTCCCTTAGGTTAGGTTATATAAATTTATAGACGTATATAATGTCCGCACCGAGACGTCCGGGAAGACATGAACGGGATTCTGTGAAACATTACCAGCGAGGGTCTAGGTGGGTTAGGTTAGGTTATATTATGTTATAGACGTATATAATGTTCCCACCGAGAAGTAGGGGCCGACCCGCCAGGAATATTGGAAAATACTACATCCGAGATGTTAGGTTCCCTTAGGTTAGGATATATAACGTTATAGACGTATATAATGTCCTCACCGAGATGTACGGGCCGACACGACCGGGATTTTGTAAAACATTACCAACGAGGGTCTAGATGGGTTAGGTTAGGTTATATTACGATATAGACGTATATAATGTGCCCACCGAGAAGTAGGGGCCGACCCGCCAGGAATGTTCGAAAATACTACATCCGAGATGTTAGGTTCCCTTAGGTTAGGATATATAAATTTATAGACGTATATAATGTCCGCACCGAGACGTCCGGGAAGACATGAACGGGATTCTGTGAAACAATACCAGCGAGGGTCTAGGTGGGTTAGGTTAGGTTATATTACGATATAGACGTATATAATGTCCCCACCGAGAAGTAGGGGCCGACCCGCCAGGAATATTGGAAAATACTACATCCGAGATGTTAGGTTCCCTTAGGTTAGGATACATAACGTTATAGACGTATATAATGTCCTCACCGAGATGTACGGGCCGACACGACCGGGATTTTGTAAAACATTACCAACGAGGGTCTAGATGGGTTAGGTTAGGTTATATTACGATATAGACGTATATAATGTGCCCACCGAGAAGTAGGGGCCGACCCGCCAGGTATGTTGAAAAATACTACATCCGAGATGTTAGGTTCCCTTAGGTTAGGATATATAAATTTATAGACGTATATAATGTCCGCACCGAGACGTCCGGGAAGACATGAACGGGATTCTGTGAAACATTACCAGCGAGGGTCTAGGTGGGTTAGGTTAGGTTATATTATGTTATAGACGTATATAATGTTCCCACCGAGAAGTAGGGGCCGACCCGCCAGGAATATTGGAAAATACTACATCCGAGATGTTAGGTTCCCTTAGGTTAGGATATATAACGTTATAGACGTATATAATGTCCTCACCGAGATGTACGGGCCGACACGACCGGGATTTTGTAAAACATTACCAACGAGGGTCTAGATGGGTTAGGTTAGGTTATATTACGATATAGACGTATATAATGTGCCCACCGAGAAGTAGGGGCCGACCCGCCAGGAATGTTCGAAAATACTACATCCGAGATGTTAGGTTCACTTAGGTTAGGATATATAACGTAATAGACGTATATAATGTCCGCACCGAGACGTACGGGCCGACACGACCGGGATTTTGTAAAACATTACCAGCGAGGGTCTAGATGGGTTAGGTTAGGTTATATTACGATATAGACGTATATAATTGTGCCCACCGAGAAGTAGGGGCCGACCCGCCAGAAATGTTGGAAAATTCTACATCCGAGATGTTAAGTTGCCTTAGGTTAGGATATATAAAGTTATAGACGTATATAATGTCCGCACCGAGACGTACGGGACGACACGAAAGGGATTCTGTAAAACATTCCCAGCTAGGGGCTAGATGTGTTACGTTAGGTTATATTACGTTATAGACGTATATAATGATCCCACCGAGAAGTGGCGCCGACCCGCCAGGAATGTTGTGAAATACTACATCCGAGATGTTAGGTTCCCTTAGGTTAGGATATATAACGTTATAGACGTATATAATGTCCTCACCGAGATGTACGGGCCGACACGACCGGGATTTTTTAAAATATTACCAGCGAGGGTCTAGATGGGTTAGGTCAGGTTATATTACGATATAGACGTATATAATGTGCCCACCGAGAAGTAGGGGCCAACCCGCCAGGAATGTTGGAAAATACTACATCCGAGATGTTAGGTTCCCTTAGGTTAGGATATATAACGTTATAGACGTATATAATGTCCTCACCGAGATGTACGGGCCGACACGACCGGGATTTTGTAAAACATTACCAGCGAGGGTCTAGATGGGTTAGGTTAGGTTATATAACGATATAGACGTATATAATGTGCCCACCGAGAAGTAGGGGCCCACCCGCCAGAAATGTTGGAAAATTCTACATCCGAGATGTTAAGTTGCCTTAGGTCAGGATATATAACGTTATAGACGTATATAATATCCGCACCGAGACGTACGGGACGCCACGAACGGGATTCTGTAAAACATTCCCAGCTAGGGGCTAGATGTGTTACGTTAGGTTATATTACATTATAGACATATATAATGATCCCACCGAGAATTGGCGCCGACCCGCCAGGAATGTTGTGAAATACTACATCCGAGATGTTAGGTTCCCTTAGGTTAGGATATATAACGTTATAGACGTATATAATGTCCTCACCGAGAAGTACGGGCAGACACGACCGGGATTTTTTAAAACATTACCAGCGAGGGTCTAGATGGGTTAGGTTAGGTTATATTACGATATAGACGTATATAATGTCCCCACCGAGAAGTAGGGGCCGACCCGCCAGGAATGTTGGAAAATACTACATCCGAGATGTTAGGTTCCCTTAGGTTAGGATATATAACGTTATAGACGTATATAATGTCCTCACCGAGATGTACGGGCCGACACGACCGGGATTTTGAAATACATTACCAACGAGGGTCTAGATGGGTTAGGTTAGGTTATACTACGATATAGACGTATATAATGTGCCCACCGAGAATTGGCGCCGACCCGCCAGGAATGTTGTGAAATACTACATCCGAGATATTAGGTTCCCTTAGGTTAGGATATATAAATTTATAGACGTATATAATGTCCGCACCGAGACGTACGGGAAGACATGAACGGGATTCTGTGAAACAATACCAGCGAGGGTCTAGGTGGGTTAGGTTAGGTTATATTACGATATAGACGTATATAATGTCCCCACCGAGAAGTAGGGGCCGACCCGCCAGGAATGTTGGAAAATACTATATCCGAGATGTTAGGTTCCCTTAGGTTAGGATATATAACGTTATAGACGTATATAACGTCCTCACCGAGATGTACGGGCCGACACGACCGGGATTTTGTAAAACATTACCAACGAGGGTCTAGATGGGTTAGGTTAGGTTATATTACGATATAGACGTATATAATGTGCCCACCGAGAAGTAGGGGCCGACCCGCCAGGTATGTTGAAAAATACTACATCCGAGATGTTAGGTTCCCTTAGGTTAGGATATATAAATTTATAGACGTATATAATGTCCGCACCGAGACGTCCGGGAAGACATGAACGGGATTCTGTGAAACAATACCAGCGAGGGTCTAGGTGGGTTAGGTTAGGTTATATTACGATATAGACGTATATAATGTCCCCACCGAGAAGTAGGGTCCGACCCGCCAGGAATATTGGAAAATACTACATCCGAGATGTTAGGTTCCCTTAGGTTAGGATACATAACGTTATAGACGTATATAATGTCCTCACCGAGATGTACGGGCCGACACGACCGGGATTTTGTAAAACATTACCAACGAGGGTCTAGATGGGTTAGGTTAGGTTATATTACGATATAGACGTATATAATGTGCCCACCGAGAAGTAGGGGCCGACCCGCCAGGTATGTTGAAAAATACTACATCCGAGATGTTAGGTTCCCTTAGGTTAGGATATATAAATTTATAGACGTATATAATGTCCGCACCGAGACGTCCGGGAAGACATGAACGGGATTCTGTGAAACATTACCAGCGAGGGTCTAGGTGGGTTAGGTTAGGTTATATTATGTTATAGACGTATATAATGTTCCCACCGAGAAGTAGGGGCCGACCCGCCAGGTATGTTGAAAAATACTACATCCGAGATGTTAGGTTCCCTTAGGTTAGGATATATAAATTTATAGACGTATATAATGTCCGCACCGAGACGTCCGGGAAGACATGAACGGGATTCTGTGAAACAATACCAGCGAGGGTCTAGGTGGGTTAGGTTAGGTTATATTACGATATAGACGTATATAATGTCCCCACCGAGAAGTAGGGGCCGACCCGCCAGGAATATTGGAAAATACTACATCCGAGATGTTAGGTTCCCTTAGGTTAGGATATATAACGTTATAGACGTATATAATGTCCTCACCGAGATGTACGGGCCGACACGACCGGGATTTTGTAAAACATTACCAACGAGGGTCTAGATGGGTTAGGTTAGGTTATATTACGATATAGACGTATATAATGTGCCCACCGAGAAGTAGGGTCCGACCCGCCAGGAATGTTCGAAAATACTACATCCGAGATGTTAGGTTCCCTTAGGTTAGGATATATAAATTTATAGACGTATATAATGTCCGCACCGAGACGTCCGGGAAGACATGAACGGGATTCTGTGAAACATTACCAGCGAGGGTCTAGGTGGGTTAGGTTAGGTTATATTATGTTATAGACGTATATAATGTTCCCACCGAGAAGTAGGGGCCGACCCGCCAGGAATATTGGAAAATACTACATCCGAGATGTTAGGTTCCCTTAGGTTAGGATATATAACGTTATAGACGTATATAATGTCCTCACCGAGATGTACGGGCCGACACGACCGGGATTTTGTAAAACATTACCAACGAGGGTCTAGATGGGTTAGGTTAGGTTATATTACGATATAGACGTATATAATGTGCCCACCGAGAAGTAGGGGCCGACCCGCCAGGTATGTTGAAAAATACTACATCCGAGATGTTAGGTTCCCTTAGGTTAGGATATATAAATTTATAGACGTATATAATGTCCGCACCGAGACGTCCGGGAAGACATGAACGGGATTCTGTGAAACATTACCAGCGAGGGTCTAGGTGGGTTAGGTTAGGTTATATTATGTTATAGACGTATATAATGTTCCCACCGAGAAGTAGGGGCCGACCCGCCAGGAATATTGGAAAATACTACATCCGAGATGTTAGGTTCCCTTAGGTTAGGATATATAACGTTATAGACGTATATAATGTCCTCACCGAGATGTACGGGCCGACACGACCGGGATTTTGTAAAACATTACCAACGAGGGTCTAGATGGGTTAGGTTAGGTTATATTACGATATAGACGTATATAATGTGCCCACCGAGAAGTAGGGGCCGACCCGCCAGGAATGTTCGAAAATACTACATCCGAGATGTTAGGTTCCCTTAGGTTAGGATATATAAATTTATAGACGTATATAATGTCCGCACCGAGACGTCCGGGAAGACATGAACGGGATTCTGTGAAACAATACCAGCGAGGGTCTAGGTGGGTTAGGTTAGGTTATATTACGATATAGACGTATATAATGTCCCCACCGAGAAGTAGGGGCCGACCCGCCAGGAATATTGGAAAATACTACATCCGAGATGTTAGGTTCCCTTAGGTTAGGATACATAACGTTATAGACGTATATAATGTCCTCACCGAGATGTACGGGCCGACACGACCGGGATTTTGTAAAACATTACCAACGAGGGTCTAGATGGGTTAGGTTAGGTTATATTACGATATAGACGTATATAATGTGCCCACCGAGAAGTAGGGGCCGACCCGCCAGGTATGTTGAAAAATACTACATCCGAGATGTTAGGTTCCCTTAGGTTAGGATATATAAATTTATAGACGTATATAATGTCCGCACCGAGACGTCCGGGAAGACATGAACGGGATTCTGTGAAACATTACCAGCGAGGGTCTAGGTGGGTTAGGTTAGGTTATATTATGTTATAGACGTATATAATGTTCCCACCGAGAAGTAGGGGCCGACCCGCCAGGAATATTGGAAAATACTACATCCGAGATGTTAGGTTCCCTTAGGTTAGGATATATAACGTTATAGACGTATATAATGTCCTCACCGAGATGTACGGGCCGACACGACCGGGATTTTGTAAAACATTACCAACGAGGGTCTAGATGGGTTAGGTTAGGTTATATTACGATATAGACGTATATAATGTGCCCACCGAGAAGTAGGGGCCGACCCGCCAGGAATGTTCGAAAATACTACATCCGAGATGTTAGGTTCACTTAGGTTAGGATATATAACGTAATAGACGTATATAATGTCCGCACCGAGACGTACGGGCCGACACGACCGGGATTTTGTAAAACATTACCAGCGAGGGTCTAGATGGGTTAGGTTAGGTTATATTACGATATAGACGTATATAATTGTGCCCACCGAGAAGTAGGGGCCGACCCGCCAGAAATGTTGGAAAATTCTACATCCGAGATGTTAAGTTGCCTTAGGTTAGGATATATAAAGTTATAGACGTATATAATGTCCGCACCGAGACGTACGGGACGACACGAAAGGGATTCTGTAAAACATTCCCAGCTAGGGGCTAGATGTGTTACGTTAGGTTATATTACGTTATAGACGTATATAATGATCCCACCGAGAAGTGGCGCCGACCCGCCAGGAATGTTGTGAAATACTACATCCGAGATGTTAGGTTCCCTTAGGTTAGGATATATAACGTTATAGACGTATATAATGTCCTCACCGAGATGTACGGGCCGACACGACCGGGATTTTTTAAAATATTACCAGCGAGGGTCTAGATGGGTTAGGTCAGGTTATATTACGATATAGACGTATATAATGTGCCCACCGAGAAGTAGGGGCCGACCCGCCAGGAATGTTGGAAAATACTACATCCGAGATGTTAGGTTCCCTTAGGTTAGGATATATAACGTTATAGACGTATATAATGTCCTCACCGAGATGTACGGGCCGACACGACCGGGATTTTGTAAAACATTACCAGCGAGGGTCTAGATGGGTTAGGTTAGGTTATATAACGATATAGACGTATATAATGTGCCCACCGAGAAGTAGGGGCCCACCCGCCAGAAATGTTGGAAAATTCTACATCCGAGATGTTAAGTTGCCTTAGGTCAGGATATATAACGTTATAGACGTATATAATATCCGCACCGAGACGTACGGGACGCCACGAACGGGATTCTGTAAAACATTCCCAGCTAGGGGCTAGATGTGTTACGTTAGGTTATATTACATTATAGACATATATAATGATCCCACCGAGAATTGGCGCCGACCCGCCAGGAATGTTGTGAAATACTACATCCGAGATGTTAGGTTCCCTTAGGTTAGGATATATAACGTTATAGACGTATATAATGTCCTCACCGAGAAGTACGGGCAGACACGACCGGGATTTTTTAAAACATTACCAGCGAGGGTCTAGATGGGTTAGGTTAGGTTATATTACGATATAGACGTATATAATGTCCCCACCGAGAAGTAGGGGCCGACCCGCCAGGAATGTTGGAAAATACTACATCCGAGATGTTAGGTTCCCTTAGGTTAGGATATATAACGTTATAGACGTATATAATGTCCTCACCGAGATGTACGGGCCGACACGACCGGGATTTTGAAAAACATTACCAACGAGGGTCTAGATGGGTTAGGTTAGGTTATACTACGATATAGACGTATATAATGTGCCCACCGAGAAGTAGGGGCCGACCCGCCAGGAATGTTGGAAAATACTACATCCGAGATGTTAGGTTCACTTAGGTTAGGATATATAACGTTATAGACGTATATAATGTCCTCACCGAGATGTACGGTCCGACACGACCGGGATTTTGTAAAACATTACCAGCGAGGGTCTAGATGGGTTAGGTTAGGTTATATTACGATATAGACGTATATAATGTGCCCACCTAGAAGTAGGGGCCGACCCGCCAGGAATGTTGGAAAATACTACATCCGAGATGTTAGGTTCCCTCAGGTTAGGATATATAACGTTATAGACGTATATAATATCCGCACCGAGACGTACGGGACGACACGAACGGGATTCTGTAAAACATTCCCAGCTCGGGGCTAGATGTGTTACGTTAGGTTATATTACATTATAGACATATATAATGATCCCACCGAGAATTGGCGCCGACCCGCCAGGAATGTTGTGAAATACTACATCCGAGATGTTAGGTTCCCTTAGGTTAGGATATATAAATTTATAGACGTATATAATGTCCGCACCGAGAGGTACGGGAAGACATGAACGGGATTCTGTGAAACAATACCAGCGAGGGTCTAGGTGGGTTAGGTTAGGTTATATTACGATATAGACGTATATAATGTCCCCACCGAGAAGTAGGGGCCGACCCGCCAGGAATATTGGAAAATACTACATCCGAGATGTTAGGTTCCCTTAGGTTAGGATATATAACGTTATAGACGTATATAATGTCCTCACCGAGATGTACGGGCCGACACGACCGGGATTTTGTAAAACATTACCAACGAGTGTCTAGATGGGTTAGGTTAGGTTATATTACGATATAGACGTATATAATGTGCCCACCGAGAAGTAGGGGCCGACCCGCCAGGTATGTTGAAAAATACTACATCCGAGATGTTAGGTTCCCTTAGGTTAGGATATATAAATTTATAGACGTATATAATGTCCGCACCGAGACGTCCGGGAAGACATGAACGGGATTCTGTGAAACATTACCAGCGAGGGTCTAGGTGGGTTAGGTTAGGTTATATTACGTTATAGACGTATATAATGTTCCCACCGAGAATTAGGGGCCGACCCGCCAGAAATGTTGGAAAATACTACATCCGAGATATTAGGTTCTCTTAGGTTAGGGTATATAACGTTATAGACGTATATAATGTCCCCACCGAGAAGTACGGGCCGACACGACCGGGATTTTGTAAAACATTCCCAGCTAGGGGCTAGATGTGTTACGTTAGGTTATATTACATTATAGACGTATATAATGATCACTCCGAGAATTGGCGCCGACCCGCCAGGAATGTTGTGAAATACTACATCCGAGATGTTAGGATCCCTTAGGTTAGGATATATAAATTTATAGACGTATATAATGTCCGCACCGAGACGTACGGGAAGACACGACCGGGATTCTGTAAAACATTCCCAGCTAGGGGCTAGATGTGTTACGTTAGGTTATATTACATTATAGACATATATAATGATCCCACCGAGAATTGGCGCCGACCCGCCAGGAATGTTGTGAAATACTACATCCGAGATGTTAGGTTCCCTTAGGTTAGGATATATAAATTTATAGACGTATATAATGTCCGCACCGAGACGTACGGGAAGACATGAACGGGATTCTGTGAAACATTACCAGCGAGGGTCTAGGTGGGTTAGGTTCGGTTATATTACGATATAGACGTATATAATGTCCCCACCGAGAAGTAGGGGCCGACCCGCCAGGAATATTGGAAAATACTACATCCGAGATGTTAGGTTCCCTTAGGTTAGGATATATAACGTTATAGACGTATATAATGTCCTCACCGAGATGTACGGTCCGACACGACCGGGATTTTGTAAAACATTACCAGCGAGGGTCTAGATGGGTTAGGTCAGGTTATATTACGATATAGACGTATATAATGTGCCCACCGAGAAGTAGGGGCCGACCCGCCAGGAATGTTGGAAAATACTACATCCGAGATGTTAGGTTCCCTCAGGTTAGGATATATAAAGTTATAGACGTATATGAGGTCCCCACGGAAAAGTACGGGTCGACACGACCGGGATTTTGTAAAACATTACCAGCGAGGGTCTAGATGGGTTAGGTTAGGTTATATTACGATATAGACGTATATAATGTGCCCACCTAGAAGTAGGGGCCGACCCGCCAGGAATGTTGGAAAATACTACATCCGAGATGTTAGGTTCCCTCAGGTTAGGATATATAACGTTATAGACGTATATAATGTCCGCACCGAGACGTACGGGCCGACACGACCGGGATTTTGTAAAACATTACCAGCGAGGGTCTAGATGGGTTAGGTTAGGTTATATTACGTTATAGACGTATATAATGTTCCCACCGAGGAGTAGGGGCCGACCCGCCAGAAATGTTGGAAAATTCTACATCCGAGATGTTAAGTTGCCTTAGGTTAGGATATATAACGTTATAGACGTATATAATGTCCGCACCGAGACGTACGGAACGACACGAACGGGATTCTGTAAAACATTCCCAGCTAGGGGCTAGATGTGTTACGTTAGGTTATATTACGTTATAGACGTATATAATGATCCCACCGAGAAGTGGCGCCGACCCGTCAGGAATGTTGTGAAATACTACATCCGAGATGTTAGGTTCCCTTAGGTTAGGATATATAACGTTATAGACGTATATAATGTCCTCACCGAGATGTACGGGCCGACACGACCGGGATTCTGTAAAACATTCCCAGCTAGGGGCTAGATGTGGTACGTTAGGTTATATTACGTTATAGACGTATATAATGATCCCACCGAGAAGTGGCGCCGACCCGCCAGGAATGTTGTGAAATACTACATCCGAGATGTTAGGTTCCCTTAGGTTAGGATATATAACGTTATAGACGTATATAATGTCCTCACCGAGATGTACGGGCCGACACGACCGGGATTTTGTAAAACATTACCAGCGAGGGTCTAGATGGGTTAGGTTAGGTTATATTACGATATAGACGTATATAATGTGCCCACCGAGAAGTAGGGGCCGACCCGCCAGGAATGTTGTGAAATACTACATCCGAGATGTTAGGTTCCCTTAGGTTAGGATATATAAATTTATAGACGTATATAATGTCCGCACCGAGACGTACGGGAAGACATGAACGGGATTCTGTGAAACATTACCAGCGAGGGTCTAGGTGGGTTAGGTTAGGTTATATTACGATATAGACGTATATAATGTCCCCACCGAGAAGTAGGGGCCGACCCGCCAGGAATATTGGAAAATACTACATCCGAGATGTTAGGTTCCCTTAGGTTAGGATATATAACGTAATAGACGTATATGATGTCCGCACCGAGACGTACGGGCCGACACGACCGGGATTTTGTAAAACATTACCAGCGAGGGTCTAGATGGGTTAGGTTAGGTTATATTACGATATAGACGTATATAATTGTGCCCACCGAGAAGTAGGGGCCGACCCGCCAGAAATGTTGGAAAATTCTACATCCGAGATGTTAAGTTGCCTTAGGTTAGGATATATAAAGCTATAGACGTATATAATGTCCGCACCGAGACGTACGGGACGACACGAACGGGATTCTGTAAAACATTCCCAGCTCGGGGCTAGATGTGTTACGTTAGGTTATATTACATTATAGACATATATAATGATCCCACCGAGAATTGGCGCCGACCCGCCAGGAATGTTGTGAAATACTACATCCGAGATATTAGGTTCCCTTAGGTTAGGATATATAAATTTTTAGACGTATATAATGTCCGCACCGAGACGTACGGGCCGACACGACCGGGATTTTGTAAAACATTACCAGCGAGGGTCTAGATGGGTTAGGTTAGGTTATATTACGATATAGACGTATATAATGTGCCCACCTAGAAGTAGGGGCCGACCCGCCAGGAATGTTGGAAAATACTACATCCGAGATGTTAAGTTCCCTCAGGTTAGGATATATAACGTTATAGACGTATATAATGTCCGCACCGAGACGTACGGGCCGACACGACCGGGATTTTGTAAAACATTACCAGCGAGGGTCTAGATGGGTTAGGTTAGGTTATATTACGTTATAGACGTATATAATGTTCCCACCGAGGAGTAGGGGCCGACCCGCCAGAAATGTTGGAAAATTCTACATCCGAGATGTTAGGTTCACTTAGGTTAGGATATATAACGTAATAGACGTATATAATGTCCTCACCGAGATGTACGGGCCGACACGACCGGGATTTTTTAAAACATTACCAGCGAGGGTCTAGATGGGTTAGATTAGGTTATATTACGATATAGACGTATATAATGTGCCCACCGAGAAGTAGGGGCCGACCCGCCAGGAATGTTGGAAAATACTACATCCGAGATGTTAGGTTCCCTTAGGTTAGGATATATAACGTTATAGACGTATATAATGTCCTCACCGAGATGTACGGGCCGACACGACCGGGATTTTGTAAAACATTACCAGCGAGGGTCTAGATGGGTTAGGTTAGGTTATATAACGATATAGACGTATATAATGTGCCCACCGAGAAGTAGGGGCCCACCCGCCAGAAATGTTGGAAAATTCTACATCCGAGATGTTAAGTTGCCTTAGGTCAGGATATATAACGTTATAGACGTATATAATATCCGCACCGAGACGTACGGGACGACACGAACGGGATTCTGTAAAACATTCCCAGCTAGGGGCTAGATGTGTTACGTTAGGTTATATTACATTATAGACATATATAATGATCCCACCGAGAATTGGCGCCGACCCGCCAGGAATGTTGTGAAATACTACATCGGGAGAGGTTAGGTTCCCTTAGGTTAGGATATATAAAATTATAGACGTATATAATGTCCGCACCGAGACGTCCGGGAAGACATGAACGGGATTCTGTGAAACATTACCAGCGAGGGTCTAGGTGGGTTAGGTTAGGTTATATTACGATATAGACGTATATAATGTCCCCACCGAGAAGTAGGGGCCGACCCGCCAGGAATGTTGGAAAATACTACATCCGAGATGTTAGGTTCCCTTAGGTTAGGATATATAACGTTATAGACGTATATAACGTCCTCACCGAGATGTACGGTCCGACACGACAGGGATTATGTAAAACATTACCAGCGAGGGTCTAGATGGGTTAGGTTAGGTTATATTACGATATAGACGTATATAATGTGCCCACCTAGAAGTAGGGGCCGACCCGCCAGGAATGTTGGAAAATACTACATCCGAGATGTTAGGTTCCCTCGGGTTAGGATATATAACGTTATAGACGTATATAATGTCCGCACCGAGACGTACGGGCCGACACGACCGGGATTTTGTAAAACATTACCAGCGAGGGTCTAGATGGGTTAGGTTAGGTTATATTACGATATAGACGTATATAATGTGCCCACCTAGAAGTAGGGGCCGACCCGCCAGGAATGTTGGAAAATACTACATCCGAGATGTTAGGTTCCCTCGGGTTAGGATATATAACGTTATAGACGTATATAATATCCGCACCGAGACGTACGGGACGACACGACCGGGATTTTGTAAAACATTACCAGCGAGGGTCTAGATGGGTTAGGTTAGGTTATATTACGATATAGACGTATATAATGTGCCCACCGAGAAGTAGGGGCCGACCCGCCAGGTATGTTGAAAAATACTACATCCGAGATGTTAGGTTCCCTTAGGTTAGGATATACAAATTTATAGACGTATATAATGTCCGCACCGAGACGTCCGGGAAGACATGAACGGGATTTTGTAAAACATTACCAGCGAGGGTCTAGGTGGGTTAGGTTAGGTTATATTACGATATAGACGTATATAATGTCCCCACCGAGAAGTAGGGGCCGACCCGCCAGGAATGTTGGAAAATACTACATCCGAGATGTTAGGTTCCCTCGGGTTAGGATATATAACGTTATAGACGTATATAATATCCGCACCGAGACGTACGGGACGACACGAACGGGATTCTGTAAAACATTCCCAGCTAGGGGCTAGATGTGTTACGTTAGGTTATATTACATTATAGACATATATAATGATCCCACCGAGAATTGGCGCCGACCCGCCAGGAATGTTGTGAAATACTACATCCGAGATGTTAGGTTCCCTTAGGTTAGGATATATAACGTTATAGACGTATATAATGTCCTCACCGAGATGTACGGGCCGACACGACCGGGATTTTGTAAAACATTACCAACGAGGGTCTAGATGGGTTAGGTTAGGTTATATTACGATATAGACGTATATAATGTGCCCACCGAGAAGTAGGGGCCGACCCGCCAGGTATGTTGAAAAATACTACATCCGAGATGTTAGGTTCCCTTAGGTTAGGATATACAAATTTATAGACGTATATAATGTCCGCACCGAGACGTCCGGGAAGACATGAACGGGATTTTGTAAAACATTACCAGCGAGGGTCTAGATGGGTTAGGTTAGGTTATATAACGATATAGACGTATATAATGTGCCCACCGAGAAGTAGGGGCCCACCCGCCAGAAATGTTGGAAAATTCTACATCCGAGATGTTAAGTTGCCTTAGGTCAGGATATATAACGTTATAGACGTATATAATATCCGCACCGAGACGTACGGGACGACACGAACGGGATTCTGTAAAACATTCCCAGCTAGGGGCTAGATGTGTTACGTTAGGTTATATTACATTATAGACATATATAATGATCCCACCGAGAATTGGCGCCGACCCGCCAGGAATGTTGTGAAATACTACATCCGAGATGTTAGGTTCCCTTAGGTTAGGATATATAAATTTATAGACGTATATAATGTCCGCACCGAGACGTACGGGAAGACATGAACGGGATTCTGTGAAACATTACCAGCCAGGGTCTAGGTGGGTTAGGTTAGGTTATATTACGATATAGACGTATATAATGTCCCCACCGAGAAGTAGGGGCCGACCCGCCAGGAATATTGGAAAATACTACATCCGAGATGTTAGGTTCACTTAGGTTAGGATATATAACGTAATAGACGTATATAATATCCTCACCGAGATGTACGGTCCGACACGACCGGGATTTTGTAAAACATTACCAGCGAGGGTCTAGATGGGTTAGGTCAGGTTATATTACGATATAGACGTATATAATGTGCCCACCGAGAAGTAGGGGCCGACCCGCCAGGAATGTTGGAAAATACTACATCCGAGATGTTAAGTTGCCTTAGGTCAGGATATATAACGTTATAGACGTATATAATATCCGCACCGAGACGTACGGGACGACACGAACGGGATTCTGTAAAACATTCCCAGCTAGGGGCTAGATGTGTCACGTTAGGTTATATTACATTATAGACATATATAATGATCCCACCGAGAATTGGCGCCGACCCGCCAGGAATGTTGTGAAATACTACATCGGGGGAGGTTAGGTTCCCTTAGGTTAGGATATATAAAATTATAGACGTATATAATGTCCGCACCGAGACGTACGGGAAGACATGAACGGGATTCTGTGAAACATTACCAGCGAGGGTCTAGATGGGTTAGGTTAGGTTATATTACGATATAGACGTATATAATGTCCCCACCGTGAAGTAGGGGCCGACCCGCCAGGAATGTTGGAAAATACTACATCCGAGATGTTAGGTTCCCTTAGGTTAGGATATATAACGTTATAGACGTATATAACGTCCTCACCGAGATGTACGGTCCGACACGACAGGGATTATGTAAAACATTACCAGCGAGGGTCTAGATGGGTTAGGTTAGGTTATATTACGATATAGACGTATATAATGTGCCCACCTAGAAGTAGGGGCCGACCCGCCAGGAATGTTGGAAAATACTACATCCGAGATGTTAGGTTCCCTCAGGTTAGGATATATAACGTTATAGACGTATATAATGTCCGCACCGAGACGTACGGGCCGACACGACCGGGATTTTGTAAAACATTACCAGCGAGGGTCTAGATGGGTTAGGTTAGGTTATATTACGATATAGACGTATATAATGTGCCCACCGAGAAGTAGGGGCCCACCCGCCAGAAATGTTGGAAAATTCTACATCCGAGATGTTAAGTTGCCTTAGGTCAGGATATATAACGTTATAGACGTATATAATATCCGCACCGAGACGTACGGGACGACACGAACGGGATTCTGTAAAACATTCCCAGCTAGGGGCTAGATGTGTTACGTTAGGTTATATTACATTATAGACATATATAATGATCCCACCGAGAATTGGCGCCGACCCGCCAGGAATGTTGTGAAATACTACATCCGAGATGTTAGGTTCCCTTAGGTTAGGATATATAACGTTATAGACGTATATAATGTCCTCACCGAGATGTACGGGCCGACACGACCGGGATTTTGAAAAACATTACCAACGAGGGTCTAGATGGGTTAGGTTAGGTTATATTACGATATAGACGTATATAATGTGCCCACTGAGAAGTAGGGGCCGACCCGCCAGGAATGTTGGAAAATACTACATCCGAGATGTTAGGTTCACTTACGTTAGGATATATAACGTTATAGACGTATATAATGTCCTCACCGAGATGTACGGTCCGACACGACCGGGATTTTGTAAAACATTACCAGCGAGGGTCTAGATGGGTTAGGTTAGGTTATATTACGATATAGACGTATATAATGTGCCCACCTAGAAGTAGGGGCCGACCCGCCAGGAATGTTGGAAAATACTACATCCGAGATGTTAGGTTCCCTCAGGTTAGGATATATAACGTTATAGACGTATATGAGGTCCCCACGGAAAAGTACGGGCCGACACGACCGGGATTTTGTAAAACATTACCAGCGAGGGTCTAGATGGGTTAGGTTAGGTTATATTACGATATAGACGTATATAATGTGCCCACCTAGAAGTAGGGGCCGACCCACCAGGAATGTTGGAAAATACTACATCCGAGATGTTAGGTTCCCTGAGGTTAGGATATATAACGTTATAGACGTATATAATGTCCGCACCGAGACGTACGAGCCGACACGACCGGGATTTTGTAAAACATTACCAGCGAGGGTCTAGATGGGTTAGGTTAGGTTATATTACGATATAGACGTATATAATGTGCCCACCGAGAAGTAGGGGCTCAACCGCCAGAAATGTTGGAAAATTCTACATCCGAGATGTTAAGTTGCCTTAGGTCAGGATATATAACGTTATAGACGTATATAATATCCGCACCGAGACGTACGGGACGACACGAACGGGATTTTGTAAAACATTACCAGCGAGGGTCTAGATGGTTTAGGTTAGGTTATATTACGATATAGACGTATATAATGTGCCCACCGAGAAGTAGGGGCCCACCCGCCAGAAATGTTGGAAAATTCTACATCCGAGATGTTAAGTTGCCTTAGGTCAGGATATATAACGTTATAGACGTATATAATATCCGCACCGAGACGTACGGGACGACACGAACGGGATTCTGTAAAACATTCCCAGCTAGGGGCTAGATGTGTTACGTTAGGTTATATTACATTATAGACATATATAATGATCCCACCGAGAATTGGCGCCGACCCGCCAGGAATGTTGTGAAATACTACATCCGAGATGTTAGGTTCCCTTAGGTTAGGATATATAACGTTATAGACGTATATAATGTCCTCACCGAGATGTACGGGCCGACACGACCGGGATTTTGTAAAACATTACCAACGAGGGTCTAGATGGGTTAGGTTAGGTTATATTACGATATAGACGTATATAATGTGCCCACCGAGAAGTAGGGGCCGACCCGCCAGGTATGTTGAAAAATACTACATCCGAGATGTTAGGTTCCCTTAGGTTAGGATATACAAATTTATAGACGTATATAATGTCCGCACCGAGACGTCCGGGAAGACATGAACGGGATTTTGTAAAACATTACCAGCGAGGGTCTAGGTGGGTTAGGTTAGGTTATATTACGATATAGACGTATATAATGTCCCCACCGAGAAGTAGGGGCCGACCCGCCAGGAATGTTGGAAAATACTACATCCGAGATGTTAGGTTCCCTTAGGTTAGGATATATAATGTTATAGACGTATATAATGTCCTCACCGAGATGTACGGTCCGACACGACAGGGATTATGTAAAACATTACCAGCGAGGGTCTAGATGGGTTAGGTTAGGTTATATTACGATATAGACGTATATAATGTGCCCACCTAGAAGTAGGGGCCGACCCGCCAGGAATGTTGGAAAATACTACATCCGAGATGTTAGGTTCCCTCGGGTTAGGATATATAACGTTATAGACGTATATAATATCCGCACCGAGACGTACGGGACGACACGAACGGGATTCTGTAAAACATTCCCAGCTAGGGGCTAGATGTGTTACGTTAGGTTATATTACATTATAGACATATATAATGATCCCACCGAGAATTGGCGCCGACCCGCCAGGAATGTTGTGAAATACTACATCCGAGATGTTAGGTTCCCTTAGGTTAGGATATATAACGTTATAGACGTATATAATGTCCTCACCGAGATGTACGGGCCGACACGACCGGGATTTTGTAAAACATTACCAACGAGGGTCTAGATGGGTTAGGTTAGGTTATATTACGATATAGACGTATATAATGTGCCCACCGAGAAGTAGGGGCCGACCCGCCAGGTATGTTGAAAAATACTACATCCGAGATGTTAGGTTCCCTTAGGTTAGGATATACAAATTTATAGACGTATATAATGTCCGCACCGAGACGTCCGGGAAGACATGAACGGGATTTTGTAAAACATTACCAGCGAGGGTCTAGATGGGTTAGGTTAGGTTATATAACGATATAGACGTATATAATGTGCCCACCGAGAAGTAGGGGCCCACCCGCCAGAAATGTTGGAAAATTCTACATCCGAGATGTTAAGTTGCCTTAGGTCAGGATATATAACGTTATAGACGTATATAATATCCGCACCGAGACGTACGGGACGACACGAACGGGATTCTGTAAAACATTCCCAGCTAGGGGCTAGATGTGTTACGTTAGGTTATATTACATTATAGACATATATAATGATCCCACCGAGAATTGGCGCCGACCCGCCAGGAATGTTGTGAAATACTACATCCGAGATGTTAGGTTCCCTTAGGTTAGGATATATAAATTTATAGACGTATATAATGTCCGCACCGAGACGTACGGGAAGACATGAACGGGATTCTGTGAAACATTACCAGCCAGGGTCTAGGTGGGTTAGGTTAGGTTATATTACGATATAGACGTATATAATGTCCCCACCGAGAAGTAGGGGCCGACCCGCCAGGAATATTGGAAAATACTACATCCGAGATGTTAGGTTCACTTAGGTTAGGATATATAACGTAATAGACGTATATAATATCCTCACCGAGATGTACGGTCCGACACGACCGGGATTTTGTAAAACATTACCAGCGAGGGTCTAGATGGGTTAGGTCAGGTTATATTACGATATAGACGTATATAATGTGCCCACCGAGAAGTAGGGGCCGACCCGCCAGGAATGTTGGAAAATACTACATCCGAGATGTTAAGTTGCCTTAGGTCAGGATATATAACGTTATAGACGTATATAATATCCGCACCGAGACGTACGGGACGACACGAACGGGATTCTGTAAAACATTCCCAGCTAGGGGCTAGATGTGTCACGTTAGGTTATATTACATTATAGACATATATAATGATCCCACCGAGAATTGGCGCCGACCCGCCAGGAATGTTGTGAAATACTACATCGGGGGAGGTTAGGTTCCCTTAGGTTAGGATATATAAAATTATAGACGTATATAATGTCCGCACCGAGACGTACGGGAAGACATGAACGGGATTCTGTGAAACATTACCAGCGAGGGTCTAGATGGGTTAGGTTAGGTTATATTACGATATAGACGTATATAATGTCCCCACCGAGAAGTAGGGGCCGACCCGCCAGGAATGTTGGAAAATACTACATCCGAGATGTTAGGTTCCCTTAGGTTAGGATATATAACGTTATAGACGTATATAACGTCCTCACCGAGATGTACGGTCCGACACGACAGGGATTATGTAAAACATTACCAGCGAGGGTCTAGATGGGTTAGGTTAGGTTATATTACGATATAGACGTATATAATGTGCCCACCTAGAAGTAGGGGCCGACCCGCCAGGAATGTTGGAAAATACTACATCCGAGATGTTAGGTTCCCTCAGGTTAGGATATATAACGTTATAGACGTATATAATGTCCGCACCGAGACGTACGGGCCGACACGACCGGGATTTTGTAAAACATTACCAGCGAGGGTCTAGATGGGTTAGGTTAGGTTATATTACGATATAGACGTATATAATGTGCCCACCGAGAAGTAGGGGCCCACCCGCCAGAAATGTTGGAAAATTCTACATCCGAGATGTTAAGTTGCCTTAGGTCAGGATATATAACGTTATAGACGTATATAATATCCGCACCGAGACGTACGGGACGACACGAACGGGATTCTGTAAAACATTCCCAGCTAGGGGCTAGATGTGTTACGTTAGGTTATATTACATTATAGACATATATAATGATCCCACCGAGAATTGGCGCCGACCCGCCAGGAATGTTGTGAAATACTACATCCGAGATATTAGGTTCCCTTAGGTTAGGATATATAACGTTATAGACGTATATAATGTCCTCACCGAGATGTACGGGCCGACACGACCGGGATTTTGAAAAACATTACCAACGAGGGTCTAGATGGGTTAGGTTAGGTTATATTACGATATAGACGTATATAATGTGCCCACTGAGAAGTAGGGGCCGACCCGCCAGGAATGTTGGAAAATACTACATCCGAGATGTTAGGTTCACTTACGTTAGGATATATAACGTTATAGACGTATATAATGTCCTCACCGAGATGTACGGTCCGACACGACCGGGATTTTGTAAAACATTACCAGCGAGGGTCTAGATGGGTTAGGTTAGGTTATATTACGATATAGACGTATATAATGTGCCCACCTAGAAGTAGGGGCCGACCCGCCAGGAATGTTGGAAAATACTACATCCGAGATGTTAGGTTCCCTCAGGTTAGGATATATAACGTTATAGACGTATATGAGGTCCCCACGGAAAAGTACGGGCCGACACGACCGGGATTTTGTAAAACATTACCAGCGAGGGTCTAGATGGGTTAGGTTAGGTTATATTACGATATAGACGTATATAATGTGCCCACCTAGAAGTAGGGGCCGACCCACCAGGAATGTTGGAAAATACTACATCCGAGATGTTAGGTTCCCTGAGGTTAGGATATATAACGTTATAGACGTATATAATGTCCGCACCGAGACGTACGAGCCGACACGACCGGGATTTTGTAAAACATTACCAGCGAGGGTCTAGATGGGTTAGGTTAGGTTATATTACGATATAGACGTATATAATGTGCCCACCGAGAAGTAGGGGCTCAACCGCCAGAAATGTTGGAAAATTCTACATCCGAGATGTTAAGTTGCCTTAGGTCAGGATATATAACGTTATAGACGTATATAATATCCGCACCGAGACGTACGGGACGACACGAACGGGATTTTGTAAAACATTACCAGCGAGGGTCTAGATGGGTTAGGTTAGGTTATATAACGATATAGACGTATATAATGTGCCCACCGAGAAGTAGGGGCCCACCCGCCAGAAATGTTGGAAAATTCTACATCCGAGATGTTAGGTTCCCTTAGGTTAGGATATATAACGTTATAGACGTATATAATGTCCTCACCGAGATGTACGGGCCGACACGACCGGGATTCTGTAAAACATTCCCAGCTAGGGGCTAGATGTGTTACGTTAGGTTATATTACGTTATAGACGTATATAATGATCCCACCGAGAAGTGGCGCCGACCCGCCAGGAATGTTGTGAAATACTACATCGGGAGAGGTTAGGTTCCCTTAGGTTAGGATATATAAAATTATAGACGTATATCATGTCCGCACCGAGACGTCCGGGAAGACATGAACGGGATTCTGTGAAACATTACCAGCGAGGGTCTAGGTGGGTTAGGTTAGGTTATATTACGATATAGACGTATATAATGTCCCCACCGAGAAGTAGGGGCCGACCCGCCAGGAATGTTGGAAAATACTACATCCGAGATGTTAGGTTCCCTTAGGTTAGGATATATAATGTTATAGACGTATATAATGTCCTCACCGAGATGTACGGTCCGACACGACAGGGATTATGTAAAACATTACCAGCGAGGGTCTAGATGGGTTAGGTTAGGTTATATTACGATATAGACGTATAAAATGTGCCCACCTAGAAGTAGGGGCCGACCCGCCAGGAATGTTGGAAAATACTACATCCGAGATGTTAGGTTCCCTCAGGTTAGGATATATAACGTTATAGACGTATATAATGTCCGCACCGAGACGTACGGGCCGACACGACCGGGATTTTGTAAAACATTACCAGCGAGGGTCTAGATGGGTTAGGTTAGGTTATATTACGATATAGACGTATATAATGTGCCCACCGAGAAGTAGGGGCCCACCCGCCAGAAATGTTGGAAAATTCTACATCCGAGATGTTAAGTTGCCTTAGGTCAGGATATATAACGTTATAGACGTATATAATGTCCGCACCGAGACGTACGGGACGACACGAACGGGATTCTGTAAAACATTCCCAGCTAGGGGCTAGATGTGTTACGTTAGGTTATATTACATTATAGACATATATAATGATCCCACCGAGAATTGGCGCCGACCCGCCAGGAATGTTGTGAAATACTACATCCGAGATGTTAGGTTCCCTTAGGTTAGGATATATAACGTTATAGACGTATATAATGTCCTCACCGAGATGTACGGGCCGACACGACCGGGATTTTGTAAAACATTACCAACGAGGGTCTAGATGGGTTAGGTTAGGTTATATTACGATATAGACGTATATAATGTGCCCACCGAGAAGTAGGGGCCGACCCGCCAGGTATGTTGAAAAATACTACATCCGAGATGTTAGGTTCCCTTAGGTTAGGATATACAAATTTATAGACGTATATAATGTCCGCACCGAGACGTCCGGGAAGACATGAACGGGATTTTGTAAAACATTACCAGCGAGGGTCTAGATGGGTTAGGTTAGGTTATATAACGATATAGACGTATATAATGTGCCCACCGAGAAGTAGGGGCCCACCCGCCAGAAATGTTGGAAAATTCTACATCCGAGATGTTAAGTTGCCTTAGGTCAGGATATATAACGTTATAGACGTATATAATATCCGCACCGAGACGTACGGGACGACACGAACGGGATTCTGTAAAACATTCCCAGCTAGGGGCTAGATGTGTTACGTTAGGTTATATTACATTATAGACATATATAATGATCCCACCGAGAATTGGCGCCGACCCGCCAGGAATGTTGTGAAATACTACATCGGGGGAGGTTAGGTTCCCTTAGGTTAGGATATATAAAATTATAGACGTATATAATGTCCGCACCGAGACGTACGGGAAGACATGAACGGGATTCTGTGAAACATTACCAGCGAGGGTCTAGATGGGTTAGGTTAGGTTATATTACGATATAGACGTATATAATGTCCCCACCGAGAAGTAGGGGCCGACCCGCCAGGAATATTGGAAAATACTACATCCGAGATGTTAGGTTCACTTAGGTTAGGATATATAACGTAATAGACGTATATAATATCCTCACCGAGATGTACGGTCCGACACGACCGGGATTTTGTAAAACATTACCAGCGAGGGTCTAGATGGGTTAGGTCAGGTTATATTACGATATAGACGTATATAATGTGCCCACCGAGAAGTAGGGGCCGACCCGCCAGGAATGTTGGAAAATACTACATCCGAGATGTTAAGTTGCCTTAGGTCAGGATATATAACGTTATAGACGTATATAATATCCGCACCGAGACGTACGGGACGACACGAACGGGATTCTGTAAAACATTCCCAGCTAGGGGCTAGATGTGTCACGTTAGGTTATATTACATTATAGACATATATAATGATCCCACCGAGAATTGGCGCCGACCCGCCAGGAATGTTGTGAAATACTACATCGGGGGAGGTTAGGTTCCCTTAGGTTAGGATATATAAAATTATAGACGTATATAATGTCCGCACCGAGACGTACGGGAAGACATGAACGGGATTCTGTGAAACATTACCAGCGAGGGTCTAGATGGGTTAGGTTAGGTTATATTACGATATAGACGTATATAATGTGCCCACCTAGAAGTAGGGGCCGACCCGCCAGGAATGTTGGAAAATACTACATCCGAGATGTTAGGTTCCCTCAGGTTAGGATATATAACGTTATAGACGTATATGAGGTCCCCACGGAAAAGTACGGGCCGACTCGACCGGGATTTTGTAAAACATTACCAGCGAGGGGCTAGATGGGTTAGGTTAGGTTATATTACGATATAGACGTATATAATGTGCCCACCTAGAAGTAGGGGCCGACCCGACAGGAATGTTGGAAAATACTACATCCGAGATGTTAGGTTCCCTCAGGTTAGGATATATAACGTTATAGACGTATATAATGTCCGCACCGAGACGTACGGTCCGACACGACAGGGATTATGTAAAACATTACCAGCGAGGGTCTAGATGGGTTAGGTTAGGTTATATTACGATATAGACGTATATAATGTGCCCACCTAGAAGTAGGGGCCGACCCGCCAGGAATGTTGGAAAATACTACATCCGAGATGTTAGGTTCCCTGAGGTTAGGATATATAACGTTATAGACGTATATAATGTCCGCACCGAGACGTACGAGCCGACACGACCGGGATTTTGTAAAACATTACCAGCGAGGGTCTAGATGGGTTAGGTTAGGTTATATTACGATATAGACGTATATAATGTCCCCACCGAGAAGTAGGGGCTCACCCGCCAGAAATGTTGGAAAATTCTACATCCGAGATGTTAAGTTGCCTTAGGTCAGGATATATAACGTTATAGACGTATATAATATCTGCACCGAGACGTACGGGACGACACGAACGGGATTTTGTAAAACATTACCAGCGAGGGTCTAGATGGGTTAGGTTAGGTTATATAACGATATAGACGTATATAATGTGCCCACCGAGAAGTAGGGGCCCACCCGCCAGAAATGTTGGAAAATTCTACATCCGAGATGTTAATTTGCCTTAGGTCAGGATATATAACGTTATAGACGTATATAATATCCGCACCGAGACGTACGGGACGACACGAACGGGATTCTGTAAAACATTCCCAGCTAGGGGCTAGATGTGTTACGTTAGGTTATATTACATTATAGACATATATAATGATCCCACCGAGAATTGGCGCCGACCCGCCAGGAATGTTGTGAAATACTACATCGGGAGAGGTTAGGTTCCCTTAGGTTAGGATATATAAAATTATAGACGTATATCATGTCCGCACCGAGACGTCCGGGAAGACATGAACGGGATTCTGTGAAACATTACCAGCGAGGGTCTAGGTGGGTTAGGTTAGGTTATATTACGATATAGACGTATATAATGTCCCCACCGAGAAGTAGGGGCCGACCCGCCAGGAATGTTGGAAAATACTACATCCGAGATGTTAGGTTCCCTTAGGTTAGGATATATAATGTTATAGACGTATATAATGTCCTCACCGAGATGTACGGTCCGACACGACAGGGATTATGTAAAACATTACCAGCGAGGGTCTAGATGGGTTAGGTTAGGTTATATTACGATATAGACGTATATAATGTGCCCACCTAGAAGTAGGGGCCGACCCGCCAGGAATGTTGGAAAATACTACATCCGAGATGTTAGGTTCCCTCAGGTTAGGATATATAACGTTATAGACGTATATAATGTCCGCACCGAGACGTACGGGCCGACACGACCGGGATTTTGTAAAACATTACCAGCGAGGGTCTAGATGGGTTAGGTTAGGTTATATTACGATATAGACGTATATAATGTGCCCACCGAGAAGTAGGGGCCCACCCGCCAGAAATGTTGGAAAATTCTACATCCGAGATGTTAAGTTGCCTTAGGTCAGGATATATAACGTTATAGACGTATATAATGTCCGCACCGAGACGTACGGGACGACACGAACGGGATTCTGTAAAACATTCCCAGCTAGGGGCTAGATGTGTTACGTTAGGTTATATTACATTATAGACATATATAATGATCCCACCGAGAATTGGCGCCGACCCGCCAGGAATGTTGTGAAATACTACATCGGGGGAGGTTAGGTTCCCTTAGGTTAGGATATATAAAATTATAGACGTATATAATGTCCGCACCGAGACGTACGGGAAGACATGAACGGGATTCTGTGAAACATTACCAGCGAGGGTCTAGATGGGTTAGGTTAGGTTATATTACGATATAGACGTATATAATGTCCCCACCGAGAAGTAGGGGCCGACCCGCCAGGAATATTGGAAAATACTACATCCGAGATGTTAGGTTCACTTAGGTTAGGATATATAACGTAATAGACGTATATAATATCCTCACCGAGATGTACGGTCCGACACGACCGGGATTTTGTAAAACATTACCAGCGAGGGTCTAGATGGGTTAGGTCAGGTCATATTACGATATAGACGTATATAATGTGCCCACCGAGAAGTAGGGGCCGACCCGCCAGGAATGTTGGAAAATACTACATCCGAGATGTTAAGTTGCCTTAGGTCAGGATATATAACGTTATAGACGTATATAATATCCGCACCGAGACGTACGGGACGACACGAACGGGATTCTGTAAAACATTCCCAGCTAGGGGCTAGATGTGTCACGTTAGGTTATATTACATTATAGACATATATAATGATCCCACCGAGAATTGGCGCCGACCCGCCAGGAATGTTGTGAAATACTACATCGGGGGAGGTTAGGTTCCCTTAGGTTAGGATATATAAAATTATAGACGTATATAATGTCCGCACCGAGACGTACGGGAAGACATGAACGGGATTCTGTGAAACATTACCAGCGAGGGTCTAGATGGGTTAGGTTAGGTTATATTACGATATAGACGTATATAATGTGCCCACCGAGAAGTAGGGGCCGACCCGCCAGAAATGTTGGAAAATTCTACATCCGAGATGTTAAGTTGCCTTAGGTCAGGATATATAACGTTATAGTCGTATATAACATCCGCACCGAGACGTACGGGACGACACGAACGGGATTCTGTAAAACATTCCCAGCTAGGGGCTAGATGTGTTACGTTAGGTTATATTACATTATAGACATATATAATGATCCCACCGAGAATTGGCGCCGACCCGCCAGGAATGTTGTGAAATACTACATCGGGAGAGGTTAGGTTCCCTTAGGTTAGGATATATAAATTTATAGACGTATATAATGTCCGCACCGAGACGTACGGGAAGACATGAACGGGATTCTGTGAAACATTACCAGCGAGGGTCTAGGTGGGTTAGGTTAGGTTATATTACGATATAGACGTATATAATGTCCCCACCGAGAAGTAGGGGCCGACCCGCCAGGAATGTTGGAAAATACTACATCCGCGATGTTATGTTCACTTAGGTTAGGATATATAACGTTATAGACGTATATAATGTCCTCACCGAGATGTACGGTCCGACACGACCGGGATTATGTAAAACATTACCAGCGAGGGTCTAGACGGGTTAGTTTAGGTTATATTACGATATAGACGTATATAATGTGCCCACCTAGAAGTAGGGGCCGACCCACCAGGAATGTTGGAAAATACTACATCCGAGATGTTAGGTTCCCTCAGGTTAGGATATATAACGTTATAGACGTATATAATGTCCGCACCGAGACGTACGGGCCGACACGACCGGGATTTTGTAAAACATTACCAGCGAGGGTCTAGATGGGTTAGGTTAGGTTATACTACGATATAGACGTATATAATGTGCCCACTGAGAAGTAGGGGCCGACCCGCCAGGAATGTTGGAAAATACTACATCCGAGATGTTAGGTTCACTTACGTTAGGATATATAACGTTATAGACGTATATAATGTCCTCACCGAGATGTACGGTCCGACACGACCGGGATTTTGTAAAACATTACCAGCGAGGGTCTAGATGGGTTAGGTTAGGTTATATTACGATATAGACGTATATAATGTGCCCACCTAGAAGTAGGGGCCGACCCGCCAGGAATGTTGGAAAATACTACATCCGAGATGTTAGGTTCCCTCAGGTTAGGATATATAACGTTATAGACGTATATGAGGTCCCCACGGAAAAGTACGGGCCGACACGACCGGGATTTTGTAAAACATTACCAGCGAGGGTCTAGATGGGTTAGGTTAGGTTATATTACGATATAGACGTATATAATGTGCCCACCTAGAAGTAGGGGCCGACCCACCAGGAATGTTGGAAAATACTACATCCGAGATGTTAGGTTCCCTGAGGTTAGGATATATAACGTTATAGACGTATATAATGTCCGCACCGAGACGTACGAGCCGACACGACCGGGATTTTGTAAAACATTACCAGCGAGGGTCTAGATGGGTTAGGTTAGGTTATATTACGATATAGACGTATATAATGTGCCCACCGAGAAGTAGGGGCTCAACCGCCAGAAATGTTGGAAAATTCTACATCCGAGATGTTAAGTTGCCTTAGGTCAGGATATATAACGTTATAGACGTATATAATATCCGCACCGAGACGTACGGGACGACACGAACGGGATTTTGTAAAACATTACCAGCGAGGGTCTAGATGGGTTAGGTTAGGTTATATAACGATATAGACGTATATAATGTGCCCACCGAGAAGTAGGGGCCCACCCGCCAGAAATGTTGGAAAATTCTACATCCGAGATGTTAGGTTCCCTTAGGTTAGGATATATAACGTTATAGACGTATATAATGTCCTCACCGAGATGTACGGGCCGACACGACCGGGATTCTGTAAAACATTCCCAGCTAGGGGCTAGATGTGTTACGTTAGGTTATATTACGTTATAGACGTATATAATGATCCCACCGAGAAGTGGCGCCGACCCGCCAGGAATGTTGTGAAATACTACATCGGGAGAGGTTAGGTTCCCTTAGGTTAGGATATATAAAATTATAGACGTATATCATGTCCGCACCGAGACGTCCGGGAAGACATGAACGGGATTCTGTGAAACATTACCAGCGAGGGTCTAGGTGGGTTAGGTTAGGTTATATTACGATATAGACGTATATAATGTCCCCACCGAGAAGTAGGGGCCGACCCGCCAGGAATGTTGGAAAATACTACATCCGAGATGTTAGGTTCCCTTAGGTTAGGATATATAATGTTATAGACGTATATAATGTCCTCACCGAGATGTACGGTCCGACACGACAGGGATTATGTAAAACATTACCAGCGAGGGTCTAGATGGGTTAGGTTAGGTTATATTACGATATAGACGTATAAAATGTGCCCACCTAGAAGTAGGGGCCGACCCGCCAGGAATGTTGGAAAATACTACATCCGAGATGTTAGGTTCCCTCAGGTTAGGATATATAACGTTATAGACGTATATAATGTCCGCACCGAGACGTACGGGCCGACACGACCGGGATATTGTAAAACATTACCAGCGAGGGTCTAGATGGGTTAGGTTAGGTTATATTACGATATAGACGTATATAATGTGCCCACCGAGAAGTAGGGGCCCACCCGCCAGAAATGTTGGAAAATTCTACATCCGAGATGTTAAGTTGCCTTAGGTCAGGATATATAACGTTATAGACGTATATAATGTCCGCACCGAGACGTACGGGACGACACGAACGGGATTCTGTAAAACATTCCCAGCTAGGGGCTAGATGTGTTACGTTAGGTTATATTACATTATAGACATATATAATGATCCCACCGAGAATTGGCGCCGACCCGCCAGGAATGTTGTGAAATACTACATCCGAGATGTTAGGTTCCCTTAGGTTAGGATATATAACGTTATAGACGTATATAATGTCCTCACCGAGATGTACGGGCCGACACGACCGGGATTTTGTAAAACATTACCAACGAGGGTCTAGATGGGTTAGGTTAGGTTATATTACGATATAGACGTATATAATGTGCCCACCGAGAAGTAGGGGCCGACCCGCCAGGTATGTTGAAAAATACTACATCCGAGATGTTAGGTTCCCTTAGGTTAGGATATACAAATTTATAGACGTATATAATGTCCGCACCGAGACGTCCGGGAAGACATGAACGGGATTTTGTAAAACATTACCAGCGAGGGTCTAGATGGGTTAGGTTAGGTTATATAACGATATAGACGTATATAATGTGCCCACCGAGAAGTAGGGGCCCACCCGCCAGAAATGTTGGAAAATTCTACATCCGAGATGTTAAGTTGCCTTAGGTCAGGATATATAACGTTATAGACGTATATAATATCCGCACCGAGACGTACGGGACGACACGAACGGGATTCTGTAAAACATTCCCAGCTAGGGGCTAGATGTGTTACGTTAGGTTATATTACATTATAGACATATATAATGATCCCACCGAGAATTGGCGCCGACCCGCCAGGAATGTTGTGAAATACTACATCGGGGGAGGTTAGGTTCCCTTAGGTTAGGATATATAAAATTATAGACGTATATAATGTCCGCACCGAGACGTACGGGAAGACATGAACGGGATTCTGTGAAACATTACCAGCGAGGGTCTAGATGGGTTAGGTTAGGTTATATTACGATATAGACGTATATAATGTCCCCACCGAGAAGTAGGGGCCGACCCGCCAGGAATATTGGAAAATACTACATCCGAGATGTTAGGTTCACTTAGGTTAGGATATATAACGTAATAGACGTATATAATATCCTCACCGAGATGTACGGTCCGACACGACCGGGATTTTGTAAAACATTACCAGCGAGGGTCTAGATGGGTTAGGTCAGGTTATATTACGATATAGACGTATATAATGTGCCCACCGAGAAGTAGGGGCCGACCCGCCAGGAATGTTGGAAAATACTACATCCGAGATGTTAAGTTGCCTTAGGTCAGGATATATAACGTTATAGACGTATATAATATCCGCACCGAGACGTACGGGACGACACGAACGGGATTCTGTAAAACATTCCCAGCTAGGGGCTAGATGTGTCACGTTAGGTTATATTACATTATAGACATATATAATGATCCCACCGAGAATTGGCGCCGACCCGCCAGGAATGTTGTGAAATACTACATCGGGGGAGGTTAGGTTCCCTTAGGTTAGGATATATAAAATTATAGACGTATATAATGTCCGCACCGAGACGTACGGGAAGACATGAACGGGATTCTGTGAAACATTACCAGCGAGGGTCTAGATGGGTTAGGTTAGGTTATATTACGATATAGACGTATATAATGTGCCCACCTAGAAGTAGGGGCCGACCCGCCAGGAATGTTGGAAAATACTACATCCGAGATGTTAGGTTCCCTCAGGTTAGGATATATAACGTTATAGACGTATATGAGGTCCCCACGGAAAAGTACGGGCCGACTCGACCGGGATTTTGTAAAACATTACCAGCGAGGGGCTAGATGGGTTAGGTTAGGTTATATTACGATATAGACGTATATAATGTGCCCACCTAGAAGTAGGGGCCGACCCGACAGGAATGTTGGAAAATACTACATCCGAGATGTTAGGTTCCCTCAGGTTAGGATATATAACGTTATAGACGTATATAATGTCCGCACCGAGACGTACGGTCCGACACGACAGGGATTATGTAAAACATTACCAGCGAGGGTCTAGATGGGTTAGGTTAGGTTATATTACGATATAGACGTATATAATGTGCCCACCTAGAAGTAGGGGCCGACCCGCCAGGAATGTTGGAAAATACTACATCCGAGATGTTAGGTTCCGTGAGGTTAGGATATATAACGTTATAGACGTATATAATGTCCGCACCGAGACGTACGAGCCGACACGACCGGGATTTTGTAAAACATTACCAGCGAGGGTCTAGATGGGTTAGGTTAGGTTATATTACGATATAGACGTATATAATGTGCCCACCGAGAAGTAGGGGCTCACCCGCCAGAAATGTTGGAAAATTCTACATCCGAGATGTTAAGTTGCCTTAGGTCAGGATATATAACGTTATAGACGTATATAATATCTGCACCGAGACGTACGGGACGACACGAACGGGATTTTGTAAAACATTACCAGCGAGGGTCTAGATGGGTTAGGTTAGGTTATATAACGATATAGACGTATATAATGTGCCCACCGAGAAGTAGGGGCCCACCCGCCAGAAATGTTGGAAAATTCTACATCCGAGATGTTAATTTGCCTTAGGTCAGGATATATAACGTTATAGACGTATATAATATCCGCACCGAGACGTACGGGACGACACGAACGGGATTCTGTAAAACATTCCCAGCTAGGGGCTAGATGTGTTACGTTAGGTTATATTACATTATAGACATATATAATGATCCCACCGAGAATTGGCGCCGACCCGCCAGGAATGTTGTGAAATACTACATCGGGAGAGGTTAGGTTCCCTTAGGTTAGGATATATAAAATTATAGACGTATATCATGTCCGCACCGAGACGTCCGGGAAGACATGAACGGGATTCTGTGAAACATTACCAGCGAGGGTCTAGGTGGGTTAGGTTAGGTTATATTACGATATAGACGTATATAATGTCCCCACCGAGAAGTAGGGGCCGACCCGCCAGGAATGTTGGAAAATACTACATCCGAGATGTTAGGTTCCCTTAGGTTAGGATATATAACGTAATAGACGTATATAATATCCTCACCGAGATGTACGGTCCGACACGACCGGGATTTTGTAAAACATTACCAGCGAGGATCTAGATGGGTTAGGTCAGGTTATATTACGATATAGACGTATATAATGTGCCCACCGAGAAGTAGGGGCCGACCCGCCAGGAATGTTGGAAAATACTACATCCGAGATGTTAAGTTGCCTTAGGTCAGGATATATAACGTTATAGACGTATATAATATCCGCACCGAGACGTACGGGACGACACGAACGGGATTCTGTAAAACATTCCCAGCTAGGGGCTAGATGTGTCACGTTAGGTTATATTACATTATAGACATATATAATGATCCCACCGAGAATTGGCGCCGACCCGCCAGGAATGTTGTGAAATACTACATCGGGGGAGGTTAGGTTCCCTTAGGTTAGGATATATAAAATTATAGACGTATATAATGTCCGCACCGAGACGTACGGGAAGACATGAACGGGATTCTGTGAAACATTACCAGCGAGGGTCTAGATGGGTTAGGTTAGGTTATATTACGATATAGACGTATATAATGTGCCCACCGAGAAGTAGGGGCCGACCCGCCAGAAATGTTGGAAAATTCTACATCCGAGATGTTAAGTTGCCTTAGGTCAGGATATATAACGTTATAGTCGTATATAACATCCGCACCGAGACGTACGGGACGACACGAACGGGATTCTGTAAAACATTCCCAGCTAGGGGCTAGATGTGTTACGTTAGGTTATATTACATTATAGACATATATAATGATCCCACCGAGAATTGGCGCCGACCCGCCAGGAATGTTGTGAAATACTACATCGGGAGAGGTTAGGTTCCCTTAGGTTAGGATATATAAATTTATAGACGTATATAATGTCCGCACCGAGACGTACGGGAAGACATGAACGGGATTCTGTGAAACATTACCAGCGAGGGTCTAGGTGGGTTAGGTTAGGTTATATTACGATATAGACGTATATAATGTCCCCACCGAGAAGTAGGGGCCGACCCGCCAGGAATGTTGGAAAATACTACATCCGCGATGTTATGTTCACTTAGGTTAGGATATATAACGTTATAGACGTATATAATGTCCTCACCGAGATGTACGGTCCGACACGACCGGGATTATGTAAAACATTACCAGCGAGGGTCTAGACGGGTTAGTTTAGGTTATATTACGATATAGACGTATATAATGTGCCCACCTAGAAGTAGGGGCCGACCCACCAGGAATGTTGGAAAATACTACATCCGAGATGTTAGGTTCCCTCAGGTTAGGATATATAACGTTATAGACGTATATAATGTCCGCACCGAGACGTACGGGCCGACACGACCGGGATTTTGTAAAACATTACCAGCGAGGGTCTAGATGGGTTAGGTTAGGTTATATTACGATATAGACGTATATAATGTGCCCACCGAGAAGTAGGGGCTCACCCGCCAGAAATGTTGGAAAATTCTACATCCGAGGTGTTAAGTTGCCTTAGGTCAGGATATATAACGTTATAGACGTATATAATATCCGCACCGAGACGTACGGGACGACACGAACGGGATTCTGTAAAACATTCCCAGCTCGGGGCTAGATGTGTTACGTTAGGTTATATTACATTATAGACATATATAATGATCCCACCGAGAATTGGCGCCGACCCGCCAGGAATGTTGTGAAATACTACATCCGAGATATTAGGTTCCCTTAGGTTAGGATATATAAATTTATAGACGTATATAATGTCCGCACCGAGACGTACGGGACGACACGAACGGGATTCTGTAAAACATTCCCAGCTCGGGGCTAGATGTGTTACGTTAGGTTATATTACATTATAGACATATATAATGATCCCACCGAGAATTGGCGCCGACCCGCCAGGAATGTTGTGAAATACTACATCCGAGATATTAGGTTCCCTTAGGTTAGGATATATAAATTTATAGACGTATATAATGTCCGCACCGAGACGTACGGGAAGACATGAACGGGATTCTGTGAAACATTACCAGCTAGGGGCTAGATGTGTTACGTTAGGTTATATTACATTATAGACGTATATAATGATCCCACCGAGAATTGGCGCCGACCCGCCAGGAATGTTGTGAAATACTACATCCGAGATGTTAGGTTCCCTTAGGTTAGGATATATAAATTTATAGACGTATATAATGTCCGCACCGTGACGTACGGGAAGACATGAACGGGATTCTGTGAAACATTACCAGCGAGGGTCTAGGTGGGTTAGGTTAGGTTATATTACGATATAGACGTGTATAATGTCCCCACCGAGAAGTAGGGGCCGACCCGCCAGGAATATTGGAAAATACTACATCCGAGATGTTAGGTTCCCTTAGGTTAGGATATATAACGTTATAGACGTATATAATGTCCTCACCGAGATGTACGGGCCGACACGACCGGGATAATGTAAAACATTACCAGCGAGGGTCTAGACGGGTTAGGTTAGGTTATATTACGATATAGACGTATATAATGTGCCCACCTAGAAGTAGGGGCCGACCCGCGAGGAATGTTGGCAAATAATACATCCGAGATGTTAGGTTCCCTCAGGTTAGGATATATAACGTTATAGACGTATATAATGTCCGCACCGAGACGTACGGGCCGACACGACCGGGATTTTGTAAAACATTACCAGCGAGGGTCTAGATGGGTTAGGTTAGGTTATATTACGATATAGACGTATATAATGTGCCCACCGAGAAGTAGGGGCCCACCCGCCAGAAATGTTGGAAAATTCTACATCCGAGATGTTAAGTTGCCTTAGGTCAGGATATATAACGTTATAGACGTATATAATATCCGCACCGAGACGTACGGGACGACACGAACGGGATTCTGTAAAACATTCCCAGCTAGGGGCTAGATGTGTTACGTTAGGTTATATTACATTATAGACATATATAATTATCCCACCGAGAATTGGCGCCGACCCCCCAGGAATGTTGTGAAATACTACATCCGAGATGTTAGGTTCCCTTAGGTTAGGATATATAACGTTATAGACGTATATAATGTCCTCACCGAGATGTACGGGCCGACACGACCGGGATTTTGAAAAACATTACCAACGAGGGTCTAGATGGGTTAGGTTAGGTTATATTACGATATAGACGTATATAATGTGCCCACCGAGAAGTAGGGGCCGACCCGCCAGGAATGTTGGAAAATACTACATCCGAGATGTTAGGTTCACTTAGGTTAGGATATATAACGTTATAGACGTATATAATGTCCTCACCGAGATGTACGGTCCGACACGACCGGGATTTTGTAAAACATTACCAGCGAGGGTCTAGATGGGATAGGTCAGGTTATATTACGATATAGACGTATATAATGTGCCCACCGAGAAGTAGGGGCCGACACGCCAGGAATGTTGGAAAATACTACATCCGAGATGCTAGGTTCCCTCAGGTTAGGATATATAAAGTTATAGACGTATATGAGGTCCCCACGGAAAAGTACGGGCCGACACGACCGGGATTTTGTAAAACATTACCAGCGAGGGTCTAGCTGGGTTAGGTTAGGTTATATAACGATATAGACGTATATAATGTGCCCACCGAGAAGTAGGGGCCCACCCGCCAGAAATGTTGGAAAATTCTACATCCGAGGTGTTAAGTTGCCTTAGGTCAGGATATATAACGTTATAGACGTATATAATATCCGCACCGAGACGTACGGGACGACACGAACGGGATTCTGTAAAACATTCCCAGCTAGGGGCTAGATGTGTTACGTTAGGTTATATTACATTATAGACATATATAATGATCCCACCGAGAATTGGCGCCGACCCGCCAGGAATGTTGTGAAATACTACATCGGGAGAGGTTAGGTTCCCTTAGGTTAGGATATATAAATTTATAGACGTATATAATGTCCGCACCGAGACGTACGGGAAGACATGAACGGGATTCTGTGAAACATTACCAGCCAGGGTCTAGGTGGGTTAGGTTAGGTTATATAACGATATAGACGTATATAATGTCCCCACCGAGAAGTAGGGGCCGACCCGCCAGGAATATTGGAAAATACTACATCCGAGATGTTAGGTTCACTTAGGTTAGGATATATAACGTAATAGACGTATATAATATCCTCACCGAGATGTACGGTCCGACACGACCGGGATTTTGTAAAACATTACCAGCGAGGGTCTAGATGGGTTAGGTCAGGTTATATTACGATATAGACGTATATAATGTGCCCACCGAGAAGTAGGGGCCGACCCGCCAGGAATGTTGGAAAATACTACATCCGAGATGTTAAGTTGCCTTAGGTCAGGGTATATAACGTTATAGACGTATATAATGTCCCCACCGAGAAGTACGGGCCGACACGAACGGGATTCTGTAAAACATTCCCAGCTAGGGGCTAGATGTGTCACGTTAGGTTATATTACATTATAGACATATATAATGATCCCACCGAGAATTGGCGCCGACCCGCCAGGAATGTTGTGAAATACTACATCGGGAGAGGTTAGGTTCCCTTAGGTTAGGATATATAAAATTATAGACGTATATAATGTCCGCACCGAGACGTACGGGAAGACATGAACGGGATTCTGTGAAACATTACCAGCGAGGGTCTAGGTGGGTTAGGTTAGGTTATATTACGATATAGACGTATATAATGTCCCCACCGAGAAGTAGGGGCCGACCCGCCAGGAATGTTGGAAAATACTACATCCGCGATGTTATGTTCACTTAGGTTAGGATATATAACGTTATAGACGTATATAATGTCCTCACCGAGATGTACGGTCCGACACGACCGGGATTATGTAAAACATTACCAGCGAGTGTCTAGACGGGTTAGGTTAGGTTATATTACGATATAGACGTATATAATGTGCCCACCTAGAAGTAGGGGCCGACCCGCCAGGAATGTTGGCAAATAATACATCCGGGATGTTAGGTTCCCTCAGGTTAGGATATATAACGTTATAGACGTATATAATGTCCGCACCGAGACGTACGGGCCGACACGACCGGGATTTTGTAAAACATTATCAGCGAGGGTCTAGATGGGTTAGGTTAGGTTATATTACGATATAGACGTATATAATGTGCCCACCGAGAAGTAGGGGCCCACCCGCCAGAAATGTTGGAAAATTCTACATCCGAGATGTTAAGTTGCCTTAGGTCAGGATATATAACGTTATAGACGTATATAATATCCGCACCGAGACGTACGGGACGACACGAACGGGATTCTGTAAAACATTCCCAGCTAGGGGCTAGATGTGTTACGTTAGGTTATATTACATTATAGACATATATAATTATCCCACCGAGAATTGGCGCCGACCCGCCAGGAATGTTGTGAAATACTACATCCGAGATGTTAGGTTCCCTTAGGTTAGGATATATAACGTTATAGACGTATATAATGTCCTCACCGAGATGTACGGGCCGACACGACCGGGATTTTGTAAAACATTACCAACGAGGGTCTAGATGGGTTAGGTTAGGTTATATTACGATATAGACGTATATAATGTGCCCACCGAGAAGTAGGGGCCGACCCGCCAGGAATGTTGGAAAATACTACATCCGAGATGTTAGGTTCACTTAGGTTAGGATATATAACGTTATAGACGTATATAATGTCCTCACCGAGATGTACGGTCCGACACGACCGGGATTTTGTAAAACATTACCAGCGAGGGTCTAGATGGGATAGGTCAGGTTATATTACGATATAGACGTATATAATGTGCCCACCGAGAAGTAGGGGCCGACACGCCAGGAATGTTGGAAAATACTACATCCGAGATGCTAGGTTCCCTCAGGTTAGGATATATAAAGTTATAGACGTATATGAGGTCCCCACGGAAAAGTACGGGCCGACACGACCGGGATTTTGTAAAACATTACCAGCGAGGGTCTAGATGGGTTAGGTTAGGTTATATTACGATATAGACGTATATAATGTGCCCACCTAGAAGTAGGGGCCGACCCGCCAGGAATGTTGGAAAATACTACATCCGAGATGTTAGGTTCCCTCAGGTTAGGATATATAACGTTATAGACGTATATGAGGTCCCCACGGAAAAGTACGGGCCGACACGACCGGGATTTTGTAAAACATTACCAGCGAGGGGCTAGATGGGTTAGGTTAGGTTATATTACGATATAGACCTATATAATGTGCCCACCTAGAAGTAGGGGCCGACCCGCCAGGAATGTTGGAAAATACTACATCCGAGATGTTAGGTTCCCTCAGGTTAGGATATATAACGTTATAGACGTATATAATGTCCGCACCGAGACGTACGGTCCGACACGACCGGGATTTTGTAAAACATCACCAGTGAGGGTCTAGATGGGTTAGGTTAGGTTATATTACGATATAGACGTATATAATGTGCCCACCGAGAAGTAGGGGCCGACCCGCCAGAAATGTTGGAAAATTCTACATCCGAGATGTTAAGTTGCCTTAGGTCAGGATATATAACGTTATAGTCGTATATAACATCCGCACCGAGACGTACGGGACGACACGAACGGGATTCTATAAAACATTCCCAGCTAGGGGCTAGATGTGTTACGTTAGGTTATATTACATTATAGACATATATAATGATCCCACCGAGAATTGGCGCCGACCCGCCAGGAATGTTGTGAAATACTACATCGGGAGAGGTTAGGTTCCCTTAGGTTAGGATATATAAATTTATAGACGTATATAATGTCCGCACCGAGACGTACGGGAAGACATGAACGGGATTCTGTGAAACATTTCCAGCGAGGGTCTAGGTGGGTTAGGTTAGGTTATATTACGATATAGACGTATATAATGTCCCCACCGAGAAGTAGGGGCCGACCCGCCAGGAATGTTGGAAAATACTACATCCGCGATGTTATGTTCACTTAGGTTAGGATATATAACGTTATAGACGTATATAATGTCCTCACCGAGATGTACGGTCCGACACGACCGGGATTTTGTAAAACATTACCAGCGAGGGTCTAGATGGGTTAGGTCAGGTTATATTACGATATAGACGTATATAATGTGCCCACGGAGAAGTAGGGGCCGAGCCGCCAGGAATGTTGGAAAATACTACATCCGAGATGTTAGGTTCCCTCAGGTTAGGATATATAAAGTTATAGACGTATATAATATCCGCACCGAGACGTACGGGACGACACGAACGGGATTCTGTAAAACATTCCCAGCTAGGGGCTAGATGTGTTACGTTAGGTTATATTACATTATAGACATATATAATGATCCCACCGAGAATTGGCGCCGACCCGCCAGGAATGTTGTGAAATACTACATCCGAGATGTTAGGTTCCCTTAGGTTAGGATATATAACGTTATAGACGTATATAATGTCCTCACCGAGATGTACGGGCCGAAACGACCGGGATTTTGTAAAACATTACCAACGAGGGTCTAGATGGGTTAGGTTAGGTTATATTACGATATAGACGTATATAATGTGCCCACCGAGAAGTAGGGGCCCACCCGCCAGAAATGTTGGAAAATTCTACATCCGAGATATTAAGTTGCCTTAGGTCAGGATATATAAAGTTATAGACGTATATAATGTCCTCACCGAGATGTACGGTCCGACACGACCGGGATTATGAAAAACATTCCCAGCTCGGGGCTAGATGTGTTACGTTAGGTTATATTACATTATAGACATATATAATGATCCCACCGAGAATTGGCGCCGACCCGCCAGGAATGTTGTGAAATACTACATCGGGAGAGGTTAGGTTCCCTTAGGTTAGGATATATAAATTTATAGACGTATATAATGTCCGCACCGAGACGTACGGGAAGACATGAACGGGATTCTGTGAAACATTTCCAGCGAGGGTCTAGGTGGGTTAGGTTAGGTTATATTACGATATAGACGTATATAATGTCCCCACCGAGAAGTAGGGGCCGACCCGCCAGGAATGTTGGAAAATACTACATCCGCGATGTTATGTTCACTTAGGTTAGGATATATAACGTTATAGACGTATATAATGTCCTCACCGAGATGTACGGTCCGACACGACCGGGATTTTGTAAAACATTACCAGCGAGGGTCTAGATGGGTTAGGTCAGGTTATATTACGATATAGACGTATATAATGTGCCCACGGAGAAGTAGGGCCCGAGCCGCCAGGAATGTTGGAAAATACTACATCCGAGATGTTAGGTTCCCTCAGGTTAGGATATATAAAGTTATAGACGTATATAATATCCGCACCGAGACGTACGGGACGACACGAACGGGATTCTGTAAAACATTCCCAGCTAGGGGCTAGATGTGTTACGTTAGGTTATATTACATTATAGACATATATAATGATCCCACCGAGAATTGGCGCCGACCCGCCAGGAATGTTGTGAAATACTACATCCGAGATGTTAGGTTCCCTTAGGTTAGGATATATAACGTTATAGACGTATATAATGTCCTCACCGAGATGTACGGGCCGACACGACCGGGATTTTGTAAAACATTACCAACGAGGGTCTAGATGGGTTAGGTTAGGTTATATTACGATATAGACGTATATAATGTGCCCACCGAGAAGTAGGGGCCCACCCGCCAGAAATGTTGGAAAATTCTACATCCGAGATATTAAGTTGCCTTAGGTCAGGATATATAAAGTTATAGACGTATATAATATCCGCACCGAGACGTACGGGACGACACGAACGGGATTCTGTAAAACATTCCCAGCTCGGGGCTAGATGTGTTACGTTAGGTTATATTACATTATAGACATATATAATGATCCCACCGAGAATTGGCGCCGACCCGCCAGGAATGTTGTGAAATACTACATCCGAGATATTAGGTTCCCTTAGGTTAGGATATATAACGTTATAGACGTATGTAATGTCCTCACCGAGATGTACGGGCCGACACGACCGGGATTTTGTAAAACATTACCAGTGAGGGTCTAGATGGGTTAGGTTAGGTTATATTACGATATAGACGTATATAATGTGCCCACCGAGAAGTAGGGGCCGACCCGCCAGAAATGTTGGAAAATTCTACATCCGAGATGTTAAGTTGCCTTAGGTCAGGATATATAACGTTATAGTCGTATATAACATCCGCACCGAGACGTACGGGACGACACGAACGGGATTCTGTAAAACATTCCCAGCTAGGGGCTAGATGTGTTACGTTAGGTTATATTACATTATAGACATATATAATGATCCCACCGAGAATTGGCGCCGACCCGCCAGGAATGTTGTGAAATACTACATCGGGAGAGGTTAGGTTCCCTTAGGTTAGGATATATAAATTTATAGACGTATATAATGTCCGCACCGAGACGTACGGGAAGACATGAACGGGATTCTGTGAAACATTACCAGCGAGGGTCTAGGTGGGTTAGGTTAGGTTATATTACGATATAGACGTATATAATGTCCCCACCGAGAAGTAGGGGCCGACCCGCCAGGAAAGTTGGAAAATACTACATCCGCGATGTTATGTTCACTTAGGCTAGGATATATAACGTTATAGACGTATATAATGTCCTCACCGAGATGTACGGTCCGACACGACCGGGATTTTGTAAAACATTACCAGCGAGGGTCTAGATGGGTTAGGTCAGGTTATATTACGATATAGACGTATATAATGTGCCCACGGAGAAGTAGGGGCCGAGCCGCCAGGAATGTTGGAAAATACTACATCCGAGATGTTAGGTTCCCTCAGGTTAGGATATATAAAGTTATAGACGTATATAATATCCGCACCGAGACGTACGGGACGACACGAACGGGATTCTGTAAAACATTCCCAGCTAGGGGCTAGATGTGTTACGTTAGGTTATATTACATTATAGACATATATAATGATCCCACCGAGAATTGGCGCCGACCCGCCAGGAATGTTGTGAAATACTACATCCGAGATGTTAGGTTCCCTTAGGTTAGGATATATAACGTTATAGACGTATATAATGTCCTCACCGAGATGTACGGTCCGACACGACCGGGATTTTGTAAAACATTACCAACGAGGGTCTAGATGGGTTAGGTTAGGTTATATTACGATATAGACGTATATAATGTGCCCACCGAGAAGTAGGATCCGACCCGCCAGGAATGTTGGAAAATACTACATCCGAGATATTAGGTTCCCTTAGGTTAGGATATATAAATTTATAGACGTATATAATGTCCGCACCGAGACGTACGGGAAGACATGAACGGGATTCTGTGAAACATTACCAGCGAGGGTCTAGGTGGGTTAGGTTAGGTTTTATTACGATATAGACGTATATAATGTGCCCACCGAGAAGTAGGGGCCGACCCGCCAGGAATGTTGGAAAATAATACATCCGAGATGTTAGGTTCACTTAGGTTAGGATATATAACGTTATAGACGTATATAATGTCCTCACCGAAATGTACGGGCCGAAACGACAGGGATTTTGTAAAACATTACCAGCGAGGGTCTAGATGGGTTAGGTTACGTTATATTACGATATAGACGTATATAATGTGCCCACGCAGAAGTAGGGGCCGACCCGCCAGGAATGTTGGAAAATACTACATCCGAGATGTTAGGTTCACTTAGGTTAGGATATATAACGTAATAGACGTATATAATATCCTCACCGAGATGTACGGTCCGACACGACCGGGATTTTGTAAAACATTACCAGCGAGGGTCTAGATGGGTTAGGTCAGGTTATATTACGATATAGACGTATATAATGTGCCCACCGAGAAGTAGGGGCCGACCCGCCAGGAATGTTGGAAAATACTACATCCGAGGTGTTAAGTTGCCTTAGGTCAGGATATATAACGTTATAGACGTATATAATATCCGCACCGAGACGTACGGGACGACACGAACGGGATTCTGTAAAACATTCCCAGCTAGGGGCTAGATGTGTCACGTTAGGTTATATTACATTATAGACATATATAATGATCCCACCGAGAATTGGCGCCGACCCGCCAGGAATGTTGTGAAATACTACATCGGGAGAGGTTAAGTTCCCTTAGGTTAGGATATATAAAATTATAGACGTATATAATGTCCGCACCGAGACGTACGGGAAGACATGAACGGGATTCTGTGAAACATTACCAGCGAGGGTCTAGGTGGGTTAGGTTAGGTTATATTACGATATAGACGTATATAATGTCCCCACCGAGAAGTAGGGGCCGACCCGCCAGGAATGTTGGAAAATACTACATCCGCGATGTTATGTTCACTTAGGTTAGGATATATAACGTTATAGACGTATATAATGTCCTCACCGAGATGTACGGTCCGACACGACCGGGATTATGTAAAACATTACCAGCGAGGGTCTAGATGGGTTAGGTTAGGTTATATTACGATATAGACGTATATAATGTGCCCACCGAGAAGTAGGGCCCGACCCGCCAGGAATGTTGGAAAATACTACATCCGAGATGTTAGGTTCCCTCAGGTTAGGATATATAACGTTATAGACGTATATAATGTCCGCACCGAGACGTACGGGCCGACACGACCGGGATTTTGTAAAACATTACCAGTGAGGGTCTAGATGGGTTAGGTTAGGTTATATTACGATATAGACGTATATAATGTGCCCACCCAGAAGTAGGGGCCGACCCGCCAGAAATGTTGGAAAATTCTACATCCGAGATGTTAAGTTGTCTTAGGTCAGGATATATAACGTTATAGTCGTATATAACATCCGCACCGAGACGTACGGGACGACACGAACGGGATTCTGTAAAACATTCCCAGCTAGGGGCTAGATGTGTTACGTTAGGTTATATTACATTATAGACATATATAATGATCCCACCGAGAATTGGCGCCGACCCGCCAGGAATGTTGTGAAATACTACATCGGGAGAGGTTAGGTTCCCTTAGGTTAGGATATATAAATTTATAGACGTATATAATGTCCGCACCGAGACGTACGGGAAGACATGAACGGGATTCTGTGAAACATTTCCAGCGAGGGTCTAGGTGGGTTAGGTTAGGTTATATTACGATATAGACGTATATAATGTCCCCACCGAGAAGTAGGGGCCGACCCGCCAGGAATGTTGGAAAATACTACATCCGCGATGTTATGTTCACTTAGGTTAGGATATATAACGTTATAGACGTATATAATGTCCTCACCGAGATGTACGGTCCGACACGACCGGGATTTTGTAAAACATTACCAGCGAGGGTCTAGATGGGTTAGGTCAGGTTATATTACGATATAGACGTATATAATGTGCCCACGGAGAAGTAGGGGCCGAGCCGCCAGGAATGTTGGAAAATACTACATCCGAGATGTTAGGTTCCCTCAGGTTAGGATATATAAAGTTATAGACGTATATAATATCCACACCGAGACGTACGGGACGACACGAACGGGATTCTGTAAAACATTCCCAGCTCGGGGCTAGATGTGTTACGTTAGGTTATATTACATTATAGACATATATAATGATCCCACCGAGAATTGGCGCCGACCCGCCAGGAATGTTGTGAAATACTACATCCGAGATATTAGGTTCCCTTAGGTTAGGATATATAACGTTATAGACGTATGTAATGTCCTCACCGAGATGTACGGGCCGACACGACCGGGATTTTGTAAAACATTACCAGTGAGGGTCTAGATGGGTTAGGTTAGGTTATATTACGATATAGACGTATATAATGTGCCCACCGAGAAGTAGGGGCCGACCCGCCAGAAATGTTGGAAAATTCTACATCCGAGATGTTAAGTTGCCCTAGGTCAGGATATATAACGTTATAGTCGTATATAACATCCGCACCGAGACGTACGGGACGACACGAACGGGATTCTGTAAAACATTCCCAGCTAGGGGCTAGATGTGTTGCGTTAGGTTATATTACATTATAGACATATATAATGATCCCACCGAGAATTGGCGCCGACCCGCCAGGAATGTTGCGAAATACTACATCGGGAGAGGTTAGGTTCCCTTAGGTTAGGATATATAAATTTATAGACGTATATAATGTCCGCACCGAGACGTACGGGAAGACATGAACGGGATTCTGTGAAACATTTCCAGCGAGGGTCTAGGTGGGTTAGGTTAGGTTATATTACGATATAGACGTATATAATGTCCCCACCGAGAAGTAGGGGCCGACCCGCCAGGAATGTTGGAAAATACTACATCCGCGATGTTATGTTCACTTAGGTTAGGATATATAACGTTATAGACGTATATAATGTCCTCACCGAGATGTACGGTCCGACACGACCGGGATTTTGTAAAACATTACCAGCGAGGGTCTAGATGGGTTAGGTCAGGTTATATTACGATATAGACGTATATAATGTGCCCACGGAGAAGTAGGGGCCGAGCCGCCAGGAATGTTGGAAAATACTACATCCGAGATGTTAGGTTCCCTCAGGTTAGGATATATAAAGTTATAGACGTATATAATATCCGCACCGAGACGTACGGGACGACACGAACGGGATTCTGTAAAACATTCCCAGCTCGGGGCTAGATGTGTTACGTTAGGTTATATTACATTATAGACATATATAATGATCCCACCGAGAATTGGCGCCGACCCGCCAGGAATGTTGTGAAATACTACATCCGAGATATTAGGTTCCCTTAGGTTAGGATATATAACGTTATAGACGTATGTAATGTCCTCACCGAGATGTACGGGCCGACACGACCGGGATTTTGTAAAACATTACCAGTGAGGGTCTAGATGGGTTAGGTTAGGTTATATTACGATATAGACGTATATAATGTGCCCACCGAGAAGTAGGGGCCGACCCGCCAGAAATGTTGGAAAATTCTACATCCGAGATGTTAAGTTGCCTTAGGTCAGGATATATAACGTTATAGTCGTATATAACATCCGCACCGAGACGTACGGGACGACACGAACGGGATTCTGTAAAACATTCCCAGCTAGGGGCTAGATGTGTTACGTTAGGTTATATTACATTATAGACATATATAATGATCCCACCGAGAATTGGCGCCGACCCGCCAGGAATGTTGTGAAATACTACATCGGGAGAGGTTAGGTTCCCTTAGGTTAGGATATATAAATTTATAGACGTATATAATGTCCGCACCGAGACGTACGGGAAGACATGAACGGGATTCTGTGAAACATTACCAGCGAGGGTCTAGGTGGGTTAGGTTAGGTTATATTACGATATAGACGTATATAATGTCCCCACCGAGAAGTAGGTGCCGACCCGCCAGGAAAGTTGGAAAATATTACATCCGCGATGTTATGTTCACTTAGGTTAGGATATATAACGTTATAGACGTATATAATGTCCTCACCGAGATGTACGGTCCGACACGACCGGGATTTTGTAAAACATTACCAGCGAGGGTCTAGATGGGTTAGGTCAGGTTATATTACGATATAGACGTATATAATGTGCCCACGGAGAAGTAGGGGCCGAGCCGCCAGGAATGTTGGAAAATACTACATCCGAGATGTTAGGTTCCCTCAGGTTAGGATATATAAAGTTATAGACGTATATAATATCCGCACCGAGACGTACGGGACGACACGAACGGGATTCTGTAAAACATTCCCAGCTAGGGGCTAGATGTGTTACGTTAGGTTATATTACATTATAGACATATATAATGATCCCACCGAGAATTGGCGCCGACCCGCCAGGAATGTTGTGAAATACTACATCCGAGATGTTAGGTTCCCTTAGGTTAGGATATATAACGTTATAGACGTATATAATGTCCTCACCGAGATGTACGGGCCGACACGACCGGGATTTTGTAAAACATTACCAACGAGGGTCTAGATGGGTTAGGTTAGGTTATATTACGATATAGACGTATATAATGTGCCCACCGAGAAGTAGGATCCGACCCGCCAGGAATGTTGGAAAATACTACATCCGAGATATTAGGTTCCCTTAGGTTAGGATATATAAATTTATAGACGTATATAATGTCCGCACCGAGACGTACGGGAAGACATGAACGGGATTCTGTGAAACATTACCAGCGAGGGTCTGGGTGGGTTAGGTTAGGTTATATTACGATATAGACGTATATAATGTGCCCACCGAGAAGTAGGGGCCGACCCGCCAGGAATGTTGGGAAATACTACATCCGAGATGTTAGGTTCACTTAGGTTAGGATATATAACGTTATAGACGTATATAATGTCCGCACCGAGACGTACGGGACGACACGAACGGGATTCTGTAAAACATTCCCAGCTAGGGGCTAGATGTGTTACGTTAGGTTATATTACATTATAGACATATATAATGATCCCACCGAGAATTGGCGCCGACCCGCCAGGAATGTTGTGAAATACTACATCGGGAGAGGTTAGGTTCCCTTAGGTTAGGATATATAAATTTATAGACGTATATAATGTCCGCACCGAGACGTACGGGAAGACATGAACGGGATTCTGTGAAACATTACCAGCGAGGGTCTGGGTGGGTTAGGTTAGGTTATATTACGATATAGACGTATATAATGTGCCCACCGAGAAGTAGGGGCCGACCCGCCAGGAATGTTGGAAAATACTACATCCGAGATGTTAGGTTCACTTAGGTTAGGATATATAACGTTATAGACGTATATAATGTCCGCACCGAGACGTACGGGACGACACGAACGTGATTCTGTAAAACATTCCCAGCTAGGGGCTAGATGTGTTACGTTAGGTTATATTACATTATAGACATATATAATGATCCCACCGAGAATTGGCGCCGACCCGCCAGGAATGTTGTGAAATACTACATCGGGAGAGGTTAGGTTCCCTTAGGTTAGGATATATAAATTTATAGACGTATATAATGTCCGCACCGAGACGTACGGGAAGACATGAACGGGATTTTGTAAAACATTACCAGCGAGGGTCTAGATGGGTTAGGTTAGGTTATATTACGATATAGACGTATATAATGTGCCCACCGAGAAGTAGGGGCCGACCCGCCAGGAATGTTGGAAAATACTACATCCTAGATGTTAGGTTCTCTTAGGTTAGGGTATATAACGTTATAGACGTATATAATGTCCCCACCTAGAAGTACGGGCCGACACGACCGGGATTTTGTAAAACATTACCAGCGAGGGTCTAGATGGGTTCGGTTAGGTTATATTACGATATAGACGTATGTAATGTGCCCACCGAGAAGTATGGGCCGACCCGCCAGGAATGTTGGAAAATACTACATCCGAGATGTTAGGTTCCCTCGGGTTAGGATATATAAAGTTATAGAGGTATATGAGGTCCCCACGGAAAAGTACGGGCCGACACGACCGGGATTTTGTAAAACATTACCAGCGAGGGTCTAGATAGGTTAGGTTAGGTTATATTACGATATAGACGTATATAATGTGCCCACCGAGAAGTAGGGGCCGACCCGCCAGAAATGTTGGAAAATTCTATATCCGAGATGTTAAGTTGCCTTAGGTCAGGATATATAACGTTATAGTCGTATATAATATCCGCACCGAGACGTACGGGACGACACGAACGGGATTCTGTAAAACATTCCCAGCTAGGGGCTAGATGTGTTACGTTAGGTTATATTACATTATAGACATATATAATGATCCCACCGAGAATTGGCGCCGACCCGCCAGGAATGTTGTGAAATACTACATCGGGAGAGGTTAGGTTCCCTTAGGTTAGGATATATAAATTTATAGACGTATATAATGTCCGCACCGAGACGTACGGGAAGACATGAACGGGATTCTGTGAAACATTACCAGCGAGGGTCTAGGTGGGTTAGGTTAGGTAATATTACGATATAGACGTATATAATGTCCCCACCGAGAAGTAGGGGCCGACCCGCCAGGAATGTTGGAAAATACTACATCCGCGATGTTATGTTCCCTTAGGTTAGGATATATAACGTTATAGACGTATATAATGTCCTCACCGAGATGTACGGTCCGACACGACCGGGATTTTGTAAAACATTACCAGCGATTGTCTAGATGGGTTAGGTCAGGTTATATTACGATATAGACGTATATAATGTGCCCACCGAGAAGTAGGGGCCGAGCCGCCAGGAATGTTGGAAAATACTACATCCGAGATATTAGGTTCCCTTAGGTTAGGATATATAAATTTATAGACGTATATAATGTCCGCACCGAGACGTGCGGGAAGACATGAACGGGATTCTGTGAAACATTACCAGCGAGTGTCTAGGTGGGTTAGGTTAGGTTATATTACGATATAGACGTATATAATGTGCCCACCGAGAAGTAGGGGCCGACCCGCCAGGAATGTTGGAAAATACTACATCCGAGATGTTAGGTTCTCTTAGGTTAGGGTATATAACGTTATAGACGTATATAATGTCCCCACCGAGAAGTACGGGCCGACACGACCGGGATTTTGTAAAACATTACCAGCGAGGGTCTAGATGGGTTCGGTTAGGTTATATTACGATATAGACGTATGTAATGTGCCCACCGAGAAGTATGGGCCGACCCGCCAGGAATGTTGGAAAATACTACATCCGAGATGTTAGGTTCCCTTAGGTTAGGATATATAACGTTATAGACTTATATAATGTCCTCACCGAGATGTACGGGCCGACACGACCGGGATTTTGTAAAACATTACCAGCGAGGGTCTAGATGGGTTAGGTTAGGTTATATTACGATATAGACGTATATAATGTGCCCACCGAGAAGTAGGGGCCGACCCGCCAGGAATGTTGGAAACTACTACATCCGAGATGTTAGGTTCCCTTAGGTTAGGATATATAACGTTATAGACGTATATAATGTCCTCACCGAGATGTACGGGCCGACACAACCGGGATTTTGTAAAACAATCCCAGCTAGGGGCTAGATGTGTTACGTTAGGTTATATTACGTTATAGACGTATATAATGATCCCACCTGGAAATAGGGGCCGACCCGCCAGGAATGTTGGAAAATACTACATCCGAGATGTTAGGTTCCCTCAGGTTAGGATATATAAAGTTATAGACGTATATGAGGTCCCCACGGAAAAGTACGGGCCGACACGACCGGGATTTTGTAAAACATTACCAGCGAGGGTCTAGATGGGTTAGGTTAGGTTATATTACGATATAGACGTATATAATGTGCCCACCGGGAAGTAGGATCCGACCCGCCAGGAATGTTGGAAAATACTACATCCGAGATGTTAAGCTGTCTTAGGTTAGGATATATAAATTTATAGACGTATATAATGTCCGCACCGAGACGTACGGGAAGACATGAACGGGATTATGTGAAACATTACCAGCGAGGGTCTAGGTGGGTTAGGTTAGGTTATATTACGTTATAGACGTATATAATGTTCCCACCGAGAAGTAGGGGCCGACCCGCCAGAAATGTTGGAAAATTCTACATCCGAGATGTTAAGTTGCCTTAGGTTAGGATATATAACGTTATAGACGTATATAATGTCCGCACCGAGACGTACGGGAAGACATGAACGGGATTCTGTGAAACATTACCAGCGAGGGTCTAGGTGGGTTAGGTTAGGTTATATTACGATATAGACGTATATAATGTGCCCACCGAGAAGTAGGGGCCGACCCGCCAGGAATGTTGGAAAATACTACATCCGAGATGTTAGGTTCACTTAGGTTAGGATATATAACGTAATAGACGTATATAATGTCCTCACCGAGATGTACGGTCCGACACGACCGGCATTTTGTAAAACATTACCAGCGACGGTCTAGATGGGTTAGGTCAGGTTATATTACGATATAGACGTATATAATGTGCCCACCGAGAAGTAGGGGCCGACCCGCCAGGAATGTTGGAAAATACTACATCCGAGATGTTAGGTTCCCTCAGGTTAGGATATATAAAGTTATAGACGTATATGAGGTCCCCACGGAAAAGTACGGGCCGACACGACCGGGATTTTGTAAAACATTACCAGCGAGGGTCTAGATAGGTTAGGTTAGGTTATATTACGATATAGACGTATATAATGTGCCCACCTAGAAGTAGGGGCCGACCCATCAGGAATATTGGAAAATACTACATCCGAGATGTTAGGTTCTCTTAGGTTAGGGTATATAACGTTATAGACGTATGTAATGTCCTCACCGAGATGTACGGGCCGACACGACCGGGATTTTGTAAAACATTACCAGCGAGGGCCTAGATGGGTTAGGTTAGGTTATATTACGATATAGACGTATATAATGTGCCCACCGAGAAGTAGGGGCCGACCCGCCAGGAATGTTGGAAAATACTACATCCGAGATGTTAGGTTCCCTCAGGTTAGGATATATAACGTTATAGACGTATATGAGGTCCCCACGGAAAAGTACGGGCCGACACGACCGGGATTTTGTAAAACATTACCAGCGAGGGTCTAGATGGGTTAGGTTAGGTTATATTACGATATAGACGTATATAATGTGCCGACCTAGAAGTAGGGGCCGACCCGCCAGGAATGTTGGAAAATACTACATCCGAGATGTTAGGTTCACTTAGGTTAGGATATATAACGTTATAGACGTATATAATGTCCTCACCGAGATCTACGGGCCGACACGACCGGTATTTTGTAAAACATTACCAGCGAGGGTCTAGATGGGTTAGGTTAGGTTATATTACGATATAGACGTATATAATGTGCCCACCGAGAAGTAGGGGCCGACCCGCCAGGAATGTTGGAAAATACTACATCCGAGATGTTAGGTTCACTTAGGTTAGGATATATAACGTTATAGACGTATATAATGTCCTCACCGAGATGTACGGTCCGACACGACCGGGATTTTGTAAAACATTACCAGCGAGGGTCTAGATGGGTTAGGTTAGGTTATATTACGATATAGACCTATATAATGTGCCCACCGAGAAGTAGGGGCCGACCCGCCAGGTATGTTGAAAAATACTACATCCGAGATGTTAGGTTCCCTTAGGTTAGGATATATAAATTTATAGACGTATATAATGTCCGCACCGAGACGTCCGGGAAGACATGAACGGGATTCTGTGAAACATTACCGGCGAGGGTCTAGGTGGGTTAGGTTAGGTTATATTACGTTATAGACGTATATAATGTTCCCACCGAGAAGTAGGGGCCGACCCGCCAGAAATGTTGGAAAATTCTACATCCGAGATATTAGGTTGCCTTAGGTTAGGATATATAACGTTATAGACGTATATAATGTCCTCACCGAGATGTACGGGCCGACACGACCGGGATTTTGTAAAACATTACCAGCGAGGGTCTAGATGGGTTAGGTTAGGTTATATTACGATATAGACGTATATAATGTCCCCACCGAGAAGTAGGGGCCGACCCGCCAGGAATGTTGGAAAATACTACATCCGAGATGTTAGGTTCTCTTAGGTTAGGGTATATAACGTTATAGACGTATATAATGTCCCCACCGAGAAGTACGGGCCGACACGACCGGGATTTTGTAAAACATTACCAGCGAGGGTCTAGATGGGTTCGGTTAGGTTATATTACGATATAGACGTATGTAATGTGCCCACCGAGAAGTATGGGCCGACCCGCCAGGAATGTTGGAAAATACTACATCCGAGATGTTAGGTTCCCTTAGGTTAGGATATATAACGTTATAGACTTATATAATGTCCTCACCGAGATGTACGGGCCGACACGACCGGGATTTTGTAAAACATTACCAGCGAGGGTCTAGATGGGTTAGGTTAGGTTATATTACGATATAGACGTATATAATGTGCCCACCGAGAAGTAGGGGCCGACCCGCCAGGAATGTTGGAAACTACTACATCCGAGATGTTAGGTTCCCTTAGGTTAGGATATATAACGTTATAGACGTATATAATGTCCTCACCGAGATGTACGGGCCGACACAACCGGGATTTTGTAAAACAATCCCAGCTAGGGGCTAGATGTGTTACGTTAGGTTATATTACGTTATAGACGTATATAATGATCCCACCTGGAAATAGGGGCCGACCCGCCAGGAATGTTGGAAAATACTACATCCGAGATGTTAGGTTCCCTCAGGTTAGGATATATAAAGTTATAGACGTATATGAGGTCCCCACGGAAAAGTACGGGCCGACACGACCGGGATTTTGTAAAACATTACCAGCGAGGGTCTAGATGGTTTAGGTTAGGTTATATTACGATATAGACGTATATAATGTGCCCACCGAGAAGTAGGATCCGACCCCCCAGGAATGTTGGAAAATACTACATCCGAGATGTTAGGTTCTCTTAGGTTAGGATATATAACGTTATAGACGTATATAATGTCCCCACCGCGAAGTACGGACAGACACGACCGGGATTTTGTAAAACATTACCAGCGATGGTCTAGATGGGTTAGGTTAGGTTATATTACGATATAGACGTATATAATGTGCCCACCGAGAAGCAGGGGCCGACCCGCCAGGAATGTTGGAAAATACTACATCCGAGATATTAGGTTCCCTTAGGTTAGGATATATAAATTTATAGACGTATATAATGTCCGCACCGAGACGTACGGGAAGACATGAACGGGATTCTGTGAAACATTACCAGCGAGGGTCTAGGTGGGTTAGGTTAGGTTATATTACGATATAGACGTATATAATGTGCCCACCGAGAAGTAGGGGCCGACCCGCAGGAATGTTGGAAAATACTACATCCGAGATGTTAAGCTGTCTTAGGTTAGGATATATAAATTTATAGACGTATATAATGTCCGCACCGAGACGTACGGGAAGACATGAACGGGATTATGTGAAACATTACCAGCGAGGGTCTAGGTGGGTTAGGTTAGGTTATATTACGTTATAGACGTATATAATGTTCCCACCGAGAAGTAGGGGCCGACCCGCCAGAAATGTTGGAAAATTCTACATCCGAGATGTTAAGTTGCCTTAGGTTAGGATATATAACGTTATAGACGTATATAATGTCCGCACCGAGACGTACGGGAAGGCATGAACGGGATTCTGTGAAACATAACCAGCGAGGGTCTAGGTGGGTTAGGTTAGGTTATATTACGATATAGACGTATATAATGTGCCCACCGAGAAGTAGGGGCCGACCCGCCAGGAATGTTGGAAAATACTACATCCGAGATGTTAGGTTCACTTAGGTTAGGATATATAACGTAATAGACGTATATAATGTCCTCACCGAGATGTACGGTCCGACACGACCGGCATTTTGTAAAACATTACCAGCGACGGTCTAGATGGGTTAGGTCAGGTTATATTACGATATAGACGTATATAATGTGCCCACCGAGAAGTAGGGGCCGACCCGCCAGGAATGTTGGAAAATACTACATCCGAGATGTTAGGTTCTCTCAGGTTAGGATATATAAAGTTATAGACGTATATGAGGTCCCCACGGAAAAGTACGGGCCGACACGACCGGGATTTTGTAAAACATTACCAGCGAGGGTCTAGATAGGTTAGGTTAGGTTATATTACGATATAGACGTATATAATGTGCCCACCTAGAAGTAGGGGCCGACCCATCAGGAATATTGGAAAATACTACATCCGAGATGTTAGGTTCTCTTAGGTTAGGGTATATAACGTTATAGACGTATGTAATGTCCTCACCGAGATGTACGGGCCGACACGACCGGGATTTTGTAAAACATTACCAGCGAGGGCCTAGATGGGTTAGGTTAGGTTATATTACGATATAGACGTATATAATGTCCCCACCTAGAAGTAGGGGCCGACCCGCCAGGAATGTTGGAAAATACTACATCCGAGATGTTAGGTTCTCTTAGGTTAGGGTATATAACGTTATAGACGTATATAATGTCCCCACCGAGAAGTACGGGCCGACACGACCGGGATTTTGTAAAACATTACCAGCGAGGGTCTAGATGGGTTCGGTTAGGTTATATTACGATATAGACGTATGTAATGTGCCCACCGAGAAGTATGGGCCGACCCGCCAGGAATGTTGGAAAATACTACATCCGAGATGTTAGGTTCCCTTAGGTTAGGATATATAACGTTATAGACTTATATAATGTCCTCACCGAGATGTACGGGCCGACACGACCGGGATTTTGTAAAACATTACCAGCGAGGGTCTAGATGGGTTAGGTTAGGTTATATTACGATATAGACGTATATAATGTGCCCACCGGGAAGTAGGGGCCGACCCGCCAGGAATGTTGGAAACTACTACATCCGAGATGTTAGGTTCCCTTAGGTTAGGATATATAACGTTATAGACGTATATAATGTCCTCACCGAGATGTACGGGCCGACACAACCGGGATTTTGTAAAACAATCCCAGCTAGGGGCTAGATGTGTTACGTTAGGTTATATTACGCTATAGACGTATATAATGATCCCACCTGGAAATAGGGGCCGACCCGCCAGGAATGTTGGAAAATACTACATCCGAGATGTTAGGTTCCCTCAGGTTAGGATATATAAAGTTATAGACGTATATGAGGTCCCCACGGAAAAGTACGGGCCGACACGACCGGGATTTTGTAAAACATTACCAGCGAGGGTCTAGATGGTTTAGGTTAGGTTATATTACGATATAGACGTATATAATGTGCCCACCGAGAAGTAGGATCCGACCCCCCAGGAATGTTGGAAAATACTACATCCGAGATGTTAGGTTCTCTTAGGTTAGGATATATAACGTTATAGACGTATATAATGTCCCCACCGCGAAGTACGGACAGACACGACCGGGATTTTGTAAAACATTACCAGCGATGGTCTAGATGGGTTAGGTTAGGTTATATTACGATATAGACGTATATAATGTGCCCACCGAGAAGCAGGGGCCGACCCGCCAGGAATGTTGGAAAATTCTACATCCGAGATATTAGGTTCCCTTAGGTTAGGATATATAAATTTATAGACGTATATAATGTCCGCACCGAGACGTACGGGAAGACATGAACGGGATTCTGTGAAACATTACCAGCGAGGGTCTAGGTGGGTTAGGTTAGGTTATATTACGATATAGACGTATATAATGTGCCCACCGAGAAGTAGGGGCCGACCCGCAGGAATGTTGGAAAATACTACATCCGAGATGTTAAGCTGTCTTAGGTTAGGATATATAAATTTATAGACGTATATAATGTCCGCACCGAGACGTACGGGAAGACATGAACGGGATTATGTGAAACATTACCAGCGAGGGTCTAGGTGGGTTAGGTTAGGTTATATTACGTTATAGACGTATATAATGTTCCCACCGAGAAGTAGGGGCCGACCCGCCAGAAATGTTGGAAAATTCTACATCCGAGATGTTAAGTTGCCTTAGGTTAGGATATATAACGTTATAGACGTATATAATGTCCGCACCGAGACGTACGGGAAGACATGAACGGGATTCTGTGAAACATAACCAGCGAGGGTCTAGGTGGGTTAGGTTAGGTTATATTACGATATAGACGTATATAATGTGCCCACCGAGAAGTAGGGGCCGACCCGCCAGGAATGTTGGAAAATACTACATCCGAGATGTTAGGTTCACTTAGGTTAGGATATATAACGTAATAGACGTATATAATGTCCTCACCGAGATGTACGGTCCGACACGACCGGCATTTTGTAAAACATTACCAGCGACGGTCTAGATGGGTTAGGTCAGGTTATATTACGATATAGACGTATATAATGTGCCCACCGAGAAGTAGGGGCCGACCCGCCAGGAATGTTGGAAAATACTACATCCGAGATGTTAGGTTCCCTCAGGTTAGGATATATAAAGTTATAGACGTATATGAGGTCCCCACGGAAAAGTACGGGCCGACACGACCGGGATTTTGTAAAACATTACCAGCGAGGGTCTAGATAGGTTAGGTTAGGTTATATTACGATATAGACGTATATAATGTGCCCACCTAGAAGTAGGGGCCGACCCATCAGGAATATTGGAAAATACTACATCCGAGATGTTAGGTTCTCTTAGGTTAGGGTATATAACGTTATAGACGTATGTAATGTCCTCACCGAGATGTACGGGCCGACACGACCGGGATTTTGTAAAACATTACCAGCGAGGGCCTAGATGGGTTAGGTTAGGTTATATTACGATATAGACGTATATAATGTGCCCACCGAGAAGTAGGGGCCGACCCGCCAGGAATGTTGGAAAATACTACATCCGAGATGTTAGGTTCCCTCAGGTTAGGATATATAACGTTATTGACGTATATGAGGTCCCCACGGAAAAGTACGGGCCGACACGACCGGGATTCTGTAAAACATTACCAGCGAGGGTCTAGATGGGTTAGGTTAGGTTATATTACGATATAGACGTATATAATGTGCCGACCTAGAAGTAGGGGCCGACCCGCCAGGAATGTTGGAAAATACTACATCCGAGATGTTAGGTTCAATTAGGTTAGGATATATAACGTTATAGACGTATATAATGTCCTCACCGAGATCTACGGGCCGACACGACCGGGATTTTGTAAAACATTACCAGCGAGGGTCTAGATGGGTTAGGTTAGGTTATATTACGATATAGACGTATATAATGTGCCCACCGAGAAGTAGGGGCCGACCCGCCAGGAATGTTGGAAAATACTACATCCGAGATGTTAGGTTCACTTAGGTTAGGATATATAACGTTATAGACGTATATAATGTCCTCACCGAGATGTACGGTCCGACACGACCGGGATTTTGTAAAACATTACCAGCGAGGGTCTAGATGGGTTAGGTCAGGTTATATTACGATATAGACGTATATAATGTACCCACCGAGACGTAGGGGCCGACCCGCCAGGAATGTTGGAAAATACTACATCCGAGATGTTAGGTTCCCTCAGGTTAGGATATATAAAGTTACAGACGTATATGAGGTCCCCACGGAAAAGTACGGGCCGACACGACCGGGATTTTGTAAAACATTACCAGCGAGGGTCTAGATAGGTTAGGTTAGGTTATATTACGATATAGACGTATATAATGTGCCCACCGAGAAGTAGGGGCCGACCCGCCAGGAATGTTGGAAAATACTACATCCGAGATGTTAGGTTCTCTTAGGTTAGGGTATATAACGTTATAGACGTATATAATGTCCCCACCGAGAAGTACGGGCAGACACGACCGCGATTTTGTAAAACATTACCAGCGAGGGTCTAGATGGGTTAGGTTAGGTTATATTACGATATAGACCTATATAATGTGCCCACCGAGAAGTAGGGGCCGACCCGCCAGGTATGTTGAAAAATACTACATCCGAGATGTTAGGTTCCCTTAGGTTAGGATATATAAATTTATAGACGTATATAATGTCCGCACCGAGACGTCCGGGAAGACATGAACGGGATTCTGTGAAACATTACCGGCGAGGGTCTAGGTGGGTTAGGTTAGGTTATATTACGTTATAGACGTATATAATGTTCCCACCGAGAAGTAGGGGCCGACGCGCCAGAAATGTTGGAAAATTCTACATCCGAGATATTAGGTTGCCTTAGGTTAGGATATATAACGTTATAGACGTATATAATGTCCTCACCGAGATGTACGGGCCGACACGACCGGGATTTTGTAAAACATTACCAGCGAGGGTCTAGATGGGTTAGGTTAGGTTATATTACGATATAGACGTATATAATGTCCCCACCGAGAAGTAGGGGCCGACCCGCCAGGAATGTTGGAAAATACTACATCCGAGATGTTAGGTTCTCTTAGGTTAGGGTATATAACGTTATAGACGTATATAATGTCCCCACCGAGAAGTACGGGCCGACACGACCGGGATTTTGTAAAACATTACCAGCGAGGGTCTAGATGGGTTCGGTTAGGTTATATTACGATATAGACGTATGTAATGTGCCCACCGAGAAGTATGGGCCGACCCGCCAGGAATGTTGGAAAATACTACATCCGAGATGTTAGGTTCCCTTACGTTAGGATATATAACGTTATAGACTTATATAATGTCCTCACCGAGATGTACGGGCCGACACGACCGGGATTTTGTAAAACATTACCAGCGAGGGTCTAGATGGGTTAGGTTAGGTTATATTACGATATAGACGTATATAATGTGCCCACCGAGAAGTAGGGGCCGACCCGCCAGGAATGTTGGAAACTACTACATCCGAGAGGTTTGGTTCCCTTAGGTTAGGATATATAACGTTATAGACGTATATAATGTCCTCACCGAGATGTACGGGCCGACACAACCGGGATTTTGTAAAACAATCCCAGCTAGGGGCTAGATGTGTTACGTTAGGTTATATTACGTTATAGACGTATATAATGATCCCACCTGGAAATAGGGGCCGACCCGCCAGGAATGTTGGAAAATACTACATCCGAGATGTTAGGTTCCCTCAGGTTAGGATATATAAAGTTATAGACGTATATGAGGTCCCCACGGAAAAGTACGGGCCGACACGACCGGGATTATGTGAAGCATTACCAGCGAGGGTCTAGGTGGGTTAGGTTAGGTTATATTACGTTATAGACGTATATAATGTTCCCACCGAGAAGTAGGGGCCGACCCGCCAGGAATGTTGGAAAATACTACATCCGAGATATTAGGTTCCCTTAGGTTAGGATATATAAATTTATAGACGTATATAATGTCCGCACCGAGACGTACGGGAAGACATGAACGGGATTCTGTGAAACATTACCAGCGAGGGTCTAGGTGGGTTAGGTTAGGTTATATTACGATATAGACGTATATAATGTGCCCACCGAGAAGTAGGGGCCGACCCGCCAGGAATGTTGGAAAATACTACATCCGAGATGTTAGGTTCACTTAGGTTAGGATATATAACGTTATAGACGTATATAATGTCCTCACCGAGATGTACGGGCCGACACGACCGGGATTTTGTAAAACATTACCAGCGAGGGTCTAGATGGGTTAGGTTAGGTTATATTACGATATAGACGTATATAATGTGCCCACCGAGAAGTAGGGGCCGACCCGCCAGGAATGTTGGAAACTACTACATCCGAGATGTTAGGTTCACTTAGGTTAGGATATATAACGTTATAGACGTATATAATGTCCTCACCGAGATGTACGGGCCGACACGACCGGGACTTTGTAAAACATTACCAGCGAGGGTCTAGATGGGTTAGGTTAGGTTATATAACGATATAGACGTATATAATGTGCCCACCGAGAAGTAGGGGCCGACCCGCCAGGAATGTTGGAAAATACTACATCCGAGATGTTAGGTTCCGTTAGGTTAGGATATATAACGTTATAGACGTATATAATGTCCTCACCGAGATCTACGGGCGGACACGACCGGGATTTTGTAAAGCATTACCAGCGAGGGTCTAGACGGGTTAGGTTAGGTTATATTACGATATAGACGTATATAATGTGCCCACCGAGAAGTAGGGGCCGACCCGCCAGAAATGTTGGAAAATACTACCTCCGAGATGTTAGGTTCACTTAGGTTAGGATATATAACGTTATAGACGTATATAATGTCCTCACCGAGATGTACGGGCCGACACGACCGGGATTTTGTAAAACATTACCAGCGAGGGTCTAGATGGGTTAGGTTAGGTTATATTACGATATAGACGTATATAATGTGCCCACCGAGAAGTAGGAGCCGACCCGCCAGGAATGTTGGAAAATACTACATCCGAGATGTTAAGCTGCCTTAGGTTAGGATATATAAATTTATAGACGTATATAATGTCCGCACCGAGACGTACGGGAAGACATGAACGGGATTATGTGAAGCATTACCAGCGAGGGTCTAGGTGGGTTAGGTTAGGTTATATTACGTTATAGACGTATATAATGTTCCCACCGAGAAGTAGGGGCCGACTCGCCAGAAATGTTGGAAAATTCTACACCCGAGATGTTTAGTTGCCTTAGGTTAGGATATATAACGTTATAGACGTATATAATGTCCGCACCGAGACGTACGGGAGGACATGAACGGGATTCTGTGAAACATTACCAGCGAGGGTCTAGGTGGGTTAGGTTAGGTTATATTACGATATAGACGTATATAATGTGCCCACCGAGAAGTAGGGGCCGACCCGCCAGGAATGTTGGAAAATACTACATCCGAGATGTTAGGTTCACTTAGGTTAGGATATATAACGTAATAGACGTATATAATGTCCTCACCGAGATGTACGGTCCGACACGACCGGCATTATGTAAAACATTACCAGCGACGGTCTAGATGGGTTAGGTCAGGTTATATTACGATATAGACGTATATAATGTGCCCACCGAGAAGTAGGGGCCGACCCGCCAGGAATGTTGGAAAATACTACATCCGAGATGTTAGGTTCCCTCAGGTTAGGATATATAAAGTTATAGACGTATATGAGGTCTCCACGGAAAAGTACGGGCCGACACGACCGGGATTTTGTAAAACATTACCAGCGAGGGTCTAGATAGGTTAGGTTAGGTTATATTACGATATAGACGTATATAATGTGCCCACCTAGCAGTAGGGGCCGACCCATCAGGAATATTGGAAAATACTACATCCGAGATGTTAGGTTCTCTTAGGTTAGGGTATATAACGTTATAGACGTATGTAATGTCCTCACCGAGATGTACGGGCCGACACGACCGGGACTTTGTAAAACATTACCAGCGAGGGTCTAGATGGGTTAGGTTAGGTTATATAACGATATAGACGTATATAATGTGCCCACCGAGAAGTAGGGACCGACCCGCCAGGAATGTTGGAAAATACTACATCCGAGATGTTAGGTTCCCTTAGGTTAGGATATATAACGTTATAGACGTATATAATGTCCTCACCGTGATGTACGGTCCGACACGACCGGGATTTTGTAAAACATTACCAGCGAGGGTCTAGATGGGTTAGGTCAGGTTATATTACGATATAGACGTATATAATGTGCCAACCGAGACGTAGGGGCCGACCCGCCAGGAATGTTGGAAAATACTACATCCGAGATGTTAGGTTCCCTCAGGTTAGGATATATAAAGTTACAGACGTATATGAGGTCCCCACGGAAAAGTACGGGCCGACACGACCGGGATTTTGTAAAACATTACCAGCGAGGGTCTAGATGGGTTAGGTTAGGTTATATTACGATATAGACCTATATAATGTGCCCACCGAGAAGTAGGGGCCGGCCCGCCAGGTATGTTGAAAAATACTACATCCGAGATGTTAGGTTCCCTTAGGTTAGGATATATAAATTTATAGACGTATATAATGTCCGCACCGAGACGTCCGGGAAGACATGAACGGGATTCTGTGAAACATTACCGGCGAGGGTCTAGGTGGGTTAGGATAGGTTATATTACGTTATAGACGTATATAATGTTCCCACCGAGAAGTAGGGGCCGACCCGCCAGAAATGTTGGAAAATTCTACATCCGAGATATTAGGTTGCCTTAGGTTAGGATATATAACGTTATAGACGTATATAATGTCCTCACCGAGATGTACGGGCCGACACGACCGGGATTTTGTAAAACATTACCAGCGAGGGTTCAGATGGGTTAGGTTAGGTTATATTACGATATAGACGTATATAATGTGCCCACCGAGAAGTAGGAGCCGACCCGCCAGGAATGTTGGAAAATACTACATCCGAGATGTTAAGCTGTCTTAGGTTAGGATATATAAATTTATAGACGTATATAATGTCCGCACCGAGACGTACGGGAAGACATGAACGGGATTATGTGAAACATTACCAGCGAGGGTCTAGGTGGGTTAGGTTAGGTTATATTACGTTATAGACGTATATAATGTTCCCACCGAGAAGTAGGGGCCGACTCGCCAGAAATGTTGGAAAATTCTACATCCGAGATGTTTAGTTGCCTTAGGTTAGGATATATAACGTTATAGACGTATATAATGTCCGCACCGAGACGTACGGGAAGACATGAACGGGATTCTGTGAAACATTACCAGCGAGGGTCTAGGTGGGTTAGGTTAGGTTATATTACGATATAGACGTATATAATGTGCCCACCGAGAAGTAGGGGCCGACCCGCCAGGAATGTTGGAAAATACTACATCCGAGATGTTAGGTTCCCTTAGGTTAGGATATATAAATTTATAGACGTATATAATGTCCGCACCGAGACGTCCGGGAAGACATGAACGGGATTCTGTGAAACATTACCGGCGAGGGTCTAGGTGGGTTAGGTTAGGTTATATTACGTTATAGACGTATATAATGTTCCCACCGAGAAGTAGGGGCCGACCCGCCAGAAATGTTGGAAAATTCTACATCCGAGATATTAGGTTGCCTTAGGTTAGGATATATAACGTTATAGACGTATATAATGTCCTCACCGAGATGTACGGGCCGACACGACCGGGATTTTGTAAAACATTACCAGCGAGGGTCTAGATGGGTTAGGTTAGGTTATATTACGATATAGACGTATATAATGTGCCCACCGAGAAGTAGGAGCCGACCCGCCAGGAATGTTGGAAAATACTACATCCGAGATGTTAAGCTGTCTTAGGTTAGGATATATAAATTTATAGACGTATATAATGTCCGCACCGAGACGTACGGGAAGACATGAACGGGATTATGTGAAACATTACCAGCGAGGGTCTAGGTGGGTTAGGTTAGGTTATATTACGTTATAGACGTATATAATGTTCCCACCGAGAAGTAGGGGCCGACTCGCCAGAAATGTTGGAAAATTCTACATCCGAGATGTTTAGTTGCCTTAGGTTAGGATATATAACGTTATAGACGTATATAATGTCCGCACCGAGACGTACGGGAAGACATGAACGGGATTCTGTGAAACATTACCAGCGAGGGTCTAGGTGGGTTAGGTTAGGTTATATTACGATATAGACGTATATAATGTGCCCACCGAGAAGTAGGGGCCGACCCGCCAGGAATGTTGGAAAATACTACATCCGAGATGTTAGGTTCACTTAGGTTAGGATATATAACGTAATAGACGTATATAATGTCCTCACCGAGATGTACGGTCCGACACGACCGCCATTATGTAAAACATTACCAGCGACGGTCTAGATGGGTTAGGTCAGGTTATATTACGATATAGACGTATATAATGTGCCCACCGAGAAGTAGGGGCCGACCCGCCAGGAATGTTGGAAAATACTACATCCGAGATGTTAGGTTCCCTCAGGTTAGGATATATAAAGTTATAGACGTATATGAGGTCCCCACGGAAAAGTACGGGCCGACACGACCGGGATTTTGTAAAACATTACCAGCGAGGGTCTAGATAGGTTAGGTTAGGTTATATTACGATATAGACGTATATAATGTGCCCACCTAGCAGTAGGGGCCGACCCATCAGGAATATTGGAAAATACTACATCCGAGATGTTAGGTTCTCTTAGGTTAGGGTATATAACGTTATAGACGTATGTAATGTCCTCACCGAGATGTACGGGCCGACACGACCGGGACTTTGTAAAACATTACCAGCGAGGGTCTAGATGGGTTAGGTTAGGTTATATAACGATATAGACGTATATAATGTGCCCACCGAGAAGTAGGGGCCGACCCGCCAGGAATGTTGGAAAATACTACATCCGAGATGTTAGGTTCCCTCAGGTTAGGATATATAACGTTATAGACGTATATGAGGTCCCCACGGAAAAGTACGGGCCGACACGACCGGGATTTTGTAAAACATTACCAGCGAGGGTCTAGATGGGTTAGGTCAGGTTATATTACGATATAGACGTATATAATGTGCCCACCGAGACGTAGGGGCCGAGCCGCCAGGAATGTTGGAAAATACTACATCCGAGATGTTAGGTTCCCTCAGGTTAGGATATATAAAGTTATAGACGTATATGAGGTCCCCACGGAAAAGTACGGGCCGACACGACCGGGATTTTGTAAAACATTACCGGCGAGGGTCTAGATGGGTTAGGTTAGGTTATATTACGATATAGACGTATATAATGTGCCGACCTAGAAGTAGGGGCCGACCCGCCAGGAATGTTGGAAAATACTACATCCGAGATGTTAGGTTCACTTAGGTTAGGATATATAACGTTATAGACGTATATAATGTCCTCACCGAGATCTACGGGCCGACACGACCGGGATTTTGTAAAACATTACCAGCGAGGGTCTAGATGGGTTAGGTTAGGTTATATTACGATATAGACGTATATAATGTGCCCACCGACAAGTAGGGGCCGACCCGCCAGGAATGTTGGAAAATACTACATCCGAGATGTTAGGTTCACTTAGGTTAGGATATATAAAGTTATAGACGTATATGAGGTCCCCACGGAAAAGTACGGGCCGACCTGACCGGGATTTTGTAAAACATTACCGGCGAGGGTCTAGATGGGTTAGGTCAGGTTATATTACGATATAGACGTATATAATGTGCCCACCGAGACGTAGGGGCCGACCCGCCAGGAATGTTGGAAAATACTACATCCGAGATGTTAGGTTCCCTCAGGTTAGGATATATAAAGTTACAGACGTATATGAGGTCCCCACGGAAAAGTACGGGCCGACACGACCGGGATTTTGTAAAACATTACCAGCGAGGGTCTAGATAGGTTAGGTTAGGTTATTTTAAGATATAGACGTATATAATGTGCCCACCGAGAAGTAGGGGCCGACCCGCCAGGAATGTTGGAAAATACTACATCCGAGATGTTAGGTTCTCTTAGGTTAGGGTATATAACGTTATAGACGTATATAATGTCCCCACCGAGAAGTACGGGCAGACACGACGGGGATTTTGTAAAACATTACCAGCGAGGGTCTAGATGGGTTAGGTCAGGTTATATTACGATATAGACGTATATAATGTGCCCACCGAGACGTAGGGGCCGAGCCGCCAGGAATGTTGGAAAATACTACATCCGAGATGTTAGGTTCCCTCAGGTTAGGATATATAAAGTTATAGACGTATATGAGGTCCCCACGGAAAAGTACGGGCCGACACGACCGGGATTTTGTAAAACATTACCGGCGAGGGTCTAGATGGGTTAGGTTAGGTTATATTACGATATAGACGTATATAATGTGCCGACCTAGAAGTAGGGGCCGACCCGCCAGGAATGTTGGAAAATACTACATCCGAGATGTTAGGTTCACTTAGGTTAGGATATATAACGTTATAGACGTATATAATGTCCTCACCGAGATCTACGGGCCGACACGACCGGGATTTTGTAAAACATTACCAGCGAGGGTCTAGATGGGTTAGGTTAGGTTATATTACGATATAGACGTATATAATGTGCCCACCGACAAGTAGGGGCCGACCCGCCAGGAATGTTGGAAAATACTACATCCGAGATGTTAGGTTCACTTAGGTTAGGATATATAAAGTTATAGACGTATATGAGGTCCCCACGGAAAAGTACGGGCCGACCTGACCGGGATTTTGTAAAACATTACCGGCGAGGGTCTAGATGGGTTAGGTCAGGTTATATTACGATATAGACGTATATAATGTGCCCACCGAGACGTAGGGGCCGACCCGCCAGGAATGTTGGAAAATACTACATCCGAGATGTTAGGTTCCCTCAGGTTAGGATATATAAAGTTACAGACGTATATGAGGTCCCCACGGAAAAGTACGGGCCGACACGACCGGGATTTTGTAAAACATTACCAGCGAGGGTCTAGATAGGTTAGGTTAGGTTATATTACGATATAGACGTATATAATGTGCCCACCGAGAAGTAGGGGCCGACCCGCCAGGAATGTTGGAAAATACTACATCCGAGATGTTAGGTTCTCTTAGGTTAGGGTATATAACGTTATAGACGTATATAATGTCCCCACCGAGAAGTACGGGCAGACACGACGGGGATTTTGTAAAACATTACCAGCGAGGGTCTAGATGGGTTAGGTTAGGTTATATTACGATATAGACCTATATAATGTGCCCACCGAGAAGTAGGGGCCGACCCGCCAGGTATGTTGAAAAATACTACATCCGAGATGTTAGGTTCCCTTAGGTTAGGATATATAAATTTATAGACGTATATAATGTCCGCACCGAGACGTCCGGGAAGACATGAACGGGATTCTGTGAAACATTACCGGCGAGGGTCTAGGTGGGTTAGGTTAGGTTATATTACGTTATAGACGTATATAATGTTCCCACCGAGAAGTAGGGGCCGACCCGCCAGGAATGTTGGAAAATACTACATCCGAGATGTTAGGTTCCCTCAGGTTAGGATATATAAAGATATAGACGTATATGAGGTCCCCACGGAAAAGTACGGGCCGACACGACCGGGATTTTGTAAAACATTACCAGCGAGGGTCTAGATAGGTTAGGTTAGGTTATATTACGATATAGACGTATATAATGTGCCCACCTAGCAGTAGGGGCCGACCCATCAGGAATATTGGAAAATACTACATCCGAGATGTTAGGTTCTCTTAGGTTAGGGTATATAACGTTATAGACGTATGTAATGTCCTCACTGAGATGTACGGGCCGACACGACCGGGACTTTGTAAAACATTACCAGCGAGGGTCTAGATGGGTTAGGTTAGGTTATATAACGATATAGACGTATATAATGTGCCCACCGAGGAGTAGGGGCCGACCCGCCAGGAATGTTGGAAAATACTACATCCGAGATGTTAGGTTCCCTTAGGTTAGGATATATAACGTTATAGACGTATATAATGTCCTCACCGAGATCTACGGGCCGACACGACCGGGATTTTGTAAAACATTACCAGCGAGGGTCTAGACGGGTTAGGTTAGGTTATATTACGATATAGACGTATATAATGTGCCCACCGAGAAGTAGGGGCCGACCCGCCAGGAATGTTGGAAAATACTACCTCCGAGATGTTAGGTTCACTTAGGTTAGGATATATAACGTTATAGACGTATATAATGTCCTCACCGAGATGTACGGTCCGACACGACCGGGATTTTGTAAAACATTACCAGCGAGGGTCTAGATGGGTTAGGTCAGGTTATATTACGATATAGACGTATATAATGTGCCCACCGAGACGTAGGGGCCGACCCGCCAGGAATGTTGGAAAATACTACATCCGAGATGTTAGGTTCCCTCAGGTTAGGATATATAAAGTTACAGACGTATATGAGGTCCCCACGGAAAAGTACGGGCCGACACGACCGGGATTTTGTAAAACATTACCAGCGAGGGTCTAGATGGGTTAGGTTAGGTTATATTACGATAAGGACCTATAGAATGTGCCCACCGAGAAGTAGGGGCCGACCCGCCAGGTATGTTGAAAAATACTACATCCGAGATGTTTAGTTGCCTTAGGTTAGGATATATAACGTTATAGACGTATATAATGTCCGCACCGAGACGTACGGGAAGACATGAACGGGATTCTGTGAAACATTACCAGCGAGGGTCTTGGTGGGTTAGGTTAGGTTATATTACGATATAGACGTATATAATGTGCCCACCGAGAAGTAGGGGCCGACCCGCCAGGAATGTTGGAAAATACTACATCCGAGATATTAGGTTGCCTTAGGTTAGGATATATAACGTTATAGACGTATATAATGTCCTCACCGAGATGTACGGGCCGACACGACCGGGATTTTGTAAAACATTACCAGCGAGGGTCTAGATGGGTTAGGTTAGGTTATATTACGATATAGACGTATATAATGTGCCCAACGAGAAGTAGGAGCCGACCCGCCAGGAATGTTGGAAAATACTACATCCGAGATGTTAAGCTGCCTTAGGTTAGTATATATAAATTTATAGACGTATATAATGTCCGCACCGAGACGTACGGGAAGACATGAACGGGATTATGTGAAACATTACCAGCGAGGGTCTAGGTGGGTTAGGTTAGGTTATATTACGTTATAGACGTATATAATGTTCCCACCGAGAAGTAGGGGCCGACCCGCCAGAAATGTTGGAAAATTCTACATCCGAGATGTTAAGTTGCCTTAGGTTAGGATATATAACGTTATAGACGTATATAATGTCCGCACCGAGACGTACGGGAAGACATGAACGGGATTCTGTGAAACATTACCAGCGAGGGTCTAGGTGGGTTAGGTTAGGTTATATTACGATATAGACGTATATAATGTGCCCACCGAGAAGTAGGGGCCGACCCGCCAGGAATGTTGGAAAATACTACATCCGAGATGTTAGGTTCACTTAGGTTAGGATATATAACGTAATAGACGTATATAATGTCCTCACCGAGATGTACGGTCCGACACGACCGGCATTTTGTAAAACATTACCAGCGACGGTCTAGATGGGTTAGGTCAGGTTATATTACGATATAGACGTATATAATGTGCCCACCGAGAAGTAGGGGCCGACCCGCCAGGAATGTTGGAAAATACTACATCCGAGATGTTAGGTTCCCTCAGGTTAGGATATATAAAGTTCTAGACGTATATGAGGTCCCCACGGAAAAGTACGGGCCGACACGACCGGGATTTTGTAAAACATTACCAGCGAGGGTCTAGATAGGTTAGGTTAGGTTATATTACGATATAGACGTATATAATGTGCCCACCTAGCAGTAGGGGCCGACCCATCAGGAATATTGTAAAATACTACATCCGAGATGTTAGGTTCTCTTAGGTTAGGGTATATAACGTTATAGACGTATGTAATGTCCTCACCGAGATGTACGGGCCGACACGACCGGGACTTTGTAAAACATTACCAGCGAGGGTCTAGATGGGTTAGGTTAGGTTATATAACGATATAGACGTATATAATGTGCCCACCGAGGAGTAGGGGCCGACCCGCCAGGAATGTTGGAAAATACTACATCCGAGATGTTAGGTTCCCTTAGGTTAGGATATATAACGTTATAGACGTATATAATGTCCTCACCGAGATCTACGGGCCGACACGACCGGGATTTTGTAAAACATTACCAGCGAGGGTCTAGATGGGTTAGGTTAGGTTATATTACGATATAGACGTATATAATGTGCCCACCGAGAAGTAGGGGCCGACCCGCCAGGAATGTTGGAAAATACTACATCCGAGATGTTAGGTTCACTTAGGTTAGGATATATAACGTTATAGACGTATATAATGTCCTCACCGAGATGTACGGTCCGACACGAACGGGATTTTGTAAAACATTACCAGCGAGGGTCTAGATGGGTTAGGTCAGGTTATATTACGATATAGACGTATATAATGTGCCCACCGAGACGTAGGGGCCGACCCGCCAGGAATGTTGGAAAATACTACATCCGAGATGTTAGGTTCCCTCAGGTTAGGATATATAAAGTTACAGACGTATATGAGGTCCCCACGGAAAAGTACGGGCCGACACGACCGGGATTTTGTAAAACATTACCAGCGAGGGTCTAGATGGGTTAGGTTAGGTTATATTACGATATAGACGTATATAATGTGCCCACCGAGAAGTAGGGGCCGACCCGCCAGGAATGTTGGAAAATACTACATCTGAGATGTTAGGTTCACTTAGGTTAGGATATATAACGTTATAGACGTATATAATGTCCTCACCGAGATGTACGGTCCGACACGACCGGGATTTTGTAAAACATCACCAGCGAGGGTCTAGATGGGTTAGGTCAGGTTATATTACGATATAGACGTATATAATGTGCCCACCGAGACGTAGGTGCCGACCCGCCAGGAATGTTGGAAAATACTACATCCGAGATGTTAGGTTCCCTCAGGTTAGGATATATAAAGTTACAGACGTATATGAGGTCCCCACGGAAAACTACGGGCCGACACGACCGGGATTTTGTAAAACATTACCAGCGAGGGTCTAGATAGGTTAGGTTAGGTTATATTACGATATAGACGTATATAATGTGCCCACCGAGAAGTAGGGGCCGACCCGCCAGGCATGTTGGAAAATACTACATCCGAGATGTTAGGTTCTCTTAGGTTAGGGTATATAACGTTATAGACGTATATAATGTCCCCACCGAGAAGTACGGGCAGACACGACGGGGATTTTGTAAAACATTACCAGCGAGGATCTAGATGGGTTAGGTTAGGTTATATTACGATATAGACCTATATAATGTGCCCACCGAGAAGTAGGGGCCGACCCGCCAGGTATGTTGAAAAATACTACATCCGAGATGTTAGGTTCCCTTAGGTTAGGATATATAAATTTATAGACGTATATAATGTCCGCACCGAGACGTCCGGGAAGACATGAACGGGATTCTGTGAAACATTACCGGCGAGGGTCTAGGTGGGTTAGGTTAGGTTATATTACGTTATAGACGTATATAATGTTCCCACCGAGAAGTAGGGGCCGACCCGCCAGAAATGTTGGAAAATTCTACATCCGAGATATTAGGTTGCCTTAGGTTAGGATATATAACGTTATAGACGTATATAATGTCCTCACCGAGATGTACGGGCCGACACGACCGGGATTTTGTAAAACATTACCAGCGAGGGTCTAGATGGGTTAGGTTAGGTTATATTACGATATAGACGTATATAATGTGCCCACCGAGAAGTAGGGGCCGACCCGCCAGGAATGTTGGAAACTACTACATCCGAGATATTAGGTTCCCTTAGGTTAGGATATATAACGTTATAGACGTATATAATGTCCTCACCGAGATGTACGGGCCGACACAACCGGGATTTTGTAAAACAATCCCAGCTAGGGGCTAGATGTGTTACGTTAGGTTATATTACGTTATAGACGTATATAATGATCCCACCTGGAAATAGGGGCCGACCCGCCAGGCATGTTGGAAAATACTACATCCGAGATGTTAGGTTCCCTCAGGTTAGGATATATAACGTTATAGACGTATATAATGTCCTCACCGAGATGTACGGGCCGACACGACCGGGATTTTGTAAAACATTACCAGCGCGGGTCTAGATGGGTTAGGTTAGGTTATATTACGATATAGACGTATATAATGTGCCCACCGAGAAGTAGGGGCCGACCCGCCAGGAATGTTGGAAACTACTACATCCGAGATGTTAGGTTCACTTAGGTTAGGATATATAACGTTATAGACGTATATAATGTCCTCATCGAGATGTACGGGCCGACACGACCGGGACTTTGTAAAACATTACCAGCGAGGGTCTAGATGGGTTAGGTTAGGTTATATAACGATATAGACGTATATAATGTGCCCACCGAGAAGTAGGGGCCGACCCGCCAGGAATGTTGGAAAATACTACATCCGAGATGTTAGGTTCCCTTAGGTTAGCATATATAACGTTATAGACGTATATAATGTCCTCACCGAGATCTACGGGCCGACACGACCGGGATTTTGTAAAACATTACCAGCGAGGGTCTAGACGGGTTAGGGTAGGTTATATTACGATATAGACGTATATAATGTGCCCACCGAGAAGTAGGGGCCGACCCGCCAGGAATGTTGGAAAATACTACCTCCGAGATGTTAGGTTCACTTAGGTTAGGATATATAACGTTATAGACGTATATAATGTCCTCACCGAGATGTACGGTCCGACACGATCGGGATTTTGTAAAACATTACCAGCGAGGGTCTAGATGGGTTAGGTCAGGTTATATTACGATATAGACGTATATAATGTGCCCACCGAGACGTAGGGGCCGACCCGCCAGGAATGTTGGAAAATACTACATCCGAGATGTTAGGTTCCCTCAGGTTAGGATATATAAAGTTATAGACGTATATAATATCCGCACCGAGACGTACGGGACGACACGAACGGGATTCTGTAAAACATTCCCAGCTAGAGGCTAGATGTGTTACGTTAGGTTATATTACATTATAGACATATATAATGATCCCACCGAGAATTGGCGCCGACCCGCCAGGAATGTTGTGAAATACTACATCCGAGATGTTAGGTTCCCTTAGGTTAGGATATATAACGTTATAGACGTATATAATGTCCTCACCGAGATGTACGGGCCGACACGACCGGGATTTTGTAAAACATTACCAACGATCGTCTAGATGGGTTAGGTTAGGTTATATTACGATATAGACGTATATAATGTGCCCACCGAGAAGTAGGGGCCGACCCGCCAGGAATGTTGGAAAATACTACATCCGAGATGTTAGGTTCCCTCAGGTTAGGATATATAAAGTTACAGACGTATATGAGGTCCCCACGGAAAAGTACGGGCCGACACAACCGGGATTTTGTAAAACATTACCAGCGAGGGTCTAGATAGGTTAGGTTAGGTTATATTACGATATAGTCGTATATAAGGTGCCCACCGAGAAGTAGGGGCCGACCCGCCAGGAATGTTGGAAAATACTACATCCGAGATGTTAGGTTCTCTTAGGTTAGGGTATATAACGTTATAGACGTATATAATGTCCCCACCGAGAAGTACGGGCAGACACGACCGGGATTTCGTAAAACATTACCAGCGAGGGTCTAGATGGGTTAGGTTAGGTTATATTACGATATAGACCTATATAATGTGCCCACCGAGATGTAGGGGCCGACCCGCCAGGTATGTTGAAAAATACTACATCCGAGATGTTAGGTTCCCTTAGGTTAGGATATATAACGTTATAGACTTATATAATGTCCTCACCTAGATGTACGGGCCGACACGACCGGGATTTTGTAAAACATTACCAGCGAGGGTCTAGATGGCTTAGGTTAGGTTATATTACGATATGGACGTATATAATGTGCCCACCGAGAAGTAGGGGCCGACCCGCCAGGAATGTTGGAAAATACTACATCCGAGATGTTAGGTTCCCTTAGGTTAGGATATATAACGTTATAGACGTATATAATGTCCTCACCGAGATGTACGGGCCGACACAACCGGGATTTTGTAAAACAATCCCAGCTAGGGGCTAGATGTGTTACGTTAGGTTATATTACGTTATAGACGTATATAATGATCCCACCTGGAAGTAGGGGCCGACCCGCCAGGAATGTTGGAAAATACTACATCCGAGATGTTAGGTTCACTTAGGTTAGGATATATAACGTTATAGACGTATATAATGTCCTCACCGAGATGTACGGGCCGACACGACCGGGATTTTGTAAAACATTACCAGCGAGGGTCTAGATGGGTTAGGTTAGGTTATATTACGATATAGACGTATATAATGTGCCCACCGAGAAGTAGGAGCCGACCCGCCAGGAATGTTGGAAAATACTACATCCGAGATGTAATGTTGCCTTAGGTTAGGATATATAACGTTATAGACGTATATAATGTCCGCACCGAGACGTACGGGACGACACGACCGGGATTCTGTAAAACATTCCCAGCTAGGGGCTAGATGTGTTAGGTTAGGTTATATTACGTTTTAGACGTATATAATGATCCCACCGAGAAGTAGGGGCCGACCCGCCAGGAATGTTGGAAAATACTACATCCGAGATGTTAGGTTCCTTTAGGTTCGGATATATAACGTTATAGACGTATATAATGTCCTCACCGAGATGTACGGGCCGACACGAACGGCATTTTGTAAAACATTACCAGCGAGCGTCTAGATGGGTTAGGTCAGGTTATATTACGATATAGACGTATATAATGTGCCCACCGAGAAGTAGGGGCCGAGCCGCCAGGAATGTTGGAAAATACTACATCCGAGATGTTAGGTTCCCTCAGGTTAGGATATATAAAGTTATAGACGTATATGAGGTCCCCACGGAAAAGTACGGGCCGACACGACCGGGATTTTGTAAAACATTACCAGCGAGGGTCTAGATGGGTTAGGTTAGGTTATATTACGATATAGACGTATATAATGTGCCGACCTAGAAGTAGGGGCCGACCCGCCAGGAATGTTGGAAAATACTACATCCGAGATGTTAGGTTCCCTCAGGTTAGGATATATAAAGTTACAGACGTATATGAGGTCCCCACGGAAAAGTACGGGCCGACACGACCGGGATTTTGTAAAACATTACCAGCGAGGGTCTAGATGGGTTAGGTTAGGTTATATTACGATAAGGACCTATAGAATGTGCCCACCGAGAAGTAGGGGCCGACCCGCCAGGTATGTTGAAAAATACTACATCCGAGACGTTAGGTTCCCTTAGGTTAGGATATATAAATTTATAGACGTATATAATGTCCGCACCGAGACGTCCGGGAAGACATGAACGGGATTCTGTGAAACATTACCGGCGAGGGTCTAGGTGGGTTAGGTTAGGTTATATTACGTTATAGACGTATATAATGTTCCCACCGAGAAGTAGGGGCCGACCCGCCAGAAATGTTGGAAAATTCTACATCCGAGATATTAGGTTGCCTTAGGTTAGGATATATAACGTTATAGACGTATATAATGTCCTCACCGAGATGTACGGGCCGACACGACCGGGATTTTGTAAAACATTACCAGCGAGGGTCTAGATGGGTTAGGTTAGGTTATATTACGATATAGACGTATATAATGTGCCCACCGAGAAGTAGGAGCCGACCCGCCAGGAATGTTGGAAAATACTACATCCGAGATGTTAAGCTGCCTTAGGTTAGGATATATAAATTTAAGGACGTATATAATGTCCGCACCGAGACGTACGGGAAGACATGAACGGGATTATGTGAAACATTACCAGCGAGGGTCTAGGTGGGTTAGGTTAGGTTATATAACGTTATAGACGTATATAATGTTCCCACCGAGAAGTAGGGGCCGACCCGCCAGAAATGTTGGAAAATTCTACATCCGAGATGTTAAGTTGCCTTAGGTTAGGATATATAACGTTATAGACGTATATAATGTCCTCACCGACATGTACGGTCCGACACGACCGGGATTTTGTAAAACATTACCAGCGAGGGTCTAGATGGGTTAGGTCAGGTTATATTACGATATAGACGTATATAATGTGCCCACCGAGAAGTAGGGGCCGAGCCGCCAGGAATGTTGGAAAATACTACATCCGACATGTTAGGTTCCCTCAGGTTAGGATATATAAAGTTATAGACGTATATGAGGTCCCCACGGAAAAGTACGGGCCGACACGACCGGGATTTTGTAAAACATTACCAGCGAGGGTCTAGATGGGTTTGGTTAGGTTATATTACGATATAGACGTATATAATGTGCCGACCTAGAAGTAGGGGCCGACCCGCCAGGAATGTTGGAAAATACTACATCCGAGATGTTAGGTTCCCTCAGGTTAGGATATATAACTTTATAGACGTATATAATGTCCGCACCGAGACGTACGGGCCGACACGACCGGGATTTTGTAAAACATTACCAGCGAGGGTCTAGATGGCTTAGGTTAGGTTATATTACGATATAGACGTATATAATGTGCCCACCGAGAAGTAGGATCCGACCCGCCAGGAATGTTGGAAAATACTACATCCGAGATGTTAGGTTCTCTTAGGTTAGGATATATAACGTTATAGACGTATATAATGTCCCCACCGCGAAGTACGGGCAGACACGACCGGGATTTTGTAAAACATTACCAGCGATGGTCTAGATGGGTTAGGTTAGGTTATATTACGATATAGACGTATATAATGTGCCCACCGAGAAGCAGGGGCCGACCCGCCAGGAATGTTGGAAAATACTACATCCGAGATATTAGGTTCCCTTAGGTTAGGATATATAAATTTATAGACGTATATAATGTCCGCACCGAGACGTACGGGAAGACATGAACGGGATTCTGTGAAACATTCCCAGCTAGGGGCTAGATGTGTTACGTTAGGTTATATTACATTATAGACATATATAATGATCCCACCGAGAATTGGCGCCGACCCGCCAGGAATGTTGTGAAATACTACATCGGGAGAGGTTAGGTTCCCTTAGGTTAGGATATATAAATTTATAGACGTATATAATGTCCGCACCGAGACGTACGGGAAGACATGAACGGGATTCTGTGAAACATTACCAGCGAGGGTCTAGGAGGGTTAGGTTAGGTTATATTACGATATAGACGTATATAATGTGCCCACCGAGAAGTAGGGGCCGACCCGCCAGGAATGTTGGAAAATACTACATCCGAGATGTTAGGTTCACTTAGGTTAGGATATATAACGTAATAGACGTATATAATGTCCTCACCGAGATGTACGGTCCGACACGACCGGCATTTTGTAAAACATTACCAGCGAGGGTCTAGATGGGTTAGGTTAGGTTATATTACGATATAGACGTATATAATGTGCCGACCTAGAAGTAGGGGCCGACCCGCCAGGAATGTTGGAAAATACTACATCCGCGGATGTTATGTTCACTTAGGTTAGGATATATAACGTTATAGACGTATATAATGTCCTCACCGAGATGTACGGTCCGACACGACCGGGATTTTGTAAAACATTACCAGCGAGGGTCTAGATGGGTTAGGTCAGGTTATATTACGATATAGACGTATATAATGTGCCCACGGAGAAGTAGGGGCCGAGCCGCCAGGAATGTTGGAAAATACTACATCCGAGATGTTAGGTTCCCTCAGGTTAGGATATATAAAGTTATAGACGTATATAATATCCGCACCGAGACGTACGGGACGACACGAACGGGATTCTGTAAAACATTCCCAGCTAGGGGCTAGATGTGTTACGTTAGGTTATATTACATTATAGACATATATAATGATCCCACCGAGAATTGGCGCCGACCCGCCAGGAATGTTGTGAAATACTACATCCGAGATGTTAGGTTCCCTTAGGTTAGGATATATAACGTTATAGACGTATATAATGTCCTCACCGAGATGTACGGGCCGACACGACCGGGATTTTGTAAAACATTACCAACGATCGTCTAGATGGGTTAGGTTAGGTTATATTACGATATAGACGTATATAATGTGCCCACCGAGAAGTAGGGGCCGACCCGCCAGGAATGTTGGAAAATACTACATCCGAGATGTTAGGTTCCCTCAGGTTAGGATATATAAAGTTACAGACGTATATGAGGTCCCCACGGAAAAGTACGGGCCGACACAACCGGGATTTTGTAAAACATTACCAGCGAGGGTCTAGATGGCTTAGGTTAGGTTATATTACGATATAGACGTATATAATGTGCCCACCGAGAAGTAGGATCCGACCCGCCAGGAATGTTGGAAAATACTACATCCGAGATGTTAGGTTCTCTTAGGTTAGGATATATAACGTTATAGACGTATATAATGTCCCCACCGCGAAGTACGGGCAGACACGACCGGGATTTTGTAAAACATTACCAGCGATGGTCTAGATGGGTTAGGTTAGGTTATATTACGATATAGACGTATATAATGTGCCCACCGAGAAGCAGGGGCCGACCCGCCAGGAATGTTGGAAAATACTACATCCGAGATATTAGGTTCCCTTAGGTTAGGATATATAAATTTATAGACGTATATAATGTCCGCACCGAGACGTACGGGAAGACATGAACGGGATTCTGTGAAACATTCCCAGCTAGGGGCTAGATGTGTTACGTTAGGTTATATTACATTATAGACATATATAATGATCCCACCGAGAATTGGCGCCGACCCGCCAGGAATGTTGTGAAATACTACATCGGGAGAGGTTAGGTTCCCTTAGGTTAGGATATATAAATTTATAGACGTATATAATGTCCGCACCGAGACGTACGGGAAGACATGAACGGGATTCTGTGAAACATTACCAGCGAGGGTCTAGGAGGGTTAGGTTAGGTTATATTACGATATAGACGTATATAATGTGCCCACCGAGAAGTAGGGGCCGACCCGCCAGGAATGTTGGAAAATACTACATCCGAGATGTTAGGTTCACTTAGGTTAGGATATATAACGTAATAGACGTATATAATGTCCTCACCGAGATGTACGGTCCGACACGACCGGCATTTTGTAAAACATTACCAGCGAGGGTCTAGATGGGTTAGGTTAGGTTATATTACGATATAGACGTATATAATGTGCCGACCTAGAAGTAGGGGCCGACCCGCCAGGAATGTTGGAAAATACTACATCCGCGGATGTTATGTTCACTTAGGTTAGGATATATAACGTTATAGACGTATATAATGTCCTCACCGAGATGTACGGTCCGACACGACCGGGATTTTGTAAAACATTACCAGCGAGGGTCTAGATGGGTTAGGTCAGGTTATATTACGATATAGACGTATATAATGTGCCCACGGAGAAGTAGGGGCCGAGCCGCCAGGAATGTTGGAAAATACTACATCCGAGATGTTAGGTTCCCTCAGGTTAGGATATATAAAGTTATAGACGTATATAATATCCGCACCGAGACGTACGGGACGACACGAACGGGATTCTGTAAAACATTCCCAGCTAGGGGCTAGATGTGTTACGTTAGGTTATATTACATTATAGACATATATAATGATCCCACCGAGAATTGGCGCCGACCCGCCAGGAATGTTGTGAAATACTACATCCGAGATGTTAGGTTCCCTTAGGTTAGGATATATAACGTTATAGACGTATATAATGTCCTCACCGAGATGTACGGGCCGACACGACCGGGATTTTGTAAAACATTACCAACGATCGTCTAGATGGGTTAGGTTAGGTTATATTACGATATAGACGTATATAATGTGCCCACCGAGAAGTAGGGGCCGACCCGCCAGGAATGTTGGAAAATACTACATCCGAGATGTTAGGTTCCCTCAGGTTAGGATATATAAAGTTACAGACGTATATGAGGTCCCCACGGAAAAGTACGGGCCGACACAACCGGGATTTTGTAAAACATTACCAGCGAGGGTCTAGATAGGTTAGGTTAGGTTATATTACGATATAGTCGTATATAAGGTGCCCACCGAGAAGTAGGGGCCGACCCGCCAGGAATGTTGGAAAATACTACATCCGAGATGTTAGGTTCTCTTAGGTTAGGGTATATAACGTTATAGACGTATATAATGTCCCCACCGAGAAGTACGGGCAGACACGACCGGGATTTCGTAAAACATTACCAGCGAGGGTCTAGATGGGTTAGGTTAGGTTATATTACGATATAGACCTATATAATGTGCCCACCGAGATGTAGGGGCCGACCCGCCAGGTATGTTGAAAAATACTACATCCGAGATGTTAGGTTCCCTTAGGTTAGGATATATAACGTTATAGACTTATATAATGTCCTCACCGAGATGTACGGGCCGACACGACCGGGATTTTGTAAAACATTACCAGCGAGGGTCTAGATGGGTTAGGTTAGGTTATATTACGATATGGACGTATATAATGTGCCCACCGAGAAGTAGGGGCCGACCCGCCAGGAATGTTGGAAAATACTACATCCGAGATGTAATGTTGCCTTAGGTTAGGATATATAACGTTATAGACGTATATAATGTCCGCACCGAGACGTACGGGACGACACGACCGGGATTCTGTAAAACATTCCCAGCTAGGGGCTAGATGTGTTAGGTTAGGTTATATTACGTTTTAGACGTATATAATGATCCCACCGAGAAGTAGGGGCCGACCCGCCAGGAATGTTGGAAAATACTACATCCGAGATGTTAGGTTCCTTTAGGTTCGGATATATAACGTTATAGACGTATATAATGTCCTCACCGAGATGTACGGGCCGACACGAACGGCATTTTGTAAAACATTACCAGCGAGCGTCTAGATGGGTTAGGTCAGGTTATATTACGATATAGACGTATATAATGTGCCCACCGAGAAGTAGGGGCCGAGCCGCCAGGAATGTTGGAAAATACTACATCCGAGATGTTAGGTTCCCTCAGGTTAGGATATATAAAGTTATAGACGTATATGAGGTCCCCACGGAAAAGTACGGGCCGACACGACCGGGATTTTGTAAAACATTACCAGCGAGGGTCTAGATGGGTTAGGTTAGGTTATATTACGATATAGACGTATATAATGTGCCGACCTAGAAGTAGGGGCCGACCCGCCAGGAATGTTGGGAAGTACTACATCCGAGATGTTAGGTTCCCTCAGGTTAGGATATATAACGTTATAGACGTATATAATGTCCGCACCGAGACGTACGGGCCGACACGACCGGGATTTTGTAAAACATTACCAGCGAGGGTCTAGATGGCTTAGGTTAGGTTATATTACGATATAGACGTATATAATGTGCCCACCGAGAAGTAGGGGCCCACCCGCCAGAAATGTTGGAAAATTCTACATCCGAGATGTTAAGTTGCCTTAGGTCAGGATATATAACGTTATAGACGTATATAATACCCGCACCGAGACGTACGGGACGACACGAACGGGATTCTGTAAAACATTCCCAGCTAGGGGCTAGATGTGTTACGTTAGGCTATATTACATTATAGACATATATAATGATCCCACCGAGAATTGGCGCCGACCCGCCAGGAATGTTGTGAAATACTACATCCGAGATGTTAGGTTCCCTTAGGTTAGGATATATAACGTTATAGACGTATATAATGTCCTCACCGAGATGTACGGGCCGACACGACCGGGATTTTGTAAAACATTACCAACGAGGGTCTAGATGGGTTAGGTGAGGTTATATTACGATATAGACGTATATAATGTGCCCACCGAGAAGTAGGGGCCGACCCGCCAGGAATGTTGGAAAATACTACATCCGAGATGTTAGGTTCCCTCAGGTTAGGATATATAAAGTTACAGACGTATATGAGGTCCCCACGGAAAAGTACGGGCCGACACGACCGGGATTTTGTAAAACATTACCAGCGAGGGTCTAGATGGGTTAGGTTAGGATATATTACGATATAGACCTATATAATGTGCCCACCGAGATGTAGGGGCCGACCCGCCAGGTATGTTGAAAAATACTACATGCGAGATGTTAGGTTCCCTTAGGTTAGGATATATAACGTTATAGACTTATATAATGTCCTCACCGAGATGTAGGGGCCGACACGACCGGGATTTTGTAAAACATTACCAGCGAGGGTCTAGATGGGTTAGGTTAGGTTATATTACGATATAGACGTATATAATGTGCCCACCGAGAAGTAGGGGCCGACCCGCCAGGAATGTTGGAAACTACTACATCCGAGATGTAATGTTGCCTTAGGTTAGGATATATAACGTTATAGACGTATATAATGTCCTCACCGAGATGTACGGGCCGACACGAACGGCATTTTGTAAAACATTACCAGCGAGCGTCTAGATGGGTTAGGTCAGGTTATATTACGATATAGACGTATATAATGTGCCCACCGAGAAGTAGGGGCCGAGCCGCCAGGAATGTTGGAAAATACTACATCCGAGATGTTAGGTTCCCTCAGGTTAGGATATATAAAGTTATAGACGTATATGAGGTCCCCACGGAAAAGTACGGGCCGACACGACCGCGATTTTGTAAAACATTACCAGCGAGGGTCTATATGGGTTAGGTTAGGTTATATTACGATATAGACGTATATAATGTGCCGACCTAGAAGTAGGGGCCGACCCGCCAGGAATGTTGGAAAATACTACATCCGAGATGTTAGGTTCTCTTAGGTTAGGGTATATAACGTTATAGACGTATATAATGTCCCCACCGAGAAGTACGGGCAGACACAACCGGGATTTCGTAAAACATTACCAGCGAGGGTCTAGATGGGTTAGGTTAGGTTATATTACGATATAGACCTATATAATGTGCCCACCGAGATGTAGGGGCCGACACGACCGGGATTTTGTAAAACATTACCAGCGAGGGTCTAGATGGGTTAGGTTAGGTTATATTACGATATAGACGTATATAATGTGCCCACCGAGAAGTAGGAGCCGACCCGCCAGGAATGTTGGAAAATACTACATCCGAGATGTAATGTTGCCTTAGGTTAGGATATATAACGTTATAGACGTATATAATGTCCGCACCGAGACGTACGGGACGACACGACCGGGATTCTGTAAAACATTCCCAGCTAGGGGCTAGATGTGTTAGGTTAGGTTATATTACGTTTTAGACGTATATAATGATCCCACCGAGAAGTAGGGGCCGACCCGCCAGGAATGTTGGAAAATACTACATCCGAGATGTTAGGTTCCTTTAGGTTCGGATATATAACGTTATAGACGTATATAATGTCCTCACCGAGATGTACGGGCCGACACGAACGGCATTTTGTAAAACATTACCAGCGAGCGTCTAGATGGCTTAGGTTAGGTTATATTACGATATAGACGTATATAATTTGCCCACCGAGAAGTAGGGGCCGACCCGCCAGGAATGTTGGAAAATACTACATCCGAGATGTTAGGTTCCCTCAGGTTAGGATATATAAAGTTATAGACGTATATGAGGTCCCCACGGAAAAGTACGGGCCGACACGACCGGGATTTTGTAAAACATTACCAGCGAGTGTCTAGATGGGTTAGCTTAGGTTATATTACGATATAGACGTATATAATGTGCCCACCGAGAAGTAGGATGCGACCCGCCAGGAATGTTGGAAAATACTACATCCGAGATGTTAGGTTCTCTTAGGTTAGGATATATAACGTTATAGACGTATATAATGTCCCCACCGAGAAGTACGGGCAGACACGACCGGGATTTTGTAAAACATTACCAGCGATGGTCTAGATGGGTTAGGTTAGGTTATATTACGATATAGACGTATATAATGTGCCCACCGAGAAGCAGGGGCCGACCCGCCAGGAATGTTGGAAAATACTACATCCTAGATATTAGGTTCCCTTAGGTTAGGATATATAAATTTATAGACGTATATAATGTCCGCACCGAGACGTACGGGAGGACATGAACGGGATTCTGTGAAACATTACCAGCTAGGGTCTAGGTGGGTTAGGTTAGGTTATATTACGATATAGACGTATATAATGTGCCCACCGAGAAGTAGGGGCCGACCCGCCAGGAATGTTGGAAAATACTACATCCGAGATGTTAGGTTCTCTTAGGTTAGGGTGTATAACGTTATAGACGTATATAATGTCCCCACCGAGATGTACGGGCCGACACGACCGGGATTTTGTAAAACATTACCAGCGAGGGTCTAGATGTGTTACGTTAGGTTATATTACGTTATAAACGTATGTAATGATCCCACCTAGAAGTAGGGGCCGACCCGCCAGGAATGTTGGAAAATACTACATCCGAGATGTTAGGTTCTCTTAGGTTAGGGTATATAACGTTATAGACGTATATAATGTCCCCACCGAGAAGTACGGGCCGACACGACCGGGATTTTGTAAAACATTACCAGCGAGGGTCTAGATGGATTCGGTTAGGTTATTTTACGATACAGACGTATGTAATGTGCCCACCGAGAAGTAGGGGCCGACCCGCCAGGAATGTTGGAAAATACTACATCCGAGATGTTAGGTTCACTTAGGTTAGGATATATAACGTTATAGACGTATATAATGTCCTCACCGAGATGTACGGTCCGACACGACCGGGATTTTGTAAAACATTACCAGCGAGGGTGTAGATGGGTTAGGTCAGGTTATATTACGATATAGACGTATATAATGTGCCCACCGAGAAGTAGGGGCCGAGCCGCCAGGAATGTTGAAAAATACTACATCCGAGATGTTAGGTTCCCTCAGGTTAGGATATATAAAGTTATAGACGTATATGAGGTCCCCACGGAAAAGTACGGGCCGACACGACCGGGATTTTGTAAAACATTACCAGCGAGGGTCCAGATGGGTTAGGTTAGGTTATATTACGATATAGACCTATATAATGTGCCCACCGAGAAGTAGGGGCCGACCCGCCAGGAATGTTGGAAAATACTACATCCGAGATGTTAGGTTCTCTTAGTTTAGGGTATATAACGTTATAGACGTATATAATGTCCCCACCGAGAAGTACGGGCAGACACGACCGGGATTTTGTAAAACATTACCAGCGATGGTCTAGATGGGTTAGGTTAGGTTATATTACGATATAGACGTATATAATGTGCCCACCTAGAAGTAGGGGCCGACCCGCCAGGAATGTTGGAAAATACTACATCCGAGATGTTAGGTTCTCTTAGTTTAGGGTATATAAAGTTATAGACGTATATGAGGTCCCCACGGAAAAGTACGGGCCGACACGACCGGGATTTTGTAAAACATTACCAGCGAGTGTCTAGATGGGTTAGCTTAGGTTATATTACGATATAGACGTATATAATGTGCCCACCGAGAAGTAGGATGCGACCCGCCAGGAATGTTGGAAAATACTACATCCGAGATGTTAGGTTCTCTTAGGTTAGGATATATAACGTTATAGACGTATATAATGTCCCCACCGAGAAGTACGGGCAGACACGACCGGGATTTTGTAAAACATTACCAGCGATGGTCTAGATGGGTTAGGTTAGGTTATATTACGATATAGACGTATATAATGTGCCCACCGAGAAGCAGGGGCCGACCCGCCAGGAATGTTGGAAAATACTACATCCTAGATATTAGGTTCCCTTAGGTTAGGATATATAAATTTATAGACGTATATAATGTCCGCACCGAGACGTACGGGAGGACATGAACGGGATTCTGTGAAACATTACCAGCTAGGGTCTAGGTGGGTTAGGTTAGGTTATATTACGATATAGACGTATATAATGTGCCCACCGAGAAGTAGGGGCCGACCCGCCAGGAATGTTGGAAAATACTACATCCGAGATGTTAGGTTCTCTTAGGTTAGGGTGTATAACGTTATAGACGTATATAATGTCCCCACCGAGATGTACGGGCCGACACAACCGGGATTTTGTAAAACATTCCCAGCTAGGGGCTAGATGTGTTACGTTAGGTTATATTACGTTATAGACGTATGTAATGATCCCACCTAGAAGTAGGGGCCGACCCGCCAGGAATGTTGGAAAATACTACATCCGAGATGTTAGGTTCTCTTAGGTTAGGGTATATAACGTTATAGACGTATATAATGTCCCCACCGAGAAGTACGGGCCGACACGACCGGGATTTTGTAAAACATTACCAGCGAGGGTCTAGATGGATTCGGTTAGGTTATTTTACGATACAGACGTATGTAATGTGCCCACCGAGAAGTAGGGGCCGACCCGCCAGGAATGTTGGAAAATACTACATCCGAGATGTTAGGTTCCCTTAGGTTAGGATATATAAATTTATAGACGTATATAATGTCCGCACCGAGACGTACGGGAAGACATGAACGGGATTCTGTGAAGCATTACCAGCGAGGGTCTAGGTGGGTTAGGTTAGGTTATATTACGTTATAGACGTATATAATGTGCCCACCGAGAAGTAGGAGCCGACCCGCCAGGAATGTTGGAAAATACTACATCCGAGATGTAAAGTTGCCTTAGGTTAGGATATATAACGTTATAGACGTATATAATGTCCGCACCGAGACGTACGGGACGACACGACCGGGATTCTGTAAAACATTCCCAGCTAGGGGCTAGATGTGTTAGGTTAGGTTATATTACGTTATAGACGTATATAATGATCCCACCGAGAAGTAGGGGCCGACCCGCCAGGAATGTTGGAAAATACTACATCCGAGATGTTAGGTTCCTTTAGGTTCGGATATATAACGTTATAGACGTATATAATGTCCTCACCGAGATGTACGGGCCGACACGAACGGCATTTAGTAAAACATTACCAGCGAGGGTCTAGATGGCTTAGGTTAGGTTATATTACGATATAGACGTATATAATTTGCCCACCGAGAAGTAGGGGCCGACCCGCCAGGAATGTTGGAAAATACTACATCCGAGATGTTAGGTTCCCTCAGGTTAGGATATATAAAGTTATAGACGTATATGAGGTCCCCACGGAAAAGTACGGGCCGACACGACCGGGATTTTGTAAAACATTACCAGCGAGTGTCTAGATGGGTTAGCTTAGGTTATATTACGATATAGACGTATATAATGTGCCCACCGAGAAGTAGGATGCGACCCGCCAGGAATGTTGGAAAATACTACATCCGAGATGTTAGGTTCTCTTAGGTTAGGATATATAACGTTATAGACGTATATAATGTCCCCACCGAGAAGTACGGGCAGACACGACCGGGATTTTGTAAAACATTACCAGCGATGGTCTAGATGGGTTAGGTTAGGTTATATTACGATATAGACGTATATAATGTGCCCACCGAGAAGCAGGGGCCGACCCGCCAGGAATGTTGGAAAATACTACATCCTAGATATTAGGTTCCCTTAGGTTAGGATATATAAATTTATAGACGTATATAATGTCCGCACCGAGACGTACGGGAGGACATGAACGGGATTCTGTGAAACATTACCAGCTAGGGTCTAGGTGGGTTAGGTTAGGTTATATTACGATATAGACGTATATAATGTGCCCACCGAGAAGTAGGGGCCGACCCGCCAGGAATGTTGGAAAATACTACATCCGAGATGTTAGGTTCTCTTAGGTTAGGGTGTATAACGTTATAGACGTATATAATGTCCCCACCGAGATGTACGGGCCGACACGACCGGGATTTTGTAAAACATTACCAGCGAGGGTCTAGATGTGTTACGTTAGGTTATATTACGTTATAGACGTATGTAATGATCCCACCTAGAAGTAGGGGCCGACCCGCCAGGAATGTTGGAAAATACTACATCCGAGATGTTAGGTTCCCTTAGGTTAGGATATATAAATTTATAGACGTATATAATGTCCGCACCGAGACGTACAGGAAGACATGAACGGGATTCTGTGAAACATTACCAGCGAGGGTCTAGGTGGGTTAGGTTAGGTTATACTACGATATAGGCGTATATAGTGTGCCTACCGAGAAGTAGGGGCCGACCCGCCAGGAATGTTGGAAAATACTACATCCGAGATGTTAGGTTCACTTAGGTTAGGATATATAACGTTATAGACGTATATAATGTCTCCACCGAGAAGTACGGTCAGACACGACCGGGATTTTGTAAAACATTACCAGCGATGGTCTAGATGGGTTAGGTTAGGTTATATTACGATATAGACGTATATAATGTGCCCACCGAGAACCAGGGGCCGACCCGCCAGGAATGTTGGAAAATACTACATCCGAGATATTAGGTTACCTTAGGTTAGGATATATAAATTTATAGACGTATATAATGTCCGCACCGAGACGTACGGGAAGACATGAACGGGATTCTGTGAAACATTACCAGCGAGGGTCTAGGTGGGTTAGGTTAGGTTATATTACGATATATACGTATATAATGTGCCCACCGAGAAGTAGGGGCCGACCCGCCGGGAATGTTGGAAAATACTACATCCGAGATGTTAGGTTCACTTAGGTTAGGATATATAACGTTATAGACGTATATAATGTCCTCACCGAGATGTACGGTCCGACACGACCGGGATTTTGTAAAACATTACCAGCTAGGGGCTAGATGTGTTACGTTAGGTTATATTACGTTATAGACGTATATAATGATCCCACCGAGAATTGGCGCCGACCCGCCAGGAATGTTGTAAAATACTACATCCGAGATGTTAGGTTCCCTTAGGTTAGGATATATAAATTTATAGACGTATATAATGTCCGCACCGAGACGTACGGGAAGACATGAACGGGATTCTGTGAAACATTACCAGCGAGGGTCTAGGTGGGTTAGGTTAGGTTATATTACGATATAGACGTATATAATGTCCCCACCGAGAAGTAGGGGCCGACCCGCCAGGAATGTTGGAAAATACTACATCCGAGATGTTAGGTTCACTTAGGTTAGGATATATAACGTTATAGACGTATATAATGTCCTCACCGAGATGTACGGTCCGACACGACCGGGATTTTGTAAAACATTACCAGCGAGGGTCTAGATGGGTTAGGTCAGGTTATATTACGATATAGACGTATATAATGTGCCCACCGAGAAGTAGGGGCCGAGCCGCCAGGAATGTTGGAAAATACTACATCCGAGATGTTAGGTTCCCTCAGGTTAGGATATATAAAGTTATAGACGTATATGAGGTCCCCACGGAAAAGTACGGGCCGACACGACCGGGATTTTGTAAAACATTACCAGCGAGGGTCCAGATGGGTTAGGTTAGGTTATATTACGATATAGACGTATATAATGTGCCCACCTAGAAGTAGGGGCCGACCCGCCAGGAATGTTGGAAAATACTACATCCGAGATGTTAGGTTCTCTTAGTTTAGGGTATATAACGTTATAGACGTATATAATGTCCCCACCGAGAAGTACGGGCAGACACGACCGGGATTTTGTAAAACATTACCAGCGATGGTCTAGATGGGTTAGGTTAGGTTATATTACGATATAGACGTATATAATGTGCCCACCTAGAAGTAGGGGCCGACCCGCCAGGAATGTTGGAAAATACTACATCCTAGATATTAGGTTCCCTTAGGTTAGGATATATAAATTTATAGACGTATATAATGTCCGCACCGAGACGTACGGGAGGACATGAACGGGATTCTGTGAAACATTACCAGCTAGGGTCTAGGTGGGTTAGGTTAGGTTATATTACGATATAGACGTATATAATGTGCCCACCGAGAAGTAGGGGCCGACCCGCCAGGAATGTTGGAAAATACTACATCCGAGATGTTAGGTTCTCTTAGGTTAGGGTGTATAACGTTATAGACGTATATAATGTCCCCACCGAGATGTACGGGCCGACACGACCGGGATTTTGTAAAACATTCCCAGCTAGGGGCTAGATGTGTTACGTTAGGTTATATTACGTTATAGACGTATGTAATGATCCCACCTAGAAGTAGGGGCCGACCCGCCAGGAATGTTGGAAAATACTACATCCGAGATGTTAGGTTCCCTTAGGTTAGGATATATAAATTTATAGACGTATATAATGTCCGCACCGAGACGTACGGGAAGACATGAACGGGATTCTGTGAAGCATTACCAGCGAGGGTCTAGGTGGGTTAGGTTAGGTTATATTACGTTATAGACGTATATAATGTTCCCACCGAGAAGTAGGGGCCGACCCGCCAGAAATGTTGGAAAATTCTACATCCGAGATGTTAAGTTGCCTTAGGTTAGGATATATAACGTTATAGACGTATATAATGTCCTCACCGAGATGTACGGGCCGACACGAGCGGGATTTTGTAAAACATTACCAGCGAGGGTCTAGATGGGTTAGGTTAGGTTATATTACGATATAGACGTATATAATGTGCCCACCGAGAAGTAGGAGCCGACCCGCCAGGAATGTTGGAAAATACTACATCCGAGATGTAAAGTTGCCTTAGGTTAGGATATATAACGTTATAGACGTATATAATGTCCGCACCGAGACGTACGGGACGACACGACTGGGATTCTGTAAAACATTCCCAGCTAGGGGCTAGATGTGTTAGGTTAGGTTATATTACGTTATAGACGTATATAATGATCCCACCGAGAAGTAGGGGCCGACCCGCCAGGAATGTTGGAAAATACTACATCCGAGATGTTAGGTTCCCTCAGGTTAGGATATATAAAGTTATAGACGTATATGAGGTCCCCACGGAAAAGTACGGGCCGACACGACCGGGATTTTGTAAAGCATTACCAGCGAGTGTCTAGATGGGTTAGCTTAGGTTATATTACGATATAGACGTATATAATGTGCCCACCGAGAAGTAGGATGCGACCCGCCAGGAATGTTGGAAAATACTACATCCGAGATGTTAGGTTCTCCTAGGTTAGGATATATAACGTTATAGACGTATATAATGTCCCCACCGAGAAGTACGGGCAGACACGACCGGGATTTTGTAAAACATTACCAGCGATGGTCTAGATGGGTTAGGTTAGGTTATATTACGATATAGACGTATATAATGTGCCCACCGAGAAGCAGGGGCCGACCCGCCAGGAATGTTGGAAAATACTACATCCTAGATATTAGGTTCCCTTAGGTTAGGATATATAAATTTATAGACGTATATAATGTCCGCACCGAGACGTACGGGAGGACATGAACGGGATTCTGTGAAACATTACCAGCTAGGGTCTAGGTGGCTTAGGTTAGGTTATATTACGATATAGACGTATATAATGTGCCCACCGAGAAGTAGGGGCCGACCCGCCAGGAATGTTAGAAAATACTACATCCGAGATGTTAGGTTCTCTTAGGTTAGGGTGTATAACGTTATAGACGTATATAATGTCCCCACCGAGATGTACGGGCCGACACGACCGGGATTTTGTAAAACATTACCAGCGAGGGTCTAGATGTGTTACGTTAGGTTATATTACGTTATAGACGTATGTAATGATCCCACCTAGAAGTAGGGGCCGACCCGCCAGGAATATTGGAAAATACTACATCCGAGATGTTAGGTTCTCTTAGGTTAGGGTATATAACGTTATAGACGTATATAATGTCCCCACCGAGAAGTACGGGCCGACACGACCGGGATTTTGTAAAACATTACCAGCGAGGGTCTAGATGGATTCGGTTAGGTTATTTTACGATACAGACGTATGTAATGTGCCCACCGAGAAGTAGGGGCCGACCCGCCAGGAATGTTGGAAAATACTACATCCGAGATGTTAGGTTCCCTTAGGTTAGGATATATAAATTTATAGACGTATATAATGTCCGCACCGAGACGTACGGGAAGACATGAACGGGATTCTGTGAAACATTACCAGCGAGGGTCTAGGTGGGTTAGGTTAGGTTATACTACGATATAGGCGTATATAGTGTGCCTACCGAGAAGTAGGGGCCGACCCGCCAGGAATGTTGGAAAATACTACATCCGAGATGTTAGGTTCACTTAGGTTAGGATATATAACGTTATAGACGTATATAATGTCTCCACCGAGAAGTACGGGCAGACACGACCGGGATTTTGTAAAACATTACCAGCGATGGTCTAGATGGGTTAGGTTAGGTTATATTACGATATAGACGTATATAATGTGCCCACCGAGAAGCAGGGGCCGACCCGCCAGGAATGTTGGAAAATACTACATCCGAGATATTAGGTTACCTTAGGTTAGGATATATAAATTTATAGACGTATATAATGTCCGCACCGAGACGTACGGGAAGACATTAACGGGATTCTGTGAAACATTACCAGCGAGGGTCTAGGTGGGTTAGGTTAGGTTATATTACGATATATACGTATATAATGTGCCCACCGAGAAGTAGGGGCCGACCCGCCGGGAATGTTGGAAAATACTACATCCGAGATGTTAGGTTCACTTAGGTTAGGATATATAACGTTATAGACGTATATAATGTCCTCACCGAGATGTACGGTCCGACACGACTGGGATTTTGTAAAACATTACCAGCTAGGGGCTAGATGTGTTACGTTAGGTTATATTACGTTATAGACGTATATAATGATCCCACCGAGAATTGGCGCCGACCCGCCAGGAATGTTGTAAAATACTACATCCGAGATGTTAGGTTCCCTTAGGTTAGGATATATAAATTTATAGACGTATATAATGTCCGCACCGAGACGTACGGGAAGACATGAACGGGATTCTGTGAAACATTACCAGCGAGGGTCTAGGTGGGTTAGGTTAGGTTATATTACGATATAGACGTATATAATGTCCCCACCGAGAAGTAGGGGCCGACCCGCCAGGAATGTTGGAAAATACTACATCCGAGATGTTAGGTTCACTTAGGTTAGGATATATAACGTTATAGACGTATATAATGTCCTCACCGAGATGTACGGTCCGACACTACCGGGATTTTGTAAAACATTACCAGCGAGGGTCTAGATGGGTTAGGTCAGGTTATATTACGATATAGACGTATATAATGTGCCCACCGAGAAGTAGGGGCCGAGCCGCCAGGAATGTTGGAAAATACTACATCCGAGATGTTAGGTTCCCTCAGGTTAGGATATATAAAGTTATAGACGTATATGAGGTCCCCACGGAAAAGTACGGGCCGACACGACCGGGATTTTGTAAAACATTACCAGCGAGGGTCCAGATGGGTTAGGTTAGGTTATATTACGATATAGACGTATATAATGTGCCCACCTAGAAGTAGGGGCCGACCCGCCAGGAATGTTGGAAAATACTACATCCGAGATGTTAGGTTCTCTTAGTTTAGGGTATATAACGTTATAGACGTATATAATGTCCCCACCGAGAAGTACGGGCAGACACGACCGGGATTTTGCAAAACATTACCAGCGATGGACTAGATGGGTTAGGTTAGGTTATATTACGATATAGACGTATATAATGTGCCCACCTAGAAGTAGGGGCCGACCCGCCAGGAATGTTGGAAAATACTACATCCTAGATATTAGGTTCCATTAGGTTAGGATATATAAATTTATAGACGTATATAATGTCCGCACCGAGACGTACGGGAGGACATGAACGGGATTCTGTGAAACATTACCAGCTAGGGTCTAGGTGGGTTAGGTTAGGTTATATTACGATATAGACGTATATAATGTGCCCACCGAGAAGTAGGGGCCGACCCGCCAGGAATGTTGGAAAATACTACATCCGAGATGTTAGGTTCTCTTAGGTTAGGGTGTATAACGTTATAGACGTATATAATGTCCCCACCGAGATGTACGGGCCGACACAACCGGGATTTTGTAAAACATTCCCAGCTAGGGGCTAGATGTGTTACGTTAGGTTATAATACGTTATAGACGTATGTAATGATCCCACCTAGAAGTAGGGGCCGACCCGCCAGGAATGTTGGAAAATACTACATCCGAGATGTTAGGTTCTCTTAGGTTAGGGTATATAACGTTATAGACGTATATAATGTCCCCACCGAGAAGTACGGGCCGACACGACCGGGATTTTGTAAAACATTACCAGCGAGGGTCTAGATGGATTCGGTTATGTTATTTTACGATACAGACGTATGTAATGTGCCCACCGAGAAGTAGGGGCCGACCCGCCAGGAATGTTGGAAAATACTACATCCGAGATGTTAGGTTCCCTTAGGTTAGGATATATAAATTTATAGACGTATATAATTTCCGCACCGAGACGTACGGGAAGACATGAACGGGATTCTGTGAAGCATTACCAGCGAGGGTCTAGGTGGGTTAGGTTAGGTTATATTACGTTATAGACGTATATAATGTTCCCACCGAGAAGTAGGGGCCGACCCGCCAGAAATGTTGGAAAATTCTACATCCGAGATGTTAAGTTGCCTTAGGTTAGGATATATAACGTTATAGACGTATATAATGTCCTCACCGAGATGTACGGGCCGACACGAGCGGGATTTTGTAAAACATTACCAGCGAGGGTCTAGATGGGTTAGGTTAGGTTATATTACGATATAGACGTATATAATGTGCCCACCGAGAAGTAGGAGCCGACCCGCCAGGAATGTTGGAAAATACTACATCCGAGATGTAAAGTTGCCTTAGGTTAGGATATATAACGTTATAGACGTATATAATGTCCGCACCGAGACGTACGGGACGACACGACCGGGATTCTGTAAAACATTCCCAGCTAGGGGCTAGATGTGTTAGGTTAGGTTATATTACGTTATAGACGTATATAATGATCCCACCGAGAAGTAGGGGCCGACCCGCCAGGAATGTTGGAAAATACTACATCCGAGATGTTAGGTTCCTTTAGGTTCGGATATATAACGTTATAGACGTATATAATGTCCTCACCGAGATGTACGGGCCGACACGAACGGCATTTTGTAAAACATTACCAGCGAGGGTCTAGATGGCTTAGGTTAGGTTATATTACGATATAGACGTATATAATTTGCCCACCGAGAAGTAGGGGCCGACCCGCCAGGAATGTTGGAAAATACTACATCCGAGATGTTAGGTTCCCTCAGGTTAGGATATATAAAGTTATAGACGTATATGAGGTCCACACGGAAAAGTACGGGCCGACACGACCGGGATTTTGTAAAATATTACCAGCGAGTGTCTAGATGGGTTAGGTTAGGTTATATTACGATATAGACGTATATATTGTGCCCATCGAGAAGTAGGATCCGACTCGCCAGGAATGTTGGAAAATACTACATCCGAGATGTTAGGTTCTCTTAGGTTAGGATATATAACGTTATAGACGTATATAATGTCCCCACCGAGAAGTACGGGCAGACACGACCGGGATTTTGTAAAACATTACCAGCGATGGTCTAGATGGGTTAGGTTAGGTTATATTGCGATATAGACGTATATAACGTGCCCACCGAGAAGCAGGGGCCGACCCGCCAGGAATGTTGGAAAATACTACATCCGAGATATTAGGTTCCCTTAGGTTAGGATATATAAATTTATAGACGCATATAATGTCCGCACCGAGACGTACGGGAAGACATGAACGGGATTCTGTGAAACATTACCAGCGAGGGTCTAGGTGGGTTAGGTTAGGTTATATTACGATGTAGACGTATATAATGTGCCCACCGAGAAGTAGGGGCCGACCCGCCAGGAATGTTGGAAAATACTACATCCGAGATGTTAGGTTCACTTAGGTTAGGATATATAACGTTATAGACGTATATAATGTCCTCACCGAAATGTACGGGCCGACACGACAGGGATTTTGTAAAACATTACCAGCGAGGGTCTAGGTGGGTTAGGTTAGGTTATATTACGATATAGACGTATATAATGTGCCCACGGAGAAGTAGGGGCCGACCCGCCAGGAATGTTGGAAAATACTACATCCGAGATATTAGGTTCCCTTAGGTTAGGACATATAAATTTATAGACGTATATAATGTCCGCACCGAGACGTACGGGAAGACATGAACGGGATTCTGTGAAACATTACCAGCGAGGGTCTAGGTGGGTTAGGTTAGGTTATACTACGATATAGGCGTATATAGTGTGCCTACCGAGAAGTAGGGGCCGACCCGCCAGGAATGTTGGAAAATACTACATCCGAGATGTTAGGTTCACTTAGGTTAGGATATATAACGTTATAGACGTATATAATGTCTCCACCGAGAAGTACGGGCAGACACGACCGGGATTTTGTAAAACATTACCAGCGATGGTCTAGATGGGTTAGGTTAGGTTATATTACGATATAGACGTATATAATGTGCCCACCGAGAAGCAGGGGCCGACCCGCCAGGAATGTTGGAAAATACTACATCCGAGATATTAGGTTACCTTAGGTTAGGATATATAAATTTATAGACGTATATAATGTCCGCACCGAGACGTACGGGAAGACATGAACGGGATTCTGTGAAACATTACCAGCGAGGGTCTAGGTGGGTTAGGTTCGGTTATATTACGATATATACGTATATAATGTGCCCACCGAGAAGTAGGGGCCCGCCCGCCGGGAATGTTGGAAAATACTACATCCGAGATGTTAGGTTCCCTTAGGTTAGGATATATAACGTTATAGACGTATATAATGTCCTCACCGAGATGTACGGGCCGACACGACGGTGATTTTGTAAAACATTACCAGCGAGGGTCTAGATGGGTTAGGTTAGGTTATATTACGATATAGACGTATATAATGTGCCCACCGAGAAGTAGGGGCCGACCCGCCAGGAATGTTGGAAAATACTACATCCGAGATGTTAGGTTCACTTAGGTTAGGATATATAACGTTATAGACGTATATAATGTCCTCACCGAGATGTACGGTCCGACACGACCGGGATTTTGTAAAACATTACCAGCTAGGGGCTAGATGTGTTACGTTAGGTTATATTACGTTATAGACGTATATAATGATCCCACCGAGAATTGGCGCCGACCCGCCAGGAATGTTGTAAAATACTACATCCGAGATGTTAGGTTCCCTTAGGTTAGGATATATAAATTTATAGACGTATATAATGTCCGCACCGAGACGTACGGGAAGACATGAACGGGATTCTGTGAAACATTACCAGCGAGGGTCTAGGTGGGTTAGGTTAGGTTATATTACGATATAGACGTATATAATGTCCCCACCGAGAAGTAGGGGCCGACCCGCCAGGAATGTTGGAAAATACTACATCCGAGATGTTAGGTTCTCTTAGGTTAGGGTATATAACGTTATAGACGTATATAATGTCCCCACCTAGAAGTACGGGCCGACACGACCGGGATTTTGTAAAACATTACCAGCGAGGGTCTAGATGGGTTCGGTTAGGTTATATTACGATATAGACGTATGTAATGTGCCCACCGAGAAGTAGGGGCCGACCCGCCAGAAATGTTGGAAAATACTACATCCGAGATGTTAGGTTCCCTTAGGTTAGGTTATATAAATTTATAGACGTATATAATGTCCGCACCGAGACGTACGGGAAGACATGAACGGGATTCTGTGAAGCATTACCAGCGAGGGTCTAGGTGGGTTAGGTTAGGTTATATTACGTTATAGACGTATATAATGTTCCCACCGAGAAGTAGGGCCGACCCGCCAGAAATGTTGGAAAATTCTACATCCGAGATGTTAAGTTGCCTTAGGTTAGGATATATAACGTTATAGACGTATATAATGTCCTCACCGAGATGTACGGGCCGACGCAACCGGGATTTTGTAAAACATTCCCAGCTAGGGGCTAGATGTGTTACGTTAGGTTATATTTCGTTATAGACGTATATAATGATCCCACCTAGAAGTAGGGGCCGACCCGCCAGGAATGTTGGAAAATACTACATCCGAGATGTTAGGTTCTCTTAGGTTAGGGTATATAACGTTATAGACGTATATAACGTCCCCACCGAGAAGTACGGGCCGACACGACCGGGATTTTGTAAAACATTACCAGCTAGGGGCTAGATGTGTTAGGTTAGGTTATATTACGTTATAGACGTATATAATGTGCCCACCGAGAAGTAGGGGCCGAGCCGCCAGGAATGTTGGAAAATACTACATCCGAGATGTTAGGTTCCCTCAGGTTAGGATATATAAAGTTATAGACGTATATGAGGTCCCCACGGAAAAGTACGGGCCGACACGACCGGGATTTTGTAAAACATTACCAGCGAGGGTCCAGATGGGTTAGGTTAGGTTATATTACGATATAGACGTATATAATGTGCCCACCTAGAAGTAGGGGCCGACCCGCCAGGAATGTTGGAAAATACTACATCCGAGATGTTAGGTTCTCTTAGTTTAGGGTATATAACGTTATAGACGTATATAATGTCCCCACCGAGAAGTACGGGCAGACACGACCGCGATTTTGTAAAACATTACCAGCGAGGGTCTAGATGGGTTAGGTTAGGTTATATTACGAGATAGACCTATATAATGTGCCCACCGAGAAGTAGGGGCCGACCCGCCAGGAATGTTGGAAAATACTACATCCGAGATGTTAGGTTCACTTAGGTTAGGATATATAACGTTATAGACGTATATAATGTCCGCACCGAGACGTACGGGACGACACGAACGGGATTCTGTAAAACATTCCCAGCTAGGAGCTAGATGTGTTACGTTAGGTTATATTACGTTATAGACGTATATAATGATCCCACCGAGAATTGGCGCCGACCCGCCAGGAATGTTGTGAAATACTACATCCGAGATGTTAGGTTCCCTTAGGTTAGGATATATAAATTTATAGACGTATATAATTTCCGCAACGAAACGTACGGGAAGACACGAATGGGATTCTGTGAAACATTACCAGCGAGGGTCTAGGTGGGTTAGGTTAGGTTATATTACGATATATACGTATATAATGTGCCCACCGAGAAGTAGGGGCCGACCCGCCAGGAATGTTGGAAAATACTACATCCGAGATGTTAGGTTCCCATAGGTTAGGATATATAAATTTATAGACGTATATAATGTCCGCACCGAGACGTACGGGAAGACATGAACGGGATTCTGTGAAACATTACCAGCGAGGGTCTAGGTGGGTTAGGTTAGGTTATATTACGATATAGACGTATATAATGTCCCCACCGAGAAGTAGGGGCCGACCCGCCAGGAATGTTGGAAAATACTACATCCGAGATGTTAGGTTCTCTTAGGTTAGGGTATATAACGTTATAGACGTATATAATGTCCCCACCTAGAAGTACGGGCCGACACGACCGGGATTTTGTAAAACATTACCAGCGAGGGTCTAGATGGGTTCGGTTAGGTTATATTACGATATAGACGTATGTAATGTGCCCACCGAGAAGTAGGGGCCGACCTGCCATTAATGTTGGAAAATACTACATCCGAGATGTTAGGTTCCCTTAGGTTAGGATATATAACGTTATAGACTTATATAATGTCCTCACCGAGATGTACGGGCCGACACGACCGGGATTTTGTAAAACATTACCAGCGAGGGTCTAGATGGGTTAGGTTAGGTTATATTACGATATAGACGTATATAATGTGCCCACCGAGAAGTAGGGGCCGACCCGCCAGGAATGTTGGAAAATACTACATCCGAGATGTTAGGTTCCCTTAGGTTAGGATATATAACGTTATAGACGTATATAATGTCCTCGCCGAGATGTACGGGCCGACACAACCGGGATTTTGTAAAACATTCCCAGCTAGGGGCTAGATGTGTTACGTTAGGTTATATTACGTTATAGACGTATGTAATGATCCCACCTAGAAGTAGGGGCCGACCCGCCAGGAATGTTGGAAAATACTACATCCGAGATGTTAGGTTCTCTTAGGTTAGGGTATATAACGTTATAGACGTATATAATGTTCCCACCGAGAAGTACGGGCCGACACGACCGGGATTTTGTAAAACATTACCAGCGAGGGTCTAGATGGATTCGGTTAGGTTATTTTACGATATAGACGTATGTAATGTGCCCACTGAGAAGTAGGGGCCGACCCGCCAGAAATGTTGGAAAATACTACATCCGAGATGTTAGGTTCCCTTAGGTTAGGTTATATAAATTTATAGACGTATATAATGTCCGCACCGAGACGTACGGGAAGACATGAACGGGATTCTGTGAAGCATTACCAGCGAGGGTCTAGGTGGGTTAGGTTAGGTTATATTACGTTATAGACGTATATAATGTTCCCACCGAGAAGTAGGGCCGACCCGCCAGAAATGTTGGAAAATTCTACATCCGAGATGTTCAGTTGCCTTAGGTTAGGATATATAACGTTATAGACGTATATAATGTCCGCACCGAGACGTACGGGACGACACGAACGGGATTCTGTAAAACATTCCCAGCTAGGGGCTAGATGTGTTACGTTAGGTTATATTACGTTATAGACGTATATAATGATCCCACCGAGAAGTGGCGCCGACCCGCCAGGAATGTTGTGAAATACTATATCCGAGATATGAGGTTCCCTTAGGTTAGGATATATAACGTTATTGACGTATATAATGTCCTCACCGAGATGTACGGTCCGACACGACCGGGATTTTGTAAAACATTACCAGCGAGGGTCTAGATGGGTTAGGTCAGGTTATATTACGATATAGACGTATATAATGTGCCCACCGAGAAGTAGGGGCCGAGCCGCCAGGAATGTTGGAAAATACTACATCCGAGATATTAGGTTCCCTTAGGTTAGGATATATAAATTTATAGACGTATATAATGTCCGCACCGAGACGTACGGGAAGACATGAACGGGATTCTGTGAAACATTACCAGCGAGTGTCTAGGTGGGTTAGGTTAGGTTATATTACGATATAGACGTATATAATGTGCCCACCGAGAAGTAGGGGCCGACCCGCCAGGAATGTTGGAAAATACTACATCCGAGATGTTAGGTTCACTTAGGTTAGGATATATAACGTTATAGACGTATATAATGTCCTCACCGAAATGTACGGGCCGAAACGACAGGGATTTTGTAAAACATTACCAGCGAGGGTCTAGATGGGTTAGGTTAGGTTATATTACGATATAGACGTATATAATGTTCCCACGCAGAAGTAGGGGCCGACCCGCCAGGAATGTTGGAAAATACTACATCCGAGATATTAGGTTCCCTTAGGTTAGGATATATAAATTTATAGACGTATATAATTTCCGCACCGAGACGTGCGGGAAGACATGAACGGGATTCTGTGAAACATTACCAGCGAGGGTCTAGGTGGGTTAGGTTAGGTTATATTACGATATAGACGTATATAATGTGCCTACCGAGAAGTAGGGGCCGACCCGCCAGGAATGTTGGAAAATACTACATCCTAGATGTTAGGTTCACTTAGGTTAGGATATATAACGTTATAGACGTATATAATGGCCTCACCGAGATGTACGGTCCGACACGACCGGGATTTTGTAAAACATTACCAGCGAGGGTCTAGATGGGTTAGGTCAGGTTATATTACGATATAGACGTATATAATGTGCCCACCGAGAAGTAGGGGCCGACCCGCCAGGATTGTTGGAAAATACTACATCCGAGATGTTAGGTTCCCTCAGGTTAGGATATATAACGTTACAGACGTATATAATGTCCGCACCGAGACGTACGGGACGACACGAACGGGATTCTGTAAAACATTCCCAGCTAGGGGCTAGATGTGTTACGTTAGGTTATATTACGTTATAGACGTATATAATGATCCCACCTGGAAGTAGGGGCCGACCCGCCAGGAATGTTGGAAAATACTACATCCGAGATGTTAGGTTCCCTCAGGTTAGGATATATAAAGTTATAGACGTATATGAGGTCCCCACGGAAAAGTACGGGCCGACACGACCGGGATTTTGTAAAACATTACCAGCGAGGGTCTAGATGGGTTAGGTTAGGTTATATTACGATATAGACGTATATAATGTGCCCACCGAGAAGTAGGGGCCGACTCGCCAGGAATGTTGGAAAATACTACATCCGAGATGTTAGGTTCACTTAGGTTAGGATACATAACGTTATAGACGTATATAATGTCCTCACCGAGATGTACGGCCCGACACGACCGGGATTTTGTAAAACATTACCAGCGAGGGTCTAGATGGGTTAGGTTAGGTTATATTACGCGATATAGACGTATATAATGTGCCCACCGAGATGTAGGGGCCGACCCGCCAGGAATGTTGGAAAATACTACATCCGAGATGTTAGGTTCACTTAGGTTAGGATATATAACGTTATAGACGTATATAATGTCCTCACCGAGATGTATGGTCCGACACGACCGGGATTTTGTAAAACATTACCAGCGAGGGTCTAGATGGGTTAGGTCAGGTTATATTACGATATAGACGTATATAATGTGCCCACCGAGACGTAGGGGCCGACCCGCCAGGAATGTTGGAAAATACTACATCCGAGATGTTAGGTTCCCTCAGGTTAGGATATATAAAGTTACAGACGTATATGAGGTCCCCACGGAAAAGTACGGGCCGACACGACCGGGATTTTGTAAAACATTACCAGCGAGGGTCTAGATAGGTTAGGTTAGGTTATATTACGATATAGACGTATATAACGTGCCCACCGAGAAGTAGGGGCCGACCCGCCAGGAATGTTGGAAAATACTACATCCGAGATGTTAGGTTCTCTTAGGTTAGGGTATATAACGTTATAGACGTATATAATGTCCCCACCGAGAAGTACGGGCAGACACGACCGGGATTTTGTAAAACATTACCAGCGAGGGTCTAGATGGGTTAGGTTAGGTTGTATTACGATATAGACCTATATAATGTGCCCACCGAGAAGTAGGGGCCGACCCGCCAGGTATGTTGAAAAATACTACATCCGAGATGTTAGGTTCCCTTAGGTTAGGATATATAACGTTATAGACGTATATAATGTCCGCACCGAGACGTACGGGAAGGCATGAACGGGATTCTGTGAAACATTACCAGCGAGGGTCTAGGTGGGTTAGGTTAGGTTATATTACGATATAGACGTATATAATGTGCCCACCGAGAAGTAGGGGCCGACCCGCCAGGAATGTTGGAAAATACTACATCCGAGATGTTAGGTTCACTTAGGTTAGGATATATAACGTTATAGACGTATATAATGTCCGCACCGAGACGTACGGGACGACACGAACGGGATTCTGTAAAACATTCCCAGCTAGGGGCTAGATGTGTTACGTTAGGTTATATTACGTTATAGACGTATATAATGATCCCACCGAGAATTGGCGCCGACCCGCCAGGAATGTTGTGAAATACTACATTCGAGATGTTAGGTTCCCTTAGGTTAGGATATATAAATTTATAGACGTATATAATGTCCGCACCGAGACGTACGGGAAGACATGAATGGGATTCTGTGAAACATTACCAGCGAGGGTCTAGGTGGGTTAGGTTAGGTTATATTACGATATAGACGTATATAATGTGCCCACCGAGAAGTAGGGGCCGACCCGACAGGAATGTTGGAAAATACTACATCCGAGATGTTAGGTTCCCTTAGGTTAGGATATATAACGTTATAGACGTATATAATGTCCTCACCGAGATGTACGGGCCGACACGACCGGGATTTTGTAAAACATTACCAGCGAGGGTCTAGATGGGTTAGGTTAGGTTATATTACGATATAGACGTATATAATGTGCCCACCGAGAAGTAGGGGCCGACCCGCCAGGAATGTTGGAAAATACTACATCCGAGAAGTTAGGTTCCCTTAGGTTAAGATATATAACGTTATAGACGTATATAATGTCCTCACCGAGATCTACGGGCCGACACGACCGGGATTTTGTAAAACATTACCAGCGAGGGTCTAGATGGGTTAGGTTAGGTTATATTACGATATAGACGTATATAATGTGCCCACCGAGAACTAGGGGCCGACCCGCCAGGAATGTTGGAAAATACTACATCCGAGATGTTAGGTTCACTTAGGTTAGGATATATAACGTTATAGACATATATAATGTCCTCATCGAGACGTACGGGAAGACATGAACGGGATTCTGTGAAACATTACCAGCGAGGGTCTAGGTGGGTTAGGTTAGGTTATATTACGATATAGACGTATATAATGTGCCGACCTAGAAGTAGGGGCCGACCCGCCAGGAATGTTGGAAAATACTACATCCGAGATGTTAGGTTCACTTAGGTTAGGATATATAACGTTATAGACGTATATAATGTCCTCACCGAGATCTACGGGCCGACACGACCGGGATTTTGTAAAACATTACCAGCGAGGGTCTAGATGGGTTAGGTTAGGTTATATTACGATATAGACGTATATAATGTGCCCACCGAGAAGTAGGGGCCGACCCGCCAGGAATGTTGGAAAATACTACATCCGAGATGTTAGGTTCACTTAGGTTAGGATATATAACGTTATAGACGTATATAATGTCCTCACCGAGATGTACGGTCCGACACGACCGGGATTTTGTAAAACATTACCAGCGAGGGTCTAGATGGGTTAGGTTAGGTTATATTACGATATAGACCTATATAATGTGCCCACCGAGAAGTAGGGGCCGACCCGCCAGGTATGTTGAAAAATACTACATCCGAGATGTTAGGTTCCCTTAGGTTAGGATATATAAATTTATAGACGTATATAATGTCCGCACCGAGACGTCCGGGAAGACATGAACGGGATTCTGTGAAACATTACCGGCGAGGGTCTAGGTGGGTTAGGTTAGGTTATATTACGTTATAGACGTATATAATGTTCCCACCGAGAAGTAGGGGCCGACCCGCCAGAAATGTTGGAAAATTCTACATCCGAGATATTAGGTTGCCTTAGGTTAGGATATATAACGTTATAGACGTATATAATGTCCTCACCGAGATGTACGGGCCGACACGACCGGGATTTTGTAAAACATTACCAGCGAGGGTCTAGATGGGTTAGGTTAGGTTATATTACGATATAGACGTATATAATGTCCCCACCGAGAAGTAGGGGCCGACCCGCCAGGAATGTTGGAAAATACTACATCCGAGATGTTAGGTTCTCTTAGGTTAGGGTATATAACGTTATAGACGTATATAATGTCCCCACCGAGAAGTACGGGCCGACACGACCGGGATTTTGTAAAACATTACCAGCGAGGGTCTAGATGGGTTCGGTTAGGTTATATTACGATATAGACGTATGTAATGTGCCCACCGAGAAGTATGGGCCGACCCGCCAGGAATGTTGGAAAATACTACATCCGAGATGTTAGGTTCCCTTAGGTTAGGATATATAACGTTATAGACTTATATAATGTCCTCACCGAGATGTACGGGCCGACACGACCGGGATTTTGTAAAACATTACCAGCGAGGGTCTAGATGGGTTAGGTTAGGTTATATTACGATATAGACGTATATAATGTGCCCACCGAGAAGTAGGGGCCGACCCGCCAGGAATGTTGGAAACTACTACATCCGAGATGTTAGGTTCCCTTAGGTTAGGATATATAACGTTATAGACGTATATAATGTCCTCACCGAGATGTACGGGCCGACACAACCGGGATTTTGTAAAACAATCCCAGCTAGGGGCTAGATGTGTTACGTTAGGTTATATTACGTTATAGACGTATATAATGATCCCACCTGGAAATAGGGGCCGACCCGCCAGGAATGTTGGAAAATACTACATCCGAGATGTTAGGTTCCCTCAGGTTAGGATATATAAAGTTATAGACGTATATGAGGTCCCCACGGAAAAGTACGGGCCGACACGACCGGGATTTTGTAAAACATTACCAGCGAGGGTCTAGATGGTTTAGGTTAGGTTATATTACGATATAGACGTATATAACGTGCCCACCGAGAAGTAGGATCCGACCCCCCAGGAATGTTGGAAAATACTACATCCGAGATGTTAGGATCTCTTAGGTTAGGATATATAACGTTATAGACGTATATAATGTCCCCACCGCGAAGTACGGACAGACACGACCGGGATTTTGTAAAACATTACCAGCGATGGTCTAGATGGGTTAGGTTAGGTTATATTACGATATAGACGTATATAATGTGCCCACCGAGAAGCAGGGGCCGACCCGCCAGGAATGTTGGAAAATACTACATCCGAGATATTAGGTTCCCTTAGGTTAGGATATATAAATTTATAGACGTATATAATGTCCGCACCGAGACGTACGGGAAGACATGAACGGGATTCTGTGAAACATTACCAGCGAGGGTCTAGGTGGGTTAGGTTAGGTTATATTACGATATAGACGTATATAATGTGCCCACCGAGAAGTAGGGGCCGACCCGCCAGGAATGTTGGAAAATACTACATCCGAGATGTTAGGTTCACTTAGGTTAGGATATATAACGTTATAGACGTATATAATGTCCTCACCGAGATGTACGGGCCGACACGACCGGGATTTTGTAAAACATTACCAGCGAGGGTCTAGATGGGTTAGGTTAGGTTATATTACGATATAGACGTATATAATGTGCCCACCGAGAAGTAGGGGCCGACCCGCCAGGAATGTTGGAAACTACTACATCCGAGATGTTAGGTTCACTTAGGTTAGGATATATAACGTTATAGACGTATATAATGTCCTCACCGAGATGTACGGGCCGACACGACCTGGACTTTGTAAAACATTACCAGCGAGGGTCTAGATGGGTTAGGTTAGGTTATATAACGATATAGACGTATATAATGTGCCCACCGAGAAGTAGGGGCCGACCCGCCAGGAATGTTGGAAAATACTACATCCGAGATGTTAGGTTCCGTTAGGTTAGGATATATAACGTTATAGACGTATATAATGTCCTCACCGAGATCTACGGGCCGACACGACCGGGATTTTGTAAAGCATTACCAGCGAGGGTCTAGACGGGTTAGGTTAGGTTATATTACGATATAGACGTATATAATGTGCCCACCGAGAAGTAGGGGCCGACCCGCCAGAAATGTTGGAAAATACTACCTCCGAGATGTTAGGTTCACTTAGGTTAGGATATATAACGTTATAGACGTATATAATGTCCTCACCGAGATGTACGGGCCGACACAACCGGGATTTTGTAAAACAATCCCAGCTAGGGGCTAGATGTGTTACGTTAGGTTATATTACGTTATAGACGTATATAATGATCCCACCTGGAAATAGGGGCCGACCCGCCAGGAATGTTGGAAAATACTACATCCGAGATGTTAGGTTCCCTTAGGTTAGGATATATAACGTTATAGACTTATATAATGTCCTCACCGAGATGTACGGGCCGACACGACCGGGATTTTGTAAAACATTACCAGCGAGGGTCTAGATGGGTTAGGTTAGGTTATATTACGATATAGACGTATATAATGTGCCCACCGAGAAGTAGGGGCCGACCCGCCAGGAATGTTGGAAACTACTACATCCGAGATGTTAGGTTCCCTTAGGTTAGGATATATAACGTTATAGACGTATATAATGTCGTCACCGAGATGTACGGGCCGACACAACCGGGATTTTGTAAAACAATCCCAGCTAGGGGCTAGATGTGTTACGTTAGGTTATATTACGTTATAGACGTATATAATGATCCCACCTGGAAATAGGGGCCGACCCGCCAGGAATGTTGGAAAATACTACATCCGAGATGTTAGGTTCCCTCAGGTTAGGATATATAAAGTTATAGACGTATATGAGGTCCCCACGGAAAAGTACGGGCCGACACGACCGGGATTTTGTAAAACATTACCAGCGAGGGTCTAGATGGGTTAGGTTAGGTTATATTACGATATAGACGTATATAATGTGCCCACCGGGAAGTAGGATCCGACCCGCCAGGAATGTTGGAAAATACTACATCCGAGATGTTAAGCTGTCTTAGGTTAGGATATATAAATTTATAGACGTATATAATGTCCGCACCGAGACGTACGGGAAGACATGAACGGGATTATGTGAAACATTACCAGCGAGGGTCTAGGTGGGTTAGGTTAGGTTATATTACGTTATAGACGTATATAATGTTCCCACCGAGAAGTAGGGGCCGACCCGCCAGAAATGTTGGAAAATTCTACATCCGAGATGTTAAGTTGCCTTAGGTTAGGATATATAACGTTATAGACGTATATAATGTCCGCACCGAGACGTACGGGAAGACATGAACGGGATTCTGTGAAACATTACCAGCGAGGGTCTAGGTGGGTTAGGTTAGGTTATATTACGATATAGACGTATATAATGTGCCCACCGAGAAGTAGGGGCCGACCCGCCAGGAATGTTGGAAAATACTACATCCGAGATGTTAGGTTCACTTAGGTTAGGATATATAACGTAATAGACGTATATAATGTCCTCACCGAGATGTACGGTCCGACACGACCGGCATTTTGTAAAACATTACCAGCGACGGTCTAGATGGGTTAGGTCAGGTTATATTACGATATAGACGTATATAATGTGCCCACCGAGAAGTAGGGGCCGACCCGCCAGGAATGTTGGAAAATACTACATCCGAGATGTTAGGTTCCCTCAGGTTAGGATATATAAAGTTATAGACGTATATGAGGTCCCCACGGAAAAGTACGGGCCGACACGACCGGGATTTTGTAAAACATTACCAGCGAGGGTCTAGATAGGTTAGGTTAGGTTATATTACGATATAGACGTATATAATGTGCCCACCTAGAAGTAGGGGCCGACCCATCAGGAATATTGGAAAATACTACATCCGAGATGTTAGGTTCTCTTAGGTTAGGGTATATAACGTTATAGACGTATGTAATGTCCTCACCGAGATGTACGGGCCGACACGACCGGGATTTTGTAAAACATTACCAGCGAGGGCCTAGATGGGTTAGGTTAGGTTATATTACGATATAGACGTATATAATGTGCCCACCGAGAAGTAGGGGCCGACCCGCCAGGAATGTTGGAAAATACTACATCCGAGATGTTAGGTTCCCTCAGGTTAGGATATATAACGTTATAGACGTATATGAGGTCCCCACGGAAAAGTACGGGCCGACACGACCGGGATTTTGTAAAACATTACCAGCGAGGGTCTAGATGGGTTAGGTTAGGTTATATTACGATATAGACGTATATAATGTGCCGACCTAGAAGTAGGGGCCGACCCGCCAGGAATGTTGGAAAATACTACATCCGAGATGTTAGGTTCACTTAGGTTAGGATATATAACGTTATAGACGTATATAATGTCCTCACCGAGATCTACGGGCCGACACGACCGGGATTTTGTAAAACATTACCAGCGAGGGTCTAGATGGGTTAGGTTAGGTTATATTACGATATAGACGTATATAATGTGCCCACCGAGAAGTAGGGGCCGACCCGCCAGGAATGTTGGAAAATACTACATCCGAGATGTTAGGTTCACTTAGGTTAGGATATATAACGTTATAGACGTATATAATGTCCTCACCGAGATGTACGGTCCGACACGACCGGGATTTTGTAAAACATTACCAGCGAGGGTCTAGATGGGTTAGGTTAGGTTATATTACGATATAGACCTATATAATGTGCCCACCGAGAAGTAGGGGCCGACCCGCCAGGTATGTTGAAAAATACTACATCCGAGATGTTAGGTTCCCTTAGGTTAGGATATATAAATTTATAGACGTATATAATGTCCGCACCGAGACGTCCGGGAAGACATGAACGGGATTCTGTGAAACATTACCGGCGAGGGTCTAGGTGGGTTAGGTTAGGTTATATTACGTTATAGACGTATATAATGTTCCCACCGAGAAGTAGGGGCCGACCCGCCAGAAATGTTGGAAAATTCTACATCCGAGATATTAGGTTGCCTTAGGTTAGGATATATAACGTTATAGACGTATATAATGTCCTCACCGAGATGTACGGGCCGACACGACCGGGATTTTGTAAAACATTACCAGCGAGGGTCTAGATGGGTTAGGTTAGGTTATATTACGATATAGACGTATATAATGTCCCCACCGAGAAGTAGGGGCCGACCCGCCAGGAATGTTGGAAAATACTACATCCGAGATGTTAGGTTCTCTTAGGTTAGGGTATATAACGTTATAGACGTATATAATGTCCCCACCGAGAAGTACGGGCCGACACGACCGGGATTTTGTAAAACATTACCAGCGAGGGTCTAGATGGGTTCGGTTAGGTTATATTACGATATAGACGTATGTAATGTTCCCACCGAGAAGTATGGGCCGACCCGCCAGGAATGTTGGAAAATACTACATCCGAGATGTTAGGTTCCCTTAGGTTAGGATATATAACGTTATAGACTTATATAATGTCCTCACCGAGATGTACGGGCCGACACGACCGGGATTTTGTAAAACATTACCAGCGAGGGTCTAGATGGGTTAGGTTAGGTTATATTACGATATAGACGTATATAATGTGCCCACCGAGAAGTAGGGGCCGACCCGCCAGGAATGTTGGAAACTACTACATCCGAGATGTTAGGTTCCCTTAGGTTAGGATATATAACGTTATAGACGTATATAATGTCCTCACCGAGATGTACGGGCCGACACAACCGGGATTTTGTAAAACAATCCCAGCTAGGGGCTAGATGTGTTACGTTAGGTTATATTACGTTATAGACGTATATAATGATCCCACCTGGAAATAGGGGCCGACCCGCCAGGAATGTTGGAAAATACTACATCCGAGATGTTAGGTTCCCTCAGGTTAGGATATATAAAGTTATAGACGTATATGAGGTCCCCACGGAAAAGTACGGGCCGACACGACCGGGATTTTGTAAAACATTACCAGCGAGGGTCTAGATGGTTTAGGTTAGGTTATATTACGATATAGACGTATATAATGTGCCCACCGAGAAGTAGGATCCGACCCCCCAGGAATGTTGGAAAATACTACATCCGAGATGTTAGGATCTCTTAGGTTAGGATATATAACGTTATAGACGTATATAATGTCCCCACCGCGAAGTACGGACAGACACGACCGGGATTTTGTAAAACATTACCAGCGATGGTCTAGATGGGTTAGGTTAGGTTATATTACGATATAGACGTATATAATGTGCCCACCGAGAAGTAGGGGCCGACCCGCCAGGAATGTTGGAAACTACTACATCCGAGATGTTAGGTTCACTTAGGTTAGGATATATAACGTTATAGACGTATATAATGTCCTCACCGAGATGTACGGGCCGACACGACCTGGACTTTGTAAAACATTACCAGCGAGGGTCTAGATGGGTTAGGTTAGGTTATATAACGATATAGACGTATATAATGTGCCCACCGAGAAGTAGGGGCCGACCCGCCAGGAATGTTGGAAAATACTACATCCGAGATGTTAGGTTCCGTTAGGTTAGGATATATAACGTTATAGACGTATATAATGTCCTCACCGAGATCTACGGGCCGACACGACCGGGATTTTGTAAAGCATTACCAGCGAGGGTCTAGACGGGTTAGGTTAGGTTATATTACGATATAGACGTATATAATGTGCCCACCGAGAAGTAGGGGCCGACCCGCCAGAAATGTTGGAAAATACTACCTCCGAGATGTTAGGTTCACTTAGGTTAGGATATATAACGTTATAGACGTATATAATGTCCTCACCGAGATGTACGGGCCGACACAACCGGGATTTTGTAAAACAATCCCAGCTAGGGGCTAGATGTGTTACGTTAGGTTATATTACGTTATAGACGTATATAATGATCCCACCTGGAAATAGGGGCCGACCCGCCAGGAATGTTGGAAAATACTACATCCGAGATGTTAGGTTCCCTTAGGTTAGGATATATAACGTTATAGACTTATATAATGTCCTCACCGAGATGTACGGGCCGACACGACCGGGATTTTGTAAAACATTACCAGCGAGGGTCTAGATGGGTTAGGTTAGGTTATATTACGATATAGACGTATATAATGTGCCCACCGAGAAGTAGGGGCCGACCCGCCAGGAATGTTGGAAACTACTACATCCGAGATGTTAGGTTCCCTTAGGTTAGGATATATAACGTTATAGACGTATATAATGTCCTCACCGAGATGTACGGGCCGACACAACCGGGATTTTGTAAAACAATCCCAGCTAGGGGCTAGATGTGTTACGTTAGGTTATATTACGTTATAGACGTATATAATGATCCCACCTGGAAATAGGGGCCGACCCGCCAGGAATGTTGGAAAATACTACATCCGAGATGTTAGGTTCCCTCAGGTTAGGATATATAAAGTTATAGACGTATATGAGGTCCCCACGGAAAAGTACGGGCCGACACGACCGGGATTTTGTAAAACATTACCAGCGAGGGTCTAGATGGTTTAGGTTAGGTTATATTACGATATAGACGTATATAATGTGCCCACCGAGAAGTAGGATCCGACCCCCCAGGAATGTTGGAAAATACTACATCCGAGATGTTAGGATCTCTTAGGTTAGGATATATAACGTTATAGACGTATATAATGTCCCCACCGCGAAGTACGGACAGACACGACCGGGATTTTGTAAAACATTACCAGCGATGGTCTAGATGGGTTAGGTTAGGTTATATTACGATATAGACGTATATAATGTGCCCACCGAGAAGTAGGGGCCGACCCGCCAGAAATGTTGGAAAATTCTACATCCGAGATGTTAAGTTGCCTTAGGTTAGGATATATAACGTTATAGACGTATATAATGTCCGCACCGAGACGTACGGGAAGACATGAACGGGATTCTGTGAAACATTACCAGCGAGGGTCTAGGTGGGTTAGGTTAGGTTATATTACGATATAGACATATATAATGTGCCCACCGAGAAGTAGGGGCCGACCCGCCAGGAATGTTGGAAAATACTACATCCGAGATGTTAGGTTCACTTAGGTTAGGATATATAACGTAATAGACGTATATAATGTCCTCACCGAGATGTACGGTCCGACACGACCGGCATTTTGTAAAACATTACCAGCGACGGTCTAGATGGGTTAGGTCAGGTTATATTACGATATAGACGTATATAATGTGCCCACCGAGAAGTAGGGGCCGACCCGCCAGGAATGTTGGAAAATACTACATCCGAGATGTTAGGTTCCCTCAGGTTAGGATATATAAAGTTATAGACGTATATGAGGTCCCCACGGAAAAGTACGGGCCGACACGACCGGGATTTTGTAAAACATTACCAGCGAGGGTCTAGATAGGTTAGGTTAGGTTATATTACGATATAGACGTATATAATGTGCCCACCTAGAAGTAGTGGCCGACCCATCAGGAATATTGGAAAATACTACATCCGAGATGTTAGGTTCTCTTAGGTTAGGGTATATAACGTTATAGACGTATGTAATGTCCTCACCGAGATGTACGGGCCGACACGACCGGGATTTTGTAAAACATTACCAGCGAGGGCCTAGATGGGTTAGGTTAGGTTATATTACGATATAGACGTATATAATGTGCCCACCGAGAAGTAGGGGCCGACCCGCCAGGAATGTTGGAAAATACTACATCCGAGATGTTAGGTTCCCTCAGGTTAGGATATATAACGTTATAGACGTATATGAGGTCCCCACGGAAAAGTACGGGCCGACACGACCGGGATTTTGTAAAACATTACCAGCGAGGGTCTAGATGGGTTAGGTTAGGTTATATTACGATATAGACGTATATAATGTGCCGACCTAGAAGTAGGGGCCGACCCGCCAGGAATGTTGGAAAATACTACATCCGAGATGTTAGGTTCACTTAGGTTAGGATATATAACGTTATAGACGTATATAATGTCCTCACCGAGATCTACGGGCCGACACGACCGGGATTTTGTAAAACATTACCAGCGAGGGTCTAGATGGGTTAGGTTAGGTTATATTACGATATAGACGTATATAATGTGCCCACCGAGAAGTAGGGGCCGACCCGCCAGGAATGTTGGAAAATACTACATCCGAGATGTTAGGTTCACTTAGGTTAGGATATATAACGTTATAGACGTATATAATGTCCTCACCGAGATGTACGGTCCGACACGACCGGGATTTTGTAAAACATTACCAGCGAGGGTCTAGATGGGTTAGGTTAGGTTATATTACGATATAGACCTATATAATGTGCCCACCGAGAAGTAGGGGCCGACCCGCCAGGTATGTTGAAAAATACTACATCCGAGATGTTAGGTTCCCTTAGGTTAGGATATATAAATTTATAGACGTATATAATGTCCGCACCGAGACGTCCGGGAAGACATGAACGGGATTCTGTGAAACATTACCGGCGAGGGTCTAGGTGGGTTAGGTTAGGTTATATTACGTTATAGACGTATATAATGTTCCCACCGAGAAGTAGGGGCCGACCCGCCAGAAATGTTGGAAAATTCTACATCCGAGATATTAGGTTGCCTTAGGTTAGGATATATAACGTTATAGACGTATATAATGTCCTCACCGAGATGTACGGGCCGACACGACCGGGATTTTGTAAAACATTACCAGCGAGGGTCTAGATGGGTTAGGTTAGGTTATATTACGATATAGACGTATATAATGTCCCCACCGAGAAGTAGGGGCCGACCCGCCAGGAATGTTGGAAAATACTACATCCGAGATGTTAGGTTCTCTTAGGTTAGGGTATATAACGTTATAGACGTATATAATGTCCCCACCGAGAAGTACGGGCCGACACGACCGGGATTTTGTAAAACATTACCAGCGAGTGTCTAGATGGGTTCGGTTAGGTTATATTACGATATAGACGTATGTAATGTGCCCACCGAGAAGTATGGGCCGACCCGCCAGGAATGTTGGAAAATACTACATCCGAGATGTTAGGTTCCCTTAGGTTAGGATATATAACGTTATAGACTTATATAATGTCCTCACCGAGATGTACGGGCCGACACGACCGGGATTTTGTAAAACATTACCAGCGAGGGTCTAGATGGGTTAGGTTAGGTTATATTACGATATAGACGTATATAATGTGCCCACCGAGAAGTAGGGGCCGACCCGCCAGGAATGTTGGAAACTACTACATCCGAGATGTTAGGTTCCCTTAGGTTAGGATATATAACGTTATAGACGTATATAATGTCCTCACCGAGATGTACGGGCCGACACAACCGGGATTTTGTAAAACAATCCCAGCTAGGGGCTAGATGTGTTACGTTAGGTTATATTACGTTATAGACGTATATAATGATCCCACCTGGAAATAGGGGCCGACCCGCCAGGAATGTTGGAAAATACTACATCCGAGATGTTAGGTTCCCTCAGGTTAGGATATATAAAGTTATAGACGTATATGAGGTCCCCACGGAAAAGTACGGGCCGACACGACCGGGATTTTGTAAAACATTACCAGCGAGGGTCTAGATGGTTTAGGTTAGGTTATATTACGATATAGACGTATATAATGTGCCCACCGAGAAGTAGGATCCGACCCCCCAGGAATGTTGGAAAATACTACATCCGAGATGTTAGGATCTCTTAGGTTAGGATATATAACGTTATAGACGTATATAATGTCCCCACCGCGAAGTACGGACAGACACGACCGGGATTTTGTAAAACATTACCAGCGATGGTCTAGATGGGTTAGGTTAGGTTATATTACGATATAGACGTATATAATGTGCCCACCGAGAAGCAGGGGCCGACCCGCCAGGAATGTTGGAAAATACTACATCCGAGATGTTAAGCTGCCTTAGGTTAGGATATATAAATTTATAGACGTATATAATGTCCGCACCGAGACGTACGGGAAGACATGAACGGGATTCTGTGAAACATTACCAGCGAGGGTCTAGGTGGGTTAGGTTAGGTTATATTACGATATAGACGTATATAATGTGCCCACCGAGAAGTAGGGGCCGACCCGCCAGGAATGTTGGAAAATACTACATCCGAGATGTTAGGTTCACTTAGGTTAGGATATATAACGTTATAGACGTATATAATGTCCTCACCGAGATGTACGGGCCGACACGACCGGGATTTTGTAAAACATTACCAGCGAGGGTCTAGATGGGTTAGGTTAGGTTATATTACGATATAGACGTATATAATGTGCCCACCGAGAAGTAGGGGCCGACCCGCCAGGAATGTTGGAAACTACTACATCCGAGATGTTAGGTTCACTTAGGTTAGGATATATAACGTTATAGACGTATATGATGTCCTCACCGAGATGTACGGGCCGACACGACCTGGACTTTGTAAAACATTACCAGCGAGGGTCTAGATGGGTTAGGTTAGGTTATATAACGATATAGACGTATATAATGTGCCCACCGAGAAGTAGGGGCCGACCCGCCAGGAATGTTGGAAAATACTACATCCGAGATGTTAGGTTCCGTTAGGTTAGGATATATAACGTTATAGACGTATATAATGTCCTCACCGAGATCTACGGGCCGACACGACCGGGATTTTGTAAAGCATTACCAGCGAGGGTCTAGACGGGTTAGGTTAGGTTATATTACGATATAGACGTATATAATGTGCCCACCGAGAAGTAGGGGCCGACCCGCCAGAAATGTTGGAAAATACTACCTCCGAGATGTTAGGTTCACTTAGGTTAGGATATATAACGTTATAGACGTATATAATGTCCTCACCGAGATGTACGGGCCGACACGACCGGGATTTTGTAAAACATTACCAGCGAGGGTCTAGATGGGTTAGGTTAGGTTATATTACGATATAGACGTATATAATGTGCCCACCGAGAAGTAGGAGCCGACCCGCCAGGAATGTTGGAAAATACTACATCCGAGATGTTAAGCTGCCTTAGGTTAGGATATATAAATTTATAGACGTATATAATGTCCGCACCGAGACGTACGGGAAGACATGAACGGGATTATGTGAAACATTACCAGCGAGGGTCTAGGTGGGTTAGGTTAGGTTATATTACGTTATAGACGTATATAATGTTCCCACCGAGAAGTAGGGGCCGACTCGCCAGAAATGTTGGAAAATTCTACACCCGAGATGTTTAGTTGCCTTAGGTTAGGATATATAACGTTATAGACGTATATAATGTCCGCACCGAGACGTACGGGAGGACATGAACGGGATTCTGTGAAACATTACCAGCGAGGGTCTAGGTGGGTTAGGTTAGGTTATATTACGATATAGACGTATATAATGTGCCCACCGAGAAGTAGGGGCCGACCCGCCAGGAATGTTGGAAAATACTACATCCGAGATGTTAGGTTCACTTAGGTTAGGATATATAACGTAATAGACGTATATAATGTCCTCACCGAGATGTACGGTCCGACACGACCGCCATTATGTAAAACATTACCAGCGACGGTCTAGATGGGTTAGGTCAGGTTATATTACGATATAGACGTATATAATGTGCCCACCGAGAAGTAGGGGCCGACCCGCCAGGAATGTTGGAAAATACTACATCCGAGATGTTAGGTTCCCTCAGGTTAGGATATATAAAGTTATAGACGTATATGAGGTCCCCACGGAAAAGTACGGGCCGACACGACCGGGATTTTGTAAAACATTACCAGCGAGGGTCTAGATAGGTTAGGTTAGGTTATATTACGATATAGACGTATATAATGTGCCCACCTAGCAGTAGGGGCCGACCCATCAGGAATATTGGAAAATACTACATCCGAGATGTTAGGTTCTCTTAGGTTAGGGTATATAACGTTATAGACGTATGTAATGTCCTCACCGAGATGTACGGGCCGACACGACCGGGACTTTGTAAAACATTACCAGCGAGGGTCTAGATGGGTTAGGTTAGGTTATATAACGATATAGACGTATATAATGTGCCCACCGAGAAGTTGGGGCCGACCCGCCAGGAATGTTGGAAAATACTACATCCGAGATGTTAGGTTCCCTCAGGTTAGGATATATAACGTTATAGACGTATATGAGGTCCCCACGGAAATGTACGGGCCGACACGACCGGGATTTTGTAAAACATTACCAGCGAGGGTCTAGATGGGTTAGGTCAGGTTACATTACGATATAGACGTATATAATGTGCCCACCGAGACGTAGGGGCCGAGCCGCCAGGAATGTTGGAAAATACTACATCCGAGATGTTAGGTTCCCTCAGGTTAGGATATATAAAGTTATAGACGTATATGAGGTCCCCACGGAAAAGTACGGGCCGACACGACCGGGATTTTGTAAAACATTACCGGCGAGGGTCTAGATGGGTTAGGTTAGGTTATATTACGATATAGACGTATATAATGTGCCGACCTAGAAGTAGGGGCCGACCCGCCAGGAATGTTGGAAAATACTACATCCGAGATGTTAGGTTCACTTAGGTTAGGATATATAACGTTATAGACGTATATAATGTCCTCACCGAGATCTACGGGCCGACACGACCGGGATTTTGTAAAACATTACCAGCGAGGGTCTAGATGGGTTAGGTTAGGTTATATTACGATATAGACGTATATAATGTGCCCACCGACAAGTAGGGGCCGACCCGCCAGGAATGTTGGAAAATACTACATCCGAGATGTTAGGTTCACTTAGGTTAGGATATATAAAGTTATAGACGTATATGAGGTCCCCGCGGAAAAGTACGGGCCGACCTGACCGGGATTTTGTAAAACATTACCGGCGAGGGTCTAGATGGGTTAGGTCAGGTTATATTACGATATAGACGTATATAATGTGCCCACCGAGACGTAGGGGCCGACCCGCCAGGAATGTTGGAAAATACTACATCCGAGATGTTAGGTTCCCTCAGGTTAGGATATATAAAGTTACAGACGTATATGAGGTCCCCACGGAAAAGTACGGGCCGACACGACCGGGATTTTGTAAAACATTACCAGCGAGGGTCTAGATAGGTTAGGTTAGGTTATATTACGATATAGACGTATATAATGTGCCCACCGAGAAGTAGGGGCCGACCCGCCAGGAATGTTGGAAAATACTACATCCGAGATGTTAGGTTCTCTTAGGTTAGGGTATATAACGTTATAGACGTATATAATGTCCCCACCGAGAAGTACGGGCAGACACGACGGGGATTTTGTAAAACATTACCAGCGAGGGTCTAGATGGGTTAGGTTAGGTTATATTACGATATAGACCTATATAATGTGCCCACCGAGAAGTAGGGGCCGACCCGCCAGGAATGTTGGAAAATACTACATCCGAGATGTTAGGTTCACTTAGGTTAGGATATATAACGTTATAGACGTATATAATGTCCTCACCGAGATGTACGGTCCGACACGACCGGGATTTTGTAAAACATTACCAGCGAGGGTCTAGATGGGTTAGGTCAGGTTATATTACGATATAGACGTATATAATGTACCCACCGAGACGTAGGGGCCGACCCGCCAGGAATGTTGGAAAATACTACATCCGAGATGTTAGGTTCCCTCAGGTTAGGATATATAAAGTTACAGACGTATATGAGGTCCCCATGGAAAAGTACGGGCCGACACGACCGGGATTTTGTAAAACATTACCAGCGAGGGTCTAGATAGGTTAGGTTAGGTTATATTACAATATAGACGTATATAATGTGCCCACCGAGAAGTAGGGGCCGACCCGCCAGGAATGTTGGAAAATACTACATCCGAGATGTTAGGTTCTCTTAGGTTAGGGTATATAACGTTATAGACGTATATAATGTCCCCACCGAGAAGTACGGGCAGACACGACCGGGATTTTGTAAAACATTACCAGCGAGGGTCTAGATGGGTTAGGTTAGGTTATATTACGATATAGACCTATATAATGTGCCCACCGAGAAGTAGGGGCCGACCCGCCAGGTATGTTGAAAAATACTACATCCGAGATGTTAGGTTCCCTTAGGTTAGGATATATAAATTTATAGACGTATATAATGTCCGCACCGAGACGTCCGGGAAGACATGAACGGGATTCTGTGAAACATTACCGGCGAGGGTCTAGGTGGGTTAGGTTAGGTTATATTACGTTATAGACGTATATAATGTTCCCACCGAGAAGTAGGGGCCGACCCGCCAGAAATGTTGGAAAATTCTACATCCGAGATATTAGGTTGCCTTAGGTTAGGATATATAACGTTATAGACGTATATAATGTCCTCACCGAGATGTACGGGCCGACACAACCGGGATTTTGTAAAACATTACCAGCGAGGGTCTAGATGGGTTAGGTTAGGTTATATTACGATATAGACGTATATAATGTCCCCACCGAGAAGTAGGGGCCGACCCGCCAGGAATGTTGGAAAATACTACATCCGAGATGTTAGGTTCTCTTAGGTTAGGGTATATAACGTTATAGACGTATATAATGTCCCCACCGAGAAGTACGGGCCGACACGACCGGGATTTTGTAAAACATTACCAGCGAGGGTCTAGATGGGTTCGGTTAGGTTATATTACGATATAGACGTATGTAATGTGCCCACCGAGAAGTATGGGCCGACCCGCCAGGAATGTTGGAAAATACTACATCCGAGATGTTAGGTTCCCTTAGGTTAGGATATATAACGTTATAGACTTATATAATGTCCTCACCGAGATGTACGGGCCGACACGACCGGGATTTTGTAAAACATTACCAGCGAGGGTCTAGATGGGTTAGGTTAGGTTATATTACGATATAGACGTATATAATGTGCCCACCGAGAAGTAGGGGCCGACCCGCCAGGAATGTTGGAAACTACTACATCCGAGATGTTTGGTTCCCTTAGGTTAGGATATATAACGTTATAGACGTATATAATGTCCTCACCGAGATGTACGGGCCGACACAACCGGGATTTTGTAAAACAATCCCAGCTAGGGGCTAGATGTGTTACGTTAGGTTATATTACGTTATAGACGTATATAATGATCCCACCTGGAAATAGGGGCCGACCCGCCAGGAATGTTGGAAAATACTACATCCGAGATGTTAGGTTCCCTCAGGTTAGGATATATAAAGTTATAGACGTATATGAGGTCCCCACGGAAAAGTACGGGCCGACACGACCGGGATTTTGTAAAACATTACCAGCGAGGGTCTAGATGGTTTAGGTTAGGTTATATTACGATATAGACGTATATAATGTGCCCACCGAGAAGTAGGATCCGACCCCCCAGGAATGTTGGAAAATACTACATCCGAGATGTTAGGATCTCTTAGGTTAGGATATATAACGTTATAGACGTATATAATGTCCCCACCGCGAAGTACGGACAGACACGACCGGGATTTTGTAAAACATTACCAGCGATGGTCTAGATGGGTTAGGTTAGGTTATATTACGATATAGACGTATATAATGTGCCCACCGAGAAGCAGGGGCCGACCCGCCAGGAATGTTGGAAAATACTACATCCGAGATATTAGGTTCCCTTAGGTTAGGATATATAAATTTATAGACGTATATAATGTCCGCACCGAGACGTACGGGAAGACATGAACGGGATTCTGTGAAACATTACCAGCGAGGGTCTAGGTGGTTTAGGTTAGGTTATATTACGATATAGACGTATATAATGTGCCCACCGAGAAGTAGGGGCCGACCCGCCAGGAATGTTGGAAAATACTACATCCGAGATGTTAGGTTCACTTAGGTTAGGATATATAACGTTATAGACGTATATAATGTCCTCACCGAGATGTACGGGCCGACACGACCGGGATTTTGTAAAACATTACCAGCGAGGGTCTAGATGGGTTAGGTTAGGTTATATTACGATATAGACGTATATAATGTGCCCACCGAGAAGTAGGGGCCGACCCGCCAGGAATGTTGGAAACTACTACATCCGAGATGTTAGGTTCACTTAGGTTAGGATATATAACGTTATAGACGTATATAATGTCCTCACTGAGATGTACGGGCCGACACGACCTGGACTTTGTAAAACATTACCAGCGAGGGTCTAGATGGGTTAGGTTAGGTTATATAACGATATAGACGTATATAATGTGCCCACCGAGAAGTAGGGGCCGACCCGCCAGGAATGTTGGAAAATACTACATCCGAGATGTTAGGTTCCGTTAGGTTAGGATATATAACGTTATAGACGTATATAATGTCCTCACCGAGATCTACGGGCCGACACGACCGGGATTTTGTAAAGCATTACCAGCGAGGGTCTAGACGGGTTAGGTTAGGTTATATTACGATATAGACGTATATAATGTGCCCACCGAGAAGTAGGGGCCGACCCGCCAGAAATGTTGGAAAATACTACCTCCGAGATGTTAGGTTCACTTAGGTTAGGATATATAACGTTATAGACGTATATAATGTCCTCACCGAGATGTACGGGCCGACACGACCGGGATTTTGTAAAACATTACCAGCGAGGGTCTAGATGGGTTAGGTTAGGTTATATTACGATATAGACGTATATAATGTGCCCACCGAGAAGTAGGAGCCGACCCGCCAGGAATGTTGGAAAATACTACATCCGAGATGTTAAGCTGCCTTAGGTTAGGATATATAAATTTATAGACGTATATAATGTCCGCACCGAGACGTACGGGAAGACATGAACGGGATTATGTGAAACATTACCAGCGAGGGTCTAGGTGGGTTAGGTTAGGTTATATTACGTTATAGACGTATATAATGTTCCCACCGAGAAGTAGGGGCCGACTCGCCAGAAATGTTGGAAAATTCTACACCCGAGATGTTTAGTTGCCTTAGGTTAGGATATATAACGTTATAGACGTATATAATGTCCGCACCGAGACGTACGGGAGGACATGAACGGGATTCTGTGAAACATTACCAGCGAGGGTCTAGGTGGGTTAGGTTAGGTTATATTACGATATAGACGTATATAATGTGCCCACCGAGAAGTAGGGGCCGACCCGCCAGGAATGTTGGAAAATACTACATCCGAGATGTTAGGTTCTCTTAGGTTAGGGTATATAACGTTATAGACGTATATAACGTCCCCACCGAGAAGTACGGGCCGACACGACCGGGATTTTGTAAAACATTACCAGCTAGGGGCTAGATGTGTTAGGTTAGGTTATATTACGTTATAGACGTATATAATGTGCCCACCGAGAAGTAGGGGCCGAGCCGCCAGGAATGTTGGAAAATACTACATCCGAGATGTTAGGTTCCCTCAGGTTAGGATATATAAAGTTATAGACGTATATGAGGTCCCCACGGAAAAGTACGGGCCGACACGACCGGGATTTTGTAAAACATTACCAGCGAGGGTCCAGATGGGTTAGGTTAGGTTATATTACGATATAGACGTATATAATGTGCCCACCTAGAAGTAGGGGCCGACCCGCCAGGAATGTTGGAAAATACTACATCCGAGATGTTAGGTTCTCTTAGTTTAGGGTATATAACGTTATAGACGTATATAATGTCCCCACCGAGAAGTACGGGCAGACACGACCGCGATTTTGTAAAACATTACCAGCGAGGGTCTAGATGGGTTAGGTTAGGTTATATTACGAGATAGACCTATATAATGTGCCCACCGAGAAGTAGGGGCCGACCCGCCAGGAATGTTGGAAAATACTACATCCGAGATGTTAGGTTCACTTAGGTTAGGATATATAACGTTATAGACGTATATAATGTCCGCACCGAGACGTACGGGACGACACGAACGGGATTCTGTAAAACATTCCCAGCTAGGAGCTAGATGTGTTACGTTAGGTTATATTACGTTATAGACGTATATAATGATCCCACCGAGAATTGGCGCCGACCCGCCAGGAATGTTGTGAAATACTACATCCGAGATGTTAGGTTCCCTTAGGTTAGGATATATAAATTTATAGACGTATATAATTTCCGCAACGAAACGTACGGGAAGACACGAATGGGATTCTGTGAAACATTACCAGCGAGGGTCTAGGTGGGTTAGGTTAGGTTATATTACGATATATACGTATATAATGTGCCCACCGAGAAGTAGGGGCCGACCCGCCAGGAATGTTGGAAAATACTACATCCGAGATGTTAGGTTCACTCAGGTTAGGATATATAAAGTTACAGACGTATATGAGGTCCCCACGGAAAAGTACGGGCCGACACGACCGGGATTTTGTAAAACATTACCAGCGAGGGTCTAGATAGGTTAGGTTAGGTTATATTACGATATAGACGTATATAACGTGCCCACCGAGAAGTAGGGGCCGACCCGCCAGGAATGTTGGAAAATACTACATCCGAGATGTTAGGTTCTCTTAGGTTAGGGTATATAACGTTATAGACGTATATAATGTCCCCACCGAGAAGTACGGGCAGACACGACCGGGATTTTGTAAAACATTACCAGCGAGGGTCTAGATGGGTTAGGTTAGGTTGTATTACGATATAGACCTATATAATGTGCCCACCGAGAAGTAGGGGCCGACCCGCCAGGTATGTTGAAAAATACTACATCCGAGATGTTAGGTTCCCTTAGGTTAGGATATATAACGTTATAGACGTATATAATGTCCGCACCGAGACGTACGGGAAGACATGAACGGGATTCTGTGAAACATTACCAGCGAGGGTCTAGGTGGGTTAGGTTAGGTTATATTACGATATAGACGTATATAATGTGCCCACCGAGAAGTAGGGGCCGACCCGCCAGGAATGTTGGAAAATACTACATCCGAGATGTTAGGTTCACTTAGGTTAGGATATATAACGTTATAGACGTATATAATGTCCGCACCGAGACGTACGGGACGACACGAACGGGATTCTGTAAAACATTCCCAGCTAGGGGCTAGATGTGTTACGTTAGGTTATATTACGATATAGACGTATATAATGTGCCCACCGAGAAGTAGGGGCCGACCCGCCAGGAATGTTGGAAAATACTACATCCGAGAAGTTAGGTTCCCTTAGGTTAAGATATATAACGTTATAGACGTATATAATGTCCTCACCGAGATCTACGGGCCGACACGACCGGGATTTTGTAAAACATTACCAGCGAGGGTCTAGATGGGTTAGGTTAGGTTATATTACGATATAGACGTATATAATGTGCCCACCGAGAACTAGGGGCCGACCCGCCAGGAATGTTGGAAAATACTACATCCGAGATGTTAGGTTCACTTAGGTTAGGATATATAACGTTATAGACGTATATAATGTCCTCATCGAGACGTACGGGAAGACATGAACGGGATTCTGTGAAACATTACCAGCGAGGGTCTAGGTGGGTTAGGTTAGGTTATATAACGATATAGACGTATATAATGTGCCCACCGAGAAGTAGGGGCCGACCCGCCAGGAATGTTGGAAAATACTACATCCGAGATGTTAGGTTCACTTAGGTTAGGATACATAACGTTATAGACGTATATAATGTCCTCACCGAGATGTACGGTCCGACACGACCGGGATTTTGTAAAACATTACCAGCGAGGGTCTAGATGGGTTAGGTTAGGTTATATTACGCGATATAGACGTATATAATGTGCCCACCGAGATGTAGGGGCCGACCCGCCAGGAATGTTGGAAAATACTACATCCGAGATGTTAGGTTCACTTAGGTTAGGATATATAACGTTATAGACGTATATAATGTCCTCACCGAGATGTATGGTCCGACACGACCGGGATTTTGTAAAACATTACCAGCGAGGGTCTAGATGGGTTAGGTCAGGTTATATTACGTTATAGACGTATATAATGATCCCACCGAGAATTGGCAGCGACCCGCCAGGAATGTCGTGAAATACTACATTCGAGATGTTAGGTTCCCTTAGGTTAGGATATATAAATTTATAGACGTATATAATGTCCGCACGGAGACGTACGGGAAGACATGAATGGGATTCTGTGAAACATTACCAGCGAGGGTCTAGGTGGGTTAGGTTAGGTTATATTACGATATAGACGTATATAACGTGCCCACCGAGAAGTAGGGGCCGACCCGCCAGGAATGTTGGAAAATACTACATCCGAGATGTTAGGTTCTCTTAGGTTAGGGTATATAACGTTATAGACGTATATAATGTCCCCACCGAGAAGTACGGGCAGACACGACCGGGATTTTGTAAAACATTACCAGCGAGGGTCTAGATGGGTTAGGTTAGGTTGTATTACGATATAGACCTATATAATGTGCCCACCGAGAAGTAGGGGCCGACCCGCCAGGTATGTTGAAAAATACTACATCCGAGATGTTAGGTTCCCTTAGGTTAGGATATATAAATTTATAGACGTATATAATGTCCGCACCGAGACGTACGGGAAGACATGAACGGGATTATGTGAAACATTACCAGCGAGGGTCTAGGTGGGTTAGGTTAGGTTATATTACGTTATAGACGTATATAATGTTCCCACCGAGAAGTAGGGGCCGACCCGCCAGAAATGTTGGAAAATTCTACATCCGAGATGTTAAGTTGCCTTAGGTTAGGATATATAACGTTATAGACGTATATAATGTCCTCACCGAGATGTACGGGCCGACACGAACGGCATTTTGTAAAACATTACCAGCGAGGGTCTATATGGCTTAGGTTAGGTTATATTACGATATAGACGTATATAATTTGCCCACCGAGAAGTAGGGGCCGAGCCGCCAGGAATGTTGGAAAATACTACATCCGAGATGTTAGGTTCCCTCAGGTTAGGATATATAAAGTTATAGACGTATATGAGGTCCCCACGGAAAGGTACGGGCCGACACGACCGGGATTTTGTAAAACATTAGCAGCGAGGGTCTAGATGGGTTAGGTTAGGTTATATTACGATATAGACGTATATAATGTGCCGACCTAGAAGTAGGGGCCGACCCGCCAGGAATGTTGGAAAATACTACATCCGAGATGTTAGGTTCCCTCAGGTTAGGATATATAACGTTATAGACGTATATAATGTCCTCACCGAGATGTACGGGCCGACACGACCGGGATTTTGTAAAACATTACCAGCGAGGGTCTAGATGGGTTAGGTTAGGTTATATTACGATATAGACGTATATAATGTGCCCACCGAGAAGTAGGGGCCGACCCGCCAGGAATGTTGGAAAATACTACATCCGAGATGTTATGTTCACTTAGGTTAGGATATATAACGTTATAGACGTATATAATGTCCTCACCGAGATGTACGGTCCGACACGACCGGGATTTTGTAAAACATTACCAGCGAGGGTCTAGATGGGTTAGGTCAGGTTATATTACGATATAGACGTATATAACGTGCCCACCGAGACGTAGGGGCCGACCCGCCAGGAATGTTGGAAAATACTACATCCGAGATGTTAGGTTCCCTCAGGTTAGGATATATAAAGTTACAGACGTATATGAGGTCCCCACGGAAAAGTACGGGCCGACACGACCGGGATTTTGTAAAACATTACCAGCGAGGGTCTAGATGGGTTAGGTTAGGTTATATTACGATATAGACGTATATAATGTGCCCACCGAGAAGTAGGGGCCGACCCGCCAGGAATGTTGGAAAATACTACATCCGAGATGTTAGGTTCTCTTAGGTTAGGGTATATAACGTTATAGACGTATATAATGTCCCCACCGAGAAGTACGGGCCGACACGACCGGGATTTTGTAAAACATTACCAGCGAGGGTCTAGATGGGTTCGGTTAGGTTATATTACGATATAGACGTATGTAATGTGCCCACCGAGAAGTAGGGGCCGACCCGCCAGGAATGTTGGAAAATACTACATCCGAGATGTTAGGTTCACTTAGGTTAGGATATATAACGTAATAGACGTATATAATGTCCTCACCGAGATGTACGGTCCGACACGACCGGCATTTTGTAAAACATTACCAGCGACGGTCTAGATGGGTTAGGTCAGGTTATATTACGATATAGACGTATATAATGTGCCCACCGAGAAGTAGGGGCCGACCCGCCAGGAATGTTGGAAACTACTACATCCGAGATGTTAGGTTCCCTCAGGTTAGGATATATAAAGTTATAGACGTATATGAGGTCCCCACGGAAAAGTACGGGCCGACACGACCGGGATTTTGTAAAACATTACCAGCGAGGGTCTAGATAGGTTAGGTTAGGTTATATTACGATATAGACGTATATAATGTGCCCACCTAGAAGTAGGGGCCGACCCATCAGGAATATTGGAAAATACTACATCCGAGATGTTAGGTTCTCTTAGGTTAGGGTATATAACGTTATAGACGTATGTAATGTCCTCACCGAGATGTACGGGCCGACACGACCGGGATTTTGTAAAACATTACCAGCGAGGGCCTAGATGGGTTAGGTTAGGTTATATTACGATATAGACGTATATAATGTGCCCACCGAGAAGTAGGGGCCGACCCGCCAGGAATGTTGGAAAATACTACATCCGAGATGTTAGGTTCCCTCAGGTTAGGATATATAACGTTATAGACGTATATGAGGTCCGCACGGAAAAGTACGGGCCGACACGACCGGGATTTTGTAAAACATTACCAGCGAGGGTCTAGATGGGTTAGGTTAGGTTATATTACGATATAGACGTATATAATGTGCCGACCTAGAAGTAGGGGCCGACCCGCCAGGAATGTTGGAAAATACTACATCCGAGATGTTAGGTTCACTTAGGTTAGGATATATAACGTTATAGACGTATATAATGTCCTCACCGAGATCTACGGGCCGACACGACCGGGATTTTGTAAAACATTACCAGCGAGGGTCTAGATGGGTTAGGTTAGGTTATATTACGATATAGACGTATATAATGTGCCCACCGAGAAGTAGGGGCCGACCCGCCAGGAATGTTGGAAAATACTACATCCGAGATGTTAGGTTCACTTAGGTTAGGATATATAACGTTATAGACGTATATAATGTCCTCACCGAGATGTACGGTCCGACACGACCGGGATTTTGTAAAACATTACCAGCGAGGGTCTAGATGGGTTAGGTTAGGTTATATTACGATATAGACCTATATAATGTGCCCACCGAGAAGTAGGGGCCGACCCGCCAGGTATGTTGAAAAATACTACATCCGAGATGTTAGGTTCCCTTAGGTTAGGATATATAAATTTATAGACGTATATAATGTCCGCACCGAGACGTCCGGGAAGACATGAACGGGATTCTGTGAAACATTACCGGCGAGGGTCTAGGTGGGTTAGGTTAGGTTATATTACGTTATAGACGTATATAATGTTCCCACCGAGAAGTAGGGGCCGACCCGCCAGAAATGTTGGAAAATTCTACATCCGAGATATTAGGTTGCCTTAGGTTAGGATATATAACGTTATAGACGTATATAATGTCCTCACCGAGATGTACGGGCCGACACGACCGGGATTTTGTAAAACATTACCAGCGAGGGTCTAGATGGGTTAGGTTAGGTTATATTACGATATAGACGTATATAATGTCCCCACCGAGAAGTAGGGGCCGACCCGCCAGGAATGTTGGAAAATACTACATCCGAGATGTTAGGTTCTCTTAGGTTAGGGTATATAACGTTATAGACGTATATAATGTCCCCACCGAGATGTACGGGCCGACACGACCGGGATTTTGTAAAACATTACCAGCGAGGGTCTAGATGGGTTCGGTTAGGTTATATTACGATATAGACGTATGTAATGTGCCCACCGAGAAGTATGGGCCGACCCGCCAGGAATGTTGGAAAATACTACATCCGAGATGTTAGGTTCCCTTAGGTTAGGATATATAACGTTATAGACTTATATAATGTCCTCACCGAGATGTACGGGCCGACACGACCGGGATTTTGTAAAACATTACCAGCGAGGGTCTAGATGGGTTAGGTTAGGTTATATTACGATATAGACGTATATAATGTGCCCACCGAGAAGTAGGGGCCGACCCGCCAGGAATGTTGGAAACTACTACATCCGAGATGTTAGGTTCCCTTAGGTTAGGATATATAACGTTATAGACGTATATAATGTCCTCACCGAGATGTACGGGCCGACACAACCGGGATTTTGTAAAACAATCCCAGCTAGGGGCTAGATGTGTTACGTTAGGTTATATTACGTTATAGACGTATATAATGTTCCCACCGAGAAGTAGGGGCCGACCCGCCAGAAATGTTGGAAAATTCTACATCCGAGATATTAGGTTGCCTTAGGTTAGGATATATAACGTTATAGACGTATATAATGTCCTCACCGAGATGTACGGGCCGACACGACCGGGATTTTGTAAAACATTACCAGCGAGGGTCTAGATGGGTTAGGTTAGGTTATATTACGATATAGACGTATATAATGTCCCCACCGAGAAGTAGGGGCCGACCCGCCAGGAATGTTGGAAAATACTACATCCGAGATGTTAGGTTCTCTTAGGTTAGGGTATATAACGTTATAGACGTATATAATGTCCCCACCGAGATGTACGGGCCGACACGACCGGGATTTTGTAAAACATTACCAGCGAGGGTCTAGATGGGTTCGGTTAGGTTATATTACGATATAGACGTATGTAATGTGCCCACCGAGAAGTATGGGCCGACCCGCCAGGAATGTTGGAAAATACTACATCCGAGATGTTAGGTTCCCTTAGGTTAGGATATATAACGTTATAGACTTATATAATGTCCTCACCGAGATGTACGGGCCGACACGACCGGGATTTTGTAAAACATTACCAGCGAGGGTCTAGATGGGTTAGGTTAGGTTATATTACGATATAGACGTATATAATGTGCCCACCGAGAAGTAGGGGCCGACCCGCCAGGAATGTTGGAAACTACTACATCCGAGATGTTAGGTTCCCTTAGGTTAGGATATATAACGTTATAGACGTATATAATGTCCTCACCGAGATGTACGGGCCGACACAACCGGGATTTTGTAAAACAATCCCAGCTAGGGGCTAGATGTGTTACGTTAGGTTATATTACGTTATAGACGTATATAATGATCCCACCTGGAAATAGGGGCCGACCCGCCAGGAATGTTGGAAAATACTACATCCGAGATGTTAGGTTCCCTCAGGTTAGGATATATAAAGTTATAGACGTATATGAGGTCCCCACGGAAAAGTACGGGCCGACACGACCGGGATTTTGTAAAACATTACCAGCGAGGGTCTAGATGGTTTAGGTTAGGTTATATTACGATATAGACGTATATAATGTGCCCACCGAGAAGTAGGATCCGACCCCCCAGGAATGTTGGAAAATACTACATCCGAGATGTTAGGATCTCTTAGGTTAGGATATATAACGTTATAGACGTATATAATGTCCCCACCGCGAAGTACGGACAGACACGACCGGGATTTTGTAAAACATTACCAGCGATGGTCTAGATGGGTTAGGTTAGGTTATATTACGATATAGACGTATATAATGTGCCCACCGAGAAGCAGGGGCCGACCCGCCAGGAATGTTGGAAAATACTACATCCGAGATATTAGGTTCCCTTAGGTTAGGATATATAAATTTATAGACGTATATAATGTCCGCACCGAGACGTACGGGAAGACATGAACGGGATTCTGTGAAACATTACCAGCGAGGGTCTAGGTGGGTTAGGTTAGGTTATATTACGATATAGACGTATATAATGTGCCCACCGAGAAGTAGGGGCCGACCCGCCAGGAATGTTGGAAAATACTACATCCGAGATGTTAGGTTCACTTAGGTTAGGATATATAACGTTATAGACGTATATAATGTCCTCACCGAGATGTACGGGCCGACACGACCGGGATTTTGTAAAACATTACCAGCGAGGGTCTAGATGGGTTAGGTTAGGTTATATTACGATATAGACGTATATAATGTGCCCACCGAGAAGTAGGGGCCGACCCGCCAGGAATGTTGGAAACTACTACATCCGAGATGTTAGGTTCACTTAGGTTAGGATATATAACGTTATAGACGTATATAATGTCCTCACCGAGATGTACGGGCCGACACGACCTGGACTTTGTAAAACATTACCAGCGAGGGTCTAGATGGGTTAGGTTAGGTTATATAACGATATAGACGTATATAATGTGCCCACCGAGAAGTAGGGGCCGACCCGCCAGGAATGTTGGAAAATACTACATCCGAGATGTTAGGTTCCGTTAGGTTAGGATATATAACGTTATAGACGTATATAATGTCCTCACCGAGATCTACGGGCCGACACGACCGGGATTTTGTAAAGCATTACCAGCGAGGGTCTAGACGGGTTAGGTTAGGTTATATTACGATATAGACGTATATAATGATCCCACCTGGAAATAGGGGCCGACCCGCCAGGAATGTTGGAAAATACTACATCCGAGATGTTAGGTTCCCTTAGGTTAGGATATATAACGTTATTGACTTATATAATGTCCTCACCGAGATGTACGGGCCGACACGACCGGGATTTTGTAAAACATTACCAGCGAGGGTCTAGATGGGTTAGGTTAGGTTATATTACGTTATAGACGTATATAATGATCCCACCTAGAAGTAGGGGCCGACCCATCAGGAATATTGGAAAATACTACATCCGAGATGTTAGGTTCTCTTAGGTTAGGGTATATAACGTTATAGACGTATGTAATGTCCTCACCGAGATGTACGGGCCGACACGACCGGGATTTTGTAAAACATTACCAGCGAGGGCCTAGATGGGTTAGGTTAGGTTATATTACGATATAGACGTATATAATGTGCCCACCGAGAAGTAGGGGCCGACCCGCCAGGAATGTTGGAAAATACTACATCCGAGATGTTAGGTTCCCTCAGGTTAGGATATATAACGTTATAGACGTATATGAGGTCCCCACGGAAAAGTACGGGCCGACACGACCGGGATTTTGTAAAACATTACCAGCGAGGGTCTAGATGGGTTAGGTTAGGTTATATTACGATATAGACGTATATAATGTGCCGACCTAGAAGTAGGGGCCGACCCGCCAGGAATGTTGGAAAATACTACATCCGAGATGTTAGGTTCCCTCAGGTTAGGATATATAACGTTATAGACGTATATGAGGTCCCCACGGAAAAGTACGGGCCGACACGACCGGGATTTTGTAAAACATTACCAGCGAGGGTCTAGATGGGTTAGGTTAGGTTATATTACGATATAGACGTATATAATGTGCCCACCGAGAAGTAGGGGCCGACCCGCCAGGAATGTTGGAAAATACTACATCCGAGATGTTAGGTTCACTTAGGTTAGGATATATAACGTTATAGACGTATATAATGTCCTCACCGAGATGTACGGTCCGACACGACCGGGATTTTGTAAAACATTACCAGCGAGGGTCTAGATGGGTTAGGTTAGGTTATATTACGATATAGACCTATATAATGTGCCCACCGAGAAGTAGGGGCCGACCCGCCAGGTATGTTGAAAAATACTACATCCGAGATGTTAGGTTCCCTTAGGTTAGGATATATAAATTTATAGACGTATATAATGTCCGCACCGAGACGTCCGGGAAGACATGAACGGGATTCTGTGAAACATTACCGGCGAGGGTCTAGGTGGGTTAGGTTAGGTTATATTACGTTATAGACGTATATAATGTTCCCACCGAGAAGTAGGGGCCGACCCGCCAGAAATGTTGGAAAATTCTACATCCGAGATATTAGGTTGCCTTAGGTTAGGATATATAACGTTATAGACGTATATAATGTCCTCACCGAGATGTACGGGCCGACACGACCGGGATTTTGTAAAACATTACCAGCGAGGGTCTAGATGGGTTAGGTTAGGTTATATTACGATATAGACGTATATAATGTCCCCACCGAGAAGTAGGGGCCGACCCGCCAGGAATGTTGGAAAATACTACATCCGAGATGTTAGGTTCTCTTAGGTTAGGGTATATAACGTTATAGACGTATATAATGTCCCCACCGAGAAGTACGGGCCGACACGACCGGGATTTTGTAAAACATTACCAGCGAGGGTCTAGATGGGTTCGGTTAGGTTATATTACGATATAGACGTATGTAATGTTCCCACCGAGAAGTATGGGCCGACCCGCCAGGAATGTTGGAAAATACTACATCCGAGATGTTAGGTTCCCTTAGGTTAGGATATATAACGTTATAGACTTATATAATGTCCTCACCGAGATGTACGGGCCGACACGACCGGGATTTTGTAAAACATTACCAGCGAGGGTCTAGATGGGTTAGGTTAGGTTATATTACGATATAGACGTATATAATGTGCCCACCGAGAAGTAGGGGCCGACCCGCCAGGAATGTTGGAAACTACTACATCCGAGATGTTAGGTTCCCTTAGGTTAGGATATATAACGTTATAGACGTATATAATGTCCTCACCGAGATGTACGGGCCGACACAACCGGGATTTTGTAAAACAATCCCAGCTAGGGGCTAGATGTGTTACGTTAGGTTATATTACGTTATAGACGTATATAATGATCCCACCTGGAAATAGGGGCCGACCCGCCAGGAATGTTGGAAAATACTACATCCGAGATGATAGGTTCCCTCAGGTTAGGATATATAAAGTTATAGACGTATATGAGGTCCCCACGGAAAAGTACGGGCCGACACGACCGGGATTTTGTAAAACATTACCAGCGAGGGTCTAGATGGTTTAGGTTAGGTTATATTACGATATAGACGTATATAATGTGCCCACCGAGAAGTAGGATCCGACCCCCCAGGAATGTTGGAAAATACTACATCCGAGATGTTAGGATCTCTTAGGTTAGGATATATAACGTTATAGACGTATATAATGTCCTCACCGAGATCTACGGGCCGACACGACCGGGATTTTGTAAAGCATTACCAGCGAGGGTCTAGACGGGTTAGGTTAGGTTATATTACGATATAGACGTATATAATGATCCCACCTGGAAATAGGGGCCGACCCGCCAGGAATGTTGGAAAATACTACATCCGAGATGTTAGGTTCCCTTAGGTTAGGATATATAACGTTATAGACTTATATAATGTCCTCACCGAGATGTACGGGCCGACACGACCGGGATTTTGTAAAACATTACCAGCGAGGGTCTAGATGGGTTAGGTTAGGTTATATTACGTTATAGACGTATATAATGATCCCACCTAGAAGTAGGGGCCGACCCATCAGGAATATTGGAAAATACTACATCCGAGATGTTAGGTTCTCTTAGGTTAGGGTATATAACGTTATAGACGTATGTAATGTCCTCACCGAGATGTACGGGCCGACACGACCGGGATTTTGTAAAACATTACCAGCGAGGGCCTAGATGGGTTAGGTTAGGTTATATTACGATATAGACGTATATAATGTGCCCACCGAGAAGTAGGGGCCGACCCGCCAGGAATGTTGGAAAATACTACATCCGAGATGTTAGGTTCCCTCAGGTTAGGATATATAACGTTATAGACGTATATGAGGTCCCCACGGAAAAGTACGGGCCGACACGACCGGGATTTTGTAAAACATTACCAGCGAGGGTCTAGATGGGTTAGGTTAGGTTATATTACGATATAGACGTATATAATGTGCCCACCGAGAAGTAGGGGCCGACCCGCCAGGAATGTTGGAAAATACTACATCCGAGATGTTAGGTTCACTTAGGTTAGGATATATAACGTTATAGACGTATATAATGTCCTCACCGAGATGTACGGTCCGACACGACCGGGATTTTGTAAAACATTACCAGCGAGGGTCTAGATGGGTTAGGTTAGGTTATATTACGATATAGACCTATATAATGTGCCCACCGAGAAGTAGGGGCCGACCCGCCAGGTATGTTGAAAAATACTACATCCGAGATGTTAGGTTCCCTTAGGTTAGGATATATAAATTTATAGACGTATATAATGTCCGCACCGAGACGTCCGGGAAGACATGAACGGGATTCTGTGAAACATTACCGGCGAGGGTCTAGGTGGGTTAGGTTAGGTTATATTACGTTATAGACGTATATAATGTTCCCACCGAGAAGTAGGGGCCGACCCGCCAGAAATGTTGGAAAATTCTACATCCGAGATATTAGGTTGCCTTAGGTTAGGATATATAACGTTATAGACGTATATAATGTCCTCACCGAGATGTACGGGCCGACACGACCGGGATTTTGTAAAACATTACCAGCGAGGGTCTAGATGGGTTAGGTTAGGTTATATTACGATATAGACGTATATAATGTCCCCACCGAGAAGTAGGGGCCGACCCGCCAGGAATGTTGGAAAATACTACATCCGAGATGTTAGGTTCTCTTAGGTTAGGGTATATAACGTTATAGACGTATATAATGTCCCCACCGAGAAGTACGGGCCGACACGACCGGGATTTTGTAAAACATTACCAGCGAGGGTCTAGATGGGTTCGGTTAGGTTATATTACGATATAGACGTATGTAATGTTCCCACCGAGAAGTATGGGCCGACCCGCCAGGAATGTTGGAAAATACTACATCCGAGATGTTAGGTTCCCTTAGGTTAGGATATATAACGTTATAGACTTATATAATGTCCTCACCGAGATGTACGGGCCGACACGACCGGGATTTTGTAAAACATTACCAGCGAGGGTCTAGATGGGTTAGGTTAGGTTATATTACGATATAGACGTATATAATGTGCCCACCGAGAAGTAGGGGCCGACCCGCCAGGAATGTTGGAAACTACTACATCCGAGATGTTAGGTTCCCTTAGGTTAGGATATATAACGTTATAGACGTATATAATGTCCTCACCGAGATGTACGGGCCGACACAACCGGGATTTTGTAAAACAATCCCAGCTAGGGGCTAGATGTGTTACGTTAGGTTATATTACGTTATAGACGTATATAATGATCCCACCTGGAAATAGGGGCCGACCCGCCAGGAATGTTGGAAAATACTACATCCGAGATGATAGGTTCCCTCAGGTTAGGATATATAAAGTTATAGACGTATATGAGGTCCCCACGGAAAAGTACGGGCCGACACGACCGGGATTTTGTAAAACATTACCAGCGAGGGTCTAGATGGTTTAGGTTAGGTTATATTACGATATAGACGTATATAATGTGCCCACCGAGAAGTAGGATCCGACCCCCCAGGAATGTTGGAAAATACTACATCCGAGATGTTAGGATCTCTTAGGTTAGGATATATAACGTTATAGACGTATATAATGTCCCCACCGCGAAGTACGGACAGACACGACCGGGATTTTGTAAAACATTACCAGCGATGGTCTAGATGGGTTAGGTTAGGTTATATTACGATATAGACGTATATAATGTGCCCACCGAGAAGTAGGGGCCGACCCGCCAGGAATGTTGGAAACTACTACATCCGAGATGTTAGGTTCACTTAGGTTAGGATATATAACGTTATAGACGTATAGAATGTCCTCACCGAGATGTACGGGCCGACACGACCTGGACTTTGTAAAACATTACCAGCGAGGGTCTAGATGGGTTAGGTTAGGTTATATAACGATATAGACGTATATAATGTGCCCACCGAGAAGTAGGGGCCGACCCGCCAGGAATGTTGGAAAATACTACATCCGAGATGTTAGGTTCCGTTAGGTTAGGATATATAACGTTATAGACGTATATAATGTCCTCACCGAGATCTACGGGCCGACACGACCGGGATTTTGTAAAGCATTACCAGCGAGGGTCTAGACGGGTTAGGTTAGGTTATATTACGATATAGACGTATATAATGTGCCCACCGAAAAGTAGGGGCCGACCCGCCAGAAATGTTGGAAAATACTACCTCCGAGATGTTAGGTTCACTTAGGTTAGGATATATAACGTTATAGACGTATATAATGTCCTCACCGAGATGTACGGGCCGACACAACCGGGATTTTGTAAAACAATCCCAGCTAGGGGCTAGATGTGTTACGTTAGGTTATATTACGTTATAGACGTATATAATGATCCCACCTGGAAATAGGGGCCGACCCGCCAGGAATGTTGGAAAATACTACATCCGAGATGTTAGGTTCCCTTAGGTTAGGATATATAACGTTATAGACTTATATAATGTCCTCACCGAGATGTACGGGCCGACACGACCGGGATTTTGTAAAACATTACCAGCGAGGGTCTAGATGGGTTAGGTTAGGTTATATTACGATATAGACGTATATAATGTGCCCACCGAGAAGTAGGGGCCGACCCGCCAGGAATGTTGGAAACTACTACATCCGAGATGTTAGGTTCCCTTAGGTTAGGATATATAACGTTATAGACGTATATAATGTCCTCACCGAGATGTACGGGCCGACACAACCGGGATTTTGTAAAACAATCCCAGCTAGGGGCTAGATGTGTTACGTTAGGTTATATTACGTTATAGACGTATATAATGATCCCACCTGGAAATAGGGGCCGACCCGCCAGGAATGTTGGAAAATACTACATCCGAGATGTTAGGTTCCCTCAGGTTAGGATATATAAAGTTATAGACGTATATGAGGTCCCCACGGAAAAGTACGGGCCGACACGACCGGGATTTTGTAAAACATTACCAGCGAGGGTCTAGATGGTTTAGGTTAGGTTATATTACGATATAGACGTATATAATGTGCCCACCGAGAAGTAGGATCCGACCCCCCAGGAATGTTGGAAAATACTACATCCGAGATGTTAGGATCTCTTAGGTTAGGATATATAACGTTATAGACGTATATAATGTCCCCACCGCGAAGTACGGACAGACACGACCGGGATTTTGTAAAACATTACCAGCGATGGTCTAGATGGGTTAGGTTAGGTTATATTACGATATAGACGTATATAATGTGCCCACCGAGAAGTAGGGGCCGACCCGCCAGAAATGTTGGAAAATTCTACATCCGAGATGTTAAGTTGCCTTAGGTTAGGATATATAACGTTATAGACGTATATAATGTCCGCACCGAGACGTACGGGAAGACATGAACGGGATTCTGTGAAACATTACCAGCGAGGGTCTAGGTGGGTTAGGTTAGGTTATATTACGATATAGACGTATATAATGTGCCCACCGAGAAGTAGGGGCCGACCCGCCAGGAATGTTGGAAAATACTACATCCGAGATGTTAGGTTCACTTAGGTTAGGATATATAACGTAATAGACGTATATAATGTCCTCACCGAGATGTACGGTCCGACACGACCGGCATTTTGTAAAACATTACCAGCGACGGTCTAGATGGGTTAGGTCAGGTTATATTACGATATAGACGTATATAATGTGCCCACCGAGAAGTAGGGGCCGACCCGCCAGGAATGTTGGAAAATACTACATCCGAGATGTTAGGTTCCCTCAGGTTAGGATATATAAAGTTATAGACGTATATGAGGTCCCCACGGAAAAGTACGGGCCGACACGACCGGGATTTTGTAAAACATTACCAGCGAGGGTCTAGATAGGTTAGGTTAGGTTATATTACGATATAGACGTATATAATGTGCCCACCTAGAAGTAGGGGCCGACCCATCAGGAATATTGGAAAATACTACATCCGAGATGTTAGGTTCTCTTAGGTTAGGGTATATAACGTTATAGACGTATGTAATGTCCTCACCGAGATGTACGGGCCGACACGACCGGGATTTTGTAAAACATTACCAGCGAGGGCCTAGATGGGTTAGGTTAGGTTATATTACGATATAGACGTATATAATGTGCCCACCGAGAAGTAGGGGCCGACCCGCCAGGAATGTTGGAAAATACTACATCCGAGATGTTAGGTTCCCTCAGGTTAGGATATATAACGTTATAGACGTATATGAGGTCCCCACGGAAAAGTACGGGCCGACACGACCGGGATTTTGTAAAACATTACCAGCGAGGGTCTAGATGGGTTAGGTTAGGTTATATTACGATATAGACGTATATAATGTGCCGACCTAGAAGTAGGGGCCGACCCGCCAGGAATGTTGGAAAATACTACATCCGAGATGTTAGGTTCACTTAGGTTAGGATATATAACGTTATAGACGTATATAATGTCCTCACCGAGATCTACGGGCCGACACGACCGGGATTTTGTAAAACATTACCAGCGAGGGTCTAGATGGGTTAGGTTAGGTTATATTACGATATAGACGTATATAATGTGCCCACCGAGAAGTAGGGGCCGACCCGCCAGGAATGTTGGAAAATACTACATCCGAGATGTTAGGTTCACTTAGGTTAGGATATATAACGTTATAGACGTATATAATGTCCTCACCGAGATGTACGGTCCGACACGACCGGGATTTTGTAAAACATTACCAGCGAGGGTCTAGATGGGTTAGGTTAGGTTATATTACGATATAGACCTATATAATGTGCCCACCGAGAAGTAGGGGCCGACCCGCCAGGTATGTTGAAAAATACTACATCCGAGATGTTAGGTTCCCTTAGGTTAGGATATATAAATTTATAGACGTATATAATGTCCGCACCGAGACGTCCGGGAAGACATGAACGGGATTCTGTGAAACATTACCGGCGAGGGTCTAGGTGGGTTAGGTTAGGTTATATTACGTTATAGACGTATATAATGTTCCCACCGAGAAGTAGGGGCCGACCCGCCAGAAATGTTGGAAAATTCTACATCCGAGATATTAGGTTGCCCTAGGTTAGGATATATAACGTTATAGACGTATATAATGTCCTCACCGAGATGTACGGGCCGACACGACCGGGATTTTGTAAAACATTACCAGCGAGGGTCTAGATGGGTTAGGTTAGGTTATATTACGATATAGACGTATATAATGTCCCCACCGAGAAGTAGGGGCCGACCCGCCAGGAATGTTGGAAAATACTACATCCGAGATGTTAGGTTCTCTTAGGTTAGGGTATATAACGTTATAGACGTATATAATGTCCCCACCGAGAAGTACGGGCCGACACGACCGGGATTTTGTAAAACATTACCAGCGAGTGTCTAGATGGGTTCGGTTAGGTTATATTACGATATAGACGTATGTAATGTGCCCACCGAGAAGTATGGGCCGACCCGCCAGGAATGTTGGAAAATACTACATCCGAGATGTTAGGTTCCCTTAGGTTAGGATATATAACGTTATAGACTTATATAATGTCCTCACCGAGATGTACGGGCCGACACGACCGGGATTTTGTAAAACATTACCAGCGAGGGTCTAGATGGGTTAGGTTAGGTTATATTACGATATAGACGTATATAATGTGCCCACCGAGAAGTAGGGGCCGACCCGCCAGGAATGTTGGAAACTACTACATCCGAGATGTTAGGTTCCCTTAGGTTAGGATATATAACGTTATAGACGTATATAATGTCCTCACCGAGATGTACGGGCCGACACAACCGGGATTTTGTAAAACAATCCCAGCTAGGGGCTAGATGTGTTACGTTAGGTTATATTACGTTATAGACGTATATAATGATCCCACCTGGAAATAGGGGCCGACCCGCCAGGAATGTTGGAAAATACTACATCCGAGATGTTAGGTTCCCTCAGGTTAGGATATATAAAGTTATAGACGTATATGAGGTCCCCACGGAAAAGTACGGGCCGACACGACCGGGATTTTGTAAAACATTACCAGCGAGGGTCTAGATGGTTTAGGTTAGGTTATATTACGATATAGACGTATATAATGTGCCCACCGAGAAGTAGGATCCGACCCCCCAGGAATGTTGGAAAATACTACATCCGAGATGTTAGGATCTCTTAGGTTAGGATATATAACGTTATAGACGTATATAATGTCCCCACCGCGAAGTACGGACAGACACGACCGGGATTTTGTAAAACATTACCAGCGATGGTCTAGATGGGTTAGGTTAGGTTATATTACGATATAGACGTATATAATGTGCCCACCGAGAAGCAGGGGCCGACCTGCCAGGAATGTTGGAAAATACTACATCCGAGATGTTAAGCTGCCTTAGGTTAGGATATATAAATTTATAGACGTATATAATGTCCGCACCGAGACGTACGGGAAGACATGAACGGGATTCTGTGAAACATTACCAGCGAGGGTCTAGGTGGGTTAGGTTAGGTTATATTACGATATAGACGTATATAATGTGCCCACCGAGAAGTAGGGGCCGACCCGCCAGGAATGTTGGAAAATACTACATCCGAGATGTTAGGTTCACTTAGGTTAGGATATATAACGTTATAGACGTATATAATGTCCTCACCGAGATGTACGGGCCGACACGACCGGGATTTTGTAAAACATTACCAGCGAGGGTCTAGATGGGTTAGGTTAGGTTATATTACGATATAGACGTATATAATGTGCCCACCGAGAAGTAGGGGCCGACCCGCCAGGAATGTTGGAAACTACTACATCCGAGATGTTAGGTTCACTTAGGTTAGGATATATAACGTTATAGACGTATATGATGTCCTCACCGAGATGTACGGGCCGACACGACCTGGACTTTGTAAAACATTACCAGCGAGGGTCTAGATGGGTTAGGTTAGGTTATATAACGATATAGACGTATATAATGTGCCCACCGAGAAGTAGGGGCCGACCCGCCAGGAATGTTGGAAAATACTACATCCGAGATGTTAGGTTCCGTTAGGTTAGGATATATAACGTTATAGACGTATATAATGTCCTCACCGAGATCTACGGGCCGACACGACCGGGATTTTGTAAAGCATTACCAGCGAGGGTCTAGACGGGTTAGGTTAGGTTATATTACGATATAGACGTATATAATGTGCCCACCGAGAAGTAGGGGCCGACCCGCCAGAAATGTTGGAAAATACTACCTCCGAGATGTTAGGTTCACTTAGGTTAGGATATATAACGTTATAGACGTATATAATGTCCTCACCGAGATGTACGGGCCGACACGACCGGGATTTTGTAAAACATTACCAGCGAGGGTCTAGATGGGTTAGGTTAGGTTATATTACGATATAGACGTATATAATGTGCCCACCGAGAAGTAGGGGCCGACCCGCCAGGAATGTTGGAAAATACTACATCCGAGATGTTAAGCTGCCTTAGGTTAGGATATATAAATTTATAGACGTATATAATGTCCGCACCGAGACGTACGGGAAGACATGAACGGGATTATGTGAAACATTACCAGCGAGGGTCTAGGTGGGTTAGGTTAGGTTATATTACGTTATAGACGTATATAATGTTCCCACCGAGAAGTAGGGGCCGACTCGCCAGAAATGTTGGAAAATTCTACACCCGAGATGTTTAGTTGCCTTAGGTTAGGATATATAACGTTATAGACGTATATAATGTCCGCACCGAGACGTACGGGAGGACATGAACGGGATTCTGTGAAACATTACCAGCGAGGGTCTAGGTGGGTTAGGTTAGGTTATATTACGATATAGACGTATATAATGTGCCCACCGAGAAGTAGGGGCCGACCCGCCAGGAATGTTGGAAAATACTACATCCGAGATGTTAGGTTCCCTCAGGTTAGGATATATAAAGTTACAGACGTATATGAGGTCCCCATGGAAAAGTACGGGCCGACACGACCGGGATTTTGTAAAACATTACCAGCGAGGGTCTAGATAGGTTAGGTTAGGTTATATTACGATATAGACGTATATAATGTGCCCACCGAGAAGTAGGGGCCGACCCGCCAGGAATGTTGGAAAATACTACATCCGAGATGTTAGGTTCTCTTAGGTTAGGGTATATAACGTTATAGACGTATATAATGTCCCCACCGAGAAGTACGGGCAGACACGACCGGGATTTTGTAAAACATTACCAGCGAGGGTCTAGATGGGTTCGGTTAGGTTATATTACGATATAGACGTATGTAATGTGCCCACCGAGAAGTATGGGCCGACCCGCCAGGAATGTTGGAAAATACTACATCCGAGATGTTAGGTTCCCTTAGGTTAGGATATATAACGTTATAGACTTATATAATGTCCTCACCGAGATGTACGGGCCGACACGACCGGGATTTTGTAAAACATTACCAGCGAGGGTCTAGATGGGTTAGGTTAGGTTATATTACGATATAGACGTATATAATGTGCCCACCGAGAAGTAGGGGCCGACCCGCCAGGAATGTTGGAAACTACTACATCCGAGATGTTTGGTTCCCTTAGGTTAGGATATATAACGTTATAGACGTATATAATGTCCTCACCGAGATGTACGGGCCGACACAACCGGGATTTTGTAAAACAATCCCAGCTAGGGGCTAGATGTGTTACGTTAGGTTATATTACGTTATAGACGTATATAATGATCCCACCTGGAAATAGGGGCCGACCCGCCAGGAATGTTGGAAAATACTACATCCGAGATGTTAGGTTCCCTCAGGTTAGGATATATAAAGTTATAGACGTATATGAGGTCCCCACGGAAAAGTACGGGCCGACACGACCGGGATTTTGTAAAACATTACCAGCGAGGGTCTAGATGGTTTAGGTTAGGTTATATTACGATATAGACGTATATAATGTGCCCACCGAGAAGTAGGATCCGACCCCCCAGGAATGTTGGAAAATACTACATCCGAGATGTTAGGATCTCTTAGGTTAGGATATATAACGTTATAGACGTATATAATGTCCCCACCGCGAAGTACGGACAGACACGACCGGGATTTTGTAAAACATTACCAGCGATGGTCTAGATGGGTTAGGTTAGGTTATATTACGATATAGACGTATATAATGTGCCCACCGAGAAGCAGGGGCCGACCCGCCAGGAATGTTGGAAAATACTACATCCGAGATATTAGGTTCCCTTAGGTTAGGATATATAAATTTATAGACGTATATAATGTCCGCACCGAGACGTACGGGAAGACATGAACGGGATTCTGTGAAACATTACCAGCGAGGGTCTAGGTGGGTTAGGTTAGGTTATATTACGATATAGACGTATATAATGTGCCCACCGAGAAGTAGGGGCCGACCCGCCAGGAATGTTGGAAAATACTACATCCGAGATGTTAGGTTCACTTAGGTTAGGATATATAACGTTATAGACGTATATAATGTCCTCACCGAGATGTACGGGCCGACACGACCGGGATTTTGTAAAACATTACCAGCGAGGGTCTAGATGGGTTAGGTTAGGTTATATTACGATATAGACGTATATAATGTGCCCACCGAGAAGTAGGGGCCGACCCGCCAGGAATGTTGGAAACTACTACATCCGAGATGTTAGGTTCACTTAGGTTAGGATATATAACGTTATAGACGTATATAATGTCCTCACCGAGATGTACGGGCCGACACGACCTGGACTTTGTAAAACATTACCAGCGAGGGTCTAGATGGGTTAGGTTAGGTTATATAACGATATAGACGTATATAATGTGCCCACCGAGAAGTAGGGGCCGACCCGCCAGGAATGTTGGAAAATACTACATCCGAGATGTTAGGTTCCGTTAGGTTAGGATATATAACGTTATAGACGTATATAATGTCCTCACCGAGATCTACGGGCCGACACGACGGGGATTTTGTAAAACATTACCAGCGACGGTCTAGATGGGTTAGGTCAGGTTATATTACGATATAGACGTATATAATGTGCCCACCGAGAAGTAGGGGCCGACCCGCCAGGAATGTTGGAAAATACTACATCCGAGATGTTAGGTTCCCTCAGGTTAGGATATATAAAGTTATAGACGTATATGAGGTCCCCACGGAAAAGTACGGGCCGACACGACCGGGATTTTGTAAAACATTACCAGCGAGGGTCTAGATAGGTTAGGTTAGGTTATATTACGATATAGACGTATATAATGTGCCCACCTAGCAGTAGGGGCCGACCCATCAGGAATATTGGAAAATACTACATCCGAGATGTTAGGTTCTCTTAGGTTAGGGTATATAACGTTATAGACGCATGTAATGTCCTCACCGAGATGTACGGGCCGACACGACCGGGACTTTGTAAAACATTACCAGCGAGGGTCTAGATGGGTTAGGTTAGGTTATATAACGATATAGACGTATATAATGTGCCCACCGAGAAGTAGGGACCGACCCGCCAGGAATGTTGGAAAATACTACATCCGAGATGTTAGGTTCCCTTAGGTTAGGATATATAACGTTATAGACGTATATAATGTCCTCACCGAGATGTACGGTCCGACACGACCGGGATTTTGTAAAACATTACCAGCGAGGGTCTAGATGGGTTAGGTCAGGTTATATTACGATATAGACGTATATAATGTGCCCACCGAGACGTAGGGGCCGACCCGCCAGGAATGTTGGAAAATACTACATCCGAGATGTTAGGTTCCCTCAGGTTAGGATATATAAAGTTACAGACGTATATGAGGTCCCCACGGAAAAGTACGGGCCGACACGACCGGGATTTTGTAAAACATTACCAGCGAGGGTCTAGATGGGTTAGGTTAGGTTATATTACGATATAGACCTATATAATGTGCCCACCGAGAAGTAGGGGCCGGCCCGCCAGGTATGTTGAAAAATACTACATCCGAGATGTTAGGTTCCCTTAGGTTAGGATATATAAATTTATAGACGTATATAATGTCCGCACCGAGACGTCCGGGAAGACATGAACGGGATTCTGTGAAACATTACCGGCGAGGGTCTAGGTGGGTTAGGTTAGGTTATATTACGTTATAGACGTATATAATGTTCCCACCGAGAAGTAGGGGCCGACCCGCCAGAAATGTTGGAAAATTCTACATCCGAGATATTAGGTTGCCTTAGGTTAGGATATATAACGTTATAGACGTATATAATGTCCTCACCGAGATGTACGGGCCGACACGACCGGGATTTTGTAAAACATTACCAGCGAGGGTCTAGATGGGTTAGGTTAGGTTATATTACGATATAGACGTATATAATGTGCCCACCGAGAAGTAGGAGCCGACCCGCCAGGAATGTTGGAAAATACTACATCCGAGATGTTAAGCTGTCTTAGGTTAGGATATATAAATTTATAGACGTATATAAAGTCCGCACCGAGACGTACGGGAAGACATGAACGGGATTATGTGAAACATTACCAGCGAGGGTCTAGGTGGGTTAGGTTAGGTTATATTACGTTATAGACGTATATAATGTTCCCACCGAGAAGTAGGGGCCGACTCGCCAGAAATGTTGGAAAATTCTACATCCGAGATGTTTAGTTGCCTTAGGTTAGGATATATAACGTTATAGACGTATATAATGTCCGCACCGAGACGTACGGGAAGACATGAACGGGATTCTGTGAAACATTACCAGCGAGGGTCTAGGTGGGTTAGGTTAGGTTATATTACGATATAGACGTATATAATGTGCCCACCGAGAAGTAGGGGCCGACCCGCCAGGAATGTTGGAAAATACTACATCCGAGATGTTAGGTTCACTTAGGTTAGGATATATAACGTAATAGACGTATATAATGTCCTCACCGAGATGTACGGTCCGACACGACCGCCATTATGTAAAACATTACCAGCGACGGTCTAGATGGGTTAGGTCAGGTTATATTACGATATAGACGTATATAATGTGCCCACCGAGAAGTAGGGGCCGACCCGCCAGGAATGTTGGAAAATACTACATCCGAGATGTTAGGTTCCCTCAGGTTAGGATATATAAAGTTATAGACGTATATGAGGTCCCCACGGAAAAGTACGGGCCGACACGACCGGGATTTTGTAAAACATTACCAGCGAGGGTCTAGATAGGTTAGGTTAGGTTATATTACGATATAGACGTATATAATGTGCCCACCTAGCAGTAGGGGCCGACCCATCAGGAATATTGGAAAATACTACATCCGAGATGTTAGGTTCTCTTAGGTTAGGGTATATAACGTTATAGACGTATGTAATGTCCTCACCGAGATGTACGGGCCGACACGACCGGGACTTTGTAAAACATTACCAGCGAGGGTCTAGATGGGTTAGGTTAGGTTATATAACGATATAGACGTATATAATGTGCCCACCGAGAAGTAGGGGCCGACCCGCCAGGAATGTTGGAAAATACTACATCCGAGATGTTAGGTTCCCTCAGGTTAGGATATATAACGTTATAGACGTATATGAGGTCCCCACGGAAATGTACGGGCCGACACGACCGGGATTTTGTAAAACATTACCAGCGAGGGTCTAGATGGGTTAGGTCAGGTTATATTACGATATAGACGTATATAATGTGCCCACCGAGACGTAGGGGCCGAGCCGCCAGGAATGTTGGAAAATACTACATCCGAGATGTTAGGTTCCCTCAGGTTAGGATATATAAAGTTATAGACGTATATGAGGTCCCCACGGAAAAGTACGGGCCGACACGACCGGGATTTTGTAAAACATTACCGGCGAGGGTCTAGATGGGTTAGGTTAGGTTATATTACGATATAGACGTATATAATGTGCCGACCTAGAAGTAGGGGCCGACCCGCCAGGAATGTTGGAAAATACTACATCCGAGATGTTAGGTTCACTTAGGTTAGGATATATAACGTTATAGACGTATATAATGTCCTCACCGAGATCTACGGGCCGACACGACCGGGATTTTGTAAAACATTACCAGCGAGGGTCTAGATGGGTTAGGTTAGGTTATATTACGATATAGACGTATATAATGTGCCCACCGACAAGTAGGGGCCGACCCGCCAGGAATGTTGGAAAATACTACATCCGAGATGTTAGGTTCACTTAGGTTAGGATATATAAAGTTATAGACGTATATGAGGTCCCCACGGAAAAGTACGGGCCGACCTGACCGGGATTTTGTAAAACATTACCGGCGAGGGTCTAGATGGGTTAGGTCAGGTTATATTACGATATAGACGTATATAATGTGCCCACCGAGACGTAGGGGCCGACCCGCCAGGAATGTTGGAAAATACTACATCCGAGATGTTAGGTTCCCTCAGGTTAGGATATATAAAGTTACAGACGTATATGAGGTCCCCACGGAAAAGTACGGGCCGACACGACCGGGAATTTGTAAAACATTACCAGCGAGGGTCTAGATAGGTTAGGTTAGGTTATATTACGATATAGACGTATATAATGTGCCCACCGAGAAGTAGGGGCCGACCCGCCAGGAATGTTGGAAAATACTACATCCGAGATGTTAGGTTCTCTTAGGTTAGGGTATATAACGTTATAGACGTATATAATGTCCCCACCGAGAAGTACGGGCAGACACGACGGGGATTTTGTAAAACATTACCAGCGAGGGTCTAGATGGGTTAGGTTAGGTTATATTACGATATAGACCTATATAATGTGCCCACCGAGAAGTAGGGGCCGACCCGCCAGGAATGTTGGAAAATACTACATCCGAGATGTTAGGTTCACTTAGGTTAGGATATATAACGTTATAGACGTATATAATGTCCTCACCGAGATGTACGGTCCGACACGACCGGGATTTTGTAAAACATTACCAGCGAGGGTCTAGATGGGTTAGGTCAGGTTATATTACGATATAGACGTATATAATGTACCCACCGAGACGTAGGGGCCGACCCGCCAGGAATGTTGGAAAATACTACATCCGAGATGTTAGGTTCCCTCAGGTTAGGATATATAAAGTTACAGACGTATATGAGGTCCCCATGGAAAAGTACGGGCCGACACGACCGGGATTTTGTAAAACATTACCAGCGAGGGTCTAGATAGGTTAGGTTAGGTTATATTACGATATAGACGTATATAATGTGCCCACCGAGAAGTAGGGGCCGACCCGCCAGGAATGTTGGAAAATACTACATCCGAGATGTTAGGTTCTCTTAGGTTAGGGTATATAACGTTATAGACGTATATAATGTCCCCACCGAGAAGTACGGGCAGACACGACCGGGATTTTGTAAAACATTACCAGCGAGGGTCTAGATGGGTTAGGTTAGGTTATATTACGATATAGACCTATATAATGTGCCCACCGAGAAGTAGGGGCCGACCCGCCAGGTATGTTGAAAAATACTACATCCGAGATGTTAGGTTCCCTTAGGTTAGGATATATAAATTTATAGACGTATATAATGTCCGCACCGAGACGTCCGGGAAGACATGAACGGGATTCTGTGAAACATTACCGGCGAGGGTCTAGGTGGGTTAGGTTAGGTTATATTACGTTATAGACGTATATAATGTTCCCACCGAGAAGTAGGGGCCGACCCGCCAGAAATGTTGGAAAATTCTACATCCGAGATATTAGGTTGCCTTAGGTTAGGATATATAACGTTATAGACGTATATAATGTCCTCACCGAGATGTACGGTCCGACACGACCGGGATTTTGTAAAACATTACCAGCGAGGGTCTAGATGGGTTAGGTCAGGTTATATTACGATATAGACGTATATAATGTACCCACCGAGACGTAGGGGCCGACCCGCCAGGAATGTTGGAAAATACTACATCCGAGATGTTAGGTTCCCTCAGGTTAGGATATATAAAGTTACAGACGTATATGAGGTCCCCATGGAAAAGTACGGGCCGACACGACCGGGATTTTGTAAAACATTACCAGCGAGGGTCTAGATAGGTTAGGTTAGGTTATATTACGATATAGACGTATATAATGTGCCCACCGAGAAGTAGGGGCCGACCCGCCAGGAATGTTGGAAAATACTACATCCGAGATGTTAGGTTCTCTTAGGTTAGGGTATATAACGTTATAGACGTATATAATGTCCCCACCGAGAAGTACGGGCAGACACGACCGGGATTTTGTAAAACATTACCAGCGAGGGTCTAGATGGGTTAGGTTAGGTTATATTACGATATAGACCTATATAATGTGCCCACCGAGAAGTAGGGGCCGACCCGCCAGGTATGTTGAAAAATACTACATCCGAGATGTTAGGTTCCCTTAGGTTAGGATATATAAATTTATAGACGTATATAATGTCCGCACCGAGACGTCCGGGAAGACATGAACGGGATTCTGTGAAACATTACCGGCGAGGGTCTAGGTGGGTTAGGTTAGGTTATATTACGTTATAGACGTATATAATGTTCCCACCGAGAAGTAGGGGCCGACCCGCCAGAAATGTTGGAAAATTCTACATCCGAGATATTAGGTTGCCTTAGGTTAGGATATATAACGTTATAGACGTATATAATGTCCTCACCGAGATGTACGGGCCGACACGACCGGGATTTTGTAAAACATTACCAGCGAGGGTCTAGATGGGTTAGGTTAGGTTATATTACGATATAGACGTATATAATGTCCCCACCGAGAAGTAGGGGCCGACCCGCCAGGAATGTTGGAAAATACTACATCCGAGATGTTAGGTTCTCTTAGGTTAGGGTATATAACGTTATAGACGTATATAATGTCCCCACCGAGAAGTACGGGCCGACACGACCGGGATTTTGTAAAACATTACCAGCGAGGGTCTAGATGGGTTCGGTTAGGTTATATTACGATATAGAAGTATGTAATGTGCCCACCGAGAAGTATGGGCCGACCCGCCAGGAATGTTGGAAAATACTACATCCGAGATGTTAGGTTCCCTTAGGTTAGGATATATAACGTTATAGACTTATATAATGTCCTCACCGAGATGTACGGGCCGACACGACCGGGATTTTGTAAAACATTACCAGCGAGGGTCTAGATGGGTTAGGTTAGGTTATATTACGATATAGACGTATATAATGTGCCCACCGAGAAGTAGGGGCCGACCCGCCAGGAATGTTGGAAACTACTACATCCGAGATGTTTGGTTCCCTTAGGTTAGGATATATAACGTTATAGACGTATATAATGTCCTCACCGAGATGTACGGGCCGACACAACCGGGATTTTGTAAAACAATCCCAGCTAGGGGCTAGATGTGTTACGTTAGGTTATATTACGTTATAGACGTATATAATGATCCCACCTGGAAATAGGGGCCGACCCGCCAGGAATGTTGGAAAATACTACATCCGAGATGTTAGGTTCCCTCAGGTTAGGATATATAAAGTTATAGACGTATATGAGGTCCCCACGGAAAAGTACGGGCCGACACGACCGGGATTTTGTAAAACATTACCAGCGAGGGTCTAGATGGTTTAGGTTAGGTTATATTACGATATAGACGTATATAATGTGCCCACCGAGAAGTAGGATCCGACCCCCCAGGAATGTTGGAAAATACTACATCCGAGATGTTAGGATCTCTTAGGTTAGGATATATAACGTTATAGACGTATATAATGTCCCCACCGCGAAGTACGGACAGACACGACCGGGATTTTGTAAAACATTACCAGCGATGGTCTAGATGGGTTAGGTTAGGTTATATTACGATATAGACGTATATAATGTGCCCACCGAGAAGCAGGGGCCGACCCGCCAGGAATGTTGGAAAATACTACATCCGAGATATTAGGTTCCCTTAGGTTAGGATATATAAATTTATAGACGTATATAATGTCCGCACCGAGACGTACGGGAAGATATGAACGGGATTCTGTGAAACATTACCAGCGAGGGTCTAGGTGGGTTAGGTTAGGTTATATTACGATATAGACGTATATAATGTGCCCACCGAGAAGTAGGGGCCGACCCGCCAGGAATGTTGGAAAATACTACATCCGAGATGTTAGGTTCACTTAGGTTAGGATATATAACGTTATAGACGTATATAATGTCCTCACCGAGATGTACGGGCCGACACGACCGGGATTTTGTAAAACATTACCAGCGAGGGTCTAGATGGGTTAGGTTAGGTTATATTACGATATAGACGTATATAATGTGCCCACCGAGAAGTAGGGGCCGACCCGCCAGGAATGTTGGAAACTACTACATCCGAGATGTTAGGTTCACTTAGGTTAGGATATATAACGTTATAGACGTATATAATGTCCTCACCGAGATGTACGGGCCGACACGACCTGGACTTTGTAAAACATTACCAGCGAGGGTCTAGATGGGTTAGGTTAGGTTATATAACGATATAGACGTATATAATGTGCCCACCGAGAAGTAGGGGCCGACCCGCCAGGAATGTTGGAAAATACTACATCCGAGATGTTAGGTTCCGGTAGGTTAGGATATATAACGTTATAGACGTATATAATGTCCTCACCGAGATCTACGGGCCGACACGACCGGGATTTTGTAAAGCATTACCAGCGAGGGTCTAGACGGGTTAGGTTAGGTTATATTACGATATAGACGTATATAATGTGCCCACCGAGAAGTAGGGGCCGACCCGCCAGAAATGTTGGAAAATACTACCTCCGAGATGTTAGGTTCACTTAGGTTAGGATATATAACGTTATAGACGTATATAATGTCCTCACCGAGATGTACGGGCCGACACGACCGGGATTTTGTAAAACATTACCAGCGAGGGTCTAGATGGGTTAGGTTAGGTTATATTACGATATAGACGTATATAATGTGCCCACCGAGAAGTAGGAGCCGACCCGCCAGGAATGTTGGAAAATACTACATCCGAGATGTTAAGCTGCCTTAGGTTAGGATATATAAATTTATAGACGTATATAATGTCCGCACCGAGACGTACGGGAAGACATGAACGGGATTATGTGAAACATTACCAGCGAGGGTCTAGGTGGGTTAGGTTAGGTTATATTACGTTATAGACGTATATAATGTTCCCACCGAGAAGTAGGGGCCGACTCGCCAGAAATGTTGGAAAATTCTACACCCGAGATGTTTAGTTGCCTTAGGTTAGGATATATAACGTTATAGACGTATATAATGTCCGCACCGAGACGTACGGGAGGACATGAACGGGATTCTGTGAAACATTACCAGCGAGGGTCTAGGTGGGTTAGGTTAGGTTATATTACGATATAGACGTATATAATGTGCCCACCGAGAAGTAGGGGCCGACCCGCCAGGAATGTTGGAAAATACTACATCCGAGATGTTAGGTTCACTTAGGTTAGGATATATAACGTAATAGACGTATATAATGTCCTCACCGAGATGTACGGTCCGACACGACCGGCATTATGTAAAACATTACCAGCGACGGTCTAGATGGGTTAGGTCAGGTTATATTACGATATAGACGTATATAATGTGCCCACCGAGAAGTAGGGGCCGACCCGCCAGGAATGTTGGAAAATACTACATCCGAGATGTTAGGTTCCCTCAGGTTAGGATATATAAAGTTATAGACGTATATGAGGTCCCCACGGAAAAGTACGGGCCGACACGACCGGGATTTTGTAAAACATTACCAGCGAGGGTCTAGATAGGTTAGGTTAGGTTATATTACGATATAGACGTATATAATGTGCCCACCTAGCAGTAGGGGCCGACCCATCAGGAATATTGGAAAATACTACATCCGAGATGTTAGGTTCTCTTAGGTTAGGGTATATAACGTTATAGACGTATGTAATGTCCTCACCGAGATGTACGGGCCGACACGACCGGGACTTTGTAAAACATTACCAGCGAGGGTCTAGATGGGTTAGGTTAGGTTATATAACGATATAGACGTATATAATGTGCCCACCGAGAAGTAGGGACCGACCCGCCAGGAATGTTGGAAAATACTACATCCGAGATGTTAGGTTCCCTTAGGTTAGGATATATAACGTTATAGACGTATATAATGTCCTCACCGAGATGTACGGTCCGACACGACCGGGATTTTGTAAAACATTACCAGCGAGGGTCTAGATGGGTTAGGTCAGGTTATATTACGATATAGACGTATATAATGTGCCCACCGAGACGTAGGGGCCGACCCGCCAGGAATGTTGGAAAATACTACATCCGAGATGTTAGGTTCCCTCAGGTTAGGATATATAAAGTTACAGACGTATATGAGGTCCCCACGGAAAAGTACGGGCCGACACGACCGGGATTTTGTAAAACATTACCAGCGAGGGTCTAGATGGGTTAGGTTAGGTTATATTACGATATAGACCTATATAATGTGCCCACCGAGAAGTAGGGGCCGGCCCGCCAGGTATGTTGAAAAATACTACATCCGAGATGTTAGGTTCCCTTAGGTTAGGATATATAAATTTATAGACGTATATAATGTCCGCACCGAGACGTCCGGGAAGACATGAACGGGATTCTGTGAAACATTACCGGCGAGGGTCTAGGTGGGTTAGGTTAGGTTATATTACGTTATAGACGTATATAATGTTCCCACCGAGAAGTAGGGGCCGACCCGCCAGAAATGTTGGAAAATTCTACATCCGAGATATTAGGTTGCCTTAGGTTAGGATATATAACGTTATAGACGTATATAATGTCCTCACCGAGATGTACGGGCCGACACGACCGGGATTTTGTAAAACATTACCAGCGAGGGTCTAGATGGGTTAGGTTAGGTTATATTACGATATAGACGTATATAATGTGCCCACCGAGAAGTAGGAGCCGACCCGCCAGGAATGTTGGAAAATACTACATCCGAGATGTTAAGCTGTCTTAGGTTAGGATATATAAATTTATAGACGTATATAATGTCCGCACCGAGACGTACGGGAAGACATGAACGGGATTATGTGAAACATTACCAGCGAGGGTCTAGGTGGGTTAGGTTAGGTTATATTACGTTATAGACGTATATAATGTTCCCACCGAGAAGTAGGGGCCGACTCGCCAGAAATGTTGGAAAATTCTACATCCGAGATGTTTAGTTGCCTTAGGTTAGGATATATAACGTTATAGACGTATATAATGTCCGCACCGAGACGTACGGGAAGACATGAACGGGATTCTGTGAAACATTACCAGCGAGGGTCTAGGTGGGTTAGGTTAGGTTATATTACGATATAGACGTATATAATGTGCCGACCTAGAAGTAGGGGCCGACCCGCCAGGAATGTTGGAAAATACTACATCCGAGATGTTAGGTTCACTTAGGTTAGGATATATAACGTTATAGACGTATATAATGTCCTCACCGAGATCTACGGGCCGACACGACCGGGATTTTGTAAAACATTACCAGCGAGGGTCTAGATGGGTTAGGTTAGGTTATATTACGATATAGACGTATATAATGTGCCCACCGACAAGTAGGGGCCGACCCGCCAGGAATGTTGGAAAATACTACATCCGAGATGTTAGGTTCACTTAGGTTAGGATATATAAAGTTATAGACGTATATGAGGTCCCCACGGAAAAGTACGGGCCGACCTGACCGGGATTTTGTAAAACATTACCGGCGAGGGTCTAGATGGGTTAGGTCAGGTTATATTACGATATAGACGTATATAATGTGCCCACCGAGACGTAGGGGCCGACCCGCCAGGAATGTTGGAAAATACTACATCCGAGATGTTAGGTTCCCTCAGGTTAGGATATATAAAGTTACAGACGTATATGAGGTCCCCACGGAAAAGTACGGGCCGACACGACCGGGATTTTGTAAAACATTACCAGCGAGGGTCTAGATAGGTTAGGTTAGGTTATATTACGATATAGACGTATATAATGTGCCCACCGAGAAGTAGGGGCCGACCCGCCAGGAATGTTGGAAAATACTACATCCGAGATGTTAGGTTCTCTTAGGTTAGGGTATATAACGTTATAGACGTATATAATGTCCCCACCGAGAAGTACGGGCAGACACGACGGGGATTTTGTAAAACATTACCAGCGAGGGTCTAGATGGGTTAGGTTAGGTTATATTACGATATAGACCTATATAATGTGCCCACCGAGAAGTAGGGGCCGACCCGCCAGGAATGTTGGAAAATACTACATCCGAGATGTTAGGTTCACTTAGGTTAGGATATATAACGTTATAGACGTATATAATGTCCTCACCGAGATGTACGGTCCGACACGACCGCCATTATGTAAAACATTACCAGCGACGGTCTAGATGGGTTAGGTCAGGTTATATTACGATATAGACGTATATAATGGACCCACCGAGACGTAGGGGCCGACCCGCCAGGAATGTTGGAAAATACTACATCCGAGATGTTAGGTTCCCTCAGGTTAGGATATATAAAGTTACAGACGTATATGAGGTCCCCATGGAAAAGTACGGGCCGACACGACCGGGATTTTGTAAAACATTACCAGCGAGGGTCTAGATAGGTTAGGTTAGGTTATATTACGATATAGACGTATATAATGTGCCCACCGAGAAGTAGGGGCCGACCCGCCAGGAATGTTGGAAAATACTACATCCGAGATGTTAGGTTCTCTTAGGTTAGGGTATATAACGTTATAGACGTATATAATGTCCCCACCGAGAAGTACGGGCAGACACGACGGGGATTTTGTAAAACATTACCAGCGAGGGTCTAGATGGGTTAGGTTAGGTTATATTACGATATAGACCTATATAATGTGCCCACCGAGAAGTAGGGGCCGACCCGCCAGGAATGTTGGAAAATACTACATCCGAGATGTTAGGTTCACTTAGGTTAGGATATATAACGTTATAGACGTATATAATGTCCTCACCGAGATGTACGGTCCGACACGACCGGGATTTTGTAAAACATTACCAGCGAGGGTCTAGATGGGTTAGGTCAGGTTATATTACGATATAGACGTATATAATGTACCCACCGAGACGTAGGGGCCGACCCGCCAGGAATGTTGGAAAATACTACATCCGAGATGTTAGGTTCCCTCAGGTTAGGATATATAAAGTTACAGACGTATATGAGGTCCCCATGGAAAAGTACGGGCCGACACGACCGGGATTTTGTAAAACATTACCAGCGAGGGTCTAGATAGGTTAGGTTAGGTTATATTACGATATAGACGTATATAATGTGCCCACCGAGAAGTAGGGGCCGACCCGCCAGGAATGTTGGAAAATACTACATCCGAGATGTTAGGTTCTCTTAGGTTAGGGTATATAACGTTATAGACGTATATAATGTCCCCACCGAGAAGTACGGGCAGACACGACGGGGATTTTGTAAAACATTACCAGCGAGGGTCTAGATGGGTTAGGTTAGGTTATATTACGATATAGACCTATATAATGTGCCCACCGAGAAGTAGGGGCCGACCCGCCAGGAATGTTGGAAAATACTACATCCGAGATGTTAGGTTCACTTAGGTTAGGATATATAACGTTATAGACGTATATAATGTCCTCACCGAGATGTACGGTCCGACACGACCGCCATTATGTAAAACATTACCAGCGACGGTCTAGATGGGTTAGGTCAGGTTATATTACGATATAGACGTATATAATGTGCCCACCGAGAAGTAGGGGCCGACCCGCCAGGAATGTTGGAAAATACTACATCCGAGATGTTAGGTTCCCTCAGGTTAGGATATATAAAGTTACAGACGTATATGAGGTCCCCATGGAAAAGTACGGGCCGACACGACCGGGATTTTGTAAAACATTACCAGCGAGGGTCTAGATAGGTTAGGTTAGGTTATATTACGATATAGACGTATATAATGTGCCCACCTAGCAGTAGGGGCCGACCCATCAGGAATATTGGAAAATACTACATCCGAGATGTGAGGTTCTCTTAGGTTAGGGTATATAACGTTATAGACGTATGTAATGTCCTCACCGAGATGTACGGGCCGACACGACCGGGACTTTGTAAAACATTACCAGCGAGGGTCTAGATGGGTTAGGTTAGGTTATATAACGATATAGACGTATATAATGTGCCCACCGAGAAGTAGGGGCCGACCCGCCAGGAATGTTGGAAAATACTACATCCGAGATGTTAGGTTCCCTCAGGTTAGGATATATAACGTTATAGACGTATATGAGGTCCCCACGGAAATGTACGGGCCGACACGACCGGGATTTTGTAAAACATTACCAGCGAGGGTCTAGATGGGTTAGGTCAGGTTATATTACGATATAGACGTATATAATGTGCCCACCGAGACGTAGGGGCCGAGCCGCCAGGAATGTTGGAAAATACTACATCCGAGATGTTAGGTTCCCTCAGGTTAGGATATATAAAGTTACAGACGTATATGAGGTCCCCATGGAAAAGTACGGGCCGACACGACCGGGATTTTGTAAAACATTACCAGCGAGGGTCTAGATAGGTTAGGTTAGGTTATATTACGATATAGACGTATATAATGTGCCCACCGAGAAGTAGGGGCCGACCCGCCAGGAATGTTGGAAAATACTACATCCGAGATGTTAGGTTCTCTTAGGTTAGGGTATATAACGTTATAGACGTATATAATGTCCCCACCGAGAAGTACGGGCAGACACGACGGGGATTTTGTAAAACATTACCAGCGAGGGTCTAGATGGGTTAGGTTAGGTTATATTACGATATAGACCTATATAATGTGCCCACCGAGAAGTAGGGGCCGACCCGCCAGGAATGTTGGAAAATACTACATCCGAGATGTTAGGTTCACTTAGGTTAGGATATATAACGTTATAGACGTATATAATGTCCTCACCGAGATGTACGGTCCGACACGACCGCCATTATGTAAAACATTACCAGCGACGGTCTAGATGGGTTAGGTCAGGTTATATTACGATATAGACGTATATAATGTGCCCACCGAGAAGTAGGGGCCGACCCGCCAGGAATGTTGGAAAATACTACATCCGAGATGTTAGGTTCCCTCAGGTTAGGATATATAAAGTTACAGACGTATATGAGGTCCCCACGGAAAAGTACGGGCCGACACGACCGGGATTTTGTAAAACATTACCAGCGAGGGTCTAGATAGGTTAGGTTAGGTTATATTACGATATAGACGTATATAATGTGCCCACCGAGAAGTAGGGGCCGACCCGCCAGGAATGTTGGAAAATACTACATCCGAGATGTTAGGTTCTCTTAGGTTAGGGTATATAACGTTATAGACGTATATAATGTCCCCACCGAGAAGTACGGGCAGACACGACGGGGATTTTGTAAAACATTACCAGCGAGGGTCTAGATGGGTTAGGTTAGGTTATATTACGATATAGACCTATATAATGTGCCCACCGAGAAGTAGGGGCCGACCCGCCAGGAATGTTGGAAAATACTACATCCGAGATGTTAGGTTCACTTAGGTTAGGATATATAACGTTATAGACGTATATAATGTCCTCACCGAGATGTACGGTCCGACACGACCGGGATTTTGTAAAACATTACCAGCGAGGGTCTAGATGGGTTAGGTCAGGTTATATTACGATATAGACGTATATAATGTACCCACCGAGACGTAGGGGCCGACCCGCCAGGAATGTTGGAAAATACTACATCCGAGATGTTAGGTTCCCTCAGGTTAGGATATATAAAGTTACAGACGTATATGAGGTCCCCATGGAAAAGTACGGGCCGACACGACCGGGATTTTGTAAAACATTACCAGCGAGGGTCTAGATAGGTTAGGTTAGGTTATATTACGATATAGACGTATATAATGTGCCCACCGAGAAGTAGGGGCCGACCCGCCAGGAATGTTGGAAAATACTACATCCGAGATGTTAGGTTCTCTTAGGTTAGGGTATATAACGTTATAGACGTATATAATGTCCCCACCGAGAAGTACGGGCAGACACGACGGGGATTTTGTAAAACATTACCAGCGAGGGTCTAGATGGGTTAGGTTAGGTTATATTACGATATAGACCTATATAATGTGCCCACCGAGAAGTAGGGGCCGACCCGCCAGGAATGTTGGAAAATACTACATCCGAGATGTTAGGTTCACTTAGGTTAGGATATATAACGTTATAGACGTATATAATGTCCTCACCGAGATGTACGGTCCGACACGACCGGGATTTTGTAAAACATTACCAGCGAGGGTCTAGATGGGTTAGGTCAGGTTATATTACGATATAGACGTATATAATGTACCCACCGAGACGTAGGGGCCGACCCGCCAGGAATGTTGGAAAATACTACATCCGAGATGTTAGGTTCCCTCAGGTTAGGATATATAAAGTTACAGACGTATATGAGGTCCCCATGGAAAAGTACGGGCCGACACGACCGGGATTTTGTAAAACATTACCAGCGAGGGTCTAGATAGGTTAGGTTAGGTTATATTACGATATAGACGTATATAATGTGCCCACCGAGAAGTAGGGGCCGACCCGCCAGGAATGTTGGAAACTACTACATCCGAGATGTTTGGTTCCCTTAGGTTAGGATATATAACGTTATAGACGTATATAATGTCCTCACCGAGATGTACGGGCCGACACAACCGGGATTTTGTAAAACAATCCCAGCTAGGGGCTAGATGTGTTACGTTAGGTTATATTACGTTATAGACGTATATAATGATCCCACCTGGAAATAGGGGCCGACCCGCCAGGAATGTTGGAAAATACTACATCCGAGATGTTAGGTTCCCTCAGGTTAGGATATATAAAGTTATAGACGTATATGAGGTCCCCACGGAAAAGTACGGGCCGACACGACCGGGATTTTGTAAAACATTACCAGCGAGGGTCTAGATGGTTTAGGTTAGGTTATATTACGATATAGACGTATATAATGTGCCCACCGAGAAGTAGGATCCGACCCCCCAGGAATGTTGGAAAATACTACATCCGAGATGTTAGGATCTCTTAGGTTAGGATATATAACGTTATAGACGTATATAATGTCCCCACCGCGAAGTACGGACAGACACGACCGGGATTTTGTAAAACATTACCAGCGATGGTCTAGATGGGTTAGGTTAGGTTATATTACGATATAGACGTATATAATGTGCCCACCGAGAAGCAGGGGCCGACCCGCCAGGAATGTTGGAAAATACTACATCCGAGATATTAGGTTCCCTTAGGTTAGGATATATAAATTTATAGACGTATATAATGTCCGCACCGAGACGTCCGGGAAGACATGAACGGGATTCTGTGAAACATTACCGGCGAGGGTCTAGGTGGGTTATGTTAGGTTATATTACGTTATAGACGTATATAATGTTCCCACCGAGAAGTAGGGGCCGACCCGCCAGAAATGTTGGAAAATTCTACATCCGAGATATTAGGTTGCCTTAGGTTAGGATATATAACGTTATAGACGTATATAATGTCCTCACCGAGATGTACGGGCCGACACGACCGGGATTTTGTAAAACATTACCAGCGAGGGTCTAGATGGGTTAGGTTAGGTTATATTACGATATAGGCGTATATAATGTGCCCACCGAGAAGTAGGGGCCGACCCGCCAGGAATGTTGGAAACTACTACATCCGAGATGTTAGGTTCCCTTAGGTTAGGATATATAACGTTATAGACGTATATAATGTCCTCACCGAGATGTACGGGCCGACACAACCGGGATTTTGTAAAACAATCCCAGCTAGGGGCTAGATGTGTTACGTTAGGTTATATTACGTTATAGACGTATATAATGATCCCACCTGGAAATAGGGGCCGACCCGCCAGGCATGTTGGAAAATACTACATCCGAGATGTTAGGTTCCCTCAGGTTAGGATATGTAAAGTTATAGACGTATATGAGGTCCCCACGGAAAAGTACGGGCCGACACGACCGGGATTTTGTAAAACATTACCAGCGAGGGTCTAGATGGTTTAGGTTAGGTTATATTACGATATAGACGTATACAATGTGCCCACCGAGAAGTAGGATCCGACCCGCCAGGAATGTTGGAAAATACTACATCCGAAATGTTAGGTTCTCTTAGGTTAGGATATATAACGTTATAGACGTATATAATGTCCGCACCGAGACGTACGGGAAGACATGAACGGGATTCTGTGAAACATTACCAGCGAGGGTCTAGGTGGGTTAGGTTAGGGTATATTACGATATAGACGTATATAATGTGCCCACCGAGAAGTAGGGGCCGACCCGCCAGGAATGTTGGAAAATACTACATCCGAGATGTTAGGTTCACTTAGGTTAGGATATATAACGTAATAGACGTATATAATGTCCTCACCGAGATGTACGGTCCGACACGACCGGCATTTTGTAAAACATTACCAGCGACGGTCTAGATGGGTTAGGTCAGGTTATATTACGATATAGACGTATATAATGTGCCCACCGAGAAGTAGGGGCCGACCCGCCAGGAATGTTGGAAAATACTACATCCGAGATGTTAGGTTCCCTCAGGTTAGGATATATAAAGTTATAGACGTATATGAGGTCCCCACGGAAAAGTACGGGCCGACGCGACCGGGATTTTGTAGAACATTACCAGCGAGGGTCTAGATAGGTTAGGTTAGGTTATATTACGATATAGACGTATATAATGTGCCCACCTAGCAGTAGGGGCCGACCCATCAGGAATATTGGAAAATACTACATCCGAGATGTTAGGTTCTCTTAGGTTAGGGTATATAACGTTATAGACGTATGTAATGTCCTCACCGAGATGTACGGGCCGACACGACCGGGACTTTGTAAAACATTACCAGCGAGGGTCTAGATGGGTTAGGTTAGGTTATATAACGATATAGACGTATATAATGATCCCACCTGGAAATAGGGGCCGACCCGCCAGGCATGTTGGAAAATACTACATCCGAGATGTTAGGTTCCCTCAGGTTAGGATATATAAAGTTATAGACGTATATGAGGTCCCCACGGAAAAGTACGGGCCGACACGACCGGGATTTTGTAAAACATTACCAGCGAGGGTCTAGATGGTTTAGGTTAGGTTATATTACGATATAGACGTATATAATGTGCCCACCGAGAAGTAGGATCCGACCCGCCAGGAATGTTGGAAAATACTACATCCGAGATGTTAGGTTCTCTTAGGTTAGGATATATAACGTTATAGACGTATATAATGTCCGCACCGAGACGTACGGGAAGACATGAACGGGATTCTGTGAAACATTACCAGCGAGGGTCTAGGTGGGTTAGGTTAGGTTATACTACGATATAGACGTATATAATGTGCCCACCGAGAAGTAGGGGCCGACCCGCCAGGAATGTTGGAAAATACTACATCCGAGATGTTAGGTTCACTTAGGTTAGGATATATAACGTAATAGACGTATATAATGTCCTCACCGAGATGTACGGTCCGACACGACCGGCATTTTGTAAAACATTACCTGCGACGGTCTAGATGGGTTAGGTCAGGTTATATTACGATATAGACGTATATAATGTGCCCACCGAGAAGTAGGGGCCGACCCGCCAGGAATGTTGGAAAATACTACATCCGAGATGTTAGGTTCCCTCAGGTTAGGATATATAAAGATATAGACGTATATGAGGTCCCCACGGAAAAGTACGGGCCGACACGACCGGGATTTTGTAAAACATTACCAGCGAGGGTCTAGATAGGTTAGGTTAGGTTATATTACGATATAGACGTATATAATGTGCCCACCTAGCAGTAGGGGCCGACCCATCAGGAATATTGGAAAATACTACATCCGAGATGTTAGGTTCTCTTAGGTTAGGGTATATAACGTTATAGACGTATGTAATGTCCTCACCGAGATGTACGGGCCGACACGACCGGGACTTTGTAAAACATTACCAGCGAGGGTCTAGATGGGTTAGGTTAGGTTATATAACGATATAGACGTATATAATGTGCCCACCGAGGAGTAGGGGCCGACCCGCCAGGAATGTTGGAAAATACTACATCCGAGATGTTAGGTTCCCTTAGGTTAGGATATATAACGTTATAGACGTATATAATGTCCTCACCGAGATCTACGGGCCGACACGACCGGGATTTTGTAAAACATTACCAGCGAGGGTCTAGACGGGTTAGGTTAGGTTATATTACGATATAGACGTATATAATGTGCCCACCGAGTAGTAGGGGCCGACCCGCCAGGAATGTTGGAAAATACTACCTCCGAGATGTTAGGTTCACTTAGGTTAGGATATATAACGTTATAGACGTATATAATGTCCTCACCGAGATGTACGGTCCGACACGACCGGGATTTTGTAAAACATTACCAGCGAGGGTCTAGATGGGTTAGGTCAGGTTATATTACGATATAGACGTATATAATGTGCCCACCGAGACGTAGGGGCCGACCCGCCAGGAATGTTGGAAAATACTACATCCGAGATGTTAGGTTCCCTCAGGTTAGGATATATAAAGTTACAGACGTATATGTGGTCCCCACGGAAAAGTACGGGCCGACACGACCGGGATTTTGTAAAACATTACCAGCGAGGGTCTAGATGGGTTAGGTTAGGTTATATTACGATAAGGACCTATAGAATGTGCCCACCGAGAAGTAGGGGCCGACCCGCCAGGTATGTTGAAAAATACTACATCCGAGATGTTTAGTTGCCTTAGGTTAGGATATATAACGTTATAGACGTATATAATGTCCGCACCGAGACGTACGGGAAGACATGAACGGGATTCTGTGAAACATTACCAGCGAGGGTCTAGGTGGGTTAGGTTAGGTTATATTACGATATAGACGTATATAATGTGCCCACCGAGAAGTAGGGGCCGACCCGCCAGGAATGTTGGAAAATACTACATCCGAGATATTAGGTTGCCTTAGGTTAGGATATATAACGTTATAGACGTATATAATGTCCTCACCGAAATGTACGGGCCGACACGACCGGGATTTTGTAAAACATTACCAGCGAGGGTCTAGATGGGTTAGGTTAGGTTATATTACGATATAGACGTATATAATGTGCCCAACGAGAAGTAGGAGCCGACCCGCCAGGAATGTTGGAAAATACTACATCCGAGATGTTAAGCTGCCTTAGGTTAGGATATATAAATTTATAGACGTATATAATGTCCGCACCGAGACGTACGGGAAGACATGAACGGGATTATGTGAAACATTACCAGCGAGGGTCTAGGTGGGTTAGGTTAGGTTATATTACGTTATAGACGTATATAATGTTCCCACCGAGAAGTAGGGGCCGACCCGCCAGAAATGTTGGAAAATTCTACATCCGAGATGTTAAGTTGCCTTAGGTTAGGATATATAACGTTATAGACGTATATAATGTCCGCACCGAGACGTACGGGAAGACATGAACGGGATTCTGTGAAACATTACCAGCGAGGGTCTAGGTGGGTTAGGTTAGGTTATATTACGATATAGACGTATATAATGTGCCCACCGAGAAGTAGGGGCCGACCCGCCAGGAATGTTGGAAAATACTACATCCGAGATGTTAGGTTCACTTAGGTTAGGATATATAACGTAATAGACGTATATAATGTCCTCACCGAGATGTACGGTCCGACACGACCGGCATTTTGTAAAACATTACCAGCGACGGTCTAGATGGGTTAGGTCAGGTTATATTACGATATAGACGTATATAATGTGCCCACCGAGAAGTAGGGGCCGACCCGCCAGGAATGTTGGAAAATACTACATCCGAGATGTTAGGTTCCCTCAGGTTAGGATATATAAAGTTCTAGACGTATATGAGGTCCCCACGGAAAAGTACGGGCCGACACGACCGGGATTTTGTAAAACATTACCAGCGAGGGTCTAGATAGGTTAGGTTAGGTTATATTACGATATAGACGTATATAATGTGCCCACCTAGCAGTAGGGGCCGACCCATCAGGAATATTGGAAAATACTACATCCGAGATGTTAGGTTCTCTTAGGTTAGGGTATATAACGTTATAGACGTATGTAATGTCCTCACCGAGATGTACGGGCCGACACGACCGGGACTTTGTAAAACATTACCAGCGAGGGTCTAGATGGGTTAGGTTAGGTTATATAACGATATAGACGTATATAATGTGCCCACCGAGGAGTAGGGGCCGACCCGCCAGGAATGTTGGAAAATACTACATCCGAGATGTTAGGTTCCCTTAGGTTAGGATATATAACGTTATAGACGTATATAATGTCCTCACCGAGATCTACGGGCCGACACGACCGGGATTTTGTAAAACATTACCAGCGAGGGTCTAGATGGGTTAGGTTAGGTTATATTACGATATAGACGTATATAATGTGCCCACCGAGAAGTAGGGGCCGACCCGCCAGGAATGTTGGAAAATACTACATCCGAGATGTTAGGTTCACTTAGGTTAGGATATATAACGTTATAGACGTATATAATGTCCTCACCGAGATGTACGGTCCGACACGAACGGGATTTTGTAAAACATTACCAGCGAGGGTCTAGATGGGATAGGTCAGGTTATATTACGATATAGACGTATATAATGTGCCCACCGAGACGTAGGGGCCGACCCGCCAGGAATGTTGGAAAATACTACATCCGAGATGTTAGGTTCCCTCAGGTTAGGATATATAAAGTTACAGACGTATATGAGGTCCCCACGGAAAAGTACGGGCCGACACGACCGGGATTTTGTAAAACATTACCAGCGAGGGTCTAGATGGGTTAGGTTAGGTTATATTACGATATAGACGTATATAATGTGCCGACCTAGAAGTAGGGGCCGACCCGCCAGGAATGTTGGAAAATACTACATCCGAGATGTTAGGTTCACTTAGGTTAGGATATATAACGTTATAGACGTATATAATGTCCTCACCGAGATCTACGGGCCGACACGACCGGGATTTTGTAAAACATTACCAGCGAGGGTCTAGATGGGTTAGGTTAGGTTATATTACGATATAGACGTATATAATGTGCCCACCGAGAAGTAGGGGCCGACCCGCCAGGAATGTTGGAAAATACTACATCTGAGATGTTAGGTTCACTTAGGTTAGGATATATAACGTTATAGACGTATATAATGTCCTCACCGAGATGTACGGTCCGACACGACCGGGATTTTGTAAAACATTACCAGCGAGGGTCTAGATGGGTTAGGTCAGGTTATATTACGATATAGACGTATATAATGTGCCCACCGAGACGTAGGTGCCGACCCGCCAGGAATGTTGGAAAATACTACATCCGAGATGTTAGGTTCCCTCAGGTTAGGATATATAAAGTTACAGACGTATATGAGGTCCCCACGGAAAAGTACGGGCCGACACAACCGCGATTTTGTAAAACATTACCAGCGAGGGTCTAGATAGGTTAGGTTAGGTTATATTACGATATAGTCGTATATAAGGTGCCCACCGAGAAGTAGGGGCCGACCCGCCAGGAATGTTGGAAAATACTACATCCGAGATGTTAGGTTCTCTTAGGTTAGGGTATATAACGTTATAGACGTATATAATGTCCCCACCGAGAAGTACGGGCAGACACGACCGGGATTTCGTAAAACATTACCAGCGAGGGTCTAGATGGGTTAGGTTAGGTTATATTACGATATAGACCTATATAATGTGCCCACCGAGATGTAGGGGCCGACCCGCCAGGTATGTTGAAAAATACTACATCCGAGATGTTAGGTTCCCTTAGGTTAGGATATATAACGTTATAGACTTATATAATGTCCTCACCGAGATGTACGGGCCGACACGACCGGGATTTTGTAAAACATTACCAGCGAGGGTCTAGATGGGTTAGGTTAGGTTATATTACGATATGGACGTATATAATGTGCCCACCGAGAAGTAGGGGCCGACCCGCCAGGAATGTTGGAAAATACTACATCCGAGATGTTAGGTTCCCTTAGGTTAGGGTATATAACGTTATAGACGTATATAATGTCCCCACCGAGAAGTACGGGCAGACACGACCGGGATTTCGTAAAACATTACCAGCGAGGGTCTAGATGGGTTAGGTTAGGTTATATTACGATATAGACCTATATAATGTGCCCACCGAGATGTAGGGGCCGACCCGCCAGGTATGTTGAAAAATACTACATCCGAGATGTTAGGTTCCCTTAGGTTAGGATATATAACGTTATAGACTTATATAATGTCCTCACCGAGATGTACGGGCCGACACGACCGGGATTTTGTAAAACATTACCAGCGAGGGTCTAGATGGGTTAGGTTAGGTTATATTACGATATGGACGTATATAATGTGCCCACCGAGAAGTAGGGGCCGACCCGCCAGGAATGTTGGAAAATACTACATCCGAGATGTTAGGTTCCCTTAGGTTAGGATATATAACGTTATAGACGTATATAATGTCCTCACCGAGATGTACGGGCCGACACAACCGGGATTTTGTAAAACAATCCCAGCTAGGGGCTAGATGTGTTAGGTTAGGTTATATTACGTTTTAGACGTATATAATGATCCCACCGAGAAGTAGGGGCCGACCCGCCAGGAATGTTGGAAAATACTACATCCGAGATGTTAGGTTCCTTTAGGTTCGGATATATAACGTTATAGACGTATATAATGTCCTCACCGAGATGTACGGGCCGACACGAACGGCATTTTGTAAAACATTACCAGCGAGCGTCTAGATGGGTTAGGTCAGGTTATATTACGATATAGACGTATATAATGTGCCCACCGAGAAGTAGGGGCCGAGCCGCCAGGAATGTTGGAAAATACTACATCCGAGATGTTAGGTTCCCTCAGGTTAGGATATATAAAGTTACAGACGTATATGAGGTCCCCACGGAAAAGTACGGGCCGACACGACCGGGATTTTGTAAAACATTACCAGCGAGGGTCTAGATAGGTTAGGTTAGGTTATATTACGATATAGTCGTATATAAGGTGCCCACCGAGAAGTAGGGGCCGACCCGCCAGGAATGTTGGAAAATACTACATCCGAGATGTTAGGTTCTCTTAGGTTAGGGTATATAACGTTATAGACGTATATAATGTCCCCACCGAGAAGTACGGGCAGACACGACCGGGATTTCGTAAAACATTACCAGCGAGGGTCTAGATGGGTTAGGTTAGGTTATATTACGATATAGACCTATATAATGTGCCCACCGAGATGTAGGGGCCGACCCGCCAGGTATGTTGAAAAATACTACATGCGAGATGTTAGGTTCCCTTAGGTTAGGATATATAACGTTATAGACTTATATAATGTCCTCACCGAGATGTAGGGGCCGACACGACCGGGATTTTGTAAAACATTACCAGCGAGGGTCTAGATGGCTTAGGTTAGGTTATATTACGATATAGACGTATATAATGTGCCCACCTAGAAGTAGGAGCCGACCCGCCAGGAATGTTGGAAAATACTACATCCGAGATGTAATGTTCCCTTAGGTTAGGATATATAAATTTATAGACGTATATAATGTCCGCACCGAGACGTACGGGAAGACATGAACGGGATTCTGTGAAACATTCCCAGCTAGGGGCTAGATGTGTTACGTTAGGTTATATTACATTATAGACATATATAATGATCCCACCGAGAATTGGCGCCGACCCGCCAGGAATGTTGTGAAATACTACATCGGGAGAGGTTAGGTTCCCTTAGGTTAGGATATATAAATTTATAGACGTATATAATGTCCGCACCGAGACGTACGGGAAGACATGAACGGGATTCTGTGAAACATTACCAGCGAGGGTCTAGGAGGGTTAGGTTAGGTTATATTACGATATAGACGTATATAATGTGCCCACCGAGAAGTAGGGGCCGACCCGCCAGGAATGTTGGAAAATACTACATCCGAGATGTTAGGTTCACTTAGGTTAGGATATATAACGTAATAGACGTATATAATGTCCTCACCGAGATGTACGGTCCGACACGACCGGCATTTTGTAAAACATTACCAGCGAGGGTCTAGATGGGTTAGGTTAGGTTATATTACGATATAGACGTATATAATGTGCCGACCTAGAAGTAGGGGCCGACCCGCCAGGAATGTTGGAAAATACTACATCCGCTGATGTTATGTTCACTTAGGTTAGGATATATAACGTTATAGACGTATATAATGTCCTCACCGAGATGTACGGTCCGACACGACCGGGATTTTGTAAAACATTACCAGCGAGGGTCTAGATGGGTTAGGTCAGGTTATATTACGATATAGACGTATATAATGTGCCCACGGAGAAGTAGGGGCCGAGCCGCCAGGAATGTTGGAAAATACTACATCCGAGATGTTAGGTTCCCTCAGGTTAGGATATATAAAGTTATAGACGTATATAATATCCGCACCGAGACGTACGGGACGACACGAACGGGATTCTGTAAAACATTCCCAGCTAGGGGCTAGATGTGTTACGTTAGGTTATATTACATTATAGACATATATAATGATCCCACCGAGAATTGGCGCCGACCCGCCAGGAATGTTGTGAAATACTACATCCGAGATGTTAGGTTCCCTTAGGTTAGGATATATAACGTTATAGACGTATATACTGTCCTCACCGAGATGTACGGGCCGACACGACCGGGATTTTGTAAAACATTACCAACGATCGTCTAGATGGGTTAGGTTAGGTTATATTACGATATAGACGTATATAATGTGCCCACCGAGAAGTAGGGGCCGACCCGCCAGGTATGTTGAAAAATACTACATGCGAGATGTTAGGTTCCCTTAGGTTAGGATATATAACGTTATAGACTTATATAATGTCCTCACCGAGATGTAGGGGCCGACACGACCGGGATTTTGTAAAACATTACCAGCGAGGGTCTAGATGGCTTAGGTTAGGTTATATTACGATATAGACGTATATAATGTGCCCACCGAGAAGTAGGGGCCGACCCGCCAGGAATGTTGGAAAATACTACATCCGAGATGTTAGGTTCCCTTAGGTTAGGATATATAACGTTATAGACGTATATAATGTCCTCACCGAGATGTACGGGCCGACACAACCGGGATTTTGTAAAACAATCCCAGCTAGGGGCTAGATGTGTTAGGTTAGGTTATATTACGTTTTAGACGTATATAATGATCCCACCGAGAAGTAGGGGCCGACCCGCCAGGAATGTTGGAAAATACTACATCCGAGATGTTAGGTTCCTTTAGGTTCGGATATATAACGTTATAGACGTATATAATGTCCTCACCGAGATGTACGGGCCGACACGAACGGCATTTTGTAAAACATTACCAGCGAGCGTCTAGATGGGTTAGGTCAGGTTATATTACGATATAGACGTATATAATGTGCCCACCGAGAAGTAGGGGCCGAGCCGCCAGGAATGTTGGAAAATACTACATCCGAGATGTTAGGTTCCCTCAGGTTAGGATATATAAAGTTACAGACGTATATGAGGTCCCCACGGAAAAGTACGGGCCGACACGACCGGGATTTTGTAAAACATTACCAGCGAGGGTCTAGATAGGTTAGGTTAGGTTATATTACGATATAGTCGTATATAAGGTGCCCACCGAGAAGTAGGGGCCGACCCGCCAGGAATGTTGGAAAATACTACATCCGAGATGTTAGGTTCTCTTAGGTTAGGGTATATAACGTTATAGACGTATATAATGTCCCCACCGAGAAGTACGGGCAGACACGACCGGGATTTCGTAAAACATTACCAGCGAGGGTCTAGATGGGTTAGGTTAGGTTATATTACGATATAGACCTATATAATGTGCCCACCGAGATGTAGGGGCCGACCCGCCAGGTATGTTGAAAAATACTACATGCGAGATGTTAGGTTCCCTTAGGTTAGGATATATAACGTTATAGACTTATATAATGTCCTCACCGAGATGTAGGGGCCGACACGACCGGGATTTTGTAAAACATTACCAGCGAGGGTCTAGATGGCTTAGGTTAGGTTATATTACGATATAGACGTATATAATGTGCCCACCTAGAAGTAGGAGCCGACCCGCCAGGAATGTTGGAAAATACTACATCCGAGATGTAATGTTCCCTTAGGTTAGGATATATAAATTTATAGACGTATATAATGTCCGCACCGAGACGTACGGGAAGACATGAACGGGATTCTGTGAAACATTCCCAGCTAGGGGCTAGATGTGTTACGTTAGGTTATATTACATTATAGACATATATAATGATCCCACCGAGAATTGGCGCCGACCCGCCAGGAATGTTGTGAAATACTACATCGGGAGAGGTTAGGTTCCCTTAGGTTAGGATATATAAATTTATAGACGTATATAATGTCCGCACCGAGACGTACGGGAAGACATGAACGGGATTCTGTGAAACATTACCAGCGAGGGTCTAGGAGGGTTAGGTTAGGTTATATTACGATATAGACGTATATAATGTGCCCACCGAGAAGTAGGGGCCGACCCGCCAGGAATGTTGGAAAATACTACATCCGAGATGTTAGGTTCACTTAGGTTAGGATATATAACGTAATAGACGTATATAATGTCCTCACCGAGATGTACGGTCCGACACGACCGGCATTTTGTAAAACATTACCAGCGAGGGTCTAGATGGGTTAGGTTAGGTTATATTACGATATAGACGTATATAATGTGCCGACCTAGAAGTAGGGGCCGACCCGCCAGGAATGTTGGAAAATACTACATCCGCTGATGTTATGTTCACTTAGGTTAGGATATATAACGTTATAGACGTATATAATGTCCTCACCGAGATGTACGGTCCGACACGACCGGGATTTTGTAAAACATTACCAGCGAGGGTCTAGATGGGTTAGGTCAGGTTATATTACGATATAGACGTATATAATGTGCCCACGGAGAAGTAGGGGCCGAGCCGCCAGGAATGTTGGAAAATACTACATCCGAGATGTTAGGTTCCCTCAGGTTAGGATATATAAAGTTATAGACGTATATAATATCCGCACCGAGACGTACGGGACGACACGAACGGGATTCTGTAAAACATTCCCAGCTAGGGGCTAGATGTGTTACGTTAGGTTATATTACATTATAGACATATATAATGATCCCACCGAGAATTGGCGCCGACCCGCCAGGAATGTTGTGAAATACTACATCCGAGATGTTAGGTTCCCTTAGGTTAGGATATATAACGTTATAGACGTATATACTGTCCTCACCGAGATGTACGGGCCGACACGACCGGGATTTTGTAAAACATTACCAACGATCGTCTAGATGGGTTAGGTTAGGTTATATTACGATATAGACGTATATAATGTGCCCACCGAGAAGTAGGGGCCGACCCGCCAGGTATGTTGAAAAATACTACATGCGAGATGTTAGGTTCCCTTAGGTTAGGATATATAACGTTATAGACTTATATAATGTCCTCACCGAGATGTAGGGGCCGACACGACCGGGATTTTGTAAAACATTACCAGCGAGGGTCTAGATGGCTTAGGTTAGGTTATATTACGATATAGACGTATATAATGTGCCCACCGAGAAGTAGGAGCCGACCCGCCAGGAATGTTGGAAAATACTACATCCGAGATGTAATGTTGCCTTAGGTTAGGATATATAACGTTATAGACGTATATAATGTCCGCACCGAGACGTACGGGACGACACGACCGGGATTCTGTAAAACATTCCCAGCTAGGGGCTAGATGTGTTAGGTTAGGTTATATTACGTTTTAGACGTATATAATGATCCCACCGAGAAGTAGGGGCCGACCCGCCAAGAATGTTGGAAAATACTACATCCGAGATGTTAGGTTCCTTTAGGTTCGGATATATAACGTTATAGACGTATATAATGTCCTCACCGAGATGTACGGGCCGACACGAACGGCATTTTGTAAAACATTACCAGCGAGCGTCTAGATGGGTTAGGTCAGGTTATATTACGATATAGACGTATATAATGTGCCCACCGAGAAGTAGGGGCCGAGCCGCCAGGAATGTTGGAAAATACTACATCCGAGATGTTAGGTTCCCTCAGGTTAGGATATATAAAGTTATAGACGTATATGAGGTCCCCACGGAAAAGTACGGGCCGACACGACCGCGATTTTGTAAAACATTACCAGCGAGGGTCTATATGGGTTAGGTTAGGTTATATTACGATATAGACGTATATAATGTGCCGACCTAGAAGTAGGGGCCGACCCGCCAGGAATGTTGGAAAGTACTACATCCGAGATGTTAGGTTCCCTCAGGTTAGGATATATAACGTTATAGACGTATATAATGTCCGCACCGAGACGTACGGGCCGACACGACCGGGATTTTGTAAAACATTACCAGCGAGGGTCTAGATGGCTTAGGTTAGGTTATATTACGATATAGACGTATATAATGTGCCCACCGAGAAGTATGGGCCCACCCGCCAGAAATGTTGGAAAATTCTACATCCGAGATGTTAAGTTGCCTTAGGTCAGGATATATAACGTTATAGACGTATATAATATCCGCACCGAGACGTACGGGACGACACGAACGGGATTCTGTAAAACATTCCCAGCTAGGGGCTAGATGTGTTACGTTAGGCTATATTACATTATAGACGTATATAATGATCCCACCGAGAATTGGCGCCGACCCGCCAGGAATGTTGTGAAATACTACATCCGAGATGTTAGGTTCCCTTAGGTTAGGATATATAACGTTATAGACGTATATAATGTCCTCACCGAGATGAACGGGCCAACACGACCGGGATTTTGTAAAACATTACCAACGAGGGTCTAGATGGGTTAGGTTAGGTTATATTACGATATAGACATATATAAGGTGCCCACCGAGAAGTAGGGGCCGACCCGCCAGGAATGTTGGAAAATACTACATCCGAGATGTTAGGTTCCCTCAGGTTAGGATATATAAGGTTACAGACGTATATGAGGTCCCCACGGAAAAGTACGGGCCGACACGACCGGGATTTTGTAAAACATTACCAGCGAGGGTCTAGATAGGTTAGGTTAGGTTATATTACGATATAGTCGTATATAAGGTGCCCACCGAGAAGTAGGGGCCGACCCGCCAGGAATGTTGGAAAATACTACATCCGAGATGTTAGGTTCTCTTAGGTTAGGGTATATAACGTTATAGACGTATATAATGTCCCCACCGAGAAGTACGGGCAGACACGACCGGGATTTCGTAAAACATTACCAGCGAGGGTCTAGATGGGTTAGGTTAGGTTATATTACGATATAGACGTATATAATGTGCCCACCGAGAAGTAGGAGCCGACCCGCCAGGAATGTTGGAAAATACTACATCCGAGATGTAATGTTGCCTTAGGTTAGGATATATAACGTTATAGACGTATATAATGTCCTCACCGAGATGTACGGGCCGACACGAACGGCATTTTGTAAAACATTACCAGCGAGCGTCTAGATGCGTTAGGTCAGGTTATATTACGATATAGACGTATATAATGTGCCCACCGAGAAGTAGGGGCCGAGCCGCCAGGAATGTTGGAAAATACTACATCCGAGATGTTAGGTTCCCTCAGGTTAGGATATATAAAGTTATAGACGTATATGAGGTCCCCACGGAAAAGTACCGGCCGACACGACCGGGATTTTGTAAAACATTACCAGCGAGGGTCTAGATGGGTTAGGTTAGGTTATATTACGATATAGACGTATATAATGTGCCGACCTAGAAGTAGGGGCCGACCCGCCAGGAATGTTGGAAAGTACTACATCCGAGATGTTAGGTTCCCTCAGGTTAGGATATATAACGTTATAGACGTATATAATATCCGCACCGAGACGTACGGGCCGACACGACCGGGATTTTGTAAAACATTACCAGCGAGGGTCTAGATGGCTTAGGTTAGGTTATATTACGATATAGACGTATATAATGTGCCCACCGAGAAGTAGGGGCCCACCCGCCAGAAATGTTGGAAAATTCTACATCCGAGATGTTAAGTTGCCTTAGGTCAGGATATATAACGTTATAGACGTATATAATATCCGCACCGAGACGTACGGGACGACACGAACGGGATTCTGTAAAACATTCCCAGCTAGGGGCTAGATGTGTTACGTTAGGCTATATTACATTATAGACATATATAATGATCCCACCGAGAATTGGCGCCGACCCGCCAGGAATGTTGTGAAATACTACATCCGAGATGTTAGGTTCCCTTAGGTTAGGATATATAACGTTATAGACGTATATAATGTCCTCACCGAGATGTACGGGCCGACACGACCGGGATTTTGTAAAACATTACCAACGAGGGTCTAGATGGGTTAGGTTAGGTTATATTACGATATAGACGTATATAATGTGCCCACCGAGAAGTAGGGGCCGACCCGCCAGGAATGTTGGAAACTACTACATCCGAGATGTTAGGTTCCCTCAGGTTAGGATATATAAAGTTACAGACGTATATGAGGTCCCCACGGAAAAGTACGGGCCGACACGACCGGGATTTTGTAAAACATTACCAGCGAGGGTCTAGATAGGTTAGGTTAGGTTATATTACGATATAGTCGTATATAAGGTGCCCACCGAGAAGTAGGGGCCGACCCGCCAGGAATGTTGGAAAATACTACATCCGAGATGTTAGGTTCTCTTAGGTTAGGGTATATAACGTTATAGACGTATATAATGTCCCCACCGAGAAGTACGGGCAGACACAACCGGGATTTCGTAAAACATTACCAGCGAGGGTCTAGATGGGTTAGGTTAGGTTATATTACGATATAGACCTATATAATGTGCCCACCGAGATGTAGGGGCCGACACGACCGGGATTTTGTAAAACATTACCAGCGAGGGTCTAGATGGGTTAGGTTAGGTTATATTACGATATAGACGTATATAATGTGCCCACCGAGAAGTAGGAGCCGACCCGCCAGGAATGTTGGAAAATACTACATCCGAGATGTAATGTTGCCTTAGGTTAGGATATATAACGTTATAGACGTATATAATGTCCGCACCGAGACGTACGGGACGACACGACCGGGATTCTGTAAAACATTCCCAGCTAGGGGCTAGATGTGTTAGGTTAGGTTATATTACGTTTTAGACGTATATAATGATCCCACCGAGAAGTAGGGGCCGACCCGCCAGGAATGTGGGAAAATACTACATCCGAGATGTTAGGTTCCTTTAGGTTCGGATATATAACGTTATAGACGTATATAATGTCCTCACCGAGATGTACGGGCCGACACGAACGGCATTTTGTAAAACATTACCAGCGAGCGTCTAGATGGCTTAGGTTAGGTTATATTACGATATAGACGTATATAATTTGCCCACCGAGAAGTAGGGGCCGACCCGCCAGGAATGTTGGAAAATACTACATCCGAGATGTTAGGTTCCCTCAGGTTAGGATATATAAAGTTATAGACGTATATGAGGTCCCCACGGAAAAGTACGGGCCGACACGACCGGGATTTTGTAAAACATTACCAGCGAGTGTCTAGATGGGTTAGCTTAGGTTATATTACGATATAGACGTATATAATGTGCCCACCGAGAAGTAGGATGCGACCCGCCAGGAATGTTGGAAAATACTACATCCGAGATGTTAGGTTCTCTTAGGTTAGGATATATAACGTTATAGACGTATATAATGTCCCCACCGAGAAGTACGGGCAGACACGACCGGGATTTTGTAAAACATTACCAGCGATGGTCTAGATGGGTTAGGTTAGGTTATATTACGATATAGACGTATATAATGTGCCCACCGAGAAGCAGGGGCCGACCCGCCAGGAATGTTGGAAAATACTACATCCTAGATATTAGGTTCCCTTAGGTTAGGATATATAAATTTATAGACGTATATAATGTCCGCACCGAGACGTACGGGAGGACATGAACGGGATTCTGTGAAACATTACCAGCTAGGGTCTAGGTGGGTTAGGTTAGGTTATATTACGATATAGACGTATATAATGTGCCCACCGAGAAGTAGGGGCCGACCCGCCAGGAATGTTGGAAAATACTACATCCGAGATGTTAGGTTCTCTTAGGTTAGGGTGTATAACGTTATAGACGTATATAATGTCCCCACCGAGATGTACGGGCCGACACGACCGGGATTTTGTAAAACATTACCAGCGAGGGTCTAGATGTGTTACGTTAGGTTATATTACGTTATAGACGTATGTAATGATCCCACCTAGAAGTAGGGGCCGACCCGCCAGGAATGTTGGAAAATACTACATCCGAGATGTTAGGTTCTCTTAGGTTAGGGTATATAACGTTATAGACGTATATAATGTCCCCACCGAGAAGTACGGGCCGACACGACCGGGATTTTGTAAAACATTACCAGCGAGGGTCTAGATGGATTCGGTTAGGTTATTTTACGATACAGACGTATGTAATGTGCCCACCGAGAAGTAGGGGCCGACCCGCCAGGAATGTTGGAAAATACTACATCCGAGATGTTAGGTTCACTTAGGTTAGGATATATAACGTTATAGACGTATATAATGTCCTCACCGAGATGTACGGTCCGACACGACCGGGATTTTGTAAAACATTACCAGCGAGGGTCTAGATGGGTTAGGTCAGGTTATATTACGATATAGACGTATATAATGTGCCCACCGAGAAGTAGGGGCCGAGCCGCCAGGAATGTTGGAAAATACTACATCCGAGATGTTAGGTTCCCTCAGGTTAGGATATATAAAGTTATAGACGTATATGAGGTCCCCACGGAAAAGTACGGGCCGACACGACCGGGATTTTGTAAAACATTACCAGCGAGGGTCCAGATGGGTTAGGTTAGGTTATATTACGATATAGACGTATATAATGTGCCCACCTAGAAGTAGGGGCCGACCCGCCAGGAATGTTGGAAAATACTACATCCGAGATGTTAGGTTCTCTTAGTTTAGGGTATATAACGTTATAGACGTATATAATGTCCCCACCGAGAAGTACGGGCAGACACGACCGGGATTTTGTAAAACATTACCAGCGATGGTCTAGATGGGTTAGGTTAGGTTATATTACGATATAGACGTATATAATGTGCCCACCTAGAAGTAGGGGCCGACCCGCCAGGAATGTTGGAAAATACTACATCCTAGATATTAGGTTCCCTTAGGTTAGGATATATAAATTTATAGACGTATATAATGTCCGCACCGAGACGTACGGGAGGACATGAACGGGATTCTGTGAAACATTACCAGCTAGGGTCTAGGTGGGTTAGGTTAGGTTATATTACGATATAGACGTATATAATGTGCCCACCGAGAAGTAGGGGCCGACCCGCCAGGAATGTTGGAAAATACTACATCCGAGATGTTAGGTTCTCTTAGGTTAGGGTGTATAACGTTATAGACGTATATAATGTCCCCACCGAGATGTACGGGCCGACACAACCGGGATTTTGTAAAACATTCCCAGCTAGGGGCTAGATGTGTTACGTTAGGTTATATTACGTTATAGACGTATGTAATGATCCCACCTAGAAGTAGGGGCCGACCCGCCAGGAATGTTGGAAAATACTACATCCGAGATGTTAGGTTCTCTTAGGTTAGGGTATATAACGTTATAGACGTATATAATGTCCCCACCGAGAAGTACGGGCCGACACGACCGGGATTTTGTAAAACATTACCAGCGAGGGTCTAGATGGATTCGGTTAGGTTATTTTACGATACAGACGTATGTAATGTGCCCACCGAGAAGTAGGGGCCGACCCGCCAGGAATGTTGCAAAATACTACATCCGAGATGTTAGGTTCCCTTAGGTTAGGATATATAAATTTATAGACGTATATAATGTCCGCACCGAGACGTACGGGAAGACATGAACGGGATTCTATGAAGCATTACCAGCGAGGGTCTAGGTGGGTTAGGTTAGGTTATATTACGTTATAGACGTATATAATGTTCCCACCGAGAAGTAGGGGCCGACCCGCCAGAAATGTTGGAAAATACTACATCCGAGATGTAAAGTTGCCTTAGGTTAGGATATATAACGTTATAGACGTATATAATGTCCGCACCGAGACGTACGGGACGACACGACCGGGATTCTGTAAAACATTCCCAGCTAGGGGCTAGATGTGTTAGGTTAGGTTATATTACGTTATAGACGTATATAATGATCCCACCGAGAAGTAGGGGCCGACCCGCCAGGAATGTTGGAAAATACTACATCCGAGATGTTAGGTTCCTTTAGGTTCGGATATATAACGTTATAGACGTATATAATGTCCTCACCGAGATGTACGGGCCGACACGAACGGCATTTTGTAAAACATTACCAGCGAGGGTCTAGATGGCTTAGGTTAGGTTATATTACGATATAGACGTATATAATTTGCCCACCGAGAAGTAGGGGCCGACCCGCCAGGAATGTTGGAAAATACTACATCCGAGATGTTAGGTTCCCTCAGGTTAGGATATATAAAGTTATAGACGTATATGAGGTCCCCACGGAAAAGTACGGGCCGACACGACCGGGATTTTGTAAAACATTACCAGCGAGTGTCTAGATGGGTTAGCTTAGGTTATATTACGATATAGACGTATATAATGTGCCCACCGAGAAGTAGGATGCGACCCGCCAGGAATGTTGGAAAATACTACATCCGAGATGTTAGGTTCTCTTAGGTTAGGATATATAACGTTATAGACGTATATAATGTCCCCACCGAGAAGTACGGGCAGACACGACCGGGATTTTGTAAAACATTACCAGCGATGGTCTAGATGGGTTAGGTTAGGTTATATTACGATATAGACGTATATAATGTGCCCACCGAGAAGCAGGGGCCGACCCGCCAGGAATGTTGGAAAATACTACATCCTAGATATTAGGTTCCCTTAGGTTAGGATATATAAATTTATAGACGTATATAATGTCCGCACCGAGACGTACGGGAGGACATGAACGGGATTCTGTGAAACATTACCAGCTAGGGTCTAGGTGGGTTAGGTTAGGTTATATTACGATATAGACGTATATAATGTGCCCACCGAGAAGTAGGGGCCGACCCGCCAGGAATGTTGGAAAATACTACATCCGAGATGTTAGGTTCTCTTAGGTTAGGGTGTATAACGTTATAGACGTATATAATGTCCCCACCGAGATGTACGGGCCGACACAACCGGGATTTTGTAAAACATTCCCAGCTAGGGGCTAGATGTGTTACGTTAGGTTATATTACGTTATAGACGTATGTAATGATCCCACCTAGAAGTAGGGGCCGACCCGCCAGGAATGTTGGAAAATACTACATCCGAGATGTTAGGTTCTCTTAGGTTAGGGTATATAACGTTATAGACGTATATAATGTCCCCACCGAGAAGTACGGGCCGACACGACCGGGATTTTGTAAAACATTACCAGCGAGGGTCTAGATGGATTCGGTTAGGTTATTTTACGATACAGACGTATGTAATGTGCCCACCGAGAAGTAGGGGCCGACCCGCCAGGAATGTTGGAAAATACTACATTCGAGATGTTAGGTTCCCTTAGGTTAGGATATATAAATTTATAGACGTATATAATGTCCGCACCGAGACGTACGGGAAGACATGAACGGGATTCTGTGAAGCATTACCAGCGAGGGTCTAGGTGGGTTAGGTTAGGTTATATTACGTTATAGACGTATATAATGTGCCCACCGAGAAGTAGGAGCCGACCCGCCAGGAATGTTGGAAAATACTACATCCGAGATGTAAAGTTGCCTTAGGTTAGGATATATAACGTTATAGACGTATATAATGTCCGCACCGAGACGTACGGGACGACACGACCGGGATTCTGTAAAACATTCCCAGCTAGGGGCTAGATGTGTTAGGTTAGGTTATATTACGTTATAGACGTATATAATGATCCCACCGAGAAGTAGGGGCCGACCCGCCAGGAATGTTGGAAAATACTACATCCGAGATGTTAGGTTCCTTTAGGTTCGGATATATAACGTTATAGACGTATATAATGTCCTCACCGAGATGTACGGGCCGACACGAACGGCATTTAGTAAAACATTACCAGCGAGGGTCTAGATGGCTTAGGTTAGGTTATATTACGATATAGACGTATATAATTTGCCCACCGAGAAGTAGGGGCCGACCCGCCAGGAATGTTGGAAAATACTACATCCGAGATGTTAGGTTCCCTCAGGTTAGGATATATAAAGTTATAGACGTATATGAGGTCCCCACGGAAAAGTACGGGCCGACACGACCGGGATTTTGTAAAACATTACCAGCGAGTGTCTAGATGGGTTAGCTTAGGTTATATTACGATATAGACGTATATAATGTGCCCACCGAGAAGTAGGATGCGACCCGCCAGGAATGTTGGAAAATACTACATCCGAGATGTTAGGTTCTCTTAGGTTAGGATATATAACGTTATAGACGTATATAATGTCCCCACCGAGAAGTACGGGCAGACACGACCGGGATTTTGTAAAACATTACCAGCGATGGTCTAGATGGGTTAGGTTAGGTTATATTACGATATAGACGTATATAATGTGCCCACCGAGAAGCAGGGGCCGACCCGCCAGGAATGTTGGAAAATACTACATCCTAGATATTAGGTTCCCTTAGGTTAGGATATATAAATTTATAGACGTATATAATGTCCGCACCGAGACGTACGGGAGGACATGAACGGGATTCTGTGAAACATTACCAGCTAGGGTCTAGGTGGGTTAGGTTAGGTTATATTACGATATAGACGTATATAATGTGCCCACCGAGAAGTAGGGGCCGACCCGCCAGGAATGTTGGAAAATACTACATCCGAGATGTTAGGTTCTCTTAGGTTAGGGTGTATAACGTTATAGACGTATATAATGTCCCCACCGAGATGTACGGGCCGACACGACCTGGATTTTGTAAAACATTACCAGCGAGGGTCTAGATGTGTTACGTTAGGTTATATTACGTTATAGACGTATGTAATGATCCCACCTAGAAGTAGGGGCCGACCCGCCAGGAATGTTGGAAAATACTACATCCGAGATGTTAGGTTCCCTTAGGTTAGGATATATAAATTTATAGACGTATATAATGTCCGCACCGAGACGTACAGGAAGACATGAACGGGATTCTGTGAAACATTACCAGCGAGGGTCTAGGTGGGTTAGGTTAGGTTATACTACGATATAGGCGTATATAGTGTGCCTACCGAGAAGTAGGGGCCGACCCGCCAGGAATGTTGGAAAATACTACATCCGAGATGTTAGGTTCACTTAGGTTAGGATATATAACGTTATAGACGTATATAATGTCTCCACCGAGAAGTACGGGCAGACACGACCGGGATTTTGTAAAACATTACCAGCGATGGTCTAGATGGGTTAGGTTAGGTTATATTACGATATAGACGTATATAATGTGCCCACCGAGAAGCAGGGGCCGACCCGCCAGGAATGTTGGAAAATACTACATCCGAGATATTAGGTTACCTTAGGTTAGGATATATAAATTTATAGACGTATATAATGTCCGCACCGAGACGTACGGGAAGACATGAACGGGATTCTGTGAAACATTACCAGCGAGGGTCTAGGTGGGTTAGGTTAGGTTATATTACGATATATACGTATATAATGTGCCCACCGAGAAGTAGGGGCCGACCCGCCGGGAATGTTGGAAAATACTACATCCGAGATGTTAGGTTCACTTAGGTTAGGATATATAACGTTATAGACGTATATAATGTCCCCACCGAGAAGTACGGGCCGACACGACCGGGATTTTGTAAAACATTACCAGCGAGGGTCTAGATGGATTCGGTTAGGTTATTTTACGATACAGACGTATGTAATGTGCCCACCGAGAAGTAGGGGCCGACCCGCCAGGAATGTTGGAAAATACTACATCCGAGATGTTAGGTTCCCTTAGGTTAGGATATATAAATTTATAGACGTATATAATGTCCGCACCGAGACGTACGGGAAGACATGAACGGGATTCTGTGAAGCATTACCAGCCAGGGTCTAGGTGGGTTAGGTTAGGTTATATTACGTTATAGACGTATATAATGTTCCCACCGAGAAGTAGGGGCCGACCCGCCAGAAATGTTGGAAAATTCTACATCCGAGATGTTAAGTTGCCTTAGGTTAGGATATATAACGTTATAGACATATATAATGTCCTCACCGAGATGTACGGGCCGACACGAACGGCATTTTGTAAAACATTACCAGCGAGGGTCTAGATGGCTTAGGTTAGGTTATATTACGATATAGACGTATATAATTTGCCCACCGAGAAGTAGGGGCCGACCCGCCAGGAATGTTGGAAAATACTACATCCGAGATGTTAGGTTCCCTCAGGTTAGGATATATAAAGTTATAGACGTATATGATGTCCCCACGGAAAAGTACGGGCCGACACGACCGGGATTTTGTAAAACATTACCAGCGAGTGTCTAGATGGGTTAGCTTAGGTTATATTACGATATAGACGTATATAATGTGCCCACCGAGAAGTAGGATGCGACCCGCCAGGAATGTTGGAAAATACTACATCCGAGATGTTAGGTTCTCTTAGGTTAGGATATATAACGTTATAGACGTATATAATGTCCCCACCGAGAAGTACGGGCAGACACGACCGGGATTTTGTAAAACATTACCAGCGATGGTCTAGATGGGTTAGGTTAGGTTATATTACGATATAGACGTATATAATGTGCCCACCGAGAAGCAGGGGCCGACCCGCCAGGAATGTTGGAAAATACTACATCCTAGATATTAGGTTCCCTTAGGTTAGGATATATAAATTTATAGACGTATATAATGTCCGCACCGAGACGTACGGGAGGACATGAACGGGATTCTGTGAAACATTACCAGCTAGGGTCTAGGTGGCTTAGGTTAGGTTATATTACGATATAGACGTATATAATGTGCCCACCGAGAAGTAGGGGCCGACCCGCCAGGAATGTTGGAAAATACTACATCCGAGATGTTAGGTTCTCTTAGGTTAGGGTGTATAACGTTATAGACGTATATAATGTCCCCACCGAGATGTACGGGCCGACACGACCGGGATTTTGTAAAACATTACCAGCGAGGGTCTAGATGTGTTACGTTAGGTTATATTACGTTATAGACGTATGTAATGATCCCACCTAGAAGTAGGGGCCGACCCGCCAGGAATGTTGGAAAATACTACATCCGAGATGTTAGGTTCTCTTAGGTTAGGGTATATAACGTTATAGACGTATATAATGTCCCCACCGAGAAGTACGGGCAGACACGACCGGGATTTTGTAAAACATTACCAGCGATGGTCTAGATGGGTTAGGTTAGGTTATATTACGATATAGACGTATATAATGTGCCCACCGAGAAGCAGGGGCCGACCCGCCAGGAATGTTGGAAAATACTACATCCTAGATATTAGGTTCCCTTAGGTTAGGATATATAAATTTATAGACGTATATAATGTCCGCACCGAGACGTACGGGAGGACATGAACGGGATTCTGTGAAACATTACCAGCTAGGGTCTAGGTGGCTTAGGTTAGGTTATATTACGATATAGACGTATATAATGTGCCCACCGAGAAGTAGGGGCCGACCCGCCAGGAATGTTGGAAAATACTACATCCGAGATGTTAGGTTCTCTTAGGTTAGGGTGTATAACGTTATAGACGTATATAATGTCCCCACCGAGATGTACGGGCCGACACGACCGGGATTTTGTAAAACATTACCAGCGAGGGTCTAGATGTGTTACGTTAGGTTATATTACGTTATAGACGTATGTAATGATCCCACCTAGAAGTAGGGGCCGACCCGCCAGGAATGTTGGAAAATACTACATCCGAGATGTTAGGTTCTCTTAGGTTAGGGTATATAACGTTATAGACGTATATAATGTCCCCACCGAGAAGTACGGGCCGACACGACCGGGATTTTGTAAAACATTACCAGCGAGGGTCTAGATGGATTCGGTTAGGTTATTTTACGATACAGACGTATGTAATGTGCCCACCGAGAAGTAGGGGCCGACCCGCCAGGAATGTTGGAAAATACTACATCCTAGATATTAGGTTCCCTTAGGTTAGGATATATAACGTTATAGACGTATATAATGTCCCCACCGAGAAGTACGGGCCGACACGACCGGGATTTTGTAAAACATTACCAGCGAGGGTCTAGATGGATTCGGTTAGGTTATTTTACGATACAGACGTATGTAATGTGCCCACCGAGAAGTAGGGGCCGACCCGCCAGGAATGTTGGAAAATACTACATCCGAGATGTTAGGTTCCCTTAGGTTAGGATATATAAATTTATAGACGTATATAATGTCCGCACCGAGACGTACGGGAAGACATGAACGGGATTCTGTGAAGCATTACCAGCGAGGGTCTAGGTGGGTTAGGTTAGGTTATATTACGTTATAGACGTATATAATGTTCCCACCGAGAAGTAGGGGCCGACCCGCCAGAAATGTTGGAAAATTCTACATCCGAGATGTTAAGTTGCCTTAGGTTAGGATATATAACGTTATAGACGTATATAATGTCCTCACCGAGATGTACGGGCCGACACGAGCGGGATTTTGTAAAACATTACCAGCGAGGGTCTAGATGGGTTAGGTTAGGTTATATTACGATATAGACGTATATAATGTGCCCACCGAGAAGTAGGAGCCGACCCGCCAGGAATGTTGGAAAATACTACATCCGAGATGTAAAGTTGCCTTAGGTTAGGATATATAACGTTATAGACGTATATAATGTCCGCACCGAGACGTACGGGACGACACGACCGGGATTCTGTAAAACATTCCCAGCTAGGGGCTAGATGTGTTAGGTTAGGTTATATTACGTTATAGACGTATATAATGATCCCACCGAGAAGTAGGGGCCGACCCGCCAGGAATGTTGGAAAATACTACATCCGAGATGTTAGGTTCCTTTAGGTTCGGATATATAACGTTATAGACATATATAATGTCCTCACCGAGATGTACGGGCCGACACGAACGGCATTTTGTAAAACATTACCAGCGAGGGTCTAGATGGCTTAGGTTAGGTTATATTACGATATAGACGTATATAATTTGCCCACCGAGAAGTAGGGGCCGACCCGCCAGGAATGTTGGAAAATACTACATCCGAGATGTTAGGTTCCCTCAGGTTAGGATATATAAAGTTATAGACGTATATGAGGTCCCCACGGAAAAGTACGGGCCGACACGACCGGGATTTTGTAAAACATTACCAGCGAGTGTCTAGATGGGTTAGCTTAGGTTATATTACGATATAGACGTATATAATGTGCCCACCGAGAAGTAGGATGCGACCCGCCAGGAATGTTGGAAAATACTACATCCGAGATGTTAGGTTCTCTTAGGTTAGGATATATAACGTTATAGACGTATATAATGTCCCCACCGAGAAGTACGGGCAGACACGACCGGGATTTTGTAAAACATTACCAGCGATGGTCTAGATGGGTTAGGTTAGGTTATATTACGATATAGACGTATATAATGTGCCCACCTAGAAGTAGGGGCCGACCCGCCAGGAATGTTGGAAAATACTACATCCTAGATATTAGGTTCCCTTAGGTTAGGATATATAAATTTATAGACGTATATAATGTCCGCACCGAGACGTACGGGAGGACATGAACGGGATTCTGTGAAACATTACCAGCTAGGGTCTAGGTGGGTTAGGTTAGGTTATATTACGATATAGACGTATATAATGTGCCCACCGAGAAGTAGGGGCCGACCCGCCAGGAATGTTGGAAAATACTACATCCGAGATGTTAGGTTCTCTTAGGTTGGGGTGTATAACGTTATAGACGTATATAATGTCCCCACCGAGATGTACGGGCCGACACAACCGGGATTTTGTAAAACATTCCCAGCTAGGGGCTAGATGTGTTACGTTAGGTTATATTACGTTATAGACGTATGTAATGATCCCACCTAGAAGTAGGGGCCGACCCGCCAGGAATGTTGGAAAATACTACATCCGAGATGTTAGGTTCTCTTAGGTTAGGGTATATAACGTTATAGACGTATATAATGTCCCCACCGAGAAGTACGGGCCGACACGACCGGGATTTTGTAAAACATTACCAGCGAGGGTCTAGATGGATTCGGTTAGGTTATTTTACGATACAGACGTATGTAATGTGCCCACCGAGAAGTAGGGGCCGACCCGCCAGGAATGTTGGAAAATACTACATCCGAGATGTTAGGTTCCCTTAGGTTAGGATATATAAATTTATAGACGTATATAATGTCCGCACCGAGACGTACGGGAAGACATGAACGGGATTCTATGAAGCATTACCAGCGAGGGTCTAGGTGGGTTAGGTTAGGTTATATTACGTTATAGACGTATATAATGTTCCCACCGAGAAGTAGGGGCCGACCCGCCAGAAATGTTGGAAAATTCTACATCCGAGATGTTAAGTTGCCTTAGGTTAGGATATATAACGTTATAGACGTATATAATGTCCTCACCGAGATGTGCGGGCCGACACGAGCGGGATTTTGTAAAACATTACCAGCGAGGGTCTAGATGGGTTAGGTTAGGTTATATTACGATATAGACGTATATAATGTGCCCACCGAGAAGTAGGAGCCGACCCGCCAGGAATGTTGGAAAATACTACATCCGAGATGTAAAGTTGCCTTAGGTTAGGATATATAACGTTATAGACGTATATAATGTCCGCACCGAGACGTACGGGACGACACGACCGGGATTCTGTAAAACATTCCCAGCTAGGGGCTAGATGTGTTAGGTTAGGTTATATTACGTTATAGACGTATATAATGATCCCACCGAGAAGTAGGGGCCGACCCGGCAGGAATGTTGGAAAATACTACATCCGAGATGTTAGGTTCCTTTAGGTTCGGATATATAACGTTATAGACGTATATAATGTCCTCACCGAGATGTACGGGCCGACACGAACGGCATTTTGTAAAACATTACCAGCGAGGGTCTAGATGGCTTAGGTTAGGTTATATTACGATATAGACGTATATAATTTGCCCACCGAGAAGTAGGGGCCGACCCGCCAGGAATGTTGGAAAATACTACATCCGAGATGTTAGGTTCCCTCAGGTTAGGATATATAAAGTTATAGACGTATATGAGGTCCCCACGGAAAAGTACGGGCCGACACGACCGGGATTTTGTAAAACATTACCAGCGAGTGTCTAGATGGGTTAGCTTAGGTTATATTACGATATAGACGTATATAATGTGCCCACCGAGAAGTAGGATGCGACCCGCCAGGAATGTTGGAAAATACTACATCCGAGATGTTAGGTTCTCTTAGGTTAGGATATATAACGTTATAGACGTATATAATGTCCCCACCGAGAAGTACGGGCAGACACGACCGGGATTTTGTAAAACATTACCAGCGATGGTCTAGATGGGTTAGGTTAGGTTATATTACGATATAGACGTATATAATGTGCCCACCGAGAAGCAGGGGCCGACCCGCCAGGAATGTTGGAAAATACTACATCCTAGATATTAGGTTCCCTTAGGTTAGGATATATAAATTTATAGACGTATATAATGTCCGCACCGAGACGTACGGGAGGACATGAACGGGATTCTGTGAAACATTACCAGCTAGGGTCTAGGTGGGTTAGGTTAGGTTATATTACGATATAGACGTATATAATGTGCCCACCGAGAAGTAGGGGCCGACCCGCCAGGAATGTTGGAAAATACTACATCCGAGATGTTAGGTTCTCTTAGGTTAGGGTGTATAACGTTATAGACGTATATAATGTCCCCACCGAGATGTACGGGCCGACACAACCGGGATTTTGTAAAACATTCCCAGCTAGGGGCTAGATGTGTTACGTTAGGTTATATTACGTTATAGACGTATGTAATGATCCCACCTAGAAGTAGGGGCCGACCCGCCAGGAATGTTGGAAAATACTACATCCGAGATGTTAGGTTCTCTTAGGTTAGGGTATATAACGTTACAGACGTATATAATGTCCCCACCGAGAAGTACGGGCCGACACGACCGGGATTTTGTAAAACATTACCAGCGAGGGTCTAGATGGATTCGGTTAGGTTATTTTACGATACAGACGTATGTAATGTGCCCACCGAGAAGTAGGGGCCGACCCGCCAGGAATGTTGGAAAATACTACATCCGAGATGTTAGGTTCCCTTAGGTTAGGATATATAAATTTATAGACGTATATAATGTCCGCACCGAGACGTACGGGAAGACATGAACGGGATTCTGTGAAGCATTACCAGCGAGGGTCTAGGTGGGTTAGGTTAGGTTATATTACGTTATAGACGTATATAATGTGCCCACCGAGAAGTAGGAGCCGACCCGCCAGGAATGTTGGAAAATACTACATCCGAGATGTAAAGTTGCCTTAGGTTAGGATATATAACGTTATAGACGTATATAATGTCCGCACCGAGACGTACGGGACGACACGACCGGGATTCTGTAAAACATTCCCAGCTAGGGGCTAGATGTGTTAGGTTAGGTTATATTACGTTATAGACGTATATAATGATCCCACCGAGAAGTAGGGGCCGACCCGCCAGGAATGTTGGAAAATACTACATCCGAGATGTTAGGTTCCTTTAGGTTCGGATATATAAAGTTATAGACGTATATAATGTCCTCACCGAGATGTACGGGCCGACACGAACGGCATTTAGTAAAACATTACCAGCGAGGGTCTAGATGGCTTAGGTTAGGTTATATTACGATATAGACGTATATAATTTGCCCACCGAGAAGTAGGGGCCGACCCGCCAGGAATGTTGGAAAATACTACATCCGAGATGTTAGGTTCCCTCAGGTTAGGATATATAAAGTTATAGACGTATATGAGGTCCCCACGGAAAAGTACGGGCCGACACGACCGGGATTTTGTAAAACATTACCAGCGAGTGTCTAGATGGGTTAGCTTAGGTTATATTACGATATAGACGTATATAATGTGCCCACCGAGAAGTAGGATGCGACCCGCCAGGAATGTTGGAAAATACTACATCCGAGATGTTAGGTTCTCTTAGGTTAGGATATATAACGTTATAGACGTATATAATGTCCCCACCGAGAAGTACGGGCAGACACGACCGGGATTTTGTAAAACATTACCAGCGATGGTCTAGATGGGTTAGGTTAGGTTATATTACGATATAGACGTATATAATGTGCCCACCGAGAAGCAGGGGCCGACCCGCCAGGAATGTTGGAAAATACTACATCCTAGATATTAGGTTCCCTTAGGTTAGGATATATAAATTTATAGACGTATATAATGTCCGCACCGAGACGTACGGGAGGACATGAACGGGATTCTGTGAAACATTACCAGCTAGGGTCTAGGTGGGTTAGGTTAGGTTATATTACGATATAGACGTATATAATGTGCCCACCGAGAAGTAGGGGCCGACCCGCCAGGAATGTTGGAAAATACTACATCCGAGATGTTAGGTTCTCTTAGGTTAGGGTGTATAACGTTATAGACGAATATAATGTCCCCACCGAGATGTACGGGCCGACACGACCGGGATTTTGTAAAACATTACCAGCGAGGGTCTAGATGTGTTACGTTAGGTTATATTACGTTATAGACGTATGTAATGATCCCACCTAGAAGTAGGGGCCGACCCGCCAGGAATGTTGGAAAATACTACATCCGAGATGTTAGGTTCCCTTAGGTTAGGATATATAAATTTATAGACGTATATAATGTCCGCACCGAGACGTACAGGAAGACATGAACGGGATTCTGTGAAACATTACCAGCGAGGGTCTAGGTGGGTTAGGTTAGGTTATACTACGATATAGGCGTATATAGTGTGCCTACCGAGAAGTAGGGGCCGACCCGCCAGGAATGTTGGAAAATACTACATCCGAGATGTTAGGTTCACTTAGGTTAGGATATATAACGTTATAGACGTATATAATGTCTCCACCGAGAAGTACGGGCAGACACGACCGGGATTTTGTAAAACATTACCAGCGATGGTCTAGATGGGTTAGGTTAGGTTATATTACGATATAGACGTATATAATGTGCCCACCGAGAAGCAGGGGCCGACCCGCCAGGAATGTTGGAAAATACTACATCCGAGATATTAGGTTACCTTAGGTTAGGATATATAAATTTATAGACGTATATAATGTCCGCACCGAGACGTACGGGAAGACATGAACGGGATTCTGTGAAACATTACCAGCGAGGGTCTAGGTGGGTTAGGTTAGGTTATATTACGATATATACGTATATAATGTGCCCACCGAGAAGTAGGGGCCGACCCGCCGGGAATGTTGGAAAATACTACATCCGAGATGTTAGGTTCACTTAGGTTAGGATATATAACGTTATAGACGTATATAATGTCCCCACCGAGAAGTACGGGCCGACACGACCGGGATTTTGTAAAACATTACCAGCGAGGGTCTAGATGGATTCGGTTAGGTTATTTTACGATACAGACGTATGTAATGTGCCCACCGAGAAGTAGGGGCCGACCCGCCAGGAATGTTGGAAAATACTACATCCGAGATGTTAGGTTCCCTTAGGTTAGGATATATAAATTTATAGACGTATATAATGTCCGCACCGAGACGTACGGGAAGACATGAACGGGATTCTGTGAAGCATTACCAGCGAGGGTCTAGGTGGGTTAGGTTAGGTTATATTACGTTATAGACGTATATAATGTTCCCACCGAGAAGTAGGGGCCGACCCGCCAGAAATGTTGGAAAATTCTACATCCGAGATGTTAAGTTGCCTTAGGTTAGGATATATAACGTTATAGACGTATATAATGTCCGCACCGAGACGTACGGGACGACACGACCGGGATTCTGTAAAACATTCCCAGCTAGGGGCTAGATGTGTTAGGTTAGGTTATATTACGTTATAGACGTATATAATGATCCCACCGAGAAGTAGGGGCCGACCCGCCAGGAATGTTGGAAAATACTACATCCGAGATGTTAGGTTCCTTTAGGTTCGGATATATAACGTTATAGACATATATAATGTCCTCACCGAGATGTACGGGCCGACACGAACGGCATTTTGTAAAACATTACCAGCGAGGGTCTAGATGGCTTAGGTTAGGTTATATTACGATATAGACGTATATAATTTGCCCACCGAGAAGTAGGGGCCGACCCGCCAGGAATGTTGGAAAATACTACATCCGAGATGTTAGGTTCCCTCAGGTTAGGATATATAAAGTTATAGACGTATATGAGGTCCCCACGGAAAAGTACGGGCCGACACGACCGGGATTTTGTAAAACATTACCAGCGAGTGTCTAGATGGGTTAGCTTAGGTTATATTACGATATAGACGTATATAATGTGCCCACCGAGAAGTAGGATGCGACCCGCCAGGAATGTTGGAAAATACTACATCCGAGATGTTAGGTTCCCTTAGGTTAGGATATATAAATTTATAGACGTATATAATGTCCGCACCGAGACGTACGGGAAGACATGAACGGGATTCTGTGAAGCATTACCAGCGAGGGTCTAGGTGGGTTAGGTTAGGTTATATTACGTTATAGACGTATATAATGTCCCCACCGAGAAGTAGGGGCCGACCCGCCAGAAATGTTGGAAAATTCTACATCCGAGATGTTAAGTTGCCTTAGGTTAGGATATATAACGTTATAGACGTATATAATGTCCTCACCGAGATGTACGGGCCGACACGAGCGGGATTTTGTAAAACATTACCAGCGAGGGTCTAGATGGGTTAGGTTAGGTTATATTACGATATAGACGTATATAATGTGCCCACCGAGAAGTAGGAGCCGACCCGCCAGGAATGTTGGAAAATACTACATCCGAGATGTAAAGTTGCCTTAGGTTAGGATATATAACGTTATAGACGTATATAATGTCCGCACCGAGACGTACGGGACGACACGACCGGGATTCTGTAAAACATTCCCAGCTAGGGGCTAGATGTGTTAGGTTAGGTTATATTACGTTATAGACGTATATAATGATCCCACCGAGAAGTAGGGGCCGACCCGCCAGGAATGTTGGAAAATACTACATCCGAGATGTTAGGTTCCTTTAGGTTCGGATATATAACGTTATAGACATATATAATGTCCTCACCGAGATGTACGGGCCGACACGAACGGCATTTTGTAAAACATTACCAGCGAGGGTCTAGATGGCTTAGGTTAGGTTATATTACGATATAGACGTATATAATTTGCCCACCGAGAAGTAGGGGCCGACCCGCCAGGAATGTTGGAAAATACTACGTCCGAGATGTTAGGTTCCCTCAGGTTAGGATATATAAAGTTATAGACGTATATGAGGTCCCCACGGAAAAGTACGGGCCGACACGACCGGGATTTTGTAAAACATTACCAGCGAGTGTCTAGATGGGTTAGCTTAGGTTATATTACGATATAGACGTATATAATGTGCCCACCGAGAAGTAGGATGCGACCCGCCAGGAATGTTGGAAAATACTACATCCGAGATGTTAGGTTCTCTTAGGTTAGGATATATAACGTTATAGACGTATATAATGTCCCCACCGAGAAGTACGGGCAGACACGACCGGCATTTTGTAAAACATTACCAGCGATGGTCTAGATGGGTTAGGTTAGGTTATATTACGATATAGACGTATATAATGTGCCCACCGAGAAGCAGGGGCCGACCCGCCAGGAATGTTGGAAAATACTACATCCTAGATATTAGGTTCCCTTAGGTTAGGATATATAAATTTATAGACGTATATAATGTCCGCACCGAGACGTACGGGAGGACATGAACGGGATTCTGTGAAACATTACCAGCTAGGGTCTAGGTGGCTTAGGTTAGGTTATATTACGATATAGACGTATATAATGTGCCCACCGAGAAGTAGGGGCCGACCCGCCAGGAATGTTGGAAAATACTACATCCGAGATGTTAGGTTCTCTTAGGTTAGGGTGTATAACGTTATAGACGTATATAATGTCCCCACCGAGATGTACGGGCCGACACGACCGGGATTTTGTAAAACATTACCAGCGAGGGTCTAGATGTGTTACGTTAGGTTATATTACGTTATAGACGTATGTAATGATCCCACCTAGAAGTAGGGGCCGACCCGCCAGGAATGTTGGAAAATACTACATCCGAGATGTTAGGTTCTCTTAGGTTAGGGTATATAACGTTATAGACGTATATAATGTCCCCACCGAGAAGTACGGGCCGACACGACCGGGATTTTGTAAAACATTACCAGCGAGGGTCTAGATGGATTCGGTTAGGTTATTTTACGATACAGACGTATGTAATGTGCCCACCGAGAAGTAGGGGCCGACCCGCCAGGAATGTTGGAAAATACTACATCCGAGATGTTAGGTTCCCTTAGGTTAGGATATATAAATTTATAGACGTATATAATGTCCGCACCGAGACGTACGGGAAGACATGAACGGGATTCTGTGAAACATTACCAGCGAGGGTCTAGGTGGGTTAGGTTAGGTTATACTACGATATAGGCGTATATAGTGTGCCTACCGAGAAGTAGGGGCCGACCCGCCAGAAATGTTGGAAAATTCTACATCCGAGATGTTAAGTTGCCTTAGGTTAGGATATATAACGTTATAGACGTATATAATGTCCGCACCGAGACGTACGGGACGACACGACCGGGATTCTGTAAAACATTCCCAGCTAGGGGCTAGATGTGTTAGGTTAGGTTATATTACGTTATAGACGTATATAATGATCCCACCGAGAAGTAGGGGCCGACCCGCCAGGAATGTTGGAAAATACTACATCCGAGATGTTAGGTTCCTTTAGGTTCGGATATATAACGTTATAGACATATATAATGTCCTCACCGAGATGTACGGGCCGACACGAACGGCATTTTGTAAAACATTACCAGCGAGGGTCTAGATGGCTTAGGTTAGGTTATATTACGATATAGACGTATATAATTTGCCCACCGAGAAGTAGGGGCCGACCCGCCAGGAATGTTGGAAAATACTACATCCGAGATGTTAGGTTCCCTCAGGTTAGGATATATAAAGTTATAGACGTATATGAGGTCCCCACGGAAAAGTACGGGCCGACACGACCGGGATTTTGTAAAACATTACCAGCGAGTGTCTAGATGGGTTAGCTTAGGTTATATTACGATATAGACGTATATAATGTGCCTACCGAGAAGTAGGATGCGACCCGCCAGGAATGTTGGAAAATACTACATCCGAGATGTTAGGTTCTCTTAGGTTAGGATATATAACGTTATAGACGTATATAATGTCCCCACCGAGAAGTACGGGCAGACACGACCGGGATTTTGTAAAACATTACCAGCCATGGTCTAGATGGGTTAGGTTAGGTTATATTACGATATAGACGTATATAATGTGCCCACCGAGAAGCAGGGGCCGACCCGCCAGGAATGTTGGAAAATACTACATCCTAGATATTAGGTTCCCTTAGGTTAGGATATATAAATTTATAGACGTATATAATGTCCGCACCGAGACGTACGGGAGGACATGAACGGGATTCTGTGAAACATTACCAGCTAGGGTCTAGGTGGCTTAGGTTAGGTTATATTACGATATAGACGTATATAATGTGCCCACCGAGAAGTAGGGGCCGACCCGCCAGGAATGTTGGAAAATACTACATCCGAGATGTTAGGTTCTCTTAGGTTAGGGTGTATAACGTTATAGACGTATATAATGTCCCCACCGAGATGTACGGGCCGACACGACCGGGATTTTGTAAAACATTACCAGCGAGGGTCTAGATGTGTTACGTTAGGTTATATTACGTTATAGACGTATGTAATGATCCCACCTAGAAGTAGGGGCCGACCCGCCAGGAATGTTGGAAAATACTACATCCGAGATGTTAGGTTCTCTTAGGTTAGGGTATATAACGTTATAGACGTATATAATGTCCCCACCGAGACGTACGGGCAGACACGACCGGGATTTTGTAAAACATTACCAGCGATGGTCTAGATGGGTTAGGTTAGGTTATATTACGATATAGACGTATATAATGTGCCCACCGAGAAGCAGGGGCCGACCCGCCAGGAATGTTGGAAAATACTACATCCTAGATATTAGGTTCCCTTAGGTTAGGATATATAAATTTATAGACGTATATAATGTCCGCACGGAGACGTACGGGAGGACATGAACGGGATTCTGTGAAACATTACCAGCTAGGGTCTAGGTGGCTTAGGTTAGGTTATATTACGATATAGACGTATATAATGTGCCCACCGAGAAGTAGGGGTCGACCCGCCAGGAATGTTGGAAAATACTACATCCGAGATGTTAGGTTCTCTTAGGTTAGGGTGTATAACGTTATAGACGTATATAATGTCCCCACCGAGATGTACGGGCCGACACGACCGGGATTTTGTAAAACATTACCAGCGAGGGTCTAGATGTGTTACGTTAGGTTATATTACGTTATAGACGTATGTAATGATCCCACCTAGAAGTAGGGGCCGACCCGCCAGGAATGTTGGAAAATACTACATCCGAGATGTTAGGTTCTCTTAGGTTAGGGTATATAACGTTATAGACGTATATAATGTCCCCACCGAGAAGTACGGGCAGACACGACCGGGATTTTGTAAAACATTACCAGCGATGGTCTAGATGGGTTAGGTTAGGTTATATTACGATATAGACGTATATAATGTGCCCACCGAGAAGCAGGGGCCGACCCGCCAGGAATGTTGGAAAATACTACATCCTAGATATTAGGTTCCCTTAGGTTAGGATATATAAATTTATAGACGTATATAATGTCCGCACCGAGACGTACGGGAGGACATGAACGGGATTCTGTGAAACATTACCAGCTAGGGTCTAGGTGGCTTAGGTTAGGTTATATTACGATATAGACGTATATAATGTGCCCACCGAGAAGTAGGGGCCGACCCGCCAGGAATGTTGGAAAATACTACATCCGAGATGTTAGGTTCTCTTAGGTTAGGGTGTATAACGTTATAGACGTATATAATGTCCCCACCGAGATGTACGGGCCGACACGACCGGGATTTTGTAAAACATTACCAGCGAGGGTCTAGATGTGTTACGTTAGGTTATATTACGTTATAGACGTATGTAATGATCCCACCTAGAAGTAGGGGCCGACCCGCCAGGAATGTTGGAAAATACTACATCCGAGATGTTAGGTTCTCTTAGGTTAGGGTATATAACGTTATAGACGTATATAATGTCCCCACCGAGAAGCACGGGCCGACACGACCGGGATTTTGTAAAACATTACCAGCGAGGGTCTAGATGGATTCGGTTAGGTTATTTTACGATACAGACGTATGTAATGTGCCCACCGAGAAGTAGGGGCCGACCCGCCAGGAATGTTGGAAAATACTACATCCGAGATGTTAGGTTCCCTTAGGTTAGGATATATAAATTTATAGACGTATATAATGTCCGCACCGAGACGTACGGGAAGACATGAACGGGATTCTGTGAAGCATTACCAGCGAGGGTCTAGGTGGGTTAGGTTAGGTTATATTACGTTATAGACGTATATAATGTCCCCACCGAGAAGTAGGGGCCGACCCGCCAGAAATGTTGGAAAATTCTACATCCGAGATGTTAAGTTGCCTTAGGTTAGGATATATAACGTTATAGACGTATATAATGTCCTCACCGAGATGTACGGGCCGACACGAGCGGGATTTTGTAAAACATTACCAGCGAGGGTCTAGATGGGTTAGGTTAGGTTATATTACGATATAGACGTATATAATGTGCCCACCGAGAAGTAGGAGCCGACCCGCCAGGAATGTTGGAAAATACTACATCCGAGATGTAAAGTTGCCTTAGGTTAGGATATATAACGTTATAGACGTATATAATGTCCGCACCGAGACGTACGGGACGACACGACCGGGATTCTGTAAAACATTCCCAGCTAGGGGCTAGATGTGTTAGGTTAGGTTATATTACGTTATAGACGTATATAATGATCCCACCGAGAAGTAGGGGCCGACCCGCCAGGAATGTTGGAAAATACTACATCCGAGATGTTAGGTTCCTTTAGGTTCGGATATATAACGTTATAGACATATATAATGTCCTCACCGAGATGTACGGGCCGACACGAACGGCATTTTGTAAAACATTACCAGCGAGGGTCTAGATGGCTTAGGTTAGGTTATATTACGATATAGACGTATATAATTTGCCCACCGAGAAGTAGGGGCCGACCCGCCAGGAATGTTGGAAAATACTACGTCCGAGATGTTAGGTTCCCTCAGGTTAGGATATATAAAGTTATAGACGTATATGAGGTCCCCACGGAAAAGTACGGGCCGACACGACCGGGATTTTGTAAAACATTACCAGCGAGTGTCTAGATGGGTTAGCTTAGGTTATATTACGATATAGACGTATATAATGTGCCCACCGAGAAGTAGGATGCGACCCGCCAGGAATGTTGGAAAATACTACATCCGAGATGTTAGGTTCTCTTAGGTTAGGATATATAACGTTATAGACGTATATAATGTCCCCACCGAGAAGTACGGGCAGACACGACCGGCATTTTGTAAAACATTACCAGCGATGGTCTAGATGGGTTAGGTTAGGTTATATTACGATATAGACGTATATAATGTGCCCACCGAGAAGCAGGGGCCGACCCGCCAGGAATGTTGGAAAATACTACATCCTAGATATTAGGTTCCCTTAGGTTAGGATATATAAATTTATAGACGTATATAATGTCCGCACCGAGACGTACGGGAGGACATGAACGGGATTCTGTGAAACATTACCAGCTAGGGTCTAGGTGGCTTAGGTTAGGTTATATTACGATATAGACGTATATAATGTGCCCACCGAGAAGTAGGGGCCGACCCGCCAGGAATGTTGGAAAATACTACATCCGAGATGTTAGGTTCTCTTAGGTTAGGGTGTATAACGTTATAGACGTATATAATGTCCCCACCGAGATGTACGGGCCGACACGACCGGGATTTTGTAAAACATTACCAGCGAGGGTCTAGATGTGTTACGTTAGGTTATATTACGTTATAGACGTATGTAATGATCCCACCTAGAAGTAGGGGCCGACCCGCCAGGAATGTTGGAAAATACTACATCCGAGATGTTAGGTTCTCTTAGGTTAGGGTATATAACGTTATAGACGTATATAATGTCCCCACCGAGAAGTACGGGCCGACACGACCGGGATTTTGTAAAACATTACCAGCGAGGGTCTAGATGGATTCGGTTAGGTTATTTTACGATACAGACGTATGTAATGTGCCCACCGAGAAGTAGGGGCCGACCCGCCAGGAATGTTGGAAAATACTACATCCGAGATGTTAGGTTCCCTTAGGTTAGGATATATAAATTTATAGACGTATATAATGTCCGCACCGAGACGTACGGGAAGACATGAACGGGATTCTGTGAAACATTACCAGCGAGGGTCTAGGTGGGTTAGGTTAGGTTATACTACGATATAGGCGTATATAGTGTGCCTACCGAGAAGTAGGGGCCGACCCGCCAGAAATGTTGGAAAATTCTACATCCGAGATGTTAAGTTGCCTTAGGTTAGGATATATAACGTTATAGACGTATATAATGTCCGCACCGAGACGTACGGGACGACACGACCGGGATTCTGTAAAACATTCCCAGCTAGGGGCTAGATGTGTTAGGTTAGGTTATATTACGTTATAGACGTATATAATGATCCCACCGAGAAGTAGGGGCCGACCCGCCAGGAATGTTGGAAAATACTACATCCGAGATGTTAGGTTCCTTTAGGTTCGGATATATAACGTTATAGACATATATAATGTCCTCACCGAGATGTACGGGCCGACACGAACGGCATTTTGTAAAACATTACCAGCGAGGGTCTAGATGGCTTAGGTTAGGTTATATTACGATATAGACGTATATAATTTGCCCACCGAGAAGTAGGGGCCGACCCGCCAGGAATGTTGGAAAATACTACATCCGAGATGTTAGGTTCCCTCAGGTTAGGATATATAAAGTTATAGACGTATATGAGGTCCCCACGGAAAAGTACGGGCCGACACGACCGGGATTTTGTAAAACATTACCAGCGAGTGTCTAGATGGGTTAGCTTAGGTTATATTACGATATAGACGTATATAATGTGCCCACCGAGAAGTAGGATGCGACCCGCCAGGAATGTTGGAAAATACTACATCCGAGATGTTAGGTTCTCTTAGGTTAGGATATATAACGTTATAGACGTATATAATGTCCCCACCGAGAAGTACGGGCAGACACGACCGGGATTTTGTAAAACATTACCAGCGATGGTCTAGATGGGTTAGGTTAGGTTATATTACGATATAGACGTATATAATGTGCCCACCGAGAAGCAGGGGCCGACCCGCCAGGAATGTTGGAAAATACTACATCCTAGATATTAGGTTCCCTTAGGTTAGGATATATAAATTTATAGACGTATATAATGTCCGCACCGAGACGTACGGGAGGACATGAACGGGATTCTGTGAAACATTACCAGCTAGGGTCTAGGTGGCTTAGGTTAGGTTATATTACGATATAGACGTATATAATGTGCCCACCGAGAAGTAGGGGCCGACCCGCCAGGAATGTTGGAAAATACTACATCCGAGATGTTAGGTTCTCTTAGGTTAGGGTGTATAACGTTATAGACGTATATAATGTCCCCACCGAGATGTACGGGCCGACACGACCGGGATTTTGTAAAACATTACCAGCGAGGGTCTAGATGTGTTACGTTAGGTTATATTACGTTATAGACGTATGTAATGATCCCACCTAGAAGTAGGGGCCGACCCGCCAGGAATGTTGGAAAATACTACATCCGAGATGTTAGGTTCTCTTAGGTTAGGGTATATAACGTTATAGACGTATATAATGTCCCCACCGAGAAGTACGGGCAGACACGACCGGGATTTTGTAAAACATTACCAGCGATGGTCTAGATGGGTTAGGTTAGGTTATATTACGATATAGACGTATATAATGTGCCCACCGAGAAGCAGGGGCCGACCCGCCAGGAATGTTGGAAAATACTACATCCTAGATATTAGGTTCCCTTAGGTTAGGATATATAAATTTATAGACGTATATAATGTCCGCACCGAGACGTACGGGAGGACATGAACGGGATTCTGTGAAACATTACCAGCTAGGGTCTAGGTGGCTTAGGTTAGGTTATATTACGATATAGACGTATATAATGTGCCCACCGAGAAGTAGGGGCCGACCCGCCAGGAATGTTGGAAAATACTACATCCGAGATGTTAGGTTCTCTTAGGTTAGGGTGTATAACGTTATAGACGTATATAATGTCCCCACCGAGATGTACGGGCCGACACGACCGGGATTTTGTAAAACATTACCAGCGAGGGTCTAGATGTGTTACGTTAGGTTATATTACGTTATAGACGTATGTAATGATCCCACCTAGAAGTAGGGGCCGACCCGCCAGGAATGTTGGAAAATACTACATCCGAGATGTTAGGTTCTCTTAGGTTAGGGTATATAACGTTATAGACGTATATAATGTCCCCACCGAGAAGTACGGGCAGACACGACCGGGATTTTGTAAAACATTACCAGCGATGGTCTAGATGGGTTAGGTTAGGTTATATTACGATATAGACGTATATAATGTGCCCACCGAGAAGCAGGGGCCGACCCGCCAGGAATGTTGGAAAATACTACATCCTAGATATTAGGTTCCCTTAGGTTAGGATATATAAATTTATAGACGTATATAATGTCCGCACCGAGACGTACGGGAGGACATGAACGGGATTCTGTGAAACATTACCAGCTAGGGTCTAGGTGGCTTAGGTTAGGTTATATTACGATATAGACGTATATAATGTGCCCACCGAGAAGTAGGGGCCGACCCGCCAGGAATGTTGGAAAATACTACATCCGAGATGTTAGGTTCTCTTAGGTTAGGGTGTATAACGTTATAGACGTATATAATGTCCCCACCGAGATGTACGGGCCGACACGACCGGGATTTTGTAAAACATTACCAGCGAGGGTCTAGATGTGTTACGTTAGGTTATATTACGTTATAGACGTATGTAATGATCCCACCTAGAAGTAGGGGCCGACCCGCCAGGAATGTTGGAAAATACTACATCCGAGATGTTAGGTTCTCTTAGGTTAGGGTATATAACGTTATAGACGTATATAATGTCCCCACCGAGAAGTACGGGCCGACACGACCGGGATTTTGTAAAACATTACCAGCGAGGGTCTAGATGGATTCGGTTAGGTTATTTTACGATACAGACGTATGTAATGTGCCCACCGAGAAGTAGGGGCCGACCCGCCAGGAATGTTGGAAAATACTACATCCGAGATGTTAGGTTCCCTTAGGTTAGGATATATAAATTTATAGACGTATATAATGTCCGCACCGAGACGTACGGGAAGACATGAACGGGATTCTGTGAAACATTACCAGCGAGGGTCTAGGTGGGTTAGGTTAGGTTATACTACGATATAGGCGTATATAGTGTGCCTACCGAGAAGTAGGGGCCGACCCGCCAGGAATGTTGGAAAATACTACATCCGAGATGTTAGGTTCACTTAGGTTAGGATATATAACGTTATAGACGTATATAATGTCTCCACCGAGAAGTACGGGCAGACACGACCGGGATTTTGTAAAACATTACCAGCGATGGTCTAGATGGGTTAGGTTAGGTTATATTACGATATAGACGTATATAATGTGCCCACCGAGAAGCAGGGGCCGACCCGCCAGGAATGTTGGAAAATACTACATCCGAGATATTAGGTTACCTTAGGTTAGGATATATAAATTTATAGACGTATATAATGTCCGCACCGAGACGTACGGGAAGACATGAACGGGATTCTGTGAAACATTACCAGCGAGGGTCTAGGTGGGTTAGGTTAGGTTATATTACGATATATACGTATATAATGTGCCCACCGAGAAGTAGGGGCCGACCCGCCGGGAATGTTGGAAAATACTACATCCGAGATGTTAGGTTCACTTAGGTTAGGATATATAACGTTATAGACGTATATAATGTCCTCACCGAGATGTACGGTCCGACACGACCGGGATTTTGTAAAACATTACCAGCTAGGGGCTAGATGTGTTACGTTAGGTTATATTACGTTATAGACGTATATAATGATCCCACCGAGAATTGGCGCCGACCCGCCAGGAATGTTGTAAAATACTACATCCGAGATGTTAGGTTCCCTTAGGTTAGGATATATAAATTTATAGACGTATATAATGTCCGCACCGAGACGTACGGGAAGACATGAACGGGATTCTGTGAAGCATTACCAGCGAGGGTCTAGGTGGGTTAGGTTAGGTTATATTACGTTATAGACGTATATAATGTTCCCACCGAGAAGTAGGGGCCGACCCGCCAGAAATGTTGGAAAATTCTACATCCGAGATGTTAAGTTGCCTTAGGTTAGGATATATAACGTTATAGACGTATATAATGTCCTCACCGAGATGTACGGGCCGACACGAGCGGGATTTTGTAAAACATTACCAGCGAGGGTCTAGATGGGTTAGGTTAGGTTATATTACGATATAGACGTATATAATGTGCCCACCGAGAAGTAGGAGCCGACCCGCCAGGAATGTTGGAAAATACTACATCCGAGATGTAAAGTTGCCTTAGGTTAGGATATATAACGTTATAGACGTATATAATGTCCGCACCGAGACGTACGGGACGACACGACCGGGATTCTGTAAAACATTCCCAGCTAGGGGCTAGATGTGTTAGGTTAGGTTATATTACGTTATAGACGTATATAATGATCCCACCGAGAAGTAGGGGCCGACCCGCCAGGAATGTTGGAAAATACTACATCCGAGATGTTAGGTTCCTTTAGGTTCGGATATATAACGTTATAGACGTATATAATGTCCTCACCGAGATGTACGGGCCGACACGAACGGCATTTTGTAAAATATTACCAGCGAGGGTCTAGATGGGTTAGGTTAGGTTATATTACGATATAGACGTATATATTGTGCCCATCGAGAAGTACGGGCAGACACGACCGGGATTTTGTAAAACATTACCAGCGATGGTCTAGATGGGTTAGGTTAGGTTATATTGCGATATAGACGTATATAACGTGCCCACCGAGAAGCAGGGGCCGACCCGCCAGGAATGTTGGAAAATACTACATCCGAGATATTAGGTTCCCTTAGGTTAGGATATATAAATTTATAGACGTATATAATGTCCGCACCGAGACGTACGGGAAGACATGAACGGGATTCTGTGAAACATTACCAGCGAGGGTCTAGGTGGGTTAGGTTAGGTTATACTACGATATAGGCGTATATAGTGTGCCTACCGAGAAGTAGGGGCCGACCCGCCAGGAATGTTGGAAAATACTACATCCGAGATGTTAGGTTCACTTAGGTTAGGATATATAACGTTATAGACGTATATAATGTCTCCACCGAGAAGTACGGGCAGACACGACCGGGATTTTGTAAAACATTACCAGCGATGGTCTAGATGGGTTAGGTTAGGTTATATTACGATATAGACGTATATAATGTGCCCACCGAGAAGCAGGGGCCGACCCGCCAGGAATGTTGGAAAATACTACATCCTAGATATTAGGTTCCCTTAGGTTAGGATATATAAATTTATAGACGTATATAATGTCCGCACCGAGACGTACGGGAGGACATGAACGGGATTCTGTGAAACATTACCAGCTAGGGTCTAGGTGGCTTAGGTTAGGTTATATTACGATATAGACGTATATAATGTGCCCACCGAGAAGTAGGGGCCGACCCGCCAGGAATGTTGGAAAATACTACATCCGAGATGTTAGGTTCTCTTAGGTTAGGGTGTATAACGTTATAGACGTATATAATGTCCCCACCGAGATGTACGGGCCGACACGACCGGGATTTTGTAAAACATTACCAGCGAGGGTCTAGATGTGTTACGTTAGGTTATATTACGTTATAGACGTATGTAATGATCCCACCTAGAAGTAGGGGCCGACCCGCCAGGAATGTTGGAAAATACTACATCCGAGATGTTAGGTTCTCTTAGGTTAGGGTATATAACGTTATAGACGTATATAATGTCCCCACCGAGAAGTACGGGCAGACACGACCGGGATTTTGTAAAACATTACCAGCGATGGTCTAGATGGGTTAGGTTAGGTTATATTACGATATAGACGTATATAATGTGCCCACCGAGAAGCAGGGGCCGACCCGCCAGGAATGTTGGAAAATACTACATCCTAGATATTAGGTTCCCTTAGGTTAGGATATATAAATTTATAGACGTATATAATGTCCGCACCGAGACGTACGGGAGGACATGAACGGGATTCTGTGAAACATTACCAGCTAGGGTCTAGGTGGCTTAGGTTAGGTTATATTACGATATAGACGTATATAATGTGCCCACCGAGAAGTAGGGGCCGACCCGCCAGGAATGTTGGAAAATACTACATCCGAGATGTTAGGTTCTCTTAGGTTAGGGTGTATAACGTTATAGACGTATATAATGTCCCCACCGAGATGTACGGGCCGACACGACCGGGATTTTGTAAAACATTACCAGCGAGGGTCTAGATGTGTTACGTTAGGTTATATTACGTTATAGACGTATGTAATGATCCCACCTAGAAGTAGGGGCCGACCCGCCAGGAATGTTGGAAAATACTACATCCGAGATGTTAGGTTCTCTTAGGTTAGGGTATATAACGTTATAGACGTATATAATGTCCCCACCGAGAAGTACGGGCCGACACGACCGGGATTTTGTAAAACATTACCAGCGAGGGTCTAGATGGATTCGGTTAGGTTATTTTACGATACAGACGTATGTAATGTGCCCACCGAGAAGTAGGGGCCGACCCGCCAGGAATGTTGGAAAATACTACATCCGAGATGTTAGGTTCCCTTAGGTTAGGATATATAAATTTATAGACGTATATAATGTCCGCACCGAGACGTACGGGAAGACATGAACGGGATTCTGTGAAACATTACCAGCGAGGGTCTAGGTGGGTTAGGTTAGGTTATATTACGATATAGACGTATATAATGTCCCCACCGAGAAGTAGGGGCCGACCCGCCAGGAATGTTGGAAAATACTACATCCGAGATGTTAGGTTCACTTAGGTTAGTATATATAACGTTATAGACGTATATAATGTCCTCACCGAGATGTACGGTCCGACACGACCGGGATTTTGTAAAACATTACCAGCGAGGGTCTAGATGGGTTAGGTCAGGTTATATTACGATATAGACGTATATAATGTGCCCACCGAGAAGTAGGGGCCGGGCCGCCAGGAATGTTGGAAAATACTACATCCGAGATGTTAGGTTCCCTCAGGTTAGGATATATAAAGTTATAGACGTATATGAGGTCCCCACCGAGAAGTACGGGCAGACACGACCGCGATTTTGTAAAACATTACCAGCGAGGGTCTAGATGGGTTAGGTTAGGTTATATTACGAGATAGACCTATATAATGTGCCCACCGAGAAGTAGGGGCCGACCCGCCAGGAATGTTGGAAAATACTACATCCGAGATGTTAGGTTCACTTAGGTTAGGATATATAACGTTATAGACGTATATAATGTCCGCACCGAGACGTACGGGACGACACGAACGGGATTCTGTAAAACATTCCCAGCTAGGAGCTAGATGTGTTACGTTAGGTTATATTACGTTATAGACGTATATAATGATCCCACCGAGAATTGGCGCCGACCCGCCAGGAATGTTGTGAAATACTACATCCGAGATGTTAGGTTCCCTTAGGTTAGGATATATAAATTTATAGACGTATATAATTTCCGCAACGAAACGTACGGGAAGACACGAATGGGATTCTGTGAAACATTACCAGCGAGGGTCTAGGTGGGTTAGGTTAGGTTATATTACGATATATACGTATATAATGTGCCCACCGAGAAGTAGGGGCCGACCCGCCAGGAATGTTGGAAAATACTACATCCGAGATGTTAGGTTCCCATAGGTTAGGATATATAAATTTATAGACGTATATAATGTCCGCACCGAGACGTACGGGAAGACATGAACGGGATTCTGTGAAACATTACCAGCGAGGGTCTAGGTGGGTTAGGTTAGATTATATTACGATATAGACGTATATAATGTCCCCACCGAGAAGTAGGGGCCGACCCGCCAGGAATGTTGGAAAATACTACATCCGAGATGTTAGGTTCTCTTAGGTTAGGGTATATAACGTTATAGACGTATATAATGTCCTCACCGAGATGTACGGGCCGACGCAACCGGGATTTTGTAAAACATTCCCAGCTAGGGGCTAGATGTGTTACGTTAGGTTATATTTCGTTATAGACGTATATAATGATCCCACCTAGAAGTAGGGGCCGACCCGCCAGGAATGTTGGAAAATACTACATCCGAGATGTTAGGTTCTCTTAGGTTAGGGTATATAACGTTATAGACGTATATAACGTCCCCACCGAGAAGTACGGGCCGACACGACCGGGATTTTGTAAAACATTACCAGCTAGGGGCTAGATGTGTTAGGTTAGGTTATATTACGTTATAGACGTATATAATGTGCCCACCGAGAAGTAGGGGCCGAGCCGCCAGGAATGTTGGAAAATACTACATCCGAGATGTTAGGTTCCCTCAGGTTAGGATATATAAAGTTATAGACGTATATGAGGTCCCCACGGAAAAGTACGGGCCGACACGACCGGGATTTTGTAAAACATTACCAGCGAGGGTCCAGATGGGTTAGGTTAGGTTATATTACGATATAGACGTATATAATGTGCCCACCTAGAAGTAGGGGCCGACCCGCCAGGAATGTTGGAAAATACTACATCCGAGATGTTAGGTTCTCTTAGTTTAGGGTATATAACGTTATAGACGTATATAATGTCCCCACCGAGAAGTACGGGCAGACACGACCGCGATTTTGTAAAACATTACCAGCGAGGGTCTAGATGGGTTAGGTTAGGTTATATTACGAGATAGACCTATATAATGTGCCCACCGAGAAGTAGGGGCCGACCCGCCAGGAATGTTGGAAAATACTACATCCGAGATGTTAGGTTCACTTAGGTTAGGATATATAACGTTATAGACGTATATAATGTCCGCACCGAGACGTACGGGACGACACGAACGGGATTCTGTAAAACATTCCCAGCTAGGAGCTAGATGTGTTACGTTAGGTTATATTACGTTATAGACGTATATAATGATCCCACCGAGAATTGGCGCCGACCCGCCAGGAATGTTGTGAAATACTACATCCGAGATGTTAGGTTCCCTTAGGTTAGGATATATAAATTTATAGACGTATATAATTTCCGCAACGAAACGTACGGGAAGACACGAATGGGATTCTGTGAAACATTACCAGCGAGGGTCTAGGTGGGTTAGGTTAGGTTATATTACGATATATACGTATATAATGTGCCCACCGAGAAGTAGGGGCCGACCCGCCAGGAATGTTGGAAAATACTACATCCGAGATGTTAGGTTCCCATAGGTTAGGATATATAAATTTATAGACGTATATAATGTCCGCACCGAGACGTACGGGAAGACATGAACGGGATTCTGTGAAACATTACCAGCGAGGGTCTAGGTGGGTTAGGTTAGGTTATATTACGATATAGACGTATATAATGTCCCCACCGAGAAGTAGGGGCCGACCCGCCAGGAATGTTGGAAAATACTACATCCGAGACGTTAGGTTCTCTTAGGTTAGGGTATATAACGTTATAGACGTATATAATGTCCCCACCTAGAAGTACGGGCCGACACGACCGGGATTTTGTAAAACATTACCAGCGAGGGTCTAGATGGGTTCGGTTAGGTTATATTACGATATAGACGTATGTAATGTGCCCACCGAGAAGTAGGGGCCGACCTGCCATTAATGTTGGAAAATACTACATCCGAGATGTTAGGTTCCCTTAGGTTAGGATATATAACGTTATAGACTTATATAATGTCCTCACCGAGATGTACGGGCCGACACGACCGGGATTTTGTAAAACATTACCAGCGAGGGTCTAGATGGGTTAGGTTAGGTTATATTACGATATAGACGTATATAATGTGCCCACCGAGAAGTAGGGGCCGACCCGCCAGGAATGTTGGAAAATACTACATCCGAGATGTTAGGTTCCCTTAGGTTAGGATATATAACGTTATAGACGTATATAATGTCCTCGCCGAGATGTACGGGCCGACACAACCGGGATTTTGTAAAACATTCCCAGCTAGGGGCTAGATGTGTTACGTTAGGTTATATTACGTTATAGACGTATGTAATGATCCCACCTAGAAGTAGGGGCCGACCCGCCAGGAATGTTGGAAAATACTACATCCGAGATGTTAGGTTCTCTTAGGTTAGGGTATATAACGTTATAGACGTATATAATGTTCCCACCGAGAAGTACGGGCCGACACGACCGGGATTTTGTAAAACATTACCAGCGAGGGTCTAGATGGATTCGGTTAGGTTATTTTACGATATAGACGTATGTAATGTGCCCACCGAGAAGTAGGGGCCGACCCGCCAGAAATGTTGGAAAATACTACATCCGAGATGTTAGGTTCCCTTAGGTTAGGTTATATAAATTTATAGACGTATATAATGTCCGCACCGAGACGTACGGGAAGACATGAACGGGATTCTGTGAAGCATTACCAGCGAGGGTCTAGGTGGGTTAGGTTAGGTTATATTACGTTATAGACGTATATAATGTTCCCACCGAGAAGTAGGGCCGACCCGCCAGAAATGTTGGAAAATTCTACATCCGAGATGTTCAGTTGCCTTAGGTTAGGATATATAACGTTATAGACGTATATAATGTCCGCACCGAGACGTACGGGACGACACGAACGGGATTCTGTAAAACATTCCCAGCTAGGGGCTAGATGTGTTACGTTAGGTTATATTACGTTATAGACGTATATAATGATCCCACCGAGAAGTGGCGCCGACCCGCCAGGAATGTTGTGAAATACTATATCCGAGATATGAGGTTCCCTTAGGTTAGGATATATAACGTTATTGACGTATATAATGTCCGCACCGAGACGTACGGGAAGACATGAACGGGATTCTGTGAAACATTACCAGCGAGGGTCTAGGTGGATTAGGTTAGGTTATATTACGATATAGACGTATGTAATGTGCCCACCGAGAAGTAGGGGCCGACCCGCCAGGATTGTTGGAAAATACTACATCCGAGATGTTAGGTTCCCTTAGGTTAGGTTATATAAATTTATAGACGTATATAATGTCCGCACCGAGACGTACGGGAAGACATGAACGGGATTCTGTGAAGCATTACCAGCGAGGGTCTAGGTGGGTTAGGTTAGGTTATATTACGTTATAGACGTATATAATGTTCCCACCGAGAAGTAGGGGCCGACCCGTCAGAAATGTTGGAAAATTCTACATCCGAGATGTTAAGTTGCCTTAGGTTAGGATATATAACGTTATAGACGTATATAATGTCCTCACCGAGATGTACGGGCCGACACAACCGGGATTTTGTAAAACATTCCCAGCTAGGGGCTAGATGTGTTACGTTAGGTTATATTTCGTTATAGACGTATATAATGATCCCACCTAGAAGTAGGGGCCGACCCGCCAGGAATGTTGGTAAATGCTACATCCGAGATGTTAGGTTCTCTTAGGTTAGGGTATATAACGTTATAGACGTATATAACGTCCCCACCGAGAAGTACGGGCCGACACGACCGGGATTTTGTAAAACATTACCAGCTAGGGGCTAGATGTGTTAGGTTAGGTTATATTACGTTATAGACGTATATAATGTTCCCACCGAGAAGTAGGGGCCGACCCGCCAGAAATGTTGGAAAATTCTACATCCGAGATGTTAAGTTGCCTTAGGTTAGGATATATAACGTTATAGACGTATATAATGTCCGCACCGAGACGTACGGGACGACACGAACGGGATTCTGTAAAACATTCCCAGCTAGGGGCTAGATGTGTTACGTTAGGTTATATTACGTTATAGACGTATATAATGATCCCACCGAGAAGTGGCGCCGACCCGCCAGGAATGTTGTGAAATACTATATCCGAGATATGAGGTTCCCTTAGGTTAGGATATATAACGTTATTGACGTATATAATGTCCTCACCGAGATGTACGGGCCGACACGACCGGGATTTTGTAAAACATTACCAGCGAGGGTCTAGATGGGTTAGGTTAGGCTATATTACGATATAGACGTATATAATGTCCCCACCGAGAAGTAGGGGCCGACCCGCCAGGAATGTTGGAAAATACTACATCCGAGATGTTAGGTTCACTTAGGTTAGGATATATAACGTTATAGACGTATATAATGTCCTCACCGAGATGTACGGTCCGACACGACCGGGATTTTGTAAAACATTACCAGCTAGGGGCTAGATGTGTTACGTTAGATTATATTACGTTATAGACGTATATAATGATCCCACCGAGAATTGGCGCCGACCCGCCAGGAATGTTGTAAAATACTACATCCGAGGTGTTAGGTTCCCTTAGGTTAGGATATATAAAGTTATAGACGTATATGAGGTCCCCACGGAAAAGTACGGGCCGACACGACCGGGATTTTGTAAAACATTACCAGCTAGGGGCTAGATGTGTTACGTTAGGTTATATTACGTTATAGACGTATATAATGATCCCACCGAGAATTGGCGCCGACCCGCCAGGAATGTTGTAAAATACTACATCCGAGATGTTAGGTTCCCTTAGGTTAGGGTATATAACGTTATAGACGTATATAATGTCCGCCCCGAGACGTACGGGAAGACATGAACGGGATTCTGTGAAACATTACCAGCGAGGGTCTAGGTGGGTTAGGTTAGGTTATATTACGATATAGACGTATATAATGTCCCCACCGAGAAGTAGGGGCCGACCCGCCAGGGATGTTGGAAAATACTACATCCGAGATGTTAGGTTCACTTAGGTTAGGATATATAACGTTATAGACGTATATAATGTCCTCACCGAGATGTACGGTCCGACACGACCGGGATTTTGTAAAACATTACCAGCGAGGGTCTAGATGGGTTAGGTCAGGTTATATTACGATATAGACGTATATAATGTGCCCACCGAGAAGTAGGGGCCGAGCCGCCAGGAATGTTGGAAAATACTACATCCGAGATGTTAGGTTCCCTCAGGTTAGGATATATAAAGTTATAGACGTATATGAGGTCCCCACGGAAAAGTACGGGCCGACACGACCGGGATTTTGTAAAACATTGCCAGCGAGGGTCCAGATGGGTTAGGTTAGGTTATATTACGATATAGACGTATATAATGTGCCCACCTAGAAGTAGGGGCCGACCCGCCAGGAATGTTGGAAAATACTACATCCGAGATGTTAGGTTCTCTTAGGTTAGGGTATATAACGTTATAGACGTATATAATGTCCCCACCGAGAAGTACGGGCAGACACGACCGCGATTTTGTAAAACATTACCAGCGAGGGTCTAGATGGGTTAGGTTAGGTTATATTACGTTATAGACCTATATAATGTGCCCACCGAGAAGTAGGGGCCGACCCGCCAGGAATGTTGGAAAATACTACATCCGAGATGTTAGGTTCACTTAGGTTAGGATATATAAAGTTATAGACGTATATGAGGTCCCCACGGAAAAGTACGGGCCGACACGACCGGGATTTTGTAAAACACTACCAGCGAGGGTCCAGATGGGTTAGGTTAGGTTATATTACGATATAGACGTATATAATGTGCCCACCTAGAAGTAGGGGCCGACCCGCCAGGAATGTTGGAAAATACTACATCCGAGATGTTAGGTTCTCTTAGGTTAGGGTATATAACGTTATAGACGTATATAATGTCCCCACCGAGAAGTACGGGCAGACACGACCGCGATTTTGTAAAACATTACCAGCGAGGGTCTAGATGGGTTAGGTTAGGTTATATTACGATATAGACGTATATAATGTGCCCACCGAGAAGTAGGGGCCGACCCGCCAGGAATGTTGGAAAATACTACATCCGAGATGTTAGATTCCCTTAGGTTAGGATATATAAATTTATAGACTTATATAATGACCGCACCGAGACGTACGGGAAGACATGAACGGGATTCTGTGAAGCATTACCAGCGAGGGTCTAGGTGGGTTAGGTTAGGTTATATTACGATATAGACGTATATAATGTGCCCACCGAGAAGTAGGGGCCGACCCGCCAGAAATGTTGGAAAATACTACATCCGAGATGTTAGGTTCACTTAGGTTAGGATATATAACGTTATAGACGTATATAACGTCCCCACCGAGAAGTACGGGCCGACACGACCGGGATTTTGTAAAACATTACCAGCTAGGGGCTAGATGTGTTAGGTTAGGTTATATTACGTTATAGACGTATATAATGTGCCCACCGAGAAGTAGGGGCCGAGCCGCCAGGAATGTTGGAAAATACTACATCCGAGATGTTAGGTTCCCTCAGGTTAGGATATATAAAGTTATAGACGTATATGAGGTCCCCACGGAAAAGTACGGGCCGACACGACCGGGATTTTGTAAAACATTACCAGCGAGGGTCCAGATGGGTTAGGTTAGGTTATATTACGATATAGACGTATATAATGTGCCCACCTAGAAGTAGGGGCCGACCCGCCAGGAATGTTGGAAAATACTACATCCGAGATGTTAGGTTCTCTTAGTTTAGGGTATATAACGTTATAGACGTATATAATGTCCCCACCGAGAAGTACGGGCAGACACGACCGCGATTTTGTAAAACATTACCAGCGAGGGTCTAGATGGGTTAGGTTAGGTTATATTACGAGATAGACCTATATAATGTGCCCACCGAGAAGTAGGGGCCGACCCGCCAGGAATGTTGGAAAATACTACATCCGAGATGTTAGGTTCACTTAGGTTAGGATATATAACGTTATAGACGTATATAATGTCCGCACCGAGACGTACGGGACGACACGAACGGGATTCTGTAAAACATTCCCAGCTAGGAGCTAGATGTGTTACGTTAGGTTATATTACGTTATAGACGTATATAATGATCCCACCGAGAATTGGCGCCGACCCGCCAGGAATGTTGTGAAATACTACATCCGAGATGTTAGGTTCCCTTAGGTTAGGATATATAAATTTATAGACGTATATAATTTCCGCAACGAAACGTACGGGAAGACACGAATGGGATTCTGTGAAACATTACCAGCGAGGGTCTAGGTGGGTTAGGTTAGGTTATATTACGATATATACGTATATAATGTGCCCACCGAGAAGTAGGGGCCGACCCGCCAGGAATGTTGGAAAATACTACATCCGAGATGTTAGGTTCCCATAGGTTAGGATATATAAATTTATAGACGTATATAATGTCCGCACCGAGACGTACGGGAAGACATGAACGGGATTCTGTGAAACATTACCAGCGAGGGTCTAGGTGGGTTAGGTTAGGTTATATTACGATATAGACGTATATAATGTCCCCACCGAGAAGTAGGGGCCGACCCGCCAGGAATGTTGGAAAATACTACATCCGAGACGTTAGGTTCTCTTAGGTTAGGGTATATAACGTTATAGACGTATATAATGTCCCCACCTAGAAGTACGGGCCGACACGACCGGGATTTTGTAAAACATTACCAGCGAGGGTCTAGATGGGTTCGGTTAGGTTATATTACGATATAGACGTATGTAATGTGCCCACCGAGAAGTAGGGGCCGACCTGCCATTAATGTTGGAAAATACTACATCCGAGATGTTAGGTTCCCTTAGGTTAGGATATATAACGTTATAGACTTATATAATGTCCTCACCGAGATGTACGGGCCGACACGACCGGGATTTTGTAAAACATTACCAGCGAGGGTCTAGATGGGTTAGGTTAGGTTATATTACGATATAGACGTATATAATGTGCCCACCGAGAAGTAGGGGCCGACCCGCCAGGAATGTTGGAAAATACTACATCCGAGATGTTAGGTTCCCTTAGGTTAGGATATATAACGTTATAGACGTATATAATGTCCTCGCCGAGATGTACGGGCCGACACAACCGGGATTTTGTAAAACATTCCCAGCTAGGGGCTAGATGTGTTACGTTAGGTTATATTACGTTATAGACGTATGTAATGATCCCACCTAGAAGTAGGGGCCGACCCGCCAGGAATGTTGGAAAATACTACATCCGAGATGTTAGGTTCTCTTAGGTTAGGGTATATAACGTTATAGACGTATATAATGTTCCCACCGAGAAGTACGGGCCGACACGACCGGGATTTTGTAAAACATTACCAGCGAGGGTCTAGATGGATTCGGTTAGGTTATTTTACGATATAGACGTATGTAATGTGCCCACCGAGAAGTAGGGGCCGACCCGCCAGAAATGTTGGAAAATACTACATCCGAGATGTTAGGTTCCCTTAGGTTAGGTTATATAAATTTATAGACGTATATAATGTCCGCACCGAGACGTACGGGAAGACATGAACGGGATTCTGTGAAGCATTACCAGCGAGGGTCTAGGTGGGTTAGGTTAGGTTATATTACGTTATAGACGTATATAATGTTCCCACCGAGAAGTAGGGCCGACCCGCCAGAAATGTTGGAAAATTCTACATCCGAGATGTTCAGTTGCCTTAGGTTAGGATATATAACGTTATAGACGTATATAATGTCCGCACCGAGACGTACGGGACGACACGAACGGGATTCTGTAAAACATTCCCAGCTAGGGGCTAGATGTGTTACGTTAGGTTATATTACGTTATAGACGTATATAATGATCCCACCGAGAAGTGGCGCCGACCCGCCAGGAATGTTGTGAAATACTATATCCGAGATATGAGGTTCCCTTAGGTTAGGATATATAACGTTATTGACGTATATAATGTCCGCACCGAGACGTACGGGAAGACATGAACGGGATTCTGTGAAACATTACCAGCGAGGGTCTAGGTGGATTAGGTTAGGTTATATTACGATATAGACGTATGTAATGTGCCCACCGAGAAGTAGGGGCCGACCCGCCAGGATTGTTGGAAAATACTACATCCGAGATGTTAGGTTCCCTTAGGTTAGGTTATATAAATTTATAGACGTATATAATGTCCGCACCGAGACGTACGGGAAGACATGAACGGGATTCTGTGAAGCATTACCAGCGAGGGTCTAGGTGGGTTAGGTTAGGTTATATTACGTTATAGACGTATATAATGTTCCCACCGAGAAGTAGGGGCCGACCCGTCAGAAATGTTGGAAAATTCTACATCCGAGATGTTAAGTTGCCTTAGGTTAGGATATATAACGTTATAGACGTATATAATGTCCTCACCGAGATGTACGGGCCGACACAACCGGGATTTTGTAAAACATTCCCAGCTAGGGGCTAGATGTGTTACGTTAGGTTATATTTCGTTATAGACGTATATAATGATCCCACCTAGAAGTAGGGGCCGACCCGCCAGGAATGTTGGTAAATGCTACATCCGAGATGTTAGGTTCTCTTAGGTTAGGGTATATAACGTTATAGACGTATATAACGTCCCCACCGAGAAGTACGGGCCGACACGACCGGGATTTTGTAAAACATTACCAGCTAGGGGCTAGATGTGTTAGGTTAGGTTATATTACGTTATAGACGTATATAATGTTCCCACCGAGAAGTAGGGGCCGACCCGCCAGAAATGTTGGAAAATTCTACATCCGAGATGTTAAGTTGCCTTAGGTTAGGATATATAACGTTATAGACGTATATAATGTCCGCACCGAGACGTACGGGACGACACGAACGGGATTCTGTAAAACATTCCCAGCTAGGGGCTAGATGTGTTACGTTAGGTTATATTACGTTATAGACGTATATAATGATCCCACCGAGAAGTGGCGCCGACCCGCCAGGAATGTTGTGAAATACTATATCCGAGATATGAGGTTCCCTTAGGTTAGGATATATAACGTTATTGACGTATATAATGTCCTCACCGAGATGTACGGGCCGACACGACCGGGATTTTGTAAAACATTACCAGCGAGGGTCTAGATGGGTTAGGTTAGGCTATATTACGATATAGACGTATATAATGTCCCCACCGAGAAGTAGGGGCCGACCCGCCAGGAATGTTGGAAAATACTACATCCGAGATGTTAGGTTCACTTAGGTTAGGATATATAACGTTATAGACGTATATAATGTCCTCACCGAGATGTACGGTCCGACACGACCGGGATTTTGTAAAACATTACCAGCTAGGGGCTAGATGTGTTACGTTAGATTATATTACGTTATAGACGTATATAATGATCCCACCGAGAATTGGCGCCGACCCGCCAGGAATGTTGTAAAATACTACATCCGAGGTGTTAGGTTCCCTTAGGTTAGGATATATAAAGTTATAGACGTATATGAGGTCCCCACGGAAAAGTACGGGCCGACACGACCGGGATTTTGTAAAACATTACCAGCTAGGGGCTAGATGTGTTACGTTAGGTTATATTACGTTATAGACGTATATAATGATCCCACCGAGAATTGGCGCCGACCCGCCAGGAATGTTGTAAAATACTACATCCGAGATGTTAGGTTCCCTTAGGTTAGGGTATATAACGTTATAGACGTATATAATGTCCGCCCCGAGACGTACGGGAAGACATGAACGGGATTCTGTGAAACATTACCAGCGAGGGTCTAGGTGGGTTAGGTTAGGTTATATTACGATATAGACGTATATAATGTCCCCACCGAGAAGTAGGGGCCGACCCGCCAGGGATGTTGGAAAATACTACATCCGAGATGTTAGGTTCACTTAGGTTAGGATATATAACGTTATAGACGTATATAATGTCCTCACCGAGATGTACGGTCCGACACGACCGGGATTTTGTAAAACATTACCAGCGAGGGTCTAGATGGGTTAGGTCAGGTTATATTACGATATAGACGTATATAATGTGCCCACCGAGAAGTAGGGGCCGAGCCGCCAGGAATGTTGGAAAATACTACATCCGAGATGTTAGGTTCCCTCAGGTTAGGATATATAAAGTTATAGACGTATATGAGGTCCCCACGGAAAAGTACGGGCCGACACGACCGGGATTTTGTAAAACATTGCCAGCGAGGGTCCAGATGGGTTAGGTTAGGTTATATTACGATATAGACGTATATAATGTGCCCACCTAGAAGTAGGGGCCGACCCGCCAGGAATGTTGGAAAATACTACATCCGAGATGTTAGGTTCTCTTAGGTTAGGGTATATAACGTTATAGACGTATATAATGTCCCCACCGAGAAGTACGGGCAGACACGACCGCGATTTTGTAAAACATTACCAGCGAGGGTCTAGATGGGTTAGGTTAGGTTATATTACGTTATAGACCTATATAATGTGCCCACCGAGAAGTAGGGGCCGACCCGCCAGGAATGTTGGAAAATACTACATCCGAGATGTTAGGTTCACTTAGGTTAGGATATATAAAGTTATAGACGTATATGAGGTCCCCACGGAAAAGTACGGGCCGACACGACCGGGATTTTGTAAAACACTACCAGCGAGGGTCCAGATGGGTTAGGTTAGGTTATATTACGATATAGACGTATATAATGTGCCCACCTAGAAGTAGGGGCCGACCCGCCAGGAATGTTGGAAAATACTACATCCGAGATGTTAGGTTCTCTTAGGTTAGGGTATATAACGTTATAGACGTATATAATGTCCCCACCGAGAAGTACGGGCAGACACGACCGCGATTTTGTAAAACATTACCAGCGAGGGTCTAGATGGGTTAGGTTAGGTTATATTACGATATAGACGTATATAATGTGCCCACCGAGAAGTAGGGGCCGACCCGCCAGGAATGTTGGAAAATACTACATCCGAGATGTTAGATTCCCTTAGGTTAGGATATATAAATTTATAGACTTATATAATGACCGCACCGAGACGTACGGGAAGACATGAACGGGATTCTGTGAAGCATTACCAGCGAGGGTCTAGGTGGGTTAGGTTAGGTTATATTACGATATAGACGTATATAATGTGCCCACCGAGAAGTAGGGGCCGACCCGCCAGAAATGTTGGAAAATACTACATCCGAGATGTTAGGTTCCCTTAGGTTAGGATATATAACGTTATAGACGTACATAATGTCCTCACCGAGATGTACGGGCCGACACGACCGGGATTTTGTAAAACGTTACCAGCGAGTGTCTAGATGGGTTAGGTTAGGTTATATTACGATATAGACGTATATAATGTGCCCACCGAGAAGTAGGGGCCGACCCGCCAGATATGTTGGAAAATTCTACATCCGAGATGTAAAGATGCCTTAGGTTAGGATATATAACGTTATAGACGTATATAATGTCCGCACTGAGACGTACGGGACGACACGAACGGGATTCTGTAAAACATTCCCAGCTAGGGGCTAGATGTGTTACGTTAGGTTATATTACGTTATAGACGTATATAATGATCCCACCGAGAAGTAGGGGCCGACCCGCCAGGAATTTTGGAAAATACTACATCCGAGATGTTAGGTTCTCTTAGGTTAGGGTATATAACGTTATAGACGTATATAATGTCCCCACCGAGAAGTACGGGCCGACACGACCGGGATTTTGTAAAACATTACCAGCGAGGGTCTAGATGGATTCGGTTAGGTTATTTTACGATATAGACGTATGTAATGTGCCCACCGAGAAGTAGGGGCCGACCCGCCAGGAATGTTGGAAAATTCTACATCCGAGATGTTAAGTTGCCTTAGGTTAGGATATATATCGTTATAGACGTATATAATGTCCGCACCGAGACGTACGGGACGACACGAACGGGATTCTGTAAAACATTCCCAGCTAGGGGCTAGATGTGTTACGTTAGGTTATATTACGTTATAGACGTATATAATGATCCCACCGAGAATTGACGCCGACCCGCCAGGAATGTTGTGAAATACTATATCCGAGATGTTAGGTTCCCTTAGGTTAGGATATATAAATTTATAGACGTATATAATGTCCGCACCGAGACGTACGGGAAGACATGAACGGGATTCTGTGAAACATTACCAGCGAGGGTCTAGGTGGGTTAGGTTAGGTTATATTACGATATAGACGAATATAATGTCCCCACCGAGAAGTAGGGGCCGACCCGCCAGGAATGTTGGAAAATACTACATCCGAGATGTTAGGTTCACTTAGGTTAGGATATATAACGTTATAGACGTATATAATGTCCTCACCGAGATGTACGGTCCGACACGACCGGGATTTTGTAAAACATTACCAGCGAGGGTCTAGATGGGTTAGGTCAGGTTATATTACGATATAGACGTATATAATGTGCCCACCGAGAAGTAGGGGCCGAGCCGCCAGGAATGTTGGAAAATACTACATCCGAGATGTTAGGTTCCCTTAGGTTAGGATATATAACGTTATAGACGTATATAATGTCCTCACCGAGATGTACGGGCCGACACGACCGGGATTCTGTAAAACATTCCCAGCTAGGGGCTAGATGTGTTAGGTTAGATTATATTACGTTATAGACGTATATAATGATCCCACCGAGAAGTAGGGGCCGACCCGCCAGGAATGTTGGAATATACTACATCCGAGATGTTAGGTTCCTTTAGGTTCGGATATATAACGTTATAGACGTATATAATGTCCTCACCGAGATGTACGGGCCGACACGAACGGCATTTTGTAAAACATTACCAGCGAGTGTCTAGATGGCTTAGGTTAGGTTATATTACGATATAGACGTATATAATTTGCCCACCGAGAAGTAGGGGCCGACCCGCCAGGAATGTTGGAAAATACTACATCCGAGATGTTAGTTTCCCTCAGGTTAGGATATATAAAGTTATAGACGTATATGAGGTCCCCACGGAAAAGTACGGGCCGACACGACCGGGATTTTGTAAAACATTACCAGCGAGGGTCCAGATGGGTTAGGTTAGGTTATATTACGATATAGACGTATATAATGTGCCCACCTAGAAGTAGGGGCCGACCCGCCAGGAATGTTGGAAAATACTACATCCGAGATGTTAGGTTCTCTTAGGTTATGGTATATAACGTTATAGACGTATATAATGTCCCCACCGAGAAGTACGGGCAGACACGACCGCGATTTTGTAAAACATTACCAGCGAGGGTCTAGATGGGTTAGGTTAGGTTATATTACGATATAGACCTATATAATGTGCCCACCGAGAAGTAGGGGCCGACCCGCCAGGAATGTTGGAAAATACTACATCCGAGATGTTAGATTCCCTTAGGTTAGGATATATAAATTTATAGACTTATATAATGACCGCACCGAGACGTACGGGAAGACATGAACGGGATTCTGTGAAGCATTACCAGCGAGGGTCTAGGTGGGTTAGGTAAGGTTATATTACGATATAGACGTATATAATGTGCCCACCGAGAAGTAGGGGCCGACCCGCCAGGAATGTTGGAAAATACTACATCCGAGATGTTAGGTTCCCTTAGGTTAGGATATATAACGTTATAGACGTACATAATGTCCTCACCGAGATGTACGGGCCGACACAACCGGGATTTTGTAAAACATTCCCAGCTAGGGGCTAGATGGGTTAGGTTAGGTTATATTTCGTTATAGACGTATATAATGATCCCAACTAGAAGTAGGGGCCGACCCGCCAGGAATGTTGGAAAATACTACATCCGAGATGTTAGGTTCTCTTAGGTTAGGGTATATAACGTTATAGACGTATATAACGTCCCCACCGAGAAGTACGGGCCGACACGACCGGGATTTTGTAAAACATTACCAGCTAGGGGCTAGATGTGTTAGGTTAGGTTATATTACGTTATAGACGTATATAATGTTCCCACCGAGAAGTAGGGGCCGACCCGCCAGAAATGTTGGAAAATTCTACATCCGAGACGTTAAGTTGCCTTAGGTGAGGATATATAACGTTATAGACGTATATAATGTCCGCACCGAGACGTACGGGACGACACGAACGGGATTCTGTAAAACATTCCCAGCTAGGGGCTAGATGTGTTACGTTAGGTTATATTACGTTATAGACGTATATAATGATCCCACCGAGAAGTGGCGCCGACCCGCCAGGAATGTTGTGAAATACTATATCCGAGATATGAGGTTCCCTTAGGTTAGGATATAGAACGTTATTGACGTATATAATGTCCGCACCGAGACGTACGGGAAGACATGAACGGGATTCTGTGAAACATTACCAGCGAGGGTCTAGGTGGGTTAGGTTAGGTTATATTACGATATAGACGTATGTAATGTGCCCACCGAGAAGTAGGGGCCGACCCGCCAGGAATGTTGGAAAATACTACATCCGAGATGTTAGGTTCCCTTAGGTTAGGATATATAAATTTATAGACGTATATAATGTCCGCACCGAGACGTACGGGAAGACATGAACGGGATTCTGTGAAACATTACCAGCGAGGGTCTAGGTGGGTTAGGTTAGGTTATATTACGATATAGACGTATATAATGTCCCCACCGAGAAGTAGGGGCCGACCCGCCAGGAATGTTGGAAAATACTACATCCGAGATGTTAGGTTCTCTTAGGTTAGGGTATATAACGTTATAAACGTATATAACGTCCCCACCGAGAAGTACGGGCCGACACGACCGGGATTTTGTAAAACATTACCAGCTAGGGGCTAGATGTGTTAGGTTAGGTTATATTACGTTATAGACGTATATAATGTTCCCACCGAGAAGTAGGGGCCGACCCGCCAGAAATGTTGGAAAATTCTACATCCGAGACGTTAAGTTGCCTTAGGTTAGGATATATAACGTTATAGACGTATATAATGTCCGCACCGAGACGTACGGGACGACACGAACGGGATTCTGTAAAACATTCCCAGCTAGGGGCTAGATGTGTTACGTTAGGTTATATTACGTTATAGACGTATATAATGATCCCACCGAGAAGTGGCGCCGACCCGCCAGGAATGTTGTGAAATACTATATCCGAGATATGAGGTTCCCTTAGGTTAGGATATAGAACGTTATTGACGTATATAATGTCCGCACCGAGACGTACGGGAAGACATGAACGGGATTCTGTGAAACATTACCAGCGAGGGTCTAGGTGGGTTAGGTTAGGTTATATTACGATATAGACGTATGTAATGTGCCCACCGAGAAGTAGGGGCCGACCCGCCAGGAATGTTGGAAAATACTACATCCGAGATGTTAGGTTCCCTTAGGTTAGGATATATAAATTTATAGACGTATATAATGTCCGCACCGAGACGTACGGGAAGACATGAACGGGATTCTGTGAAACATTACCAGCGAGGGTCTAGGTGGGTTAGGTTAGGTTATATTACGATATAGACGTATATAATGTCCCCACCGAGAAGTAGGGGCCGACCCGCCAGGAATGTTGGAAAATACTACATCCGAGATGTTAGGTTCACTTAGGTTAGGATATATAACGTTATAGACGTATATAATGTCCTCACCGAGATGTACGGTCCGACACGCCCGGGATTTTGTAAAACATTACCAGCGAGGGTCTAGATGGGTTAGGTCAGGTTATATTACGATATAGACGTATATAATGTGCCCACCGAGAAGTAGGGGCCGAGCCGCCAGGAATGTTGGAAAATACTACATCCGAGATGTTAGGTTCCCTCAGGTTAGGATATATAAAGTTATAGACGTATATGAGGTCCCCACGGAAAAGTACGGGCCGACACGACCGGGATTTTGTAAAACATTACCAGCGAGGGTCCAGATGGGTTAGGTTAGGTTATATTACGATATAGACGTATATAATGTGCCCACCGAGAAGTAGGGGCCGACCCGCCAGGAATGTTGGAAAATACTACATCCGAGATGTTAGGTTCCCTTAGGTTAGGATATATAACGTTATAGACGTACATAATGTCCTCACCGAGATGTACGGGCCGACACAACCGGGATTTTGTAAAACATTCCCAGCTACGGGCTAGATGGGTTAGGTTAGGTTATATTTCGTTATAGACGTATATAATGATCCCAACTAGAAGTAGGGGCCGATCCGCCAGGAATGTTGGAAAATACTACATCCGAGATGTTAGGTTCTCTTAGGTTAGGGTATATAACGTTATAGACGTATATAACGTCCCCACCGAGAAGTACGGGCCGACACGACCGGGATTTTGTAAAACATTACCAGCTAGGGGCTAGATGTGTTAGGTTAGGTTATATTACGTTATAGACGTATATAATGTTCCCACCGAGAAGTAGGGGCCGACCCGCCAGAAATGTTGGAAAATTCTACATCCGAGACGTTAAGTTGCCTTAGGTTAGGATATATAACGTTATAGACGTATATAATGTCCGCACCGAGACGTACGGGACGACACGAACGGGATTCTGTAAAACATTCCCAGCTAGGGGCTAGATGTGTTACGTTAGGTTATATTACGTTATAGACGTATATAATGATCCCACCGAGAAGTGGCGCCGACCCGCCAGGAATGTTGTGAAATACTATATCCGAGATATGAGGTTCCCTTAGGTTAGGATATAGAACGGTATTGACGTATATAATGTCCGCACCGAGACGTACGGGAAGACATGAACGGGATTCTGTGAAACATTACCAGCGAGGGTCTAGGTGGGTTAGGTTAGGTTATATTACGATATAGACGTATGTAATGTGCCCACCGAGAAGTAGGGGCCGACCCGCCAGGAATGTTGGAAAATACTACATCCGAGATGTTAGGTTCCCTTAGGTTAGGATATATAAATTTATAGACGTATATAATGTCCGCACCGAGACGTACGGGAAGACATGAACGGGATTCTGTGAAACATTACCAGCGAGGGTCTAGGTGGGTTAGGTTAGGTTATATTACGATATAGACGTATATAATGTCCCCACCGAGAAGTAGGGGCCGACCCGCCAGGAATGTTGGAAAATACTACATCCGAGATGTTAGGTTCACTTAGGTTAGGATATATAACGTTATAGACGTATATAATGTCCTCACCGAGATGTACGGTCCGACACGCCCGGGATTTTGTAAAACATTACCAGCGAGGGTCTAGATGGGTTAGGTCAGGTTATATTACGATATAGACGTATATAATGTGCCCACCGAGAAGTAGGGGCCGAGCCGCCAGGAATGTTGGAAAATACTACATCCGAGATGTTAGGTTCCCTCAGGTTAGGATATATAAAGTTATAGACGTATATGAGGTCCCCACGGAAAAGTACGGGCCGACACGACCGGGATTTTGTAAAACATTACCAGCGAGGGTCCAGATGGGTTAGGTTAGGTTATATTACGATATAGACGTATATAATGTGCCCACCGAGAAGTAGGGGCCGACCCGCCAGGAATGTTGGAAAATACTACATCCGAGATGTTAGGTTCCCTTAGGTTAGGATATATAACGTTATAGACGTACATAATGTCCTCACCGAGATGTACGGGCCGACACAACCGGGATTTTGTAAAACATTCCCAGCTACGGGCTAGATGGGTTAGGTTAGGTTATATTTCGTTATAGACGTATATAATGATCCCAACTAGAAGTAGGGGCCGATCCGCCAGGAATGTTGGAAAATACTACATCCGAGATGTTAGGTTCTCTTAGGTTAGGGTATATAACGTTATAGACGTATATAACGTCCCCACCGAGAAGTACGGGCCGACACGGCCGGGATTTTGTAAAACATTACCAGCTAGGGGCTAGATGTGTTAGGTTAGGTTATATTACGTTATAGACGTATATAATGTTCCCACCGAGAAGTAGGGGCCGACCCGCCAGAAATGTTGGAAAATTCTACATCCGAGACGTTAAGTTGCCTTAGGTTAGGATATATAACGTTATAGACGTATATAATGTCCGCACCGAGACGTACGGGACGACACGAACGGGATTCTGTAAAACATTCCCAGCTAGGGGCTAGATGTGTTACGTTAGGTTATATTACGTTATAGACGTATATAATGATCCCACCGAGAAGTGGCGCCGACCCGCCAGGAATGTTGTGAAATACTATATCCGAGATATGAGGTTCCCTTAGGTTAGGATATAGAACGGTATTGACGTATATAATGTCCGCACCGAGACGTACGGGAAGACATGAACGGGATTCTGTGAAACATTACCAGCGAGGGTCTAGGTGGGTTAGGTTAGGTTATATTACGATATAGACGTATGTAATGTGCCCACCGAGAAGTAGGGGCCGACCCGCCAGGAATGTTGGAAAATACTACATCCGAGATGTTAGGTTCCCTTAGGTTAGGATATATAAATTTATAGACGTATATAATGTCCGCACCGAGACGTACGGGAAGACATGAACGGGATTCTGTGAAACATTACCAGCGAGGGTCTAGGTGGGTTAGGTTAGGTTATATTACGATATAGACGTATATAATGTCCCCACCGAGAAGTAGGGGCCGACCCGCCAGGAATGTTGGAAAATACTACATCCGAGATGTTAGGTTCACTTAGGTTAGGATATATAACGTTATAGACGTATATAATGTCCTCACCGAGATGTACGGTCCGACACGACCGGGATTTTGTAAAACATTACCAGCGAGGGTCTAGATGGGTTAGGTCAGGTTATATTACGATATAGACGTATATAATGTGCCCACCGAGAAGTAGGGGCCGAGCCGCCAGGAATGTTGGAAAATACTACATCCGAGATGTTAGGTTCCCTCAGGTTAGGATATATAAAGTTATAGACGTATATGAGGTCCCCACGGAAAAGTACGGGCCGACACGACCGGGATTTTGTAAAACATTACCAGCGAGGGTCCAGATGGGTTAGGTTAGGTTATATTACGATATAGACGTATATAATGTGCCCACCTAGAAGTAGGGGCCGAACCGCCAGGAATGTTGGAAAATACTACATCCGAGATGTTAGGTTCTCTTAGTTTAGGGTATATAACGTTATAGACGTATATAATGTCCCCACCGAGAAGTACGGGCAGACACGACCGCGATTTTGTAAAACATTACCAGCGAGGGTCTAGATGGGTTAGGTTAGGTTATATTACGAGGTAGACCTATATAATGTGCCCACCGAGAAGTAGGGGCCGACCCGCCAGGAATGTTGGAAAATACTAGATCCGAGATGTTAGGTTCACTTAGGTTAGGATATATAACGTTATAGACGTATATAATGTCCGCACCGAGACGTACGGGACGACACGAACGGGATTCTGTAAAACATTCCCAGCTAGGAGCTAGATGTGTTACGTTAGGTTATATTACGTTATAGACGTATATAATGATCCCACCGAGAATTGGCGCCGACCCGCCAGGAATGTTGTGAAATACTACATCCGAGATGTTAGGTTCCCTTAGGTTAGGATATATAAATTTATAGACGTATATAATTTCCGCAACGAAACGTACGGGAAGACACGAATGGGATTCTGTGAAACATTACCAGCGAGGGTCTAGGTGGGTTAGGTTAGGTTATATTACGATATATACGTATATAATGTGCCCACCGAGAAGTAGGGGCCGACCCGCCAGGAATGTTGGAAAATACTACATCCGAGATGTTAGGTTCCCATAGGTTAGGATATATAAATTTATAGACGTATATAATGTCCGCACCGAGACGTACGGGAAGACATGAACGGGATTCTGTGAAACATTACCAGCGAGGGTCTAGGTGGGTTAGGTTAGGTTATATTACGATATAGACGTATATAATGTCCCCACCGAGAAGTAGGGGCCGACCCGCCAGGAATGTTGGAAAATACTACATCCGAGATGTTAGGTTCTCTTAGGTTAGGGTATATAACGTTATAGACGTATATAATGTCCCCACCTAGAAGTACGGGCCGACACGACCGGGATTTTGTAAAACATTACCAGCGAGGGTCTAGATGGGTTCGGTTAGGTTATATTACGTTATAGACGTATGTAATGATCCCACCTAGAAGTAGGGGCCGACCCGCCAGGAATGTTGGAAAATACTACATCCGAGATGTTAGGTTCTCTTAGGTTAGGGTATATAACGTTATAGACGTATATAATGTTCCCACCGAGAAGTACGGGCCGACACGACCGGGATTTTGTAAAACATTACCAGCGAGGTTCTAGATGGATTCGGTTAGGTTATTTTACGATATAGACGTATGTAATGTGCCCACCGAGAAGTAGGGGCCGACCCGCCAGAAATGTTGGAAAATACTACATCCGAGATGTTAGGTTCCCTTAGGTTAGGTTATATAAATTTATAGACGTATATAATGTCCGCACCGAGACGTACGGGACGACACGAACGGGATTCTGTAAAACATTCCCAGCTAGGGGCTAGATGTGTTACGTTAGGTTATATTACGTTATAGACGTATATAATGACCCCACCGAGAAGTGGCGCCGACCCGCCAGGAATGTTGTGAAATACTATATCCGAGATATGAGGTTCCCTTAGGTTAGGATATATAACGTTATTGACGTATATAATGTCCGCACCGAGACGTACGGGAAGACATGAACGGGATTCTGTGAAACATTACCAGCGAGGGTCTAGGTGGGTTAGGTTAGGTTATATTACGATATAGACGTATGTAATGTGCCCACCGAGAAGTAGGGGCCGACCCGCCAGGAATGTTGGAAAATACTACATCCGAGATGTTAGGTTCCCTTAGGTTAGGTTATATAAATTTATAGACGTATATAATGTCCGCACCGAGACGTACGGGAAGACATGAACGGGATTCTGTGAAGCATTACCAGCGAGGGTCTAGGTGGGTTAGGTTAGGTTATATTACGTTATAGACGTATATAATGTTCCCACCGAGAAGTAGGGGCCGACCCGTCAGAAATGTTGGAAAATTCTACATCCGAGATGTTAAGTTGCCTTAGGTTAGGATATATAACGTTATAGACGTATATAATGTCCTCACCGAGATGTACGGTCCGACACGACCGGGATTTTGTAAAACATTACCAGCGAGGGTCTAGATGGGTTAGGTCAGGTTATATTACGATATAGACGTATATAATGTGCCCACCGAGAAGTAGGGGCCGAGCCGCCAGGAATGTTGGAAAATACTACATCCGAGATGTTAGGTTCCCTCAGGTTAGGATATATAAAGTTATAGACGTATATGAGGTCCCCACGGAAAAGTACGGGCCGACACGACCGGGATTTTGTAAAACATTACCAGCGAGGGTCCAGATGGGTTAGGTTAGGTTATATTACGATATAGACGTATATAATGTGCCCACCTAGAAGTAGGGGCCGACCCGCCAGGAATGTTGGAAAATACTACATCCGAGATGTTAGGTTCTCTTAGTTTAGGGTATATAACGTTATAGACGTATATAATGTCCCCACCGAGAAGTACGGGCAGACACGACCGCGATTTTGTAAAACATTACCAGCGAGGGTCTAGATGGGTTAGGTTAGGTTATATTACGAGGTAGACCTATATAATGTGCCCACCGAGAAGTAGGGGCCGACCCGCCAGGAATGTAGGAAAATACTACATCCGAGATGTTAGGTTCACTTAGGTTAGGATATATAACGTTATAGACGTATATAATGTCCGCACCGAGACGTACGGGACGACACGAACGGGATTCTGTAAAACATTCCCAGCTAGGAGCTAGATGTGTTACGTTAGGTTATATTACGTTATAGACGTATATAATGATCCCACCGAGAATTGGCGCCGACCCGCCAGGAATGTTGTGAAATACTACATCCGAGATGTTAGGTTCCCTTAGGTTAGGATATATAAATTTATAGACGTATATAATTTCCGCAACGAAACGTACGGGAAGACACGAATGGGATTCTGTGAAACATTACCAGCGAGGGTCTAGGTGGGTTAGGTTAGGTTATATTACGATATATACGTATATAATGTGCCCACCGAGAAGTAGGGGCCGACCCGCCAGGAATGTTGGAAAATACTACATCCGAGATGTTAGGTTCCCATAGGTTAGGATATATAAATTTATAGACGTATATAATGTCCGCACCGAGACGTACGGGAAGACATGAACGGGATTCTGTGAAATATTACCAGCGAGGGTCTAGGTGGGTTAGGTTAGGTTATATTACGATATAGACGTATATAATGTCCCCACCGAGAAGTAGGGGCCGACCCGCCAGGAATGTTGGAAAATACTACATCCGAGATGTTAGGTTCTCTTAGGTTAGGGTATATAACGTTATAGACGTATATAATGTCCCCACCTAGAAGTACGGGCCGACACGACCGGGATTTTGTAAAACATTACCAGCGAGGGTCTAGATGGGTTCGGTTAGGTTATATTACGTTATAGACGTATGTAATGATCCCACCTAGAAGTAGGGGCCGACCCGCCAGGAATGTTGGAAAATACTACATCCGAGATGTTAGGTTCTCTTAGGTTAGGGTATATAACGTTATAGACGTATATAATGTTCCCACCGAGAAGTACGGGCCGACACGACCGGGATTTTGTAAAACATTACCAGCGAGGGTCTAGATGGATTCGGTTAGGTTATTTTACGATATAGACGTATGTAATGTGCCCACCGAGAAGTAGGGGCCGACCCGCCAGAAATGTTGGAAAATACTACATCCGAGATGTTAGGTTCCCTTAGGTTAGGTTATATAAATTTATAGACGTATATAATGTCCGCACCGAGACGTACGGGAAGACATGAACGGGATTCTGTGAAGCATTACCAGCGAGGGTCTAGGTGGGTTAGGTTAGGTTATATTACGTTATAGACGTATATAATGTTCCCACCGAGAAGTAGGGCCGACCCGCCAGAAATGTTGGAAAATACTACATCCGAGATGTTAGGTTCTCTTAGGTTAGGGTATATAACGTTATAGACGTATATAACGTCCCCACCGAGAAGTACGGGCCGACACGACCGGGATTTTGTAAAACATTCCCAGCTAGGGGCTAGATGTGTTAGGTTAGGTTATATTACGTTATAGACGTATATAATGTTCCCACCGAGAAGTAGGGGCCGACCCGCCAGAAATGTTGGAAAATTCTACATCCGAGATGTTAAGTTGCCTTAGGTTAGGATATATAACGTTATAGACGTATATAATGTCCGCACCGAGACGTACGGGACGACACGAACGGGATTCTGTAAAACATTCCCAGCTAGGGGCTAGATGTGTTACGTTAGGTTATATTACGTTATAGACGTATATATTGATCCCACCGAGAAGTGGCGGCGACCCGCCAGGAATGTTGTGAAATACTATATCCGAGATATGAGGTTCCCTTAGGTTAGGATATATAACGTTATTGACGTATATAATGTCCGCACCGAGACGTACGGGAAGACATGAACGGGATTCTGTGAAACATTACCAGCGAGGGTCTAGGTGGGTTAGGTTAGGTTATATTACGATATAGACGTATGTAATGTGCCCACCGAGAAGTAGGGGCCGACCCGCCAGGAATGTTGGAAAATACTACATCCGAGATGTTAGGTTCCCTTAGGTTAGGTTATATAAATTTATAGACGTATATAATGTCCGCACCGAGACGTACGGGAAGACATGAACGGGATTCTGTGAAGCATTACCAGCGAGGGTCTAGGTGGGTTAGGTTAGGTTATATTACGTTATAGACGTATATAATGTTCCCACCGAGAAGTAGGGGCCGACCCGCCAGAAATGTTGGAAAATTCTACATCCGAGATGTTAAGTTGCCTTAGGTTAGGATATATAACGTTATAGACGTATATAATGTCCTCACCGAGATGTACGGGCCGACACAACCGGGATTTTGTAAAACATTCCCAGCTAGGGGCTAGATGTGTTACGTTAGGTTATATTTCGTTATAGACGTATATAATGATCCCACCTAGAAGTAGGGGCCGACCCGCCAGGAATGTTGGTAAATACTACATCCGAGACGTTAGGTTCTCTTAGGTTAGAGTATATAACGTTATAGACGTATATAACGTCCCCACCGAGAAGTACGGGCCGACACGACCGGGATTTTGTAAAACATTACCAGCTAGGGGCTAGATGTGTTAGGTTAGGTTATATTACGTTATAGACGTATATAATGTTCCCACCGAGAAGTAGGGGCCGACCCGCCAGAAATGTTGGAAAATTCTACATCCGAGATGTTAAGTTGCCTTAGGTTAGGATATATAACGTTATAGACGTATATAATGTCCGCACCGAGACGTACGGGACGACACGAACGGGATTCTGTAAAACATTCCCAGCTAGGGGCTAGATGTGTTGCGTTAGGTTATATTACGTTATAGACGTATATAATGATCCCACCGAGAAGTGGCGACGACCCGCCAGGAATGTTGTGAAATACTATATCCGAGATATGAGGTTCCCTTAGGTTAGGATATATAACGTTATTGACGTATATAATGTCCTCACCGAGATGTACGGGCCGACACGACCGGGATTTTGTAAAACATTACCAGCGAGGGTCTAGATGGGTTAGGTTAGGCTATATTACGATATAGACGTATATAATGTCCCCACCGAGAAGTAGGGCCGACCCGCCAGGAATATTGGAAAATACTACATCCGAGATGTTAGGTTCCCTTAGGTTAGGATATATAAATTTATAGACGTATATAATGTCCGCACCGAGATGTACGGGCCGACACGACCGGGATTTTGTAAAACATTACCAACGAGGGTCTAGATGGGTTAGGTTAGGTTATATTACGATATAGACGTATATAATGTGCCCACCGAGAAGTAGGGGCCGACCCGCCAGGAATGTTGGAAAATACTACATCCGAGATGTTAGGTTCACTTAGGTTAGGATATATAACGTTATAGACGTATATAATGTCCTCACCGAGATGTACGGTCCGACACGACCGGGATTTTGTAAAACATTACCAGCTAGGGGCTAGATGTGTTACGTTAGATTATATTACGTTATAGACGTATATAATGATCCCACCGAGAATTGGCGCCGACCCGCCAGGAATGTTGTAAAATACTACATCCGAGATGTTAGGTTCCCTTAGGTTAGGATATATAAATTTATAGACGTATATAATGTCCGCACCGAGACGTACGGGAAGACATGAACGGGATTCTGTGAAACATTACCAGCGAGGGTCTAGGTGGGTTAGGTTAGGTTATATTACGATATAGACTTATATAATGTCCCCACCGAGAAGTAGGGGCCGACCCGCCAGGAATGTTGGAAAATACTACATCCGAGATGTTAGGTTCACTTAGGTTAGGATATATAACGTTATAGACGTATATAATGTCCTCACCGAGATGTACGGTCCGACACGACCGGGATTTTGTAAAACATTACCAGCGAGGGTCTAGATGGGTTAGGTCAGGTTATATTACGATATAGACGTATATAATGTGCCCACCGAGAAGTAGGGGCCGACCCGCCAGGAATGTTGGAAAATACTACATCCGAGATGTTAGGTTCCCTCAGGTTAGGATATATAAAGTTATAGACGTATATGAGGTCCCCACGGAAAAGTACGGGCCGACACGACCGGGATTTTGTAAAACATTACCAGCGAGGTTCCAGATGGGTTAGGTTAGGTTATATTACGATATAGACGTATATAATGTGCCCACCTAGAAGTAGGGGCCGACCCGCCAGGAATGTTGGAAAATACTACATCCGAGATGTTAGGTTCTCTTAGGTTAGGGTATATAACGTTATAGACGTATATAATGTCCCCACCGAGAAGTACGGGCAGACACGACCGCGATTTTGTAAAACATTACCAGCGAGGGTCTAGATGGGTTAGGTTAGGTTATATTACGTTATAGACCTGTATAATGTGCCCACCGAGAAGTAGGGGCCGACCCGCCAGGAATGTTGGAAAATACTAAATCCGAGATGTTAGGTTCACTTAGGTTAGGATATATAACGTTATAGACGTATATAATGTCCGCACCGAGACGTACGGGACGACACGAACGGGATTCTGTAAAACATTCCCAGCTAGGGGCTAGATGTGTTACGTTAGGTTATATTACGTTATAGACGTATATAATGATCCCACCGAGAATTTGCGCCGACCCGCCAGGAATGTTGTGAAATACTACATCCGAGATGTTAGGTTCCCTTAGGTTAGGATATATAAATTTATAGACGTATATAATGTCCGCACCGAGACGTACGGGAAGACATGAACGGGATTCTGTGAAACATTACCAGCGAGGGTCTAGGTGGGTTAGGTTAGGTTATATTACGATATAGACGTATATAATGTCCCCACCGAGAAGTAGGGGCCGAGCCGCCAGGAATGTTGGAAAATACTACATCCGAGATGTTAGGTTCCCTTAGGTTAGGATATATAACGTTATAGACGTATATAATGTCCTCACCGAGATGTACGGGCCGACACGACCGGGATTCTGTAAAACATTCCCAGCTAGGGGCTAGATGTGTTAGGTTAGGTTATATTACGTTATAGACGTATATAATGATCCCACCGAGAAGTAGGGGCCGACCCGCCAGGAATGTTGGAATATACTACATCCGAGATGTTAGGTTCCTTTAGGTTCGGATATATAACGTTATAGACGTATATAATGTCCTCACCGAGATGTACGGGCCGACACGAACTGCATTTTGTAAAACATTACCAGCGAGTGTCTAGATGGCTTAGGTTAGGTTATATTACGATATAGACGTATATAATTTGCCCACCGAGAAGTAGGGGCCGACCCGCCAGGAATGTTGGAAAATACTACATCCGAGATGTTAGTTTCCCTCAGGTTAGGATATATAAAGTTATAGACGTATATGAGGTCCCCACGGAAAAGTACGGGCCGACACGACCGGGATTTTGTAAAACATTACCAGCGAGGGTCCAGATGGGTTAGGTTAGGTTATATAACGATATAGACGTATATAATGTGCCCACCTAGAAGTAGGGGCCGACCCGCCAGGAATGTTGGAAAATACTACATCCGAGATGTTAGGTTCTCTTAGGTTAGGGTATATAACGTTATAGACGTATATAATGTCCCCACCGAGAAGTACGGGCAGACACGACCGCGATTTTGTAAAACATTACCAGCGAGGGTCTAGATGGGTTAGGTTAGGTTATATTACGATATAGACCTATATAATGTGCCCACCGAGAAGTAGGGGCCGACCCGCCAGGAATGTTGGAAAATACTACATCCGAGATGTTAGATTCCCTTAGGTTAGGATATATAAATTTATAGACTTATATAATGTCCGCACCGAGACGTACGGGAAGACATGAACGGGATTCTGTGAAGCATTACCAGCGAGGGTCTAGGTGGGTTAGGTTAGGTTATATTACGATATAGACGTATATAATGTGCCCACCGAGAAGTAGGGGCCGACCCGCCAGGAATGTTGGAAAATACTACATCCGAGATGTTAGGTTCTCTTAGGTTAGGGTATATAACGTTATAGACGTATATAATGTCCCCACCGAGAAGTACGGGCCGACACGACCGGGATTTTGTAAAACATTACCAGCGAGGGTCTAGATGGATTCGGTTAGGTTATTTTACGATATAGACGTATGTAATGTGCCCACCGAGAAGTAGGGGCCGACCCGCCAGGAATGTTGGAAAATTCTACATCCGAGATGTTAAGTTGCCTTAGGTTAGGATATATATCGTTATAGACGTATATAATGTCCGCACCGAGACGTACGGGACGACACGAACGGGATTCTGTAAAACATTCCCAGCTAGGGGCTAGATGTGTTAGGTTAGGTTATATTACGTTATAGACGTATATAATGATCCCACCGAGAAGTAGGGGCCGACCCGCCAGGAATGTTGGAAAATACTACATCCGAGATGTTAGGTTCCTTTAGGTTCGGATATATAACGTTATAGACGTATATAATGTCCTCACCGAGATGTACGGGCCGACACGAACGGCATTTTGTAAAACATTACCAGCGAGTGTCTAGATGGCTTAGGTTAGGTTATATTACGATATAGACGTATATAATTTGCCCACCGAGAAGTAGGGGCCGACCCGCCAGGAATGTTGGAAAATACTACATCCGAGATGTTAGTTTCCCTCAGGCTAGGATATATAAAGTTATAGACGTATATGATGTCCCCACGGAAAAGTACGGGCCGACACGACCGGGATTTTGTAAAACATTACCAGCGAGGGTCCAGATGGGTTAGGTTAGGTTATATTACGATATAGACGTATATAATGTGCCCACCTAGAAGAAGGGGCCGACCCGCCAGGAATGTTGGAAAATACTACATCCGAGATGTTAGGTTCTCTTAGGTTAGGGTATATAACGTTATAGACGTATATAATGTCCCCACCGAGAAGTACGGGCAGACACGACCGCGATTTTGTAAAACATTACCAGCGAGGGTCTAGATGGATTCGGTTAGGTTATTTTACGATATAGACGTATGTAATGTGCCCACCGAGAAGTAGGGGCCGACCCGCCAGGAATGTTGGAAAATACTACATCCGAGATGTTAGGTTCCCTCAGGTTAGGATATATAAATTTATAGACGTATATAATGTCCGCACCGAGACGTACGGGAAGACATGAACGGGATTGTGTGAAGCATTACCAGCGAGGGTCTAGGTGGGTTAGGTTAGGTTATATTACGATATAGACGTATATAATGTGCCCACCGAGAAGTAGGGGCCGAGCCGTCAGGAATGTTGGAAAATACTACATCCGAGATGTTAGGTTCCCTCAGGTTAGGATATATAAAGTTATAGACGTATATGAGGTCCCCACGGAAAAGTACGGGCCGACACGACCGGGATTTTGTAAAACATTACCAGCGAGGGTCTAGATGGGTTAGGTTAGGTTATATTACGATATAGACGTATATAATGTGCCCACCTAGAAGTAGGGGCCGACCCGCCAGGAATGTTGGAAAATACTACATCCGAGATGTTAGGTTCCCTTAGGTTAGGATATATAACGTTATAGACGTATATAATGTCCTCACCGAGATGTACGGGCCGACACGACCGGGACTTTGTAAAACATTACCAGCGAGGGTCTAGATGGGTTGGGTTAGGTTATATTACGATATAGACGTATATAATGTGCCCACCGAGAAGTAGGGGCCGACCCGCCAGGAATGTTGGAAAATACTACAACCGCGATGTTATGTTCAGTTAGGTTAGGATATATAACGTTATAGACGTATATAATGTCCTCACCGAGATGTACGGTCCGACACGACCGGGATTATGTAAAACATTACCAACGAGGGTCTAGATGGGTTAGGTTAGGTTATATTACGATATAGACGTATATAATGTGCCCACCTAGAAGTAGGGGCCGACCCGCCAGGAATGTTGGAAAATACTACATCCGAGATGTTAGGTTCCCTTAGGTTAGGATATATAACGTTATAGACGTATGTAATGTCCTCACCGAGATGTACGGGCCGACACGACCGGGATTTTGTAAAACATTACCAACGACGGTCTAGATGGGTTAGGTTAGGTTACTTTACGATATAGACGTATGTAATGTGCCCACCGAGAAGTAGGGGCCGACCCCGCAGGAATGTTGGAAAATACTACATCCGAGATGTTAGGTTCCCTTAGGTTAGGATATATAAATTTATAGACGTATATAATGTCCGCACCGTGACGTACGGGAAGACATGAACGGGATTGTGTGAAGCATTACCAGCGAGGGTCTAGGTGGGTTAGGTTAGGTTATATTACGTTATAGACGTATATAATGTTCCCACCGAGAAGTAGGGGCCGACCCGCCAGAAATGTTGGAAAATTCTACATCCGAGATGTTAAGTTGCCTTAGGTTAGGATATATAACGTTATAGACGTATATAATGTCCGCACCGAGACGTACGGGACGACACGAACGGGATTCTGTAAAACATTCCCAGCTAGGGGCTAGATGTGTTACGTTAGGTTATATTACATTATAGACGTATATAATGATCCCACCGAGAATTGGCGCCGACCCGCCAGGAATGTTGTGAAATACTACATCCGAGATGTTAGGTTCCCTTAGGTTAGGATATATAAATTTATAGACGTATATAATGTCCGCACCGAGACGTACGGGAAGACATGAACGGGATTCTGTGAAACATTACCAGCGAGGGTCTAGGTGGGTTAGGTTACGTTATATTACGATATAGACGTATATAATGTCCCCACCGAGAAGTAGGGGCCGACCCGCCAGGATTGTTGGAAAATACTACATGCGAGATGTTAGGTTCCCTCAGGTTAGGATATATAACGTTATATACGTATATAATGTCCGCACCGAGACGTACGGGACGACACGAACGGGATTCTGTAAAACATTCCCAGCTAGGGGCTAGATGTGTTACGTTAGGTTATATTACGATATAGACCTATATAATGTGCCCACCGAGAAGTAGGGGCCGACCCGCCAGGAATGTTGGAAAATACTACATCCGAGATGTTAGATTCCCTTAGGTTAGGATATATAAATTTATAGACTTATATAATGTCCGCACCGAGACGTACGGGAAGACATGAACGGGATTCTGTGAAGCATTACCAGCGAGGGTCTAGGTGGGTTAGGTTAGGTTATATTACGATATAGACGTATATAATGTGCCCACCGAGAAGTAGGGGCCGACCCGCCAGGAATGTTGGAAAATACTACATCCGAGATGTTAGGTTCTCTTAGGTTAGGGTATATAACGTTATAGACGTATATAATGTCCCCACCGAGAAGTACGGGCCGACACGACCGGGATTTTGTAAAACATTACCAGCGAGGGTCTAGATGGATTCGGTTAGGTTATTTTACGATATAGACGTATGTAATGTGCCCACCGAGAAGTAGGGGCCGACCCGCCAGGAATGTTGGAAAATTCTACATCCGAGATGTTAAGTTGCCTTAGGTTAGGATATATATCGTTATAGACGTATATAATGTCCGCACCGAGACGTACGGGACGACACGAACGGGATTCTGTAAAACATTCCCAGCTAGGGGCTAGATGTGTTAGGTTAGGTTATATTACGTTATAGACGTATATAATGATCCCACCGAGAAGTAGGGGCCGACCCGCCAGGAATGTTGGAAAATACTACATCCGAGATGTTAGGTTCCTTTAGGTTCGGATATATAACGTTATAGACGTATATAATGTCCTCACCGAGATGTACGGGCCGACACGAACGGCATTTTGTAAAACATTACCAGCGAGTGTCTAGATGGCTTAGGTTAGGTTATATTACGATATAGACGTATATAATTTGCCCACCGAGAAGTAGGGGCCGACCCGCCAGGAATGTTGGAAAATACTACATCCGAGATGTTAGTTTCCCTCAGGCTAGGATATATAAAGTTATAGACGTATATGATGTCCCCACGGAAAAGTACGGGCCGACACGACCGGGATTTTGTAAAACATTACCAGCGAGGGTCCAGATGGGTTAGGTTAGGTTATATTACGATATAGACGTATATAATGTGCCCACCTAGAAGAAGGGGCCGACCCGCCAGGAATGTTGGAAAATACTACATCCGAGATGTTAGGTTCTCTTAGGTTAGGGTATATAACGTTATAGACGTATATAATGTCCCCACCGAGAAGTACGGGCAGACACGACCGCGATTTTGTAAAACATTACCAGCGAGGGTCTAGATGGATTCGGTTAGGTTATTTTACGATATAGACGTATGTAATGTGCCCACCGAGAAGTAGGGGCCGACCCGCCAGGAATGTTGGAAAATACTACATCCGAGATGTTAGGTTCCCTCAGGTTAGGATATATAAATTTATAGACGTATATAATGTCCGCACCGAGACGTACGGGAAGACATGAACGGGATTGTGTGAAGCATTACCAGCGAGGGTCTAGGTGGGTTAGGTTAGGTTATATTACGATATAGACGTATATAATGTGCCCACCGAGAAGTAGGGGCCGAGCCGTCAGGAATGTTGGAAAATACTACATCCGAGATGTTAGGTTCCCTCAGGTTAGGATATATAAAGTTATAGACGTATATGAGGTCCCCACGGAAAAGTACGGGCCGACACGACCGGGATTTTGTAAAACATTACCAGCGAGGGTCTAGATGGGTTAGGTTAGGTTATATTACGATATAGACGTATATAATGTGCCCACCTAGAAGTAGGGGCCGACCCGCCAGGAATGTTGGAAAATACTACATCCGAGATGTTAGGTTCCCTTAGGTTAGGATATATAACGTTATAGACGTATATAATGTCCTCACCGAGATGTACGGGCCGACACGACCGGGACTTTGTAAAACATTACCAGCGAGGGTCTAGATGGGTTGGGTTAGGTTATATTACGATATAGACGTATATAATGTGCCCACCGAGAAGTAGGGGCCGACCCGCCAGGAATGTTGGAAAATACTACAACCGCGATGTTATGTTCAGTTAGGTTAGGATATATAACGTTATAGACGTATATAATGTCCTCACCGAGATGTACGGTCCGACACGACCGGGATTATGTAAAACATTACCAACGAGGGTCTAGATGGGTTAGGTTAGGTTATATTACGATATAGACGTATATAATGTGCCCACCTAGAAGTAGGGGCCGACCCGCCAGGAATGTTGGAAAATACTACATCCGAGATGTTAGGTTCCCTTAGGTTAGGATATATAACGTTATAGACGTATGTAATGTCCTCACCGAGATGTACGGGCCGACACGACCGGGATTTTGTAAAACATTACCAACGACGGTCTAGATGGGTTAGGTTAGGTTACTTTACGATATAGACGTATGTAATGTGCCCACCGAGAAGTAGGGGCCGACCCCGCAGGAATGTTGGAAAATACTACATCCGAGATGTTAGGTTCCCTTAGGTTAGGATATATAAATTTATAGACGTATATAATGTCCGCACCGTGACGTACGGGAAGACATGAACGGGATTGTGTGAAGCATTACCAGCGAGGGTCTAGGTGGGTTAGGTTAGGTTATATTACGTTATAGACGTATATAATGTTCCCACCGAGAAGTAGGGGCCGACCCGCCAGAAATGTTGGAAAATTCTACATCCGAGATGTTAAGTTGCCTTAGGTTAGGATATATAACGTTATAGACGTATATAATGTCCGCACCGAGACGTACGGGACGACACGAACGGGATTCTGTAAAACATTCCCAGCTAGGGGCTAGATGTGTTACGTTAGGTTATATTACATTATAGACGTATATAATGATCCCACCGAGAATTGGCGCCGACCCGCCAGGAATGTTGTGAAATACTACATCCGAGATGTTAGGTTCCCTTAGGTTAGGATATATAAATTTATAGACGTATATAATGTCCGCACCGAGACGTACGGGAAGACATGAACGGGATTCTGTGAAACATTACCAGCGAGGGTCTAGGTGGGTTAGGTTACGTTATATTACGATATAGACGTATATAATGTCCCCACCGAGAAGTAGGGGCCGACCCGCCAGGATTGTTGGAAAATACTACATGCGAGATGTTAGGTTCCCTCAGGTTAGGATATATAACGTTATATACGTATATAATGTCCGCACCGAGACGTACGGGACGACACGAACGGGATTCTGTAAAACATTCCCAGCTAGGGGCTAGATGTGTTACGTTAGGTTATATTACGTTATAGACGTATATAATGATCCCACCGAGAATTGGCGCCGACCCGCCAGGAATGTTGTGAAATACTACATCCGAGATGTTAGGTTCCCTTAGGTTAGGATATATAAATTTATAGACGTATGTAATTTCCGCACCCAGACGTGTGGGAAGACACGAATGGGATTCTGTGAAACATTACCAGCGAGGGTCTAGGTGGGTTAGGTTAGGTTATATTACGATATATACGTATATAATGTGCCCACCGAGAAGTAGGGGCCGACCCGCCAGGAATGTTGGAAAATACTACATCCGAGATGTCAGGTTCCCTTAGGTTAGGATATATAACGTTATAGACGTATATAATGTCCTCACCGAGATGTACGGGCCGACACGACCGGGATTTTGTAAAACATTACCCGCGAGGGTCTAGATGGGTTAGGTTAGGTTATATTACGATATAGACGTATATAATGTGCCCACCGAGAAGTAGGGGCCGACCCGCCAGGAATGTTGGAAAATACTACATCCGAGATGTTAGGTTCCCTTAGGTTAGGATATATAACGTTATAGACGTATATAATGTCCTCGCCGAGATGTACGGGCCGACACAACCGGGATTTTGTAAAACATTCCCAGCTAGGGGCTAGATGTGTTACGTTAGGTTATATTACGTTATAGACGAATGTAATGATCCCACCTAGAAGTAGGGGCCGACCCGCCAGGAATGTTGGAAAATACTACATCCGAAATGTTAGGTTCTCTTAGGTTAGGGTATATGACGTTATAGACGTATATAATGTCCCCAACGAGTAGTACCGGCCGACAAGACCGGGATTTTGTAAAACATTACCAGCGAGGGTCTAGATGTATTCGGTTAGGTTATTTTACGATATAGACGTATGTAATGTGCCCACCGAGAAGTAGGGGCCGACCCGCCAGGAATGTGGGAAAATACTACATCCGAGATGTTAGGTTCCCTTAGGTTAGGTTATATAAATTTATAGACGTATATAATGTCCGCACCGAGACGTACGGGAAGACATGAACGGGATTCTGTGAAGCATTACCAGCGAGGGTCTAGATGGGTTAGGTTAGGTTATATTACGTTATAGACCTATATAATGTGCCCACCGAGAAGTAGGGGCCGACCCGCCAGGAATGTTGGAAAATACTAAATCCGAGATGTTAGGTTCACTTAGGTTAGGATATATAACGTTATAGACGTATATAGTGTCCGCACCGAGACGTACGGGACGACACGAACGGGATTCTGTAAAACATTCCCAGCTAGGGGCTAGATGTGTTACGTTAGGTTATATTACGTTATAGACGTATATAATGATCCCACCGAGAATTGGCGCCGACCCGCCAGGAATGTTGTGAAATACTACATCCGAGATGTTAGGTTCCCTTAGGTTAGGATATATAAATTTATAGACGTATATAATGTCCGCACCGAGACGTACGGGAAGACATGAACGGGATTCTGTGAAACATTACCAGCGAGGGTCTAGGTGGGTTAGGTTAGGTTATATTACGATATAGACGTATATAATGTCCCCACCGAGAAGTAGGGGCCGACCCGCCAGGAATGTTGGAAAATACTACATCCGAGATGTTAGGTTCACTTAGGTTAGGATATATAACGTTATAGACGTATATAATGTCCTCACCGAGATGTACGGTCCGACACGACCGGGATTTTGTAAAACATTACCAGCGAGGGTCTAGATGGGTTAGGTCAGGTTATATTACGATATAGACGTATATAATGTGCCCACCGAGAAGTAGGGGCCGAGCCGCCAGGAATGTTGGAAAATACTACATCCGAGATGTTAGGTTCCCTTAGGTTAGGATATATAACTTTATAGACGTATATAATGTCCTCACCGAGATGTACGGGCCGACACGACCGGGATTCTGTAAAACATTCCCAGCTAGGGGCTAGATGTGTTAGGTTAGGTTATATTACGTTATAGACGTATATAATGATCCCACCGAGAAGTAGGGGCCGACCCGCCAGGAATGTTGGAATATACTACATCCGAGATGTTAGGTTCCTTTAGGTTCGGATATATAACGTTATAGACGTATATAATGTCCTCACCGAGATGTACGGGCCGACACGAACGGCATTTTGTAAAACATTACCAGCGAGTGTCTAGATGGCTTAGGTTAGGTTATATTACGATATAGACGTATATAATTTGCCCACCGAGAAGTAGGGGCCGACCCGCCAGGAATGTTGGAAAATACTACATCCGAGATGTTAGTTTCCCTCAGGTTAGGATATATAAAGTTATAGACGTATATGAGGTCCCCACGGAAAAGTACGGGCCGACACGACCGGGATTTTGTAAAACATTACCAGCGAGGGTCCAGATGGGTTAGGTTAGGTTATATTACGATATAGACGTATATAATGTGCCCACCTAGAAGTAGGGGCCGACCCGCCAGAAATGTTGGAAAATACTACATCCGAGATGTTAGGTTCTCTTAGGTTAGGGTATATAACGTTATAGACGTATATAATGTCCCCACCGAGAAGTACGGGCAGACACGACCGCGATTTTGTAAAACATTACCAGCGAGGGTCTAGATGGGTTAGGTTAGGTTATATTACGATATAGACCTATATAATGTGCCCACCGAGAAGTAGGGGCCGACCCGCCAGGAATGTTGGAAAATACTACATCCGAGATGTTAGATTCCCTTAGGTTAGGATATATAAATTTATAGACTTATATAATGTCCGCACCGAGACGTACGGGAAGACATGAACGGGATTCTGTGAAGCATTACCAGCGAGGGTCTAGGTGGGTTAGGTTAGGTTATATTACGATATAGACGTATATAATGTGCCCACCGAGAAGTAGGGGCCGACCCGCCAGGAATGTTGGAAAATACTACATCCGAGATGTTAGGTTCCCTTAGGTTAGGATATATAACGTTATAGACGTACATAATGTCCTCACCGAGATGTACGGGCCGACACGACCGGGATTTTGTAAAACGTTACCAGCGAGGGTCTAGATGGGTTAGGTTAGGTTATATTACGATATAGACGTATATAATGTGCCCACCGAGAAGTAGGGGCCGACCCGCCAGAAATGTTGGAAAATTCTACATCCGAGATGTAAAGATGCCTTAGGTTAGGATATATAACGTTATAGACGTATATAATGTCCGCACTGAGACGTAAGGGACGACACGAACGGGATTCTGTAAAACATTCCCAGCTAGGGGCTAGATGTGTTACGTTAGGTTATATTACGTTATAGACGTATATAATGATCCCACCGAGAAGTAGGGGCCGACCCGCCAGGAATGTTGGAAAATACTACATCCGAGATGTTAGGTTCTCTTAGGTTAGGGTATATAACGTTATAGACGTATATAATGTCCCCACCGAGAAGTACGGGCCGACACGACCGGGATTTTGTAAAACATTACCAGCGAGGGTCTAGATGGATTCGGTTAGGTTATTTTACGATATAGACGTATGTAATGTGCCCACCGAGAAGTAGGGGCCGACCCGCCAGGAATGTTGGAAAATTCTACATCCGAGATGTTAAGTTGCCTTAGGTTAGGATATATATCGTTATAGACGTATATAATGTCCGCACCGAGACGTACGGGACGACACGAACGGGATTCTGTAAAACATTCCCAGCTAGGGGCTAGATGTGTTACGTTAGGTTATATTACGTTATAGACGTATATAATGATCCCACCGAGAATTGACGCCGACCAGCCAGGAATGTTGTGAAATACTATATCCGAGATGTTAGGTTCCCTTAGGTTAGGATATATAAATTTATAGACGTATATAATGTCCGCACCGAGACGTACGGGAAGACATGAACGGGATTCTGTGAAACATTACCAGCGAGGGTCTAGGTGGGTTAGGTTAGGTTATATTACGATATAGACGAATATAATGTCCCCACCGAGAAGTAGGGGCCGACCCGCCAGGAATATTGGAAAATACTACATCCGAGATGTTAGGTTCACTTAGGTTAGGATATATAACGTTATAGACGTATATAATGTCCTCACCGAGATGTACGGTCCGGCACGACCGGGATTTTGTAAAACATTACCAGCGAGGGTCTAGATGGGTTAGGTCAGGTTATATTACGATATAGACGCATATAATGTGCCCACCGAGAAGTAGGGGCCGAGCCGCCAGGAATGTTGGAAAATACTACATCCGAGATGTTAGGTTCCTTTAGGTTCGGATATATAACGTTATAGACGTATATAATGTCCTCACCGAGATGTACGGGCCGACACGAACGGCATTTTGTAAAACATTACCAGCGAGTGTCTAGATGGCTTAGGTTAGGTTATATTACGATATAGACGTATATAATTTGCCCACCGAGAAGTAGGGGCCGACCCGCCAGGAATGTTGGAAAATACTACATCCGAGATGTTAGTTTCCCTCAGGTTAGGATATATAAAGTTATAGACGTATATGAGGTCCCCACGGAAAAGTACGGGCCGACACGACCGGGATTTTGTAAAACATTACCAGCGAGGGTCCAGATGGGTTAGGTTAGGTTATATTACGATATAGACGTATATAATGTGCCCACCTAGAAGAAGGGGCCGACCCGCCAGGAATGTTGGAAAATACTACATCCGAGATGTTAGGTTCTCTTAGGTTAGGGTATATAACGTTATAGACGTATATAATGTCCCCACCGAGAAGTACGGGCAGACACGACCGCGATTTTGTAAAACATTACCAGCGGGGGTCTAGATGGATTCGGTTAGGTTATTTTACGATATAGACGTATGTAATGTGCCCACCGAGAAGTAGGGGCCGACCCGCCAGGAATGTTGGAAAATACTACATCCGAGATGTTAGGTTCCCTCAGGTTAGGATATATAAAGTTATAGACGTATATGAGGTCCCCACGGAAAAGTACGGGCCGACACGACCGGGATTTTGTAAAACATTACCAGCGAGGGTCTAGATGGGTTAGGTTAGGTTATATTACGATATAGACGTATATAATGTGCCCACCTAGAAGAAGGGGCCGACCCGCCAGGAATGTTGGAAAATACTACATCCGAGATGTTAGGTTCCCTTAGGTTAGGATATATAAATTTATAGACGTATATAATGTCCGCACCGAGACGTACGGGAAGACATGAACGGGATTGTGTGAAGCATTACGAGCGAGGGTCTAGGTGGGTTAGGTTAGGTTATATTACGATATAGACGTATATAATGTGCCCACCGAGAAGTAGGGGCCGAGCCGTCAGGAATGTTGGAAAATACTACATCCGAGATGTTAGGTTCCCTCAGGTTAGGATATATAAAGTTATAGACGTATATGAGGTCCCCACGGAAAAGTACGGGCCGACACGACCGGGATTTTGTAAAACATTACCAGCGAGGGTCTAGATGGGTTAGGTTAGGTTATATTACGATATAGACGTATATAATGTGCCCACCTAGAAGTAGGGGCCGACCCGCCAGGAATGTTGGAAAATACTACATCCGAGATGTTAGGTTCCCTTAGGTTAGGATATATAACGTTATAGACGTATATAATGTCCTCACCGAGATGTACGGGCCGACACGACCGGGATTTTGTAAAACATTACCAGCGAGGGTCTAGATGGGTTGGGTTAGGTTATATTACGATATAGACGTATATAATGTGCCCACCGAGAAGTAGGGGCCGACCCGCCAGGAATGTTGGAAAATACTACATCCGCGATGTTATGTTCAGTTAGGTTAGGATATATAACGTTATAGACGTATATAATGTCCTCACCGAGATGTACGGTCCGACACGACCGGGATTATGTAAAACATTACCAACGAGGGTCTAGATGGGTTAGGTTAGGTTATATTACGATATAGACGTATATAATGTGCCCACCTAGAAGTAGGGGCCGACCCGCCAGGAATGTTGGAAAATACTACTTCCGAGATGTTAGGTTCCCTTAGGTTAGGATATATAACGTTATAGACGTATATAATGTCCTCACCGAGATGTACGGGCCGACACGACCGGGATTTTGTAAAACATTACCAACGACGGTCTAGATGGGTTAGGTTAGGTTACTTTACGATATAGACGTATGTAATGTGCCCACCGAGAAGTAGGGGCCGACCCGCCAGGAATGTTGGAAAATACTACATCCGAGATGTTAGGTTCCCTTAGGTTAGGATATATAAATTTATAGACGTATATAATGTCCGCACCGTGACGTACGGGAAGACATGAACGGGATTGTGTGAAGCATTACCAGCGAGGGTCTAGGTGGGTTAGGTTAGGTTATATTACGTTATAGACGTATATAATGTTCCCACCGAGAAGTAGGGGCCGACCCGCCAGAAATGTTGGAAAATTCTACATCCGAGATGTTAAGTTGCCTTAGGTTAGGATATATAACGTTATAGACGTATATAATGTCCGCACCGAGACGTACGGGACGACACGAACGGGATTCTGTAAAACATTCCCAGCTAGGGGCTAGATGTGTTACGTTAGGTTATATTACGTTATAGACGTATATAATGATCCCACCGAGAAGTGGCGCCGACCCGCCAGGAATGTTGTGAAATACTACATCCGAGATATGAGGTTCCCTTAGGTTAGGATATATAACGTTATTGACGTATATAATGTCCTCACCGAGATGTACGGGCCGACACGAACGGGATTTTGTAAAACATTACCAGCGAGGGTCTAGATGGGTTAGGTTAGGTTATATTACGATATAGACGTATGTAATGTGCCCACCGAGAAGTAGGGGCCGACCCGCCAGGATTGTTGGAAAATACTACATGCGAGATGTTAGGTTCCCTCAGGTTAGGATATATAACGTTATAGACGTATATAATGTCCGCACCGAGACGTACGGGACGACACGAACGGGATTCTGTAAAACATTCCCAGCTAGGGGCTAGATGTGTTACGTTAGGTTATATTACGTTATAGACGTATATAATGATCCCACCGAGAATTGGCGCCGACCCGCCAGGAATGTTGTGAAATACTACATCCGAGATGTTAGGTTCCCTTAGGTTAGGATATATAAATTTATAGACGTATATAATTTCCGCACCGAGACGTACGGGAAGACACGAATGGGATTCTGTGAAACATTACCAGCGAGGGTCTAGGTGGGTTAGGTTAGGTTATATTACGATATATACGTATATAATGTGCCCACCGAGAAGTAGGGGCCGACCCGCCAGGAATGTTGGAAAATACTACATCCGAGATGTCAGGTTCCCTTAGGTTAGGATATATAACGTTATAGACGTATATAATGTCCTCACCGAGATGTACGGGCCGACACGACCGGGATTTTGTAAAACATTACCCGCGAGGGTCTAGATGGGTTAGGTTAGGTTATATTACGATATAAACGTATATAATGTGCCCACCGAGAAGTAGGGGCCGACCCGCCAGGAATGTTGGAAAATACTACATCCGAGATGTTAGGTACTCTTAGGTTAGGGTATAGAACGTTATAGACGTATATAATGTCCCCACCGAGAAGTACGGGCCGACACGACCGGGATTTTGTAAAACATTACCAGCGAGGGTCTAGATGGATTCGGTTAGGTTATATTACGATATAGACGTATGTAATGTGCCCACCGAGAAGTATGGGCCGACCCGCCAGGAATGTTGGAAAATACTACATCCGAGATGCTAGGTTCCCTTAGGTTAGGATATATAACGTTATAGACTTATATAATGTCCTCACCGAGATGTACGGGCCGACACGACCGGGATTTTGTAAAACATTACCAGCGAGGGTCTAGATGGGTTAGGTTAGGTTATATTACGATATAGACGTATATAATGTGCCCACCGAGAAGTAGGGGCCGACCCGCCAGGAATGTTGGAAAATACTACATCCGAGATGTTAGGTTCCCTTAGGTTAGGATATATAACGTTATAGACGTATATAATGTCCTCGCCGAGATGTACGGGCCGACACAACCGGGATTTTGTAAAACATTCCCAGCTAGGGGCTAGATGTGTTACGTTAGGTTATATTACGTTATAGACGAATGTAATGATCCCACCTAGAAGCAGGGGCCGACCCGCCAGGAATGTTGGAAAATACTACATCCGAGATGTTAGGTTCTCTTAGGTTAGGGTATATAACGTTATAGACGTATATAATGTCCCCACCGAGAAGTACGGGCAGACACGACCGCGATTTTGTAAAACATTACCAGCGAGGGTCTAGATGGATTCGGTTAGGTTATTTTACGATATAGACGTATGTAATGTGCCCACCGAGAAGTAGGGGCCGACCCGCCAGGAATTTTGGAAAATACTACATCCGAGATGTTAGGTTCCCTTAGGTTAGGATATATAAATTTATAGACGTATATAATGTCCGCACCGGGACGTACGGGAAGACATGAACGGGATTGTGTGAAGCATTACCAGCGAGGGTCTAGGTGGGTTAGGTTAGGTTATATTACGATATAGACGTATATAATGTGCCCACCGAGAAGTAGGGGCCGAGCCGTCAGGAATGTTGGAAAATACTACATCCGAGATGTTAGGTTCCCTCAGGTTAGGATATATAAAGTTATAGACGTATATGAGGTCCCCACGGAAAAGTACGGGCCGACACGACCGGGATTTTGTAAAACATTACCAGCGAGGGTCTAGATGGGTTAGGTTAGGTTATATTACGATATAGACGTATATAATGTGCCCACCTAGAAGTAGGGGCCGACCCGCCAGGAATGTTGGAAAATACTACATCCGAGATGTTAGGTTCCCTCAGGTTAGGATATATAACGTTATAGACGTATATAATGTCCGCACCGAGACGTACGGGACGACACGAACGGGATTCTGTAAAACATTCCCAGCTAGGGGCTAGATGTGTTACGTTAGGTTATATTACGTTATAGACGTATATAATGATCCCACTGAGAATTGGCGCCGACCCGCCAGGAATGTTGTGAAATACTACATCCGAGATGTTAGGTTCCCTTAGGTTAGGATATATAAATTTATAGACGTATATAATTTCCGCACCGAGACGTACGGGAAGACACGAATGGCATTCTGTGAAACATTACCAGCGAGGGTCTAGGTGGGTTAGGTTAGGTTATATTACGATATATACGTATATAATGTGCCCACCGAGAAGTAGGGGCCGACCCGCCAGGAATGTTGGAAAATACTACATCCGAGATGTCAGGTTCCCTTAGGTTAGGATATATAACGTTATAGACGTATATAATGTCCTCACCGAGATGTACGGGCCGACACGACCGGGATTTTGTAAAACATTACCCGCGAGGGTCTAGATGGGTTAGGTTAGGTTATATTACGATATAAACGTATATAATGTGCCCACCGAGAAGTAGGGGCCGACCCGCCAGGAATGTTGGAAAATACTACATCCGAGATGTTAGGTACTCTTAGGTTAGGGTATAGAACGTTATAGACGTATATAATGTCCCCACCGAGAAGTACGGGCCGACAGGACCGGGATTTTGTAAAACATTACCAGCGAGGGTCTAGATGGGTTCGGTTAGGTTATATTACGATATAGACGTATGTAATGTGCCCACCGAGAAGTATGGGCCGACCCGCCAGGAATGTTGGAAAATACTACATCCGAGATGCTAGGTTCCCTTAGGTTAGGATATATAACGTTATAGACTTATATAGTGTCCTCACCGAGATGTACGGGCCGACACGACCGGGATTTTGTAAAACATTACCAGCGAGGGTCTAGATGGGTTAGGTTAGGTTATATTACGATATAGACGTATATAATGTGCCCACCGAGAAGTAGGGGCCGACCCGCCAGGAATGTTGGAAAATACTACATCCGAGATGTTAGGTTCCCTTAGGTTAGGATATATAACGTTATAGACGTATATAATGTCCTCGCCGAGATGTACGGGCCGACACAACCGGGATTTTGTAAAACATTCCGAGCTAGGGGCTAGATGTGTTACGTTAGGTTATATTACGTTATAGACGAATGTAATGATCCCACCTAGAAGTAGGGGCCGACCCGCCAGGAATGTTGGAAAATTCTACATCCGAGATGTTAAGTTGCCTTAGGTTAGGATATATATCGTTATAGACGTATATAATGTCCGCACCGAGACGTACGGGACGACACGAACGGGATTCTGTAAAACATTCCCAGCTAGGGGCTAGATGTGTCACGTTAGGTTATATTACGTTATAGACGTATATAATGATCCCACCGAGAATTGACGCCGACCCGCCAGGAATGTTGTGAAATACTATATCCGAGATGTTAGGTTCCCTTAGGTTAGGATATATAAATTTATAGACGTATATAATGTCCGCACCGAGACGTACGGGAAGACATGAACGGGATTCTGTGAAACATTACCAGCGAGGGTCTAGGTGGGTTAGGTTAGGTTATATTACGATATAGACGAATATAATGTCCCCACCGAGAAGTAGGGGCCGAGCCGTCAGGAATGTTGGAAAATACTACATCCGAGATGTTAGGTTCCCTCAGGTTAGGATATATAAAGTTATAGACGTATATGAGGTCCCCACGGAAAAGTACGGGCCGACACGACCGGGATTTTGTAAAACATTACCAGCGAGGGTCTAGATGGGTTAGGTTAGGTTATATTACGATATAGACGTATATAATGTGCCCACCTAGAAGTAGGGGCCGACCCGCCAGGAATGTTGGAAAATACTACATCCGAGATGTTAGGTTCCCTTAGGTTAGGATATATAACGTTATAGACGTATATAATGTCCTCACCGAGATGTACGGGCCGACACGACCGGGATTTTGTAAAACATTACCAGCGAGGGTCTAGATGGGTTGGGTTAGGTTATATTACGATATAGACGTATATAATGTGCCCACCGAGAAGTAGGGGCCGACCCGCCAGGAATGTTGGAAAATACTACATCCGAGATGTTAGGTTCCCTTAGGTTAGGATATATAAATTTATAGACGTATATAATGTCCGCACCGAGACGTACGGGAAGACATGAACGGGATTGTGTGAAGCATTACCAGCGAGGGTCTAGGTGGGTTAGGTTAGGTTATATTACGATATAGACGTATATAATGTGCCCACCGAGAAGTAGGGGCCGAGCCGTCAGGAATGTTGGAAAATACTACATCCGAGATGTTAGGTTCCCTCAGGTTAGGATATATAAAGTTATAGACGTATATGAGGTCCCCACGGAAAAGTACGGGCCGACACGACCGGGATTTTGTAAAACATTACCAGCGAGGGTCTAGATGGGTTAGGTTAGGTTATATTACGATATAGACGTATATAATTTGCCCACCGAGAAGTAGGGGCCGACCCGCCAGGAATGTTGGAAAATACTACATCCGAGATGTTAGTTTCCCTCAGGTTAGGATATATAAAGTTATAGACGTATATGAGGTCCCCACGGAAAAGTACGGGCCGACACGACCGGGATTTTGTAAAACATTACCAGCGAGGGTCCAGATGGGTTAGGTTAGGTTATATTACGATATAGACGTATATAATGTGCCCACCTAGAAGAAGGGGCCGACCCGCCAGGAATGTTGGAAAATACTACATCCGAGATGTTAGGTTCTCTTAGGTTAGGGTATATAACGTTATAGACGTATATAATGTCCCAACCGAGAAGTACGGGCAGACACGACCGCGATTTTGTAAAACATTACCAGCGAGGGTCTAGATGGATTCGGTTAGGTTATTTTACGATATAGACGTATGTAATGTGCCCACCGAGAAGTAGGGGCCGAGCCGCCAGGAATGTTGGAAAATACTACATCCGAGATGTTAGGTTCCCTTAGGTTAGGATATATAACGTTATAGACGTATATAATGTCCTCACCGAGATGTACGGGCCGACACGACCGGGATTCTGTAAAACATTCCCAGCTAGGGGCTAGATGTGTTAGGTTAGGTTATATTACGTTATAGACGTATATAATGATCCCACCGAGAAGTAGGGGCCGACCCGCCAGGAATGTTGGAAAATACTACATCCGAGATGTTAGGTTCCTTTAGGTTCGGATATATAACGTTATAGACGTATATAATGTCCTCACCGAGATGTACGGGCCGACACGAACGGCATTTTGTAAAACATTACCAGCGAGTGTCTAGATGGCTTAGGTTAGGTTATATTACGATATAGACGTATATAATTTGCCCACCGAGAAGTAGGGGCCGACCCGCCAGGAATGTTGGAAAATACTACATCCGAGATGTTAGTTTCCCTCAGGTTAGGATATATAAAGTTATAGACGTATATGAGGTCCCCACGGAAAAGTACGGGCCGACACGACCGGGATTTTGTAAAACATTACCAGCGAGGGTCCAGATGGGTTAGGTTAGGTTATATTACGATATAGACGTATATAATGTGCCCACCTAGAAGAAGGGGCCGACCCGCCAGGAATGTTGGAAAATACTACATCCGAGATGTTAGGTTCTCTTAGGTTAGGGTATATAACGTTACAGACGTATATAATGTCCCCACCGAGAAGTACGGGCAGACACGACCGCGATTTTGTAAAACATTACCAGCGAGGGTCTAGATGGATTCGGTTAGGTTATTTTACGATATAGACGTATGTAATGTGCCCACCGAGAAGTAGGGGCCGACCCGCCAGGAATGTTGGAAAATACTACATCCGAGATGTTAGGTTCCCTTAGGTTAGGATATATAAATTTATAGACGTATATAATGTCCGCACCGAGACGTACGGGAAGACATGAACGGGATTGTGTGAAGCATTACCAGCGAGGGTCTAGGTGGGTTAGGTTAGGTTATATTACGATATAGACGTATATAATGTGCCCACCGAGAAGTAGGGGCCGAGCCGTCAGGAATGTTGGAAAATACTACATCCGAGATGTTAGGTTCCCTCAGGTTAGGATATATAAAGTTATAGACGTATATGAGGTCCCCACGGAAAAGTACGGGCCGACACGACCGGGATTTTGTAAAACATTACCAGCGAGGGTCTAGATGGGTTAGGTTAGGTTATATTACGATATAGACATATATAATGTGCCCACCTAGAAGTAGGGGCCGACCCGCCAGGAATGTTGGAAAATACTACATCCGAGATGTTAGGTTCCCTTAGGTTAGGATATATAACGTTATAGACGTATATAATGTCCTCACCGAGATGTACGGGCCGACACGACCGGGATTTTGTAAAACATTACCAGCGAGGGTCTAGATGGGTTGGGTTAGGTTATATTACGATATAGACGTATATAATGTGCCCACCGAGAAGTAGGGGCCGACCCGCCAGGAATGTTGGAAAATACTACATCCGCGATGTTATGTTCAGTTAGGTTAGGATATATAACGTTATAGACGTATATAATGTCCTCACCGAGATGTACGGTCCAACACGACCGGGATTATGTAAAACATTACCAACGAGGGTCTAGATGGGTTAGGTTAGGTTATATTACGATATAGACGTATATAATGTGCCCACCTAGAAGTAGGGGCCGACCCGCCAGGAATGTTGGAAAATACTACATCCGAGATGTTAGGTTCCCTTAGGTTAGGATATATAACGTTATAGACGTATATAATGTCCTCACCGAGATGTACGGGCCGACACGACCGGGATTTTGTAAAACATTACCAACGACGGTCTAGATGGGTTAGGTTAGGTTACTTTATGGTATAGACGTATGTAATGTGCCCACCGAGAAGTAGGGGCCGACCCGCCAGGAATGTTGGAAAATACTACATCCGAGATGTTAGGTTCCCTTAGGTTAGGATATATAAATTTATAGACGTATATAATGTCCGCACCGTGACGTACGGGAAGACATGAACGGGATTGTGTGAAGCATTACCAGCGAGGGTCTAGGTGGGTTAGGTTAGGTTATATTACGTTATAGACGTATATAATGTTCCCACCGAGAAGTAGGGGCCGACCCGCCAGAAATGTTGGAAAATTCTACATCCGAGATGTTAAGTTGCCTTAGGTTAGGATATATAACGTTATAGACGTATATAATGTCCGCACCGAGACGTACGGGTCGACACGAACGGGATTCTGTAAAACATTCCCAGCTAGGGGCTAGATGTGTTACGTTAGGTTATATTACGTTATAGACGTATATAATGATCCCACCGAGAAGTGGCGCCGACCCGCCAGGAATGTTGTGAAATACTACATCCGAGATATGAGGTTCCCTTAGGTTAGGATATATAACGTTATTGACGTATATAATGTCCTCACCGAGATGTACGGGCCGACACGAACGGGATTTTGTAAAACATTACCAGCGAGGGTCTAGATGGGTTAGGTTAGGTTATATTACGATATAGACGTATGTAATGTGCCCACCGAGAAGTAGGGGCCGACCCGCCAGGATTGTTGGAAAATACTACATGCGAGATGTTAGGTTCCCTCAGGTTAGGATATATAACGTTATAGACGTATATAATGTCCGCACCGAGACGTACGGGACGACACGAACGGGATTCTGTAAAACATTCCCAGCTAGGGGCTAGATGTGTTACGTTAGGTTATATTACGTTATAGACGTATATAATGATCCCACCGAGAATTGGCGCCGACCCGCCAGGAATGTTGTGAAATACTACATCCGAGATGTTAGGTTCCCTTAGGTTAGGATATATAAATTTATAGACGTATATAATTTCCGCACCGAGACGTACGGGAAGACACGAATGGGATTCTGTGAAACATTACCAGCGAGGGTCTAGGTGGGTTAGGTTAGGTTATATTACGATATATACGTATATAATGTGCCCACCGAGAAGTAGGGGCCGACCCGCCAGGAATGTTGGAAAATACTACATCCGAGATGTCAGGTTCCCTTAGGTTAGGATATATAACGTTATAGACGTATATAATGTCCTCACCGAGATGTACGGGCCGACACGACCGGGATTTTGTAAAATATTACCCGCGAGGGTCTAGATGGGTTAGGTTAGGTTATATTACGATATAAACGTATATAATGTGCCCACCGAGAAGTAGGGGCCGACCCGCCAGGAATGTTGGAAAATACTACATCCGAGATGTTAGGTTCCCTCAGGTTAGGATATATAACGTTATAGACGTATATAATGTCCCCACCGAGAAGTACGGGCCGACACGACCGGGATTTTGTAAAACATTACCAGCGAGGGTCTAGGTGGGTTAGGTTAGGTTATATTACGTTATAGACGTATATAATGTTCCCACCGTGAAGTAGGGGCCGACCCGCCAGAAATGTTGGAAAATTCTACATCCGAGATGTTAAGTTGCCTTAGGTTAGGATATATAACGTTATAGACGTATATAATGTCCTCACCGAGATGTGCGGGCCGACACAACCGGGATTTTGTAAAACATTCCCAGCTAGGGGCTAGATGTGTTACGTTAGGTTATATTTCGTTATAGACGTATATAATGATCCCACCTAGAAGTAGGAGCC